>OV277701.1:12247500-14647500 GCA_922987775.1 Agonopterix subpropinquella | reverse complement strand
ACTCCAGGTGATGATGGTGACTGACTATCCTTCACTCTGCTTTGTCAAAGAGGTGCAAGCGTTGACTGCCTCTATAACTTCTCATTTCTGTAAACTGTTCACCTAATAAATCCCAGTAAATCAGAATGATTAATATGTATCTGCATGCGTGCAGAAAGGGGTGGAGCGATAATAGATACAGACAAATCAGCAAGAAGAGTTATTTAATCGTTGTTCAGTTGTTGATTCTGGAGAAGCATGTTTACAGGTTTTAAATTTTGTTTCCAGTGCTGAAATATGGGTATATAACTCAAAATCAAAAACACGAGGTAAGAACCCGTCATTAGGTTTTCATGTTTTGATGTATCCACGAACTAATCTGTCATTGATTTGTCAGCTAACACCTTGTTAATTGAATGCAGCACGTCGCGTCGGTGAAGTTTTGATAAAAGCATTACAAGAAAACTTTCAGATGTTGATAGGTGCAAGGCTTGACTGTCCCTATAATGTTTCGATGCTACGATAGAAAATGAATCCCCTTCAAGTCCCCTTACTGTTCTCTTCGTACCAGCTATAGCGAACGTGAGCCCGTGTCTATTACGGACAGATTTACAGACAGACAGACTAAATTGTGCGCCAATCTAGGATAGGTACACGGTGAAAGGGAGTCGAAAGTTGTGGGTACAGTACAGTTCAGTGCGGCTGCGCCCTTATCGTGAGTTTGCAGACATTCGACTATTTCCTAGCCATCTCGTGAGAGAGTACTGTATAGAGTGCGATTTTTGAAACTCATTTGTTGAACTCAGCAGCTTTGTTGTAAAGGTCAAAATTACTATAGAGACGTGCATTGCGATTTTTGAAAGTCAAATCAGCAGTAGAAAGTTACCTATCTCCATAGATTTTCAACTGTTGAGTTCAACGTTTGAGATTCAAAAATCGCACTCCTTGTGTCTGCTATGCCGTGCCGGTGAATTACCTACACTTATTGATATTATTATGATTGATGATATATGTTCATACGGCGCAGGTTAATAGGACATCTGACATATCATAAATATGACAGACAAGTCCTTGGGCAGACATTATAATAAGATAGACTGACATGAATGCCCGAAGAGATTATTCGCATCTTAGTACATCTACCGTTCCTAATTTGCTGGTTGGTGTTATTCTAATCATAATCACCTATGAATCACATATGAACCTATGAATCATAGTATAAAACAAAGTCGCTTCCCGCTGTCTGTCTGTCCCTATGTATGCTTAGATCTTTAAAACTACGCAACAGATTTTGATGCGGTTTGTTTTAACAGTTAGAGTGATTCAAGAGGAAGGTTTATATGTATATAATATGCATAGTATTAGCCTTGCACCCGTGCGAAGCCGGGGTGGGTCGCTAGTAAGAAATAAAATTCACACGACAATTTTATGATTTTTTTTTTTCAATATGTCCATCATAATTATGATCACTGTCAAAAGACTCCACTGCTGGATACTTGAATTGATCCTTGAATACATTTCTGCAGCGACAAATTAATCGAAATAATTGCAAACCGTACTAAAAAACATTTGATAAGTACCTACTTTATTATACGTTTATTTTAGAGTATTACTTTACTATACGTTTTAGAATAATAGTAGTTATAAGTACGCTTTCAGAAATTCAGATAAAATGTAATTTTGACAAATTCCTACTTCTTCAATTTCAAAGTCTGCATTGCAAGTAAATTTAAAAAAACTAAGTAAGTAATTCTAAATAATGTAAGTGAACATCAGTGAACATTATCATTTTATGCAACATAATATTGTATGCACAAGGGCAATAAAAGTGAACACACTCTCGTGGGTGGTATCTTGGATGATATCATCATTTCATTTTTAGCAAAAAATAAAAAACGACCAAAAACCTACCTACCTAAAAACAGTTGTCATTCTAGTCCGGGTGTTCGTAACCAAAGAATATATTTAATCCTGACTTCGTAACGGAATAAAAAGTAGATTCGATATTTGTCATTGAGATTGAATTTTATGTCTTGTATATGGAGAGCTGTTTTGATAAGTATAACTCCCGTACTGTTTACCTACTTTTTTCAAAAAGCAAGATGTCTTTATCGACAAAAAATAACACTACAGGGTGGCATCGAAGTGACTCGAGAAATTTTTAGGGGTCGTTCAGACCCCTCGTTCGGTTAAGGACAGAACCATCAAACTGAACAACTTTTACTATGGGAGCAAACAAGAAAACACAAAAAAGAAATTAGCTATTCCACCCATAGATTAATATGTAGGTATTCCACCTACTAAACTGCAATATGTCTACTAATGAACAGCAGATTTTTTCATGTCAAGTTTGTTCCCATAGTAAAAGTTGTTCAGTTTGATAGTCTGAATCTGAAGCACCCTGTTCGAGGCTCCCCATAGGGAAACGCTAGCTCGGGCCATATTTTACTGGTTTTTAGAAGCTATCTTCTCGTTATTTGAAAGACATACAAATAATTAAAAAGTGTAGCAATATTCTTCAACATCTCGGCTTTATTTGCTTTAAATCATATTTCTTATTTTTCTATAAAATACATATGAAACCTGTGTTCAAAGAAAAGCCTAAATATTGGAAAAAATCTGTATTATGTGCATCTACTTTTTAAGTTGAAGTCACATTTACTTGCGACACACACCTTTGTGTAGTCAATATTAAGATCTAAAAAAGAGTTAATTTGATAATTGTTAAATTTGGGGCGAATTCTTATGATTTTAGAATGTGATTTCCTTGGATTAGAAGGCTCCACTGTGATATAATGAAGGACAAGCCAGTCAAAAATAGGTATACCTACTAAAATGACGTAGTTTAGTAGAGGTGAGGTGGCTCTGAAAGAGTCAAGGTCGTTCAGTCAGGGAAACTCCGTAAATGCGGATTGTTATAAAGGGATGATCAGACTATCAAACTGAACAACTTTCTCTTCTGTGGGAATAACATCAAAAACTTAATCATCCCCTTAAAAACATAATTATAAAGTCGTCCGCACTATACAGGGTGTAACAAAACACCCTAGTGATACTTAAGGGGGTGCTCCAGACCATCAAACTGAACAACTTTCACTATGGAGCCAACATCGAAATCGCGAAAAAAAAATCCGTTCTTTCATACAAAACTGCAGTACCGTCTCGACTCAAATGTATGGGATGGCAGTTTTTTTTTCTCGTCGTTGGCTCCATAGTGAAAGTTGTCCAGATTGATGGTCTGAAGCACTCCCTTAAGTATTACTAGGGTGCTTTGTTACACCCTGTATACAGGGTGTAAGGAAAAGTATCATTAACCTTTAAACCACATACTTTACCCAAACGATCTTATCCTGTCAAAACAGAACAAAAATCATCTTATGCAGTTTAGTATGGAACAGCTGATTTTTTTGTGCTCTGACGGTTTGCTCCCATACTAAACCTTGTTCAGTTTGATGGGTAGAGTTGTGGTTATACTTTTCCTTACATACTGTGTACACACGGCGACACATCAAGCTATACAAAACCAACATAAGCTGGCCGCGCGTAGATCGAGTAACGTATAACGTCGCGCGGCCAGCTTATGTTGGTTTTGTATAGCTTGATGTGTCGCCGTGCGTACACCACAACTTCAGTCAATACTCGTAAAAATTATAATGTATTGTTTACATCTCTATCAGAACATAAAGTTTTAACCATTTTGACCTTTTAGCCACAACGTTAAAGTTTATAGCGATTGTTCGCATATTTGCTAACCGTCGCATCATCCTGCGCCAGCGCCTGGTCATTGCGCAAGTAATCTCACTGGGCTTTCTCTCGTATAAGTACTTGTATCTGGGAAGATGATCTTGATACCTTCATGTTTTGCAGACTTGCAATCTTCTTAAGTATACGGCTAGGTGCATCGCTAATGACTTGAAGAAAACAACATTGTAGACAGAAATTACTCGCAGGCTAGGTATCGTGGAATCTCTATCTTGTTTTACGTGACTTGAATGAATTCATATTATGTGTATGGTAGGTAGGATATCGCTTTGGTGCACTTGCAATTCACCTGGGATATAGATATATCACTTGGTTGAATAAAATTAACTGGTACCTACTTCAGAATTAGATAACTTTCAGTTGCGTCCTACAAAAAGGGGAGGTGCGGAGTACTCGAAACCGACGGGCATGTATGAAGAGATGTAAGGATCGTAGTAAGTGGCGCGCCCTGGTCTCTGCCTACCCCACTGGGAAAGAGGCGTGACGTTATAGATAGATAGATAATATCCACTTTAGCAATAAGACTGTCTTACTTGTACCGGTTAATTTTTTCTATAAACAAGTATAATATCAATATTCTTTACATTATATTTTTGTTTTAATAAAATAGACATTAGACTTATTGACTGATGTATATTGATAATAATATATCAATCAGAATTGTGTCTCTGTCTGTTTGCATTGTTAACTTTGCAACATACAACCAAAGTGAATATACAACGATGATTAATTAATTTCAATGAAAATTGGATGAGACAATCGAGATCTATCTATCTATTTAAGGATAACAATTTTAAAGTCGAGTCGCCCTTAATCACCAGAAATTTAATGGTGCTGGTGATTTGGGGATCCCAAAAACGAAGGTAGAGTCATATAACCACCTGAGAAATCATTTCGTCGGGTGATCATAGTTACCACGGAGCCGCCTATGATCGCTCAGGTGATATCACCTAGTTGATTAAAGTGGAATAAACTATTTATTATACTTGCAACAGATTTTGTTATCTAAATGAGCTCTTATTTTAAAATGAAAACAATGATTTTCAGTTCCATCAACCGCCATCTTTGAGAGTGCCAAAAGATGTTTTTTTAAAACCTCTCATAGCCTGACAGCATCAAAGAATTTTATTTCATTCGATACCTCTTAGTTACCTGACATTTGGCAAAACAATTGATGCAAAAAGCAGGAAATAGGAAGATAGAGGAACATTACTTTTTGTCCTTACTTTTAACAATGAGATGTAGGTCTGTATGCGAGAACAATGAAACATTGTACCTAAACTACTGATTAGAGAGAAAGTTCTGGATTAAATTCTTCAGTTTTCCTACTACCTATACAATTTCGTACTAACGGTGTATTATTTTAGTATACATAAGTTTTCAAATTATCACCCTTCCCACGCCGCCCGTGATTCTTAAACAATGAATTGAGCGAATTGTTAATTATAATTATGATCGTACATTTTTTGTGCCAGTTGTTCTAGTACCGGTAGATAAGTAGTAAGAACTACCTTATAAAAAAGATACCTAACCCGGAATCAGTGTAAGGTATATCCATATTTCTATACCGCAAAAGAATCAGAACTTATCGAGGACCGGTAACATTTTGTTTAGAAGAATTCAACATTTTTATTAGAATAAAAGTTACACCATAATCGGTTTCGACTGCATCGATTCCTTAGATTACAAAAGTGGCCAAGTACCATATGAATAGGTAATAATAGTTACCCTTATTATTACCTATTCATATGCAAGTACAAAGGATATAATATGTCCTGTCCTTTCCTATCAGAAAGTGATGGAACGGAAGACCAATCTACGATCATACAATGAGTCGGGTGTAGTAGTCAGTCACAGGGTGTCATTTCATTACTCATTCAGAGATGTTGACGATGATTTTTAAAAGAATTGGTCAATAGTCGACTACTTTGACACCTGTATAGGGTGTAAGCTAGGAACGGCAGGAAAATACTGAAACAGTGAATTCAGACCAGCAAACTGAACAACTTTCAGTATTATAGTATAGAGCCAACCACCGAAATTGCGGAAAATTAACATCTATAGTCGAGCAGGTACTGCAGTTTTATATTCAAAGAGATCACTTTTTTTTTATTCTGAAGGCCACATAGTGAAACTTGTTCAGTTTCATGTTCTGAATTCACCGTTTCAGTATTTACGCGGCTGTCCCTTACATCCTGTACTGTACAAGGTGTAACAAAACACTCTAGTATTATTCTAAAACATTCGCGGACAGTGACCGGCTATAGCAGTGATAACAATAAAAGTTCTATTGTGTCTCGTTCAGTGTCCGCGAATATGTTAATGGTTTGGACTAATTTGAAAATTCGATCAAATGCGAAAGAGCGAAAAATAAAACTGCTGTCATACTTTACAACATTTCAATACCGACTCGACTTAAATGCATCTATTTTTTTATTTTTTGTATTTCGACTTTATCTCCACAAATTGTTGTTCAGTGTGATGTTCTAACTAAACTAAGGTTATTTATTTTGTTTTATTTTATAAAAGAAAAAATACTTATTCTTTCAAATTACTCTAACGGATTTGGATGAAATTTTGTATTGTAGATATAATCATCTATAGTATAATTGAAACCTGTGTTGAAAGAAAAGCCTAAATATTTGAAATAATATGTATGTTACGAATAGTACGATTATTGGGATTGAAAAATCTAGAAAAGTTATAAAACATTTTGGGAATTTTATTTCTTGTCTGTATATTTTTCATACAACCAAAGAGTTTTCATTACCTCTAAGAAATACAGATCTGGCAGCTATCTGTCAAAAAAAATTACTTTAAGCCAAATACTTCAATTAAAAAGAATAAAAGTTTTCTTCCTTTTTAATTTTAATGGCTTTTGATATTTTGTTTTCAAGACATCTATCTCGCCAGAACACATAAAAAAAAAATCGAATCATTAAAAAGTTTGTATTCCGAAATTCCAATAATAATATCTTTTTGGTGCCTATTTTATTCCAAACTGAATTAAAATATTTAAAAAACAACTATTTACCACGGTACCAGCAATTTTCCTGGATCGATCGCTGGTGTATGGTAAATTATATATTTGTTTCAAAAAAATTAATTATATTCATTTGCTTAATTATCTGACAATTGAAAAATCTGCCTTAAATTAAACAAAAAACAAAAGTAACACGCATGTTTCTTTAGTTAGTGTTCTTTGAATTGATCGAGTCGTTGAGACATTTTTTCTCATCTCGATTAGGGCCAGATTTCTCGAGAATTCTCGCTTCAAGAGAAACCCTAGTCCCTCTGAAACCTCCAATCGTAGTAATCGTTTCGTTCGATTTGAATATCATTTGTACAAACATGTACCTAAGCAGATCACTGTGAACCTTCGAATCAGACGATCGTCTTGATTTGGACACCGTTGTGATATAAAATGAATGATACAGCGATTTAGACAGATCGTGAAACATTGGTCACGAGCTGGGCCAGTCGTGGCGGACATCGATCATACAGCACCAATAAATAATGCGTGCAGTTACAGCTATTGCAATTCATTGTTTATTTTTGTTTTTGTTGTTTAATACCAGTTTATTACAATCACTTTGTCTATTGTTTTATTTTGTGTGACTAAGATAAAGGTACAACGTCATGGATCGTGCTTCATAGATGTAACAAGGCATAGAAAATTAAAACACTGTAATGTTATGGCGATCCTTGGGGGAGGCCTATGTCCAGCAGTGGATGTCCATCGGCTGAGATGATGATGATGATGATGAATGTTATTCAAAAAGCAAAAGTTAATATTATTTTAACCAACATCAGCATCATTATCAACCTATGGGTTAAGTTGAGAGCACTTAGACTTAAGTATAGCTATTTTTTTCCATTGTTAGTCTGCTACATACATACGGAACTCCAGTCTTGAATTCTGAATCAATAGTGCGATTTTTGAAAGTCACCGGATGAGTAAAATGGCCTATATTCACCGCGATTTCCCAAAGTTTCCCACTCGTATTGAACTCATGGGTATGAGATAGCTTCTTGTATTCATATACTATAAAATACGATCACTCACTCAATCTCATGATTCAAAAACCTTTCAAGCCCACCGGTGACATTCAAAAATCGCACCCCAGAATTGTGATTTTGTACAGGATTTGAAATTGTAGAGGGGGAAAATCCATAGGAAATCGTAATCCTGATTACGGAATTCCGTATGTGTGACTCATTATACCTAAGTGTTCAATTTGCAGTCAACATTTTTGGCCCTGTTGACATCGCTTGACGACAAGGTACCTACCTCAATGTTGATGAGTAGGACCTCTACCTACTGCACTGTAAATAATGTAAATAAGTATTTTATGGAATCCGTACCTATCACTTGCATGGTTGGAACCACAGTTTTCCTCCCTTTTTGTGGGTACGATTCCCTGCCTATTTACTCAACCACTCAAAACTATTGTGGTATCTCTAAAATCTTACAAAGTATACAGGCAGTAGATATTATAAGGATATTAATCGTATTCGAAAAAGCTTGCAAGGCAAGCAAAATACCTAATATGATTTAATAGGTATGTTGTCAAACTTGGCATCTTTCCATAAAGCCCAAGCCAAATACTTAATTAAGAAAAAGCCTTGGATCGTGACCATATTTGGGGTTCCTTTGTTGGTCTATACTAGCTGTTTAACTTAAAAATATGTTCTATTTATATATCTTATACCGAACCATAAAAAAGTTGGTTGAGAGCATTGGGCTCTCGACACGGAGGTAGTGGGTTCGATTTCCCCGGGGACACCTAGTGATATGTCACTTTTTGCGTTTTTCCCCAGTTGATTTCCTAACCAACTGGGGAAAAATGCACAACGCATGTCCTCATCACAGGCTGAATCATCTGATTGTCTGAAAAGAAAAATGATTTCGTGCTTCGGAAGGCACACTAAGCCGTTGGTCCCGGCTATCTCTGGTGGTAGTAGTCGGTACACAAAAACCACGCCGAAGCCGTAAGGCGGTCTGAAAAAACTCTGACACCTGTAGGCCTAACATGAGTTTAACATGAGTTTTCACTGCACGTTACTACTGCAGTTGCGGCGCCAATTTCGTATGACTCAACGTAACCACTAGGATAGGAACGCTGTACGAAATTCAATACAAAAACTGTAGTTTACTACAGTAGTTTTAATGTAGTATACTACAGTGTAAACTCATGGTAGACCTACAGGGCTAGCTGCCCACACGATAGGAAGAAAAAGCATAATGAATAGATAATAAAATAATATTAGGTAGGTTACACACGGCGACACATCAAGCTATACAAAACCAACATAAGCTGAAGTGCGATTTTTGAAAATCATACGAGTGACTTGGCAGTAGAAAGATGCATAATCTCCATAATAATTTTGACATTTTCTACTGCCAAGTCGCTCGTATGATTTTCAAAAATCGCACTTCTGGCCGCGCGTAGGTCGAATAACGTATTACGTCGCGCGGCCAGCTTATGTTGGTTTTGCATAGCTTGATGTGTCGCCTTGTACCTACTATTGTATTATCTATTCATATGATCTAAGTTTGGTTAAAATTCTATAAACATAAAATATAATAAATAACCAAGGTTCCCAACACGGTAGGTGAGAGTTACGGAGCAGTGATCCGATTCAACCACAAACAATATCATTGAAATTATAAGTTCTCCTGTTTCTATGTGAAAGTTTACTGACAGACAATAAGTCGCTACTTTTTTATGTTGGTGTGAATTGCATATCAACAAATGTAAATTAATATTTAAGCAAGAGAAAGTATTTAAGTTATTACGTTACACGAATATTTAATACCCTACTTATTGTACCTATATTTTTATTTTCATGATTATTATCTATTACTACCAGATGGTACTAAATTCACTAGACCATTTTTAGGGTTCCATATTAATTAAGTCTGAAACTCTTGAAAATTAAGAAAAAGTTGTATACTATTATTGTTGTAGAAAATTGTTTTTGGTACTGATAATAACGTGTCTTAGATTCAGGAGTGCGATTTTTGAATCTCATTCGCTGAGTTCAGCAGTTGAAAATGTCAACATTTCTATGGAGATACGCATCTTTCTACCGTTGATTTGACTGTCAAAAATCGCACTCCTGAAGTATGATTTTTGAAAGTCGAATCAGCAGTAGAAAGATGCATATCTCCACGGTAATTTTGACATTTTTAACTTCTGAACTCAGCGAACGAGATACAAAAATCGCACTCCTGTACCTAGATTCTCTATTTAACACAACAAATAACAACATAATTATGAACAATAATAAGTCATGAAGTTACGTTTCATGCTAATTTATCTCATAGGTTATTAGTTATTTTGTATACTACCTACCTACTTGTATAAGTAGGTATATACTTTATCCATGATACGGAACCTTCGGTGCACGACTCCCACTTACGCTTGGCGCATTTACATTTCTAGTGTTCTTTCACACTAACAATTTGTTTATTTTTTATAAAGAAGCGTGCAAGAGGCGTAAAACATTAAAAGACTAGCTTAAAAATAATTCCTGTGATATTCAGGAACTACGATATATCAACGTCGTTAATAATTACATAATTATTATCTTCTTACTTTCAGAATTAGAGATTGATTATGGAAATTAAATACCTATATAAATTGTAAAAAAAGTAATATATTACATCTTGTGTAAATTATTAGAAATAACAATAAAATATAACTATATATAAGATAACTAACTAAAATATAACTAAATAACTAAAATATAACTAAGTAAAAAGAAATTAAAATAAAACTAGCTTAATAAAATATTTACAATAATATTTACACTCAGTCAAAGAGCCCTCCCCGGGTCATACCGGGTGCAAAGGAGCCCATGACACTTGTCGCGTTTCCGCGTTGGATGGCAATGGACAACCTTTGCATCAAGTAGTACCCGGAGCGAGCGTCGTTCCCCCTCTCCTGGAGTCGACGGCCGAGCTCTTTAACGAAAGTCAAAGCGTCCGACCCCCAGCAGCCCGTGGTCCAAAAGCCAGGGGCACGAAATAATAATGTGGCACTAAATTGGAGTAGATGTCCCGCTTTTTGTCGGCCGCTACTTCGGCGGCGGCCCTTGCAGAGCGAGCCGTGCGGCTGAGATACGAGGCAGCGAGAGTGCTGATATACAGGGTGTTAGGCGCATCGTGTGCCAAATCGAATGGGATGATTGGAGGGGTCTTTAGGTACCTCAGAAAAAAAAATAAAAAATCCTGGCCCAAAGATTTTTTTTTAACTGACTTTCAATGGTTTTGGGTGAAAATTGCCAAAAATCTACATTCAAATTTTTTTTAAAAAAAACCTGTTGGGTATAACTAACTTTTTTTGTTAAACCTTTAATCTGTGATAGTGTGCGCTTCTATCGAACCCAAAATTACTCGCCAGTGACATCTACTTTTTTTTTTACAGCCCCCCAAAGTTTTTTTTTTACGTTAAAATAAATGTGATAGTCAACTTTCGATCTCAATAAAAAAAAAACTAAAAGTGATCATGCTCTTCCAATTTTTTCAAAACATCTCTGGACTGTCCCCATTCTAATGGTATGCAATACGTTATGAAATAAAATGAGTAACATCGCAAATTTTTTTTTTTCTGTAATAATTCGCAATTTTCTAATATTCAATAGGTGACGTAAAAACTAGTATTTCCGGTAATTACACTCACAGTCAGGTAAAAAAATTAAATTTTGAAGGGTTTACTTGAAGTAACCGCCTCCCGTTCTTTGTTTGATACAGGTAAAATTTGCTTTCTCACTCTAACGTAGTGAAATCTATCTTGTATCCCTTTCTCCCGGGGGCTGTTTTTTTGAATAGACCCAGGGGGATTTGTAATACTGACTGAGTAATGAGTATTACAAATCCCCCTGGGTCTATATTCTATTTCATAACGTATTGCATACCATTAGAATGGGGACAGTCCAGAGATGTTTTGAAAAAATTGGAAGAGCATGATCACTTTTAGTTTTTTTTTTATTGAGATCGAAAGTTGACTATCACATTTATTTTAACGTAAAAAAAAAACTTTGGGGGGCTGTAAAAAAAAAAGTAGATGTCACTGGCGAGTAATTTTGGGTTCGATAGAAGCGCACACTATCACAGATTAAAGGTTTAACAAAAAAAGTTAGTTATACCCAACAGGTTTTTTTAAAAAAAAATTTGAATGTAGATTTTTGGCAATTTTCACCCAAAACCATTGAAAGTCAGTTAAAAAAAAATCTTTGGGCCAGGATTTTTTATTTTTTTTTCTGAGGTACCTAAAGACCCCTCCAATCATCCCATTCGATTTGGCACACGATGCGCCTAACACCCTGTATAAATTGTAAGAATACAAAATGCTGATGGCGTCTCATCTATGAAGCTGACAAAGGTACCTCTCATTACTAGTATAATTTTTCAGCAGAACATAATCAATGGTTCTAGCATAGTGTAATCTAGTGACATAGGTACATTAAATAACATTGATTATGGTATTAGTGACTCTGGCATCATCATCATCTCAGCCGATAGACGTCTACTCTACTCGACATAGTAGGCTAGGCCTCTCCCAATAGGTAGTATCTACCTACAAAAAATGTGCCAACTTGGGTAGATAGGAACTGCCAGTTCCTCAGGAACTGGGTAGGAACAAGTTACCGTATATGTTTTAAAGTCGGATTTTAATTATAAATATTGTATTCATAGCATAAGCATAAGCATATGCTCACGACTATATTCCCCGAGGGGGTAGTCAGAGATATTCTGAAACTTCAGAACATCCACGTTTCACTAGCAGTACCGAAACTCTGCCCAGTGTGACGGGGAGTGAGCCCGTCGCCACTTGTAATGGACAGTAGGTACAATACATGCCTCGAAATTGAAGCATGCGGGTTTCCTCTCGATGTTTTCCTTCACAGAAAAGCCAGTGGTGTTACAAATCGTACATAAATTCCGAAAAACTCATTGGTACGAGTCGACCTGGAGTGCGATTTTTGAATCTCATTCGCTGAGTTCAGCAGTTGAAAATGTTAAAATTACTGTGGAGATATGCATCTTTCTACTGCTGATTTGACTTTCAAAAATCATACTAAAGGAGTGCGATTTTTGAAAGTCAAATCAGCCGTAGAAAGATGCGCATCTCCATAGTAATTTTGACATTTTCAACTGCTGAACTCATCGAATGAGATTCAAAAATCGCACTCCTGGACGGGGATCGAACCATCGCCTCCTGCACGGCAGGCAAGGTTACTCGCCACTGGTCCACCACGGCTTGTATCCAATGATATTATAATAATGTTTCTATGTTTTATGAACTTGTATTTATATTTATTTACATAACAACATACGTTAACATAAAAACTATAAAATTATAAAATATACCAAACCTAATCGAACTTGTGGGAAAGAAGAAAAGGAAAATAAAGAAGCAAAACAAACCAAAATTAAAATACCTGTTTTATTGGATAAGATAAGGGACAAGTTGTGAGAGTTGTTCTTCCTTTCCTCACAGGTCATCACAGGTGCTTTATGTAATCAACTCGCAGGTATTGTGGAGTTTACGCAATCAATCCTTTTAAGGGCTTCTTACTTATGCTATTTAATACAGGTTTATAAATTTCACAGGCACATCAGAACTCATGGAGTGCTTTCGCATAAATTCGAATGTTCCCAAATTAATAATAAAACCGGTCAAGTGCGAGTCGGGCTACTCGCGCACCGAAGGTTCCGTACTACACCACCACAGAACACAACATTATTAACTTAGAAAAAAAAACTTTTTTTGTCCGGGACCTTTAGCGCAAGACCGACTCACACTTGGCTGGTTTTTAGTATTTGTTGTTATTCTATAGAGATTGTCCTATAATCACACTAAGTTTGACGCTTGTATGTATTACCGTTTTAACGATAGAGCGTGAAGAAAAAACGTCGATAATAACTAGTTTCTTGTTGAGAACCCCCCTTAATTTTTAACTTTTTGATATTTTTATTATTTGTTAACAAATCCGCCGTAATAACGCATAATCTTAAAATTTCATCTATCTAGCTATTACGGTTCAAAAGTTACAGCCCTAAATAGGTTGGACAGAGACAGACGGATGGACGTACGGACGGACAACGTAGGCTTAGTAATAGCTTAATAGGGTCCCGTTTTCACCCTTTGGGTACGGAACCCTAAAAACATTCATTTATTTCAACTCAAGTCTGACTAGTGATACTGGTAGGTATGTAGGTTATAATTAATTATAGGTAGGTAATATGTACCTTACTAACCAGCGAAGAAAAGACTAACAGCAGCTAAAATAATTAAACAATGAACACAGTTTCTGTTTAAATAAAAAATATAAGTAATAATTTATGAACTCCGCTACAATATTGCTTGCTGTTTTTAGGTAGTTATCTATAATATAGCGAAGCTTCATGAGAGATGTCGCCAAAAGATTATTATTCCGTTTGCATGAAAAAAAAATACAATTATTTCGTTGAGCGATAAATAGAAATTCATAATCGATTTCACACAAAACATTACTCATAACGATTGCCGCGTTCTAAGTTATTTACTTTAATTCAATTCTAAACTTTCGCACCTACCGGCTAAGATTTAATTCTATTCCACTACTAGATCATATCGATTCGTTGAACAAAAAACGAGTGTACTTATCGATTTGCGAGGCCCGCGGAGCGTGACTCTTTATGAATGGAGCCTGCAGATTCAGAGATGGTGATAGTTGATATTTCTCGCAGGGCTACAAACAAACTGCTATTAAATAGCTGGCGATTGTTGCCAGACAATGGAGGGCAGTGACCTGATCTACTCTAGTCTTCTCCCTTCACGATTATCTGGTTTATTATACGGGCTGTTATTGAAAACTTTCGAAGGAAACTCTACAACTTATATGAACGAAACGAATTCGCGGGAAGAATTTAGGTTTATCATTGGTGTCAAGCTTTTGAACATGTGAAATTTCGAGATAAAAGTGTTGGTTTGTCATTCTTTCTCTTTCATAAATCAGTATGAGTTCAAGAAAATCACTCAGCGAAGCGAAGGACTCATCTCACTCATCGGACAATCAGAGCGTCGCGTCGCTGGTAGCGGATAGGACACTCAATCTAGAGGTCCAGGTTCGAATCCGACCGGACGACATGCTATATACCAACGAGTGTTTCTAACTAATACCGACTGCTCTCAAACGGTGGAAGAAGACATCGTGAGAAAACCTGCATACGCTAAAGAAGAAATTCCGATGCGTATGTGAAGTCTACCAATCCGCATTGGGTACGTGTGGTGGACTAACACCCACACACCCTCCCTGAGGGTAGGCCTGTGCCCTGCAGTGGGACGTTATAGGCTGTGTAATGACGACATGGCATGACATGTCATGACATGTAGTGTAGAGATTAGCCAATCAGCAATGGTCGTTATCGAGGCTGAGTGCCCAGGGTGCGCCAGACTCAGGAAGGCTCTTTCTTTGCACCCCTTGTCAAACTAATTTGTCAATCATACTGCATTTCAAAATACATCATAAAGTAGGTAACATTACACAACGTGTTAATGAATTAACGCAAAACTAGAAAGTAGTTTGTTTAGAATCGAGAGCAGAATCGAATTATCATGGTTTCAACATAGGTATTGTTTATCAAAATATTAAATAAATTTTTTGCAAAATTTAAAATTTACTGAACCCGATGACAACCCACGGCACGGGCACACTCACCCTACTTACTACCAAAACAAGATTATAAAAATGTATCCATGAGTATGTTAGCGCTTTCTTTCAGTGCTGAAATGATAACAAATTATTTTTGCCTCAAAACTTAAAATGCGAATAACATTAAATTTTACCTATCTAAATAATGAAATTATTGTTGCAATATAATTATTTTGTTATAAATCAGTTGGGGTGTATGAGGTTTTGCGTTAATTCATTAACACGTTGTATAGGGTCCTTCTTAATATGCTGACACTTTTTTGAGGGGATAATCAGACCGTCAAACTGAACAACTTTTTCTATGGCACCAACATAGAAATCGCGAAAAAAAATCTGTTGTTCCATACAAAACTGCAAACCTAATCGAGCCAAATGTATGGGACAGCTGATTTTTTAGTCCCGATTTTCATGTTGATCCCATAGAGAAAGTTTGATGGTCTAATCATTGTCTTAGAAAACTGTCAAAATATTAAGAAGGACCCTGTATATTTTCTTTTCATGATAGTTCTTACATTATATTAATAATAACACCCTGTAGGTACTAAAGTGAGTACCAAATAATTAGAGCAAGTGAAAACCAGTTTTATTATTGACGCCTAGAGTAGAACTGGATCCAAGAAAGATGAGTGATATTTTTACATCTTTGAGGATGTAGGCGTAGCTCAGGTAATAATTATGGCTGTTTTTTAAACCGCATCCTCAATTATCATACATTTTTGTTTCTATGCTAATGACGTTCATTCGTTATGTGGTGGTATTTAGATTTACTGATGATGAATTAACATCCGCGGCTTATAAAACAATTTGTAACTTATTGCCATTGCGATTTTTATCTATATTCCGTTCAGGAATTAGAGAGACAAAATGTAAACAAAGAAACGTCACTGTCAAAGTGACGTTTCGTGGTCAGAAACCTTTGGTACATTTTTTAATAATAATATTATGTAGGCACGGCACTTACTAGATTGCGGTGATATTACAAATTTGTTGTCTGTCGATAAATAAGAACAATACTTGTAAATGACAGTTTAAAATTACATTATGTAGCCCATTTTTTGACTTTTTAGTGCTATGCGTAGCGTCCGCGCGTAGCGTACGAACCGAAGACGATATTAACTAAACAAGAGACGCGTTTACGTTACTGTGTACAATAAAGAGTATTTTTCTTTAAGAACTTTATTAAAACGAACCATAGGTCAAATACATCTGAGTGTTGCCAGACCACGATATAAAATATTTACAGTCACGCTTTCTTTTGTTCTCAAATATATGATGACTTGCGTATTTTATAATTATTTTCCATAAAAAATTAACATATCATCTGTCGCAATGCTTTGCAAGTAGAATTGATAATTTACTGTTGTATATTCCAAAGATAAGTTTTCTTCCATCTCGAGATGGTATTTTCTAAACTGGTATTACCGTTGATTACATTTTGTCTCTCTAATTCCTGAATGGAGTATAGTTACTTATTCTTATTGACAAGGAAGAAGATGAAACCAGCGGGTCTTATATTGTGTAATTACCCGATTCGAACGGTATCAAAGGTGTTTTTTGGTAGTTCTTGGCGATTCTACTTCTTAATATTTAGTTAAATAATTTCCGCTAACTTAAAAATTGCCTAGTGCAGTATACATTAACGTCACTTTACGTTACCGATCTTGTAAACGATATAATGGGAAACTTACACAATGGTACCGATTCGGACTGTGCCACGACTTAACTTAACTAAATTTATTCCTGTCACTTTCTAAAATAAGATTAAGAAAAGAGACAGAAAACCAACAGCTGACTTTAGTGCTGTCAAAGTGACGTTACACGCCCAAAATAAGGTGCTATCATAATGTACGCTATCTTATTTTAGGCGTGTTGGGCGTGTAACGTCACTTTGACAGCACTAAAGTCAGCTGTTGGTTTTTTGTCCCTTTTCTTAAACTTATTTTAGAAAGTGACAGGAATAAGTAATGTCTGATATATCAGACGTTTAAGTTTCGTGCCCTCGCCGCCAAAGTCTGATATATCAGACAAAACAAATTTTTTTTTTATCGCAAATAAACTTATCAACGTACAACGTACGTATATGTTTTCCAGATAGTGACGAATTTTGGGTTGTGGCGTGTGATGAGCGTTTTCTAAATAAATCCGTGGCGTCCGAATCGGTACCAATAGCTCTACATGCGCGTAGACAAGGTGAGGAGGACATAGGAGAGCCTAAAAGTACATGAGTAATTTACGAATGTATTCCCAAGGTATTCCCAGATTAGCCACTGCTTCCGTCCGAGAAACAGACGAAACTATGTGAAAATTATCAATTTTGAGAAGAATTGTATTCTCTACTTTTTTGACTACCTAATACCAATAGCAATGAGTC
Source organism: Agonopterix subpropinquella (assembly GCA_922987775.1). Lineage (NCBI taxonomy): Eukaryota > Metazoa > Arthropoda > Insecta > Lepidoptera > Depressariidae > Agonopterix > Agonopterix subpropinquella. Next base: position 14,629,682 of record OV277701.1, on the reverse strand, counting down.
ACTATAAGCTATTTTTTTTAAATATATTTGTTGCAATTTTTCAGACACGCCCAAGTGAAACTACATGATAAGTATCGTCCGATATATAAAACTGTAAATGTTTGTTTGTTCGAGTATCACTAAAAGCTTATGATTATACTTAAAATCTGGTATGTATAATCATTTATCCCGATGCGGACAAAGTCGCCGGAAAACTCTAGTACATAAATAAAACTGTTACACAAACTATAATTTACTTACTATACCGTTTATTAACATACCATGTACACCTGGTAAGATAAATGTTTATGCAAAATACCATGTTATGTTTATGAATGATAAATAACCAAACAAATTATTAGTGAAGTCTTATGACACTTAGCACAGAAAGAGAACGAGTTTGTAATTACAAGTGGCAAGTTATGGTGTCAGCTAGTTATTACGTTTTCACCATCGCATCGTCTGATTCACCAGCCGTGGCTTCAAGCGAGAGTTTCCAGGCCGGTGCCCCATGTAAATGTAATCGTATTATGTGCAATTAATAGCTTTGCACTTAGGACTTTCATGTATTTATGTCCAGTGCAGTAGGTACTAGGTACGATAAGCTATGAATAAGTAGAGTTGCCAACCCTACTATAAAGAGTGCAAATTAATATGCTGACTGTTCTTTAAGAGAGTTGGATAGGTTCAACATGGAGAACTAGGTACAGTCAAGAGCACGTCAAGCTTGACACTTTGAACTGTTACCGTTCTTATCTAGTGCGCCATAAGCGTTACAATCGAACTGCAAGTGTAAAGCTTGGTGTGCTCTTGACTGTACCTATCTCACTGAATAATTATGTATACAGGTGTAACAAAACACACAAACACGATTTTTTTTATTTTTTCTCCATGTTGGCCCCATAGTGAAAATTGTTCAGTTTGATGGTCTGAAGCACCCCCTTAAGTATTACTAGGGTGTTTTGTTACACCCTACGTAACGTAGCAACTACGCTGCAAAAATAAACTTTTTTAAATGTAACTAAACTTTAGTGACTTGCGAACTATTTTGTTGCAAAATACCAAAACATTTTGCTATTCAATAACCCACAATTTTATTAAATGCTAGGATTTACCCGCGACTTACCTTACTTACCTTTATACAGGGTGTACAATAAAATGGGACAGCTACTGAAAGGGGTGCTTCAGACCATCAAACTGAATAACTTTCTCTATGGGACCAACATCGAAATCGCAAAAAAAAAATCTGCTGTCGCATACATTTCAGTTGAGTTATGTTTGCAGTTTTGTATGGGAGAGCAGATTTTTTTTTCGCGATTTCGATGTTGGTCCCATAGAGAAAGTTGTTCAGTTTGATGGTCTGAAGCACCCCTTTAAGTAGCTGTCCCATTTTAATGTACACCCTGTATACAGGGTGTAAGGAAAAGTATCATTAACCTTTAAACCACATTCTCTACCCATCAATACTAAACAATTTTTACTATGTGAGCAAACATGTCAGAACGAAAAAAAAATTAGCCACTCCATAAGTTTGAGTCGAGTAGGTATTGCAGTTTAGTATGGAACAGCTGATTTTTTTAGTTCTGACTGACAGGCTGTAGCAAGCCACTGAAGTTTAGTTATAAAAACATGTTTTTCAGTTTATTTATACATCAATAATCATACAAGAGACAATCGATCACCTACACAACGCAATGGCCATATACGATTTAATCTATAAACAACTCTTTCAGCAGGATCTATAATACGAAGAGTCTATAAATAAGGTTTGTTTCTATAGGTATGCATCAATAATATCAATATGCTGATCCTCACCTTCCTAATCCTGTATCCGCTGACGCTACTGGCCAGGCTCTCTGCGTCGTAGTGTCGGGAGAAGGCGTACGAGCCGGGATTGGCCCGGGAAACGCATTGCCCCATATGCACGCCACTGTCACTACACAAGGGTCACATCTGTCACTATCACTGTCACTGTAGAGTCACTGGTTAGAACTTTGGTGTGTTCCGTGTCAGCTCCAGTTCGAACGAGCTGGCTCTATTAGGTAGGTACTAATTTTCTAGCGTACCTATCGTCAACGTATCGAATGCGTCTAAAAATATAGGTACTTAAAATTTTTTACTCATTTTTATAATTTTTTTATTTTACGAAGAACTGTGACCCTGATCGTATAGGTATTATTTATGTTGCATTCGACACGTTAACGTTACTGTATGGTACAAACTTTTCTAAACCTCACTAATGAAAATTGTGAAAATTTTATCAGTTGGGAAAGCACATAGCACAGTAGCTTAGGTATAAAAAAAAGAGTAGCACTACATAACAATAGTTTCTAGCTACTAAACAAAATTAATAAAAAAAATGGAAAATGATTAAGTTCCTGAACTCACAGTAAGTCTTTATTTTATAGAGCTCATGATTTTAACAGAATTTTAAATATTTATGAAATAAGCTAAGTCTAGGTAGGTACCAAATAACGTTGGTAAATACTGAGACCATAAATTCTCAAGACAATATTAACGCTTTACAAAAGAATAAATTACAACTTATATTAACTATTTTCATAACATAAGTACCTACCTCTATAGTCTCCAAAGTTACTTGATTAAATCAAGTAATTAAACTAATTAACAATAAAAAACAAACTATAGTAAAATGCACATGTTCATATTTACATTAACCATGTCCTTCACAGTTCACACGATTCGAATCGTATACGATCGCGACATATCGATCGAACTAGCAACACTATGGCCGCGCGTTGCGCGCGCTGCGCCCACTGTGCGACTGCGCGGGCGCACGCAACTCGCGCACCCTGCTCAGCTGTTGAAGCTGTTGACTCATTCATGAGGTCCCCACGTCAAGTCTCATGTTCACACTCTTATGACTACAATATAGAAAAGAAAATGACAGCATTTTTGGGACTTCTTTAGTTTGCCAACCTACTGCGGACGACGACCGGCGCGGCGACCGGACTTAGGACAAAGATGCATGGGAACATTCTTAAGATAGGTACAATAAGGTAATTTATAGATCGCTGAGTTGTCTAGCCTGATCTTGCGGGGTAGGTATTAGGTATAAAGCATTCTATTAAATAAAAAAGTCTCTGAAAATAAAATCAATTTTATTAGAACAACATAAGACACAAGAACGATAAATTTACTCAGAATTACAGACTTGGTGGGGATGATATTGTGAAGTAGTTGAAGTAGTAGTTTAGACACTGGCACAAGACAGGAAAGAGTGGCATAATCGGGAGAAGGCTGAAATACGCTGCAATGGGTGGATAAAAGCTGATGATGATGATGAACAGGACTTAATTATCCCGAACATCAACAGGTATCTATTGATTAACTCGTTAATTTCACTAAAAATAAATAGTCCCTAGGTAGATCATGTTGCAGTTCAAGATCAAACTTTTGTAATTACTACTTCTATCAAGAAGTTTTAAAACGAATCATTTACTTAGGTCTGCCACACACAGACGGAATTGCAATCCGGAATTCCGAATCAGGATTATGATTTTGTATAGGATTTGACAGCTCCGCAATTCCGAAGGGAATTGTGGAGGGGGAAAATCCATACAAAATCGTAATCCTGATTCGGAATTCCGGATTGCAATTCCGTATGTGTGTGACGGACCTTAATCTTCTTGACTTCAATCGGCGCCTCTGCGTCACTGTTTATAAGAAAATCAAGGTTAACCCAGCCAGTGAGTTGCATTAAATAATAAAATTATTCCGGACGGAATTACGATTTCGAATTTTAATAAATAAAGAAAATCAGAACTTATTATTACTTAAACCACAGATACTTAAACTAAAATAAAAGTTAGACCATACCAATTTCAGAATAAAATAAAAGAAGTGGTGGATGCGTCCCTCAGGCATGGCATGAAGTAACGACTAAGAAGAAGAAGGAGTGAAAGAAGAAACATTTTGAGTGGTTCGGGACAAATTCTATGATCTTGATCTTGCCAGTCCGGTTGGTGAGAGAGATCACTTCTTAGTCCTACCTGTACCAACAAAAAGGATCGAATCCTGGTCCGCTCGTGAACGTTATTAGGTATGTCTCGTCGTACACACACACCGGAATAGGACCGGCAGTATTTAGTGATGCATCACTAACCCAACGCGAGCACGATGGTCAAGGATAACCAGTTCACGCGCACGGCAGGCGCTAGGCACCGCAGAAAAAACAAGACAAGTCAGACTGACTTGCGCGCCAGGGGGTTCCGTCGTAGGTACCTCATCAAATACCTTAGCTTAGGTATTTGATGATGTGTGATGATAATGACGCTAAAATTTTCAAATTTTTTATCGACTTCATTCTGTCTAGACTCTAAGAGTAGAAGGAACTAAGTTACAAGGATGCCAGGGTGGTCCCTCATTTCTCTACATTTGGTGAAGATAAAAAGAAAAAGCGCTTCGAACTTAATATTCGAACTGATTAAATAATAAGTTCGAATATTTAGTTCGAAGCGCTTTTTCTTTTCATCGTTTGTTTTGTCACGGGGTAGTTAGGTTACTTAGGTATAATGCCTACCCCTTGCGTGTATTAATTAGTAGCACAGATTAATAATAAGTTTATAGTCGTATGTGTCCAGTGTCCATTAAATATTATAATTTACGTAACCACAGAACAACTAACGGTACTAACTACCTAACCTATCTTAGTTAAGGAGAGGAGAGTTCATAATTTATTTTGAACATTAAATAATTAGGTATAAGTAGGTACTAAGTTAAGTAAACTAACTATTAAAAATAAAAACCGAAAAAGATCATGTCCTGAACCAGGCTGAAGATTCGTCATGCTTCATCAATCATCACCATTCATTAGGTAACTAAAAATATTGATTTAGGTACTTATTCACTATTAAGTAAGTAGGTACCTACTTAATATGTGAATTTTGTGTAGGAGACTTGGAGTTGTTACCTGAAAAAGTCAGTCTTTATTTAGATGACCGTTTTAGTTTTAGTGGTAGGCACGAATTTCATTCTCGAGCGCCTCTGTGCTTCGGAAAGTACCAGTTACTCCAGTTAATTCTTCCACTGTAGTGTTTGGCGCTCTTCCTCTCACCCTTATTCGTGAGGCCTTTGCCCTTCTTTGACTGTATTAAACTTTACCTACCTAGGTACTATCAACATAGTTCACGCTGGACCCTTTTCAAACATTTTTCCTTTGCAAGTGACCATCACGGCTAGTCCCGCCCTTTATCTTGTTGACCAATAAGCAACTAAAAAAACAACTGTAAAACAGATGGTGTGGCGAAAGTTGGTTAGACAATTACAGTTTACAACCGATCCTGCTCACTACCTGCTCCAAGTGGGGCCTACTCGGATACTTGCTTTACTAGGATAGTCAGTTCCCGACACATCGAGCTTTGAAGACATGACAGAAATTATAACAAGTGCGAGTCGGACACTCGCACCGAGGAGGGTTCCGTATACACTTTACCGAAAATATTGCGATTTGACTAGAATCCTTAGCGTGAGCCGGCCTCAACACTTGGCTAGTTTTGATTATTTGTTTTAAGTTAAAGTATGCACTATAATTACACCAAGTTTAACGTTTATTTGTGTTACCGTTTTTACGATATAGCAATAGAAAAAAATATCCAGCCCCATGAATTTTTACTTTTTGTAGCAGACCCTTTGGATACGGGACCCTAACAACTAAATATTGAGTTCTTAGCACAGAAAATATTGTTTAAGTTTATTCCTATTATAGTTAGAATACAACAAACGTAAAAAGGGACGTAGCAAAAAAACTTTATGGTGCTACCGCGACGCTATTGGATGTCGTACGCGAGGTAGCGGACGGGCGCTACAAGCAAAATTAGATCTTAGTGGGGTCCAGCGTGAACTATGCTGATAGTACTTACCATTTTTGTACCTACGGAACCCTAAAAAGTATCACGTACCTAGTGAGAAATTTTTTATACCTATGTTCTAGGGAGAAGAGTAACACAAAGGAAGGAATACAAACGTGTTAATGAATTAACGCAAAACCTCATACACCCCAACTGATTTATAACAAAATAATTAGATTGAAATAATAATTTCATTATTTGGATAGTTAAAATTTAAAGTTATTCGCATTTTAAGTTTTGAGGCAAAAATGATTTGTTTATCATTTCAACAATGAATGAAAGCGCTAATGTACTCATGAATACATTTTAATAATCTTGTTTTGGTAGTAAGTAGGGCGAGTGTGCCCATGCTGTGGGTTGACAACGGGTTAAAAAAAAAAATTTTTTCAAACAAATTATTTAATATTTTTGAAAAAATTACCTATGTAGAAACCATGATAATTCGATTCTGCTCTCGATTCTAAACAAACTACTTTCTAGTTTTGCGTTAATTCATTAACACGTTGTATAAACTCCGAATTCGTCGATATGAAAGCGTAATGAAGACCGGTGTTCACTTTAGTAACCTAACTAAGTACCGACATAAAATTAATTATCCAATGGTTTTATGCTCAAAAACGCAATCTTGAGCCACAACAAAATGGTGGAGCCTCGTTGTTAAGCCGGAGAGTAAACTCCCAGTAACAGACTTGCAACGAGAACGCATTCTCCAGTCTTATTTTTCTTATATGACAGTAGAACAATAATAAAATACCTACTTAGGTAAAGAAGTTTGAAATACCTACCTACCTACTAGTACTAGTAGGTAGTTAACTAGGCAATAATCAGGCCCTGTACCCGGACTTTCGATGTTCGCTATATCTATATTCGCATATATCGCCACTGTTTCAGTCCGCACTTCATTTTCACAATTTTCAGTGGTAAATTCATTAGTTCGATTTAATAGTAGTGCTTTAAATTAACAAACGCACTAGTCGGCACTACGATTTTCGAAGGTTCCCCTCGATATCTCTGGGATCCTTCATCAGATCCTTGTTTCCTTATCATGGGACCTCTCTTGGGATATCTCCTTTCCAACAAAAAAAGAATCATCGAAATCGGTTCATAAACGACGAAGTTATCCGAGAACACACATAAAAAAAAATATTATATATATATAAGGTCCTTCTTAATATGCTGACACTTTTTTAAGGGGATGATCAGACCGTCAAACTGAACAACTTCCTCTACGGGACCAACATTGAAATCGCGAAAAAAAAATCATCACTTCCATACAAAACTGCAAACCTACTCGGAGCCAAACGTATGGGACAACTGTTTTTTTTTTCGCGATTTCGATGTTGATTCCATAGAGAAAGTTGTTCAGTTTCATAGTCTGGTCATCGCCTTAAAAAAGTGTCAGCATATTAAGAAGGACCCTGTATACATATATACTTACATATATACGGTCGAATTGAGAAACTTCCTCCTTTTTTGAAGTCGGTTAAAAACGGGACATTATTCATAAGCCTACGCTGTACTTCCGTCATTCCGTCCGTCTGTCCTACCCTGGTCCTTTCCTACCTATTCAGGGCTGTAACTTTAGAACCATAGGTACCTACTACCCGTTTGTCTGGAGTTGGCCGTCGATGACCGTTACAAAATTTCGTCAAAATCACATTAACTGGTCCCGTCGACAAAAAATAATATAACAAGCAAATAAAAATTTAAAATTTAAAGCGATATTAGTGATCGGGACGGACGTGCCGTACGTGGTTGCGTTGCTAAAGGTTATAAAATTGCGTTTCATAGGGTCTCTTAGGGGTGCGGTACGGTGAAGTGGGAAGGGAGGGAGCGGCCAACTCGAAGCAAATGACTAGTAATAGTTGACATTTTCACAGAATGCGCGTTATTATGGCGGATTTGCTGACAAATAATTAAAAAAAACCGGCAAGTGTCAGTCGATCTCGCGCTAACTTTAGAACCATAGGTACCTAATAGTTGACATTTTCACAGAATTCGCGTTATTATGGCGGATTTGCTAACAAATAATTAAAAAAAACCGGCAAGTGTCAGTCGATCTCGCGCTAAAGGACCCGGAGAAATTTTTATTGTTGTTGTAGTAAATTATGTTGTGTGGTGGTATGTGTGATCCGGAACCCTCGCTCGGTGCTCGAGAAGTCCGACTCGGACAGACCGGCTTTATTGCTGATAGCCGATGACCTCGTTGCCAAAGAAGTTCCAAAGCGTAGTTCCAAAGCTATCTTAAAATTAAAAAAATTGATTTTAATATCTAGCAACACTAGATAGGGCGGTACGGGTGAGGAGTTTTTGGCGGGATTTGAACAGCTACGTTTGGTGGAGTCCTCATATTTCATCGAATTTTTATTGTTAATAGTGAGTTTTGGTTCGTAAAATCTGTGTTTTTTTGCGTAACTAAGTGTCGTGCAAGTGAACAATATACAGTTCAGTGAAATATGATGGTGTATGGGCGTAAACATGAAAAGTGTTCCTTGGTGTTCCGTCATTTTTAGCGCGGCAAAGCGGTCGGTTCACCTCTTTCCTGTGGATTTCAGCGATTCCTGCGTCTTTCGATTGTCTCCAAAAACTCCAAAGAAGCGTCAAAACGTCGAACACCAACGTTTCGATCTTAACATTCATCGTCATCTATCATCCTCATCCACCATCAAAATTAAGAATTTGAAGAAGAAGGCTTTAAAGGACGTAGTATCCAGAGCCATAAAATAAATTTGGAAAAAAAAAACGGTACAGAAGTGCGATTTTTGAAAATCATGTGTTATTAAAATATCATGAGAGTCATCATCATGAGTTATTAAAATATTTTACCAACTCCCAAGTAATAGGATGAGGACAAGGAGAGGGGGGGAGGGGGACACCACCAAAAGATCGCACAAACGTGCGTTCTTTTACGTGTTTATTCAAGAGTTTGAGCTAACGTGATAACATCACGAAAGTGATTATATAACATCTTAACTATTATAAAACCCTAACAGAACTGTGTCTATGGATTGAAGATACTTACAAAAAAAAAAAATTATTTGTTTGTACTAGCATCAAGCAAAAAATACTAAACCGATTTTGATGAACCTTTTTTTATTTGATAGCTTTTGATCTGACTTAAAATCTTGTGGATATATATTTTGTGCGGACAATGTGGCGGCTGAAATTTGTTAAAATTACTGCACAATATAAAATTTATGAATTATCAATAAAGACCTTGATCTACATTTGAAATCATAATTTTTCAGAGTTCAATCTTGAACTCTGAAAAATTATGATTTCAAATGCTATCTAGCAGGCGAAGATAGGCTTCTAGAGATTTTAAAACAAACTTAGTGATTCGTCTAGGATTGTCAAAAATATGTTGTTTTGTCCGACTAGACAAAATAAAAGAGAGGTTTTTGTTGAGAACAAAATAATCAAACAAAAAGTACAAAAGTAACATAATATTTATTTTATATTTCTTAACATGTGATGTATACAATATGTATTCATGTGCATGTCCTACAAGGCAACCAGGCGTACCGAACTGCTTTTTAATAGGAAAATACTCTGATGGGTATAGCAATAGTGATCTCAGAGTTAAATCTGAACTTACTGTTGTAGATTCGCCAATTTTGAAACTAGTTCCAGGCAATAATTTATCTACATTTGCAGTCCTTGGGGAATCTTGTCCTTTGATCTAAAATAATAAAAACAACATTAGGGTAACAATAGAATAGAATAGAAGATATGGCAAATAGTATTTTTTAAAGATAATTATAAGTATACTTACAAAATCAGCATCTGAACTAGATTGTGTTAGATTACTGTTATGTCCATAGGTTCTTCAACTACCGAACTTGTAGAAGGAATAGGAATAAGCATTTCTGTTTCCTGAAAAGCAAAGTTCACGAATTAGTACCTAGTAGATGGTAGTAGGTAGTAGTCATTTAAAAGGGATTTTAAAATTAGGTACTCTTTTAGTTGCTTTAGTTTAAAGATAAGATAAGATAAATATTCTTTATTTGCACACTAAGAAAATACAAATACAATTTAAAACAGGAATGAGAAGGGTACAGTCAAGAGCACGTCAAGCTTGACACTTTGGACTTTGTACCGTTCTTATTTAGTGCGCCATAAGCGTTACAATCGAACTGCAAGTGTAAAGCTTGATGTGCTCTTGACTGTACAAAGGGCGGTCATTAAACCATTATTAATTACTTCAAGTTGAATAGTTGAGTACATAAATAAAACAATAATTACCAGCATTGGAACAGCATTAGGAAGTAGAACAGTCACTTTCCTCATTTTAAACATAACGTTTACCGCAAAATGTTTACTACAAATTCATGAAGACTTATTTGGTGTCCAATTTGGTCGCCCCGTAGCCTGAATCCAACGCATTCGTAAATTATCGTTTACGGGAAAACTGTAACAAATAGAGTAAACTGTAAGAACAGTAAGTAAATAGTATTCAATAACTTTATTTCAAAAAATTACTTGTGAGTTTTGGCGAAATTTAGTACCAAAAGATGGCAACACTAAGCCGAATTATTTTTAGGTTATGTAAAGGTAAATAATCGACTTTTTAGGCTTATTTGAGGCGCAAAGTTAAATTTTCCATGTTGTTACCTATTGCAGTTAAATTATATAATCATAACTAAAGCTAATACTTGATCAAATGTATCGTACTTACGAGTGGAAAGACAAATTGGGAAGCTTTATTTCACTGTCACTTTTACACCCTAATACGCTACACCGAACCATTATTTCGTGTAAATTCTTTATAGGAATTCGTCTTTTACAATTCCCGATGGTTATAGCTTCTTAACCGCAATCACTATTAGTATTAAACTTTAATTTTATTATGATAAACAAAAGAGCAATGAAGTACCTGTCAAATTTGTTTAGAACACTAGTATGCTGACCTTGAAAAAACCGGCACGCGACGCGAAACAAAAGATCTAATCGTGTTGTCTCGTTTTTTTTCAAGACGTGGGCATAAGTTGTTCTTTTTCTTGTGTGAATGCGATGGAAGCTATCACTTTGTCTATAGTATTCTCTGTCTACGGCACAATCAAATCAGACCGCGGTGTTGCCAGATCAGATTTTAGAAATCCGTTGGTAAAGGTTAAAAAATTCGTAGAAATCCGTAAATCCGTAGATCTATGTACAGACTTTTTCTAAATTAAATGCTTTATTTATCTGAGTTAATAGAACCATAAAAAAATAGCTCAAAACTGGTAAATTAATTAGAAACTAAAACAAACGATAATAATATCCACACAAATTAAAAAACAAATTCTTGTTTGTTCTAACAACACTTTTTGTTTAATTATTTTCATTTTTACTGTCCGTGTCAGTCTGTTCGTCCTTTTCTGTGGTCCTTCGTTGCTTTTATCTCATAGCAGGCTGTTTAATTCTGTTTTCATTTAGGAAGTCGTTATACGGAGAAAAAGTAAAAGGAAGGAGATGGAAAGAAGCACGTAGCAAAACGCAGTCCAACAAAATATAAGTTAACGTCAGTAGATTTTTTTGCAGCTAGATTTCCTTATAGAAAATGTCAAACAAATTGTTGATTTGCCACTGAAATACATGGATCAAGGCAAGGCTAAAAATCCGTAGATCTACGAATAAATTTAAAGGTCTGGCAACGCGCTAGACAGAGACAGAATCATAAACGAACGCCTCTAGTGATGTGATGTCCGGCGTAAGTAAGCGTTTTGCCGATTATTAGCTGACTCTGCTGATTCGGCTCGTATTTATGGAGCATGGAATAACTGAATTATTCTTACTTATCTACATAATTTGATTTTCAAAAATCGCACGTCTGGTAAGCTTGAATACAATAGAATGCAAATAAGCAATAATACGTACTCTTTAAAGAAAAATTCTCAAGGACAAACTTGGGCTATCACTGCACCCTAAATAGACTGCAAAGGCAGTACAATATCTTATCAAAAAAAGCAAATGTAGATATTTTCGAAAAACGCATCAACAAATTTAAAAAAGATATATTTTCTACCTACGACTAAAACTTTTGGCAATAATTATAAATAAGTCAAAGTCATTTATTGCACTAATTAGGCGTAAAACACACACAAGCGACGTAAGGCGAAGGCACGGGGCAGGCGCAGCGCAGGCGTGGGACAGATACGGCGCAGACGCGATTTGAATTATATCAGAAGAGGCGTGGAACAGGCAAGAAACGTTCAGATGCGCCATTATATAGGCTGACTTTGGTGCGATAAGATGTCTTCGTCTTCAGAAGACGAAGATGCGCTTGCTTTGCTGCAATTAATTAATGTGCAAAGGCCCAGAAGATATTGGGTTCTCTTCTTCTCTTCGATCTTGTACACTTCTATTACTGTACTCTGGCTTGGTATAATCGTAAAGAGCTGGATATTGTTCCACTAACTCGCAGAACTGTACATTAAAATCAATATCATCACGCATTTTTCGGTTGGTAAATACTGAGCATACCGTATCACAAGCGACGTGCTCCTTGCGTGACTCACGAGAACCGACTGCTAGCGACGCGGCGCAGGCAACGAAACGGCGTGTCTGCGCCGCGTCGCTTCAGTATAATTCAAAAACGTCGCCTGCATACATTTTGTATGAAATCGTTTTGAAGCGGCGCACGCCTGCGCCACGCCTGTCCCACGCCTGCTGCCTTACGTCGCTTGTGTATGTTTTAGGCCTTAAATAGGTACACAAATTATATTAATTCACCTACTTAAAAGGTTATATTGTCCATTTCCGCATTTTGAATGTCGTGGCAGCCTATAATTAAGTTAGCACTTAGTCTATATACCTACTGTGTATCACTGTAACATAACAATGTATTGGTGTTTAACTTGTTGGTTGTCCTTAATAAATAAAATAAATAAAATAAAATAAGCAATGAAACACGAAAAATTACCGTGGGGCGGTCGGTAATTTTCGTCCTTCTTTCGTAGGGTAGGTATGTGTCCGCCATCCGTCATCGATGTTTCTATCAATTATTTGTGTCATTGAATTAGAAAGTTGACGTCGGAAACAAGGACGGAAATTTACTGACTGCCAAGACAATTGTAAGCTTCTTGTAAGGCAGTTTGCTCTCCAATGCGGCATTGTCAAAGCCTATGCAATCTTCCTGCTCGAATACTTTCAAAGATATAGATAATAAAAAAAAACTATGCATATCAGCTCTGAGTCCAGTAGGTACTTTTTGGTCTAGTAGGTACTTAGTAACAGTTTTTCAATGAAGCGTTTATTTTTTAATCATTAGGTCCGTGTGTAGGTAGCACACCTAAGAAGTTTACTTTTTTGGCAGGAATTTACACATTTAAACAAATTATCTTACCGTACTCGAACCTTTATAAGATATTCGAACTTGATTTGGTTCTATGTTCCCTGCATAACTAAAAATAAAAACGAACTTCATGGCGATGATTTGTTTCTCCGAACGCGTCTAAAACAGTACCCATAAGTTCAAAAATTCATCACATCACTAATTTTTCCCCACCTCACCTCCCTCCCGATCACCCTCAATCACCCATCGTAGGGAAAAAATTTCAACCTTTTTGCACCTTTTTTTTTTTTTTTTTGGTTCAATTCAAGGTAAAGCTATTATAGCATACAACCGATGTCAGGAATAAATACTCTCATTTATAGCAAATAAAACGTTGGTGTTCGACGTTTCAACGCTTCTTTGGAGTTTTTGGAGGCAATCGAGAAACGCAGGAAACGCAGAGAAGTCCACAGGAAAGAGGTGAACCGACCGCTTGCCGCGCTACAAAAGAACGGAACACTTTTCCTGTTCACGACCCACACCATCATATTTCACTGAACTGTATATTGTTCACTTGCACGACACTTTGTTACGCAAAACAACACCGATTTTACGAACCAAAACTCACTATAAACAATAAAAATTCGATGAAATATGAGGACTCCAAACGTATCTGTTCAAATCCCGCCAAAAACTCCCTTTTTGCACCTTTTTGCACCCATCCCATCCGTCATTCCCCAGAAGTGCGATTTTTGAAAATCATACGAGTGACTTGGCTGTAGAAAGATGCATAATCTCCGTAATCTCCATAGTAATTTTGAAATTTTCTACTGCCAAGTCGCTCGTATGATTTTCAAAAATCGCACTTCTGTACCGTTTTTTTTTTCCAAATTTATTTTATGGCTCTGGATACTACGTCCTTTAAAGCCTTCTTCTTCAAATTCTTAATTTTGATGGTGGATGAGGATGATAGATGACGATGAATGTTAAGATCGAAACGTTGGTGTTCGACGTTTTGACGCTTCTTTGGAGTTTTTGGAGACAATCGAAAGACGCAGGAATCGCTGAAATCCACAGGAAAGAGGTGAACCGACCGCTTTGCCGCGCTAAAAATGACGGAACACCAAGGAACACTTTTCATGTTTACGCCCATACACCATCATATTTCACTGAACTGTATATTGTTCACTTGCACGACACTTAGTTACGCAAAAAAACACAGATTTTACGAACCAAAACTCACTATTAACAATAAAAATTCGATGAAATATGAGGACTCCACCAAACGTAGCTGTTCAAATCCCGCCAAAAACTCCTCACCCGTACCGCCCTATCTAGTGTTGCTAGATATTAAAATCAATTTTTTTAATTTTAAGATAGCTTTGGAACTACGCTTTGGAACTTCTTTGGCAACGAGGTCATCGGCTATCAGCAATAAAGCCGGTCTGTCCGAGTCGGACTTCTCGAGCACCGAGCGAGGGTTCCGGATCACACATACCACCACACAACATAATTTACTACAACAACAATAAAAATTTCTCCGGGTCCTTTAGCGCGAGATCGACTGACACTTGCCGGTTTTTTTTAATTATTTGTTAGCAAATCCGCCATAATAACGCGAATTCTGTGAAAATGTCAACTATTAGGTACCTATGGTTCTAAAGTTAGCGCGAGATCGACTGACACTTGCCGGTTTTTTTTAATTATTTGTCAGCAAATCCGCCATAATAACGCGCATTCTGTGAAAATGTCAACTATTACTAGTCATTTGCTTCGAGTTGGCCGCTCCCTCCCTTCCCACTTCACCGTACCGCACCCCTAAGAGACCCTATGAAACGCAATTTTATAACCTTTAGCAACGCAACCACGTACGGCACGTCCGTCCCGATCACTAATATCGCTTTAAATTTTAAATTTTTATTTGCTTGTTATATTATTTTTTGTCGACGGGACCAGTTAATGTGATTTTGACGAAATTTTGTAACGGTCATCGACGGCCAACTCCAGACAAACGGGTAGTAGGTACCTATGGTTCTAAAGTTACAGCCCTGAATAGGTAGGAAAGGACCAGGGTAGGACAGACGGACGGAATGACGGAAGTACAGCGTAGGCTTATGAATAATGTCCCGTTTTTAACCGACTTCAAAAAAGGAGGAAGTTTCTCAATTCGACCGTATATATGTAAGTATATATGTATACAGGGTCCTTCTTAATATGCTGACACTTTTTTAAGGCGATGACCAGACTATGAAACTGAACAACTTTCTCTATGGAATCAACATCGAAATCGCGAAAAAAAAAACAGTTGTCCCATACGTTTGGCTCCGAGTAGGTTTGCAGTTTTGTATGGAAGTGATGATTTTTTTTTCGCGATTTCAATGTTGGTCCCGTAGAGGAAGTTGTTCAGTTTGACGGTCTGATCATCCCCATAAAAAAGTGTCAGCATATTAAGAAGGACCTTATATATATATAATATTTTTTTTTATGTGTGTTCTCGGATAACTTCGTCGTTTATGAACCGATTTCGATGATTCTTTTTTTGTTGGAAAGGAGATATCCCAAGAGAGGTCCCATGATAAGGAAACAAGGATCTGATGAAGGATCCCAGAGATATCGAGGGGAACCTTCGAAAATCGTAGTGCCGACTAGTGCGTTTGTTAATTTAAAGCACTACTATTAAATCGAACTAATGAATTTACCACTGAAAATTGTGAAAATGAAGTGCGGACTGAAACAGTGGCGATATATGCGAATATAGATATAGCGAACATCGAAAGTCCGGGTACAGGGCCTGATTATTGCCTAGTTAACTACCTACTAGTACTAGTAGGTAGGTAGGTATTTCAAACTTCTTTACCTAAGTAGGTATTTTATTATTGTTCTACTGTCATATAAGAAAAATAAGACTGGAGAATGCGTTCTCGTTGCAAGTCTGTTACTGGGAGTTTACTCTCCGGCTTAACAACGAGGCTCCACCATTTTGTTGTGGCTCAAGATTGCGTTTTTGAGCATAAAACCATTGGATAATTAATTTTATGTCGGTACTTAGTTAGGTTACTAAAGTGAACACCGGTCTTCATTACGCTTTCATATCGACGAATTCGGAGTTTATACAACGTGTTAATGAATTAACGCAAAACTAGAAAGTAGTTTGTTTAGAATCGAGAGCAGAATCGAATTATCATGGTTTCTACATAGGTAATTTTTTCAAACAAATTATTTAATATTTTTGAAAAAATTACCTATGTTGAAACCATGATAATTCGATTCTGCTCTCGATTCTAAACAAACTACTTTCTAGTTTTGCGTTAATTCATTAACACGTTGTATAAACTCCGAATTCGTCGATATGAAAGCGTAATGAAGACCGGTGTTCACTTTAGTAACCTAACTAAGTACCGACATAAAATTAATTATCCAATGGTTTTATGCTCAAAAACGCAATCTTGAGCCACAACAAAATGGTGGAGCCTCGTTGTTAAGCCGGAGAGTAAACTCCCAGTAACAGACTTGCAACGAGAACGCATTCTCCAGTCTTATTTTTCTTATATGACAGTAGAACAATAATAAAATACCTACTTAGGTAAAGAAGTTTGAAATACCTACCTACCTACTAGTACTAGTAGGTAGTTAACTAGGCAATAATCAGGCCCTGTACCCGGACTTTCGATGTTCGCTATATCTATATTCGCATATATCGCCACTGTTTCAGTCCGCACTTCATTTTCACAATTTTCAGTGGTAAATTCATTAGTTCGATTTAATAGTAGTGCTTTAAATTAACAAACGCACTAGTCGGCACTACGATTTTCGAAGGTTCCCCTCGATATCTCTGGGATCCTTCATCAGATCCTTGTTTCCTTATCATGGGACCTCTCTTGGGATATCTCCTTTCCAACAAAAAAAGAATCATCGAAATCGGTTCATAAACGACGAAGTTATCCGAGAACACACATAAAAAAAAATATTATATATATATAAGGTCCTTCTTAATATGCTGACACTTTTTTAAGGGGATGATCAGACCGTCAAACTGAACAACTTCCTCTACGGGACCAACATTGAAATCGCGAAAAAAAAATCATCACTTCCATACAAAACTGCAAACCTACTCGGAGCCAAACGTATGGGACAACTGTTTTTTTTTTCGCGATTTCGATGTTGATTCCATAGAGAAAGTTGTTCAGTTTCATAGTCTGGTCATCGCCTTAAAAAAGTGTCAGCATATTAAGAAGGACCCTGTATACATATATACTTACATATATACGGTCGAATTGAGAAACTTCCTCCTTTTTTGAAGTCGGTTAAAAACGGGACATTATTCATAAGCCTACGCTGTACTTCCGTCATTCCGTCCGTCTGTCCTACCCTGGTCCTTTCCTACCTATTCAGGGCTGTAACTTTAGAACCATAGGTACCTACTACCCGTTTGTCTGGAGTTGGCCGTCGATGACCGTTACAAAATTTCGTCAAAATCACATTAACTGGTCCCGTCGACAAAAAATAATATAACAAGCAAATAAAAATTTAAAATTTAAAGCGATATTAGTGATCGGGACGGACGTGCCGTACGTGGTTGCGTTGCTAAAGGTTATAAAATTGCGTTTCATAGGGTCTCTTAGGGGTGCGGTACGGTGAAGTGGGAAGGGAGGGAGCGGCCAACTCGAAGCAAATGACTAGTAATAGTTGACATTTTCACAGAATGCGCGTTATTATGGCGGATTTGCTGACAAATAATTAAAAAAAACCGGCAAGTGTCAGTCGATCTCGCGCTAACTTTAGAACCATAGGTACCTAATAGTTGACATTTTCACAGAATTCGCGTTATTATGGCGGATTTGCTAACAAATAATTAAAAAAAACCGGCAAGTGTCAGTCGATCTCGCGCTAAAGGACCCGGAGAAATTTTTATTGTTGTTGTAGTAAATTATGTTGTGTGGTTATGTTATGTGTGATCCGGAACCCTCGCTCGGTGCTCGAGAAGTCCGACTCGGACAGACCGGCTTTATTGCTGATAGCCGATGACCTCGTTGCCAAAGAAGTTCCAAAGCGTAGTTCCAAAGCTATCTTAAAATTAAAAAAATTGATTTTAATATCTAGCAACACTAGATAGGGCGGTACGGGTGAGGAGTTTTTGGCGGGATTTGAACAGCTACGTTTGGTGGAGTCCTCATATTTCATCGAATTTTTATTGTTAATAGTGAGTTTTGGTTCGTAAAATCTGTGTTTTTTTGCGTAACTAAGTGTCGTGCAAGTGAACAATATACAGTTCAGTGAAATATGATGGTGTATGGGCGTAAACATGAAAAGTGTTCCTTGGTGTTCCGTCATTTTTAGCGCGGCAAAGCGGTCGGTTCACCTCTTTCCTGTGGATTTCAGCGATTCCTGCGTCTTTCGATTGTCTCCAAAAACTCCAAAGAAGCGTCAAAACGTCGAACACCAACGTTTCGATCTTAACATTCATCGTCATCTATCATCCTCATCCACCATCAAAATTAAGAATTTGAAGAAGAAGGCTTTAAAGGACGTAGTATCCAGAGCCATAAAATAAATTTGGAAAAAAAAAACGGTACAGAAGTGCGATTTTTGAAAATCATACGAGCGACTTGGCTGTAGAAAATTTCAAAATTACTATGGAGATTACGGAGATTATGCATCTTTCTACAGCCAAGTCACTCGTATGATTTTCAAAAATCGCACTTCTGGGGAATGACGGATGGGATGGGTGCAAAAAGGTGCAAAAAGGGAGTTTTTGGCGGGATTTGAACAGATACGTTTGGAGTCCTCATATTTCATCGAATTTTTATTGTTTATAGTGAGTTTTGGTTCGTAAAATCGGTGTTGTTTTGCGTAACAAAGTGTCGTGCAAGTGAACAATATACAGTTCAGTGAAATATGATGGTGTGGGTCGTGAACAGGAAAAGTGTTCCGTTCTTTTGTAGCGCGGCAAGCGGTCGGTTCACCTCTTTCCTGTGGACTTCTCTGCGTTTCCTGCGTTTCTCGATTGCCTCCAAAAACTCCAAAGAAGCGTTGAAACGTCGAACACCAACGTTTTATTTGCTATAAATGAGAGTATTTATTCCTGACATCGGTTGTATGCTATAATAGCTTTACCTTGAATTGAACCAAAAAAAAAAAAAAAAAGGTGCAAAAAGGTTGAAATTTTTTCCCTACGATGGGTGATTGAGGGTGATCGGGAGGGAGGTGAGGTGGGGAAAAATTAGTGATGTGATGAATTTTTGAACTTATGGGTACTGTTTTAGACGCGTTCGGAGAAACAAATCATCGCCATGAAGTTCGTTTTTATTTTTAGTTATGCAGGGAACATAGAACCAAATCAAGTTCGAATATCTTATAAAGGTTCGAGTACGGTAAGATAATTTGTTTAAATGTGTAAATTCCTGCCAAAAAAGTAAACTTCTTAGGTGTGCTACCTACACACGGACCTAATGATTAAAAAATAAACGCTTCATTGAAAAACTGTTACTAAGTACCTACTAGACCAAAAAGTACCTACTGGACTCAGAGCTGATATGCATAGTTTTTTTTTATTATCTATATCTTTGAAAGTATTCGAGCAGGAAGATTGCATAGGCTTTGACAATGCCGCATTGGAGAGCAAACTGCCTTACAAGAAGCTTACAATTGTCTTGGCAGTCAGTAAATTTCCGTCCTTGTTTCCGACGTCAACTTTCTAATTCAATGACACAAATAATTGATAGAAACATCGATGACGGATGGCGGACACATACCTACCCTACGAAAGAAGGACGAAAATTACCGACCGCCCCACGGTAATTTTTCGTGTTTCATTGCTTATTTTATTTTATTTATTTTATTTATTAAGGACAACCAACAAGTTAAACACCAATACATTGTTATGTTACAGTGATACACAGTAGGTATATAGACTAAGTGCTAACTTAATTATAGGCTGCCACGACATTCAAAATGCGGAAATGGACAATATAACCTTTTAAGTAGGTGAATTAATATAATTTGTGTACCTATTTAAGGCCTAAAACATACACAAGCGACGTAAGGCAGCAGGCGTGGGACAGGCGTGGCGCAGGCGTGCGCCGCTTCAAAACGATTTCATACAAAATGTATGCAGGCGACGTTTTTGAATTATACTGAAGCGACGCGGCGCAGACACGCCGTTTCGTTGCCTGCGCCGCGTCGCTAGCAGTCGGTTCTCGTGAGTCACGCAAGGAGCACGTCGCTTGTGATACGGTATGCTCAGTATTTACCAACCGAAAAATGCGTGATGATATTGATTTTAATGTACAGTTCTGCGAGTTAGTGGAACAATATCCAGCTCTTTACGATTATACCAAGCCAGAGTACAGTAATAGAAGTGTACAAGATCGAAGAGAAGAAGAGAACCCAATATCTTCTGGGCCTTTGCACATTAATTAATTGCAGCAAAGCAAGCGCATCTTCGTCTTCTGAAGACGAAGACATCTTATCGCACCAAAGTCAGCCTATATAATGGCGCATCTGAACGTTTCTTGCCTGTTCCACGCCTCTTCTGATATAATTCAAATCGCGTCTGCGCCGTATCTGTCCCACGCCTGCGCTGCGCCTGCCCCGTGCCTTCGCCTTACGTCGCTTGTGTGTGTTTTACGCCTAATTAGTGCAATAAATGACTTTGACTTATTTATAATTATTGCCAAAAGTTTTAGTCGTAGGTAGAAAATATATCTTTTTTAAATTTGTTGATGCGTTTTTCGAAAATATCTACATTTGCTTTTTTTGATAAGATATTGTACTGCCTTTGCAGTCTATTTAGGGTGCAGTGATAGCCCAAGTTTGTCCTTGAGAATTTTTCTTTAAAGAGTACGTATTATTGCTTATTTGCATTCTATTGTATTCAAGCTTACCAGACGTGCGATTTTTGAAAATCAAATTATGTAGATAAGTAAGAATAATTCAGTTATTCCATGCTCCATAAATACGAGCCGAATCAGCAGAGTCAGCTAATAATCGGCAAAACGCTTACTTACGCCGGACATCACATCACTAGAGGCGTTCGTTTATGATTCTGTCTCTGTCTAGCGCGTTGCCAGACCTTTAAATTTATTCGTAGATCTACGGATTTTTAGCCTTGCCTTGATCCATGTATTTCAGTGGCAAATCAACAATTTGTTTGACATTTTCTATAAGGAAATCTAGCTGCAAAAAAATCTACTGACGTTAACTTATATTTTGTTGGACTGCGTTTTGCTACGTGCTTCTTTCCATCTCCTTCCTTTTACTTTTTCTCCGTATAACGACTTCCTAAATGAAAACAGAATTAAACAGCCTGCTATGAGATAAAAGCAACGAAGGACCACAGAAAAGGACGAACAGACTGACACGGACAGTAAAAATGAAAATAATTAAACAAAAAGTGTTGTTAGAACAAACAAGAATTTGTTTTTTAATTTGTGTGGATATTATTATCGTTTGTTTTAGTTTCTAATTAATTTACCAGTTTTGAGCTATTTTTTTATGGTTCTATTAACTCAGATAAATAAAGCATTTAATTTAGAAAAAGTCTGTACATAGATCTACGGATTTACGGATTTCTACGAATTTTTTAACCTTTACCAACGGATTTCTAAAATCTGATCTGGCAACACCGCGGTCTGATTTGATTGTGCCGTAGACAGAGAATACTATAGACAAAGTGATAGCTTCCATCGCATTCACACAAGAAAAAGAACAACTTATGCCCACGTCTTGAAAAAAAACGAGACAACACGATTAGATCTTTTGTTTCGCGTCGCGTGCCGGTTTTTTCAAGGTCAGCATACTAGTGTTCTAAACAAATTTGACAGGTACTTCATTGCTCTTTTGTTTATCATAATAAAATTAAAGTTTAATACTAATAGTGATTGCGGTTAAGAAGCTATAACCATCGGGAATTGTAAAAGACGAATTCCTATAAAGAATTTACACGAAATAATGGTTCGGTGTAGCGTATTAGGGTGTAAAAGTGACAGTGAAATAAAGCTTCCCAATTTGTCTTTCCACTCGTAAGTACGATACATTTGATCAAGTATTAGCTTTAGTTATGATTATATAATTTAACTGCAATAGGTAACAACATGGAAAATTTAACTTTGCGCCTCAAATAAGCCTAAAAAGTCGATTATTTACCTTTACATAACCTAAAAATAATTCGGCTTAGTGTTGCCATCTTTTGGTACTAAATTTCGCCAAAACTCACAAGTAATTTTTTGAAATAAAGTTATTGAATACTATTTACTTACTGTTCTTACAGTTTACTCTATTTGTTACAGTTTTCCCGTAAACGATAATTTACGAATGCGTTGGATTCAGGCTACGGGGCGACCAAATTGGACACCAAATAAGTCTTCATGAATTTGTAGTAAACATTTTGCGGTAAACGTTATGTTTAAAATGAGGAAAGTGACTGTTCTACTTCCTAATGCTGTTCCAATGCTGGTAATTATTGTTTTATTTATGTACTCAACTATTCAACTTGAAGTAATTAATAATGGTTTAATGACCGCCCTTTGTACCCTTCTCATTCCTGTTTTAAATTGTATTTGTATTTTCTTAGTGTGCAAATAAAGAATATTTATCTTATCTTATCTTTAAACTAAAGCAACTAAAAGAGTACCTAATTTTAAAATCCCTTTTAAATGACTACTACCTACTACCATCTACTAGGTACTAATTCGTGAACTTTGCTTTTCAGGAAACAGAAATGCTTATTCCTATTCCTTCTACAAGTTCGGTAGTTGAAGAACCTATGGACATAACAGTAATCTAACACAATCTAGTTCAGATGCTGATTTTGTAAGTATACTTATAATTATCTTTAAAAAATACTATTTGCCATATCTTCTATTCTATTCTATTGTTACCCTAATGTTGTTTTTATTATTTTAGATCAAAGGACAAGATTCCCCAAGGACTGCAAATGTAGATAAATTATTGCCTGGAACTAGTTTCAAAATTGGCGAATCTACAACAGTAAGTTCAGATTTAACTCTGAGATCACTATTGCTATACCCATCAGAGTATTTTCCTATTAAAAAGCAGTTCGGTACGCCTGGTTGCCTTGTAGGACATGCACATGAATACATATTGTATACATCACATGTTAAGAAATATAAAATAAATATTATGTTACTTTTGTACTTTTTGTTTGATTATTTTGTTCTCAACAAAAACCTCTCTTTTATTTTGTCTAGTCGGACAAAACAACATATTTTTGACAATCCTAGACGAATCACTAAGTTTGTTTTAAAATCTCTAGAAGCCTATCTTCGCCTGCTATCTTGAACTCTGAAAAATTATGATTTCAAATGTAGATCAAGGTCTTTATTGATAATTCATAAATTTTATATTGTGCAGTAATTTTAACAAATTTCAGCCGCCACATTGTCCGCACAAAATATATATCCACAAGATTTTAAGTCAGATCAAAAGCTATCAAATAAAAAAAGGTTCATCAAAATCGGTTTAGTATTTTTTGCTTGATGCTAGTACAAACAAATAATTTTTTTTTTTTGTAAGTATCTTCAATCCATAGACACAGTTCTGTTAGGGTTTTATAATAGTTAAGATGTTATATAATCACTTTCGTGATGTTATCACGTTAGCTCAAACTCTTGAATAAACACGTAAAAGAACGCACGTTTGTGCGATCTTTTGGTGGTGTCCCCCTCCCCCCCTCTCCTTGTCCTCATCCTATTACTTGGGAGTTGGTAAAATATTTTAATAACTCATCTTTGTCAGCTGTATGTGTACGCTTATCAATTAACCATTATCATCCTTTAGTTTACACAGTCATCTCATCTATCTTCTAGTAAGATAATTGTATAAGCGCGTGGTAAGACTGAAAATGAGTATTAAATATCTAAATTGGTGAAGATGTACTTAGAATCCTTCGCTTAGAATCGCTTAAAATCGGGTAATTATGTTAATATGGTAACACTGCTCCTTGATATCGCTCTATCTCATGTGGCCACGGCACAGTTGTCTATAGTATTCTCTGTCTACGGATTGTGCCGAGCAGTGCTGCCAAGTTAGGCGATTTATCGCCTTTTAGGCTACATTAAGGGGTCTATAGGCGACCAAAAAATACGGTTGGCGACCGGTCGCCATTTAGGCTATATCCCAAATTAAAATAGGCGATTTTGGGCTATATTAAGAAAACTGACTTTTTCGGGTTATTTTAGGCTATTTTAAGAAAAATCTGAAATATTATACTTATTGTAAGTAAAATTAGATGATTTTTTATCGCAGACTACATAAACTGTACACTACAACACTCTATGTAACACATAGCTTACGTGTATGTTATGTGAGTAGAGTTTGCAGTTGTAAAATAATATTTTTCCGGCACGAGCAGCCAATATACCATTATTTTGGCCAATTTAATGTATTTTTAGGCGACTTTAGGCTACATTACAGGGGGAAAAAATTAGGCGACTTTAGGCTACTTGGCCCGAGATTTTTGGCGATTCTGACTGGCTGGGACTTGGCAACACTGGTGCCGAGCCGAGCCGATTGTACTTGATTGAAGTTTCCGATGTACTCATGATGTACTAGTTATTTTCTCAATATATTTTCAATGTATGCTGTACAAAAACATGTGTTGTTAAATCAATAAATAATTTACTACAATATATCTGACTGTTAAATAACAATATACGGTAAGTACGACTACGGTAACAACACAAATATCACTTCACTTGCCAAGGTCTTATTTTAGCGTTTCAATCAACTATTTACTGTTTCTTAGAACTAATGACAAGTTTCCTGCCTCTATACAACGTAATAAAACCTAAATATTAACAATTTCCAGCAACATGGCGGAGTTAGCAGCTCTTTTACAAACCGAAATCCCCGAGGGGCGTAATCACCTCACGGACAGTCATACGAACCTCGAGCGGGTCGCAGAATACTGCGAAGCAAACTACTTTCAATCCGAGAACAAACGACTGGCCCTGGAGAGCACCAAAAACTACACAACACAGTCCTTGGCCAGTGTGGCTTATCAAATAAACACTTTGGCATACAATTTTCTACAATTACTGGAACTTCAGACCATGCAACTGGCCGAGATGGAAGGACAGATGAACCATATCGCTCAAACCGTGGCTATTCATAAGGAGAAGGTGGCAAGGAGAGAGATCGGCGTCTTAACGGCCAATAAAGTGACTAATAGACAGTATAAAATCATTGCTCCCGCGAATCCAGAGAAGCCTATCAAATATGTTAGGAAAAGCATTGATTATACAGGTAAGACATCTTTATTTAACAGTTTATTTACATACTAGCTTATGCCCGCAACTTCGTTCAAATTGTACTCCCTTAGTACGTTCACTTACTTACTGACCTACGGCATGGAGACTACTACACTGACGGAAAAGTCCGCCGAAAAACTCCGAGTCGCGCAACGAGCAATGGAGAGAGCAATGCTCGGCATCACGTTGCTAGACCGTAAGCGCAATGAGTGGATTCGGCGAAATACAAAGGTCGTGGATGTGGTAGCCACTATAGAACGCCGGCACTGGAGATGGGCAGGCCACGTTGCTCGTATGGCTTCTGAGCATTGGACCAGAAGAACACTGGAGTGGAGGCCCAGAGAAACCACGCGAGGTAGAGGCCGCCCACCAGAAAGATGGGTCAATGACATTAGGAAGCATGCGGGTCCGAACTGGATGCAGAGGGCAAGGGACAGAACGTCATGGAGAAATATGGAGGAGGCCTATGTCCGAAGACGAACTGATCAAGGGCTGTAATGGATGGATGAGTACGTTCACAGCAGACTATCTATGTATAAGGACCGACTTGCCCGGTGAGATTGGGTTGCATCACATTCTGTGGTGTTAACAGACACATTCAAATAACATTTTCAGCTTAGCAGGTGTTAAGGGTTGATTTTCGAAAAATCCTTTCTTAGTGCCAGCGTTACTGGAAATGGAATTAAATTATCACAAAATGATTCAACACTTTGGCTGCTGATGACTTATGTCGTAGGTCAGCAACAAATAGGCCGCAGTGCGCACAACTCGCCCGGTGAGTCATGATTGTATCATATTCCACAGTGTTAGCACTGCATGAGTATCATTGTTCTGAGCTTGGCAGCGGAAGTGTCAAGCCAGGCCCCAACGTAAATTCAGAGTTTGGCTTCCGAGCGGAGCATTTTGCTGAGTTTGGGACCTTTTTGTCACTGCAAACAAAAAAAAACAAACAAACAATCTCTTTTATTAATGTATAGATTTTGACATACAGGAATTAGAATAAACTCAATTGTTTCTGATCTGAATCTGGGCTAAGACATTTTGTTACCCTCTCTTATTTTAGGTTTTAACTTCCGTCGAGTTGATGGCATGTCACAACTGAGATAGAATTGTGGTGAAGAGATTTGTCAACCAGTTTTAAAGGCTTGCTGATTACTTAACACTAACTGCTGACGACCTATGTGGTAGGTCAGCGACATATGGGCCGCAGTGCGCACGACTCAAACCTTGAGTCAGAATTGTATAGCATTCCACAGTGATAGCACTGTGCGAGTGTCATTGTTTTGAGCTTAGCAGCGAAAGTGTTAATCCACCCTGATTGGGTATTCAGTACGTCACTCAAGGAGGCTCCTTTCTCATGCCCACTTTCAATTTGTTCATGATGTGCCCATACATAAATTGATGTATATGTGGTCTGGGCACTGTTATAAAGATCACAAAATGCACTTATTATGCACCAGTTAAAATGTTCAATTATGTACCCACTTTTAAGTATTGGTTGAGCAGGCCAATATTCTCAGCAGCTCCACGTCTTAGGCGCCTATTTTGCGTAGGGTAGGAATGATTTCACACCTGCCACCTGCTAGCTCCACTAGATAGCCCACCAGCTTATTTTTTTCACCCACTAATTATTAAATTTGTTCCAGCTTTGGACGACATAGGCCACGGGGCTCGTTGGAACAGTGGTGCTAGCGGGACGCCACGCGGCCGCCGCTCGGGCTCCGCCCCCGGCGCAGCACCGTTACCAGCTCCTACGACCAAGCCTCCGACACCACCGGCAGCTGTCAGAGCTGCATCTGCTTCTAATACTGGCACACTGGGCCGCGGGACTCTTGGTAATTACTTAGTATTAAAACAAAATAAATATTAGTAGTACATGTACAGAAGAATCACTTCGCAAACAGATTTAAAGGAATAGCTTCTCTCTCTACGCGGCTATAACGTGCAATGTTTTTCACAGTCAGGTTAGAATTCCCTCCTTCACTACTGGATGTCATGAGGCAAATAACCAGTACTACTCAGTCATATTTATCTAACAGAATATGTATGTATCTGATCATCATTTCACCTGTCATGTGTGGTAATTATAAAAAGTCCCTACTATTCTTGATGATTTTTACACGTTTGATAGGAGTATCTTACAATCGACCCGGTTGGTGTAATGGTTACCACGCCGGACTGCCAAACCAGGGTCCTGGGTTCGAATCCCGGTTCGGTCATGGATGTTTATATGTTTGTGCCGTTGTTGTATGGTTTCCATAATAAACAGCCTATAAATAGTGCTTTCTTGGGATCATTACAATGTATGTGCCTGTGAGCGTTATTTATCCATACTAATATTTAAAATGTGAAAGAGTCTTCTGTCTGGTAGATTTTCACAGTTGAACTGCTGAACCGATTTTGATGAAATTTGGTATAAAGAACTCTGAGGAAGATTCCAATGCAGATAAAGTTGTGGCTTGGGTAACACATGGACAACAGCTAGTTTAAAAAAATGCTATGTTGGTATTCTGTTTATTTCATTAGTAACATGAATTAGTAAGAGCATAACATTGTGCAACAGTTTCTAAATGTGTGGATTGTAATCTGAGAATATCACATTACATTGTTCACATTGCAACTGCACTTCGCCCACAAGCTAACCTAATTAGAAAGTTTCATTAAATCAAGTCTCATTTACTTCATTTGTACACAAATGGTTATGTATGAGTTAGTTTTTCTGAGCCTCTCATAGTTCTGAAATAATGCAATATTAATGTATGACTAGTTTAGTTTATTTATCGTACCTTACGTTTTTTGTTGTGAAGATATGAAGTGAATATTTGTATTGCACATAAATAAAAATAAGAAATGTTTATTGTGCAAACTGTGTATGAAAGTACGTAAAGATTAAGATACATATAATTGTAATAGAAACAACAGTTTGGTTTGCATACAATACAAGCAACTGCATACTAACAATGTTTTCTTAAGAAACGATGTGGATGCATGGCTAAATATGTTGAGTTTATCACTTAAACCTAATACCTACTGTTTTAAGGATATGTACAGTTGTATAATATTTTACATGTCAATAACCCAACCCAATTCAATTTTAATCATTTTTTATGTATTCACCAACATTGCAATTGCATGTCATAAAGTGAGAAGAGTCGGTAGCGGGTTGCAGAGACATAGTTATGGACACTCAATTATGGCGGTCCGGGTTCCAATCCACACAGATTACATGCCATGTACCAATACGTTTTTCTAACTTATGTAGGTACGTAGTATAGACTGCTCTCGAATGTGAAGGAAAACATCGCGAGGAAACCAGCATACACTGAAGAAGAAATTCTGATGCATATGTGAAGCCTATCAATCTGCATTGGGCACGCGTGGTGGACTAACCCCCTTACAACATCCCTGACGCCTGTGCCCTGCAGTGGAGCGTGTATAGGGTAGTAAAGATGAAAGTTAATTTACAATATGTACTTTGAATACGCGTCTGTCTGCGTCCACGGAAAAAGGGTCCAGTTTTCGGGTTTTGAGCTAAGGTTAGATCAGTTACATGATCATATCATATCTAAACTATTATAAAACTGTAACAGAAGTGTGTCTGTACATTGAAGATATTTACAAAAAAAAAATTACGACATTGTTTTGACCTGTCCCTGATCACCAATTTTTGGATTTTTTGTCTGTCAGGAGTGCGATTTTTGAAACTCATTCGCTGAGTTCAGCCGTTGAAAATGTCAAAATTATTATGGAGATATGCATCTTTCTATTGCTGATTTGATTTTCAAAAATCATACTTCAGGAGTGCGATTTTTGAAAGTCAAATCAGCAGTAGAAAGATGCGTATCTCCACAGTAATTTGGACATTTTCAACCGCTAAACTCAGCGAATGAGATTCAAAAATCGCACTACTGTTTGTTTGGGTGTTTTTTTGTTCGAGTATCACGCAAAAACCGATTTTCTTAAAACTTTTTTTGTTTGATAGCTTATCATCTGACTTAAAATCTGGTATATAATTTATGCGGACGAAGTCGCAGGTAGAAGCTCGTGGAATAATATAAAAGCTGGGCTATATGCCGACAACTGGACCCTTCTTGCGTGGACGCCCACAAATGATGATGGATGGTAACATGTGCGTGGTGGGTGGCAGGCAAGTCGTCGCGCGAGTACCGCACGCCGCCCGCGGTCGCGCCGCCCCAGGTGCCCTCGCACTACGCGCCCAACTACCCGCGCCGCCCTCCGGGATACTCCACGCTGCCTGTAGCACAACCACAGGTTCACATTCTGTTTGTTTACCATAAGAATATACAGAGTGCAACAAACCATCCTAGTAATACTTAATGGGGTGCTTCAGACCATTAAACTGAACAACTTTCACTATGGAGCCAACTTCGAAATCGCAAAAAAATTATCAGCTGTTTCATATGCAATTGCAGTACCAACTCGACTCAAAAAATGTAAGGGACAGCTGATTTTTTCCCGATTTCGATGTTAGCTATATAGTGAAAGTTGTTCAGTTTGATCACTTTGATGGTCTGAAGCACTTAAGTATTACTAGGGTGTTTTGTAATTTTGTTACATCCTGTATACTGTATAGTGTAGGTACTATTATTACCTCTATTCATTATGTGTTTACCTTGAGATTCACACCATACCACAGATTTCTTAAAAATTACCATGTCTAAACTACGACCATAATGGTCATTCAGATTAATTCAACCCTTGGAAAAGTGGAAATTGATAATTTCATTGCTACAAGTATGCAATTTTAGTAATTCTACCATTGTAAACAATTATGAATCAATCTGCTGTTTAAATTATCAAAAAAAAATAATTATTTTGATAATTTCGAACCCTCTTTTAGATCTGTTTTCATGTCTTCACTTTACTTACTTTGATAATTATGGCATATGTTGAACATGAAATAAAAACATTATATTAGATGGAGAAACTAGGTCACCGAGACAAGGAGAAATATGTTATTTTATAATACCCAATTTAGAAGATTTCTCATTCTTTGTAGGTGGGCATGGTACATCCAAATCAGCATCAAGCAACTCCAAACTATTCTCAACAAGATATGCACTCGAGCATGCCGCGTGAGTATTTTGTTTTATACATTATTTGATTCGATATCCAAAATTATAACTGTCATAGTTACATAACTGTTGTTTGTGTTATTGTAGCACCTCCATCTCCGTTGATCGGCTCTGACGGTGAACACAGCCAGCATTCCATGAGTCTTCCGGGACAGGTTAGTTAAACTACTAGTTTACCTGCGAACGCGCTGTCGCTGTGCATATACTTAAACGAAGTTTGATCTTTTTTTCAGTATGAACCAATTTAAGTCAAATGAAATTTTTAAATTCGATCTAGATCTCTGACTTTGGTTTTGTTAGATTTCCGTTAAAATAAATGTATTAGTTTAAATTAAATAAAAAGAAAAATAATAATTTTTTATGGAAATTTTTGAGCCACCTTAACTTTCAGACGATTTTAACGAAAATCTAATATAATCCCCGCAAGTTGATATTGCGACTGGCGGCCATCTTGGTGACGTAATTTTGACGTAGTCGACTGTGCACCATCAGTATCGTTCGCAAGGTTAGCCCGTGCTTGATGACGTCACTCAGCGGTTATTGTGACAAGGTTCCATCGCAATATCAACTTGCGGGGATTATAAAACTAAAGACTGTGATTATTTTCTACTATAGATCGTGTTAAAAAAAATGTCATTGACTCAAATTGGTTACTACCATGGAGTAAGGTTACTACTGAAAATAGGATCAGCACTGGTAGCATGCTAACCCGCGATAGCCGTGATACGGCTTTATCACGTCTTTTATCCCGTTCGTTTGCGCGCAAAAGAACGAGATAAATGACGTGATAAAGCCGTATCACGGCTATCGCGGGTGTGCATGCTACCAGTGCAGGAGTGCGATTTTTGAAACTCATTCGCTGAGCTCAGCTAACTCAAAATAACTATAGATATGCATCTTTCTACTGCTAATTTGACTTTCAAAAATCGCACTCATGATGTTGATTTTTGAAGAATGATTTTTGAAAGTCAAATCAGCAGGAAAGGATGCAGATCTCCATAGTAATATTGACATTTTTAACTCGCTCTCCAGATCAAACTGAACTGTGGTTTGTATTTCGAGATATTCGTTTCTAGATAGTAAAAAAAAAAATTTAATTGATTAATATCTAAACTATTATAAAACTATAACAGAAGTGTGTCTGTACATTGAAGATATTTACAAAAAAAGATTACGATATGGTTTTTAGATGTCCCTGATTCTAAATCACCAATTTTTTTATTTTTTGTCTGTCTGTTTGTTTGTTTGTGGGTTTGTTTGTTCGAGCATCACGCAAAAACTACTGAACCGATTTTGATGAAACTTTTTTGTTTGATAGCTTATGATCTGGTATATAATTTATGCGGACGAAGTCGCGGGTAAATGCTCGTTCAAAATAAAATTAAACTTCTATTGTAAGGACTGTGCTAATGCATATATCCTCTTTAAGATTAATCAATGAATGAGTAAGACATTAATTGCGATTTATTCTTTGCGATTGTGAATCATTTCTATTTCTCGTTGATCTCAGCGAGCGTCCTCGTCGTCGGCGAGCGCGCGCGGCGGCTCGGTGTCGCCCCCTCTGCCGCCGCCCCCCATGGACGACGAGCTCAACAACGAGTCCTTTGGACGTCCTCACCATCTCAATGTAAGCATACAACAGTCTACTATTAATCACCTTTTATTACGTTCATTCTCGCACAAATAGATAGAGAGCTAAGGCGCGATAGCGCTATGTCGCGCTGCCGGTGCTGGATGATGGGCTCTGTTAGCGCAAAAAATTACAAAGTAAAATCATCACACATGTGTTTAAGTGTAATGAATCTCTTGACTGTGTTATTAAAACCGACTTCAAAAGTAAAATGTAGCAAATAAGGATACGACCAAAACATCTTTTAAATTCGCATATATTAGTAATTAGACCACCAATTTAAATTAAAAAAAAACAGATACGAATTGTAAACCTCCACTTTTTAATGTCTGTTAAAAGAAAAAAAATGGTGTACTTATGAGTGTTATATTGCAGAGTAAGATGGGAGGTCAGTATCCAAGTGCAGTGCCAACGATAGTGCCGGATGAAGAGGACTTACCCGGCTGGGTGCCCAAGAATTACATTGAGAAAGGTAATACAGAGAAATTATTCTGCAATATCTGTTATTAAAAATTTTTACTTATAATATACTTATAAATACTCTTATTACCAGAAAGCAGCATCTAAATGGTAAAACAATTCAAATCATCATCTAATCATGAATTATCACATTGTATTCTTCAAATCTATATTATTATCTCGTATGTGTAACCACATGTTGACGTTAAGCGAAGGTTCAAAACAAAGATTTTTTTGGTCTGTACGACCAAAAAAATCTTTGGTTCAAAACTAATAAGCGATATAGTCCGAGATCCGACCGTAAAATTATGCACCTATTTCATAGGCGAACGAATGTGATTCTAGTGTATGTTTACACAGGGGTTAATTCAACGCCGCTAAGTTGCCTAGAAAAATCCTAGCAAGTACCTTTTCCATTATGATTTTTGGCATAACTTTTTCCACCTGTCTATTAGGGAAGTAAATGAGGTGCCATCGGAATGAGACTGATCTAAAGGACTGGAAAAACTAGGGTTGCCACCTCTCCGTTTGCCGCAACTTTAGGGTTGCCAGGTTAAAAAATGACTTCTTTGAACCTGGCAACCCTATAGTTGCGGCAGATTGAGAAGTGGCAACCCTAGTTTTTCCAGTACCTTAGGTCAGTCTCCTTCCGATGGCATCTCATTTACTTCCCTAATAGACAGGTGGAAAAAGTTATGCAAAAAATCATAACGAAAAAGGTACTTGCGGCAGGATTTTTCTAGGCTACTTAGCGGCATTGAATTAACCCCTGTGTAAACATACACTAGAATCACATTTCGCCTATGAAATAGGTGCATAATTTTACGGTCGGATCTCGGACTAATAGCTTAAATACTCGATAAAACAAAAATAATGACCAATCTCTATTACATTTCAATTGTTTTGTCATTAGATTCCACTCTCTGTTTGATTTCTTAGATCACTTTGTATTTCTTCTAAATTCAGAGTGCTAAATTGCAGCTTGATCGTTACAGTGGTAGCTATCTACGACTACTACGCGGACAAAGAGGACGAGCTCTCGTTCCAGGAGAGCTCCGTCATCTACGTGCTGAAGAAGAACGACGACGGGTGGTGGGAGGGCGTCATGGACGGCGTCACCGGCCTGTTCCCCGGCAACTACGTCGAGCCCTGCGTCTAATTACTGTAACACATCGTTCACGAAGCCGTGGTGGTCCATTGGCGAGTAAGGGTTGAACCTCATCTGGCAGCATCGCATCGCCTTTTTCTGTCGCTCTATCCTTTTCTGTCACTCAGGAACGTCATTTGCTAGACCAAATAAGATAGACGGAAGGCGATCGCGCGCGGCGGTGCTGCGGCGTGCTGCTGCGAGATTCAACGATTCAACCCTAAGCTGTCGTGCTGGAGGCGATGGTTCGATGCCCGTCCAGGAGAGCGATTTTTAGAAGTCACGTTCAAATCAGCAATAGAAAATGTCATAATCTCCATAGTAATTTTGTCATGGCGAGCGACGGGCTCAATTTATGTACGATTTATAACACCACTGGCTTTTCGGTGAAGGAAAAAATTGTGGGGAAACCTGCATGCTTCAATTTCGAGGCATGTATTGTACCCACCATAGATACCCACTTTCCATTATAAGTGGCGACGGACGGACTTAGGCTGCCTGTCCACTGATGCGAGCTCGCCCAGCCAGCTCGCATCAGTGGACAGGCAGCCTTACTCCCCGTCACACTGCAACTGGACAGAGTTTCGGTACTAGTAGTAAAACGGGGATGTTCTGAGTTTTCAGAATATCTCAGACTACCCCCTCGGGGAATATAGTCGTGAGCATATGCATGCAAAGTTCACATTACAAAACATAACTAATAATCGGTCTATGACAGGGTTTCTTAAGCTGGGGTCCATGTCACGAGTACCGGGGGTTAAGAAACTCTGGTCTATGTAAACCTTGTTTATAAACGCCAATTACCATATCCTGGACATTACCGGAAGAATTGGGTTTTTAAAACTGTACCGGGCGGGCCTGTGCTCCAATTAATTTAAAAGCAATCTGCACCAAATAAAAGTGGTGTCAAAACAGAGCATGTGCATCGTTTAAGAGGGTACCACCAACCCTCTGTCGTATTTATTTCAATATTTCCAAAAAAATAAGAATGTCACATTCACATTGTAGTCATTGCTGATTTTCAATTTATCGAAAAATTACGGACGACTGTTTTATGCTTATAGTTATTAACAATAATAACTTATTTATTATCGTTAAAACCGCCGAAAAGTGACCACTTTTAAAGATAGTTACTACAAACAATATGAAAAAAAATCCTTAATGAGTCAATAAATTGAAAATCAGCAATAACGGTTTTTTTTTTCATTTATAATTAAATGGACTCTTGCTTGTGCGTTAGCACTGCATTTCCGCCAGTGTCAAGTATTTTATGGGAGAATCTACCCCAATCTCAGGGATTGTTTTTGGACAAGAACAAGAAGAGACTGAGAATTGCGGAGCCGCGTGGCAGGCAAAAACGCGACGCGCGAAACCACGCGAGACGTGTGCTCGGGTCAGTCCCTGCAACGTGACTCCCAGCAATAACTTATACAATAATGTGATTCATGTGACATTCTTGGAAATGTTGTTTAATTGATTAGAAATAAAAAACACGTTTGAGGGCAGCACTGGAGGTTCGGTGCCCCTTAACAGTTTGTTTGAAAATCTTGCATTACCAACTACAGAGTGCAGACACGTCTTTGAATTACTTGCTCGGCTTACTCGCCGTTAATAGAGTACGTAAGTAATAGATACTCGTCTGGTTTACGGAATCAAAGATTTAGTGAATGTGTATTGTATTGTTTACCTAGTTCTAACAATTTCAAACCTGCATTAGGTTTGTGCAGAAGGTAGCGAACATAATTATTATATGCTAATGTATAATTTTCCGTAATTATGTAGTTATATTTAACATTTAGTACATTTTATTATAAGTATCAAGCATTTATTTTATTGTAGTGTTAGGTGCGCAGTGCAAATTCTATTTAACTTTATCAGAAAAACCTTTATTATCTGCTTAATGTAGGTAACATTTTAATATACTTGTATTTAGTGTAGGTATTAAAAACATTTTATAATTACGATCATAAGTGGAAGTTTATAAATTAACCTAGATAATAAATAATTGAACAATACTGATTGGATTTTAATTTACCCGTCAGCATCCTTGTCCAGCTTTTTGTATCAAACTGTATCTTTGAGAAAAATACATGAGCCTGTAAACAAACGAAAATAAAAAAAGGCTTATCCACACAGAGCGAGCAACCTCGCGAAGTAAATATCTGCGCGCTGGCGCCTAATGCGCCTAGGCGATGGGCATGGGATAATAAATACTCAACGGGTAATAAAAACCCTATACTGGTGATTTTTTTTTATGGGTTGAGCCTGTGAGCCACCCCTGAAAGTGTCGGAACGGTAAAAAAAATCAGTATATACCGATAATACGATATCATCCATCATATACCGATTTGGGAATATACCGGGTATTTATGCGGGTAAATATCCAAATGGGGGGTGTTTTCATTATTCATTAATTTAATTTATAATGATCCCAATCCGCTCAGCAAATCTAGAGAAACTAAAAACCGCGGATGGGAAGATCGTTGCCTCTAAGCCGGAGCTCCTCACAGAAGTCGAGAAGTTCTATGGAAGTCTGTATGCAACACACGCTCCGAAGCCTGTAGCTCGCAACGAATCATTCCCTTTAGGGTCAGCGCACACCCAGCGTAAAACTGTTCGAAAATGCGCGAGCAGGTTTCATTGATTCAATTGAAAATGAACTCTATTTCCATTGAAATAAAGTTGAAAATAGCTTGCAAGTGATTAAATCCCTTCAGCGTCTGTTCGAGTATGCTCGCGTATGCTCCTCGCGGCGACGGGAGCAGTCGCGAGCATGCGCGCGGATGCTCGCGCATGCTCGAGCATGTTCGAGCATACGCCCGTGTCGATGCTTGCGATCCGTCGTAAGTGTTGCCGCCTCGGCCGGTTTCGGACTAAATCTAGCATATTTTTTAACTACTTTAGCCCGAAAAGGGCAATTTACTACAGATAATATTTTATAATAATCGAACTCTTTTTGAAAATACAAAGAAAATCTGAAAGGTCGAAGCAAATTTAGTAGGTTTTCAAATTGTTCATATTCCATTTTATAG
Source organism: Agonopterix subpropinquella (assembly GCA_922987775.1). Classification (NCBI taxonomy): domain Eukaryota; kingdom Metazoa; phylum Arthropoda; class Insecta; order Lepidoptera; family Depressariidae; genus Agonopterix; species Agonopterix subpropinquella. The sequence continues at coordinate 14,592,945 of OV277701.1, read as the reverse complement.
TTCCTAGCCATAAAATAACTGTCCCTAGAACTTTAAACCGTAACACAGCACAGGGCGTAGTATTTCCCAAATATAAGTACATCTTTCTTGCCTCTTTTCATCTTATTGATGTGCTCTTCTTGCTCATCTTCCTTTGCTAGTAACCCAATAATTACCAAATCCCAGTCTACCATACTTTAAAATTGTTGTTATCGCACGTCTTTACTATAAAATATTGTAAACACAACGCAAAATTCACTACGTCAACTGTAGCAACACGGGAGCATCCGCGAGACTGTTCGAACCATAGACATTATTATTCTACTACCGTGAGTAGACCAAGTAAGTGTGTGAATGAGATTCCGATCATAATGAAAAAAACTACGAGTGCGAAAGAGATTATAATATAATTGCCGTGAAACCATTTTGAAACTATTTGGAGTCTTTTGGAGTCCTGTCAACAAATTATCTCTCGTTATTTTATTGATTTAATTTAAATTTATTTTGTGTTTTGTAAGACGAATATAAAAAAACATTATGGTATCATGTTCTGTAATGGAGTGCAGTGTAAATTCCACCAAAAACCCAAATAAAGAGACGTTACAAAGGTAAATAGGATTAGTACAGTACTACTTTCACAACACTTTTTCTCACATATTTTATTCTTAAAATTATTTCGTAATACATTCATTATATGCAGTAAATGTCCTATTTTCTAAATAATATATCATTTCAAATAATTATGTGTAAGATAAAAAAATATTGTGTACGTGAAAAAGAAACCGTTTCGCATAGAGATTGTCCAAAATCTAATCGATATGTCGATAGTTTTGAAATTTATTTTTCTAATCTACCACCTAACTCCCTCCGTTCATGTCACGTGAGATTTTCTGTTATTTTTTTTAACTTATTGAAAGGCGGATTTAGCCTGGCCAAATATTGCCAGAAAATCTCTGTCCGAAAAATTCTTACACGCCGATTTTGACGGAATGGTTTTACTAATTGCGACATTATAACATTACTATTTAGCATGTCCATAATCCATGATACATACTGACAGATTGACAGATTTATCAAAAATCATTATTCCTCTCTTTCGACACATAAAATAAGTATAATAATTTAGCGATATTTTGTTACATTGCACAGTGTAATATCGGACCCTAAAATCGAACGTGGCCCATTTTTTGCCAGAAATAGATAGTTAATAAATACAATTTGAACACAATAGTGAAACTCCCGATTCCATATTGGAAATCCGAATTTAATAAAAGCGAACTAAAGTCCTTTAAGAAATATTACTGATTTCCGGATATTTTCTGAGGAATTAAAAGTAACAACTCTAACCCAAACTTTAAATCTATAATATTATATTAGAGAGTCCATGGAATTGGTTGCTAGTTTTTTTTACCCGATATGGTTGACTTCAGTGAAAAAAATAAAGAAGAAAAATATTAAATAATTAATATTTAAATTTCTACGACCTGCACGAGTCTCAAACTATTCTTAAAACACGTGTAAATTAAAGGTCTTTCGACATTTATATGCAGCAAAGCAGTAACAGGTTTAGATATTTTAATTTTTTTTATTTTCTGATATCCGGCATAAAAAGTAGGCGATTTTCAGATTTTTTTTGTCTCTCAAACTATAAATCGCAGACAATCGGGAGTTTCAATCTTGTATTCAAAATGTTATTAACTATATTTCTGGCAAAAAATGGACCACGTCTGATTTTAGGGTCCGATATTACACTGCGCACTTATGCACTGTGCGACCGGGCCAAAGTAATGCTTAATATTATTGACTGGGTAACTTCGTAACTTCCAGATTTCCTGCAAATGCAATAACGATACAAAAAATGGGTACGAATGTCAAATAGAATACGCTAGGAGCCTAAAACAAATATATGGTATGCAGTCGACATTTCAAAGAAAACTGTTTCGTGCCACGAAATCACCGATCGGCGTCTTTAATAGAAAGGATCTATACCTACTGAATTTGTCCCGGTGTTGGTAGGTGTTTATTCGTTATATGTGGGCGTCCAAACATAAAGGGTTCAGTAGTGGGGTATAGAGTTAAGACTAGATTCGGAATCTAGAATAGTCAATTGATAATATTAATTAATAAAATTTTCAAAAACTGGCATAGTTTTTTTTTTATCTGACATTTGTAGTTGAAACTCTGAAAAAGCTTGTTTTGAGAAAAAACATTTTTAAAGTTCGATAAAAAACACTTCTACTTATTTGTTACATAGATTTTGATTTATTAATGTAGATTAAGATATTCTGCATGAAATCCACATATAATTATATGTGAAACTTTATAAAATAAAAAGTTACGATCTAAACAAAGAATTGATGCAAAGTTTAGTAAAAAGGTCCACTTGTCGTTGTTTAGTACAAAGTGAGTAAATACGACCACATAATGTAATAAATAAAAAAGCAAAGTTAAGTAAATTATATTCGTACTCTATTTAAGAACTAACAAAATAACAGACGAGATCTTTTTGATTATAATTTGGTGACGTATTTTCTTGAACTCGTATTTTTAAAAAAAATCTCCTTTTAGAAGAACTTAAAATAGTTTCCAGTTTTTAGTATTTATATTCACATATTCACCATTGGTTTATCTAGTGAAATCATAAAAAAATCTGTAAAAAGTACTTTTGTTAATTCTTTTTAATCGAAAAAACGGCACACGCACGCACTTTTCGTGGGGCTGGGCTGGGCTGGGCAATCGCGTTTTTCATAGAAAATATTCGTCTGAACCTATGGCCCCTTAAGTTACAGTTTTATAACAGTGTAGGTAGATAGATTGTAGCCTAGCCGATTTAGACTTCATAATATAAAAATATAATAGTATAACCCAGTAAAATTAAGCTGAAATATACCAATCAGGAGAAGTAATTTCCGGAGTTTTGAAACTGTTTTTAAACGTTCCTTTGGTACGTAATATTGAAGAAAAAAAAAAGTCCTGGTGAGGGGGGGGTGAGCTCGAGGAAGGGGGGGGGCTCTAAAGGGGACTTTTTTCAGTTTTTCGCTTATTTCTCGAAATCTGCAAGTCGTATCGAAATGTTTTGTATGGAAAAATTAAACCTGACAAAATTTCCTACAAAACAAGTAGTATGCATTTTTGCCATAGGACTTGCCCTTTGAGGGCTACGGGGCCGAGAAAGTAACAGCATTTCAAAAATTATGAAATTTGTATGGCGACCCTCATGAAAGTTGAAGATAACAACAAAATGATTTCATATTCTTAATCAACAGCCCGGAAAACCCCCAGATACAAATTTCCAGTCGGTTCGGGGAACCCTTAAGAGCTGCATTGGCTTTTGAAATTTCCATGGCAGCCATCTTGGATATCGCAATTTTGGATTTTTTTCACCGCCAACCAAATCTGACCAAGGTCCTCTATGACAATTGTTCAAGGTCCATAACCCTATCTGTCACAGTTTCCGCGGGCCGTTGACCTCATCCGTCAGGAGTTGACCTTCTGAGGAAGTCGAAATATTATTTTTATCGCCAGGGCATCCTTATGATGATCCCTAAAATTATTTTACTATACTTTGAATGGGAGAAACCCGGTGAACAATTATACGGGTATTTATCTAATATCTATGTGGGGGGGGGGGGAGGGGGGGTCAACCAAATACCTCCAATTGATCTCCGGGTTCCCCTTACGGTACAAGGATGACATTTGGGGATCATCATATGGATGCCTTGGTGATACAGGGAAAACTTTGACTTCCTCGGAAGGTCGACTCCTGATGGATGAGGTCAACGGCCCGCGGAAACTATGACAGATAGGGTTATGGACCTCGAACAAATGTCATAGAGGACCCTGGTCAGATTTGGTTGGCGGTGAAAAAAATCCAAAATTGCGATATCCAAGATGGCTGCCATGGAAATTTCAAACGCCAATGCAGCTTTTAAGGGTTCCCCGAACCGACTGAAAATTTGTATCTGGGGGTTTTCGGGGCTGCTAATTAAGAATATGAAATCATTTTGTTTTTATCATCAACTTTCATGAGGGTCGCCATACAAATTTCATAATTTTTGAAATGCTGTTACTTTCTTGGCCCCGTAGCCCTCAAAGGATAAGTCCTATGACAAAAATGCATTCTACTTGTTTTGTAGGATATTTTGTTAGGTTTAATTTGTCCATACAACGTATTTCGATACGACTTTTAGATTTCAAGAAATAAGCGAAAAACTGAAAAAAGTCACCTTTAGAGCCCCCCCCCTTCCTCGAGCTCACCCCCCCTTCACCAGGACTTTTTTTTTTCTTCAATATTACGTACCAAAGGAACGTTTAAAAAAAGTTCCAAAACTCCGGAAATTATTTCTTCTGATTTATCTAATTTTACTGGGTTAGTAGTAGTGACTACTATAATTATTGATGTGACATTGACGTAATCGCGATTATCGGTATCAAAATCACATCGACTACTAAGTAGTCGATAATCTGATATCGATGGTTTTGATATCGATAATCGCGAATACGTCAATGTCACATCACTAGAACTCACACTCTTATCAATTTCGCACATATTGACATTTCGGTTTCGGTGATGCGATAATGAGGAGTTCCTTGGTCTACTCGGAAGTATAATATGTTTATGGTTCGAACACGCGCGAGCATGCTCTGCCGCTGCCGCCGGCGGATTTTGCCGCTAGGTGTGCGCGACTGCAAAGAACATGCTCGAGCATGCGCGAGCAGTTCTATGCTGGGTGTGCGCTGACCCTACGAATACGTCGAGTCGCCCAACGTAGAACTCCGACCCCGGAGCCCCACTACACGGACGATGTCCCGGACGTTGACTCGAGCGAGATTAGGAAAGCCCTCAAATAACTAAAAAATACAAAGCTTCGGGTGAAGACGGAATAACAACAGAGCTTCTGAAGGCTGGAGGTACTCCTGTCCTGAAGGCCCTAGGAAAGCTCCCGAAAGAACCGATCTCACTTCCGAGCCACGTCTATAAGTTGTTCTCGAGGGTTATTACAAACCGTCTCGCTCGAAAATTCGACGAGTTTCAGCCCCCAGAGCAGGCCGGGTTTCGAAAAGGCTGCAGTACCATAGACCACATCCACACGGTAAGGCAGATAGTTTATTGAAGGAACAAGATAAATAAAGACGAATAGAATAAAATTATAATAAATTTTATTATTATATTCTTACACCTACAGGAAAAGTTCACAAGAAAATAGCAATGCCACATATACACTTGCCAATAACTCCACTCTTGAAAGATCGAAGCATCAGATAGATACTAATAAACTTTGTTTATCATGTTCAAAGATACGTGAAAGAGGCGACTCGATCAGACCATCTAGCATGATTTCTCTACTTATGCGCGACTCTGCCTTTTTCCATACTACCCGTCGCGACAAGCGCGTCTGAAAAGCGCGGTTAGGGGTAATTTTCTATGCAGCGAAGGACCGACGCGCGCGCCTAGAAAAATCATACTAGGTCTGCAAGAGTGACAGCGAAGCGACCTCGTGTCTACCGGCATTAAGCCAGACTAGATTCAAGATAATAATTGCATTATGTAACCAGTGATTGCTTTGCCTCCACTCTACCTCGTAAGTATTTTGCAGAGTTTAATAGTATTATCGCCGCGCTATCGGAGGCAGGACGCAACCAATTCACTATCAAGATGCGTCCGTTACTTCCAAATACGGGGTCCAGCTTAAAACAAGTCTTATAATTTAAAACATTAACCTAGAACTTGAAACTTATTCCCTATCATCGATATCCATGTTCTCTGTGGATATGATGTCATTTCCACTGTCTTTGCTGGATTCGTCTTTAATGTCGGCAGGGCTGTCAGTCGTCGGTTCTTTTTTATCGCTGATATCCGTAGATTCCTTTGCGTCTGGTTTTTCCTTCTTTGCGTCTTTTTCCGCCCTGAAAGGAAAGTTATATTTTTAAGAACTTGCAAACATTTCTTTTACTAAAATAAAACTGTAAAATGTGTGTCTGTAATATAAAAGATATTTAAAAAAGTACAATGAGGTTTTTAGGTATCCCCGACTCCGTCCGCCAATTTTAGGATTTGTATTTTTTGTCTGTCTGTTCGCGAATCGCGCGATACTGGACCGATTTTGATGTTTTTTTTTTGTCTAAAGCTTATGATTAAACTGAAATTCTGGCTACGACGGGAACCCGTGCGGGTAAACTCTGGTTTTGTATAAATTCATAGACGTCAATCTTCCTCCTTATGTCTCATACTTACTTTGTAGGTCCATTGACGATTTCAACGACGTCATCGTCGTCATACTTGATGTTCACGACCGCCTCCACCTTAGCCTGGATGCTCTTCAATGCGGAGTGGAATATTTTCGAGCTGGCCTGTAATTAATATCAATTATGATTCACTTAAAAAAATAACAATGTTAATCACGTTCAGATCGGAAAAAAATTACGTTAGAATAGTTCTTTAGAAGAACTGGTAACTGTTGGGAAGTAAAATTGTCGAGTGGACACCAAAAAACTGAGAAAAGTAATGTGAAGTGAGGGAAGACCTCTTCGGTTTGTGTTTCTCAGAGTGTTTTATCTTCGTTACTACAAGTAAAGCGCGCATTGCTTCGTGAGATAAACTTACTGTAGTACTATTAAATGGTCCAGTTACATAAAAGAATTTAAAGAAAATCACTACATAGTATAAAAGAAAGTCGCTTCCCGCTGTCTGTCTGTCCCTATGTATGCTTAGATCTTTAAAATTACGCAACGGATTTTAATGTTTTTAATAGATAGAGTGATTCAAGAGAAAGGTTTATATCAGCATTGCGCCCGTGCAAAGCCGGGGTCGCTAGTATTTAATAAACAGAATATTCGTCAAATCGAAAGCGTGAGCCTAAAGTGAGAGCATTTTGGTGCTGTTGCAACGCTGCGCTGTAGATTAGCTAACGAGGTCGTACTGTAGGCTCGCGGTCGCTTTAGAGTTCCGTTTTTCAATTTATTTTTATATAGAAAAGACTGAGGGCGAATTATCCTGCTGCGGTAAAATAATCACTATAATTGCACGTTGTATGCAGTTAGAGAGTAGTATACATGGTGAGGAGGGCCTGGCTGGGCGCCGCGCTTTGCCTGCTGCGTGGGGCGGAGGCCTTGTGTGTATAGTGTGTACAGAGTGTACTGACCGTGAGGGAGGTGATGCGCGCGCGCGCGGCGGCGAGGTGCGCGTTGACGTCGGAGAGCAGGGTCTGTGCGCCGCGCTCGGCCTGCTGGGTGGAGGCTAGTGTGCACAGAGTGTACTGACTGTGAGGGAGGTGATGCGCGCGCGCGCGGCGGCGAGGTGCGCGTTGACGTCGGAGAGCAGGGTCTGTGCGCCGCGCTCGGCCTGCTGGGTGGAGGCTAGTGTGCACAGAGTGTACTGACTGTGAGGGAGGTGATGCGCGCGCGCGCGGCGGCGAGGTGCGCGTTGACGTCGGAGAGCAGGGTCTGTGCGCCGCGCTCGGCCTGCTGGGTGGAGGCTAGTGTGCACAGAGTGTACTGACCGTGAGGGAGGTGATGCGCGCGCGCGCGGCGGCGAGGTGCGCGTTGACGTCGGAGAGCAGGGTCTGTGCGCCGCGCTCGGCCTGCTGGGTGGAGGCTAGTGTGCACAGAGTGTACTGACTGTGAGGGAGGTGATGCGCGCGCGCGCGGCGGCGAGGTGCGCGTTGACGTCGGAGAGCAGGGTCTGTGCGCCGCGCTCGGCCTGCTGGGTGGAGGCTAGTGTGCACAGAGTGTACTGACCGTGAGGGAGGTGATGCGCGCGCGCGCGGCGGCGAGGTGCGCGTTGACGTCGGAGAGCAGGGTCTGTGCGCCGCGCTCGGCCTGCTGGGTGGAGGCTAGTGTGCACAGAGTGTACTGACTGTGAGGGAGGTGATGCGCGCGCGCGCGGCGGCGAGGTGCGCGTTGACGTCGGAGAGCAGGGTCTGTGCGCCGCGCTCGGCCTGCTGGGTGGAGGCTAGTGTGCACAGAGTGTACTGACTGTGAGGGAGGTGATGCGCGCGCGCGCGGCGGCGAGGTGCGCGTTGACGTCGGAGAGCAGGGTCTGTGCGCCGCGCTCGGCCTGCTGGGTGGAGGCTAGTGTGCACAGAGTGTACTGACCGTGAGGGAGGTGATGCGCGCGCGCGCGGCGGCGAGGTGCGCGTTGACGTCGGAGAGCAGGGTCTGTGCGCCGCGCTCGGCCTGCTGGGTGGAGGCTAGTGTGCACAGAGTGTACTGACTGTGAGGGAGGTGATGCGCGCGCGCGCGGCGGCGAGGTGCGCGTTGACGTCGGAGAGCAGGGTCTGTGCGCCGCGCTCGGCCTGCTGGGTGGAGGCTAGTGTGCACAGAGTGTACTGACTGTGAGGGAGGTGATGCGCGCGCGCGCGGCGGCGAGGTGCGCGTTGACGTCGGAGAGCAGGGTCTGTGCGCCGCGCTCGGCCTGCTGGGTGGAGGCGGCGGCGGCGCGCGCGGAGCGCAGGGCGCGGCGCGTGGTGTCCAGCGCCTCCTCGAGCTTGAGGCGCTGCGCGGAGCTGCGCGCGTCCGCCGCCACCAGCGCGCCCACGTTGATCGTCCGACACTTGTACACCACCACGCCTGCGGAACATAGCAATTATTCTGTGAAGCCTTTGATACACATGCCTGCGAATATACTAGCTGCCAAACTGGCATGCCGAAGAAGACTCCCAAAAAGAAAACGTGATAATATCTACCATGTGGTGAAATTTACGTATAACCTGGGTAACGTAGGTAATTTACGTATTGGAAGACTGGCTACGGATGTTTAAAATGTGGTGAGTGGTGGCATGAGGCTTGTACCAGCTATGATGGTCAAATAAACTTTATTTGTGATCTTTGAAAGTAATGTAGGCAAGGGTTTTAGACAAAATTTGTACTGCGTACTCTTATCCAATATCTGGTGTAAGAGTACGCAATTCCCACTTTTCAGTATTTCCAATAATTATAGAGACGAGTGATACTTTTGTTTCTTTTCATGTTGCTTTATGAAAGCTATTAGTGAGAGATCCGACCGTAAAATTATGCACCTATTTCTTAGGCGAACGAAATGTGATTCTAGTTTATGCTTACACAGAGGTTAATTCAACGCCACCAATCCATTATGATTTTAGGTATCCATTTCCATTATGATTTTAGGTATAACTTTTTCCACCTGTCTGCTAGTGAAGTAAATGAGGTGCTATCGGAAGGACACCAGTCTAAAGAACTGTTAAAACTAGGGTTGCCACCTCTCAGTCTGCCGCAACTCTAGGGTTGCCAGGTTCAAAAATGACTTCTTTGAACCTGGCAACCCTATAGTTGCGGCAGATTGAGGTGGCAACCCTAGTTTTTCCAGTACTTTAAATCAGTCTCCTTCCGATGGCACCTCATTTACTTCCCTAACAGACAGGTGGAAAAAGTTATACCACAAATCATAATGGAAAAGATACTTGCGGCAAGATTTTTCTAGGCAACTTGGTGGCGTTGAATTAACCCCTGTGTAAGCATACACTTGAATCACATTTCGTTCGCCTAAGAAATAGGTGCATAATTTGACGGTCGGATCGCGGACTATATGTTAATTTAGCACGAAATGATTTAATTCTTCTTTAATTTTTTATTTTAGAACTCCTCAAAGCTTAAGTGTGTACTCCTAGACCAGCCTACCCTAAAAAACTGGGTTCACGATAATTATTTCGATAATTATAAAATTGATTGGAAACACAAAAAGCCTGCGCTAGCAATGTCACGCCATATATTTCGAATCATGGTTTGCGAAAAAAGAAGTTCTCAAATTAATTTTTCTCACTGTTTTTTGTTGTTTTTCTCAATTATTTTTAGTGATGAGGAACTATAATGTCAAAGATTAGGTGCTTTTTGCTCTGGATAAGTGTATTAAAACAAAAACAGCAATTTTAGAACTTTTTGTTACAAAGGACACTGGGCAAAAATGTATGGCCACTGGTCCAAGAGCTCCCCGCTATGGCACATGTAGTGACAGTAAGAGGACACCCAAACGTACATGGTCCACAAGGGGCATCAATATCTTTACGAGGAAAAAAAAGATACATGGTGTTTTATATTTTGGGTTTGACTAGTAACGATCCTGCGTCTTTGTTGCTTGTTACCCCATTTCTCAGGTTCCTTTTATTCGAATGAAAAAAATAATTTTGCTAAATCACATACAAATCTGCGTATCATCACGACTATAATCCGTTTGGGGTGGTCAGAAGCCTAGCTACAACTAAAAACTGTATTTTTAAGCGCGATGTTGTAAGTTTCAAATACTTTCTTGTCTGTCACAAGCATAAGAAACCCTTTCCCTTAGTCACTTCATACGACAACAAATAAGACCAGTTATGGTCTACTAAGCTGAAACCACACCTTACGACATTCTTCGTAGATACATTCCGGAATACTTCCAGAATACTTCTAGAATACTTCCGGAATACTTCCAGAATACTTCAGAATCCGGAGTACTACCTGAATTTTGGAATGTTTCCGAAAGTATTCTGGAGGTATTCCGGAAGTATTCCGGAAGTATTCTAGAAGTATTCCGGAAGTATTCTGGAATTATTCCGGAAGTATTCTGGAATTATTCCTGAAGTATTGTGAATATAGTGTCGTATAGGTGTCGTAAAGGTGTCGTATAGGTATCGTGAAGTTGTCGTATAGGTGTTGTATAGGTGTCGTATAGGTGTCATATAGGTGTCGTATAGGTGTCGGAAAAGTGTCGGAAGAGGCGACACCTATACGACACCTTCACAATACCTATACGACACCTTTACGACACCTATACGACACCCATACGACACCTTTACGACAGCTTTACGACACCTTTGCGACGCTCTTCCGACACTTTAACGACACCTATACGACACCTTTACGACATCTTTATGACACCTTCACGACACCTTTACGATACCTATACGACACCTTTACGACACCTATACGACACCTATACGACACCTTTACGATATCTTTACGACACCTCTACGACACTCTTCCGACACCGTCACGAATCTCCGACACTCTTACGACACTCCTACGACATTTTCGTATTCCGGAAGTATTCTAGAAGTATTCCAGAAATATTCTGGAAGTATTCTGGAAGTATTCCAGGCGTATTTGTGAAACATTCCATATTTTCGCTGATAGACTTGCATAATATACTTACGTAAAACCGCTGAAACAAAACACCCTATATCTTTTTTTCTCTCGAAAAGATATTGATGCCACCTATAAAAAAATGATCTACATTAAACCTCCTTTCAAACGTAGTCACTTTTAGGTGGGGGCTCTTGGACCACTTCTGCCCAGTATCCTTTCTCTCAAAACTAAGAATCAGCTTGGATAATTATCTTGATTACTTCGAACCCTGGTAAGAAATAAGAGCGACACAGACTAACTTCTAAAATGTATATTTGACAGATGTTACAGGCAGAGTCACAGATATTCATGCGAGTCTTCCCATAGCATAGGGCTTTCCACTGCCCCACAAGGGAAAAATAAAAGACTGCTTGCGATCTACTGGTTTTCTTTATCTAACACGCGAGCGACTGGCAGAATCTCGATACACATGCCCTGACTTACTCTCACTAATAAGGGTGCTATGCTAATATTGAACTATCTTCTAAACGTCTAACAAATAATAATGCAAAGAAGTTATAACAATACCTGTATCGCTAACATCCTTCGTCTCTCCCGTGGCGGTAGCTGCATCACTATCACCACTGGGCCGGTTGAACACGGGCAACAAATCACGGTTACCCGCCGCGATGGTCGCCTCCAATTCCGTTATCTAAATTACAAACAAGATTTTGTTCAAATATGTACCTTAAATTATAACGTCAATAGAGTTTAAATAATGTTGTCATGTGATGGAACTTACGTGCTGAGGTACCTCGTTAGTAGTCACTGTAGTTTCAAGTGGCAAGTCTTGTATCGCTTCTACTGACCCAGATGCGAGGTCCCTTATCCCCTGCATTAGACTCCTGGTAAACAACATAGTACATTAAATATTTTGACCTAAACTAGATGTTTTGTAGGTGAGAGATTTATTTCAAAGCTCTCAAAGATGATCATCATGAAAACTGCTAAACTGATTCCACGAAACATTTCTAAGAACACTCACAAAAATTAGCTTTTGATTACAAAACACTGCATCGAAATAACACACAAACACATGTCGTACATGTCGTATGTGTTATAACACCCCTGTTTTTTGCATCGGCCGGCGGTTAAAATATAGTTTGTTTTGCGAGACTGTAGATAGATTAAATAATGCAACAAGACGTCCACTGCTGAACATAGTCCTCTCATCAAGAATCACCGAAAAGCCATGATTAATAACACAATATGAACAAATAATTTGAAATCTATAACTTGAATTGAAATGCTACATGGTAAAAAACACTAACTTGTAACTGAAATTGTCCTTCACGCATACTTTCTCCAGTATGGAGCGTATCTGTGAGCGTGACAGCTGTAGTCCCAGGCTCATGAACAGGTTCTGGAGGTCCTTCTTGTTGATATAGCCGACGCGCGAGGTGTCGAAGTAGACCAGAGAGAGGAGCAGGTAGGGGTCAGAGGGGAGGTCCACGCCACGGCTGCGGCGCCTCGGTGACCCACTACGCTCGTCTTCGCTGTGAGACTCCTACAACAAATGTTGACTTTTAGCTCCTCATACAGTGACATTCCAGACATAATACAGATTGTAAGTGTCAACAGTTGCATTACTTCTCATTGTACTGAACAACTTTCCCCAAGGAACTATAATTCACAAAAAAATTGGGATCCGGTTAATGGAAGGAAAATTGCGTGTTCTAAGTGAATGAAGAGATGTATGAGACAGAAGAAATGTAAGAATGATTAATTATAATATTCGTTCAAGCATAACGAGCAGTCGTCTCGCTGTGAGATGTCCAAGATATATTTATTTGTGTAAAAATGTCCAAAGTATTTATTTTAGAAAGAACACACACAGCCCAAGATACAAAATTGATCAGTATAAATGTAGCCAAAACCGACGAGCATACATGAAATTTATCTTACCCGTCTATCACGTCGACGCGAGTCACGCTTGTCTGTCCTGTCATCCTTTTTATTATCCTTATCATCCTTTTTATTATCTTTATCATCCTTTTTAATCTCCTTCTCATCCTTCTTGTCCTTTTCGTCTTTAACATCTTCCTTCTCTTCTTTTTTGTCTCCTTCTGTCTTCTTTTCCTCCTTCTTCTCTGTCTTTTCAACACTTTTGTCTTTTTCTTTGATCTCCTCAACTTTTTCGGGTAGAGTGTAAAGTGTTTTGTAGATGTAGAATCCGAAATCGCGCATCAACATCTCATTGAATAGTTCAGCAAATACGAATAGCTGAAAATATGTCAAGTTTAAGAAAAATTGTCACAAAAAATTAAAAGAATAAATATATTTTTTTATTTATAAATTAATCTATTTAGCGACTTTGTTCAGAATTTGAAGTCGACACGATAAGCAAGCAAGCAATGGCGTTTTGCTTGTGACTCAACACTGTGTAATAGATACTCTTTCTTATACTGCAGAGTACATACTGCATAAAAAGACATTTTAAATTGATATTGTTAGAAAATCAGAAAAAGATAATTAATGTGAAATATGTAAATAAAAATAAAACTAGGAAAAGAAACGAATTTAGGTAACGATAAATATAAGGAAATAAAAAGGTTCTCGGCATCTCCATTCACGGTCCATTACATAATTTTGATCAAAGTGAAAATTAAATGACAAGCTATCGAACGCGTTTATCAGCGGCTAGGGCATTGTGTGCAACCAATCTGCAATGTTTGTTTTTTGCGACAGTGTCGACACTATTTTTGCCGGTACGTGAAAAAGGGGTTATGCTGAAAAACAGCGCTGGTCAGTGTGTTTTACCACACTACCAGCAAAAGCTGAAGCCTAGTCCCTTTGTCATGGTATTTATAAATGTGTAATGTTAATGTTATATTTCATTTAATATGTTTAGATGAAATGATGTATAATTTTTTTTGCTGTGACAATAAATCTGTTTCAATTTCAATTTCAATTTCAATCTCTCTGCCAATGCCGAGTAGTTTGTGGGAGTAGAGTACCCGTCCTAATCTCAATGATTATTAAGAAAATTATTTTCATTGATAACTATCCAAGCCATTTTGGGTGTATCTCTGACTACCCCCTCGGGGATATAGTCGTGAGCATATGCTTATGCTTTTGAGTGAAATTTCTAAGTAAAAGTTGCACTCTCGTTTTTTTCTCTCTGCTTTTTCGTTTTGTATCACAATGAAATTGAATAAATAGTTGAGAAAAACAACAGAAAACAATAAGAAAACTTATTTGGTGTTGTTTTTTTTCGCGAATCGTGATCGGGATACACATTGCTAGCGCAAGCTTTTTGTTTTTCCAATTATTTTTATAGTATCAAGATACTTCCATCGAAATCCTTTAGAGCCTTGCTATTTATGGTTTATACAGTAATTAAAAAAAAAAGTTTTTAAGCTAAAAAATTACTGAAAGTGTGAGTTGTTTGTTAGTCACGTTGCATTATTTTCAAACGTTTATTTATTGAAAAAATAAATATAAAATTAAATTCATGTAGGCAAATACCATATTTCTGCATTTCTGTGTTCCTACCCTACATTATAATGCGCCTCTACCATAGAGTAAGAAGAGATGGCATATCGGCTTGTTTCTATAGAAAATGTTGTCGCCAACAAAGGGGGTGAAAAACGGGTGAGGGGAAGGGTTAACATTTAAATACGCTACTTCCCGCTATTATTACGTCAGGCCCAGTTGAGTATCTGTGCACAGTTCGATACAACATCTCTACCCCAGGGGAGCGCGTTATTTTCTCTATGGCCTCTACCAATTCTAATCGTTCTGTATGAATTTACCTCAAAGCTGTGCTCCTTATTGTCCGTGATGCGGTAGTCGAGTAGCAGAGAGAGTGTGGCCACACTACAGTTGAACTTGCCCCCCTTCGCCGCTGTGTTGGGGTGCACGATAATGTGTGGAGTGCTCGGCAGCTCGTAGCGCGTTTTTAACGATTGTTTCTCTTTTTCAAGCTGTTGGATGATATAAAAAATATTATAGTGCAACTATAGGATATCCATTGTAACTGTAATAAAACAAACACCTTGGGCGATCCATAAAACGATCTATTGGTACTCGAATAAATAACACAGAAACAACACGGCGTAGGCACACGCGTCATCCCGCTCAGACGCGTGCTCCTCTATACATATACTTCTTGCTTGACTACTCTCAAATCTGTGGGCTTAGCATGCCATCTCTGATAAAACGAAAAAATCGAGACGTGCCTCTCTTTGTTATTTTACGCATGACAAAATGAGCGCGCATGACGGTTTTCCCGTTTTGTCGTGCGTGGCATGCTAATCCTACTGAAGTGAGAGGTAGTATCTGATATCTCAGTATGTAGTAGGTACTATTAATATTATGTGCCCGTAGATCGCATAAAATGTTACCAATAAAATAAAATTTACCTTTTTCTTTTCTTCTTCTATTTCCTTTTCAGTTTTCTTCTTTTCTTTCTCCTCTTTTTTGTCGGTTTCGTCTTTCTTTTCCTCTTTTTTATCATCTGCCTTTTCTTCTGTGGTCTCTTCAGTTACCTCCTTCTTCTCCTTTGGTTCCACATTTGGTTTAGATTCAACTGGTTTCTTTTTGTCTTGTTCTGGCTCATCATCCTCCAGTTCCATAACATCATCTGCATGGCCGTCTTTCTCCTCCTCCGCTTTTATTAGTTTTGAAAGGCGAGATACCAACTGAGCGCGAAGACCTAGAATTAAATAAAAATTTGTAGTTCTTTCCCAAATAACAATTTTGATGTATAGTCCAACATTTATAAAAGTTAAAATAAAATTACAGTAAGTTTTCTTTCTCTCTGTCATGTACTGGTGCTTTATGCGCCTAATGTTGGACTATACGATCAAATTGTTTGTTTGGTATGAGTTATATCCTATGACAATCACTCATACTGTAGTGGAAAAATTAGCCAGTCAGCAATGTTCTTATCGAGGCTGACTGCCCAGAGTGCACCAAACGAACTTATGTTTTGGTAAAAAAAAAATTTCACAAATAATGTATGAATTTATGAAACTTTTTGTAATCTCACCTTTGCAGCTAACATTGCGCGCGCGCAGCTCTTGTCTCAACTGATCTACTTTAATAGTCCTCAAATCAATTTTTGAGTAATGTGTAGGCTCAGGCTTATCCACATCATCATCGTCATTTTCATCAATGGTTATTGTGCTACTATCTAGGCCATCTGTGTTTTCCTGCAAATTTTATAAAACAATTAGTATTGTAATCGATTATTAGAAGTTGTTTCGTGTGACTTTAATGCTTATGACTGCCTTCAGCAATATTTGATTTCAACTTTTAGAGTTTACGAGATTTACAAAGAAAGGGAAAGGAAAGGTAAATAAAATTATTGTTATCCATGTAGAAGCGATATCTGGACTTCATCAGATTGGTGTGAAGTGAACAGCGCAGGCGTGGTGGTCTTCTGTCTACATAGTAGCGCACGCAGCCGGAAACATAACCAAACAATACTGGGAACAAACAATTTGTGATTTCTCCGCAGCTGGCTCGGCGCTGGGCGCAGGCTCAGCGACCGGCTGAGGCTCGGAGGCGGCGCCGGCGCCCGCGGGCGCGTCGCCGGATGCTGTCCCCTGTGCATCGGTGTCGAGTTTGTTCAGGGCGGCTTCACACGTGGCTTTATATTGCTCCTGAATGTTGCTCCACTCGATTCGCGAAGGTTGTGCAGACCACACGTCTGGCAGGAACAACACCACACACTCGAGCCGCGACTTGCCGCCGCTGCCCTCGCGCCAGTAGTAAAACTCCACCATTCGGTACCTGCGTGGGTAATGCAGTTATAGTGATACGTACTCACAAGCGCAGCGGTCGCGCGGATGTCCGATTGCAGACATGGACACGACACATCCGGTACGAGAGTCGATAAACTGCTCTTTTGGTAGGTCGGTACATCAAGCTGCTTCCAATCTCTCGCCTTTGACGATGTAAACGCCTCCATACTCTCACATAAAGAATGTGTGCTGTACCATGACTAATGTTGACTAAAGACAGCAGGCAAAAGCTTCTTCTCTTATTGCAATAAACTTAAACTCTATTGTTAAAAGTATTGTCAAAACAGACAGAGTGTAACCAATAAAATAGAAGAAACGATTGACATGAATGTGAGAAGTCAAGGAAGGCAAAACAATCCAGAACACCGTGCAAGGAAAGACACTTACCACTGTGTGCATGAGCTCAAATCAACTCCGGTCAGTGCCTTACAAGTACGTATGGCAGTCTTCACAAGGACGCCAGGATCAGATTCAGGATTTTCTCCATCCTGCGAGGGGCTCCACGGTCCTCCTATAGCAAAGTTTTCACCACCTTTCCCCTTTTGTCCGACAAGGAACTTGATGAGTCGAGTGGGATGTAACGGCGTCTTGCTGGAACGTTTGTCCTTGTCATCTATCTTGGTGAGGCCACATTTCTGATAGAGGGACTCCAATGTTGGCATACTGATAAGCATCACCTTGAACAATGATAATATTAGTTAAGTCTAAGCATATTTAGTTTTACCAACATGTCTAGTATAATTCTTCATAAATACCAAATTGTAAATCATACAACATAGCAACCTGACCATTGACTTAAACCAAATGTACTATCTGCTATCAAAATTAGAAAATTCAGCACAATTAGAAAGGACCAAATGAGAACAACCGTCATTATATGTCAATTGAAAGAAACTCAAAGACCTTGTTTATTTGTTTGTCAAACCAATTACCTTGGCAGAAAACCTGTAATCAGCATCCGGAGGTTCCAATACAGCATTGTTGGCAGAAGGGCTCTCTGCCTCCCTACTCATGATGTGGTAGCCGCAGGGGTTGTTGATGGAGAACGACATCTGAGGTGGAAACGTCTCGCCCCATTTCACATGGGCATTGAAGAAGTCCGATGGGACGTACAAGTTGGTGTATCTTTGGGTTAAGGCAGGCACGTCCAATTTTTGACTGTGAAAAATATTGAAGCAATGTAGGCAATATTGTCTCGTTTGTTGAATGAAATGAAATGAAATGTTTCAAAATTTCTCTGATTACACCCCCTCGGGAAATTTAGTCATTAGCATAATGCTATGCTATGCTATTGACCTTAAGGCTGACTGTCCATTGGGCCCATCTCACTGGGCCGCGCCTCGCCTGAGCTCCTGATTGGTTAAAAAAACACAGCTACACAGCTCGCACAGCTTCAATGGACAGGTAACCTTAATAGGAGTTGTTTAGCAAGTCTGTTACTGGGCGCTCGCGAATCGCTTGATTGTTCTGTGGCCTGCTATGAAACTCCACCATTTTGTGGTGGCTCAAGCAAGATTCTTTGAGATCATCCAAATATCCATTACCAAACAACATCAAGCATATTTGCCTTGTGCGGGGTCCGCCAGGAAACTTTTAATTTGTAACACTTTTATGGTAATAAACGAAATTTTATTTATTTATTTATTTGCTATTTATACAGAAGATTGGCAAAATCATCAACACCATGATGGAGCCATAATTTAAAGATTAGAATTAGACCTTCAACAGAATCCTTATGTTTCTTTACACATGCACGGGGAGTGAATGAGACACAATAAAACTTTTATTATTATCGCTGCTATATGTGTTCACTGAATGTGTTAAAGATGAAATAGATTGAATAATTTCAGTGTGCAATGTGTAGGTTGTGATAACTGTGCTTTAATGCCTGTGAAGCTAGTTTATATTGTAGCAAATAGTTGGTCAATATAATTTCATGCATGATTTCAATTTTGTAACTGTTGTGTAGGCACATCGGGGAGACTTATACAGCTGGGCCCTGTTTAATAAACGTTACAATTGTAATTTACAATTACAATTCAGGGTACATTGCTGGTTACTATTGACGCTAAACATGTAGTAAGTAATGTCTCACTAACATTATCAGCAGTGTACCCTGAATTGTAATTGTAAATTACAATTGTAACGTTTATTAAATAGGGCCCTGGTACTAGTGTACCTACATAAATATATTTTTTTGTGAACTTCGCAATGGTAAACAGAACACTTACATATCAAGAGGTATGCGAGGAACACGCACGACATATTTGACGGGTGATGGTTGGTGGATGACGGGGCGCTTGCGGGGAGGAGAATCCCGGCGGTTGCGGCTGTCTCGCCTGTCTCTGGAGCGCGAGCGACTCCTGGAGCGTGACCGTTTCTGCACAAACTAAAACATTTTATAATATGCCCATACTTTATATCTGTTTGTATCAAATATTCAGCGTGCATCGGGGATGTTTGCAGATGCGCAAGTAGATTGTTTTTACACTACTATGCGCAAAAGGAGTACATCCCTCATGCGTAGGATAAGTGCCAGCGCCAACAGCATCTTGATCATATTTGCCAGTAGGTTTGATTGTCAGTACGTGAACTATACAGCAATGGTTCACGTACTGACAAACAAACAGTTATAATGTAGTAATGTGTTGTGTGTATAAACTAACAATAGGCTAAGTGTGTTACTAACAAAATTATGTTCTCTGTTGGTCGAAATAAAGTTTTTCTATTCTATTCTAAGCTAGCCAATTGAAATTGTGGGTATCAAAGAAAAGCGAAAATGGTGAGAGCTTGATTCACACAATATTACACAAAACAGATAGTCTGTTTGTACAGGGATGGCGAACTCCTGGCATGCAACTGAAAATTTTGGGCATATGGAGGTATTCTGATTTTCTGATTCAAATGGATAACTGTGTGGCAGAAGCGTGCCTCCATATAGACAAAAATACAGTAATACCATTATAAATTCTAGCATTTAACATAATATATTTTATAAACTAAATGTCTTTGATTTGTTTAAATACAGGTTCTTGAACAATTAAGTCATTTAGAAAAATTAGCATTTCACTGTCTTTTTTGTCTATATGAAGAGCATGCGACTCCTGTGTGGCGATGCAGACATGTACACCTATCTTGATACACTCCACATGAGGTTTATATTCTATGGCTTTACTAGTTTTGTTTAGTCTATACTTTATACTATATCTAGTTAAAATGTGAAGTCTTACCCTGTCCCTTTCGCGGTCTCTATCGTCCCTTCGTGACGATCGCTCCCGGTCATCGTTGCGACGAGGTGGCAAAGACTTCTTGTTCGCATTTGATGGAGGCGGTACTGCATTATACGAGTTAGACTTAGGAACGTTCTGCTTCTGATTCGGACCGCCCTTCGGCAGCACTTGGACTCGAGTCGCGTTCCACTTGAACGGCATGTTCGGATTGTAGCTGGCTTCTACGAGGACCCTGTCATTGACTTTAGGCACGAGACCTTTAGCGCAGACCGAGGTTTGATAGAAAACATCGTGATCAACAAATCCGAAATCGTTGTGTGTTTTAGTAACAGTTCCGGTGAAAACTCTCTGTTCCGTGCTCGATGGAGCCTGGTTGCTTTGAGCGTTTTGATACATGCTGGGGTTCATGGCACGTGGGTTAGGATACGCGACAACATTGCCCGGGTACATTTGACCTTGAGTCATTTGATTCATGGGCATTTGTCCTGCCATCGGCATTGCCATCCCGCCTTGTGCTTGCATCATATTGGGGTTGAAGACAGGCTGCGTTTGCTGGAACGGCATCATACCTTGTTGCGACATCATTGCGTTAGGATCCATTATTTGCGGGTTCATGCCGGTCATGTTTGAGTTTACGTTGGAACGTGCCCATGGTGGATTTTTAGTACCACCGCCGCTCTGCATTGTTCTTAGAACTGATTAACACTAGTTTTACACGTATTTCACTTCTCGATAACAATTCACATGAATCACTCAATAAATTATTTCGGTTCTTTTAGGTTCTTTTGTGGCCGTTTTACGATTCTTCAACAAAAATTCTACAAACAATATGGCTGCCAGGGTTGCCACATGTGATTTCGGAAATTCCCCCAAACTGCGATTTTTTTCCCCAAAACAATCCGTTTTAAATTTTAAAAGTTTTAAAGAAAAATCCTCCAAATGACTTTTAGTAAAACACAAATAACAGATAACAATAAACAGTAAACACGAATTTTTGGTTTGTTTTGCGTACGTAAACAAAATTATTCTCAGTGTTGTGTTGGGCGTAACCGATTACTTACTTTTCGCAATCGATTACGTAATCGAACTTAAATAATCGGATTACTTTTAGTCTCGATTGAAGTAATCGGATTACCCAAGTAATCGTTAGTTCGATTAAATCAGGAATGTCTCCATGCGAGGGAATTCCTCAACGGTTAACAACGTTGACTTGCAATATTGTGTACACGCCCAAGTATTTTAACAAAAGCAAAACAAACATTTTAACCAAGATCTTGCCTAAAATGTTTGTTTTGTTGTCAAACGTGTCTGAGTTTACGAAGCAACGTTCAGTTGCGTCATAAACTCAGTTTTAACACAATATGAAAATGACAACTACTAAACTCTAACGACAGGACAGAGAATGACTCTGCAGCTTTCGCGCTCTTATAATATTTGTTCCAGATGATTAGCTCTAGATTGCTAGGGCTAATCTAGCATTATTTCATCTTTCCCAGCACTTTTAGAAATAAAATAAATTTAGGAAAATGACGTTTCATCGCACTTTTATAACATTTCTGAAAACAACCGTATTGAGAATGACTCTACAGCTTTCGAGCCGTAATAACATTTTTTTTCCAGTACATTAAGAATGTATGAAAATGATAAAATGAAGATTCTTCGAACCTTTATAACTTTGTTGAGAGTAAACCTACGACTTTTGTGCAGTATTAACTATTGCTCTAAATAGTTTTATTTTTGTCATTAATCAACGGCGGTGTCACTTACTATTCCAGGCACGTATTCAGGGGGAGGGATAGGATTGGATTTATCTGACAGCAAGTTGATCACTCACTTGCCTCCAGCAAACCACAATGGTTCCGATTCGGAAAACTCGCTTAAAAAACTCCCTATTAATTTTTTTCCCAAACATCATAATTTTGCCCCAAAACTGCGGAAAAATCCCCCAATCTGGCAGCCCTGGGGCCCAGCCGCAATGGCCGACCGATGGCCGGCAGCGGGAACGGCGCGCGGCGGCGTCACAGTTGTGTTTTTTTAATGACTCTGGATATAGGCCCTTTTGAGCAACTGTTTATTATTCTTCTATTCTTTTTGATGAATGGAAATACGTTGAATCTGTGGTCGATTTGGTATTTCAATGGATTTAACATGAATCCTTAGATTAAAAACTTTTCGCTTATGTTATGATATGACAATTTCAAGCTTCTTGGATATGACTGAATCCCGAATCCTCTAAGCGAAAAATTCTTCGTCTATGGAATCCTCTAAAGCTGAGATTCGGCCAAGGATTCGGCGATTTTTTTTTAAATTCAATTTACCTGTCAAGTGGGCATTTTTTAATTTAGGCTTTCTTTATTGAGAAATCTTTATTATTGTGACGAGGGCGCCACTGAGCTCCAATAGCCCTCGTAATGAGCTTCACGCGTTATGAATAAGGAGTGACGTCAGGTCATGGTATTTGAAAAGTCGACTTTTGTTTTGCAATAAATAAATGATTTGTGCATATTTTACCATTTTTGTTTTTGGTATATTTATGTAAGCTTTAAATCTTTATGATAACGTAAAAATAAAACTGTGCAAGTTCCCCATTGTGGTGTCAGTCTAGGCTACAGCAAAGTCAGCGTATATGCTACAGGTAACCGCCCCGAGGCACAGTAGGTATACTATAATCAGTGGGCAATAGAGGGGGTGAGGTAAAAAGTTGGTGGGATGCAGGGAGTGTCCATACTGAATGCAGTACTAGATACTCTTTCTTATACTGTGCTTATAGTAATACCTAGGCTATTTGTGGAAAATGAGTAGGTATTACCTAAACTCGATTTGTGGAAAGTGGCGCGGGGATTCCTTTTTATTAAAACAATTGTGTTTTACAAGATTTTATTACTTTTTCCTCGCAAGTGTGATGAAAAAAGTCATATTGAAACGCGTGACTGGTGGTCACTAAAGTCTCGACTTCGTATAATACCTCGTCTGCGGCTCGTACTGCAATCCCGCTTCGACTGCAATGTAATGTAATGACTAATGAGTTAATGACTAATGGTAATGACTGATGAACGACCGACTTAGCTCACTTGTATTGTATCATTGTATATCATCTTGTAACCTAACCTAACCTTCCTACTATTCTTGTGACGGACAATGAGGACGCCCCTAATTTTTTTTTATAGCTATTCGTAAAGCCGTGACTCCTGCTTATGTTTTTCAGCACACGTTACGTTACAAAAAACATGAAACAAAAGGGCTTCGCGTTGCCCAGGAAGCTGGCATAGGTAGTATTTCTAAAATCCTTGGCGTCGCCCCATACAATTTAATTTTAAAACAATACATACATACTTAGGCTTATTATAGGAAGGTAAATAATAATAAGATTCCTGCTAACACCTTTTGGGTACGGAATCCTAATAAAACCGGTCAAGTGCGAGTTGGGCTACTCGCGCACCGAGGGTTCCGTGCCACACCACCACAGAACACAACATTATTAACTTTAAAAAAAAACCTTTTTTGTCCGGGACCTTTAGCGCAAGACCGACGCACACTTAGCCGGTTTTTAGTATTTGTTGTTATTCTGTAGAGTTTGCTCTATAATCACACTAAGTTTGACGCTTGTATGTATTACTGTTTTTACGATAGAGCGTGAAGAAAAAACGTTGATAAAAACTAGTTTCTTGTTGAGAACCCCCCTTAATTTATAACTTTTCGTTATTCGTCATTTTTATTATTTGTTAATAAATCCGCCGTAATAACGCACATTCTGTGAAAAATTCAATTATCTAGCTCTTACAGTTCAAAAGGTACAGCCCTAAATAGGTCGGACAGACGGACGGACGGACGGACAGACGGACAGACGGACAGACGGACAACGTAGGCTTAGTAATAGGGTCCCGTTTTCACTCTTTGGGTACGGAACCCTAAAAATGACCCCAGGCCCCCAGGCCTCCCTCGGTCGTCCATGGTAACAGTGTGGAATTTATCACGGATGTGTGCTTTATCTACGCACACATTCGTCGTTTTTCCATGAAGTAAAGTCATTTTTGACCGCGGACGCGGGTGACCGCTGCGGGATAAAATGTCAGTTGTCTGCTGCATAGCGCCTAAAGTCCTTAACGGTCAGGAGTGCGATTTCTGAAACTCAGTCTTTGAACTCCGCAGTTGAAAATGTCAATATTACTATGGAGACGTGCATCTTTCTACTGCTGTTTTGACATTAAAAAAATCGCACTCCTGGAGTACCTATGATTTTTTTTAATTTTAAATCAGCAGTAGAAAGATGCACGTCTCCATAGTAATATTGACATTTTCAACTGCTGAGTTCAACGAATGAGATTCAAAAAACTCCTGGAGTGCGAATGATGTTGGTTCCTATTCTATGCTTTCTTATATGCTTGCCCTAGTAGTTAGCACAATACATTATTATGTATTACCTACTTAGATTATAATTTTGTAATACATAGATCCAAAAACAAATCAAATGCACGGAGTGCACTATTAGGTACGTTGTACAGTCGACAACGAAAATAACATAGTTAATAATAATAAAATTGTTATAGTTAGTTACATACCTTGAATTAGTACCTACTGTGTACTTAATCTCTACAGTAATATGAATAACGCAAAGTAACTATACGTATATTTACACATAATTTTAGAGTTAATAAAGAAAACAAGTTTGTGAAAGTACAAACAAGTTTGTGTTACCTACAATGAAGAAAAGTTAAATTTCATAAAACAGTCACGCGCTTCATTCAACCCAATTTTTTTCTATTTTGGTGAAAAGAAAGAATAGGTATGGTACTACATGTAAAGCCATCTGAATAGAGACGTCATAGTACATTTATTTACAGACTTAATACATAATCTAATCATAATCAATCGTATAAAAGATAACAAAAACGACAAACAGAGTTTTTGTCTGGCATGTCATTTCATTATAATATATTGTTAGTAGGTATAACTTTTAAACATGCACACTCCTTTTTTTGGGCAGTCGCTCGTGTAGAAATCGTACAAGCATATAGAAATTCGGCTTGATCAAGAGCATCCCAGTTGCTCACAATCTACATCCGAGAGAGCGCGTGTCGCGGGAAAACCGGTGCGTCGTTTTCCGCGACAAAAAGCGAGGGAAATCATTTTCTCTCGCTTACAACCGGTTCACATAGTTAAACACACGTTTATGTATTGTAGGAATGAAGGTATAATAATAGTGAAGTAAATAAATAAAATCGTCATTATGGAATTAGGACGTAGCATTTTCAAGGTGGTGCGATATTTTGGTACCCGGGCAGAACGCCAGTGTTTTTGATGTGCAGTGATTTAAACTAACATTTGATTAAAATTATTTGTGTAGATTAAAAGTATACAATTTTGATCTGAGAAGAAACTGTTGGTGTAAAAAAACATGAGATAATTTAGGAGACAAAATTGACGCATCGCTTCCTGTTTGCTTTAAACTTAGAACAAATTATGAGGACCTTCAAGTTTGATAAGGAAGCAGAGTAGGCAGTCGGTAGTTTTCCTAATCTAATGCTAACAAGTGTGGTTTGGACATGAGTGTAGAACAGGGAGTTCCACAGCGGGGGCCGGGTCCTCAATCGCAGGGGCCGCAGATTGTGACCCCGCAGAGCCCAGTGAGACGAGGACCTGGGCCCCCGAAGAAGTCAGTGGCCTCAAGGCTATGGGACGTGTTACAACCACTAGCTCGGTTGTGGGGCTTGATAACAGCTGTAGGTAAGTACATCCTGAAGTTAAGGTAACTACTTAGTATAGGATCCCATTGTATCATGATTGCCTACCTCTCCCGATCACCATTCTTCTAACTATGCATTTTTTAAATGCATTTATTGTGTTTATAATAAAGAATTACCAATCTGTTACTTAACTAGGTACGTATGTACCCTAAATACATTTTACTTTATCGACTTAGTGATTAGGTTACTGTTATGTCTAGATGGACAAAATTTACGCTCTCATCTTAGAATAAAAATCTATAAACATTACATACGTATCAATATGAGCTGGTTTTCATTTGATTGAATGTGACGGGAAAATTCCACACATACGAAGAACGTCGGAAATGGATTCCTTGGTAATTGATGTTCATTGTTTACTTATAAAGGGTATTTTGAATAATGCTCTGCGAATTTCAAATGCAGTAGATATCTTATCTAGTCTACCTGACTGTAATGACTTACACTGCACTGACTTGATTTCCGGATTTCAAGATTATCGCACCGAACGTTTTTTTATCGTATTTTTTGTTTCTGTTGTTTGCTTACTAACTTTGTTAAATATCCAAAGATCGTACCTATTAAGTGCGTACCTATTATTTATAAAAGTTACTTCGTTTTATCTAGTTTTTAGAAACGTCAGTTACTTTTAACTTCATATATAAGTTTATATTAGTTAATAGGACTGAATCCGTAGAGGTGTCTACAATCTACATGTTGACCTGTTTGTTAGTTAGATTCTACAGTTAAGTACTTACTTACAGAATAACACCAGAATAAAACGGAAATAATTACCTACGTAATTTAGATTTAGATATTCGATTTAGTTGGTACCTACCTATCTAGATAATTAATTAATGAAATTGTATTATCTTATGAACTATGTTAACTATTGATAACTATAGAAATCTAAAGATATACGTCTTCCGTACTTACAATATATGTAGATATCTATCAAAATACAGCTGTGTCGTTGTACATCCATAAAACTAGCGCAGTAGAGCTCATATTTGTTGTATCGCACCATACAGTAGAGATACCATTATGGGTATGTGAAGGTACTTGGCACGACGACATATTATTGTAAAAGGTTTGTAGGTTCTACGTTCGCGTGTAATGAATTAACGATCACTTCGATAAATAGACGATATTCTTGACAGTTTGGACATATGTACCTACGTTGAATATTTATGTTTACTTGCTTTGATTTATACCTAGGTACTTACTTAGATAAAATTAATATACCTACTATCTAGATTATCTTTATTAGATTTTCTATCTTCTAATGATAATGAATATTACAAAATATGAATATTTGTAACGATACGTTTGTGACTCTAATCATAATCACACATAAAGGGCTGAAAGGATTTGTATGAAAGGAGATTGGCAGATTTGGACCCAGCCATTTTTTACGAAAACTAGAAGCCATTCAGGGCGGTGGTCATAATTATTATAAGTAAACAGAAAAAATCAAGGAATTTTTAAAAAAAACCTCCACATCTCCAGAAGTCCGGATTCAAAAGTAGAAATTACTAGCAAAATAGACAAATCGTCCAAAAAGCAGTAGCAAAACGCAACCGTGACAGCTATATTTTCATCTTATTATCACTGAGGTATTTTTGGTCGTTACGGAACGTATTCGTCTTGGTTGAACTGATAGTGTGTGTGATTTCGTTTTCTTCCATTATCATAATATTGTACGGTTATTGTGAATTTTCATTAAAATAAACACAATGAATGCGTAGAAGATTGAGTGGACTATCTAATAAGAAAAATTACGAGTTTCACACACTTGATACAAAAGGTATCATAAGGAGAAATACCTTTCCCTCAACTTCTACAGATTACAACCAATTTACATTTTTGTTAGTTTTTTTTTTCATTCATGTATGGGACCTCTATGTCTGGGTTTCAAATTATATGACCTTCCGCCAAACTTCTTTGGCACAGAGATAGGATATGTAGTTAGTTATGCCGTGTGGTGTCGTGCTTCAATTGCACCAACCTATTCTGGTGTCGTAAGAGGAGACTAATTGAGTCGAGCGCCGAGCGTCTCACACATCTTTGATGCCCAAATCGATAAGCCACTGCATCTGACCCGACCTCTGATCGTATTGGCACACCCCGGACACTGCTAACAAAAAACAGAAATTAACCAGATGACGTCAGCACATGCGAAACCAAAGAAATTGAACCTATAGTCTTGTTCTTAGTCTTAGCACTTAGTAATCAGCGGGCAATAGAGGGGGGTGAGGTAATAAGTTGGTGGGAGGCAGGGAGTGTCCGTACTGTATGTAGTAAATTAGTAATAGATAAACTTTCTTATACTGTGGTATTGGTCTCCCGTTCCATCAGACATTATAGGAGGGAAAGGACGAGAGAGTGCACCGATTAGCGCGTAGCCGTAACCGTATGCACGATAATGAACTTCAAAATATCCGGCGTACCTAGTCTGGGCCTCTACCCGCACATTCGAACTTCGCAATTGCGTGAACATTTTCGTTCCAATGTCAACTCTATTAAAATTAAGTGCGGACCGAAACAGTGGCGATATAGCGAACATCGAAAGTGCGGGTACAGGGCCAGGTCTTGACTCAGGCTTCTCTACAGGGTCCTTCTTAATATGCTGACACTTTTTTAAGGGGATGACTAGACCATCAAACTGAAAATTTTTCGCAATGGGACCAACATCGAAATCGCAAAAAAAAATCTGCTGTCCCATAGCATCTGCTGCGTGTCTGTGTGTCGCATGTATGTGCGTATGGATTGAGGTGCCACATTTGCTATGGAAAAATGGATTATATGCCCATTTTGTAGGAAATTTGTAGATTTTGTAGGCCCAATTCTGGAATTTGTAGCAAAAGTATAAAGAAGTTACATGAACATAAAGGTGGCACCTCACACCAGATGCATCTGGTGTGAGGTGCCACCCTGGAACTCGGAAAGTACGTGATGAATCTTTTTGAAAATTTTGTAGGATTTAGTAGGAGTTGGAAAAAGATCCTACAAAAAAAACCAGCTCTCTACGACTAAAACTGAAAAAGCTACAATACTTTGATTGTGGCCCCTCACACCAGATGGCATCTGGATTGAGGGGCCACCTGTAACTCTGAAACTACGTGATGAATCTTTCTGAAAATTTTGTAGGATTTAGTAGGAGTTGAAAAAAGATCCTACAAAAAAAATCAGCTCTGTACGACTAAAACTGAAAAAGTTACAAGAGATACTTTGAATGTGGCACCTCACACCAGATAAATGCTTATAACTACATATGTACGTAATGGAATCCAAAACCGATGATGCCAATATTTAGTAGAAATTTCTACTAAATATTGGCATAGTCAGATGTCGCATATCATCAATATCTACAGAGCTACACGTTTTTTCAAAATTCCATATAAAACCATTCAGTAGGGTGTCCATGTAATAAATGAAACCATGAGACACATTTTTCTTCCAGCTGTTTTTTGCATTTTATTTAACACGTTTTTTTGCATTTTATTTACGTATATAATTATATAGGATACGAAACTCACGTCCGTATGTCATCTCGTTTCAAAAACATTTCTACAATAAGGTAGGTACTTAGTACCAACTTTCTTATTAGCGCAGCGTTCAGTTATAGCGAGGTCCAACTTTAGCAAACTAAATACTTCAGGATGGTGATGTTGGTACTGTCAAGTAGGTATCGCAAAAAGTCTGTTTAAGATATATTTTCCCTTAGTCGCCTCGTAAAGTACTAACTGTTTAGTATTAAAAATGATTTCATAATAAAATATTTGCTCTAGTATTTTGTGAACTACCACAAATCAAGAAAGGACATCATTGGCATTTCATACATTTTTGGTCCGAATGTGAAAGTGCCGGCCAACAAAAAATAATACTATATTCTGTTAGAACTTGTCCGTCTAAGCATTTATTATTATGGCTGTAACTGTAGGTAAGTTTTGAAATGTATGTACAAAGTACAAATGTAATGTACAAAGGGCGAGCTTATCTCTAAAGAGATTTCTTCCAGCAAACCCGCAACAGAGACAGTTCTAAAGTGTGAGGCAGACAAAATTTATTTATTAATGAATTTCAATTGACATAGTCCGAGATCCGATCGTAAAATTATGCACCTATTTCTTAGGCGAACGAAATTTGATTCTAGTGTATGTTTACACAGGAGTTAATTCAATGCCACCAAGTTGCCTAGAAAAATGTTGCCGCAAGTACCAAAACTAAACCAAAAGGGTTGTCATATACCTAACTACAACTTTCAACCTCCATCCACCCTCACTTAAACTAAGATCCGACCATACAATTATGCACCTGTTTGTTTGGTGATCGAAATGTGATTTAAGTGAAAGGTTAATTAATATCAAGGTTACACAGGGGGTCATACCTACAACCAATGCCATATAGGTAATTTACTAATGTCATTGCCTACAACGCCGCCGGTATAATTTTTTCAGACAATTGCACCTATCTGTTTGGGAAGTAAATAAGGTGTCATCGGAAGGAGACCAGTCCAAAAAACTGGAAAAACTAGCGTTGCTATATCTCAATCTGCCGCAAATCTAGGGTTAATAAAAGTGACTTCTTTGAACCTGGCTACTCTAGAGTTGCGGCAGACTGAGAGGTGGTAATCTTAGTTTTTTAAATTCTTTAGATGGGTCTCTTTCCGATGGCTCATTTACATCCCAAATAGATAGGTGGAATTTTTTTTAGCAACAATCATAATGGTAAAGATAAACTTGCGACAAGATTTTGCTAGGCAACAACCCGGCGGGGCGCCGTTGTATGAACCCCTGTGTAAACTTTCACTTAAATCACACTTTGTTCACCTAACAAATAGGTGCATAATTTTAAGTCCGGATCTTAGTATAATAGGTTTAACCAGCGTGTAATTTCATTCGAGGTTAAACCTAAGAGATCGCACATGTGTAACCGAAATAATTATGTTGAGTCTGTTACCACTTTTGTCAAAAATGGCTAAACCATTTGATGAAGTGGTATCTAGGGTATCTAGAATATTTTAGACTTTGAAACATTTCTTTGAAAGGAAGATGTCGTTGAATAGATATTTTAACTTAAACCCGACAGTGAAGCTATTCACTGGAACGTCAACATACCAGCCCCCTTACCCGCACTTTCGATCTTCACTATATCGCCACTGTTTCGGTCCGCACTTCATTGTAATAGAGTTGAAATTGGAACGAAAACATTCACGCAAAAGTTCGAATCGAATGTGCGGGTAGACACTCAGTATAACTTACGTTTTCGTTCCAGTGAGGCTAGTCGGGTCGGTCGATATAAAGTTCTTAAGACTAGGTACTTAGGTAAGCACCTACCAACCTACCTGTAGTGTGTCCTGCCTATGGCTCCGACTTTGAATGGAGCACCCCATTGGGTGTCGTAGGTAGGCAAGTATAGTAAGTACCTACCTACATACTGTTTATTTAAGTTCAAGTTTAGGAAAGGGACATCATCGCATTTAGTCAAAAATGTGAAAGTGCCGGCCAACAAAAAATTATGCAATATTCTGTTAGGACTGGCGTCTTAAGTATTTATTATTATGGCACAAAAGCTGTAGGTCCATTGTCCTTGGTTTTATTTGGGTTCGAAAATCTGCCTTTTCATACACATTTTCGATGAAAATTTAATTAGCTAAGACTATATTTTGTTAGAACTAGTCCGTTGCAGCATTTTTTAGTATGGCACCGAAGCTGTAGGGCCATTTTCCTTGGTTTTATTAAGGTTTGAAAAATCGTATTTCCATAGATACCTACATTTTAAAACTTACCTACAGCTACAGCCATAATAATAAATGCTTAGACGGACAAGTTCTAACAGAATATAGTATTATTTTTTGTTGGCCGGCACTTTCACATTCGGACCAAAAATGTATGAAATGCCAATGATGTCCTTTCTTGATTTGTGGTAGTTCACAAAATACTAGAGCAAATATTTTATTATGAAATCATTTTTAATACTAAACAGTTGGTACTTTACGAGGCGACTAAGGGAAAATATATCTTAAACAGACTTTTTGCGATACCTACTTGACAGTACCAACATCACCATCCTGAAGTATTTAGTTTGCTAAAGTTGGACCTCGCTATAACTGAACGCTGCGCTAAGAAGAAAGTTGGTACTAAGTACCTACCTTATTGTAGAAATGTTTTTGAAACGAGATGACATACGGACGTGAGTTTCGTATCCTATATAATTATATACGTAAATAAAATGCAAAAAAACGTGTTAAATAAAATGCAAAAAACAGCTGGAAGAAAAATGTGTCTCATGGTTTCATTTATTACATGGACACCCTACTGAATGGTTTTATATGGAATTTTGAAAAAACGTGTAGCTCTGTAGATATTGATGATATGCGACATCTGACTATGCCAATATTTAGTAGAAATTTCTACTAAATATTGGCATCATCGGTTTTGGATTCCATTACGTACATATGTAGTTATAAGCATTTATCTGGTGTGAGGTGCCACATTCAAAGTATCTCTTGTAACTTTTTCAGTTTTAGTCGTACAGAGCTGATTTTTTTTGTAGGATCTTTTTTCAACTCCTACTAAATCCTACAAAATTTTCAGAAAGATTCATCACGTAGTTTCAGAGTTACAGGTGGCCCCTCAATCCAGATGCCATCTGGTGTGAGGGGCCACAATCAAAGTATTGTAGCTTTTTCAGTTTTAGTCGTAGAGAGCTGGTTTTTTTTGTAGGATCTTTTTCCAACTCCTACTAAATCCTACAAAATTTTCAAAAAGATTCATCACGTACTTTCCGAGTTCCAGGGTGGCACCTCACACCAGATGCATCTGGTGTGAGGTGCCACCTTTATGTTCATGTAACTTCTTTATACTTTTGCTACAAATTCCAGAATTGGGCCTACAAAATCTACAAATTTCCTACAAAATGGGCATATAATCCATTTTTCCATAGCAAATGTGGCACCTCAATCCATACGCACATTCGCATGTGTGGCTCGACTTGCAGTTTTGTATGGAAGAGCTGATATTGTTGTCGCGATTTCGATGTAGGTAGAATGCTATAGAGAAATTTGTTTAGTTTGAAGAGTATGTGGTTTAAAGGTTAATCCTTGCACCCCTGTATACGTAAACCAGTAAAAGGCTGGCTCTCAACTCGAACATAATAGGTAGGGAGGTATCTAAGGGTAGAAGGAATACAATAAGTTACTATACTAACTAGGTAAGTTACTTTGCGTTATTCAATATTATTTTGTTTGACTAGTGTTTTGTACCTACGCGGAATCGACATCCATTATTAGTAGTAACAATCAAGTGTTTTGAACCGAAGTTTGAAACCGAAACGATAACGATACGGCTAGTAAACTCGTACGTATCAGTGGCGTCACTGGCGTGGGCTTCTGCCGCCCGGGGCACAGAACGATTTTGCCGCCCCCTTATGAAGACCTACACAACAAATAACGGAGCGAGCGAAGCGAGCTCGAATTTTTTCCCGAAACATG
The DNA here is from genome assembly GCA_922987775.1 of Agonopterix subpropinquella. Classification (NCBI taxonomy): domain Eukaryota; kingdom Metazoa; phylum Arthropoda; class Insecta; order Lepidoptera; family Depressariidae; genus Agonopterix; species Agonopterix subpropinquella. The sequence goes on along the minus strand of OV277701.1, from coordinate 14,559,650 downwards.
TTTGTGGCCAATTATCTTTTAGTTTATCCATGCATAAATATAAACTTAGAGCGAACGAAACGACCTCCTCTTTTCTCTTCAATGCGAATCGGTTGTAGCCAGAGCTTTTTTTATAAAGTAACCTAAGTAAAAGCGTAAAAGCGATCACGTCTTAGCTGTGGGCAGAACGAAGTGAGAAGAAGGTACTTAGAGCGAGCGAAGCGACCTCGACTTTGCTCTACGAATTGGTTATAGACAGAGCTCTATCAATCTATTTTTCCCGAATTTGCCGCCCCTCAGTAAAATGCCGCCCGGGGCATTTGCTCCCACTGCCCCCCCCCCTACCCCGGCCCTACGTTACTGGTACGTATACCTACATTGAGAAATAGAAACAAGTCAACTAAATAATATATATATAGTTAGAATGACTGAAACACGAAATAATACCCATGACATAACCCGCTACAATAATCGTACTTTCGTACTTTTGTTTGGTTTAATAGAATTTTGTTAATTGCATTAAAAATTAATAAAAGTTTGTACTTAATTATTATTATGATATGATTCATATGATGCACGATTTATTTAAGTACCTACCTACTTAACGGTTTGTCAGGTTAGGTAGACAGTTGCGTTCAAAATACTTATGAACTACTTTCCCAATGGAAGAAGTTCGCAAAAAAAAACTTTTCATACAAACTTTCGATCATCGATAACATTTAGTATGGAAAGTCCTGAAATTATTTTTCCTATTTCCTATTAGTAGGTCCTATTTAGTATTCTTAGGGAAAGTTGTCCAGTATCATGGGATGCAACTGTTTACCCTAACGCCCTGTAATACTTATTCACGGATATTGCAAACCAATTTTTGACATGGAAAACGTGGTAAACAGATTTTAAAAAGTTTTGGCATAGCAATTTTCTCAGTGTAGGCAATACTAAAGCTAGTTTTATAAAACTAGGTATGTCTGGCTGGGCTGGACAGGTGCATGCGGGTAAAAATATTATTTTTAACATAAATGTTGAACACCCACTTTGGCTTAACGTGATATTGGACTCGTGTGGATGCATCCCTTGGGCAAGTATTTCTATTCCGATAGGGGATGGATAGGGGTTTATCGACAACTTTCACATAAGGAGACATTCACTCGTGAGTTTAATCAACTTTTGATTGATAAGCCTACAGTTTTAGACTTAAAAGTATATAATGGAATTTTTCCTTCGCTAAATCCTTTGTGAAGAAAATAATCGTTTTTATGATCTGTGGTAAATACCTAGGTTATAAAGGGTGTAAACTTGCTGTCGAACTATACAGGTTGTAAGGAAAAGAATCATTAACCTTTAAACCACATACTTACTCCAATCGTCAAATTGAACAACTTTTACTATGATAGCAACCAACCCGATCGGAGCAAAAAAAATCTGCTGTTGCTGTACCTATTGAGTCGACTACCTCGGTATTGGAGTTTAGTATGTAAAAGCCGTTTTCCTTTCTTTCACAGGTTTGTTCCATGTGGCTTTGCTGCCATAGTAAAAGTTGTTCAGTTTGATGGGTAGAGTATGTGGTCCCACTGCAGAAAAGAATAATTTCCATTTCATTGGGAAGCACGATATTCCTCCTACCCTGTGTATAATTTCAGCTATCATACGATGCTTATAATTTGTTCTTTAATCATTCACATTCGCCATCTGCGAAACGAATACACTATGTCACGTGGGCAATGTCTTTTTACCAATAATGAAATCGTGATTTTGTTGTTCCATAGAAAATTACAAAAATAGCCTAAGTTCTCGACCCAAATGTATGGAATTGCTTTTCTTTCCCGTGATTTTTTGCTTTCCCGTGATTTGATTAAAATTTTGGTCCATAGTGAAAGATGTTGATTTGATCTTCTGAAACACCTCCTGAAGTCTAGTAGATATTCTTTCGAACAACGTCCTATATTGATTCTTAAACAAATACCAAATGCGCATGATTGTTTATTGAACCTAATGAATGAACGAGACAATAAAACTCTCTGTATCAAAATAATGATGATATTATCAACCTTTTGAGAATCTGACTTCCTATTGTTCCTTGTGCCTTTCAATACCCTTTTACTTCCATAATCTAAAACAATACAATAAGGAATTCGGACACGTTTTGAGTTTGAGTTAAGTATTTTAAAAGTAGTCATTTGTCCACAGTGATGAGCGGCGCGGGCGCTGAGCTCTTGGTTTTAGGATTCGAGGTGGCTCCGGTACTACTGTAAGTACAATTAGTTATACTTAGTTATAATAGTTCTATTTTTTTAACCTGTTTTGTCCCACTGCTGGGTAAAGGTCTCCCCATAAACCCATCCACGTCTTGACGTCTCTCTGCTCGGTGCTACGTCCCGCCACTCACTGCAGTAGGCATCCAGCTCGTCTCGCCATCTTTTCCGGGGTCTGCCTCGAGCTCGACCTCGGCTCCCGTCGTGAGGCACCCATTGCGTGACGAGATTCTGCAAAGCTCAGTTCCACTTTAGTTTAGCTGACTTTTCCCCTACGTCAGCTATTTGAGTTTTGGAGCGCAGTGCATGCTGTTGTAATCCGATACGGTCTGTCCGTTTATAATAGTTCTATAGTTCAATCAAAACAAAACAGTAGGTAGGTACCTACGGTATACCTAGTTACAAATTGAAATGTATCTAGGCATACAGGTACTAATAATCTCAGATTATTTGAACGCGGAACAAGCTTCATAAAACATTCCTGCTCCGTAGTTCAGTGTCAAGCAAAGCGTTAGGTAATGTAATGATAATGAGTCAAAACATCCTTGAATGTCAGAAACTGTAAGCAAATAGAGCCTAGACACGGAACATCGACGATCACCGTGGGTTAAGTTAAGATACTATAATTATGTATAGTCATTAGCGTAATCAACTAAAGACTTCATATCCTACAGATTTTTTTTCAAGGCTTAGATTCAATGTCTTTTGAGGGTGCCTTGAAGAACTACAGTCGAAATCGTATGGATTTTGGCATACGGGAGTTCTAACTCAAGCTGAAAAAACGTATGTTATAATATGAATCTCTGTGAGTACCTAACCTACTGGCTGGCTGGTGACCGGTACTGACACAGTGACGTCGTTTCATATTCGATTCGTCAAACAAAAAAAGTGAAAATGATCTGTCACATGTAATCACCACGACATGTAATGTGGACTTGTGATATATAAAGATGTTGTGATCCATTTGTAAACGTTCTTTTGGGAAAAACCCTGACCTGAGCGCAAAAAAAAGAAGCCTAGCGCCATTTTCCAAAAATATTTATCAATCTAAAATTGTTGTATTTTCCGAAATTTTATTACTTTTTCCTCGCAAGTATGTTGAAAAACGTATGAAACGCTTGAGCGTTGGTCATTACAGCCCTCGGCTAGTAGGTATGCATCACTCGCCTGCGGCTCGTGCTGCAATCCCGCCTCGGCTGTAATGAACAACTTTGCTCACTTTTATCATAATGTAGGTACTATTAACAATATTAATACCTATAATACACATCCCCTATAATACATACCTTTGCTGCAGGCAATACAGATAGGTACTAAGGTAGATAACCGATTTGTTATAGGTACCCCAATGTGCCATCGTGCCTACTGTTTAACTTTACGAGTAGGTAGGTACCTAGGTAGTGCACAGGTAAACCATCCAAAGTGGAAATAGTAATCGACAAATAGTGTCGGTAAACATCCAGACAGTCGGCTAGACTATCCGGCGCCCGTGGATTTAATTACTTGAAAGTACAATTTGGATCGACACTCGGATCGGTAACTAAATATTGATTCATCCTAATGACCAGTAGACTGGTATAAAATTATAATCTTAAACTTGTTACGTATAATAATGTTACGATCATACCGATCATACGATGTGGTACCTACACTAAACATTTGCTATTGTGATATTGAGCCATTGTTTAAATTTTCTCTGAAGAAATTCGAATGCGTAAGTCTACTAATTCGCATTGGGCACGCGTGGTGGACTAATGCCCGTAAAGCCTCCCTAAGGGACTGAGGGCAGGCCTGTGCCACAGCCCGGACACTGCATACAAAAAATTGAACATGACATGATGACGTCAGCACATGCGAAACCAAAGAAATTGAACCTTATGTCTTCTTCTTAGATAACGAGTAACCAGTGCGAAGTAACCAGTGGGCGTTAGAGGGGGTGAGGTACAAAGTTGGTGGGAGGAAGGGAGTGTCCGTACTGTATCTAGTAATAGATACTCTTTCTTATACTGTGCCCGTGCCCTGCAGTGGGACGTAAAAAAAGGCTGATGATAAAGGCTATCATAGAATACAGGGTGTCAGGGTAAACAGTTGCATACCCATGATACTCAACAACTTTCCCTAAAAAACGAAGAAATATCGGAAGAAATATAGGTATATAGAAAATTCTTAAAAAAAAAACGACTTCTCATACAAACATTACGATCAGCTGATTGGATTTAGTACGGAAAGTTCAATTTTTTTTTGCAAATTTTCTATAGGTTTCTGTTCAGTATCATGGGTACAATCACCTTCTAAAGTAATGCAACTGGTTACCCTAACACCCTGAATCTTGGAGTTACCTTAGGTTTGTCAAACACCATTCAATTTCATACATGGCTGAGATGACAAAAATATTTAGCATTTTTTTGGCGCTAGATACAGCGACCTGCAAAGTATTTTAATTTTATATCCAGAGCGGGAGCGGCGTTTGTCCTGATCCTGGAGACGATGTGGGTGGCTGCCCTGTTCGTGGACCTGCTGTGCCGGCGGGGGGAGTACACGCTGTCGCTGCGCTGCTGGGACTTCTTCCGGTGGTCGTGCGGCCGTGCGCGCGCACCGTTCTACGCGTGCGTCGCCACGGCCCTGCTGTTCGCTAATCTTACGCTGCTCGCCACTATTGCTGGTTAGTCTGATGCTTAATACATACATAAACCGTAATACCTTTCGGGGTGGTCAGAAACAATGCTAAAACTTCCAACTTTCTAATTAAGAAATGACTAATAAGCACGCCAAAAACATACAGTAACAGACACAGAATAACAAAAAGAAAATAGGGGTAAAAATTGCGGTCTTATCACTAAAAGTGATTTCTTCCAGAAAACCCATTATAAATTAAACCAAGTTTAAAAATGCATCGCATCGTACTGCGCGCGCACCAATTTTTATGCTGAATATAGCTCGCCAATCCGCACTGGGTACGCTTCTAAAGGGGACTTACTGAATGCAGACCTACAAGATCAGTAAGTTACTGATCTTGTAGGTCTGCATTGGGGACGTATAGAAGCTGATGATGATGATCATCATCAGCTTCTATACGTCCAACTGTAGGGCACAGTCCCCTACCCTCAAGGTGTATGGATGTTACTCGACCACGCGTGCCTAATGCTAGACTTCACATACGCATTAGAATTTCTCCTGCAGATGATGATGATTGGTCTAAATTCCAAAATGAATTTTGTAGATTTCTTTAGGTCGTTGTAATTCATCAAGAGAGAATGAAATTGTTTAGAAGAGTTCACATAAGCGAGATTATAAATAGTTTCTAATATCCAACTACTTCTAACGACAGGTGGAATGCTGTTAGTTCTGGCAGCTCTTCGGGCAGCGGTGCCGTTCTCTCCGTACGCGACCCATGGTCCACACTCTCCAAGAGCTGGGAGCTCGTTGCTCAGCCAACACGACTCACCGCTACCTGATGTCTTCTATAACGCTGGACATACTGACGACAGGTATGATTCCCAGACCCTCAGTTATTATTCGGTACTTTCAACTTGCAACAAACAGCAAATCTTTATAGAAACAGAGCAGAGAGGTAGAGATCTTTGCAGTCAGGTACGCAGGATATGTTGAAGTGCATAAGTGTACGCGCTAATCACATGCACTCTCTCGTCCTTTCCCTCCTATGTCTGATAGAATGGGAGACCGATACGATCAAAGGTGTGGTCAGAGCAGTGGCTATAACCAGCAGCTAAACGGTTTGGGCGTCAAAGATGTGCACACCGCTTGGAAGAATTAGTCGCTTCTTTGGGCACCCGACTGGATTGCTGCTATTAGAAGCGGCCGGACACCATATGATACACTTAATCACTATACGTATACGTACGACACAAATGGACTGCTTTTTCCATGAGCCCAGCAGCTTGATACTTAGTTAACTTGATTGATTCTTAATACGGGTTATCATAGCTATTACATTTATTTATAATAGGCTGATCTTTGACAGCATATCATTTGATGGACAGTGAAGATTTCATCATAGATGTAAAGCACTCACTCGGCTTACCCAGATTATACTCGCTTGGGAAATCTGGCGAAGGCGAAGAGGGGGAAAAGTTTTACTTCACAAGTTTCACATTCTCGAAATAGATTAGGATATAATAACTAGGTACTATATAGGGTCCTTCTTAATATGCTGACACTTTTTTAAGGGGATGATCAGACCGTCAAACTGAACAACTTCCTCTATGGGACCAACATCGAAATCGCGAAAAAAAAATCATCACTACCATACAAAACTGCAAACCTACTCGGAGCCAAACGTATGGGACAACTGTTTTTTTTTTCGCGATTTCGATGTTGATTCCATAGAGAAAGTTGTTCAGTTTCATAGTCTGGTCATCGCCTTAAAAAAGTGTCAGCATATTAAGAAGGACCCTGTATATCTATGTTGCGTTAAAGTAGCTATACCTAAGAAGGTACCTACTATCAGTTTAAAATAACAATGTGCATGACCTTGAAGGGCCGTTGGATAACTTCACTCGGTTGACAAAGGAATGTAGACTCTATGCAAAGGAAACAATCATTTGAATGACTCGAGTGAAGTTTGTGTGATTGAGTGACGTCACATTTGCGAGCGAGGTCATGCACATTGTTATTTTAAACTGATAGTACTTGTATTGTTTTCTGGAGTAAGTAAGTAGGTACCTACATAGACATAAGCTACTTAATTGGCAAAAACTCAAAGCACAAAGCTGTTACATAAAGTTTAAAAAAATAAGTTGTTAGACTCCAACTAAAACATACTCGTTGTTTAAAAGGTAGACGTGTTTTATGTCTTTGTGTATTTCTTTTAAAGTTTGTATTTTATGGAAAAGGAGGTAAACACAGTGGGAGAACAAGGTATCCCATGGGGAGTCGAACTTTCAAAGCTAATTCCTTGTAAAATTCCCCTGGAAGCACTTTTTAGCATTTACATCGTAGGCACCAAGATGGCTTAAGTCGCGGGACTTCGACTTCAGCGAAATATATCCGCATAAGATCGAAAATCAAGTGTTGAGAAATAACAAAAAATTTGTGAAAAAGAGCATGTTAAAAGTTTGTTATCAAATAATTTTTTTCGTTATTTCCCTGCGAGATCGAATCAGAAATGAAGAGATCCGCAGAAGAACCAGAGTAGCTAACATAGCCCAAATAATTGCAAAACTAAAGTGGCTGTGGACATTGCTCGCAGAACCGATGGGGCCGAAAAGTTCTAGAGTGGCGACCGCGTACCGGAAAGGGCAGCGTGGGTACTGGGTAGGCCCACGACCTGACGAAGGCGGCGGGAACCCGTTGGATGAGGGCAGCGCAGGACCGGTCGTAGTGGCGATCCTTGGGGGAGGCCCATGTCCAGCAGTGAACGTCCATTGGCTGAGATCATGATAATGATGATTTTTTTTTCCAGATGTGAAGAGATGACTGTGCTGGATGTGAAGACACCGACCAGATCAGCTCGTTCCGTCACCCCGAAACCACCTCTGTTGGAGCTGTGAAGTCACAGAGCATTAACACAAACTGGACAATAGCTCGAACTAAAGATGGAGAAAAATATCTAGTATAGTAAGAAATGTCAGTCTCGAAGAGTTTGTTCTTATAAATCTAATTCTGTTAGATTTAACTAAAGATCTTTAAGTAAGTGCTGGAAGTACATTTATAACAGCAAATCTAGTAAGGTCTGTTACTATAGTACTATTTATGTAAATAGTTGTCACATAATACTACTAGATATTTTTCTCAGTGTATTTCTTGCGATAATATGTAGCATGCTGCATGGTTCATAAAGGGCGCGCGTTTTATGTAAATTCGTTCGTGTAGTACATACGAATTATAGTGTACTCGGGTATAGTATAAGAGATAAGTGTACTTTTTGCAACCATCAGCAGCAAGGCTTATTCAGTGTTTATGGGGTGGAGAGCATCTATGTGATGTTAAAGGTCAGTAACTCCTAAACCAACTGAAGTTATGCAGGCAGACGTGGTCCATCCCCATCACAGAGATGCTTTACACCCCATAAACACTGACTCAGCCTTGCTGCTGATGGTTGCAAAAAGTATACTTATCTCTTATAATAGTAGTACCTATCATAAACTCACGTACACTACCTTATTAAGAATTACAAGAAATGCGTTGTACCTATAATTATGTGGCAACAAAACTGAAAATTAATTTATGATGTGATGTTTCTAGTCGTGCTGGATGAAAATGATTATCGTGAAGCTTCGAAACGTTTGATGTCATAATGTCATAAAAGAAAACGAATCGGGTAGGTAACATTTTTTGAGATAGATGCGAATATATAATACAGCAGACTACAATAACATGGCCCGCGTCATATTGATAATGATGAGCCAATTAGCGACACCGCAAGTCGAGCAACAAATCTGTGTATTTGTTTTTGTATGACGTCCGTCTCAGCACACAAACAGGGTGAAATTGATATCATTAGCGTCCGTTTAAACTAAGAGTCTACCCATCAAACTGAACAACTTTTACTATGGGAGCAAACCGATCAGAGCAACTAAAAAATCTGCTGTCCCATACTAAACTGCAATGCTTATTCGACTCAAATGTATGCAACAGCAGATTTTTTTTTGCTCCGATCGGTTTGCTCCCATAGTAAAAGTTGTTCACTTTGATGGGTAGACTCTTAGTTTAAAAGGATGCCAATGATATAGATTTCACCCTGCAGGTATTATGCGTTTTGAGACCATGTAAACACTTGTATAAACACTTTGATTTGAAGGCGATCTCTGAAATAAGTTATTGTAGCGTCGTTGTGGAGTGGTTGCTGTTATTGTTCCTACATGTTCCGCCACGCTTTCTGCCCAATTCCTGCCTGATTGGGCGAGGTTAAAATTGGTGGGGGGGCAGGGAAGGTAGTGTCCATACTTACTTACTGTAATTGTAGGTAGTACAAGATACTATTTCTTATAGATACTGGCCCCGATTCGGACTGTGCCACGACTTAACTAAATTTATTCCTGGTAATTTCTAAAAAAGGGTAAAAAAAGAGACAGAAAACCAACAGCTGACTTTAGTGCTGTCAAAGTGACATTACACGCCCAAAATAAGATGTCATCATAATGTACGCCATCTTATTTAAGGCGTTTTTGGGCGTGAAACGTCACTTTGACAGCACTAAAGTCAGCTGTTGGTTTTCTGTCTCTTTTCTTAATCTTATTTTAGAAAGTGACAGTAATAAATTTAGTTAAGTCGTGGCACAGTCCGAATCGGGGACACTGTTGTACTAAGTATCTTTTTATTTAAATTTTAATATGTATTCTCTAGAGTGCGATTTTTGAATCTCATACGTTGAACTCAGCAGTTGAAAATGTCAATATTACTATGGAGACGTGCATCTTTCTATTGCTGATTTCACATAAAAAAATCATACTCCAGAAGTGCGATTTTTGAAAGTCAAATCAGCAGTAGAAAGATGAATATCTCCATACATTTTCAACGGCTGAGTTCAACGTATGAGATTTAAAAATCGCACTCCTGTTACCTTTTCAATTACTCAACTAATCTTCATGATTGTCATTTATTTTTTAATGAATGTTGCACGATGCGTGGCTTGTCAAATTTAATAAAAAGAAGGAGCGATGAGTTTAATTAGGTGTTATTTATTTAATTTAACACTTTTGTAATTTTATACCTACGAAACATCTGTGATAGATTAGATTGTAGTGATACTGATATTGCACTCTACAGCGTTAGACTTAAGGCTACTTTTGTGACAGTTGCTACGGTATACTAAATATTTCTATGTTAATAAAGTTTAATGGATCATTCTACTATTTTATTTAAATTCACACTTGTTTTTGACTCAGTACTGCGTAATACGAATATGCTGCTTTCATTATCTGAAACCAAATGTAAAATAACTATTAAGTTATTTTAACCTAACCTAGTAACATTTCAGTTCAGTGAGTTTATCTTATTAAAGTATGACCAAATTGAATAGTTAGAAACGGTTGTCCAATGATCAAAACATCAAACTGAAAAACTTTCTCTCTGGCACCAACATCGAAATCATAAGAAAAACATCTGCTGTCCCATACAAAACCCAAAAATACAAACCTACTCGAGTCAAATATGTATGGGACAGCGGATTTTTTTTTTTTGTTGTTTCGACGTTGGTCCCATGGAGAGTTCGGTTTGATGGTCTGCTCTTGCCTTTAAGAACCATCAGCTGTAGGTATGGGACCAGACCATCAAATGGGACCAACATCGAAATCGCGAATCATCATTCAGCATCGAATTTAAGGTCGAGTAGGATTGCAGTTTTGTATGGAACAGTAGATTTTGTTTTCGAGACTTCGACCTTGGTCTCATAGAACTCAGATAGAGTCAGATAATCCCCTAAAAACGTCAGCACATTAAAAGGAGGACGATTAAATAAACCCTATAATTAATAAAACTTACAGCGAAAAAGCAAGCGTTATCCATATTGGCAAAGCCAGCAGCGCTTAGACGGAGCGGCCGCTGCGCGCGCATCATCATGAAGAGCAGCGGCCGGCGCAGGCGCACCGGCATGCGCTCCCACTTACACTCCATCACTGCGCTGGCCACTCTCTCCGCCTGCAACGAGACCCAGCTGGCGGAAAAGAAGATGGATACTTAACGGCAGAGTGACACGAGAAATCATAGGTACCTAGAGGTATACCTACAGACCATTATAAGAAGGGTTAGAAATGCAAAGTAGCGCTTTTGCTTCGGAGACGAATGTCGCAACTTGTCTGTCTACTTACACTGCTACAACTACTTATGCCCTCTCGCTCACATCACGCCGCGCGCCTTATGATGTTATATGCAAATAATATTGCATAACCGTGTGGCAAGCGTTCCACGCCTACTTTGCACTTCTAACCCCTCTTAATTGATATAACAATGCTCTTTTACATGGTGTACATTTAAATCTGTTATATAGTTTAGGGGGTGCTTCAGACCGTCAAACTGAACCAAGGGGATTGGGTTAAATTGGTGTCGTTTTGTACTTTCGTAGCACCTGATGGAAGTAGAGTACTGTAGGATGAATATTGAAAAACGGAAAAATTCTGCTCTTCCAATGATTAGTGTAGAGTCGAGTCTTTTCTCTAGGACATACGATCATTAACTGAATAATCCTTTCACTCCAATAATCCTTTCTTGAAACAAAGGACATGCGATCTGATAGTGTCTGGAAAGAGGATTTATTAGTACGTACAGTCAAGAGCACGTCAAGCTTGACACTTTGGACTTTGTACCGTTCTTATTTAGTGCGCCATAAGCATTACAATCGAACTGCAAGTGTAAAGCTTGATGTGCTCTTGACTGTACGTCCTTTCCTTCCAATATAGGGTCTTTCTTAAATACTGACGGTGTGACGGTGTGTACTGACGGGGTAATCAACTAATCAGTCTAGACTTATCAATATGTTCATACCTGTCTGTCTGAGTTGTTCAACTCTCAGTATTGTATTAACATCGATATCGCTAAATAAAGATCAGTTGTCTCATACATTTGGGTTTGATCATCCCCTTAAAAAACCATCAGCAGCATTAAGAAAGACCACGTATAATTTAAAGAAAAAAATACATCAACATGTAAATTGTGTCTGAAGTCTGAACCTCGATAGTAAGTTCATTTCCCGTGTAACATTGAATGGCCAGTTGTATGGTCATAGCTACGAAGAATGCTAGAGACGTCACCAATCTAATCGACTTGAAGCTGGACGCATCGTGCTGAAAGAAAATTGTAATAATATCAGTAAACAACCACCTAACAATACGTTTATGGACTTTGTATTCCAAGCGTAGGTGCAATAATGCATTTATTCTGGCAAACATCCATAAAACCAAATTGAAATTGTCATACTTGTATATCAATACTATAATTATGGTATCAATAGGTACTGAAGTTCATAAATAAATAATAAAATTCTTACCGAAACTTGAACCATTACTACCCCAATGGCAGCCGTGCTTGAGAGCAGTTGAGTCATGAAACCATAAGAATATGTCTTGGAGAATTTCTCTGCGCAACTGTAAAAGAAAAACTGAATGATATTGCCAACATTGGAAAAATTCGTGAGCACATTTTTGTTGACATAAAATCTGAAGGTGAATATGAAACGCAGATTATGTTGATATTGAACGTGAGAAAAAAAGCAACGCAGTGACAATATTGGGGTGGTAATCCCGAGATATTGCAGGTAGCTCGAATTCTCGTATTCCCGCAATACGCTGTTCCCCTTGCTTACTTTCATAACGACTAGGTATCATATTTTTTGCAATAGACGGCTTTCTTTCGAAACCGGTTTAAATACAATATCGAACTCGTTATTTTTGTTGTGGTCCTTAACATCACATCATCACATAGAGATCAAACTTTGTCACGTAACGAAAATATTTATACAATACAAGTATCAGTGATATTCTTGACTGATCTTGACTTCATATACCTACGTAGAGTTTACATACTAAGTAAACCTATGGATAACATGTACTTTCCATCAAAAGCTATTTGATTTCAGCAGTAGCTTAGCCAGAAGCAGGCTATTTATTTTGGGGATTGTAAAGTTTGGCTCGGGTCGCGGCGGCGCTGTTCGTCCGCCCAGTTAATTCACATTCCAGTTTATGGCAATTTAGCGCAGTCCGCTGGCCCTGGCCGTCGCTCGCTTGCCAAAAAGTTCGATGCTCTTCTGCTCGTAGTGCGTTTCATGCAACGTATTTTGTACGTTATTTTATTTGATAGAAACAATAATTTTTCCAAAATACATAAATTGTTTACAACGCTGACATTGGACAAAATTGTCACTGCCTACAATTTTTATGAGACGAGTAGGTAAACACAATTTTAAATGCTTGGATTTTCTGATTATGCCTCTGAACATAAATTTGCTATGAATGTTTCGTTCCATACAAGTTTAATGAATGTTACCTAACGTGTTTTACACTCGCTGCATCTACATCTACCTACTGGTTTAAATTGAATTAAAATTTCACTCCGAATGGGTGAATCCAGACACAAACAACCCTGATTTATGTTTTATACCTCGCCTTTGTGAGTTTCTGTTTGAATTATTAGTGTTTGCTTTAACATATTTGCTCAACATGGGTACCTACTTACGTACTTCGATATGCGTACCTACTTAAGTAAATCTACGAACCTTATGAGGAGCTGGTGTTGATGGATACATTTTTTCAGAGCTTCTTCTAGGGCTGAATTAACTTCTTCTTCAGTGTAATGAGAACTTACTATTTTTTCGTTCATTTCTAAATTATTTTCATAATTAATTATTGTAGTATTGTTTCCTTGTCTTATTCTTTCAGCTAATTGTGTAATTGTTCGATCGTACATAGTTGCAATAGCTTCTTGAAATATCGCAAATTGAGAGCTTAAGTGGAGAATGACCGATCCAATAAACGTGTCAATGGTCATTACGATATGCCCAGTCCAGAGCAGGCCTACGTTTTCAAGAGCAAATGTAAAAATATATGATGCGTCTGTTTGGTAGTTCCATGGAATGTAAATTGGCTGAGGAAGGGTACGAATCGGTAAAGTTGTAGTACCATTGAGGCTCGAAACCTGTGCTCTCCATTGTAAGTCTTGATAAATTCCACATACAGCCGAATTTCCAATAGTCATCCAACCAAAGAAGAGGAAAGCCCCAGTTAAAATTCTCGTAATTCTGATCGTCGCCCGAGTCTTGGTATTGTTCTGGTAATAATTATGTAAATCTATCTCAAGAATGCGCACGATCTCTTGGATTTTAATGTGTCTGAAGTAGAATAGACAGAGTTTTATGACTGTAAGGTCGTGGGTGATTACAAACGAGAGGCTCATCATGAATTTGTCTAAATCCTTTTCCCCGATGAAAGGGTCGATGGATTCGAGGCCCACGAAGCCTACGACCCAAACCAGTTGTGTGATGATCGAGTAGTATAGGTACCAGCCAGCGAAGTTCCTCGTGTCTCCCTCATCAGGGTGATGCCACCAGCCGATTCCTAGTGCTCTTAAAAGAACGTAATGTAACGCAAAGTAGCGCCTAGGTCGATCAGTTTCTACCGAACCCATGACGACCAATAAGTTTGAGCTCAGATTTGAAAATGATTAGGTAGGTAGGTTAGTGTATACTTTAGTACATTTGTTTGTATCGTAAAGCTGTATTTGTTTAGCGGGTATTTATACGATAAGCTGAAGCGGAAAATATTTGTTAAAATAATATAAAATGATTTGTTCTAATGTTCTAATTTGCATAAAGAACTACGAGTACCTGATCATGGTCGTAATTTTATGCATCTAAAAATATTTAACAACTTTACTTTGGTGTAATTAAGAGGGTACTGAGCCTATTGTGCTGCCATCATTTTTTCTATTTTTATACAATTTAACAACATTTCCAAAAAACAAGAATGTCATATTCATATTGTAGTCACGATTGGTTTTCAATTTATCGAAACATTACGGATTATTATGTTTTATGCTTTTAGTATTATCCATTTAATTAAACCGCCAAAAGTGACCTTTATGGCGAGTTTTAAAAATGCAACAGCAGTGACCCGATAAATTGAAAATCAGCAGTGACTACAGCGTGACATTCTTGTTTTTTGGAAAGTTTATAGATATTAAAAAAAAAGATTGAGGGCAGCACAATTGGGTCGGTGCCCCCATTACAATTTTCGGCTATATTCTGTGATATAGACCATTTCAAAATCATTACAAATTAAATGATAGTGTAACTTGTGATTACGACAATGTTCTCAAAATATAATTTAATTGTAGCCGCGAAATGAACGGTTTTCAAACGAGGCGTGAAAAGCGTTAATTTCCGTGGAATTATTAATTCTATAATAGTAACTTATCCATGATCGTTTTACGTGTCTATTGATGAAATAATTAAATTAATTGTACGGCAAATTATACCCAAGCTTCGCCTCTGTGGTATTACTACGCCTGTAGGCAAGGGCGGATCCAGGATTTCATAGTGGGGGGGGCCCTCGGCTGACTCAGGCCACGTATTAAGATATAAAAAAATTAAGTTAGAGACACAGACCCGAGACGTCTTGTATACATAGAAAACTAAAACAATCAGCCCCGGATCTACGATTTTTCCGAGGCGGGGCAAAAACATGAGATTGGCGCTGGGCCCGGGCCTCCTCTACAAGAGTGTAGCAATAATTTTTTCTTAGGGAGGCCAGGTCCATGTTGAGTGGTTGCAATAAAACGTTTAACATAGAGCGAGCGAAGCGAGCTCGAGATTTTACTGCAATATGATTAGGTCGAGTCAGAAATTTGCAATATGATCGAATACTGCAATAGGTAATTTCAATACAACAAAAAAACCAAGAGCGAGCGAAGCGAGCTCGAGATTTCACTGCAATATAATGAGACGACTGCAATACGATCTTAAACCGAGAGCGAGCGAAGCAAGCTCAGATTTCGTCACTGCAATATAATGAGATGATTGCAATGAGATCTAAAACAAAGAGCGAGCGAAGCGAGCTCGAGATTTTACTGCCATATGATTAGGTCGAGTCAGAAATTCGCAATATGATCGAATTCTGCGATAGGTAATTTCAATACAACAAAAAACCAAGAGCAACCGAAGCGAGCTCGATATTTCACTGAAATATAATGAGATGACTGCAATAACATCTAAAAGCAAGAGCGAGCGAAGCGAGCTCGAGATTTCACTGCAATATAATGGGATGACTGCAATACGATCTTAAACCAAGAGCAAGCGAAACAAGCTCAGATTTCGTCACTGCAATATAATGAGATGACTGCAATGAGATCTAAAACCAAGAGCGAGCGAAGCGAGCTCGAGATTTTACTGCAATATGATTAGGTCGAGTCAGAAATTTGCAATATGATCGAATTCTGCGATAGGTAATTTCAATACAACAAAAAAACCAAGAGCGAGCGAAGCGAGCTCGATATTTCACTGAAATATAATGAGATGACTGCAATAAGACCTAAAAGCAAGAGCGAGCGAAGCGAGCTCGATATTTCACTGAAATATAATGAGATGACTGCAATAACATCTTAAACCAAGAGCGAGCGAAACAAGCTCAGATTTCGTCACTGCAATATAATGAGATGACTGCAATGAGATCTAAAACCAAGAGCTAGCGAAACAAGCTCAGATTTCGTCACTGCAATATAATGAGATGACTGCAATGAGATCTAAAACCAAGATCGAGCGAAGCGAGCTAGAGATTTTACTTCTATATGATTAGGTCGAGTCAGAAATTCACAATATGATCGAATTCTGCGATAAGTAATCTCAATACAACAAAAAAACCAGGAACGAGCGAAGCGAGCTCGATATTTCACTCAAAAAACGAGATTTTACTGCAATATGATTTGGTCGAGTTAGAAATTCGCAATATGATCGAATTCTGCAATAGTTAATTTCAATACAACAAAAAAACCAAGAGCGAGCGAAGCGAGCTCGATATTTCACTGAAATATAATGAGATGATTGCAATCAGATCTAAAAGCAAGAGCGAGCGAAGCGAGCTCGAGATTTTACTTCTATATGATTAGGTCGATCGAATTCTGCGATAAGTAATTTCAATACAACAAAAAAAACCAAGAGCGAGCGAAGCGAGTTCGATATTTCACTGCAATATAATGGGATGACTGCAATACGATCTTAAACCAAGAGCGAGCGAAACAAGCTCGAGATTTGGTCACTGCATTATAATGAGATGTCTGAAATCAGGAGCGAGCGAAGCGAGCACGAGATTTTTTTGCAAAATTCTCAAGTCGATGCAATATTTTTTTTCCATCTTGAATTTGGCGCCCCCTAAACCTGCCGCCCGGGGCGTGTTCCCCGGTTTGCTGTTAAATCTTTAGGATTATATTATGTGTATAATCCTTAAGATTTCTGACCACAGCCTTGTTTTAATTATTGTACCTACACAGGTACAATAATTAAAACAGTAACATAGAGCGAGCGAAGCGAGCTCTAATTTTCTCCGCTCTACGAATTGGTTATGGACAGAGCTCAATCAATCTATGCCCTAGTAAAGTGCCGTCATTACTCAGCCTCGAAATTCAATGCAATCCGCAGAGGTCCGTGGGGGGGGCCATGGCCCCCTGGGCCCCCCCCCTGGATCCGCCCTTGCCTGTAGGAAAGGATAGCTACGACCAAACTTATTTAATTTCAAACAACTCCTTCAACACTTCCAAATACCTACTTTCAGCTATTTATAACCAATGATTTATATTCTTTCAAGTTCAATACTTACCTATATTGCTACTTATTAAATTAATTATAAATAAAATTTATAAATAAATTAAAATATAAGTACTTAATATATTTTTTTTTTATATTTTACATAGGGTGTAAAATTAAATGGGACACTTACTTAAAGGGGTGCTTCAGACCATCAAACTGAATAACTTTCTCTATGGGACCAATATCGAAATCGTGAAAAAAAATCTACTGTCTCATAAATTTCAGTCGATTTGCAGTTTTGTATGGGACATCGGAATTTTTTTTCGCTATTTCAGTGTTGGTCCCATAGTAAAAGTTATTTAGTTTGGTTAGGTGTTACAACCAGATGTGCCTAATTTTAGAATAACTAATATCTTACAAAATTGATGAATTAAATTTGCAATTAAATGAACCCGTTTTTTTTTATGAAATTATAGGCTTTTATTGAAAGAGTTTTGTTTACTTATGGAACATTTCAATTAGTTACTTAGGTATATCGTTTAAAAATTAAAAAAAAATAGCGTAAATATAATAAAATAGCAGGGCGTAAACTCAAAAGCGTTACATTATGTTTAGGGGGTGGTTCTGACAATCAAACAGAACAACTTTTATGGGACCGGAAAATAAATAATCTGTTAATGTGTAAAAATTTCAATTGCATTTCAACCAAAATGTGAACTAAAACCAAACCAAACATCTGATTTGTATTCGCCTTTGGGAGTTGGTCCCGTCCTGTAATAAAAGTTGTCCAGTTTGATGTTCTGGTGTTTCAATCCCTCAAGTCTTGAAGTTTACACTCTGTAATAATAAGTGAAATAAACATGACTGTAAATAGGTAAATATATTTTTAACTACATAGGTACTTAGTACTTAGGTACCTACCTACGTCAGTTCGTAGTCTCTTGAGATTGTACAAACAAACTACGGACGGAGCACAAAAGAGAAACATCAACGATGTCCCACTTTTTGGAGGCTCGAGGAAAACATTACTCGTCTTTGAAAGCTTTTACTATTGCCAGAGGTGTCTCAGAGATATCCATCTTCAAAGGTATGCCTAATGCGTTGGCAGGTTCTAATGTAAGAACGAACAGAAACATTATGAAAACCTAGGAATTTTGGAACTGAAGGATCATTATGAAACAATCAGTACGTATCCGTACCTATGTTTTTTTTTTGTTTTTTAGGGTTCCGTACAGAAAGGGTGAAAACGGGACCCTATTACTGAGCCTACTTTGTCCGTCCGTCCGTCCGTCCGTCTGTCCGTCCGTCCGTCCGTCCGTCCGTCCGTCTGTCCGTCCGTCCGTCCGTCCATCCGTTTGTCCGTCTGTCCGTCCGTCTGTCCTACCTATTTTGGGCTGTAACTTTTGAACCGTAATAGCTAGATAGTTGAAATTTTCTCATATTATGCATTATTACGGCGGATTTGTTAACAAATAATAAAAATGTCAAAAAATTAAAAATTAAGGGGGGTTCTCAACAAGAAACTAGTTTTTAACAACGTTTTTTCTTCACGCTCTATCGTAAAAACGGTAATACATACAAGCGTCAAACTTAGTGTGATTATAGAGCAAACTCTACAGAATAACAATAAATACTAAAAACTGGCCAAGTGTGAGTCGGTCTTGCGCTAAAGGTCCAAGTTTTTTTTCTATGTTAATAATGTTGTATTCTGTGGTGGTGTGGTACGGAACCCTCGGTGCGCGAGTAGCCCGACTCGCACTTGACCGGTTTTATTATTACTTGCATGTTTTGCCCCACAAGAGGGCACATCTGACTGACTGTCAAATTAGGCCAGCTTGACAGCAACTGGTGTACCTTGAGGCAACTGACTCCCGTATGTATTTTTTTTTGTTTTTTTTTTTTTCAGTACGTATTAAGTTAAGTCCTACCTATTAACAGAATTGTAAACTGAGTGTAAAACATAAATTTCCCTCAAAATATATCAAAAATGTTGTTTCAATGTTATGATTAATTTAAGATTTGTACTTGATGGATTATAGAAATATTTAGTGCGACGACGGTTACATTCAAACCACTTATAATATTTTAACGAGAATCTGAAGAAAAAAAAACACAGACACACGCTCAGTTGCAGAAACGTTCATTAAGAGGCTCCCCATAGGTAAACGCTAGCTCGGGCCATATTTTACTGGTTTTTAGAAGCTATCTTCTCGTTATTTGAAAGACATACAAATAATTGAAAAGTGTAGCAATATTCTTCAACATCTCGGCTTTATTTGCTATAAATCATATTTCTTATTTTTCTATAAAATACATATGAAACCTGTGTTCAAAGGAAAGCCTAAATATTGGAAAAATCTGTTTTATGTGCATCTACTTTTTAAGTTGAAGTCACATTCACTTGAGACACACACCTTTGCGTAGACAATAGTAAGATCTAAAATTGCTATTAGTAATTTTTTTAAAGACCAATATTTAATGAGTAAATTAGATAATTGTAAAATTTGGGGCGAATTCTTATGATTTTAGAATGTGATTTCCTTGGATTAGAAGGCTCCACTGTGACATAATGAAGGACAAGCTAGTCAAAAATAGGTATACCTACTAAAATGACGTAGTTTAGTAGAGGTGAGGTGGCTCTGAGAGAGACAAGGTCGTTCGGTCAGGGAAACCCCTTAAAGTTAATCCTCCATTAAATCTCTTGGTGTCACTTTTTGTCTTGTTGACGTAGTTAAAGCTAGCAAGAGATTTAATGGTGGATTAAATCTAATGAGCGTTTCTGCAACTGAGTGTAAGACTATTAATAATTATTCTTATGACAGAGATTAGATTCTAGTTATGCCCCATATGGCATCCGCATACTGTCTGAATTTAATTAGTAGGTCGGTAGGTATGTACATAACATACTTATTATGTGTCAGGTGTTAGGGATTCGTAAAAACACAAAAAATAGGTGCTTAAGTAGTATTTAAAAAAAAAACATTACATTGGGACGTGTTGGTGTTGGACTGTGTTTTTTTCTTTATTTAATTTTGGTATTTTTCTTGGTCCTGCAGCAACATGCTTAGTTTGTGTCGTGTTTTATTTATTCATGTTGAGATATATGAGTTAGAGTCATGATAGGTATCTACAAGTGTAGAAAGACCCTTCTCAGAAACTAAATAATGTTTATACAATACAGGGTGTAACAAATTTGTAAATAATGTGAGTTCTTAAATAAATAATGGTTTAGTTTGTGATCTTTTTTTGTCAAAACTTCACGTTCTATCTAAACTATTATAAAACTGTAACCGAAGTGTCTGTCTGTACCGATATTTACAAAAAAAAAGATTACGATATGGTTTTTATTTTAGGTGTCCCTGATTCCAAATCACAAATTTTTAGACTTTTTGTCTGTCTGTTGGTTTGTTTGTTTGTGTGTTTGTTTGTTTGATCGAGCATCACGCAAAAACTACTGAACCGATTTTGATGAAACTTTTTTGTTTCATAGCTTGCTATACTTAAAATCTGGTATATAATTTATGCGGACGAAGTCGCGGGTAAATGCTCGTGGATAATAAAAATAAAAGCTGGCAGCACTCTGGTAGCCAAGAAAAGAACAATGATTTTTTTCTGCTGTTTTAGAATACTTACTTTATGTTTTTGTACTATGTATTTCCTACTCATTTTCCTAAAACAATTGCCTATTAATATCATACCTACTGGTAAGAATGGGGACAGATGGCACTAACCCAGTGTAACAGTAAAGCTAACGATTGTAAGTAGTTGCTGATGAGTTAGCAAAATAATTTCTTATTTGATTACAATTACAATTTGGTGTCATATTATTTCATCTCGCCCTGTTTGAGCATCTAGCTCACACCACAGAATAATAAGTGCTCAGGAGTGCGATTTTTGAATCTCATTCGCTGAGTTCAGCAGTTTAAAATGTCAAAATTACTGTGGAGATATGCATCTTTCTACCGCTGATTTGACTTTCAATAATCATACTACAGGAGTGCGATTTTTGAAAGTCAAGTCAGCAGTAGAAAGATGCGTATCTCCATAGTAATTTTGTCATTTTCAACTGCTGAACTCACCGAATGAGATTCAAAAATCGCACTCCAAACCTTCGATCAGATTTGGTCGCAGGCTCAGACTAAGTACAGAATGATGAATATAAATGCACTCTATGTTCCTTGCTACTAAGTAATAGAGACGATTTTTTATTAACTCTATGTTTACCTATAAATATAAAAAAAAAAACATTTTTTTTAAATTAAAACTAAAATTTTGCCTTTTCCACCAAACTTTTCTGTACCTTCACAGAACCTTACGTACAAAAGTACTGCACTGCACTACGGTTACCTATTATCTATTCTATGAATGCAAATAGACTGCACACTCATTATATAGATAACATCGTTGGGCGTCCGTCCGTCCGTATACTTTACGCTAAAATCAAACTAATCATCAGTACCATTGTTTATCTATCTATCTACCTAACTATAAATGGGGGATTTTCTGAAAGGAAATTAAAAAGAAAAAATAGCTCTAAATCACTCAATAGATGGTGTTGATAAGATGTGTAACCTTGCTGGTAAGTAATGAAATACAAATAAAATAGTATAAAAAATATATTTATCAACACGAAAAGTTACTTCGCCAACGAATGCCTCAGACTCAGTGACATGCAAATAATTGTCAACGCCATCTATCAAGGCATGTTAAACTACGTTTAAACTACATAATAGTACCATAAATAAATATAATAACCACATAATAACTACCTTAAGTAGTATCACACAGTTAGTATCGAAACTCTGTCCAGTGTGACGGGAAGTGAGCCCGTAGCCACTTGTACAGTGTGTACAATACCCACATATGCCTCGAAATTGAAGCATGCAGGTTTCCTCACGATGTTTTCCTTCACCGAAAAGCTAGCCAGTGGTATTACAAATCGTAGGTAAATATCTACTTGCACTTACCGTTTTTTTTTTTGCGAAAAAACTCTTTGGTACGACTTGGCCTGGACGGGGGTCGAACCATCGCCTCCTGCACGGCACGGCAGTCAAGGTTACTCGCCACTGGACCACCACGGCTTTTTTACAAAAAATATGTAGGGAAATAAAAGTAGAGTTGAAAATTTAATTTGCCTATGTTGAAACTCGCTTCGCTTGGGCTACGCTACGCATGGGCTACGCGTGACCTACGCGTGGGCTTCGTATTGGCTACGCATGTGCTACGCATGGACTATGCATTAGTCTATTTCACTACTATTCGTCTACTATTTTTGGGTAGAAGAGAAATCTCTTCTTGGGTCTGCTTCATAGTCTAAAAAAACAAGGTCTTCTATTCCCAGAGTGACACAAGCCTACGTCACAAAAAAATGGCCGCTAAACATGGTAAAAGGGTATGATGACGTAGGCTTGTGTCAGTCACGTGGTCAATCACGTGATCGGAAGAGAATACCAGGCGCAGTATATTATTGTACCATGGGTCTGCTTCAAGTGAGATATTGCGAAATTTGTTGCGAATGATATTGAGTGAAGTAGAATGGAAATCATCTGCAGTTAAACTTAACTTAGTTACTTAGTTAACTGGTTTATCCTAAAAAAAAAATATATTTGCCTACTTCAAGCGAGACATTGCGCAATCTGTTGCGAATGATAGATAAAAGTACTAAAAAATGATTTCCATTCAACTTCATCGCTACATATTAAATGTTTATTATTTGGTTGACAGGCAGTGGCGTAGCGTGGGTTTTGCCGCCCCCTTAACTTTAAAAGAAGTCCTACCCAAAAAATAATGGAGCGACCGCAGCGAGGTATAGTTTTTTTTTAGTACATCTTTTCGGGTTGAGATAAAACATCTTTTTGTTTATGTTTGAGCTCATCTTTTCTCTGCTCTACGAATTGGTTACAGACAGGAGTGCGATTTTTGAATCTCATTCGCTGAGTCAAAAGTCAAATCAGCAGTAGCAAGATGCACATCTCCATAGTAATATTGACATTTTCAACTGCTGAGTTAAAAGAATGAGTTTCAAAAACCGCACTCCTGAGCTCAATCAATCTATATTTTTCCAGAATTTGCAGCCTCTAGTAAACTGTCGCCCCTAGTAAAGTGCCGCCCAGGGCAATTGCCCCCCCCCACCCTGCCTCTACCCTCCCTCCTCGCTCGCTGCTGTTGACAGGGTTTAGTCTTGGACGAATAGCTAATGTGACCTGCATGGCTAGCATGATAGCGTGGTATAGCCGTATCACGTGCAATATGCTACGTCGCGGCGGCTGGGCAGGTCTTTTGTAGTTATCACCCTTGATATGTAAAACTTTATACTATTATACCTACTCTGTGCCAGGCACAGAGTAGGTAAAGGTCGACGCGACGACCAAAAAAAGGTATCGGGGAGCGACTGGATGAAGAAGGCCGCGGCCGAGGATAGAGTTTTGTGGCGCGCCTTGGGAGAGGCCTATGTTCAGCAGTGGACGTTGATAGGCTGATGATGATGATAAGGTAGGTAAGCATAGGTATAATAAAGTGGAATTGTATTGTATTTTGCAGGTATGAAAAAGTCGAGAATGTAATGTACCGTACCTACTATACTACCTAAAATTATAGGATGAACTGAAACTGTGTAGTAAATGTGAGTTAGAGTGTAATACAACCTTTTGCAATGAACTAAGAATTCAGAGTTACATTCAGTTAAATATAGATGTCGCTACCAGTATTATAGGTAGAGTACTAAATTAATACTTTATTTTAAATAGGTATCTAAGTACCTAAGTAGGTATTCTACTTTGCTGACGCAGAAAAACAATTTTTACTCCCAGAATAAGAGTGCTGTTTTCAATTTTAAACATCCTAATTCGTAATACGAAAGTAGCTTAAACTTTAAGGAATTTATGCATTAGGATGAGGGAAATTTAAAAATAGCACTCCAATGTGCATTATTTTAGAAATTAATGCAGATATAGTAAATATATTGTGAAAGAAGTTCGATTTTGGTCAGTCAATTAATTTCTAGGAAACTTTGTTGGTCACAGAAACAAGTACTAAAAAAAGATGCGCGCGCATTCATTTTATGCGATCATATCACATCGCAGTATTGATGGCGCTTCACCGCTGAAAACAGAAACACCTAAGTATTTAAATTTTCCAGATTTTAAGTAGGTATTAATTGGTAAGTAAGTTCATAGGTGATATAGTGCTTATTTCTTTTTATTAAAATTCCAGTGCGTAAAAATTTATTTCGCTAAAGATAAACATAACTTGTTTGGTAAAAAATCATTTGTAACTTTATAACACCTACACAGTGTATGTGTTATGTTATGCAGTTCCAAATGATTTTTTTATATTTTATTGGTTCCAGAAAATTGTTCAGTTTGTTGGTCTATACCACCAGTTTAAAATATTACTAGGGTGTTTTATTACACCGTATTTATAGAGTAGAGTGACTCTATCGTTTTCATTACATCCTATTTATAGTAGTAGTATTAATGTATTAGTAGTAGAGTGACTCTACTCTATAAATAGGGTGTAAAAAACACACTAGTAATATTTTAAACTGGTGGTAAAGACCAACAAACTGAACATCTTTCTGGAACCAACAAAATATTTAAAAAAATTGGCTGTTTCACACAAAACTGCAGTAGGTATTTAACTTACTCGACTCAAATGTCGGTACCTAATTAGTGGACAGCAGATTTTTTTCGACGTTGTCTCCATATAAGTAGCGATTTTGTTTAATGATCTTTACCACCCCTTTAAATATTACTAGAGTGCTTTGTTACATAATGTAGGTATATTGCGGAATGCTTTGGTCATTATGTAAGTATGAAAATAGATAGGTAGCATATAGGTATGTATACGCAATTCATAAACGTATTTCACAATTATACACTAGGTATTATCATGTAAACATTTATGTACTTAATGCACCTATTTAATACGTTAATAACTAATGAGCGACTACTACATTGTTTTCACCAGAAACGATTCATAGTGATAATTCGGCGATAACGTTAGTTTAAAAAAAACATTCGGCAGAGGAAGCTAAAGCGGTTGAAGCGCTTTATTACGACAGACACCGATATCGTACGATACGAAAGAACATAACCTCACAAACGACGCGACGTTGGTTCAAGCAAACATTTTTAATAATGTCGCCTTCAGTCCACAATTCGCAGGTGTTGGCGTATAGACGTCACTTAAGTTGGTTCTTAAATATCGAACCGGCTTATAATCGGTGCCCTAAAATATTTGGTTCATAGGATTTGTCAAGGTTGTCAAAATGGGACTCGCCAACAAGGTCGTATTTTCAAGCCAATAGAAACATGTTTTTCATACAATGACTTGAAGACGAAAGAGTAATGAATGATATTGACGCGGTGACATATAGTTGTGTGATTTAAAAGAAAACAATTGCTGAATTTGTAATTCATTACATTGTGTGAAGTTTCATGTTTTGACTACCAGTGGACAGTAGGTATAATTAGGTAAGTAACTCTACATTTATACAAGACATGTCATATACAGTTAAAGTAGGTACCTAATTAATTAAATAAACGTTGATTTAAACAGACATTTCGAAAATTAAAAATCAATCACGTGTAGGTAGGATATTATGCATGAAATCGATTATTAAGGCAATAGTAAGCGTTTATAAACATTCAAATTACAAGATTGAATACTTATTGTACCTACCAAACGAAAAGCAAGAGAATTAAAAAAAAAAGTTTTTATGATAAAAATTATGCACCATTGATCGAGTAAAATAAATCAAAGGTAAGTAAGTAATTATTATCTAAAATAGATCGATCCCGATATACTTAATTAATATTCATTTATTTATTTCCTTTTTGGAGAATTTACAGCTAAATAGCAGTTTGGTTTCTACAAAATGTTGACAACAAATTTCCACATACCTACAATAATAAGAATATTACATTTTTTAAGAAGATGATCAGGAGTGCGATTTTTGAACATCATCATTCATCATTCTTTGAACTCAGCAGTTGAAAATGTCAATATTACTAAGGAGTCGTGCATCTTTCTACTGCTGAGTTGACATTAAAAAAATCATACTCCAGGAGTGCGATTTTTGAAACTCACACGTTGAAGTCAGCAGTTTAAAATGTCAAAATTACTAAGGAGATATGCATCTTTCTACTGCTGAATCGCACTCCAGGAGTGCGATTTTTGAATCTCATTCGCTGAAGTCAGCAGTTGAAAATGTCAAAATTACTATGGAGATACGCATTTTTCTACTGCTGATTTGACTTTCAAAAATCATACTTCAGGAGTGCGATTTTTGGAAGTCAAATCAGCAGTAGAAAGATGCATGTCTCGGCAGTAATTTTGACAATTCAACTGCTGAACTCATCGAATGAGATTCAAAAATCGCACTCCAGGAGCGCGATTTTTGAAACTCATTTGGTAAGTTCAGCCGTTGTAAATATAAAAATAACTACGGAGATACGCATCTTTCTATTTCTGATTTGACTTTCAAAAATCGCACTCCTGAAGTATGATTTTTGAAAGTCAAATCAGAATTAGAAAGATGCATATCTCCAAAGTTATTTTGACATTTACAATAAGTCGAAAGATGCATATTTTATCTTCATAGTAATTTTGACATTTTCAACTGCTGAGTTCAACAAATGAGTTTCAAAAATCGCTCGCCTGACCATCAAACCAAATGACTTTTTCTATGGAACTATCATCGACTTCACGAAAAAACTGTAGTTCCATCCATACAAAACTGCAAACCTACTCGAACTCGACCCAAATGAGGTACATTTGGGTCGAGTTCGATGGGGAAGGTGATTGTTTCTTCGCGATTTCGATGTTATAGTAGTCAGTCCCATAGAGAAAGAGGTTCAGTTTGATGGTCTGACAATCCCCTTAAAACTCTATAAACAGGGTGTCCGGTAAGTAATGGATAAACTTGCACCGGCTGATAGAGGACCTCAAACCCGTCCAGAAACTGAAAGAAAGAAAGAAAGAAAGAAAAATCTTTATTCACCATTAAAGGCACACACGAAACAACAGAGTACATTAATAGAAATAGTAGGTAGGTAGTAGCGGTGTGTGCCGCAACGGTGAATAGGACACGACTCAACGTAGTGCCTTACTTGATAAGCAAGGCGTTGATTTTCTGCCGTGCCTGACAGAGCAGGAGTGCAATTTCCGAATCTCACACTTCAAAATCATGATCGAATGATGCATAATTTCCATAGTAATTTTTACACTTCTAAATCAGCAGTGGATTTTAACGTGTGACTCAAAAATACCACTCCTGTGCTGAAACTGGACTTTCATGTCCAGTAAAAGTGCCACGGTTTTCGAGATATTTGGACTTAAACATTTTTTCACAAATTTGGTACCTTTGTTACTCTTTTGACCACCATGGCCACAAATGAAGAGATTTTTACAGTCCACTTTTTGCATAATATTCTCTAAGAGTGGTGCTAATCAGACGTGCGTGTTAGTATAGCTAGCGTTGTTCTATTAAAAAAAGAATCTTAAAGTCAACATTAAACTTTTCCTAGAATTTTCACCTATGTTTGATTGAGCATGTGTGGTCTAAACAACGATATCAATGTAATGTATCAGTGTCTAAAAAAAATGTACAGTGACCAGGGCCTCGATTGCGCTGTTTTATACGGTTTTACCGTTCGGACGGAACGTTTATGACTTTGGTTTAGTTTTGGTTTAGATTTGGTTTAGCTGATGTAAAAATGCTATCGCGCTATTTTATTCTGAACGGTTAAATCGTTGACGTTACCAAAGCAAAACCCAAACGATCGATTGTGCGTGCACCTCCATTCACCTCTCCATAGCTCCATCCATACACCTCTCCATAGCTCCATACACCTCTCCATACACCTCCATACACCTCTCCATAGCTCCATACACCTCTCCATACACCTCCATACACCTCTCCATACACCTCTATACACCTCTCCATAGCTCCATACCTCTCCATACACCTCCATACACCTCTCCATACACCTCCATACACCTCCATACACCTCCATACACCTCTCCATACACCTCTCCATACACCTCTATACACCTCTCCATAGCTCCATACACCTCTCCATACACCTCCATACACCTCTCCATACACCTCCATACACCTCCATACACCTGCATACACCTCCATACACCTCCATACACCTCCATACACCTCTCCATACACCTCTCCATACCTCTCCATACACCTCTCCATACACCTCTCCATACACCTCCATACACCTCTCCATACACTTCCATACACCTCCATACACCTCTCCATACACCTCCATACACTTCCATACACCTCCATACACCTCCATACACCTCTCCATACACCTCCATACACCTCTCCATAGCTCCATACACCTCTCCATACACCTCCATACACCTCTCCATACACCTCCATACACCTCTCCATACACCTCCATACACCTCTCCATAGCTCCATACACCTCTCCATACACCTCCATACACCTCTCCATACACCTCCATACACCTCTCCATACACCTCTCCATACACCTCTCCATACACCTCTAAATACACCTCTCCATACACCTCTCCATACACCTCTCCATACACCTCTCCATACACCTCTCCATACACCTATCCATACACCTCTCCATACACCTCTCCATACAACTCTCCATACACCTCCATACACCTCTCCATACACCTCCATACACCTCTCCATACACCTCCATACACCTCTCCATACACCTCTCCATACACCTCTCCATACACCTCCATGCACCTCTCCATACACCTCTCCATACACCTCCCTACACCTCTCCATACACCTCCCTACAACTCTCCATACACCTCCATACAACTCTCCATACACCTCCATACACCTCTCCATACACCTCTCCATACACGTCTTCATACACCTCCATACACCTCTCCATACACCTCCATACACCTCTCCATACCCCTCCATACACCTCTCCATACACCTCTCCATACACCTCCATACACCTCTCCATACACCTCCATACACCTCTCCATACAACTCTCCATACACCTCACCATACACATCTTCATACACCTCCATACACCTCTCCATACACCTCCATACACTTCTCCATACTCCTCCATACACCTCTCCATACACCTCTCCATACACCTCCATACACCTCTCCATACACCTCTCCCGACACCAACTAAATCAAAAACGTTCGTTGGACAGCGGTCGAACGTTACGCCAACGTATCTTCCGAAAAAAAGCTAAATCGTTACCGTTAATATAATTTGCGCGATACGAATTGTGCATAACGTAACGTTTTTGGTTGTGGTTTTGTTTTGGTAGTATCGTTCAAACTTAGGGCGATTGAGGCCCAGGGTGGCCAACTTTACCAAAAATGCCCTATTTAGTGCTGATTTTAAAATGGTATAGCACATGCTATTTGTGTGGTTAAAAATAAAGATAACTGCTATTCAAACTGAACTGGAGCTATTTTTGCAGTGTCCGTATTTTTCAAAATTAAGACTTACAAGGCGGTAATTGATTTGACAATATGTTGGAAGGTGGAGTATAGCTTTAATAGAGTCGTGGCCAAGATAAGGCAAAAGAGGAGAGGGTGGTATGGCAGCCAGAAATTTTGACTACATCAAGAGAAGCGTCGGTAAGATCTGGATACAATTGGTTCAGGACCGACAAAGATGGTGAATTAGGGAGGAGGCTTATGTCGTGCAGTGGATGGATACGGGCTGATGATGACGACGACGACGAGAGTAACATTAAAGAAAAAGTAACAGAAATTGTTGAAAATTATTTAATTAGTATAGTAAATGTTCAAATTGCTTTCCTTCTGCCCTGATACACGCTCTACATCTTCTAATAAAAACCCGTTTGAGTGTCCTTGTGTATCTTCGTTCACTAATTTGCTGACCGGCGGTTTGGACGCGTTAACGCAAATCTTGTAATGAGTTGATAGGTCTGGAGTAGTGGGTTCAAGTCATGAAGACATAGTGCTGGGAGAACTTGAAAGCCGACTGTTCTACTTCCACGCGTGTTATAGCACAGAACACTGGGATCGGAAAGTCGACTGTCCACGAGATATTAAAAAAAAAAGTCATTATCCGTATCACGTGACACACGTTCAAACCCTGGAGCCTAGGAACTATGCTCCAAGAGTCGATTTTTGCCGGATAATGCTACAAAAAGTGGAAGAAGACCCATATTTTTTCAAGCAAATCCTCTGGAGTGAGATTTTTTGTATTGGGGCTGCATAAAAGAAAAAGTGTACTCCAGACCAGCAACAAGAGTTGCGTCAACGCGTCCAAACCGCCGCTCAACAAATTAGTGAACGAAGATACGCAAGGACACTCAAACGGGCTTTTATTAGAAGATGTAGAGCGTGTATCAGGGCAGAAGGAAAGCAATTCGAACATTTACTATACTAATTAAATAATTTTCAACAATTTCTGTTACTTTTTCTTTAATGTTACTCTCGTCGTCGTCGTCATCATCAGCCCGTATCCATCCACTGCACGACATAAGCCTCCTCCCTAATTCACCATCTTTGTCGGTCCTGAACCAATTGTATCCAGATCTTACCGACGCTTCTCTTGATGTAGTCAAAATTTCTGGCTGCCATACCACCCTCTCCTCTTTTGCCTTATCTTGGCCACGACTCTATTAAGGCTTTACTCCACCTTCCAACATATTTTCAAATCAATTACCGCCTTGTAAGTCTTAATTTTGAAAAACACGGACACTGCAAAAATAGCTCCAGTTCAGTTTGAATAGCAGTTATCTTTATTTTTAACCACACAATAAGCATGTGCTATATTAAAATCAGCACTAAAAAGGGCATTTTTGATAAAGTTGGCCACCCTGGTCGCCATACATTTTTTTAGACCAGACATGCTCAAACTTAGGTGAAAATTCCAGGAAAAGTTTAAAGTTGACTTTAAGATTCTTTTTTTTATAGAACAACCCTAGCTATACTAACTTTCTTATGCACGTCTGATAGCACCACTCTACTCCACTCGAGTGACGTATCTACTGTACATTATACGTCCGGCGCACCCTGGGCAGTCAGCGAGCTCCCTACGCTGACTGGCTAATCCTTTCACAACGACGACAAACCCTAATCCAGCTCTAGCGCCGGCTCTGAGGGTAGTCTCTATTAACATCGAGGGTTTCTCTGCAAATAAGTCAGACATCCTCGCTGACCTACACCGTACAACGCAGTGCGATGTGATGTGTGTACAGGAAACCCATAGAGACGAGACTCAGATCCGGCCACACATTCCTGGACTTCAGCTTATCGCCGAGACTTGCCACCAGCACCACTCTTAGAAAATATTATGCAAAAAGTGGACTGTAAAAATCTCTTCATTTGTGGCCATGGTGGTCAAAAGAGTAACAAAGGTACAAAATTTCTGAAAAAATGTTTAAGTCCAAATATCTCGAAAACCGTGACACTTTTACTGGACATGAAAGTCCAGTTTCTGGACAGGTTTGAGATCTTCTATCAGCCGGTGCAAGGTTATCCATTACTTACCGGACACCGGATATATGACGGCGCGCTGCAATCGTTAATTTAGTTTTAAAGCTTAAAGTTATTATTCAATTAGTTTCAAGCGTATTTTTATTAGATTGAACAAAATAAGTCACTCAATTGATTGCTTAGTTGCAAAGAGGGTACACCTGTCCGAGTGAGCTCGCAAGTGACGTCAGCGTCGCATAGTGGGGTGGCGCCCGTAGCTGCAGTTCAGTTCTGTTTGAGTCGTGACGCTGTGCGTATCACTTGCAATTTCACATAGGTACCTCTTTGTCTTTGTTTCCTGTAAATACTAAGACTAAGAAATTCCTTAATAAAAGTTTCTGGAGATATCTTTGCTGGTGTTATTTGAAGAATCTGCATCCTGCACTCACGGCAGCGAATGAACGCTATGGATAGCTCGGTAATCCGTCATATATTTATTTATTTACTATACAAATTATATAGGTAGGTAGGTACGGATTATTTCTTGTACCAACCACTCAGGTTGTGGTTCCTAAATCTAAATTATAGTACTCTGTGCTAATACTTTTCAACACACTTCCTCATAAAATGGCTCTAATTTCACCGCAATTAGGCACATAATGGCCTCGATTCGGAGTGTACCACGACTAAACTAAACTAAATGTATTCCTGTCACTTTCTAAAATAAGATTAAGAAAAGAGACAGAAAACCAACAGCTGACTTTAGTGCTGTCAAAGTGACGTTAAATGCGCAAAATAAGATGCCATCATAATGTACGCCATCTTATTTAAGTCGTTTTTGGGCGTTTAACGTCACTTTGACAGCACTAAAGTCAGCTGTTGGTTTTCTGTCTCTTTTCTTAATCTTATTTTAGAAAGTGACAGGAATACATTTAGTTTAGTTTAATCGTGGTACACTCCGAATCGAGGCCAATGACACCTAAATCAAACTGTGACTTTTTCATTACCGTAAAGTGGGGTACTTTGTTTAATTTTAAAATATAAATGCTCATAACTTCTTTGTTATTCAGATTAACAAGATAAAAAAAAAAAAACGTCGTCATGGGCTTGTTTTCTAGTTTACGATTAGCTTATTAGAAAAAATTTAAATGATCCATTTTTCGAGGAAAAAAATAAAAACCTCGCTATCAACTTCATACTTGAAATGGGGTGACTTTGATACCACCCATTTTTTTTATTAAATATGAAAGTGTCCCTTTCATAGAACATTTACAAAAATAAAAATTCAACTCCTTCAAAAAACATAGAAGTTATAGCCATTTTTGTAATCAGGGGTGACATTGATGTGATGACAGATTCTTCGAATTATAGTGCATTAAAAGTATAAAACTGATTATGAAAAATACATGAAAATGATTTATTATCTTTATTTCAATCAACATATATCAAAAATCTGCATGTACTATGCCATAAAATATCAGTAAATTTTATTACATATTATGCGTCTGTACCCATCCATATATTTTTGAACGCCTCTTAGAAGATCTTATTGTTATAGTTCTTGTAGTTTCAAGTACCTAGTGCTTTTTTATAAGAGCCAACTTTATTATTTTTTAATGCTGAAAAAAAAAACGTGGGGAGAAATTGAGGATCCATACAAAATATTCATATTATTATAAAACATGCCAGAAGAGTCCACTTTGATTCACTATCAAAGTCGCCACGTACCCTCTATCAAAGTCACCCCATATACTTTAAGTCCATGTGGAGGCAAAAATGGCCGCCCGACCAAGAAAACAAAAATATGTCCGATATCACTATAGAACATTAGTCTTCTTGGATAAAATAATATCTAAACTATTATAAAACTGTAACAGAAGTGTGTCTGTACATTGAAGATATTTACAAAAATAAGATTACGATATGATTTTTAGATGTCCCTGATTCCAAATCACCAATTTTTGGATTTTTTGTCTGTCTGTTTGTTTGTTTGTTTGTTTGTTTGGGTGTTTGTTTGTTCGAGTATCACGCAAAAACTACTGAACCGATTTAAATGAAACTTTTTTGTTTGATAGCTTATCATCTGACTTAAAATCTGGTATATAATTTATGCGGACGAAGTCGCGGGTTAACGCTCGTAGTGTATAAATTCAATAGATTTTCCTGGACATTAGAAGTTATTAAGCCTTAAATTTCTTACCTTTTTTCTGACCGAAAACAAAAATTATTTGCCACGACACTGACGTACTGATAAGCACCAAAACACACATATATGATAACTGAAATGTTATAGTTGCCACTGGAAAAAATGTTTCCTGCTGCGTTCCAAATTAAGCCTACAATTAAAAAAAAGTAACCAAATAATCATCAACTTCGCCCCGATGTTTCAAAGTCACCCCACTTTACGGTACTATTATTCACAAGACGTTCACAAGTGAGGAAGTAAGTTAGTTATAGGCAAAGAGAATATAATCACTACGTTATAGGCAGTTATAGGCATGTTATAGGTTTTTTATATTGGTTGCGTTCAAAAAGATTGAAATAACTAGCGTTGCGTTGCTTTGTTCCTAAAAAAGTTTCGATACAAAAAAGATGGTGTTCAATAGTACCTACAAATAAATTACAATACTTAATGTACCCATTGCTTGCTCATTTCATGCAACTTCGCTTTTAAATAGATAATTTCAACTTGTACGTTTTTAATAAATAAAACTTTCACTCAAATATAACTTTTGTTTTCCCTGTAATAAAGAAAACTTTGAATTCCCCATTTTGTAGTGTGGCTAAAACGCTATCCACGAAAAGCCAAAACAAAAGAAACCTCATTCTTTTAGTCTATGGACGATCGCCATTGTTAGATGCGCGCGCATAGGAAAACTGAATAATTTTACCCGCCATAGCGAAAAAATTTTTACAACTCGTTTTCACTGTTGAAATTAAATGATTTGTTAGTAAATTATTTTCTTAACAAGTGTGTTGAAATACGTCGTATGATACACGAGTGTATTGATGATTACCGTCCTCGGCTCTCTTAAGAGTTTACGGCCCGGGTCTCAATGGTGGCGCCTCAGCGGTGTTTTTTGGCGGTGTTCACCAACATTACACACACTTGTACCATAATGCACTATTTTTTTATTCACTTATATTGTTCCAAATCCAAAGTACAAAAACATTACTTTCTAATTTTTTTTTATTTGTGGCCTTTGTTATTGTGTCAAGTCAAGGCACAATAATTCCGCCAATGTCAGCGTATTGGAAAAGACAAGAACTAATCGAGTCGTGGTCAGTTTTTTGGAGTTGAAGACTCCGTTCTACCTAGGTACTTAGTGGAGAATGGAGATTAACCGTTCGCCATCTTAAGAAACAAAGCAACATAACATGGACATAACAGACAAATTAAACAACACAAAAAAATATTTTAATACAGTTTTAATAGAATTAGTAGCATAATAACCATTACTTTTCAAAAGGATGAATATTATTTAAGTATATTTATAAACAGCTCTCTTGTAAGTTTGTAGAGGGCACTCGGGTGGCAAGGTTAAGAACCACGTAAATTTTGTGAATAAGTTATTTAAAGTTTCAATTCAAAATTCAAAATCTTTTATTTTTAGTTTATTCTTTTAAACGATGAGTAATTACTTGTTTTTCTTTGATAATGTTTATTATTTCTCCTCTTTCTGTAAGAAGGTAGGTATTATAGAATCCCTATTTTTAAATTATGTACTAGAAAAAAAGGGTGTAGGTATTCAGATAATGATACTAAACAACATTCCCATGGATCGAAAATCTAGATTTTTTTTGGACTTCCTTATATCGAAAATTGGTAGGCTGATTGCACTTGTATGGAAGGACCACAAATTTTTCTTGTTTTTTGACCCATGTTCCTCAGGGAAAGTTGTTTATCTGAATACATGATTTCTGGAGAACGAACAAGGATAGAAACTGAATAACTGACTGATAATGATAACGTAAATGAAGGTCTACCCAGTAGATACAAAGATAGCTACTCACTATAATTGTTGCCATAAAATCCATAAATGAATCTATTTGCTCTTATTCTGTGCCATTACTGTCTGAGGCGCCTTGCGTTTTGTAATGATACAATTTAATTCAGTATGGTACAATTACTATCAATTGAGTCAGCTTGTTACAATAAGTAAGATGAATGTTGCACAATATTCCGCTTATCAAACCATCTCGTAATTTCGTCTCGCTTGTAAAGAAAATTTTAGTACGATGTCTGGATCATAGTGCCTATACATATACGTTCTTACTTTTATTTCCTACTTCTGATAAGAATAAGATGGTAGTTACAGGAGTTAAAAATAGTTTAAGATAAACTGAAACTGATAGTAAAATACGCAAATGTTATCTAAAGATTCAATTTAAGCTGAATGACGTAATAAGGTCAAAGTTTTTCTACTTACCTACCTATTCGTAACAACTGAAGGTAGTTACCGCATTCAGGATGTTAAATGCTGTTTCATAATAGGCCGTAGCATAGCATTTCAGTTACTATTGCACGTGTCCCTGCGCTTTAGCATTTTCGATTTATTCTTTCCGAGTTTTCCGAGTTTTTATTCCGAGCCACGTGCGAGCCAGGTTTCAAGTTAATTCGCCCGTGTTGAGGTATACCTACTACTCCTACTAAGGCAGTGGTTCCTAACCTTCTCAACCTTGTTACATTATACACAAAAAAAACTGCATTGACCTAACAAGAAAACAGATTTTACCCCTCTTTAAAACAGTGGCGTACCTAAATACAACATACGTCAAGCCCTTGGCAAAATGTGGGTTAGTGGAGCTCTCCTACTCTGCCTCCCTAAGCATCGCCAATGATTTTTTCCAGCAGAGGGGGAAGGTATTTTGTTTGTACCAAACAGTTTCAGATTTAGCACTCTACAGGCCAGCACCTAGGTATAGCTGTTATTAAAATATGCGAATTGTTTTATCTTGCAGATCAATATGGCGCTGTCAGTCTTTGGTGCGTGGGACTATGCCATTATGGCATTGACAATGGTAGTCTCAGTCGCCATCGGCCTTTATTTCCGTTTCAGTGGAGGAAAACAAAAAACAAACGAGGTAAGCTCTGATCATTGTATTTTTTTATTATACTTTAGATCAAAAACGAGTTTTTAGCTTTAGGTAGGTCCACGCAGACCGAGCTGTTTTGTGCGGCATATGCCTCGCGAGGCTGCTCGCCCTGTGTGGTCTATTGATGTATCGAATGCTGCAAAACAAATGACTGCTAGTTCGACCCATTCAATCTCTGCTTACGCTCAAATTATCATCCGATACGTTCACGATAGCATAAACTCTGACTTCGCCTCTTCTGTCAACTAAATATACTAACAAAAGATTTATTTGTCCTTAGGAGTACCTCCTCGCCGACCGAAACATGTCAATATTACCAGTAGCCGTCTCCCTCATGGCTTCATTCATGTCAGCCATCACTCTGCTCGGAGTCTCAGCTGAAAACTACTACTACGGCCTTCAATTCGTCGTCATAAACATATCATATGGCATCGCGACTCCTATAGCCAGTAGACTCTACCTGCCTGTATTCTTTGGCCTACAGAAGACGAGCACTTACGAATATTTGGAGCTACGCTTCGGACCAAATATTAGAATGCTAGCATCATTAACGTATACACTACAGATGTTACTGTATAACGGAATAGTATTGTATGCGCCGGCGATCGTACTTGAATCAGTAACAGGACTGAATAGACTGATATCCATCTTGGTTGTAGGATTAGTATGTACATTCTATTCGACTCTGGGTGGAATGAAAGCAGTCCTATTCACAGATCTACTTCAGTCATTATTGATGTTCGGTGCAGTTTTCAGCGTGGTAATATTCAGCTCGATACAGCTCGGGGGCTTTGATCAGATATTTGTTATAGCTAAAGAAGGAGGACGTTTGAACTTCGATAAGTAAGTTGTTTTGACTTTATATCTGAAGTAGTTGGGTGAGAATTAAGCGTGGCAGTGATTAAACAATGTTTCTGATTTCAGTTTTAGCGTAGACCCAACTGAAAGGCATACGTGGTGGTCGCTTATAATTGGAGGGTTGATAACATATTTGTCGTTGTACGCCGTCAACCATACTCAGGTAATCACTAATCATGTACCTAAATATACAGGGTTTAAAATAATATGCGTTACGTTACGTTAAGGTGCTACAGACTATCATGTGCTTTTACTATGGGACCAATTTTGAAATCACGGAAAAAATTCCGCTGTTCTATAGAAAACGTTAATGGGTACTCGACCCAGTTGTAATGAACAGCAGATTTTTTTTAGCTATTTCGATGTTGGCTCCGTTGGTTCTTTAGTATGATGTGATGATGTAACGCATTTAATTTTACACCCCCAAGGTGGGTTTTTAAATAGGACATGGTAACAAACAAACATAAAACAGCACCTTGAATTAGACTACGAAACAAATCGTGTTGGTATCAAATCAACAAGTTTCGAAGTCTTGAGTTTATGAATGTAAGATTATTGTCAATGATTTTAAGTAAGTAAAGTAAGTAAAATATTATTCTGAACTACCCTTTGATACAATGTAGGAACTTATAGATTTGTAGAGTTTTCGACACTTGAACAATAGCCAAAATTTAACTGACCGTCACGATTTTATAGAGGTCACCATTGGGTAAATCTAAAACTGAAGATAGATGACGAAACATCAAGGCTCAACAAAGTTTCCGTGAGGAATATAATAGAAACACCACATAGTGTATAAAAATAATACCACAGTTTGAGGTATCTACAGTTGCTAAACTTGGTGGTCGAAAAGCGACAGGTCCTTCGAGGGTGGAGCGAGCCGATTTTAAGGGGGTACCGGATAAGTTTTTCATAGTTCGGTCATCGTACTTATATGAGAATCCATAGAGATTATCCGCGTATTCTTAACGAATTCCTTTATTCCTCTCTCTCTCTTAAAGGCGTTAAATACTTATAAGGGGGTGCTTCATACAAACTGAACAACTTTCACTACCAATATTTAAATGGAGAAAAAATTAATTTTCTGTTCCACATACAATGGGGTAGAGACTCTAGAGACCCATCTATCCACCCATCGACATTTTCTATTGAACAACAAATTTCTCCATTTCAACATTTTATGGTCCTATAGTAAAATCTGTCTGAAGCACCCCCTAAAGTTAAGTATTGCGAGGTATACAACGTGTTAATGAATTAACGCAAAACCTCATACACCCCAACTGATTTATAACAAAATAATTAGATTGAAACAATTATTTCATTATTTTGATAGTTAAAATTAAAAGTTATTCACATTTTAAGTTTTGAGGCAAAAATGATTTGTTATCATTTCAGCAATGAATGAAAGCGCCAACGTACTCATGGATACATTTTAATAATCTTGTTTTGGTAGTTAGTCGGGTGAGTGTGCCTGTGCGGAGGGTTGACGTTGGATTCAAAAAAAATTAAATTTTGCAAACAAATTATTTAATATTTTGAAAAAAATTACCTATGTTGAAACCATGATAATTCAACTCTGCTCTCGATTCTAAACAAACTGCTTTCTAGTTTTGCGTTAATTCATTAACACGTTGTATAAGTTTACACCCTGTATAATTATATTATTTTTGTCAGGTACAACGCCTTCTAACAGTAAGCACACTGGAGAGGTCCCAAGCATGTCTGTGGTGGAGTTGGCCAGTACTATCGGTTCTGAGTATAGTCACCTGCATGAGCGGACTTGGCATATACGCTGTTTATAAGGACTGCGATCCACTTTTAAGTAAACATATTAGTGGGGTAAGCTACACAATTCTATTTTCATTGTTAAATTTTAAAATCCCAATCCTGGAGGCAGTGCCTCAAGACGAAAGTTATTGAGCAGTGTGTACTGCCAATGATGATATGCGGAAATGAGACGTGGTTGCTCAATCAAGGCCTCATAAAAAGGCTGAATGTCACCCAAAAGGGAATGGAGAGGGCTATGCAGGCTATGCTCGGAGTTTCCCTGCTAGATCGTATCAGAAAAGAAGAGATTCCCAAAAGAACCAGAGTAGCCGAGACGACATAACCCAAAGAACTGCTAAACTAAAGTGGCAATGGGCGGGCACAATGCTCGCAGAACTGGCCGGGCAGTAGAGTTCTCGAGTGGCGACCGCGTACCGGAAAGCGCAGCGTGGGTAGGCCCCCCACAAGGTGGACAGACGATCTGGTGAAGGCGGCGGGAACCCGTTGGATGAGGGCAGCGTAGGACCGGTCATTGCCATTGTGGCGATCCTTGGGGGAGGCCTATGTCCAGCAGTGGACCTCTATCGGCAAATTCAACAAATTCCTTACAATTATAACGAAAAATCTGATATAGGTACGATACAGGGTTACATTATACAATATCTCAAAATGAGCATTGAAATTCATCTTTTTGAAATCCTTGCGTAGGAATTTGTAGGTTTGTAGTTAGTTTGTCAATTCGAAAGTAGCTTCAGACAACTAGGGTCAAGTGTTACTAACAAGAATTTTTGCTTATCTCTTCTACGAGTGTTTACCACAACATAACAGAGTTGTGATTGTGACCATACCATACCTACTAAATCAGAGCCGATAGACTCCTAAGTAGGTACAAACTATTATCGATATATTGAAGACAGCGTTCGTTTATTCGTAAGATAACATATGTCTTAGTCAGTACAGTAGGTACCGGAATAGCTTCTTTCTTATACTGTGACTTAACACTTTTTCAACGTTGCGGTCTGCGAATGCCATACGGTGCCTTGGATAAATTATGTAAATCTACGAATAAGAATACCTAAGTGTAAACACAAAAACACGCCTTTAAATAAAACTAAATGAGCTCAAACTCGAGGGGTTCACTAGTAGCCATTTAAGAGTTCCACTGTCTACCTCCTGGTACCATCTACAAATCAGCTCGATCGTAAAAAAAAATTGTATTCTCAACCGAATGTATGTATTCACATACGCTTGCAAAGTTTCAAATCGATACTACATTAGATTAGAAGATTTATTAGAAGTAGGTTAAAATCGACCTCTTAGATTTTCTAACACATAGTTTGTTAGTTACATACCTACACGTAATTGAAATAAAAACCGGTCAAGTGCGACTCGGGCTACTCGCGCACCGAGGGTTCCGTACCATACCACCACAGAACACAACATCACAGATATTAGAATACAAACAACATTATTAACTTAGAAAAAAATCCTTTTTTTGTCAGGGACCTTTAGCGCATGATCGACTCAGACTAGGCCGGTTTGTAGTATTTCTTGATATTCTGTAGAGTTTGCTCTATAATCATACAAAGTTTGACGCTTGTATGTATTACCGTTTTTACGATAGAGCGTGAAGAAAAAACGTTGATAAAAACTAGTTTATTGTTGAGAACCCACCTTAATTTTTAACTTTTTGATATTTTTATTATTTTTCAAGAAATCTGCTGTAATAACGCATAATCTGAGAAAATTTCAACTATCTAGCTATTACGGTTCAAAAGTTATAGCCCTAAATAGGTAGGACAGACGGACGGATGGACAGACGGACGGACGGACGGACGGACAGACGGACAGACGGACAGACGGACAGACGGACAGACGGACAGACGGACAGACGGACAGACGGACAGACGGACAGACGGACGGACGGACGGACGGACGGACAACGTAGGCTTAATAAGGTAGGTAATAGGGTAGGTAATAGGGTCCATCGCGAATTTTACGAATATCGAAAGTGAACGAATTGAGAACTTTACAAACTGAGAAATTGTACCAACTGCTCGTAATTCCCCGTTTTCACCATTTGGGTACGGAACCCTAAAAAGCACTATAGATCACTGGCTGCACTATTACAAAGAAATTGCTCGTAGAGCAACAACAGAACCAACTAGCTCCAACAGAACGACTATTGTACCTATTACGTATTGATTTATATTCATAATTTGAAATGCAGATAGATCAGTTGATGCCCTACTACGTGGTGGAGGCAATGAAGGATGTGCCAGGGCTGGCTGGGCTCTTCGTCGCGGGCATATTCAGTGCCTCCCTCTCCACCATCTCGGCAGCTTGCAACGCTCTCGCTGCCGTTACCCTCACTGATTACGTCAGCAGGTGAGAATTACATGGTACCTACATTACCTATATATAATAACTAGCGGCCCGTCCCGGCTTCGCACGGGTGGACGTCTAATCTTTTCTAGCAATAAATATAGCCTATGTTACTCAGGGTGAATGCAGCTTTCTAATGGTGAAAGAATTTTTTAAATCGGCCCAGTACTTTTTGAGCCTATTCATTACAAACATACAAACATACAAAAATAGGTACAAATCTTTCCTCTTTATAATATTAGTGTAGATAAGCATAAATAGTGCAATATAGTGTGACTTATGTAGTCTGTTATTATTGCAATGCTAAACGCCTCGCATTAATATACTTACTGAAGTCACGTCGTATACTATTTTACGAGCTTTTACCCGCGACTTCGTCCGCATAAATTATATACCAGATTTTAATAAGTCAGATGATAAGCTATCACTATCAAACAAAAAAGTTTCATCAAAATCGGTTCAGTAGTTTTTGCGTGATACTCGAACAAACAAACACCCAAACAAACAAACGAACAAACAAACACACAAACAGACAGACAAAAAATCCAAAAATTGGTGATTTGGAATCAGGGTCATCTAAAAATCATATCGTAATTTTTTTTTTGTAAATATCTTCAATGTACAGACAAATTTCTAGTTACAGTTTTATAATAGTTTAGATAGCTCATGTGACCTTAAACTCCATCTTTTTAATTTATTGAAAAGATCTAAAGCCGACACTTCACTCTCGCGAGAACTTCTCGGCGAGAATATAAAATTGGGTGTAAATGCGCAAGATCAATTGTTCTTATACCGTGGCAGAGGGGAAATGCTACCGCAAGGCGAGTCCCTATATAAATTGTCTAAGCACGAGAACAATGAAGGGCATCCACACTCACGGTCTCGGCTGTTCTCGGCGAGAAATTAGTGCCTGCGCTCGTGATTCAATTTTAGAATCCTTCGCTTGCTCAGTCATCAAAATTGAGCACGCGGTTAAAAAGCAACTTTGCACTCTTGTATAACAAATAACTATTAATTTCTGGGTTTAAAAGCTACTTCCGATTTTTTCTATACCTACTATAAAAATAATTGATTACCAATTTAGCCTGAAGTGCGATTTTTGAAAATCATACGAGCGACTTGGCAGTAGAAAGATGCATAATCTCCATAGTAATTTTGACATTTTCTACTGCCAAGTCGCTCGTATGATTTTCATAAATCGCACTTCAGGAGTTAATTGCAAATCCAGGTTGATGCAACTGCTACACTGAGGCTTAGTATCTTTGATGAGAATTAATTTTGACAGACACCTTGTGATCCTATCATCGGATATCTCTATCTATGAGTGTGTTCGGAAGGTGTAGAGTGCGCTTAGAACCTGGTGATGATAACCTAGAGTTAAAATGATTTTCCTTTCTAGGGATTAACTGTTTATAAACTGTGAATACTTAGTATCGTATTACGTAAGTATCTACTCTGAAAATAAATACTTAATTTGTAATTTTGGCATTATATTGTCTATGTATGAAACTAATGTCCATTACATTATTTTCATGTTATAAATAAAGGATAAGTATAGGTAAACTATACAGGGTCCTTTTTAATATGCTGACACTTTTTTTAAGGGGATGATCAGACCACCAAACTGAACAATGGGACCAACATCGAAATCGCAAAAAAAAATATCAGCTGTCCCATACATTTGGCTCGAGCACGGAATATTATAAGAGTACGCTCGAGTGGGTTTGCACTGTTTTGTATGGAAGAGCTGATTTTTCTTTCGCGATTTTGATGTTATTCCCATAGAGAAAGTTGTTCAGTTTGACGGTTTGATCTTCCTCTTATAAAAGTGTCAGCATATTAAGTTGGATCCTATAATCCACGAGGTCGTTTTTTTGTTAAAATCTTAAGAAATTATTAGTGGTTAGATAAAGTGTGTTGTTACACGCATGATGTTAGTTCACTAGGGCTATTGTGTAAGTTTTCGATTAAATATCGTTTACAAGGTCAGTCTTCTTTCTTATCGTGTAGGCAGAGCCCTGGTGTCAGAGTTTTTCCAGACCGCCTTACGGCCTCTGACGTGGTTTTTATGTAACGACTACTACCACCAGAGATAGTAGCCGGGACCAACGGCTTAACGTGCCATCCGAAGCACGGAATCATTTTTCTTTTCAAACAATCAGGTGATTCAGCCTGAAATGTCCTAACCAACTGGGGAAAAACGCACAAAGTGACATATCACTAGGTGTCCCCCGTGGGAATCGAACCCACGACCTCCGTGTCGAGAGCCAAAGCTCTTAACCATTAGACCACGGAGGCAGTATCAGGTCA
This sequence comes from Agonopterix subpropinquella, assembly GCA_922987775.1. Taxonomy (NCBI): domain Eukaryota; kingdom Metazoa; phylum Arthropoda; class Insecta; order Lepidoptera; family Depressariidae; genus Agonopterix; species Agonopterix subpropinquella. The sequence goes on along the minus strand of OV277701.1, from coordinate 14,515,382 downwards.
GTACAAGGTCAGTAACGTATTATGACTGTAATTTCAATAACAATAAGACCCGGGTCTTATGGTGTAACTACCCGATTCAATCAGTAAGAAATCGACATTTGTGTTTTTTGGTGCTTCTTAATATTTAAGTAGTTAATTAATTTCAGACATGGATATGATGATCACAGAAACAAAATATTATGTCCTACTGGCCGGTCCAGGATTTGCCTATTATAGCACCATGATTGGTTCAGCAGAATCAGCTCTAAGAAAAGATTGTAGAGCTATGCATTGACCTAAGTCAATGCATAGCTCTACAATCTTTTCTAACTTATATTATCGCTAACTAACTAACGCATATTATCTAACTTCTGAAACATAGCTAGTCTAAACTAGCTATGTTTCAGAAGTTAGATAATATGCGTAGGTATAAAGACATCATTTGACAGTCTTATCATAAAGATCATCGGCGGCGCTTCTTAATGTAGATAGGACATGAAGATAGCATAACAATGGTACTTGAACCTTAGTACCTAAATCTTATCGGTTTAGTTTCTCCATATTAATTCTTACTTATTTAGAATATCTGAATATATTTGAAAACATTTACGTCATAAAAAAATGTATTCACGTTACGTTTTACGTCAATTTTATATATTCAAGTTACTTGTCTACGTCATTATTGTATATGTACATAAAACGTGTCAGAAGGAGAAAACATAATATTTTTATAATAGTGTCATGTCTGGACAGTTCGATACATTTTAGATTTAGTATAGTCTTGGCGCAAACATTATTAGATCACTATTATTTGAGTTTTGTTCCACGGAAATAAATTATATAGATTAATTTTCTTTAAAATTTTAATAAAAATGTGTTTAACACGTATTTTAACGTAATTAAACATTGCTGTAGTATCGGTTACTCACCACCGGCGCTGTACTTGCGCGAGTTTTCATATAAGAAGGTGGCAACTTTCTTAGTATGGACATTGACCCTCTGTTGTGTATAATTTATTTACCTATTCTACGATAGTGTTTAAAAAAATTGTTTCTGTTACTAAAGAACTGTTGTACTAATGTACAACAGGTCTAATGACCTAAGTTCTTCCTTATCTTTTCTTTAACTGGTTTTATTCTATAACAGGTTTTTATGTCTATAGTTTTCCTGTTAGTTTTAAATGTAGGTATGTAAGTAAGTACCTACATAGAAGAAGAGGTCAATGTCTGAGTAACGGTACCTAAACAAAGACAACATATTATTTTGCGTTTATTGAACGACTAGCGACCCGCCCCGGCTTCGCACGGGTGCAGTAAACCTTCCTCATGAATCACTCTATCTATTTAAAAAAAAACATAAAAATCCGTTGCGTAGTTTTAAAGATCTAAGCATACATAGGGACAGACAGACAGCGGGAAGAGACTTTGTTTTATACTATGTAGTGATTTAATATAAGGATTAACTTAAAACGATAGATATAAAACTACTATTATTCTATCGGATGGACAATAATTCTTCCAAAGTTGAAAAAAAGTAGGTGGCGTCCGTCAGTAAAGTAAGATGAAAGACCTTCAATACATATGCCAGCATCTTGATGAAAACTTGGTCTGACCACCTATGGGTATCTAAAAAGGACAGCCCAATTATTATATGAAAAATTTACAGCCCGATAACCAAGTTGGGCAGTGAAGCTAGGGTTGCCAACTTTTTTTAGACCAAATATAAGGTATTCTGACACAAAACAATCAAAGCTAAAAGTTTAAACCTCATTATTACCCTTTGTTATAAAGTTACAGCAAAGTTGACTAATGCATATTAAAGGGAATTTTATCTGTTATGATTTCCCCTTAATTTTTGTGTTAAAAACGCATATTTACACTGGCAAAAGATGCGAAATTCTCGAAAAAATACCATGTGGCCATAATTACCCCGCAGCGGGGTAATTCCGGCAGTCGCCAATATCTACGCCATCTATGGAGCTACGACGTTGAAACTCAAAGCAATACAATATTGACGATACGACGTATGCAAGAATGAACTTTATGACAAGCTGGGACGCTTCATTTTTGAGTAAAAACAGTTTAAAAAAATTGTGGGGCTATTCTGTCAGCTCTCCATACATGCTAGGGCTGGGGACACGTGAAAGTCGATAAGCAGAACCTAGCAAAAATTAAATAAATAAATAACGCTCACAGGCACATACATTGTAATGATCCCAAGAAAGCACTATTCTGCCGTCCATTACTTATAATGCCGTTATCTACGAAAATGAGTTTTCGATTTACGCGGGATTTAAGGTAAAATGGATGCTGTTTGATAAATAAACCAGCTATTAACAAGTTCGAGATATCATAGAAATGGAATTAATGTGATCTTTGCAATGCTTTTATTTCCATAGCGTAATATATAAGCGTTACGGAAATATTTTGAAATTTCTGTTTGCATTTAGTATCAGTTTATTTTTTTGATCAAAATAACACCACTTAAATGTCGTTAACGTTATATTAGCGACATTTTAGCGTTTCATTTTCGATATATTTTATTGTATTGTAAAATTCTAAATTTCTCTTTATAAATGCTTTACTAAAATTCCGGTAAGTACTATAACGGCATTTAAGTTTAAACCTTCTGTTCTGTCACAATGCTCCTATAGTCCTTTAGCGGCATTTAAGACATGCTATTCAAGTGTAAATTTTATCAAATAGTTTTTTATTTTCTTTTGTGGGATTATTGCAACACTACATTGCAGTTAACTTTCAAACCTTTGGACATAACGACAATTTAGCTTTGTTAACACTATAAGAGAGAACTGAAAGAATCCAACAAAATGTATTTAAAGTGCAAAAATAAAACAGCTCAGTCTTAAATTCGGTTTTGTTATTTATTAGACAATCAACATTATATTTTAGGCGTTTTCTAATATAGTGTAGGTAATTACAATAGAGATTAATTCAAATTATTTTAAGCATTATTTTTATCTAGGTTAGGTAGTCCTTAACAGAAAGGTGCAACTCCTCCGACGTTTAAAATTAACACAACCATTACCTACAACTTATTTGTATCCATAAGAAAAAAATATGAAGTGTAAAAAGTAAATTAAAAACTCAAAAAAACAGCTCTGCCTGCTTATTATAGTGTTCATCATAACAAAAGCAATTCTAAATCAAAAAGATAAAACTTTTCAAAAGATATAAAAGTACAAACTTAACTAACAATTATTACTTGCTTTAGAATTAACAAATGTAGTAATTAAACTTATACCTATATGTAATTAAATGTTTCAGATAAATTAAACAAAAATTAAAGTAAATTAAAAACTCAAAAAAAAAACAGCTCAGCCTGCTTAAGTGTTCATAATAACAAAAATTCTTCTTAATCAAACAATAAAGTAAAAACCTCTCAAAAAATATAAACGTACTTGCTTAAGATAATATTATCCCGAGAGCGTAAATGCGCGCTGCATACAAACGTAGTCTCAGGGCCGGATTCAGCCATATAGAGGCCCCTAGGCATTTCAAGCCTCGGGGCCCCTATCCCCGTGGGCCGTGGGATGGATTTGTCTCTGTGTCCGGGAGCCAGATACAGGCTAGGTGGTCGCAGTAACATAACCACAAAATAACATAAGCCACTAAAATGTGGAGCGATCTCGAGCTTTTAATACCGATCTAGGGCTACCGTCAGCAAAATTGCCGTCGCCGGACAAAGTCTTCAAAAACCCCGGACATTTCAGTAAAATCTGAAATCCCCGGAAAACCACGAAACATTATATTTCGACTACAAACAGCGCTTTCACTACAATATAATATTTATAGGTCATTGCCAATCAGCAATATGATCTAAATTCTCAGCCCTGGAGCGAACAAAGATTATTGCGCTGTTGCGCTTGCGACACAATCACAACCAAGAGCGAGATCGAGATATTACTTAAGATCGTTGCAATGCCATCTAATACCAAAGAGCGAGCAAAGCGAGCTCGAGATTTTACTGCAATATTATAAGTCGTTGCGCAATGCGATCTGAATTCTGAATCAAGGGCCGAGCGAAGCGAACTCGAGATTTTACTGCAATACGACTAGGTCAGCTCATTATTTTCCTACATATTATGTTTATTGCACCTACCTATAGCTCATGTCAAAATGGACTTGATTTGTGTATGAGACGAAAGCATCGAGCGAGCAATAATAGCTCTCGGTATATTAAACAGGATATAATAACTCGATTACAGCAAGAAGTCTGTTTTAAAGCCAAAAATAAAACAACAAAAATGAGCGAGCGAAGCGAGCTCGAAAATTTGTAATAAATATATTTTCAGTGCCTTTTTTAATGACTTTCACAGACTTTTTAATAATTCGATTAAATTTTGGGGTGAGTTAAATCTTCGAGTTTTTACTTATTTTTCTCTCAGACCGCGGGGCCCCTACGCGGCGGTGGGCCCATAGGCCAGTGCCTACTTTGCCTCTATGGTTAATCCGGTACTGCGTAGTCTGGTGATATTTTCAATACGATTCAATCAAAGTCAACGAAATTTTTAGAAACAATCTAGTAACTAATCTCTATGTCTGTATGAAGTCAGATTTTCGTTAAAATATACTGGTTTAGAGCAAGGATTAATTAAAGATTAGTATGGAAATCTTTGAGGCACTGTAACTTTAAAACTATACATTTTAACGAAAATCTGACTTCATACAGACATAGAAATTAGTTACTAGATTGTTCCTGAAAAATGTCGTTGACTTTGATTGAATAGTATTGAGAATATCACAAGACTACGTATGTATGGAGCGCGGCAACGGCTTAAGGAACAATTATTACTTACTTTAGTAATTAACAAATCTATGACTAATAGGAACATTTTGAACTTATAAGTTATTTATTTACCTATAGGTATCCCCATTGGGGAGTCAAATGTTCAGCAGTTGACGGCATTTTAGTGAAGTAATGTGGGATAACCACATTTTAGTTATGACTTCTTCTAATAATTTTTCGGCAATAAATTTCTAAATTGCCGTTAAGATCCTTTAATAGCATTCTTGTGTAAAATTTTCATTTAACGACATTATAGTCTAGAGTAGTACATTTTACAGAATTAAACTTAGTACCTATAACTATAATACAGTAAATGTACTTTAATCGCACTGTAGATTATTAAAAATATGTTAACGGCAATAAAGTTACGCCATTGAGAATAAAAATCAGTTATAAAGGCATTTTAGTCATGTAATTATAGTTAGACGCATTATAGTTGTGTATGCATTGGAAAATCAGGCACTTAACTGCAATTTTCTTTTAATTATTTCAGAAACTAGATAAGATAGGAAAATATGAGTTAGCTAGGTCGATAGAGAATCGTTTCGTGATTATGATGACATCAAAAAGTGAAAATCGAGCAGATGTTGGTTAACGGCATTATAGGTAACGGACGGCAGTATTTATAGGCTGTTTATTATGGAAACCATACAATAACGGCACAAACATATAAACATCCATGACCGAACCGGGATTCGAACCCAGGACCCCTGGTTTGGCAGTCCGGCGTGGTAACCATTACACCAACCGGGTCTTAATTACTTAAAAATTGGATGAGAGTGATTAAAGTAACTATAATTAGTGCTTAATTAAATAAAACAAGTTTTGAGTACGAGTAATTAAAAGTTTATGATAAAACAACGTCGCATTAAAATTGATTTCCTATAAAATCTTCTAAATTTCTAATAAAGGTTAGTGTAGGTATTTATTGTAGTTCTGGGTATCTATCCTGCATATCTGTGCCGCTCAATGCAGTTATTTTTCACGCCTTCAACAGCATTTCGAAGTTTGATTTCTGACTAAATACGCTTTTTCTTTTAATCTTTAAATTTTACATCATAATAATAATACAAGATATATTCTCGTATGATAATCTAATTATATTAAACAGGAAAAAACATGTTTTGTCTTGATTTGACTTAAAAATATACATGCGAGATCTGTTAGGATTAAAAGTACTGAAATTAATATCGATGTTTATGCCGATACTGTGGACATCACTAGCATTTTGCAACTTCATACAAAAACAGTGGGGCTATTACGCCAGTGTTTTCTGCCGGAATTGCTCCTCCATCACAGTTTTGGGGGGTTATTATGTCAGACTCAATTACTAAGCCTACGTTGTCCGTCCGTCCGTCTGTCCTACCTATTTAGGGCTGTAACTTTTGAACCGTAATAGCTAGATAGTTGAAATTTTCTCAGATTATGCGTTATTACGGCGGATTTGTTAACAAATAATAAAAATGTCAAAACGTAAAAAATTAAGGGGGGTTCTCAACAAGAAATTAGTTTTTATCAACGTTTTTTCTTCTCGCTCTATAGTAAAAACGGTAATACATACAAGCGTCAAACTTAGTGTGATTATAGAGCAAACTCTACAGAATAACAACAAATACTAAAAACCGGCCAAGTGTGAGTCGGTCTTGCGCTAAAGGTCCCGGACAAAAAAAGTTTTTTTTCTAAGATAATAATGTTGTGTTCTGTGGTGGTGTGGTACGGAACCCTCGGTGCGCGAGTAGCCCGACTCGCACTTGACCGGTTTTATTTGAATTTCCTTAAAAACAGAAAAGGGAAAATCTTCCGCCAGACTCATTTATTTTATTGTATTAAGGAAATGTACAGCGTTAACAATTACACTTGGATTATAAAAGCTAATTAGCATCTTACTCTTAGTGCCTCTTTTTCTTGCGTACAATGTCCAAGATGTTTATTTAATTTGTGTAGATGGGTGACCGTCAAGCCATCATACGTGCCATGGCTGACGAAGCTCGCTGCGTGTGCTTACGGCCTCGTCTTCCTAGCCCTCGCGTTCCTAGCTGAGCACCTCGGAGGCGTTTTGCAGGCTGCTCTCACAATATTCGGCGCAGTCGGAGGACCTCTTTTCGGAGTGTTCACGCTTGGCATGTTTACTACATTCGCTACTGAAGCAGTAAGTGTTCAATTATAATTATAATTGAATTATTTTTGTTTGTGTTCATTATGTTAGAAACAATTACTTATGTGATTCGCTTTAGGTAAAAAATACAGACCTTATAAACTAAGATCTTTGCAAGTTAAGATATCCAGGTATAATTTAACGGGTTCATAAATACGTACATAGATACATATACTCACGCCACTATCCCTCACGGGTGGGCAGAGACTACGGCTCGCCACACACTACGATTCTGACATACTTCTCTCGCCTCATCCATTTTCAATACATCTCTTCATGCACTTCCGTCGGTTGAGGGTGCTACGCACTTGTCCTTTTCGGACTGTTTTCGGACAAGACCGGTTCATAATAGTATATTAGGACATAAGTGAACTAAGTTGGTCAATACAGCCGAGGGTGGATAAAGAACAAGCCGCAGGCGAGGGCTGTAAACGAGACGAGACTGTATTAATAACCAACACTCACACATTTCATACGAAATTTTTCGACACAATTGCGAAGAACAAATCTACATAATTATGCTGAAATGAACTGCTTGCAGCATGCTCGCAGCACTTAATTGTTGTTGTTGTGCTCGTGCTTGAAGTCTATGCTCCTATCTTGCAGGGTGTCAGTATAGGTCTGCTAAGTGGCATGGCGATGACTCTATGGATGAGTTTCGGCGCTCCGCGGCCGGCGCCCCTCAAACTGCCGCTCACCGTCGATGGGTGCCCGTTCAACGTGACCCTGCCGCCACCAGTCACCACCGACCCTAGTGATTACTTCTACCTCTACAGAATTTCCTATATGTGGACGAGTCCAGTAAGTTCAAGTTAAGGCTGCAAGATCTCGTCCACTACAGTCATTCTTTTTCTTTGTTATCAAAGAGCAGTTCTTGCAAAGACCGGGGCGAATATATGGTAGTTAGTTAGGATTTTTGGTTAGTTCGGAACCTAATGATGAAAGTACTGTACGAAATGGTTCAACAGGACAATCCCGTCATAGGAAAGAGCTGCTGACTTAAATCTAATATCTGTGCTTAAACTGACGTAAAGTAGGTAATTACTACCAGCTACAGCTAGATGTGTGACATATATTCAGAGCCGAAATGCTTGATATTGTAAGACAAATCAGTCTGCCGTGCATATCAAGACAGCAGTTTGGAAAATTTTGGAAAATTTTCAGTCAGAGATATTTTGAAACCTCTGAAAACTTTGTCCATGTGTGACGGGGAGTAATAAGCCCGTCGACACTTGTTAATGGACAGTGGGTACAATACAAGCCTCGAAATTGAAGCATGCCGGTTTCCTCGCGATGTTTTTCTTCACCGAAAAGCCAGTGGCATTACAAATCGTACATGAATTCCGAAAAACTCATTGGTATGTGACGGTATGGACGGGGATCGAACCATCGCCTCCTGCGGCATGTAAGGTTTCTCGCCATTGATACTCTTACAATTTATACCTCTTCCGATTGAGATATAAGGTAAAATAACGATCAAAGTTCCTTTTATCTAGAGTTTCAAAATATTTGCGTATTTAGAGTGCAGTATTCCCTCCGCAGATAGGCTTCGTGTGGGTGCTGGTGGTAGGTTCCATCGTCTCCCTGCTCTGGCGACAGCAGCAGCCGTGGCAGCGCGAGGGTCGGTCCCATCCCAACCCGGCGCTCTTCACGCCTCCCCTCGCCAATCGACTGAGAGCCAAATATAAGGAAAAACCTGACATCCAGGTAAATGCTTATGGTAAATGCTTAGTGCATCATGCCTAGGAGGGTTAGTTAAAATGCACTGGAAAAGTAGTTGGTAGTAGATGTAGATGCTTTTATTTTAATGGGTTTGTTGTTTACAGTTTTGAAGGTGCTTAATTTGTGTTATATTTACAGCTCTTAGATTTTTTTAAATGTCTGACTAATGATAGCAATCCACTAGTTCGGCATCGCGCGAGACTTCTGGGCAGTTTCCTTCTATTTGTTTTAATGCAGTTTCTTTTAATGCACCTAATACGTTATAAGCTTAGGTTATAAGTTTGAGGTATCACAAGAGTCTTCTACGGGTTCTTCCACTAAATTGTTTTTTCTTTTACAAAGTTTCGTCAATATGACAATAAACAGTCTTTGCCAGTTACGCGGTTACTTAGTATAAAGGGTATAAACTGTAAACATAAACTAAACATAACATACTTATTTATACTTGTCTTGTTTCTACGTAGAAGTGGTAAAACGTAAGTAGGCTAAAAATAAACATTTTATCAGGTTTTTTACAGCATTCATAACTTTTAGACTTCCACTTTGGCGGTGTAACTACTAACTGCAGATTCCGTGATCACTGGATGACTGAAGATGAATAAATGCAGGTTTAATCAGATGATAAATAAGTTTTCTTCTTCTTCGCTCGCGAAATACAAAAATGAGAAATTTTGTATGCGTAAAAATAAAAACCCTATAGAATCTGTATTATTTAGTTATCTTAGATAATAATAATAGAAGATAATAAACACCTAAACAAGGTGTAATAAAACACCATACTAAAAGGGGTGGTTAACCACTTTAAAACTAAAGTTAAGACCTTCTAATTGAACAGTTTTCACTATTATGGAGACAAAAATTCGAAGAGAAAAAACTGCCGTCCTATTGTATGAATTAGCAGATTTTTTATTATTTCTTAGTGTCGATGTGAAAGCGTGTGTTTCTCCATAGTGAAAGTTGTGTAGTTGGGTGGTCTAAACCTACAGGTACATAGGGTGTTTTGTTACATCCTTGTAGATGCCCTTGTTCATCTTATTGCACTTTACATTTGTGTCTATAGCATGAAAAGGTACTTTAGGAGAGGTCGTTGTCGTTTACGTCATTTTTCAACTCCTTTATAAGAGACTCTCAGAGGTACCTTTCCATGTGAACTGACACAATAACAGCACTGTTAAATTCTGCATGTTTTGTAGCTGCTTAACACGCGGTTTGTTAGAAAGTGACAAAGGTAAAGATGCTAAAAGTAAAAGGCTTTCTTTCGCTTTGTTGCGGGTCATATGTGTTTGGCCTAAAATATCAAGTAGTTAGCATAGATTTATATATTACTAGCGTAAGGATAGGCCCGTCAGAATATTTTACAAAAACCTTCTTCATAGAAACAAAAATTTGCGCCATCTGTCATAACTCGTATAAAATAAAATAAAATAAAATGTCAATTTAGAGCACTACAAATATATGACACGATATAGTTCGTATATCGTGTCATATATTTGTAGTGCTCTAAATTGACATTTTTCCTTGCATTTTAGAGCCAACGAACTGGGGACAATAGTCAAGCTCATAGGCCATGTCCTTACGCTAGTAATATATATGTCTTTGGTAGTTAGTTTGTTTCTAGATGGATGGGACTTATGTGCATTAACGCTCGATACGCTTCGCCCTGCATGATATAGAGCTTGGAATCATCACAGGTTTGTAAAATGGGTTTTTATTATTTTAAACAACACCTACCTTCACCTGTCTACGCAGCCCCGGATCTAGGGGGGGAGGGGGGGGCAAATGGGAGCCCCACGCCCCGGGCGACAGGTCTAGTGGGCGCCAAAATGAAGAGTTTGAAAAGTGTAATATTGCAACGACTTGAAAATATTGTAAAAAAATCTCGAGCTCGCTTCGCTCGCTCCTGGTATTAGATCATATTATTATTTATATTGCAATGATCTCATTGTATTGCGGTAAAATCTCGAGCTCGCTTTTAATGTTTTTATTGTCTTAGAAGTATCCAGTCATGCCTATTGCAGAATTCGATCCAGATTTTCGATCATATTACGACCAGCTAATCTTAGTGCCGTATAATCTCGAGCTCGCTTTGCTCACTCCAAATTTTAGATATTTTTGCAACAACCAAAACTGAACCCGGCTACCCCTGGAAAAAATTATTGCTATTCCCTTGGAGTGGAGGGGCGCCAATGTCAAGTTTTTGCCCCGAGTCGGAATAATCGTAGATCCGAGGCTGTGTCTACGCACCTACCTATAGCATGTTACAAAAAATCGAACGCGTTGCATAATAAACGAAGGTCCTATTTACAATATTAAACAATTCAAGTAAATGTTTTTTAAACACGATCTAGATGACCTTCTAATTTCTGTGCCTGCGCTTTGTCAGCGTTAAAATTTATACAGTTTCAATGCTAGGATTAATTGCAGATCCTCGAGCCACTGTAACTTTGAAGTCTGACAAACCACATGCACAGAGATAGTTCTAGATCGTGTCCAAAAATATAATTAAACTATGGAGCGAGGTAAAGGTATATTTTCTTTGATAAAGGGCATATTCGAAGACATGTTGTGTTAACTATTATTTTCAACTTCTATGACAATCTCCAGGTTTTTTATTTTTTGTTTTACGATTTTTAGTTGTGGTTAAATAATTATGATATTAGTTTGGTACTGATATTATTTACTAATAAACTCAAGGGGTACACTAAAACGCGGCTTTTTATAATTTTTTTTTGTCATCGCTGGAGGAGATAAATTGCCTATTTCTAGCGCTTCATCAGATCACCAAATTGATATGGGAACGTGTCGGTATCACCAAAAGGAAAAAATAATCATCCAAAAAAAAAACAGACGAATTGATTAAACATGTTTTGTGTTCGTTTTAAATGTGATACAAGTTTGTTTCCTTAAAACCGTCAGCAAATTAAGAAGGACCCTATAATATAAATTAGACAGGTCGTGGTTTACCTGAATTACATCATTTGATCTTTTTATAAAAATATTTATTTATTTTAAAACGACAATATACCTAAGTCTTAGACCTAAGTATTATTATTTTTATATAAATAATAGTTCAATATTACCTAACAACATTTTTATTTTCCAGTGCGAACTTCTAAGTCAGGTCGGCGTCAAAGAATAATGTTCCTGTACTTATAAAATATAAATAAGAACTTAATTATAAAATATACAATTTTATACATAGTAACTATACACAATTGCAGACCATACCAAAACTGTATTAGTAAAGTTATAATAGACGTCTCTGTTTTCAATGGTTGATTATAAAATAGTACGAAACTAATTGCTGTTTTATACTTTTTAGGGTTCCGTACCCAAAGGGTGAAAACGGGACCCTATTACTAAGCCTACGTTGTCCGTCCGTCCGTCTGTCCTACATATTTAGGGCTGTAACTTTTGAACCGTAGTAGCTAGATAGTTAAAATTTAATTTTCTCAGATTATGCGTTATTACGGCAGATTTTTCAACAAATAATAAAAATGTCAAAAAATTAAGGGGGGGGGGGAGTTCTCAACAAGAAACTAGTTTTTATCAACGTTTTTTCTTCACGCCCTATCGTAAAAACGGTAATACATACAAGCGTCAAATTTAGTGTGATTATAGAGCAAACTCTACAGAATAACAACAAATACTATAAAAACCGGCCAAAAGTGAGTCGGTCTCGCGCTAAAGGTCCCGGACAAAAAAAGTTTTTTTCTATGTTAATAATATTGTGTTCTGTAGTGGTGTGGTACGGAACCCTCGGTGCGCGAGTAGCCCAACTCGCACTTGACCGGTTTTATTTATATCTAGGTACTTAACTACATTAACGGTAGTAATTATAGTACTCTGTGTTAATAGATAATAGGTACTTACATTCCTATTGACTTGAAATATTTTACCACATACAGTACAATAGTGTCTGCATATTAAAATACGTTTTAAATATGTATTTATAGCGTCAACTTTTCAAACCTTTGTGCATATTTAAAAAAAAAATTATATAGAGTGTGCAGAAGTTTGAAAAAATCATTCTGTAAATTAAAGTTGTAAGTACTTAACGTAATTAAACAAATTATGTTATAAGTTTTATTATGTACAGTTGTTTATACAGGTTGTAACAAAACACCCTGGTAATATTTGGGTGTCTTAGAGTTTAGACCATCAAACTGAACAACTTTGACTATGGAGAGGAGACAACGTCGAAAAAAAATAAAATATCAGCTGCTATTTAAAAATAAACTATCAAGCTCATTGGAGTCTGTAAGTTTTGAATGAAACAGCAGTTTTTTTTATTAATGTTAAAATATAATAAGATTTCCGCTTTAAATATTACTTGGGTGTATAAATTATTTATTTTATTCAAAAATGCGCCGGATCTAGGAAAGAGTAGTTGAATGAAAGCAATGGAATGTGACAATAAAAAAAATAATGTTTTGCAAAAACGAATTATAGTAATACAACATTAATATAAGTATATTTATTCTATTTATGACTGTAGTATGTAAGTAGTCAATGAATAGCACTATATCAAAACAAAAGTGTTAATAAATCGACCTTACTCAAGATATCTTTGCCTTATTCGAAGATATAATAAATTACTTAATTAATTATCAGGCAACGTCATCTACAACAAATAGGTTAATGAGTGCTTAAGCTTATATAGTTAAATAATATTACGTAATGTACAACATTGTGTACTTATGAATAGCATTTAGTTTATTTGCTGGTCTGTGATAGCAAAATCGTTCTTCCAGTTTAGTAAAATTTTTATAAAAAAGCATAGCTTCACACGGTAGACAATAATGTACCTACCTAAGTGTTAGGGTGTAAGGGAAAGTATCATTAACCTTTAAACTACATGCTCTACCTCTACCCATCAAACTGAACAACTTTTACTACGGGAGTAAACCGATCGGAGCAAAAAATAATGGCTTCTATAGTAAAAGTTATTCAGTTTGATGGGTAGAGTATGTAATGTAATGATTCTTTTCCTTACACCCTGTATTGTTAATGTTCACGTATAAGATTAATTTATAATGTTTTAAATACACATGTGTGTCTTAGAGTAGGTTGAGTGTTAGTAAGCAACAAAAATAGAACCTAATTAAATCTCTTTTGATACGCAAAGTATTTCTGATATTATGTAATATCCACGTAGTGTATTACATAGTCTAAGTAATATCCCCACATAATCATAGTGTCAGGTCCATAGAGTACGAAGAGATGGCATATCGGCTTGTTTCTATAGAAAATGTTGTCGCCAACAAAGGGGGTGAAAAACGGGTGAGGGGAGGGTTAACATTTAAATACGCTACTTCCCGCTAGATGTGTATGATATGACGTCAGGCCCAGTTGAGTATCTGTGCACAGTTCGATACCTTTCGATACAACATCTCTACCCCAGGGGAGCGCGTTATGTTCTCTATGGTCAGGTCATAGTTTAATAAAAACTACTAGAGGTGAAGCTAAGCGGTCACGGCGCGGCGGGTCTATACTCGCGTCGCGTCTTACACGCGCAGAAAATTCAATGCCGGGACGCGCTCCTCTCGGCCCCCGCACACGACGCGCTCCTCTCGGCCCCCGCACACCGCGCTCGATTGACCTGACGATGGACCTGTCGCGACCTCTGAGCTTCACCACTATAGGTCGACCAGAATCTCATGAAATGAAAAAAGTAAAAAAAATATAGATTTTCACATGGCAACGTCAAACTGTCATCAAGTAGTTTACAAACTGCAACTTTTTACGGCGATAAAAACGCGCGGTTGTTAGTGGGTGCATATTTATAATATGAACGCATATGAACGCATATTTTTATCATTTGAACGCCCAAATCATTTGGCCGAACATTTTCATCTTGTTTATAAGGAAAGGCATATAATTTTATAGCTAAATTTTATTACGAACCTTTTTCTTCGTGGCTTGTTTCAGAAGTGCTGCAAAAAGTCGCAGTGTTTAAAGGGCCCTAATCCAATTACCCCAGTGTTGCTTACTCTAAAATTTGATTTCCTCATTTTTCATGAGATTCTGGTCGACCTATAGTAGTTTTTATTACACTATGCCCATGTTGATGATTGTTCCACTAGGTAATGTCAAAGGGCGTTTGATGAAACTGTTGATGTATTGCGATAAAAAATGACTATAAATACGATCAATATTACATTAAATTACATAGATTTTACTACGCAATTGATATTGATAGAGAACCAACCGCAAACACAGATAAATATAATATTAAAATGTAATAAATGGTTGTTTTGTCGTTACGCACTCACGTGACAGAAATAGAGATAAAGGGCGCACCGAGCCCTCAATAGTAGGTATTTGTATACCATCTTAATGACATCATTTTCCTTTTAACTATTTTAGTATTCAATCACTTCACGATTAGATTTTGATCATAGAGCAATAATGTACTCCGTATTAGAGATGACACTGTAAAACAGAACGCTTTCCCATTCAATGCGGTGATATCGCCGCACCTCTCAGTTAAATCGCTAGATTATCTTTCGCCCGCGCTCCTCCTACCCACCCCGCATGCGGCGAATGACGTGTGTCGTGTCATCTCTAGTACATAGACCATAAATAGCTCTATGATGCTAGTACTTTCATAAAGTTAACCCATACACTTAAGCAAAATATTGTGCGAATTTTTAGCGTACCTAATGCAATTTTTTGTTAAAAGGTGTTTAGATGCTATCAAATGTATTTTTTACGTGAATATTAAAACGAATTATGGTTATATTGGTGTTTATTTGAATTTCTCGTGCATTTAGTAAGATGACAGTTAATCCTAAAGGCTAAATATAACACTTAATTAAATAAACGTGAATAAGATAATTAAGCCGATAAGAAACCTCTTCTAGTCTGGGTTAGTTCATCCACACGATGCCTCAAGGCTGCGTTCTGAAAAACATAATTATCATTACTAACGATTTTACTAAGGACATATTGATCATCATCATCATCTCAGCCGATGGACGTCCACTGCAGGACGACATAGACTTCCCCCAAGGATCGCGACAACGACCGGTCCTGCGCTGCCCTCATCCAACTTTTTCTCGCCGCCTTCACCAGGTCGTCGGTCCACCTTGTGGGGGGCCTACCCACGCTGTGCTTTCCAGTAAGCGGTCGCCACTCGAGAACTCTTCGGCCCTATCGACCAGCGGTTCTGCGATCATGTGCCCCGCCCATTGCCACTTTAGTTTAGCAATTCTATGGGCTATGTCAGCTACGTAGAACTAGAGTTACTGACATGTAGGTATAGTAAGTTATTACCTACATATGGAACAGAAACGTGGTCGCTCACTCAAGGTCTCATAAAAAGGCTAAAAGTCACCCAAAGGGCAATGGAGAATGCTCGGAGTGTCATTGCGAGATCGAATCAGAAATGAAGAAAATGGGATTACAATCAGAAAAAGAAATAATTTAGTTTTTTGTTCAAACGAGGGTCGTCACTCGAGGACCTGTTAACTCCTTGGTAAATTTAAAATACTTAAGTGGTCATTAAGAAACAAATATAGGGTCCTTAATATAAGTACTAACACTTTTTTAAGGGGATGGTCAGACCAAGAACATTGTATATAGTATCCTATAGGGTCAGACCGTCGAACTGAACTGAACTACTTTCAACTCTATGGAACCACTACCAACATCGAAATCGCTAAAAAAATCTGCTTGTCCATACAAAATTGCAAACCTACTCTGAGCCAAATATATGGGACAGCTGTTTTTTTTGTTCGCGATTTCGATGTTTGTCCCATAGAGAAAGTTGTTCAGTTTGATGTTGTGATCTGATCATCCATTTAAATCCATTTGTCAGCATATTAAGAAGGACCCGTATACTTCTCCACAATGTCAGGGTCTGTTGTCGATAAATAAACATACCTCTCTCAGCAGTTGATCTTCTCTTTCGGCAGCAATTTTAAGCATCTCCTTGGACTTCTCTAAGAGCAAGTCCTTATCCAAAATACTGCGTTTCAAATTTGATATTTCGATACGATACGATTCTAGTTGGTTACGGCCCTGTTGAAAAAAATCATTTACAACAACAAAACAACGCATGCCAACTTTTATCTCATTCGTTTGCGAACGAACGAGATAAAAGACGTGATATAGCCTTAAACAAAACTTTTGGCTATAACAGTACAATTTTATTTCAAGACTATTACACAGGGTGTAATTGTTTAATAAATTAGATAGTTTGACCACGAAGAATGTTAAAATTCCTCGTGGTCAAATCAGTTTGACTACTAAGTTTGACCACGAGGAAGGAACGGCCGTATCACGGCTATCGCGGGTTGGCATGCTATGATGCTACCCATGCAGGTGTTTGAAAATCTTATCTGGTGTGAACATTGTTACATTGTTTCGGTAACATTATGCGACTTAATTATTGAGGTATTTGTATTGTATAGCGCATCACATAAACCTAAATGTACACACGGTGACAGATCAACCTACCCATAGTTCGACCTTATGTCCATGAACATAGAGTTCAACTATGGGTAGGTTGATCTGTCGCCGTGTGTACATCGCCGTCCTAATAAAAAATTACAACATCATCATCAGCCTTTATACGTCCCACTGCAGGGCACAGGCCTGTCCTCAATGAGGTTGTACGGGCATTAGTCCACCACGCGTGCCCAATGCTGTTTGGTAGACTTCAAATACGCATCACAAGTTCTTCTTCAGCGTATGTTTTCCTCCACCGTTTGAGAGCCAGAAAAAATCATTGGTACATGGCGTGTCGTCCGTGTGGATTCGAACCTGAACCCTCGTGATTGAGTGCCCATACCTCTCCGCAACGCGCCACTGACGCTCTTTACAAATAAATCTTACAAATTACGACTACATCTGTCTAATCTAATGACTTGATTCAGTATACCTATATGGAATCTTGATGTCAAAGCTGTAGGTATATTAATAGGTCATTATAATCATCGATGGATGTCCACTGCTAGACATAGGCCTCCCCTGAGGATGGCCACAACGACCGGTCCTGCGGTGCCTTCATCCAACGGGTTCCAGCCTTCTTCACCAGGTCGTCGGTCCACCTTGTAGGGGCCTACCAATGCTGTGCTCCTGGTACGTGGCCGTACGTACTCGTGTCTCGTACTACGTATTATAGATATTATCTTAACAATGAAAGGTCATAAAATAAAAAATTACCTTCTCTGTGGCACTCCGTCCACTGCTGGGTCGTGAGTCAGGTCGTCTGTGTCCAGTCGACGACTTCTGCTCGGCCTGCAACTTGCTTACTAGACCTAAACAGAATAATACGTTGCCTAAATATCTTGGACAGTGTCACACATACAGAGTCCTTCTTAATGTACTGAACAACTTACTCGATGGGACCAATAACGAAATCGCAAAAAAAAATATCTGCTGCTCCATACGAAACTACAAACCTAATCGACCAAAATGCAAGGGGCAAATATTTTTATGATAAATTAATAAATTATGAATATTTCTACAAGAGTCATGGATTCTATCTATCTATCTATAACGTCACGCCTCTTTCCCAGTGGGGTAGGCAGAGACCAGGGCGCGCCACTTACTACGATCTTTACATACCTCTTTTGCCTCATGCACATCCATACATCTCTTCATACATGCCCGTCGGTTTCGAGTACTCCGCACCTCCCCTTTTTGTAGGACGCAACTGATTTGATCAGCATACGTCCTACGAGGGCGCCCTCTGCTGACACTTCCACTCACATTAGCAACATATATCTCTTTCGTACATCTGCTGTCACTCATCCTTTCCACATGACCAAACCAACGAAGCATACCTTTCTCTATTCTTGTCACAACATCTTCTTTCAATTTACATCGATCTCTTATTACACAATTTCTCACTCTATCTCTCATCGTGACACCACACATACTTCGCAAGGAACGCATTTCAACAGCATTAATTTTACTTGCATGCTTCTTCTGCCATACCCAGCACTCACTGCCATACATAAGTGTAGGCACCAACACACCATTGTGTATAGCAAGTCGTGCCTTTTTGGACACTACCTGGCTAGCCACAATAGTATGCAGAGCACCGTTTACTTTGTTTCCCGCTGTTACTCGCCTATGCATATCACCCTCACATTTCCCATCTCTAGTAAACATGCATCCTAAATATACAAACTCATTCACTTGTTGCACTTTTTCGTTCCCAATCATTATACAACAATCAGTCACACATTCATCCCTCTCCATTACCATTACTTTAGTTTTATTCACATTCACTTTCATTCCTTTCTTCTTCAATGCTGTATTCATGAGAGTTACCATGTCTTGTAGCTCTCCCGCTGACGATGCAAGTATCACTTGATCATCAGCGTACAGGAGGCACTTGACTAGTAACTCTCCCATTCTTAAACCATTTTCGCATTCTTTTAGATCAGTCAGACAGCTATCCATATACAGGTTAAAAAGCCAAGGGGACGCAACACAACCCTGTCTAACTCCACTGGTGATGTCAAACCATTTTGATAGCGCCCCGTTGACCCTGACACAGGCACTAGAACCCTCGTATAATGATTTTAGTGCCTGCACCAAGTGATCGTCAACACCGTATATAGATAGCGTAGACCACAATTCTTCCCTCCACACTCGATCATACGCCTTTTCCAGGTCCACGAAGGCACAGTATACCTTCGCGTGCTTTGCCAGGTATTTTTCGGCTATGCACCTTAGGGAAAAGATTTGGTCCATACATCCCATTCCCTTTCGAAATCCTGCCTGCACATCCCACATTTTTTCTTCAATAACATCTATCACTCTTTCAATCAATACCTTAGCATACAATTTGCCAACAACACTCAAAAGACTAATGCCACGGTGGTTTTTGCACTCTTGCTTTGAGCCCTTTCCCTTATAAAGAGGAACGATAACGGCCTTGCACCAGTCTCCAGGAACGTGACCGCTTCGCCAGCATTTATTAAAGATTTGGCAAAGCAAACTTGCCACCACCATGCCACCGCTCTTCAGCATTTCGACGAACACTCCATCATACCCCGCACTCTTTCCTAATTTCATTCTTTTCATCGCTTTCATAATCTCATCCAAAGTTATCTCGCTGTTATCATTCTCATCTATCACCAAATTCTCCGACCCCATCCATCTACTAGACGCCTGGGGCGGGTTATTATCACCACAAGCATAAACACTTTCAAAATATTCCTTCCAACGTTCCAGCACCTCATTTTCCTTACTTAACAAATTTCCTTCCTCTGATTTAACCACAGACACTTTAGAATTATCCAATACTCCACGAGCCAACCGAACCTCCTTCCAAAACAACTTTTGGTTGGCTCTGAAGTTTTTAGAAAATTTTCTGTCATACTTATCTTTCATTTCGTTTTTCTTCCTTTCTACAATTTCTTTCACTCTTCTTTTTGCATCGGTGTACATTCGTATTCATTGTATCTATATAAGTATGTGTTAATATAGTTGTGTTGTGTTATTAGTTTGTGGTTTGATATTTTGTAATTTTGTTTCTGACAATTAATTAATTTTATGAGTAGGTATGTAATGTCTTCTATATAGTTGTACTCTAGTTATCATGATACAAGTCCAGCCCACATTCTGGAACATATTTTAAAATGTTTGGAAATCTTAGCTCCATAGGGAATTTTGTTCAGTTTGATGGTCGCTCAAAATTTTTGTGACGCATTTATGTTTACACCCTGTGTGATAAACAAGTGTAAATGTCTCTTAACTCACCCCTAAGTGTGAGGACGGTCTGTTCGAGGTCGTTGACCCGGTGCTGGTGGCCGGTGGTAGGCGCCGTCTCCATGGCGTTCAACCTCAAGGTTAGTTGCACGTTCTCCTCCTTCAACATCTCGCAGTAACTAGAAACATTGGGTTCACTGTCAATAATAATCAATCAGCAGGTTTCTATGCTTGTATACTAATAGATAGCCAGTTGACGTCCACTGACATAGGCCTCCCCGAAGGATCGCCACAACGACCGGTCCTACGCTGCCCTCATCCAACGGGTTCCCAACGGGTTTGCCAGCTCGTCGGTTCACCTTGTGGGGGCCTACCCACGCTGCGCTTTCTCGTACGTGATTGACACTCGAGAACTCTTCGACCCCATCGGCCATTGGTTCTGCCAGCAATGTGCCCCACCCATCGCCAATTTAGTAGTTACCTATAGCAATTTGTTAGGTCATGTCGGTACTGGTTCTTCTGCGAATTTTTTCATTTTTGATTAGATTTTGCAGGGACACTCAGAGCATAGCCTTCTCCATTGCCTTGTTTATCATGTACCTATGTTTTTATAGGAATACTTAACAAGTCAAGAGTAAATTTTTCGGAAAGTTTAATCAGACGCAGAAACGCACAGCATTACTTATATTTACTTAAATGCCTTACTTTTTCCAATAGTCGACCTCAGACTTCTGATCCTGGCTGGTCTTGAGTGGGGTACGTATCTGGCACTCCAGGAGTGTGGACTCCAGCTTCAACACCTGCCCCTTCAACGATGTTATCTCTGCCAGGGCTCTCTCGTATTCTGACACCAAATACTCGTTGCCCTGAAATTTACGATAGGGTTTAATACAATTTGGTTTTGGAAATGAAATAATCATGTTTGCGACTATTAAGCTTTAGGAAAAAAAATCTCCTTTCATTCTACACCAAGCGGGTTCAGTGCGGATTGGTGGAGGCAAGATGACGGTGATGGTGCTGTCAGAGAACTTTCAACCCCTTCAATAGATCTGGATCTGGCTAAGAGACCTAACATATGTGATTTTTGAGCGTAAGCGATGTCGCAAATGCACCGAAACCGCGCGTGCTGACACCGGCGTTGGCAGCTCGTTCTCCACGAACTCACTAAGCGTCGCACTCTTGTTACCTTCTCAGCGACCTCCAGCGCCACGATACGTCGCTGCTGCGCCTGCACTCGGTCTACGAGCGCGCGCGCAGAAACCGGCACCGGCGGCTCGTTCTCCACGTACGCGCTCTCGCTTAGCGTCAAACTCTTCTCCGCTCGCTCACCGTCTTGCTTCTCGAATACAATTATCTTCTCATCTGGAAACGAAGGTACTGATACTCATATAAGATCTTTTTTATTATCGGGTGTAAACATTTCAAAAATATGTAGGTTCCTTCTCAATATGCTGACGGTTTTGAAGGGAATAATGGTTAGATTAGACCATCAAACCACAGTATGTGACAGTAATCTATCTTTATATAATGGTGCCAAACGCGGCGTACACCTCGTAGCATGCACACGCTGACAATATCTCCGCTTAGCCCAGTCTGGCGCATTCTTGTCAGTCTGACATATTTCTACGGAAATCTAGATAGAGAGAAAAATACTCTACGGAATCAAAATCGAAATCGCGAAAAAACAACTGCTGTTTCATACCATCCTTCTCGACCTAAATGACAGCAGCAGGAGAGCAGATTTTTTCGCGATTTCGATACTGGTCCTATAGGACCAGATGATGGTCTAATCATCCCCTTACAAACCGTCAGCATAATTATTTATTAAGTTGGGCCCTGTATGCTATAAAACGTACTCTTGGCTTCAGTCAGCTTGGTTATTAGAACGCGTTTTTCCTTCTCAAGCCTCGCGATTGTCGACTTTGCAAGATTGAGGCTCGACTCCGCCTTTCGTTCGTCTTGGCATTTTTGTTCGTATCTGGCTTGCCAACGATCTGATGCTTGTTGTGCCCTGGAATGTGCGAATTATCATTTAAAAGTAGGAACATTAAACTGAGTTAAGGATAGTACCTAACCGTTAATTACTTTACTCTAGAAAAACTATGAACGCAGCTAAAATCACCAAGGTTCGCAAGCGGATTGGCGGTCGCCGTTCTTGGTAATCATTTAGTTGCATCGACCAACAATCAGAAGTGCGATTTTTGAATATCATACGAGCGACTTGGCAGTAGAAAGATGCATAAATCTCCATAGTAATTTTGACATTTTCTACTGCCAATAGTCGCTCGTATGATTTTCAAAAATCGCACTTCAGGAGTAATGATGATATTACGATTTATTGCGTATTGATGGTTTCGAATAGAGACTTATACACTATACAGGGTCCTTCTTAATATGCTGACACTTTTTTAAGGGGATGATCAGACCATCAAACTGAAAAACTTTCTCTATCGGACCAACCTCGAAATCGCGAAAAAAAATCTGCTGTCCCATACATTTGGCTCGAGTAGGTTTGCAGTTTTGTATGGAGATTTTTTTTGCGATTTCGTTATTGGTGCCATAGAGAAAGTTGTTCAGTTTGATGGTCTGATCATCCCCTTAAAAAAGTGTCAGCATATTAAGAAGGACCCTGTATATTAAAAATCTGTTTTCCACTTGGATGGATCTCCCCATTCTCACCTCTTCCACTTATCCCACAATGCAACAGTGGAGTGAGTGTCTCGCCTAGCGCTGGTCAACTGTGCTTGCAGCTGTGCTATTTTGTTGTGCAGTGATACCGTCTCTGCTGTGGCTGCCTTGCTCCCAGATGTGCTGCTATAATAGTAAAGAAATATTTTGGGGTATAATGCGTATAAAAATACTAAGTACTTTGAGAAGAACTTGAAATATAATCTCGCATTTAGAGTGCCAGTGGCGCGTTGTGAAGCCAAATAGTTATGGAGACTCAAGCATGAGGGTCCAGTTTAGGGGGCATCCATATTAATTACGGGGGGTGATTTTGGAGATTTTTCGACCCACCCCTATTTTGTTAGATGTCGTGAGATTTGGATCGATTTGGAACAAGAACATGTTTTTCCTAAGTCAACTCAATTTTGTCGCAATTTTACTGTATCTAGCGGGAAAAAAAATTACCCCCCTCTCTCCCCCACGTGAGATTGGTGAGATTTGGCTCGCCCCCCCTAAACGCCTCACGTAATTAATGGACATCCGCCATTATAATCCGCATGGACGTTAAATGCAGTGTATCAATCAGTTTTTCTTATGTACTTAACTTATGTACGTAATACCGACTGCTCTCAAACGAGGAAGGAAAACATCGTGCGGAAACCTGCATGTGCTGAAGATAATCTAATCCTGATGCATAGGTAATTATAATGTGTAGGTATTTGTCATGCGTGGTGGACTAATGCCTGATGAAATTTTTCTTTCGAGTTGATGATTCACGACGTAGGTACCTACCTGAAATAAAGGAATATATAGGGTCCTTCTTAATATGCTGACACTATTTTAAGGAGATGATCAGACCATCAAACTGATAAATTTTCTCTATGGGACCAACATTGAAATCACGAAAAAAAGATCAGCTGACCCATACAAACCGACTCGAGCCAAATGTATGGGACAGCTGAATTTATTTCGGAAGTTCGATGTTGGTCCCATAGAGAAAGTTGTTCAGTTTGATGGTCTGATCATCCTCTTAAAAAAGTGTCAGCATATTAAGAAGGACCCTGTATAAGTACCCAGTAACTTACATGCGATACACCTGGTTCTTGAGGTTTTGTGCGTCGAGACGCGACCGTCTCTCCCTCGCTGCCAGGGCCTTGATCTGCCGCCGCAAGATCGCGTTCTGCTTGCCTGTCAGTTGCTTCTCCCGGCGCAGGCGCTCTATTACCGGCTCTTGCCTTTAATGCAACAGTCAAAATTGTTTTATGACTAGTAGACTTTATTTAGACTCGGTGTTTAGAAAAGATGACCTTTAGAAATGATGATATTCAATCACAGCATAGCTAATCTACTAATCACTAAAACTCTATCACTAACATCTTCAATGCCGTAAAGTTTTGTTGTCATCGCAAAAGGGAAACAAAAATATGTTTTTACCTTACCCAACTTACCAAATAGATGTCGAAGATGCAGAAATTCTCGCATCATCGTGCATGTCGTGCAAGTCTACAGCGGAATCGAACTTGAGTTCCAATCGTTCGGAGCCGAGCTGCGACAAGGCATCACTCACTTCGTCCACCTCCACAATAGCTGAGAGATCGAAACTGGGATCCGTCACTGAGATCATAGTTTGCATGTTCATTATTTGAGTCTGGAATGAAATTATTGTCAAGCAGGCACTTCATTATCGCCGAGAACAGACGAGAAAGACCGAGAACGAGAGTGTGAATGCCCTTCATTGTTCTCGTGGCGTCATGAGGCCTAGTAATTTTCCGCGAAAGTTCTCGACGAGAAGTGCCTGTTTCAAGAAAAGCTTGCAAGTAAATATTTCTCATTTAAAGTTATCTTTTAGGTTTACAAAGCCTAGCTCCCAAAATATTAATGGTTTCAAAATGCACGTATCCTCTCCTAGAATATTCTTAACATGGTGAAGAAGATTATCATTACTCATCAATTCATCACTATCCTCAGCCCTATACATCGCACTGCTTTCTCCTACGAATAAATGTGAGAGTGAGCGAGCTATAGGTAGCTACTCCACAAGCGTGCAGGGTTTACCTTCAATCCGTGAACGACAGAACGCAGTTGTTCAATAAGCGCATCCTTTTCAGATAACTGTTTGACGTAGAAAGCCTTTTGTTCTGTAAGTCGTGAGCGCAACTCCATGTGTTCTCGTTGGGTTTCATTCAGCTGGGATAGCCAATGCTCGTTCTCAGCTTTATATGACTCCACCTGATCAGGATTAGAAAACAGAGGAATTCTTAGGAGTTCCATATACAAAGTCAAACATTGAAACATATTTTTGATTTGTAATTGTAAGCGGTTGCTCGTTGTATTTAGTTTGCTGGTTTGAGACCCGCCTGCCACTAAAATTTTTAATATTCGTCTTGGAACTTACTTCATGACAATGCCGTTCTTCTAATTGTGAGTTCAGCTGTTCCATTTTCGTCAACCTCTCCGAAGCCAAGTCTTTCCAACGAGCAAGTTCACTTTGATATGCCGTCCTGTAAAACACCACTGTCACAATCAGTTTATGTAATTTTAGCTAATTAATCAAGTAGAAATTATGCACTAACATTTCCGCTTTACACCCATCGAAGTCACTTTGAGATTTAAAACACTTTTCTTCTAAATCTGCTATTTTTAAAGTATATTTATTGACAACCTCCTTGAGCGCATCAGCGTTAGAAGAGTCGCTATCTTTCCTGTAATAAATAACAACTTGGTTAATTTAGCATATCACGTCAGGTTTTAAACTCGTTATCTAATGCATGACATGCATGATGGATGATCGAAAAGTAGTGCGAAATTATGTATGGAATCATAGTTAAGTTACATCACAGGTAGAAAAATATTACCGATCAAATTGTGTTTGCAACTCATTTATTTTAAATTGCAATTCCTTTACAGATTTCGAATAATCCTGTCGTTCTTTGTTCAATAATTCCTTATATTCTCCTACAATCGTATTTTTTTCATTTTCTATTTGTTTTAGAGCTTCCATGAGAGATTTGTTTTCTTCGTAAATTGAACTTCTGAATTTCTTTCTTTCTTCTAAGTGAAAATTTCTGGTTTCTTCGATTTGTTTTCTTAAATCATCAACAGTAGTCCGCAGTCTTTCGATTGTTGTATCTTTTTGAAAAATTGTCTCCTCCAGACGTTGTATCGTAGAATTTAAATTAATTTTGTCTGTATTTAGTGCTATTGACTCTTCAGTGCGATTTTGAGCAAGTTTTATAGCTTCAGCAATTTCCTTGTTCTTATTTGCGATCTCCTTCTTTAGGCTATCAATTTGATATTTCAGTTCATTAATCTCTTGGTCTTCATCAGTCTGTACTGATTTGTATTTTTTATGCGTTTCAGAAATGCATGTTTGGACAAATACGCTTACAGCATCTAGCGGTTGATTAGTTTGAGGTAGTCTAATAGGAGATCCGACTAAGTTCTCACTGGTGTCTTCTTTGCGAGTTTTGGTCATATCAACATAATTTTTTGGTTGTTTCAATATTTGTGGCTTCGGCAGAGTAATAGTTTGGCTTCCTGCAAAAGATTTCAATTTCAAAATTTTTATGTTACCTAAACAAAAAAAACATAATTTTATTTTTAGCTCTTACTTTTACTAGGTTCTTCATCTGAATGGACGTCTTCTAGCTCCATGCTAGGAACAACGTCGTCTGCTATGGGATTTCTTCGTTCAACTAAATCATCTAAACTAGACTTTTCGAATCCTTGATTAATAAGTATAAGAGTTTTTTCTAGATGATAACATCGCGCTAATAAATCCTGGCGCGACTGCTCTAGTACATTTATCTTCTTTTTACTATGATCTAACTCGCTAGAATGAATGCTTTCCTGAAAAAATTAAAATATGGAGTATTAGTGTTTAAAAAATAATATACTTATCATGTTACTCTATTATTAATAGGTAAGTAGTTGCAATTGAAAATAATAGCTCCTCACCGTTACAATATTTTGAAGCTTGTGTGGGCAACTATCTTCATCTTCCATGCATTTAGATTTGGAAACGTCTAAAATTTGATTGAAGACGCTGTGCTTGGCCATCAGACTCGACCGGAGATCTTCTATTTCATCTAGTTTTTCAATAACGTCGTGGTTGTTGCGCGAAAGATCCTCAATAACATTTAGATAACTCTCAATGGCAGTGAGAGGTAGACTACCCTGATATTGTTGCCTAAGAATCTGCATGACTTCATACATGTACCTAAAAAGACGATGACGGTAAGTTATCAATTCTATCTAAGAAAGGAACGATTAATATAGTAAGTTAGTTAAAAAACTGAGGTAGCTACCTAAATTTAGATTCATATCGAAAAGCGTAAACGTCAAAAATCTTTTGGCGAGCTGTCAGCATGTCTTCGGCTTCTAATTTCCGTAGTTTCTCTTTGTTCAACGCAGAGTTCAGTCGCTCAATCTTCTTGTGACTTTCTGATGCTTGTAAGTGTGCCACGAGTACTTCACCACCCAATCTAGACAGTGAAGTAATTTATTAGAAACTGCCAAGAGTTGCTCGTAAACAAAATTAAAAAAAAATACCTGGCAACGATAGCTTTGCTGTCTCCTATGGATTGTAAGTCTAGAATTTGATGTCTCAACATGTTGATTTCCATATCATTGCTCAGCTGACGCTGTTGGCTGTCTTGCAGCTAGATAATAGATGGTACACATGATTAATACGATAGCTGGGCATTATAATAACATAAAATATATACTGCCTCAATGCCGAGTCACACGATGTGGTGCTGCTCCGCATAACGCCCACAAGTGTGGCGTTCTTAATACAAAAACCAAACGCATCATGTGGCTTGAAGTCTTACTTACCTGCAACAACGCGATGTCAAGTTGATTTTCTACATGTTGACATTGCTCCTTCAGTATTTTGTTCTCTTCAACTAATTTCTCCAATTGTTCTTTCATAAGATCTAAATCTTCTTTAGTTGCGGAAGCTAATGTCTCGTTTCTGAAAAAAATACGATCAATTATTTTTTTTTTCTATTTACAGGGTTTTCAAATAATTATGTTCTTTAAAATATATTAATTGGGTTTATAAGATATACGTACATAAGTTTAGCCTGGCTTTTTTGCAATTCCACGTTTTTGTTTTCTACAGTTTCAATATATTTCATTTTATCTTCTAACTCCAAGCAGACTTGTTGCAGCTGCTTGGATAAAACTGTTTGTTCTATGGTTGATAATACACCATT
This sequence comes from Agonopterix subpropinquella, assembly GCA_922987775.1. Lineage (NCBI taxonomy): Eukaryota > Metazoa > Arthropoda > Insecta > Lepidoptera > Depressariidae > Agonopterix > Agonopterix subpropinquella. The sequence goes on along the minus strand of OV277701.1, from coordinate 14,487,161 downwards.
TGCTTGTCTAGCATTACTATTTGCTAAAAATAAATAGTGTTGTCAATCAAATGTACTATAGTATAGTAGACTATTATACTTTTATTTGTAGCTTGTGTACTTACATTCGATCTGTATCTCATTGCGCAGACTACTAACAATGTATACTTTATCACTTTCTAAACGATTGTAAAGACCAATAACATCCTTTTGAATTTTGACTCCATCATCTAAAACTTTACGGTATTTCATATTTGTTTCAATCAGCTCTTTATTCTGTTTCCAAAATAATTCCAAAGAAATAGAATTACGTAATTTGTCAGTAAGGTTTGCAACAGCAAGTATTAACTGTTGAATTTGAGTTTCATAAGCAGCGGCAGTCACCATAGCATCTTTTTTACATTCCATGTAATCGTTTTTCATATTTTCGTTTACGGTTCTGATGTATTTGTAAGAATCTTCTAAATACGAACATTTTCTCTGCAGGAAACTTATACTTGGTATACTGACTATTCCTGGGGACACATCGCTAGCGTCTTCTTCCTCATTTTGACACAATTGAGCTTTCAAGTTTTCAATTTGTGCTTTGTACTGTTCCTCTTGAATAGACCACCTATTTTGGTCATCACATGCGTTTATTGCTATGGACGACATATTTTCAAATAGAGTTATGAATTTGTTGTGAAAGTATACTAAGCCGGTTTTTAGCTGGTCTTCGTAAATAATATTCCTTTTGGTAATAAGATTTTCGATCTGACTTCTGTCACCGCAGTCAATATTTTGTTCTGCATCCGATATCCATGTTCCAAATTCCCCTATGTTAACTTTCGGTATACTAGCTTCACCTGTACCTTTTTCATTTTGATTATTGTTTGATGTTTCCATATCGGACAACTTTTGTTCTAGTTCTAATGTTTTTTGCGATTCCTTTGATAATTGTGTCATTACATCAAACATTTCTTTTCTATAAAAGAAAATAGAAAATGGTAATAACATGTAACAAATACTTTTAAGACAGATTCTAGTGCATTAAATCTTAAGGTGAATTACAAACCTTGTTTCGTGTAAAGCAGTCAGCAATGCATCTTTTCCACCTAACGCCGTTCTCAATTCCATGACAGCGGCCATGTGTGGTGCGAACCATCCAGCTGCGTGTCTTGCCTCCATAGACTGTAATATCGTTTCTAAACTTGGACATTGAAGGGCTAAGATCCCGGAAGACGTCGTGCCTACAAAACGATACGTTTGTATTTATGAGTATATAAGTAAAATTTATGAAGTACCTAGTTTAAATATTGCGCTTCTTAATATAAAAACTTACTGTTATCCTTTAGAAAGTCTAAAATCTCTTGAAGACCTTTCCGAAGTCCTTCGTTTTCTATGATAACCTCTTCTACTTTTGTGTCAGGTGTGTTTTCAATTTTGTTCTTCGTTATTTTTCGTGCTCGGTTCGCAAGTACCCTAAAAGTTGCAATTTATTTTTGTAAACAATATCTTGCTATGTTAATGTAATTAAAGTATTTTGAATCTTACGCTGATGATTCTCCACCTCCGTCGGTTGGCATTACGTCATCACTATCACTACTTTGGTATATTTCGTCAATCCTGTCTTGACTACAACCCATTTCAGTCAAAATTTTAACCAATTTTGTAATTTGTGCATTCATTTTTCGATTGTATAGCTCTACAGTGATGAGTTTGTTTTCCGTTCTTCTTAACTCCTTTGTAATCTGTGTGTTACATAGCTCTGCATCACGATATTTCTTTATTAATCCTTTAGTATTGATTTTCTCATCTATGGAGATGCCAAGTTTTTGCCTAAAATTGTTTGCATTGAAACGAAGAAAAAATATATCAATACTCTATATATTATCACCTCACAGAACGTGCAAACACGTATAATATATGTTTATATACCTCATGGTTTCATTTTCTAGTTGCAAGTCATTGATAAGTTCGTTCAAATCATTAATTTTTTGAACAAAAGACTTGATTCCTTCATCTTGAAATTTAAGCTGTCGCTTCTTATTTTTTAAGCCTTCCAGTAATGCATTGATACCTTCGTCCGATCTCAATAGTTGTAGTTGCGATGTCGATTCTGTCAACTGAATAGAGTATTTTAGAATTGCATTTCAAAAAAAAAATATTTTAAAATAAAAATGATGAATGTAAAATGTTAGTTGAATACACAATAATACTTACTTCTTTTTCTCTTATAGCTACCATTTCCTCAGTCCCTTCTAGCGCTGCTGTCAAAGTCCTGATTTTTCGTTTAAGTTTATTAATCATAATCCTTTCTTTACCGTCATCGCTTTCATTTTTAATGTCAGACACGGAATGGTCCGGTGTTTCTTGTATGATGCTTTTCAATTTACTGTTTTCAGCTCTTAAAATCTCTATCAGGTTAGCAGATTGCAACATTTGATTAGACGCCTCCGATAGCTTCTCTTGTAGTTCTTGGAGCTTCATTTCTTTGTCCTGGTTTTGCTGTAACTGTCACATAGAATAAGTAATTTTATTAATTAATTCTTGTACCTATGCCTGAAGCAATATTATACAATATAAAAAAGAACACACTAGTAAAATAATGAAATGATTAACTTACTCTAGGAGGTGAAGACTGATGTGATGCTCTGTTAAGATCTTCTTTTAGTCTCGTATTTTCAGAACACAATGCTTCGATTTCAGTTTTCTTCGATTTTGCTATGTTCTAGAAGTACAATTTTAAATCATAACGTTAGTTTTGGTTAACGACATATCAAATACCTATCTTAAATAGGTACCACTTACCTTCCAATGCTGAACTTTTGATTTTATTTCTTCATAGATATTTTCCCGACTAGAATCCTTTTCAATAAGTTCTTTACGTAATGAATCAATTTCAAGAGAAAGTTGAGCTTTCGCTTGTTCAGATTTCCCGAGAATTTCTAGAAAGAAACAAATCTCGGTGAAAATCATTCATTTTTTGATCAACAATTGCTGGATATTTAGAGTACCTAAATGGATGTACCTTTTAAGTGAGTACTTTCATTATTGATGTTAAACAGTTGTTCAGTTAAGTTTTCAATAAGATCTGTGGCCTCTGTAAGTTTATCTTTAAGTACAGAAACCTTTTCTTTCAGCTTTGAGTTTTCTTCCTCTAAAACCTGTAAGTAACGTAAATAAGTAGGTTATACCTAAATTCGTTATAATAAACAATTTATCAAGTGACTCATGTAGTGGCTGTCTTACCTTGACATCGCTTAGAAGTTTCCTAATATGTCTATTTTTCATAGTAACTTCATGTTCTAGTTGCACCACTGCGTCCATTTCAGATAGAGCGTCACGACTGGATTCACTGTCTATGTCTATATTATCTCTATTTTCTTCCAATTTGTTCTTGCGTTTTTCTAGTTCTGCTATATCAGCGTGCAACTGCTCTAGGATTTCTTTATTTTCTTTAATTATTTCTTCTTGGTGTGTTACGGCATCTAACATAGTGTCTGTGTTTCTTGCTGGAGATTCTAAATAACGTAATAAAGTATCAAATATAACAGTTTCTGATTGTAAATTTCCTAGGTTCTGATAATGAATGCCAATAGGTATGTGTTTTGATTGCATAAATTAATTATAAAACAGTTTCCACATGAAATATTACATTAAATTGGGTACACGAAATTTTTTGCCATAAAGGAAATCAACACCAACGTTAAATAAAATATACCCAAGGTGTAAAAGAGCAGAAATAACTTATATAAGAGAAATTCACTTTTCGCATAAGTTCGACGAAATACAGGGTGTAACAAAACACCCTAGTAATACTTAAGGTGAGCTTCAGACCATCAAACTGAACAACTTTCACTACGGAGCCAACATCGAAATCGCGAAAACAAAATCCGCTCTTTCATACAATACTGCAGTACCGTCGCGACTCAAATGTATGGGACGGCAGATTTTTTTTATTTTTTCTCGACTTTGGCTCCATAGTGAAAGTTGTTCAGTTTGATGGCCTGAAGCATCCCCTTAAGTAAGAACACCACTTCATAGGCCCCGAACCCTTTTTCGGCATCCCTAAAAGTCTAACCCGAGAAACTTTGAATAAGCTCAGCCACAACGAGGCAATTAAGACATGGAGAAATGCTCCAGGCCTAAATCACTCCAAAGCACTTATCAAAGGGTATAATCGTAAACATACGAACAGCCCATTAGCTCTTAAAAAAGACAACTTATGTACAATAGTGAGATCAATCACAGGTCACTGCAAACTAAACAAACACATGCACACCTTGAAACTATAAGCGACACCACCTGCTGCAGATTCTGTGGGGAGGACATGGAAACCCCCCTACACATTCTCTGCAACTGTGGTCCATTAATGTACAAACGAAGTATTCATCTTGGCAGACAGGTGTTGACTCCAGATGAAATACAAGACATCTCTGCTAAAGACCTACTGCGATACCTAAATGCTGTAGGGATTAATAGGGAACTATAGAAGGGGCGTTCACAAAAGATCAGCGATGGTCGAAGTGGCACAGGCGGTCTGTTAAGGCCCCAAGCACCCAATAATAATAATAATAACCCCCTTAAGTATTACTAGGGTGTTTTGTTACACCCTGTATAACATAAACTGACAATCAAAAAAAGTATCTTACCAACGTGTGATGAACCTTTACTTTTCGATTTGCCACTTTTTCTTTGCGAGGTTTCTAGTTGTCCAAGCAAATTGTTTACCTGAAATTGATGATAATTGATAACAACATCATGTCATGTCTGACAAATAAATGCATCTTTATCTTCTTTATATTTAACAGAAGCCAAAGTTTCTCCATAAATTATTTTACAAAAAACGAATAAGAAGATCAAAGATAAACACAAATCTAGATATTTATGTAAGTACCTACCTTCTTAATGCACTTGTATGTTGCTTTGCCGCAGAGTCAGTTACAAGTAGGTAGGTACACACAGCGACACATCAAGCTATACAAAACCAACATAAGCTGGCCGCGCGACGCTATACGTTACGCGACCTACGCGCGTCCTGCTTTATGTTGGTTTTGTATAGCTTGATGTGTCGCCGTGCATACTAGATGATTGATGAATTATAGCAAATTTTGCCAAGTCTATGGACGTACACACGGCGACACATCAAGCTATACAAAACCAACATATAAGCTGGCCGCGCGATGCTATACCTACGTTACTCGACCTACACGCGGTCAGCTTATGTTGGTTTTGTATAGCTTGATGTGTCGCCGTGTGCACTTGAGTAGGTACGTTACAAATTATTTATAACTAGTGGCACCCGCCCGCGACTCTGTAGTTCCGTACGCACAGGCTAACGACTTTAAAATATTATGTTAAAGTCTCAAACTGATTGGGATGACAAATAAAAAAAAAATTAAATACCTAAATTAAATTTAAACAAAAAATATTGTTTTTTATTAAATTAAGCTTTTGTGAAAACCCCATCCATATAAATAGTCTTGAGACCATTTAGCATTGATGCTTTCCATGAGTATGAGGATTATTTATGTAATAATTACTTTTCATCATTTCCTTTAGGACTTGGGTAGGTAGGACCTTAGATCAAAGTAAAATGAATGGATAGGCCCAAAGCGCTTTAAGTTGAAGCACGCAAAACTAGGGCACTTCAATACAAATTAGGGTACTTGGTCTGTCATCTCAGTATACATTTTCGAAGTAAAACTGTCAATTGTTTTGCCTCATTTTTCTGGTTTGAAATGTTCGGTCCATTCTTGTTTACTAATGTCATTGGGTAGGACTACGTATCCTAAACGCCCCTAATTAATATTTTTGCAAATATCTTCAATGTAAATCCACGAGAACTTAACAATTTTATTACCTTATTGTAGGTATAGATTAATGTCTTACTGTCTGATTTCCTGATAAGTACCTCTATTCATTAATAAAATAATTTTAGTCACTATCCTAACATAATAAGTAGGTACCTTACCTAGTATTATGTACATGTTGGTGTAGGTACCTACATACCTAGGTAAGTAAGTAGGTACTTATTTTTTGTAGTGGTTAGGGTCAGCGCACACCCAGCGTAGAACTGCTCGCGCATGCTCGAGCATGTTCTTTGCAGTCGCGCACACCTAGCGGCAAAATCCGCCGGCGGCAGAGGCGAAATCCGCCGGCGGCAGCGGCGGATGCTCGAGCATGCGCGAGCATGCTCGCGCGTGTTCGAACAGTCTCGCGGATGCTCCCGTGTTGCTACAGTTGACAGTGAATTTTGCAGTTGTGTTTACAATATTTTAAAGTAAAGACGTGCGAAGAGTAATTTTAAAGTATGGTGGACTGGGATTTGGTAATTATTGGGTTACTAGCAGAGGAAGAGGAGCAAGAGCAGGAAAAGTGCTGTGTTACGGTTTAAAGTTCTAGGGACAGTTATTTTATGGCTAGGAACTATAAAATGGAATATGAACAATTTGAAAACCTACTAAATCTGCTTCGACCTTTCAGATTTTCTTTGTATTTTCAAAAAGAGTTCGATTATTATACAACGTGTTAATAAATTAGCGCAAAACCTCATACACCCCAACTTATTTATAACAAAAGAATTAGATTGAAACAATAATTTCATTATTTTGATACTTAAAATTTAAAGTTATACGCATTTTAAGTTCGGAGGCAAAAATGATTTGTTAAGCCTTATTCATACTACAACGGCGCGGAGACGGACGGAGGACGGACGGAGACGGGACGGCAACGGACGGAGACGGGACGGCAACGGACGGAGCACGGGCGCGGACGGAGGACGGGCGGAGACGGGACGGCAACGGACGGAGGACGGACGGAGACGGGACGGCAACGACGGGAGGACGGGCGGGCACGACGCGAAACCGACACCCAGTGTTGCCAGACGTACTTTAATTACCGAATTTTAACGGTAATTTCATACCCCGTACGGTAGGACAGTCAGTACCCGGCAAACAGGCTTGAAAAATGCGGAAGAGTGCGGCAGCAGTTGAAAATGTATGGAGATATTTCTACTGCTGATTTGACTTTCGAAAATCACTCTCCTGGAGTATGATTTTTTAATGTTAAATCAGCAGTAGAAAGATGCACGTCTCCATAGTAGGTACCTAACTGTCTCCGTGGTCTAGTGGTTAAGAGCATTGGCTCTCGATACGGAGGTCGTGGGTTCGGATCCCACGGGGGACACCTAGTGATATGTCACTTTGTGCGTTTTTCCCTAGTTGGTTAGGACATTGCAGGCTGAATCACCTGATTGTCCGAAAAGAAAAATGATTCCGTGCTTCGGATGGCACGCTAAGCCGTTGGTCCCGGCTACTATCTCTGGTGGTAGTAGTCGTTACATAAAAACCACGTCAGAGGCCGTAAGGCGGTCTGAAAAAACTCTGACACCAGGGCCTGCCCACACGATAAGAAGAAGACCTAATATTAAATTTTTCAACTGCTGATTTCAAAGAGTTTCTATGAGTTTCAAAAATCGCACTCCTGGGAAGAAGAACAAGACACAAATCGCGCAAGAACTACCTTATATTATAGAGACTCAGGAGGTATAGGTACAGAGTGTACATTTAAATGCGCTATTACAGGGGTGCTTCAGATAATCAAACTGAAAAAAGTTCACTATGATCTAAGTTAAAAAAAAAAACAATGATTTTGTTTTTCAACCGATTGATTCCAAAATCGATAACTGAGGGTCCGCGACCGCGTGGACTCGGAACACGAATCCGATGTCAGATTTGAGAAAAGTGACCGCCATCTTGAACTTTTTTGTTTCTCAACCGATTGCTTCCAAAATCGATATCTGAGGGTCCGCGTGGACTCTAAACAGGAATCTGATGTCAGATTTGAGAAAAGTGGCCGCCATCTTGAACTTTTTTGTTTCTCAACCGATTGCTTCCAAAATCGATATCTGGGGGTCGACGTGGACTCCAAACACGAATCCGATGTCAGATTTGAGAAAAGTGGCCGCCATCTTGAAATTTTTTGTTTCTCAACCGATTGCTTCCAAAATCGATATCTGATGGTCCGCGTGGACTCCAAACACGAATCCGATGTCAAATTTGAGAAAAGTGGCCGCCATCTTGAACTTTTTTGTTTCTCAACCGATTGCTTCCAAAATCGATATCTGATGGTCTGCGTGGACTCTAAACACGAATCTGATGTCAGATTTGAGAAAAGTGGCCGCCATCTTGAACTTTTTTGTTTCTTAACCGATTGCTTCCAAAATCGATATCTAGGGGTCCGCGTGGACTCCAAACACGAATCCGATGTCAGATTTGAGAAAAGTGGCCGCCATCTTGAACTTTTTTGTTTCTTAACCGATTGCTTCCAAAATCGATATCTGGGGGTCCGCGTGGACTCCGAACACGAATCCGATGTCAGATTTGAGAAAAGTGGCCGCCATCTTGAACTTTTTGGTTTCTCAACCGATTGCTTCCAAAATCGATATCTGGGGGTCTGCGTGAACTCCAAACACGAATCCGATGTCAGATTTGAGAAAAGTGGCCGCCATCTTGAACTTTTTTGTTTCTCAACCGATTGCTTCCAAAATAGATATCTGGGGGTCCGCGTGGACTTCGAATACGAATCCGATGTCAGATTTGAGAAAAGTGGCCGCCATTATGAACTTTTTTGTTTCTTAACCGATTGCTTCCAAAATCGATATCTGATAATCCGCGTGGACTCCAAACACGAATCCGATGTCAAGTTTGAGAAAAGTGGCCGCCATCTTGAACTTTTTTGTTTCTCAACCGATTGCTTCCAAAATTGATATCTGATGGTCCGCGTGGACTCTAAACATGAATCCGATGTCAGATTTGAGAAAAGTGGCCGCCATCTTGAACTAGTTTGTTTCTCTATCGATTGCTTCCAAATTCGATATCTGGGGGCACGCGTGAACTCCGAACACAAATCTGATGTTAGATTTGAGAAAAGTGGCCGCCATCTTGAACTTTTTTGTTTCTTAACCGATTGCTTCCAAAATCGATATCTGAGGGTCCGCGTGGAATCCGAACACGAATCTGATGTCAGATTTGAGGAGTTATCAGTTAGTCAGTTATCGATTTTGGAAGCAATCGGTTAAGAAACAAAAAAGTTCAAGATGGCAGCCACTTTTTTCAACTCTGACATCGGATTCATGTTCGGAGTCCACGTGGACCCCCAGATATCGATTTTGGAAGCAATCGGTTGAGAAACAAAAAAGTTCAAAATGGCGGCCACTTTTCTCAAATTTGACATCGGATTCGTGTTTGGAGTCCACGTAGACCCCCAGATATCGATTTTGGAAGCAATCGGTTGAGAAACAAAACAGTTCAAGATGACGGCCACTTTTCTCAAATCTGACATCGGATTCGTGTTGGGAGTCCACGCGGACCCCCAGATATCGATTTCGGAAGCAATCGGTTGAGAAACAAAAAAGTTCAAGATGGCGGCCACTTTTCCCAAATCTGACATCGGATTCGTGTTCAGAGACCACGCGGACCCCCGGATATCGATTTTGGAAGCAATCGGTTAAGAAACAAAAAAGTTCAAAATGGCGGCCACTTTTCTCAAATCTGACATCGGATTCGTGTTTGGAGTCCACGCGGACCCCTAGATATCGATTTTGGAAGCAATCGGTTAAGAAACAAAAAAATTCAAGATGGCGGCCACTTTTCTCAAATCTGACATCGGATTCGTGTTTGGAGTCCACGTAGACCCCCAGATATCGATTTTGGAAGCAATCGGTTGAGAAACAAAAAAGTTCAAGATGGCGGCCACTTTTCTCAAATCTGACATCGGATTCGTGTTTGGAATCCACGCGGACCCCTAGATATCGATTTTGGAAGGAATCAGTTGAGAAACAAAAAAGTTCAAGATGGCGGCCACTTTTCTCAAATCTGACAGCGGATTCGTGTTTGGAGTCCACGCGGACCCCTAGATATCGATTTTGGAAGCAATCGGTTGAGAAACAAAATAGTTCAAGATGGCGGCCACTTTTCTCAAATCTGACATCGGATTCGTGTTTGGAGTTCACGCTGAGCCCCAGATATCTATTTTGGAAGCAATCGGTTAAGAAACAAAAAAGTTCAAGATGGCGGCCACTTTTCTCAAATCTGACATCGGATTCATGTTCGGAGTCCACGCTGACCCCTAGATATCGATTTTGGAAGCAATCGGTTAAGAAACAAAAAAGTTCAAGATGGCGGCCACTTTTCTCAAATCTGACATCGGATTCGTGTTTGGAGTCCACGCGGACCCCTAGATATCGATTTTGGAAGCAATCGGTTAAGAAACAAAAAAGTTCAAGATGGCGGCCACTTTTCTCAAATCTGACATCGGATTCGTGTTTGGAATCCACGCGGACCCCTAGATATCGATTTTGGAAGCAATCAGTTGAGAAACAAAAAAGTTCAAGATGGCGGCCACTTTTCTCAAATCTGACATCGGATTCGTGTTTGGAGTCCACGCGGACCCCCAGATATCGATTTTGGAAGCAATCGGTTAAGAAACAAAAAATTTCAAGATGGCGGCCCTTTTCTCAAATCTGACATCGGATTCGTGTTCAGAGACCACGCGGACCCCCGGATATCGATTTTGGAAGCAATCGGTTAAGAAACAAAAAAGTTCAAGATGGCGGCCACTTTTCTCAAATCTTACATCGGATTCGTGTTCGGAGTCCACGCGGACCCCCAGATATCGATTTTGGAAGCAATCGGTTGAGAAACAAAAAAGTTCAAGATGGCGGCCACTTTTCTCAAATCTGACATCGGATTCGTGTTCAGAGACCACGCGGACCCCCGGATATCGATTTTGGAAGCAATCGGTTAAGAAACAAAAAAGTTCAAAATGGCGGCCACTTTTCTCAAATCTGACATCGGATTCGTGTTTGGAGTTCACGCAGACCCCCAGATATCGATTTTGGAAGCAATCGGTTAAGAAACCAAAAAGTTCAAGATGGCGGCCACTTTTCTCAAATCTGACATAGGATTCGTGTTCGGAGTCCACGCGGACCCCTAGATATTGATTTTGGAAGCAATCGGTTAAGAAACAAAAAAGTTCAAGACGGCCGTCACTTTTCTCAAATCTGACATCGGATTCGTGTTTGGAGTCCACGCGGACCCCTAGATATCGATTTTGGAAGCAATCGGTTAAGAAACAAAAAAGTTCAAGATGGCGGCCACTTTTCTCAAATCTGACATCGGATTCGTGTTCGGAGTCCACGCGGACCCCCAGATATCGATTTTGGAAGCAATCGGTTAAGAAACAAAAAAGTTCAAGATGGCGGCCACTTTTCTCAAATCTGACATCGGATTCGTGTTCGGAGTCCACGCGGACCCCCAGATATCGATTTTGGAAGCAATCGGTTAAGAAACAAAAAAGTTCAAGATGGCGGCCACTTTTCTCAAATCTGACATCGGATTCGTGTTTGGATTCCACGCGGACCCCCAGATATCGATTTTGGAAGCAATCGGTTAAGAAACAAAAAAGTTCAAGATGGCGGCCACTTTTCTCAAATCTGACATCGGATTCGTGTTCGGAGTCCACGCGGACCCCCAGATATCGATTTTGGAAGCAATCGGTTAAGAAACAAAAAAGTTCAAGATGGCGGCCACTTTTCTCAAATCTGACATCCGATTCGTGTTTGGAGTCCACGTAGACCCCCAGATATCGATTTTGGAAGCAATCGGTTGAGAAACAAAAAAGTTCAAGATGGCGGCCTTTTTTCTCAAATCTGACATCAGATTCGTGTTCGGAGTCCACGCGGACCCCCAGATATCGATTTTGGAAGCAATCGGTTAAGAAACAAAAAAGTTCAAGATGGCGGCCACTTTTCTCAAATCTAACATTGTATTCGTGTTCGGGGTCCACGCGGCCTCTCAGATATCGATTTTGGAGGCAATCGGTTGAAAAACAAAGAAGTTACTGAGTACTACTACAAACGGGTACTGTTATGTAACTCGCTTCAGCGCCATCTATCGAGCCATTTTGAACTGTCACCTTCACCATATCAAATTCTTTTCACCATAAAATTTTCCTCGATTTTTCGAGATCAACTATTGGCAGCACCGCGCGGGCGGAGGACGGACGGAGACGGGACGGCGACGGACGGAGACGGGACGGCAACGGACGGAGACGGGACGGCAACGGACGGAGACGGGACGGCAACGGACGGAGCACGGGCGGTGGACGGACGGAGACGGGACGGCGACGGACGGAGACGGGACGGCAACGGACGGAGCACGGAGGCCGTTGGCCGTCAAAGGATTTTATACTCTCCTACTATGTAAATAAGGTTCATTTTTCATTGCCCTCGCTGGCTCCGTCCCGTCCCGTGCCCGTCCCGTCCCGTCAAATATGAATAGAGCTTTATCATTTCAGCACTGAAAGAAAGCGCTAACGTACTCATGGATACATTTTTATAATCTTGTTTTGGTAGTAAGTAGGGTGAGTGTGCCCGTGGGGTGGGTTGACATCGGGTTTAGTAAATTAAAAATTTTATGAAAAAAAAAATTAAAATTTTGAAAAAAATTACCTATGTTGAAACCATGATAATTCGATTCTGCTATCGATTCTAAACAAACTACTTTCTAGTTTTGCGTTAATTCATTAACACGTATAATATTATCTGTAGTAAATTGCCCTTTTCGGGCTAAAGTAGTTAAAAAATATGCTAGATTTAGTACGAAACCGGCCGAGGTGGCAACACTTACGACGGATCGCAAACATCGACACGGGCGTATGCTCGAACATGCTCGAGCATGCGCGAGCATCCGCGCGCATGCTCGCGACTGCTCCCGTTGCCGCGAGGAGCATGCGCGAGCATACTCGAACAGACGCTGAAGGGATTTAATCACTTGCAAGCTATTTTCAACTTTATTTCAATGGGAATAGAGTTCATTATCAATTGAATCAATGAAATCTGCTCGCGCATGCTCGAACAGTTTTACGCTGGGTGTGCGCTGACCCTTAGGGTAAGGAATGGGAGTTTACAGTACCTAGTATAAATTCCTATAGCGTGGAGACGAACAAAGGATACCTGCCCCCTTACCCGCACTTTCGATCTTCACTATATCGCCACTGTTTCGGTCCGCACTTCATTGTAATAGAGTTGAAATTGGAACGAAAACATTCACGCAAAAGTTCGAATCGAATGTGCGGGTAAGACCCCTGAGGTACTCTACATTTTATTCGAACATACTTACTAGAAATGAGCAAAATTTTAAAGCTGATTTAGGTATAGGTTGGTAACTTCTTATACTTAGTGTTGTGTTATACCTCGTATAGCTAGTAGCTACCTAATTGTAAAAAACTTACCTGTTCACTTTTGTATTTCAAAATATCCTGAGCGAGTCGGAATAATGTTTTTAAATCGGTAAAGTTGAGTTCGATATCGTCAGCTTCCATCCAAGATAAACTTTCGCAAAGTTTCTCCTTGTCAGCTTGCATAAGTTCCCTTTGAGAGAAACTTAGTATTTCTCGCCAATCCGTCTCTACCATTTTGTTTATTTAAATGATTTTCACTTAGGTATATTCTACTGGATTCTTATAAATAATTTTTGGGAAACACGACTCAACTCAAAGCAATGTCACAGGCAATGTTGTTTGAAAGTAGCGCGATGCCGTTGCCTAGCAACGTGGTCAGTGTTACCATATCAAAATCAAATAAACAGCTTTCATAAAAGTGCTTTTTGCTAACCAGCCAGCCAGCTTCCTGTCGATGGCGGTGCTTGGGCAAGCTTGGGTGATTTGATCGTAACGACCTTTCAATGAGTATGTAGCCCAGTCATTTTACGGTTTGAGCCGGGACTAATTAATAAAATTGTTTTTTTTTATCGGTATAGTATTTATGAGCCAATATACGGGCTGGAAAGTTAAGATGGGACACAAAGGGCACCTACTAGAAGCATTGTAACTACAAGAAATCGTTCTTAGGAGACTAACCCATCTTTTGGAGCATTTTACTTTTGCATTCACAGATTTTGAAAAAAAAGTACAGTCATCGAGACGTAAAACTGCAATTTTCACAAAACTTTTTTTTCATCCCATTCGATTCTCTTACTGAGGTCAAGGTACTAGAACTCTCAGGAAAACTAAATTCCCATACATTTAGTAGGGAAATATCTAAATCATCCTAACTTATAGCTTAGTGATTTTGTAAACACTTTCCAAATTTTTAGGGGCGGTTCATACCATCAAATTGAACAACTTTTAGTATGGGAGCAAACATTAAAAAAATCCTGCAAAATGTCCTGCAATGGGATTCTACAGGCGATAACGTTCATGTGTTTATATATAATGTTTGAGAAGTGTTTGAGATTCGACGTTTTCTCATTTCCATTATGAACCCAAAATGAAAAGTCATTTGTAAATAGTAAGATTATTTTATTAGGTGTGATGATTTTGAACAATAGCAGTTAATGTTACATCTTACGTTGAGGTGTCAACAACAAAATTAAAAACATTTGTGCTTTTAAAAATAAATTAACAAAAGTAAATACAACAATATAATAGTAGGTTAAAAAGATAAAAGAAAGCATTGCATAATGTATCCTCTACTACACAAATCAAGCATTTACATAGGGCGAGAAAACTTCACTTTGGTATAACTTATGAGTAGAAACATTCACTTATAAAATATTCAGATACAGTAATGGTTCCACGATCTACATGTATATTGTAATTGTAAATGTATAAGATAGTATAAAACACTGATGTTATATAGAAAATATTGTACCAAAAGAAACAGTAACTTTAGACAACAATGTAAAAATATATGTACCTTACAAAATCTGATATTCATGACTAGAATTTATATCATCAACTCTTTTTATGATGTTAGTTTCTCAAACCGATTACGTGTTTTGCGTATTCCACAGACTAATAGCACTCGCATTATAATATCAATACATCTAATTTAAAATTAAGCATGCAATTATGTATTGTCAACCGTTGCCAAATAATTACTCGCCCTAGTTATACTAACCATTGCATAGTTCCTGAGTATTTAGATATAGAATTACTATATTATATTTTTCCGGTAACTAATAGTACTTATACGTATTTGGTAATAGTTTTGCGATTCTATTAAATATGTAACAATGATGAAGTTAGCCAATTTATGCAAAATGTCAAAACTTTGATGCTGTTTTGTAACTACGATTGACTTCAAAGTTCCACTTTTGCAGCTATAACAGATATTGTATTTCCAGTAAATGATGAAAAATGTTAGTAATAAGAATTAGTAATCCACGTGCCTGGCTTCATTCTTTTAAAATGCAACTTTTAAAAGACGAGCTCATATCCTCACCTCTATATTTAAATAAATAACTACACTAAACAATTTTACAGGTATATAAGTATTTTTATTATTTTTTATACAATTATACAACAACGTAATTATCCAATAAACATACTCTTTGGGACGCATAATAAACTTTGGATAAATAAAAGTGGATATGAAGTTTTGTTAGACCATTTCTTTGGACATCACGCAAATAATATGACGTCACTAGATATGCCTTTATAGTGAAACTATTCGTCTACGGTTAGTCTCAATGAACATTATTAAAATGTTAATATACTTTGGTAATAGAATTTTGATATCTAAAAGCATTTATTTTAAAACTGACTGGTGAATATTAATTGTTAACAACTTTAGTTGCGGCAGAGGTCAAATTCATAACATTATAAAGATTTTTTTTACAAAATGTTATAAAAAGGTCATGGTAAAATTTTGGTATTATCCTAACGTGTCATAAACAGACCTTAGCAACACTCACTAGTTTACAATCAAGGTGATTTGATACTTGTAGAGGCGCCGAAACGATCAAGTAGTATCTCGAAATTAATCGTGTAAATTACAGATTTAGGCCCTCTTATAAATAACACAATTATTGTATTGAACACCCACGATTAGCCGTATTACACTTCCGATTTAAATAGATCTGCCGCTGACATAGACATTAATGTAGACAGTTGCATTACTTTAATGATTGATTGTACTCATGATACTGAACAGCTTTCTCAAAGGAACATATAGGAAATTCGAAAAAAAAATCGGCTTTTCATAAAAACGTTCGATCAGCTGATTGAATTTAGTATTTCTTCGCATAAAAATTACTGACTGGAAAGTCAATAATTTTTATGCGAATGTTCTTTCTTAGAGAAAGTTATCAAGTATTATGGATATAATCACCCCTTCTTATTCTATCTTGTTGTGGGGGTTGGCAAGCCACTTCGACCCAGTGGGATCTTTTGTTTTAGCCCCGATATTTTTTGTTTTCTTCACCCTTCAAATACATGGTAAAAGAAGGAAGCAATAGCATTCAGGGGATGAAGCATAAGATCTCCCAGTTTTGGATATCCATGCGTTTAGTCGCCAAGACATCGCAATCACCGCCTAAAGTAATGAAACTGTTTACCCTAACTCTCTGTATAGGATCACGGTCATCACATCAGTAATTCGTGGCTGTATGCAAGTTAAGAGGAAAGGTCAACGTCGGCGGCGCGCGCAGAGCGTGGCCCGGCGCAGGCGCCGCAGTAGCGACGACTCCCGCTATCAGATGCGCTCCACGTAGTTACCTGCAACAACATTCATGTTATTGGCTATGTGCGAAGTGGATGTTGGGAACTGTCAAGTCGATCACAGCGCACGCTGTGGCAGACATTTGAACTACTGACGGTGAAGCTGTGTCAGAGTTGCTTGAATCTATGCAAATCCGCACACTAACTTAACACGAAATCTCCAAAACTGTCAAGACTACTAACTTAAAATTTGGCATGGAAGTTTCTATTGGCATCTAGATGCTCACTTAAAAAAGGCTTGTCGCATTTTAAACCCCTAAATGTGTTAAAACTGAGGTAAAAGTTTGTATGGGAATTCCGATACAAATTAAATTTTGTGCGGGGCTTCGTCCGCATCCGCTCCCGTCATCGTACCGGAATAAAATATAAGCTAGCTTTTAACACTAATAATAAGCTTTTCAATATAAAAAGTTTTATCAAAATCGGTCCAGCAGTTTTGGCAGAATCCTCGAACAAACACAGTCCTTTACAGTACTATAATAGTGTAGATAATTCACGGCTGGCCGACATAGTTCATGCGCTACGCCGCGCTAGTGTGGCGCTAGTGTCGTGCACATAGCCAATACTGGGTCCAACTTAACATGCTGACAGATTTTTACGGAAATGATCCATCAAACTGAACTATATTTTACTATTGTTTTTTGAGCTTCAAAATTTTGCGTCATTAAAATATTAGACTTTACCTTATAAATATTACCTAATTTAGACGCCAAACCGTGTAAATGTGTTCGGAAAAACATCAATAGCGTGCTGTAGGAATATAATTGATGATTGATTGATTTCATGTTGCAAATTTTTGTCAGTTTTTGTATCTTTGTTTTTGACGACGCTTGTGCTGACAACTTTTTTTTCAATGTAATTAATCTTAATGCTTTTATGAATAAATTATATATTTACTTCACTACATAGTATAAAACAAAGTCGCTTACCGCTGTCTTATGCTTAGATCTTTAAAACTACGCAACGGATTTTGATCTTTTTTAAAAAAAAAATAGGTAGAGTGATTCAAGAGGAAGGTTTATATGTATATTTTAGTATCAGCATTGCACCCGCACGAAGCCGGGGCAGGTCCCTAGTAATTTAATACACCGCATATAATTGATCTGTAATTGATTGTATGTATTTACTTATAACGCGTTTTCTCAGTGTGTTCTAGTCGGTGCACACAGCTATATCTGCATGCATGTCTACAGGCGGTACATTACCAGGGAAGGTGCCGAAGCGGCCGCTGCGCTGGCTGGAGCCGACGTACCAGCCGTCGTCGCACTGCTCCAACACGTATACTGTGTCGCCCTCGTTCAGTTCCAGCTCGTCCGGGTTCTGCGGTCGGTACTTGTACATTGCGCGGTATCTGATAGAGATATTTTTGTTTAGAACAATACAGATTTTACAACCAGAATTAGTAACAAGTAGGTAGGTAGGTACTTAATTGTATTTGTAAGCGTAACGAAAGGAAGGATTTTTCCGTGGGGTGTGAAAATGGGGGTACAATAAACAAAACACGGGTATGCAGCAAGTTCATCATCATCATCTCAGCCGATGGACGTCCACTGCTGGATATAGGCCTCCTCCAAGGATCGCCACAACGACCGGTACTGCGCTGCCCTCATCCAACGGGTTCCCGCTGCCTTCACAAGAACCCGAATGCCCCCCTTTGGAATCAAATGTGTGTATACGTGCTTGGTAGTACGATACCATGGTACTGTGCTTACGGTATGGCCTCGGCGTTGGTGTCGACGTACAGAGGCTCGGTGTTGTTGAGGTCGACGCCTGCGCCGGTCGGGGGGCCGTAGCCGCGCTCCGACGGCGTCATCGTCGCCTGCACCGGCTTCGCTACGTAACCTGCAGGAAATACATACAATATTATACAGGTAAACTGTAATCCTAAAGGTTGCCCAATACCCAAACACCCTCCTTGAGGGTATTATTATTATCTGTGGTTTTGGGCCTTGACAGGCTTGCTAAGCCTGTGCCACGTAGACCATCGCTGGTCCTTTGTGATCGCCCTTTTTATAGTTCCTTACCAATCCCCACTGCGGCCAGAAATCGCAGTAGATTCTTGATCGGGATAGTTTGTATCTCATCTCCTTGAGGGTAGGCATGTGCCCTACAGTACATATATGTAGGCGGATGATGGATGAACATTCAGAACATCCAAGTTACACTAGGAGATAGGTGAACAAATACCGAAAGAATGACCGGTAAAAAATACGGAGGGTAGAATATTTCCAAGAATGTTTTTTACTTAAATGAAATGCATGGAACCAATTTTTTTCAAAGACGTTAATCGAAGATAAGAAATGAATTGCACATATTCACACGGTTAGAACTAGTTAGGAAAACTGAAACTCTTACCACAAATTCTTATTTTCAATCTTACGGGTAGTAATAAAAATACAAATGCAGTGACTTCCTTGCTTCTGGCCGACCCAAAAAATGCCCGATATATGCCAATGGATGAAAGTAACTGAAAAAGAACTAACCAGGCAATGGTTGTGTAGCAGGTGGTGCGTTCGAAAGGGCTGGGCTGTTTTGTTGCGGCGTATAGCTGTGGGTGCCCATACTGCGCTTAGCGGAACCGTTCAGCAGGCCGTGGGCAGCCGGTGACGCTACCGGCTTCTCTGTACTGATGATCTGCTGCGGTTCTGGAAATTAAAAAAAAGTTTAAGAGTCAAAAAAAAAGTAGCTACGTCATTTTATTGTAAACAAACACGCTTAAGGTCTCCCGGGGTAATAGCAACTATGGAGCAATTGCACTTATAAGAATCACGTTTGAATTCTTTTCTTTATACCAACACACCTGCCTGACTGATAAATACAATTACTCCATAGCTGCAATTACCCCAGACGACCTGGTAAATGTTTTGTTTGTGCGTTAACTTTAACCATGCATTTTACACAGTGAACGCAATGCGTTCACTGATTCTATACGTCAAACTGAATAACTTTTATTTCAATTTCGAAATCACGAAAAAAACTCCTGTTCTATGCGTTTGAGTCAAAATTTGGCTCCATGTTGAATCTGAAGATTAGAATGCATGGTTTCCACAAAGACTAAAAACTGATTCCTGTATTTTGCAACTGGTATGCTGTAAGAAATATCTTTGCAGATTTACTCTCTCGGTTAACGATGACTTACCAGGTTTACTTTGACTAGGTTCCTGCAAGATGGTCACGTAGCTATCGGGGAATATCCCCGTCTTGCTGCCGTTCCGGCCCTCCCACCAGTTCTGGTCGATTCGTCTCGTCAGCACCACCAACTCTCCTTTCTTCAGTGGAAGCTCGAGGTTCGTTTGCGCTGTGAAGTCGAATTTCGCTCTCGCACGACCTTCTACTACGGCAGGCTTCCGAGGAGATTGTGCGACGTCACCTTTTAGAATCTGGAATTTGGTAAGAAAATGGTATGAAATATTTTCTTCCTGTTGTGGTTTGCTTCCTGAGTAGATAGCATTGGAATTACAAAGGGTAGATATGACATACTTAGGAGTAGGTAATTTTACAGTATGTGGTATCGGCATGGTTAGGTGATTAAATTGTAATTATCCTTATCGTTAGTCTCCCAAAAGACCTAGTCCTATGGAGATAGTACCTGTGGCCTTTGTTAAAAATTATGTCCGTCTGTAATCCTTGCATGTGGTCTGATTACCTATTTATTATCAAACACTGTCAATTCAATTTTAGAACCAAAGAATGTGAAAAGACTATCAAAGATCAAAAAGGTCAGAACTAGAGTGCAAAAATATATCTAAAAAAATATTGTCTTTCCATATAAATTATTTGTAGTAGTCTAATCATAAAATTACAATGCAGCTAATAGTGACTTGACATCACCTTCACCTTGCACAGGACATTATGAAATTAGGTAACGTTTTCTTTCCCATTTGATGTGGTATTATATTACCTAGGGTCTTACGTTTTTCCTGGTAGTTACAATTAGAGGTCGAAATATGAACTACGACCAGCCACTAGTTGACTGATAAATTCATAAATTTTTCGTCTTGTGGTGCCGTCATCTACCGGAGCGGAAGCTACCTATCTTTAAGTCTATTCGGACTCCAAACGACACAATACACACCTCAACATAATTGTAGGGGAACAGTCCTATCCTGCCATTCAGCTCGCCCTCGTACCAGTTCGCGTCGATCTGTCTCCTCACATGCAGAAGGTCTCCTTTCCTGAAGCTAAGTTCTCTCGCAGTCTGTCCGTTGAACGCGTACAACGCTCTGGCTACGATCTTCTCGGCTTCATCGTATCTATTCAGGGGTAGAATGTTCTTTTGCGCAGGCGTAAAGTTATCCTGATGTCTTCTGTTCTGCATGTCTTGGAGCTCCTGGAATGTTTTATATTTGTTCCTTGAGAGTCTGTTTTTCGGAGGTAAGTAGATACGTGTTTGATCAGCAGTTTAAAGTTAAACAAATCTCGAAAAAAAAAATAGTTTATCAATGGTCAAACACCATGCAAAGCTAATGATGTTGAGAAATTTATAGCATATTTTATTTCATTTACATTGATGACAAAGTACCTAATAAATTTTGCATTTTTTATTAGGTATGAAAAAGGATCGCTCCGAATCCATATAAATGACGTAGCCGAGATATGTTAAAGCGTTGAGAATGATTTTTAAAACATGAAAGAAATAGATAAAATCAAGTTAAACCAAGTTAGAAGAGCACTCTACAATCACGTTATCACTGTCTATCATCACCTTAATATAGGCATCAAACGCGTCTATGTCTTGAGGGTGAATTTCATTTTCCTGCAAATTTTAACACAATACTTCAATGAAATTCAAAATATTTTCTTAACGAGAAAGGAAATTAACAATATCCGGGCCTTTTAAATGTCATGATAATGTAGCCAAAAGGCAGTAAGGAAGTTAAAAACACATAAAGTTCTATATAAAACAAACCATTTAACAACAGGTAACTGTCGCCCATAAAATTATATTTCTATCGTAACATGCACAGATTTCCACTACACTGAACTACCTTTGAATATAATAGTTATACATTTACACGTAACTCTATGTTCGTAAAAAACCTTGCGCGCACGCATCGCGCAATACCATGATTCGATTCTCCCGCACGCTTGGTTTACACTGCCCTGAGTTTTGTTATGCCAAACGTACAATACAATTTCCATTATTTTACATTTCTATTTTAGCTGAAAATGAAGACCTTACGCCTTTACATTTAGAGTTTAATTTCGATTGAATTTTCAAGTTTTGAGAGCAATGCGAGTTGTAAATGGCATGGTACTGGTCGTTTTGGTCAACGGATTTATTCACGAAGCTACAAGAGAGAGCCAAGGTCATTTCGTTACTGGATATTATTATTAATTTAAAAACAGTTAAAATGCCATAACCTGCTCATATAACCCGCCTAGTTCTGACATTCTTGTGTTAATGAGGCATAATATTTAGAATCTATTTTTGTTTTATCTGCTAATACCTTATCTACTTCCGCATAATTTGTACATGAGTCAATATTTAACAAAATGTTTGACTTGATAGACACAAAATCTAAACTGCAAATTAGTAAATTTATGAGATCTCTATTTTTAAAAGACTGTATGACGTTTATTTCTCTACATGTTACTTCTTTAACAATGATTATGTAAATAGTAAATAATGTATGCACCGCCGTGTGTACTAGAGTGATTCTAACACGGACTCTCTACTCTAACGTTACGCTCTCTATTTATAAATATAACTGGCTCTAGAGTATTGTACTTATTATATTTGTGTTAGTAGTGTCCACGGGTTAGGTACATTTACTAAAAATTTAGGACAAATTTACCCGTTAACCGCTACTATTCCCCACGGCTCTCTTTTATTTAGTCTTATCGTCGAAATATCGTCAAAACAATAGAGAAAATTGACTTAAAAATTGGTTCATTAATTCTTAAGTTAAAACGCAGCAACTATGAAAATAACCACGGCGTAACTTAAGGTGCTTGGACCAAGCGTCTCGCCAGACTTGGAGAAATTAAGTCAGTCAGTAACTAAGTTGTATTGTCTAATCCACGATAAATCCTAGACACGATTTTAGCAGTTAAAAAGGTTGCATAAATTTTTTTTCTACAAATATCTTCAAAGGTAACAAAGAAAATTGCGACGAAGTCTGTTATTCACTGTCGAGAATAATAACAACTGAATCATTTTATAATTACGAGTATCTAGATAAATGACCATCGGAATGATAATCACTTAATGATTTAACAAGTTCTCTATCGATACCTACTCAGTTTGCTCATTAATATTACTTATGTACAGGATGAAGACGAAAAATAAATTAAAATTTACGTACTAACCTAACCCGTAAAAATCAAATTGTTCATCGCGTTCCGAAAGTTCAATTAAACCCATTGCGTATTACATTTTAATTATTTTATTCAAGCGTGATAAGTTATACATGTATAGATCTTACCTTTAATTCTTTACGTACGATAATTTCAATAAGAATAGTAGTATTACAAATTAGAACACCTTTTGTAACGTCATACATTTGTAAATAGACATGCAAGAATAGCATTAAATTTTCTCGTAACTTTGCGTTTGAGATAAACTGTACTTTCTTAGAGTAAAAGTGACTCTACGTGTATGTAAATAAGAACTGGAAAAACCGCTTGTTAACAACTGATTTTCTCTTCAAGGGCCCGAAACCGCAGTCATAGCCCATAGCATAATCAAACAATAATTTCTCTTGCAGAGAAAATGAGCTGGGAAACGTTTTACTATTACATTAGGATGTACGGGAAACAACAAAAGTACTGCATTTGTTTGGACAGTTGTGTTTTGTGACAGTTTAAACTTTGGTTCGTAGATGTACATCCGGTGTTGTTACATGCGAACGCATTTGGTAAATAGCTCGCAACATGAGATGAGTTTTATAATTTATGCATGCTAACAATTTATACCGGTAACATCGTTTAAGTTGAGTTATATTCTCGTACTTATTTTACCAACGATATAGCTTAAGATTTAGCTTTTGAAATAAGAAATTATAATAAAACTGACAACATCAAAACTCACAAACAATTGGGTCTTTTGTATGAAAAAACTAATTTGAAAAATAATATCATTATAAATACCTAACATAATAAATTAATTTTACTTTGTCGTTATACATTCATATCTTATTTAATCTAAGCGTAAGTAAATGTATAGGTACCTGTATCATAGTAGCAACCTTCAGTTTCTAGGTTACTATAATAACTTCAAATTTACTACCGAACACGCACGATACGAAACGTAACAGAACGTAGCCGTAACTAAAATGCTCGCGTTATGTAAATATGGCAAGCATGCCGCTATCTCGAGCACATTGTAATGTCTACCAAATCGCATCGCCGCCCGGTCACGATTGTGACCGCTAAACTAAACTTTGGTACTTGCATAGAAACCGCAACAACATAGATGATATTACTGGACACGACGTGATATACTTTAGTTCTATAAACTTGTTATGGACAAGTAATAAGACAAAGAGTAAATATTATGTAGTACACTTCAACATAATCACACGTACGTAATAGATATTTAACTCGATGATTAGGGCTAACGAGTAAGTATCGATCAAACTGCAGTTGCGTGCCACGATGGGATTCAACGTATCGGCTATGAATTAACTAAGTACTAACACGCTAATGGTTTTGAACTTTGAACTCTGATATTTTGATTACGGCTTTTGGAATATCGTTGGTTTGTTTTATCTATCTGAAATAAAAGTTATGAGCATGAATGCAAATATCATTTTAGGAGATGGGATTGAAAGAATAATGACAAAGTTGGTCTACATCTAACAGTGTGCAAAACACAAATCATCTAAACTACTTACTATGATTATGATTGCTGTCTTCTAAACTCTAGACTTAGGTATTCGATAATTTACAGATAATTTCATATTATTAGATATCATCATTATAATTTCATTTCAATAACATTTAGGTACTGCTGAACTAAGGTATGTAGTAATAGATACCTACTCTTTCTTATACTGTGGCTAAGGTATCCCCGAATGATTTACACAATGCTATATAGTTTTGGTGTAATTTGGATCCATCAGTTCCCTACACTCTTCAAGTGATGGTTGTTTTGCACGGCTAGCATGCCACCCACGACAAAGCGACAAACAGAGAAAAGCGTCATGCGCGCTCTTTTTTGGCATTTGTAAACTAAGCACATCTAGATTTTAATCATTTTCTCGGAGGTGGAATGCAAGGCCTACAGGGACGCATTTTACAATAAAATGCAATAGGTAACAATAAGCTCCCATACTCGTACCATTTTTTGACGAAAGGAGAACCTCCTTCCTTTTTCATACCAACGAAAGAATCTATCGGACACTATGATTCTTACCTGCAAGTACTTGTTTCTCTTCTGTTCCCTGTAGAGCCTCTTCATATGCTCGGCCTGCTGGCGCGCCAGCTCCCGCTCCGGCACCAGGGGCAGGGGGTCGTGACGCACCGGACATCTGTAGTGTATGTTGACGTCACTCTCCACGTAGCGACGGGGGGATTCTGGGGGACATCATGACTATCAGAAAGCGGGCAAAGAACGATAATAATTGAGGTATACCGCGCTGTAGGAAGGTCAATATTGCCTACAAAAAACTACAGAAAAAAACGTATTTGGCATAAATTCTTACTCATCAGTCATCATAGTTATTCATAGTTATTTAAATTGTAGCTATTATAAATAAAAAATGAACACTATCTAAGGACAAGGAGGAGGATCAGAATTGTGCGAGGATCTCCTCTAAAAAGATTGACTTTGTTCATCTTATCTTATTATGGGGGCTGGCAAGCCAGCAACACTTCGACCCAATGGGATCTTTTGTGTTGACCCACCTCTACATATCTAATTTCCCTTTAAAAACGTGATAAATGATTGCAATACCGCTCAGGGTAAGATACTTGTAAATCTTGTAATCTCCCAGCAGGCACATACATTTGGCTATGTTAGCCACATGACAGCTCATCAACGCCAACAACGGAGTTGCAGTCGCCGTGGCCGAAATCGGTCAGGAGCAATATTTAACATTACTTATTTAATTAGAGGAGAAAATTCTCGCTGCAGTAAGAAAGATACAGAGCCATTGGTGAGAAGAGTAAATGAAAGCCATAAGTGGATTAAAATTATCCCTTTATTTACATTTTTTTAAATATTTTATAAGTATTACTTTAATTACACACACGTACAATTTTCACTTTATTCTACTAACTACGTAACTATTCACGAACAAATTAAAATTAAGTACTTTTAAACTTTCACGTAGTAGTGTTAATTCTTAATTACGAGTGTATTAGACATTACTTTAATAAAGTCATTTTGGCGTAAAGTGAAAGTGATGTTATGGAATCGACGATGGCGATTGCATCATAGAGATCGAAGGCATTCGACGGATATTTTTGTTTGGACGTGTCCATTATGAGCCGTATCTCATCGTTTTATACTTGATTGGGTATCAACTTTACTGTTTTGTGATAGAGTTGGCTTTAGAATGAACTTGGGGTACGACGTACCTCATACGTAATGTCAGCACATCGTGAATGGAACCGGTTTACGATCATTATGTGTTGAACGACGGAAGTAGTAATATTATGAAAGGTTGTAAATTTTTGGTAATATAACAAATTTATTACCTACTAAATATAATTTTAATGCAGCTGAGCTCGACATATTTGAATCGAACCACGTAAGAACCTGTACGACTAGCATGCCGTGCACGACAAATCGACAAAAGGAGAAAAACGCCTTACACGATGCTGACTCGAATAAGAATCTCCGATTCCACTCATAACTATACCTAAAGAATGTTTTAAAATACACTTTATTTATTTTACAAGGAAATATATATCTACCATAAATCACAAAAAGAGTGGCATTAATAAATATTAGGTATACATTTTCAAACATGACTCGTAGAGTCAAAGATAAAAGTTTCTGCAAATCAGCAAAGTTAGTGACAAAAAGAATCGAAAGCCCTTTGTAATACGGAAAAGAAGGAAAACTTTCACGGAACAGTAGTAGTAATTCCAGGCACGCGCTACGAGCACGAGCGGACACGGGCGTGTACGAACATTGTGCACGGATATCACCATAAACTTCACATTGAGGTTAACTCCACATTCTGACCTACCTATCTGTGCTTTTGTGTAATATACAAATGTTTGCTTGATAAAACATGTCCAGTCTAGACATTGGGATAGCGAGCTTTTTATTCAGCATTAAAACATTTTTTTCAATTAAAACAAATTTCCTAGAAATTCGACATAACAGAGACGGCATTTTATTTTTAGAACTTATTCAAAAAGTTTTTATTTTATATAACCAGTCGTAACTGGTTGTATTTGCTCGAAAAAATAGCAAAATGACATTTGCTGTAATAAAAGAAAATTTAATGTATTTTTAAATTTGGTTGGTCTAATGGCAATCAACAAATTTTTTTCGTGTAATTTCAGCCGGTATCCATACATATATTTTTTCTAATTTCTTAATGTTGGTACCTACTTACATAAAACCTCTTTTGATTATTTTCGATGGATTCTAAATGTGTTGAACTCCCAGCAAGGCAAGTAATTAAATATCTGTGGTTTATTGTGGTTTATTTAAATATAAATAAGGTTCAAAGCCTTATTTTTTGAACTTTTTATTTGAACCTTATTTCTTCGTAGTTCAACAAAGAAATAAGGTTCAAATAAGGCTTTGAAGCGTCTTCGAATCCTCATGCATTTCATCATCATCAAATTATTTGACCATTATGCCCATTATTATTAATAAATAACTATTATGTCACCGTCAATTGTTCCCATTATCATCAATAATAAGATATTGTTACAATAGCCAACGAGAATTAGATTTATTTCGAACTCTTAAAGGCTTACAAAAAATGCCTCAGAAAGTATATTGCATCGGAAATTAATTTTTCAATAGGTACGGACGGAGTTTCCGTCCGTTAAAAGTGGGTCAGTAAAGTTTAACTAAGTAGGTTAAGAATGCTTAAACGCTAGAACTACCTACTTGTCGGAAAGCAATTTCTTCCTGTAATTATCTCCATAGGCGATTGCACGAAAGACTTGGAAAGCTGCTGCGATCGTAAGAGCAATCAACTTTAATGCGTTTTCACTTTTTACAAGTTATATAAAATGGATAATTACCTACAGGATACACACGTTCTACGTCTTCATTTGCAGTACAACTATACGGTTAATACTACTATCTATTCTGTGGACATAACGCATTGAGGTGTATTTTAGTCACATAATGGCAGAAGAGTGTCAAATAAATAAAAGAAAGTGAAATCTCACTTGTTCAGTTCTATACTCTTCTAGAAACAACATTACACAAAAAGAACTATGCAAGAGAATTTAAAATGACAAACATTTAACATAAAAATAAAAAGTACTATTTAATAAATAATAATAGAGAAATGACATAAAATTAGAATGTAAAGTAACGTCCAAACACACAAGGTATGCATTTGATCTACAAATTGGCAATTATAGAAATGCAACACGCTGTTTTTACGACAATTAAAAATTAATTGATACGTTTGTTACATGATTGGAAGTACATTTTTGTGTAGCTTACGGCGCATACCTCACAAATGTTATGCTTCCCATACTTTTGTACATTTGTAACTAAAAAATTAGCTGAAACTATTTAAAAAATTAATTACTAAAATAATGATTGTGAAAAATGCACAGGTTTACTCCTGTAAAAAAATATGTTGGCCTTAATGTGAGTCTGGAGTCTGGACTAGGGTAGGTACACACGGCGACACATCAAGCTATACAAAACCAAAATAAGCTGGCCGCGCGCAGGACGAGTAACGTAGGTATAACGTCTCGCGACCAGTTTATATTGGTTTTGTATAGCTTGATGTGTCGCCGTGTGTGCTATCGCGGACTTTTCCGCCTGACCACTTATACATTTTTTCGGATAATTTCGCTCATAATTTATTTTTTGGAAACTATTAATTCATTGGTATATTCTTCAATAGGGCGAGGATAGACAGCACTTTTCCGCCGCGAAAAAAGTCAAAAGTCCGCGATAGTACACACGGCGACACATCAAGCTATACAAAACCAACGTAAGCTGGCCACGCGACGGTATACGTTACTCGACCTTCGCGCGCCCAGCTTATGTTGGTTTTGTATGTGTCGCCGTGCGTACATCTACATGGTGAAATTGATATCATTAGCATCCTTTTAAACTAAGAGTCTACCCATCAAACTGAACAACTTTTACTATCGAAGCAAACCGATCGGAGCAACTAAAAAATCAGCTGTCCCATACTAAACTGCAATGCCTACTCGACTCAAATGTATGCAACAGCAGATTTTGCTCCGATCGGTTTGCTCCCATAGTACCTAAAAGTTTTTCAGTTTGATGGGTAGACTAGTTTAAAAGGATACCAATGATATCAATTTCACCCTTTATAAAATATTATATTATTTTAACGATGTTTTATTTTAAATTGCTTAATCTTAAATTTTTAGGGTCTAGTCGACCTTTGCCTAGGTTTTCCAGGGTATTGCTTCAGATTTCTTCATGATTCCATTTATTAATAGTCAGTTAGAATTTCAATAACAGTATCCATTTCCACCTTTCAACTATCAGTTTCAAGTAAATTGAGAAACGACCTAAGCAAGAAGGTATTTTAATCTGTCTTGACCTCAATAATATTTCATAAGCAGGCAGTCAAGCGTAGCCATATCCAATTAATAGAGTCCTACTATCCTACTAAGCATTCAAGCATAAGTTACAAAAAACAGAAATTAATATAGTTCGTAGATTTTTCAGCGTACACAACTCCAAATTATTCAATTTGTAAAAATTATGGCATAGCATAGCATATGCTCACGTCTATATTCCCCAAGGGGGTAGTCAGTGATATTCTGAAACCTCAGAACATACACATTTCACTAGTACCGAAACTCTATCCAGTGTGATGGGGAGTGAGCCCGTCGCCACTTATAATTATAATGGACAGTGGATACAATAACGCCTAAAAATAATATTTTTAAATGCGCGAAGTGTGCGCGAATAAGTAATTTATAAACAAAATAAAATCAATCACCATGGGTGGTCATTTTCTTTATCTGCTTCAGTATGCCCATCTCAGTTCGCCCACAACAATCCAACGCACAAAACAACGACGCACTGTTGTTAATAATATAATCTTTGATCCGTCAACACGACCGCGACTGTCGATGTCGGCTTACGACGACCACGACAGATCAGCTGCGCTTGCACTTGCTTACTTTCAACAGTTTCAACTCAAGCAGTCCCCCGTCCAAATCTCCCGCCAAATCGACGCTCGTTACTTTCGCACTGCGCGTGCGCGTGTCCAAAATAAAGCTACTATCTATGGCATTTATTACCCATGACTAACGTGTTGACATTTCATCATTTAAAAACAAGTTTTGTAAAAATGTCTCTGCTACTTTACATTTTTGTTGCGTATCGTCATTCATCATTACAGTTTGAAAACAAACAATGAAGTCGCATCGTCGTAAATAAAGAAGCATAGAAAATTTAGTAACAAAAAAGTGAACAATATGAGTAGGTATACTCACTATACGGCAGCGGCGCGTAAACATCCGGATACGTCGTTGTTCTATTCACCCATTCACTAAAGTCGTGTAATGTATGACGATTTTCTTCTCTTTTTGTATCCCTCGACTTTTCTCGTAGTGGTGCTAGTTTTTCGTTATCATTTTCCTTTTCTTCACACTTAATGGCTAAATTCGTGAGAGAGGCAGAAATACTGTGTTTTTGTAATTTATCTCCATCGTGGTAATTGTCTGTGATTGCATCAATAGTCTTGTGGGGTTTTTCAAGTATTTGCATTGATTTGTAGTCGTCAGTTTGTTGAACGTTAGCGACGATTTCTTCTATTGGTTCCGCCTCAGTTTCTCTCTCTGGAATCTCTTCAGTGATCGTATCTGTATTCTCTTCAATGTCATTGTGAAAAACTTTTTTTGTTGCAAACGATTCATTACTTTTTCCACTATCCGAGTCACATTTCGATACTGATTCATTTGGACTGCTCTCTTTAGAGAAGTAAGCACTGTCATCGATAGCATCTTCACTTTCATCGTAAAGGAGGTTTCTCTTCACGTACCTGTTTAGTGCTATTTGTGATTTAGATAAAGATCCAGAAGTGGGGACGTCACTGAAAAATCCATCATCTTCGTAAAGAATTTCTTCGCTGGGTGTAGAACGGATTCCTCTTCGTAGATTTGTATTCATTTTTGCTTAGTTTTAATTAAACATTATTTTATTTAGCACTTTACTAAGCCGGTTTGCACTGCACTGAAGAGGCGATACACAGATAACATGTTATCAGTTCAAAGTGATAAACATTTATCGATACATTTCACGTAGATATAATGTCACAGCACAATAATATCAAAACATAATATTGCTCGCGATCTACATCACACCGAACGTGAACACGAGGCTAGTCGAACTATTTACAATTGAAAAAAAAAAACCGAACAGACAAGTTTTGGCGGCCCAATGACGTAAATCTCGAGCTCGAGGCGATCACTATCTAAAAGATATGAATTAACTTTTTGCTAAATTACTGAATCAAATTTACGCCGCGAATTCGTTGGCGGTGACTAATATACCATACTTTATTATACACAGTTATAATTTTATAAGAATATATTAAGGTAAGTTTTATTAAAATGTTCCAAGACCATGTATGTTGGCGGCGGTCAAAGGAATAACTATAAGGGGCCGATTGTTTTGAACAAAGGCTATTGTTTCTTTTTTCATTCGCACAGATAATATAGGTATAATTGCAACGCGTGTCGGCTCTCACGACGTTAACAATTTGAGTGATTTTCGGAAGGAAAGTACAGTAGAAGAGTAGTTATCTAATTTTTACAAAGTAGGTCAGGTTCTGTATTTTATTATTTTATGAGATAACTGTTTTATTCCACAGTGTTTTAGGGCTGCAATCTGGTAGAGCATGATGTAACTGATAAAATCATTGATGTATGTGACATATAGATATAATATTATGATATACTTGCCTGTGTCTGAATAGCTCCCATACGAGGATCTGCGTGGAGGATCCGGTGCCAAGTCGCTCTCTACCAGGGTACAACAAAACACGATAATGAAGGACTAAACAAAAATGCACATTGCAAAACTATAATCAAAGATACATTGAATATTCGTTATGTACACACAATCTAGAAAACAATCGATTACTTATATTTTTATATTATACAATGAAAATCGATTAGCGTTAAGACAGTGAATGAGACTCACGCAACGTAAACACGCACAGGAACTAAGGGAACATACATAACGACCATCAATAAATCTTGAAAGCATAATCTGTACAATAACTCCAAAATTAAACATACATTAGGAGAATATTGTAGAATGAATAAATTACAATCTAGTATAAAGTTGGGAAATTAACCTTGAAATGTGACCGTGTGTCGGGATGGCGTGACATAGGGCGCGAGGCGGTAGGGCCAGGAGGCGGGCGGCGGCCGCGGAGGCGCGCGTGGCGGCTCGTAGCGGCTCGCCGGCCGGTGAACCGATGGATCAAACTCTTGCTTTGCTAGCACGTCGCTCTTCAATATAGAGCTCAATTTTACCGACTCCTTTGCGACTGTTCGTTTAATATCTTTTTTAACAGGAGACGTACGACCACGTATTAACGTTTCTGGGTCATTAACAGCCCTGTTGTTATCGCTACGTTTCGGGTAACGATGCGCTATCCATGATCCCGCTAGATACGGAGCAATATCCCGGAGTTCGCTCACGTCAGGAGCGGAAGCATAAATTTGACCGAGAAGAGACATCGCTTCGAATCTTCGTCGAATACGATCCACTTCTCCGGTGCGACATTCTATAGCCTCCTCAGCGGACCTGGACCGCGGTGAGTTTCGTCTACGAAGGGTAGCTAATTTCGAAATAATATCGATATGTGGCATGTAACGATTAGTAGGGCGGAGAGGTACACGCGCTACAGGTAGTCCTCTCAACTTGTCGCTTCGAGATGAAAACCTTTCATCGGATGACCATTTATTGTGGAGGACGTTTCGAGCGATTTCGGGATCACTGCGATGGCGACGTAGCACAGCGCCAGCCGCAGAGGGCGAGTCGAAGCGTCGCGCCAGGCGGCGCACCTCGCCCGCCCGCGCCAGGTTGAGGTACGCGCGCCAGTAGCGCTCGGGGTCGGGCGACGGGCTTCGACTGCGCCAGATTGTCTCGTCACTGGAGTACCGTAGCGTGTCAGGCGTCCGCCGATCGGTGACGTACACTTCCGAATGAGGCGAAACCGATCTTGAATATAGTTCAGGCTTTAAGGGAAGCGATAAAAATTTATTCTTTTCACTTTCTCCGAATAGTTCCTTGAAATTTGTACAAGACTGTGATTGAACAATTTGTTTTTGTTGCGGTTCAGATTCCTTTGCTTCGGTGTGCTTAGGTACGTTAGAATGAACTTTGACCTGGTTCTCTTTTTCATCTGAATTTTCTCTCGCATGATAAATAGTATTTGCCTGTTCTGAAACTTTTTTCACTGATTCAAAATATTCTACCTTTTTCTGGACTTCTTTCTTGGGACCTCTGTAAATGACGGTTTTATTCGATAAATCAGAACTAGCAGTCTCAGTCTCGCTTGCCGAAGATTGGTATTGTGTTTCAGACTTTTCGACATTTGGGTACACGACATGCCTTGTCGTATCATCTTTGAGATTATCGTTTTCCGTTTGACAAAGTTTTTTATTTGAGAATTCATTCGAAACTTCGTTATCTTTTATTTCAGTCGTAAGCTGATCATTAGCTTTGCTAATCTCAATTTCTTGTTTTAATGTAAGTGGGACTGCGTTTTCGAATTTGTTTATTCTGTCTAAAACTTCTTTGCTAAGTGTTTGTGAAATTTTCCTCTTGTCGTTTTCACTGAGACTCATCTGAATTTTATTGACGTTATTTTTTAGATCTTTGACTGACG
The DNA here is from genome assembly GCA_922987775.1 of Agonopterix subpropinquella. Classification (NCBI taxonomy): domain Eukaryota; kingdom Metazoa; phylum Arthropoda; class Insecta; order Lepidoptera; family Depressariidae; genus Agonopterix; species Agonopterix subpropinquella. Next base: position 14,453,640 of record OV277701.1, on the reverse strand, counting down.
TTATTGGACAGGAAATCGCAGCTATTGACTCTGATTTACTCAGCTCTTTTTCATGTACAGGAGGACTCGGGGAACTTATCAGTGAATTGCATCTAACATGCAACGTTTGTTTTCCCACGCTATTAGTATCTTGCACATCAACAGTAAATTTCTCAGATTCTAGCTTATTTGATTTAGATTCTAACTCTCTGCTGTAAATGGCGTTAAGTTGACTTTTTAGTGCGTTTACTTGTTCCATTGACAAACTGCTCCATAAACGATTGCCGAGGCCTATTTTTTTACGAAGTTCCGCCAATGAACTATCCTGTTGCAATGTCACAACAGGCTTAACAATACTCCGTCTTTCTGGTGACTCGTTTTCATTCTTTCTGTTAATATTGAATGCGGTTTCTGCAACACTAGTTCCTCTCCACAGTGGCTTATACATATCCTTAGACGGTTCAGTTTCTAAAGAATCGAAAAGAGGTACGTGTTGAAAATGATCTTTTAGATCCTCTACAGATTTTTCTTTGATTCTAAGACCTCTGTCTGTATCATAATTCCACCGAAGATCTTTAGGATCTCTAGGATAAAACAATACATCATTTTCACTCTGAGCTATCTTCAATTTATGGTAAAGAATATTTAATTCTTCTTCAGCACGTTCTATTGCTCGAATTTTTTTCCACCGGTCAAAATCGATTATTTCTTCGTCTTTCCTTCTATGCCGTAAATCACAAGTAGATGTAGTTTTCTCTAATTCTGCTACCCTCTCCAAGTACGTATAGTATCTATTAAGTTCTCGGAATCGTTCCGATCTAACTTTTGTATCCTGCATGTCCTGAATATATTCATCGTAATCAGGATCATTGTCGCATAAATTTGAGTCACTTCTTGTCTTTACTGAGATATTATCTTGTGGCATTTTCTTATCTGCATCGCCCGCACTACGCGTTCGTAATATATTTTTTGCGGTATTTCCAGATTTACCACTTTGTACCCTTGCATTATGAATGCGACGATAGGATGGAGATCTAACTGTAACTGGCGAAGTAGACTGACTCCTACTTTGGCTCAACGTACATTTTGTTTTTTTAATAACTTTCGGAGATACGGGTCTTGATGTTTGAGAAAAGAACATAGTGGATGGTTGTTTTTCTTCTGCCGTCTTTACATCAGTTACTTCTGATTTTGGTATAGAACGTCTAATAACAGTCGGGGAAATGGGACGAACGGTATCACTGAAAATCATTCTTGTTGGGGATTGAGATAGATGCCTTTGTTGAACTGACGGTGTAACAATTTTTTTTGTTACTTTAGGAGAAACCGGCCGCGTTGTTTGGGAGAAAAATAATCTAGACGGTGATACATCTGTCCGCAACACACGTTCTCGTGGTTTTTTATAAAACACTACGGTAGGCGACTTAGGTCGAGAGGTTTGCGAAAAGTACATCTTATTTTCAGGTGGTTCACTTTTACTACGAACTGTAGCCAACGATGACGTGGATCCAAATTCCTCGCCTTTTGATAAACTGTCGAATTTCCTGATTTCACCGTGTATTCTGCCAGGCCACGATATTGATCGAGGACTCTGTGCTCGTGCCGGGCTTGGATATCTGTCCCACATTTTAAACCGAGATAGAGAAACTGGCTTTCGATGTATTAGATATGTATTTAATGATTTCGGTGTATTATTGTCTGGTGGGAATGACTGAAACATTTTAGCTTTTTGTAATACTGTAGTATTTGGTTCCAATAATGGGTATGCTATGGTCGGGATAATGGAGCCTCCAAGAAATAGGTGTTGGAAAAAAGAGTCTGTGAGTACAGCATCACGAGTTCTTTTAATTTCTTTCGAACTAATGGTTCTTTTACCAACATTTTCATATGAACCAAAGTTAGATGCTTCGTTAGATGTATCGCCAAATTGGCTGCCACATTCGGAGTCATTAGGAGATTTTGATGATGCCTTCTTCGTCGTTTTTGTTCGAATCGTCTTCTTAACGTTTTTATTTATATCTTTAGTTTTTTTGCTACAAGACTCATGACACGGCACGCTTCGAGGTCTTGTAGTCACACTTTCTAATGGTTTTTTGTTTTTCAAATTTGTTACAACCGCTGTCTTGATTATATTTTGGTTCTGTTTTTTTACAGGAGAAGAAATGTTAGTTGATGATTTAGAAAAACTGGAAGAGGTTTGGAGGGATAATGTTTTTGATGTTTTACTGTCACTCTTAGTCGTCAAACAAGGATTTGATTTGGTGTGCGCATTCGATATCTTTAGTTTTTGAACTTTTTCCGCAGTACGTGTCATATCTCTACTTCTGTGAGTAGCGCTTAGAGGTGGAGATTTAGCGCTAGAAACTGAAGGCTTTGTGATTAATTTTGTCGATGTTGCGCTACCTGCTCTCATAATAGATTTAGTTCGTGCTTTGGCTAGATCTATACGTTCGTTACGCTTATCGGAGCTCCATAGTTTATCCAAAGATGTTACTCTGTCTAATATGTTCGATATCGGGGTTCTTCTCCCAGCTCCGCCTTCTATCACCACAGAGGCTCGAGAGCCGCCATATTTACTGTGAAGAGAGTTCGCATATTCAGTAGGAAGTAAAGTTCTTCTTGGCGAACCGAAACTGCTCGTACCGACAGGTTTGGCTTCACTTACTGTATGTTTGGCAGATGTTTTTGTCGGGGTAACTAAATTCCGTCTATTGATAGCGGGAGGAGCAGATGTAGACATGATTCTCACTTTAGGCGACTTTTGATCCGTCACGTTACTACTCGACTCAGATTTGTTTTTATTTATTATATGCGTATTCTGTCTTATTAATTTATTGCTTATTTTGTCCCGGAGAAAGTCCACATTAGATTGGGTATGTGCTACAGCAGATCGCTTTGGTGAGGTCGACACAGGTCGTGTAGACGTCACCAGTCTAAGAGTTCTACTATTTCTAGAAGATACTCTTCGAGGTGGGGCAGGCGGGTACTCAGCTACCCTACTCGGTACGTCAACACTTATAAAAGATGGAATCTGTTTCTTGAATTTCTTCGGTACTTCTTCCTCGACACTAGTCACCGGGTAACAGATAACTTCATGATGTTTCGGTGTTTTCTTGTGAACTCTTATCTTCGTCAGGGTGGATGAAATCGGAAAGTATTCGATTTCCGATTCGTCTGTGGAAATTCAACCGACGTTCAATAGCACATTCTTCGTTACTTGTGCTAATTAGATGTGATAAAAACGTGTATCTTGTGCTGCAATGTTTTGTGACGCTTGAAAGCATTCCAGCGTTTCTAACTGTGGTACTACAAAAGTGCCGGGTAACTTATCCAAATGTAAAAAAAGGGTTTCTCTGTGCATGTTTAATTTTGGAGTCTACCAGTGTTCATGCACTATAGTGTTTACCTTATTACGTAGCCAACTCAGTTACTGAAGTTCCCGCACCTTGTTATGAGAATGAATAAGAGCATGCATATCAGAAATATGGACTTACCTCAGTTGTACTTGGTTATAAACTAATATGTACGCAGTAGAGAGCATCGTTACACTCATTATAATGTGGCCTTGAGCGAGCACGTCCTACAATAGGTCCCATATGATGTGATAGACCATGTCTGTGACACATGGAAATGCAATCACCTTGACCAAGTTCTATGACAGTGGAGCAATGCCTTTCTGTGCTGGTCTTTTTTGATATTTTAATTTATTTTTCGTTTAGACAATAGCCCCAATAAAATTTGGGTAAAATCTGGTAAGTTGTACCATGGCTAGAGATCGGATAATCGGATGCATATTTACCTAAACTTCACCTTTTTTCGCCACAAAAACAGGCTTTGGATATGCCTTTCTGAATTAAGTTATTTAAAAAAATCGGGCCACCGGATCCTCGTAGGTAGTCACACCACTACGATATAACCTACTTCCGACAACATTGAACAACTTGGACAACACGAACAACTCTGACAACACTAAAAACTCTGACAACGTTGTTCAAATGTCAAAGCTCTACGATATTTTGTATGTCGATAAATCTTTAACCAATCCCGGGGCTTCAGAACGATCCTGGGATTGTTTCATAAAATATACGAACAAAGACGTGTCCACACTATTCTTGTGAAAAATCAAGTTTAGGTAAATATGCATCTGAATATCCGATCTCTAATCATGGCGCAGCCGCAGTGTAGGTACGTGAAACGTCTTGTACCGAGTAATGGCTTCTATCCTCTAATCTAAATAATAGTAATAAAATAATGCCGGTAGGTATACTTCCAAAGTATAATAAATGATCTTATCATAACATATTTTATTACATATGGTTACTGCAAGTGACCCCTAGTACCCTACTGACCGAAATGAGAGACGTTTCACGTAAAAAGATTCTTCTAATTGAAATATAGTAGGTTTAAATAATTCGTAAGCATAAGATATTAATCACCGACACCAATTTGAATAGTTCAAAACCATGCTTTATTACTGCTTAAGTGCTTGTCGTTTGCACTTAGTACAAGCTTAAAAGGTTAATAGCTTAAAAAGTACAGGTACAGCTTAGAATTACGACACATCTAGTTATAATCATTCAGCTTAAGATAGAGCGGACATACATTATCTCAACATTCTAGTTAAAATGTAAAACGGAAGATAAATGTAGGTACTAAGTATTTCATCATCATATTCTTGGCCATATCCCACTACTTAGGGCAATATGTCATAATCTTCCATTCATCTCTTTTTAACCTTCATTTCAGCTCACTCACTCCTTTCTCCACCTCCACATAACAAGTGATGGATCCCCCTTAATAAATGCTGACGGTGTTTTAAGGAGATGATGAGACCATCAAACTGAATAACTTTCTTTACGGGACCAATGCCTAAAGCGCAAACAAAAAAAATCGGTTATTTCATAAAAAACTGCAATCTCACTCGACCCAAAAGTATGGGACAGCAGATTTTTTTCGCGATTTCAAAGTAGGTCTGACAGAGAAAGTTGTATGTCTGATCATCCTTTTAAAAAAACCGTCAGCAAATTAAGTTGGACCCTGTATTTGTTGATGTCAAATTCAAACTTTTTCAAACTTGTGTAAGCTTTGTATAAAAAAGCAGCCCGAGATACCCTTAATTTTGAAATATCGTGTTCCCCCTCTATACTCCATTCCATTTGGTTGCATTTTCGTTGCTATTTAGCAACGAAATTTGAAGGCTATTTTGAATTACAGAAACAGAGATTTGACTTATTCTTAGAAAAGATAATATCGTAATGTCGTATCTTCCATAAATCATATTTGCCAATCAGAATTGACCAGAAAGGTAAATATGAGTCGGAAAATATTTTCGTCCTTATCTGGAATGAAGTATAGATTTTCTTCTGTAGTTACCCGGTTACCAATAATTTACGATAGCAAAATAATATTCGATTAAATAAATACCTTGTCTAGGCGGTGCAGGCGAGCGGAACCCTCTGAGCGGGGGTTCCCCACCAGCCTGCAGGTCTCTGTAAGCGGCTCGTCTCTCGGCAGGCGATAGTGGCGCCTCGGTGTCGTCTCGCCGACGGAATACTAACGTAGAATCAGACTCGTAGCCCGATTCCTTTAGCGCTCTAGAAGTAAACATGATAAATAAGTAAGAGCAACACGACTTACTTGCTAAAACATAGGATACTGTCTTTATTTAATAAATTAAAGCTATATTACAAAATAAGGGATTCGTTTTTTTTTTATTTCACTTATGTTCATTTTTTTTATGAATTTTTATTTTTCTGATAATGGCGGCATTATGGCCATGACCTAAAGACGATTATGAAAATTAATAAGATAATTTCAGTGATATGTAAAGAAATTTCAGATGATGAGATTCAGTTTCAGGCAAAGGAAATGCATCCCATTCCGTCGTGAAATAAATTTTTCAGTGTTGTGGAAATAGCTCTAAAAATAATGGACAGAAAAATCTGAAAATTTTTATAAAAGCTTATATATAGGACATAATCTCCAACTGATTGTCGAATTTTGTTATTGTTCGATGTTGTCCATTTCAAATTATTTTATTTTATAAAATTTAGGAAAACTTTACGGACTAATTACAGCTGTATTCACTTTTTTATAAAACAAGATTGGAACTAAAAGTTTCCACAAATAAATATCATTCGTTAAAAAAATACAAAATGGATACTAATTCTTATGTAAAAGGACCAAATTGATACCAACCTTGCCATATTTGACTTAGAAAGGATCGTAGATGTAAGGTCCTTCTTTTCTTTTGGCGATGCTTGTGGCAGAGACGTCGTACTTGATATGTTTTGCTGTGAAATACAATTATTAATACAAAAACCCGTAAAGAATTTACAGATTGATAATATCTATTAGGTAGAGACTTTATAAATACATGCTCAGAAGCGTTATATAATTTACATAGCACATTCAATAAGTCTATTTACAAACACGTACAAAGGATAGATCACAAAAAACCATGCTAGCACAAATAATATTATTAAAGTAGGTACAACGTTTCATTTAGCAAATTTCAGGAGTTTTCACGCCCTTTCTGTATGATTATCTTCTATGTAATAGCTATCGATGGTATATCTACATACGGTAGTAATTATAGTACTCTGTGGTATACATAATAATAATATTTTCAATAAACACTTCAAAACGAGACGACCCTTAATATTATGTATTGACATCATAACCTCATTGAATTATTACTAGTATTACTACTAGCGTAATAATTCTCTGATTGACATAAGTACATAATATTTTGGGGATCCAAATTCCCAGGAGTGCGATTTTTGAAACTCATTCGTTGAACTCAGCAGTTGTAAATGTCAAAGTTACTATGGAGATACGCATCTTTCTACTGCTGATTTGATATTCAAAAATCATACTCCAGGGGTGCGATTTTTGAAAGTCCAATCAGCAGTAGAAAGATTTTTTTTATTTATTTTTTATTTATTATTTTAATTTTGATGAATCTCCATACATTTTCAAGTGTTGAGTTCAACGTATGATATTTAAAAATCGCACTCCTAGTCTTTATTATACTTAGCTAAGTAAAAAAAGGTATTAAGTAGTTTTATTTCAAAATAAAAACGTTTATTTAATTAAAGGCACACTATCGATAGTTATTACTCCTCTATTTAACAATGCAAAAGTTGATTCATTATCATCTTTTATCAATCAACAACAACTACCTACCTATCAATACTTATTCAAAGATAATTAAAAACATTCAATAGAGTTTCGGAAAAAAAGAGAAAATTAGAGAGACTGTTAATTTTGCAGGACTTGTATCCCCGACAAATTGAGAAAGCTGGAAATGTCAGTCTCTTCCACTTTGTCTGGGGTTATTTTCGTCCCGCTGAATGAACTTAAGAGGCCTTTTACCGTTCACTGACGCACTTATCGCGATATTTAAGATTTCTCAATAATAAAAACCTGAATTAAAAAAGTTATATTTACTACAAATCTATTAGTATATACCTACAACACTTGTCTGGGTTTAAACCGGTATCCCGTGTAATTTCTCCATGGTTTAAACATACGAATTTGAAGAAAGAAAAATAAAAACGGCTACATTATAATTATTAAGTTTTACATTTATTTCGATAGGTATTCTTAAAAAGGGAATGTATAATATAAAAGTAATCTAGTTTTTAAGACTTTTGGAGTACCTAGCCTTTTTTCCAGGTTTTCATGAGAAATCTTTATTGTGATGAGGGCGCCACTGAACGGTAAAAGGAATCCTTACAAAGGGCTTCGTGCGTAACAAGAGCACACAGACAAACAGGCAGACACGTTAAGGGCCTTACACTTTTCTGTATGGCGCGAGCCAGCAATGTGGTGTAAGGGGGCAGGGGAGAATTGTCGTCTAGCCATTGTTAGTGCGCCGCCGGACAGCGATGTGGACATTATATGCGTTAGTGGGTCAGTGGACAAACAAAATTCAATTGCTTATTATTAAAATTATTTAAGTATACAAGGTGGGAAATTCGGTACATTGAAACCACATGCTCTGTTTGTTATTCTGAACAAAAAACAGTAGATTTTAGCTATTATATTTTTTACACCTTATTGTACATTCATAAAAGTGCTAACATAGGTAGGTACCTAATTACGAAGAAAAAAACTTGGTTCTTAACTTAAAAGGTTTTTTTTTCTTTATTATTCTTCCGTAGAGCATGTGATTACATTTTCAGAAACTCTATATTGATAAGTGATAATGTCACCACAAAAGCAATTTTTTGGTATATGGTATTCATTCATTATAATAGGTACATTTTACTAAATTATGGTCCCATCTTTAAGCTTTTCTAATGACAGATTGATCAGTATATTAACTTGAACAGATAAATCTTGTATAATTCGATCCCAGAATAAACCCTGTGAGTTTTATAGACATTAAACTATGGATCTTTGCTTGGCGATGGTGATCCATATACTTATTCATCAATTTTTTCGAAATAGTTTATTTGTAATTTGAAATATGCAAAATACATGTCCATGTCTATATACGTTGTGACGTGAGAAATATATTAAAATTTTTAAATGTTTTAGAAGAGTTTTAATGAAGTAATGTGATCCAATGACCACAACCAATTTATGAACCACCATGTGATAGAATGAAACAACCAATCTTGGTTACTCCCAAAACCTTGTCCTTTTATGTCAAACAATTAGTTTAGATAACATTAAAATGAAAAAATGCAATACAAATTAATGGTTATCACAAATACACAAGATATAATATTGTGAAAAAGATTCGTACCCCATCAAAAATGTCCATGACCTCGTCCCACCACTAGAAAGAAAAAAAAAATATTTTGTTGCTACCTTACATCAAAATGGATGTATGTGAATACAGGCTGTTGTGGGATGGCATGAAATTTATAACAATGAGGCGTTTCCATTACAGAAAAAAAATTTAAAGACACTGGAAGGATTACAATCATGAAACTATGATGTCAGATCGAAACTGTTCCGTGTTTTTCTGGATTTGGGCATTTGGGAGCATTTGTGATAAAGACGTTTTGATACTTTGAATTCAATCGACTGTTTGTACAGTGAATGTTCATTTATGTATAACAAACTAACATTTACGTTGCTATTGCGTATTTATTGGTAGTGAACAATTTATCCATTGGCAACACCACCTGTCAGACATAATGCAAACCATAGACAAACAGCACTATTTACTGTCAATGTGACAGGTTTTTTCAGAATATTGCCATCTACAGATTTTCGTTTTACTAGTCTTTGAAAACGCCCCATTAAAAATATTTTGAATTTACTGATGGTGGTTATTATGGCCATGAGATGGAATTACCGAGTTAATTATAATCTATAATTAGAGTTGACAGTTTACCTGTTTCGCTTCCTTATCGACGACAGATGATCTGCCTGGCACGTAGTTTTCTATTCTTCCGGGCTGGTTTTTGTATACTTCTTGACTAGCTCTCGCTGAGGCTAAGGTACTATATCTGAAATAAAGCAAAAGTTTTGGTAAAAAAAGAAATTACTTCTAATTTTCATAGATTTTCGGTTTATTTTCAGTATGGTGCAAAATGTAGAGCCAAAAATTTAATAACATTGCAAAGGGCTGATTCGAAGACAACAATGTTATAATACACTAAGGTACAACGTAAAGGGTTGACAATTAACGTTTTTAGAAAATTATATATATTTTAACAGTTATTGAATTAAAATGCATTTGGCGCTTAAAACATGCACTACAGGGTGTTAGGGTAAGCAATTGTATTACTTAAATGGGTAATTGTAGTTATTCATGATACTGAATAACTTTCCCAAAGGAACAAAGGGAAAATATAAAATAAAAAATATAACGTTTCATTCGATTTGATCAGCATTGCATTTAATTTATGGAAAGTTAAATTTCTTTTTTTGCTTATTTTCTAAACGTTTCTTAGGAAAAATTGTTCAGTATCATGGGTACAATCACCACTTAAAATAATGCAAATTAAGAGCGGTTCCGCACTACGTCTGATCTGAATCCGATCCGAACCCGTGAAAATAATTTTGTATGTAAAATCGGATGACGGAAGCCGGATCTAGTGCGTAAACTACCATAGAAAGTTCAACAGAACTACAGTTCTGCGAATACTCTGAACCGTATTTTCAAGGGTTCAGATCGGGATTCAGATCGGACCGCAGAGCGAAACCGCTCTTACCTACTGTTTACCCTAACACCTTTATACGCGCTCTTACCACATGCTAATATGCTATAATAACTTACTTATTACTAGGTAGGTAAGGTGACGTGATATCGTTTCTCCTGTCCTCCTGAACGGAGGCAGTTCTTCTCCTCGGGCCGCTGGTGACGTCACTGTCGTACGCGTCGCTCCACGTGCTTAGGCCTAGTCTACTGAGACCGCCCTCAGGCTCGCTCAGGTACCCGGACCGAGGGTCGAAATACGCGTACTGAGACTTGTTTGACACTCTCTGTGGTGGTTGACCTGGAAATGTACACTTTTAATATCAACAGTCCATAAAGTACTATTTTTTAATCTCACACTTTCTTTGTATACAAATGATGCATAAGCTCCACAGTTATTTTGATATTTTCGTATAATGAATGGAGTTGTGAGAATCAAAAATAGCACGGATTTGACTCGTAGCAATGTGTTTTTATGGAGGAATGTACGATTTGTAACAACACTTGCTTTTTGGTGAAGGAAAATACAGGGTGAAACGGTGAACTCAGACCATCAAACTGAATAACTTTCACTATGGAGCCACAGACACAACATGGCGGCTGGCTGGTGGCTTTATACATACAACACAACAGTTGTGCTACAACTACCTACCAACCATCTTTTGAACCGTGCAGTTGTAGTAACTAAAGCCCCCTTTTAGCTTTTAGTTTCAGGACAACTCCCTCGGGGAGCGCAGTCGTAAGTATACGCTTATACTACTTTCTTATCAATAATTGTCACATAGTAAGACAGTTTATAAACACGAACTCACTACTATATGATCATTAAGCAACTTTGCTATGTGTACCTATAGTAGAAGCATGATAACATTTTCGCATATCTAAGGTCCCAGACGATGAAATGAATAGTAAATGTTGTTATTATGTCTACAGGGTCCTTCTTAATATGCTGACACGTTTTTAAGGGGATGATCAGACCATCAAACTGAACAACTTTCTCTATGGGACAAACATCGAAATCGCGAAATAAAAATCAGCTGTCCCATACATTTGGCTCGAGTCGGTTTGCAGTTTTGTATGGGACAGCAGATTTTTTTTTCGCGATTTCAATATTGGTCCCATAGAGAAAGTTGTTCAGTTTTATGGTCTAATCATCCCCCTCAAAAAGTGTCAGAATATTAAGAAGGACCCTATAGGTATGTGGCAAAAGTGTTTTCTCTATTTCGGTAGAAGTATTATTTGCTCAGTATTAAAATGATAAAACAAAAAAAAATGCTAGTTATGTAAATAAAGCCAACTATGAAAAACTCATCTTCAAAATGTTGATATTATGTCGATTGCTATACATATACAACTTGTTTAATATAGCAGTGAAAATAGAAATCTGAGGTCCATATTATCGCTAAAATCCCATATAAAAATATTTGTATTTTTGTACGAGTACTAAAACATATTTGGGATAAATTGAAATTGTAAATACAAACTTATATCCTGTAAATTACCATTACAATTGAGTAGGTAGGTATAGTTAAGGCGGTTGCAGAGGTAATCAATTTTATACAAAACTTTGACGCACAATACGCGTCGACGGTATTAATATAAGTAACTTTGTATATATGGAAAAATAGTTTAGAAAATCTAGATGTCGCATATCAAATAACATTTGCAATTTATTGTACTATATAATAACGATAACGATAACGATATCTTCGTAATTATATTATAAATTGCAAATGTTATTTGATACGCGACATCTAGATTTTCTAAACTATTTTTCCATATATCAAATATTGCTTTTATTAATTCCGTCTACGAGTATTGTGCGTCAAACGTTTGTATGGACTGAAACCACATTAAAACAATATTTTTTTAATTAAATAAAATAGCAAAATAAGCAGAAATAAATCAAAATATATTTGTCTAACTGTTTCCTAATGTAGGTGGATCTGAATGCTCTTGAATGTTTGCGTGTTTCAATATAAATTAATTAAAAAATCGCAATAATATCTTTGTAAATCATAAAAATTGTTTTTAATTAAATCTAAACTATGGAAGCGGTAGTGTATTTATATTAATTATTAAATTGCTAAGTGAATGTGAAGCATTTTGTTAGATGTGGGTAATTGTTATGAAAATAAATGTGGTGTTATACAGCCACCGATGCAATAATAATTTTGAAAATGCTGCAATAATCACCTCGGCGGCTTTTGTACCGAATAGTCACATAATCGTCTGAAAAAGAAAATTATAAAAATTGGGGGGTTTTCTAACTAAAGGTTGTTTAAATAATAAAACTCCTTAGAATAGAATAGATATCACATCCCGATTGTTATAAGGAAAATTATTAGGATGTACGGTCGGCTTCAGCTGCATACATAGAGATTTGTATTGATATCTAGTGATAAATGTACTGAGTGACTGTATAGCCTTCGATCTAAGTAAAATGAATAGATTACGTAAACATTTCAAACGATAAAAATAAGTTAACACAATTGATAGTCAATATTGCCTTTACTTTGCTGAAACGTCAGACGTATACCTACTTAAAATGCTTCAAGTACGTACCGAGATGACAGGCCAAGTGCATTACTTTATATGGACCAAATGCCCTACTACTTCGTGTGCTTCAACTATATTTGGGCGTATCCATTTATTTTCCTTTGATCAAGGCTGTACTATATTTTCAGGGATTGGGCAAACACTACAAGCAAAGGAGATTCCTGCCGAGACTCCAGTACTTTTGAAAGTATACATTTTTGTCCAGCACATCAAAGGGGAGTAAGTGTGGAAGGTCTTTGTTTGTATTTTATATACTTATTTGTACATTCAAAAAGATTTTCTTATAAAATCGGATTCTAGAAGGACACAATTTAAATAAATACTTAGTATTAGTAATAAATTAAATAAAAGAAAAGGGGGATCTAAAAAGATCTCCATGAATTCTGCGAGTAATACAGACACAATTTGTTACATGTTACTCGATATATTACCTACTTATACAGGGTGAAACTGATATCATTGGCATCCTTTTAAACTAAGAGTCTACCCATCAAACTTAACAATGGCAGCAAACCGATTGGAGCAACTAAAAAATCAGCTGTTGCATACATTTGAGTCGAGTAGGCATTGCAGTTTAGTATGGGACAGCTGATTTTTTAGTTGCTCCGATCGGTTTGCTCCCATAGTAAAAGTTGTTCAGTTTTATGGGTAGACTTTTAGTTTAAAAGGATGCTAATGATATCAATTGCACCCTGTAGATTATAGAAATCTGGTACCGGTACCATCGGACACCTATGTGTTTTGGAGGACCACACTATATTATACTGATTTAAATACTAAATTACACAATAGTTAAGTAGATAATTTACTCACCATCATATTTGTTTTTGTGAATTGTGTCGTACATTTTCTTGTACCACCTCGTTTGGTCTTTTACTTCCTGTAATCACAAATATATTTTTTAAATATAAATATTGAATAAATAAATATTGCAAATATTGAAGTGAAAATATTGCAAATATTGAAGTGAAAATATTTATTAAAAGGCAGATTACAGTCATAATTTAAAAAATAAATATCCATTGATATTATGCCCTCGATTAAGACTTATGACGGACGAAGCATTGGACTATAAAAAAACGAAAATTCAGTGCAAACTATATTCGGAACCTTCAGGTAAAAAAACAAAAATGTATAAGTAGTTTATACAATTCGTAAGCGGTGACGCCAGTCAAACGCAATGATCGAGCTGATTGTTAAGTTTATGCAGTTTTTTTCATTTCCAACTTGGAAATTCTATTACGAAATTTTCCTATAATTATCAATATGATCATGATTATTATATTATAATTGAGTAACTAGAGTGGTAGATACATTTCTGTTTTGTTTCGTGTTATACAACACATAATATAGTTTATAATTAGTAACCCATGTTCATTAGAGAAAGTTGTTTAGTTAAATTGTCTGAATATTTTTTTTTACCCTTTTCTTGTTCTTTATGGGGTTTTTAACCCTAAGGTAGAATATGAAGGTACTTAATTAAGGGCCTATGTCGAAAAATAATTTAAGCGAAACAGGCGTGGGATAGCTTATATTACGGCCTGATGCGAGAGAAAGAGATGGGGCGGCGCGCGCGCCTGAAACGAATCGAGCGCCAAATCAAACTTTATTTAATTGTGATTGTACTATTTATGTAATTTTAATTCTGCTCTAATCAAAATTTAGAAAATTTCAATCTCTTTTTTTTAAATCAAGTCTTGTGTTTCTATTATTCACCGTTTAACAGTTCCAAGTGTTTATAGATAAAAACGGAGGCTACTTTGGCTTGTTTTTCTATCGAGAAAATGTGTCTAAATCGTGTTTTGGCTCTAATTTAAACTTCAATTATATGTTCAATTTACACATATATCCGAAAATCATACTCCTACTGACTTACTTACTGTACTTCATGATATATGAAGCTTTGAAAAATCCTATTTTTTTCACATAGCCTCTTAAAAACTAAGACACGGGTCGGGTGGGCTGGCACAATCTAAAAACACCCAGAAATATTGAATAATTAACCATACTCACAGATCTAAGAGCAACAGGCATGCCTTCTTTGGTAGTAGGGCCTATTCCTTCTACTTTTCTGTGGGCATCGGCCATCTTATGGGAGCCGCCACGTTCGTAATCGCTTCGCTCTGCCTCTCCTTCACTCGCGTATTCTTTGCGTAATGCATGCACTGAAATTTAAATACAGACAAAATGTTAAGATGATTGTGAAGCAAGCAGTTACTGACATCCTACTAATATTATAAACGCGAAAGTTTGTAAGTATGGATGGATGGATGTTTGTTCCGCTTTCACGCAAAAACTGCTGAACGGATTTTGATGAAATTTGGCATACAGATAGACCATGGCCTGGATTAACACATAGGGTACTTTTTATCCGAGTAACGCAGACGAAGTAGCGGGCAACAGCTAGTAATAAATAACCAGGTTTGAAGCTTTTTATTTTTACTAATTTCATTACATGTTTATAATTTTAAGAATATTTAAATTTTCCCAAAGTAATACAAAATGATTTAAATCACAAATATGAAGAGGTTATAAAGTAAAATCTAAACCTATAAACATGAGACTAAAACCATCTGTTTGGTATTTGTTTCTGGTAGTGGGATAAAAACGATTTCGCTTTTTGTATAGAGACTGCAAGCTTCAGAATCCTCTTGATACCAACATCCTAGAAACCTACAGACAGACGTACAAATTATAACGTAAGAGATAGTGTTATTTCTAACACACCAACAAATTAATCAACATTAATTACGTGAAAAACATGGTGAGTAGAATACATAGGTGTTGAAATGGTATTGATAATACTCTATCTCTCAGTTGCAGAAAAGCTCATTAAAGTTAATCCTCCATTAAATCTCTTGCTGTCACTTTTTGTCTTGTTGACGTAGCAAAATCTAGCAAGAGATTTAATGGAGGATTAACTCTAATGAGCGTATGCAACTGAGTCTATATCACTTAAAAAGATTAAATTATTAACTTACAGTTATTTTCGTACAAAAAATTAATGAAATTTCAATAGTTTCTCCGTCGGTCGTGTAAGTGTTGTCGTGCCGGGGAATAGAGGTGGACGAATAAATTAATTCGTTCACACTTTGCATATCGATGTTCAGCCACCTCTAATTACCCAGCACGACACATTGTTGAGTCACAAGACACTAGGAAATTACCTGGTCATAATAGTAGTAAAAATTACCTACTGTCAGTTTCAAGTTGGAACGCTATCGCTATGAGCATTACCGAGTACTTCCCCTCTTCCATATGATTTCAAAATCTAAAAACAGTTTCTCTATTGGCTATGTGCGAAGTGGGTGTTGGGAACTGTCAAGTCAAACGCAGCGCACGCTGTGGCAGAAATTTGTACTTATCCCGGCGAAGCTGTGTCAGATTTGCTTGAATCTATGCAAATCCGCACACTCATTCAATTCTCAGATATCTAAACTAGCAAATACTAATACAAAAAATTTGACAGGGATGTTTTTATTGCTATCTAGGTGTTCACAAAAAAAAGATTTTTCGCAATTCAACCCCCAAAGGTGTGAAAACAGGGGTGAAAGTTTGTATGAGAATTTCGTAACAAAGAATGGGAATTTCAGCCAATTAGGTATTATAATATTTTTAATATCGACAATTTTGCTCATTTATTTAGTTTTTACTTTATTTTAATATAAAATAACAAACTTTATCCTAACATTTTATGTACAAATAATTCATGGGGCCGTGTTGCGCTAGATGGCGCTAGTGTCGTGCACACAGCCAATAACAAACTTGACTTTTTGAAACTTAGGAACATTTAGTAACTTAGCAAAACCTTTCTTCTTTACTTTTCTCTTATCTCTAACTCTTGACGAGTAGGTATATATTTCTTATTGAATATCATTGATTTGTATTTATAACAGAACTAGATAAACAATCAACGCTTCGAAATGGCGGAACCAAAAGAGCTCCTAGAGAGCTCTTTTTCCTACTAACTGACAGTAAATAGACGTTTATTAATCAAATAAAACGTATTAGTGCCACTGAACAGGATAAATATACTGGATTTGTGTCGATTATGACAAAAAAACAGCTAAGATTTTATATGAGACTTGGAATCTATAGTATTGATGTAAATGATAAATATCAAATGTTAGAATAGAATAGAAGAATAGAATATGCTCACGACTATCAGTAGTCAGAGATATTCTGAAACCTCAGAACATCCACGTTTCACTAGTAGTACCGAAACTCTGTCCAGTGTGACAGGGAGTGAGCCCGTCGCCACTTGTAATGAACAGTAGGTACAATACATGCCTCGAAATTGAAACATGCAGGTTTCCTCACGATCTTTTCCTTCACCGAAAAGCCAGTGGTGTTACAAATCGTTCATAAATTCCGAAAAACTCATTGGTACGAGTCGGCCTGGACGGGGATCGAACCATCGCCTCCTGCACGGCAGGCAAGGTTACTCGCCACTGGACCACCACGGCTTCAATATGTATCAAATGTTATAATATTATAAATTACGAGCTTTTACCCGCGACTTCGTCCGCATAAATTATATACCAGATTTTAAGTCAGATGATAAGCTATCAAACAAAAAAAGTTTCATCAAAATCGGTTCAGTAGTTTTTGCGTGATACTCGAACAAACAAACACCCAAACAAACAAACAAACAAACAAACATACAAACAAACAAACAAACAAACAGACAGACAAAAAATCCAAAAATTGGTGATTCGGAATCAGGGACAGGTAAAAACCATGCGGTATTTTTTTTTTTGTAAATTTCTTCAATGTACAGACACACTTCTGTTACAGTTTTATAATAGTTTAGATGTATAAAACGTTTTGTGGTTTTGAGTAATACCTACATAAGATAGATAGCGCATGCTGCACACAACAGGAAAACCACCGTATTAGTTAGTATCTAGATTTTATCTGGTTCAATAAACATTTGTTACCTGGATCTCCTCTCGGGGGCGAAGGTCTATCCCGTGGAAGCCGAGCTCCGTCTTTTTCCTGCTGCAAGTAGTTTGAGCCGCGAGGAATTTGGCCTTCTGTAAAAGTAACAAATGAAAATGTAAATATTTAGAAGGAAACGAATAGCGATGTGTTGATGAGGCAGCCCTGCAGTTGAGGACACAGGTTGCATATTATACTTAGTTGGGACCTACTTCGTTGCAGCAAAGTTTCTGAACTCTCCAGGGATCATAGTCGTGAGTTTATGTTTGTTTTGTTGTTGTTGAATAAATGACAATCTTTATTGCAAACAATGATTTAAGCACAGGAGGTTAATATTACCATTATTATTATGAGGTTATTATTTGTTTTTATTACCTACCTAATATTCGCTAGTTCATAGGTACTAAAATCACAATTTAATTTCATCATCATCAGCTTACTAGGCATTGACCTACCCTCAGGGAGGGTGTACGGGCGTTAGTCCACCATGCGTCTAACCTGCATAACGCTGAAGAATAAATTCCGAAGCATATGTGAACTCTACCCAAATAATGATGAGAAATGTTATTCATAAACCGTTTTTTCTTAACTTACAACATCCCACTGCTGGGAAAATGCTTTAATTCTCCAACCATTTATGTCCTAGGCATGATCTGGCCACATGTCATCGAAAGCATCCAGCGATAAATTATTTAGAAGGTACATGCTTCAATATAGCTAAATTTCAATCGCGCTAAACTGCGAATCCGTATGAAAAATATAGCTTACACATACATATTATACATACATATTCTCACGCCTGTCTCCCACTGGGGTAGGCATAGACATAGACAACGGAACGCCACCTGCTACGATCCAGGATAAACCTCTCCTCAACTATAGTTTATGAAACAAATATTAAAAGTTACCGGCAGGTTTGTTTCCCTAAGGACAGCGTAGACCCCGATCCCTGACTATGCTGTCATCTCCACTCGTTTAAAATTGTAATAATACCGGACTACCTTCGTCAGTGTCACGTGTTTTATCCGTGTCCATTATTTTTCTCACCTAACTCTGCAGGATGAAATTGATATCATTAGCATCCTTTTAAACTAAGAGTCTACCCATCAAACTGAACAACTTTCACTATGGGAGCAAACCGATCGGAGCAAAATAAAAAATCAACTGTTGCATACATTTGAGTCGAGTAGGCATTGCAGTTTAGTATGCAACAGCTGATAATTTTTTTGCTCCGATCGGTTTGCTCTCATAGTGAAAGTTGTTCAGTTTGATGGGTAGACTCTTAGTTTCAAAGGATGCTAATGATATCAATTTCACTCTGTATACAGGGCGTAACAAAACACCCTTGTTCTACTTAAGGGGGTGCTTCAGACCATCAAACTGAAAACTTTCACTATTCATACAAAACTGCAGTACCGTCTCGATTCAAATGTATGGGATGGCAGATTTTTTTTTATTTTTTCTCGACGTTTTGGCTCCATAGTGAAAGATGTTCTGGTATTACTAGGGTGTTATGTTACACCCTGTATAATCCTGTTACTACTATAAATTGGAGGAAAAGACGCAGGCCTTTGCCGAGCAGTGGGACACATAATCGGCTAAAGAAAAAAAAAGAAAAAATTTCTATAATTATTAATTTTCCTCTTAACTTATGCATAAGTAATACTTTGAATGGATCAAAATTACGAAATCGTTTCCAATGGTTAGCCTACTTAAGCTTAAGGGCCCTAATTTGTCCGCGACCCTTTTCCGAAACTCAAGATTAACTTGAGAATTGGAAGAAAAAGCTGTAAATATTTAATTCTTAGCCGAAACGTAACAAGTTGACAACAAAATAGGGAAAAGGCAATTTTATCGGTTTTCTACGACCCTAACTAAGTACGTATTATATATTTATTTAGGTACCTAAATAAATATATAAATATAAATAAATATCTTGGACATTGTCACACAAATTATCTAGTCACATTTAAAGTACCAGAATCTAGCCTGAACTTGTATAATGACGACTAGACAACGATATACAGAGTGTTAGGGTAAACAGTTGCATTACCTTAAGGGGTGATTGTACCCATGATACTGAACAACTTTTCCAAGGAAAATCGCGATTTTTTTTTGTCTTTTCCGTGTGAATTCTCTATGGTCTTTTCTTACAAAACTTCAGTCAGGTAACTGCATTTAGAATGGGAAGTCCAAATTTTTTTACGAATTTCCTATAGGTTTCTTTGGCAAAGTTGTTCAGTATCATGGGTACAATAACCCCTTAAAGTAAAGCAACTGTTTACCCTAACACCCTGTATAGTACTTGTATTATAATATCTGTGCCTATAGATACAAATTACAAACATCCATCACCCGGGTAAAAATATTCATATTTATCATGACAAATATTTTTCCCTTATAGGATCGAACCCGCAACTCTCGGCACAGCAGGCAGATTCACTAATAACAGAGCAATAGGGCCGTTATATTATTCTGAGATAATGGAATAAAATATGAAAATTAATATGATTCAATGAATCAATCAAAAGCTATACCTACCACCAACCAACATAGCACGGAGAGACCCCATGGTTTGGAGAGGACATTTCTTACTCTAGATCTTCACGCAGGCGAAGCCGCGTGCAAAAGCTAGTTCAGTATTAAAGATGCATGGCTCGAAGATGCCTAAACCAATTAATGAAAGTTTGCTGGTAATTAGCCGTCATTCCAGCGGAATAAATTACAAACTTCTCTATCGGTTAGTTACTTATATAAAAGGTAACTGTTTTCAGTTTACGGGAATTCTAAAGCAGTCAATAATTACAGGATGTTAGGGTAAACAGTTGCGTTAATCCTACCCATGATACTGAACAACTTTCCATAAGAAACCTACGCAGCAAAACAAAATTCAAGCATTTCCATACTAAATGCAATCAGGAGTGCGATTTTTGAATCTCATTCGCTGAGTTCAGCAGTTGAAAATGTCAAAATTACCGTGGAGATATGCACCTTTTTACTTCTAATTTCACTTTCAAAAATCATACTTCAGGAGTGCTATTTTTGAAAGTCAAATCAGCAGTAGAAAGATGCGTATCCCCATACTAATTTTGACATTTTCACCTGCTGAACTCAGCCAATGAGATTAAAAAATCGCAGTTCAGCTGAATGAATGAATGAAATGAACGAAATATACTTTATTTACACCACATACAAAATACATTTCACAACAGGAAACAAAACTTATTCTGGTACAAATAAGGCGGTCTTATCGCTAAAAAGCGATTTCTTCCAGACAACCTTAGGGTAGAGGAAATATAACAAAGAACGGGTTGGTGTTAGAAAAATTTGATATATTTTTTTAAAGAAGTTAATACAAAATACAACAGAATACAAATATACATACATACCTATTACATATACCTATTTGGGTCTGATCGAACGTTAGTGTGAAAAGTAGAAATTTTTTTTTGCATTGAAGTGAAAACATCTTTAGCAGCGTTGTGCACTTTTTGGTATGATGGCATCTTATTTTGGGCGTTTAACGTCACTTTGACAGCACTAAAGTCAACTGTTGGTTTTATGTCTCTTTTCTTAATCTTATTTTAGAAAGAGACAGGAATAAATTTAGTTAAGTAAAGTCGTGGCACAGTCCGAATCGAGGCCATTGGTAAACTGTTCATAGAGCAAACATCTAACTCGATTCCAGCAGAGCGTTGAGTATGAACAATTTCCCTGCTCATATCATAGAACCTCGTAAAAACCTTCGAGGTTCGTTAAAAGCACGAGTAGGACCCTACACAGCACTCTCATACTATTGATGAATCGCGGACGCTAGATCAGGGCTACCAGTAGATTTTTTATAATTATTCAGCCATGTCCGCGAAATTACACAAAATGTCCTTGATACAATCAGGGGTAAAAAAAGGTAAAAGGTATTTATCAAATAAAATTACCTATTCACAACAGGAATTCTTTTTTTTTAGGCATCTATTGGTTTATAATACATACATACATATATAAGCTCACGCCATTGTCCCAAGGGGGTAGGCAGAGACCAGAGGTTTATAATGATAAACGAAAATTAACATTCCGTTCTATAAACACAATAGGTCGAGATTCAGGCTGAGAATCAGGAACTTCCTTTGAGCATGAGCTTAGTCTTAGTATGGTCGAAAATGTATTGTATCTATGACTGTGACTCGAGCGGCTTCTTTGAACATGAGAGTTCAGGATACATAGAGGATACAAACTGCCACCCAATTATACGGTTTTTGTATCCAATTATACAATCTGGCAGCCCTGCGCTAGATGATTGATTTGAATTTCAAACGAACTTCACTCGCATTCTTCAAAATGCAGGCGCGGGTTTAGTGAATCAATCGAAAGCTCCGTAGATTGGATTTACCCCAGAGAATCGGGCGAGTAATTTGTTTAAGCGTTCGTTATTACAACTTTCACAACATAGGCTACTCAAATATTAATACGTGGGTTTTTGAGGTACCTCGAAATGGTTTAGAGATGATTCACAAACAAAGCTGTGTTTACGGATTCTGAGGTAAATATAGGTACACAGTTAGAAAATAAACAATAGGTACGTTATTCGTCTTAGTATTTAGTAGTAGTTTATATACCTATACAGTTCTAATTATCTTAAGGTTTCTGAAACAAACTACAGCTGCGAAAGAACCGGTAAAAGTACTAACAAATATTTACCTACTAAAGAGCGACCAAAAGAGAGTGCACGAGAGTCCATGGTCATTGTACGATAGCATTATCATCGAGAGAATTTGCTACAATAACTATACTTTGCTGTGGCTAAAGCCCAAACTTGGTATGTTTTGAGAATCCTTTCTTGAAAACAAGTACCTAGCTGAAAGGTAATGGTGTAGTATATTTTTAGAACCGGCTCTTTCTTTCTTATCGTGTGGGCACAGCCCTGGTGTCAGAGTTTTTTCAGACCGCCTTACGGCCGGCCTCTGACGTGGTTTTTATGTAACGACTACTACCACCAGAGATAGTAGCCGGGACCAACGGCTTAACGTGCCATCCGAAGCACGGAATCATTTTTTTTTTCAGACAACCAGGTTATTCAGCCTGCAATGTCCTAACCAACTGGGGAAAAACGCACAAAGTGACATATCACTAGGTGTACCCCATGGGAATCGAACCCACGACCTCCGTGTCGAGAGCCAAAGCTCTTAACCATTAGACCACGGAGGCAGTTAGAACCGTCTCATAAAGCCCTTTCATTTGATACCCCACATGACAGGTTTCAGAAAAAAAAAATTTTTTTAGTCTCATACTAAAAATTGATGACGTCATAACTCCCCACTACACCAATTGAGTAAGCAATACCGTCATTTTTCCTACTCAAGAAACTCTACTGAATGCAACGACACCACATGTCGGTATAGAACTACTCAGTCCTTCGGGAATATTCATTTAATTAATTAGCATCTAGTATTACTATGATCAGGGCAAAGATTTTTTTTGGTCTATACGACAAAAAAAATCTTTGGATTAGGGACCGATAGGAATAACTTTGAAACACTATCAGTAAACGGAAAGATCTTAGTGTCATAGTAAAACAGTGATTATAAACGTAGTCTACCTCGTGCCTTCTGGAGTAGTGTGACGGTAGGGTTTTGAGCTCTTGGCAGTCGACTGGTGGACGAGGAACCTCCCAAGGAGTTCAACCCGGATGCTGGTGCGCTGAAAGACGTTCGGAGACGACCCTCGCTTTCTGACCCGCTTGTACAACCGTTCTGTTCTGAACTCTGAAAATAAACACGGTTATATGATTAACCGAGAGCGTCGGTGGTGCCTTCTGGAGAGGTATGGATATTCAAACACGAGGGTAACGGTTCGAATCCGCATGGACGGACGGCAGCATGCCATGCACCAATGAGTTTTTAGGGTTCCGTACCCAAAGGGTGAAAACGGGACCCTATTACTAAGCCTAAGTTGTCCGTCCGTCCGTCCGTCCGTCCGTCTGTCCGTCTGTCCGTCCGTCCGTCTGTCCGACCTATTTAGGGCTGTAACTTTTGAACTGTAAGAGCTAGATAGTTGAAATTTTTCACAAAATGTGCGTTATTCCGGCGGATTTGTATAAAAATGTCAAAAAGTTAAAAATTAAGGGGGGTTCTCAACAAGAAACTAGTTTTTATCAACGTTTTTTCTTCAAGCTCTATCGTAAAAACGCTAATACATACAAGCGTCAAACTTACTGTGATTATAGAGCAAACTCTGCAGAATAACAACAAATACTGAAAACCGGCGTGAGTCGGTCTTGCGGTAAAGGTTCCGGACAAAAAAGTTTTCTAAGTTAATAATGTTGTGTTCTGTGGTGGTGTGGTACGGAACCCTCGGTGCGCGAGTAGCCCGACTCGCACTTGACCGGTTTTTTTTCTAACTCATGTACGTAAGACCGACTGCTCTCAAACGGTGAAGGAAAACATCGTGAGGAAACCTACATACGCTGAATGAGAAATGTTGATGCGTACGTATGTAAACTCTACCAACTCGCATTGGGCACGCGTGCCCTTCCTCTGAGTAGGACTGTGCCCTACATTAGGACGGACGTATAAAAGGTTGATGATGATTTACGAGTCCGAGTCTTTCGCTTTGTATTCTGGAGTGTGATTTTTGAAACTTATACTTTGAACTCAGCAGTTGAGAATGTCAATATTACTAATATAGAGATATGCATCTTTCTACTGCTGATTTGACTTTCAAAAATCGCACTCCTGATGTTGAAATGATTAGAATACATAAGTCTAAAAGGATTTACAATCAATATCTTCTTAGCAACTATTCTTCTTCTTATCGTGTGGACAGAGCCCTGGAGTCAGAGTTTTTTCATACCGCCTTACGGCCTCTGACGTGGTTTTTATGTAACGACTACTACCACCAGAGATAGTAGCCGGGACCAACGGCTTAACGTGCCATCCGAAGTACGGAATCATTTTTCTTTTCAGACAATCAGGTGATTCAGCCTGAAATGTCCTAACCTACTGGGGAAAAACGCACAAAGTGACATATCACTACGTGTCCCCCGTGGGAATCGAACCCACGACCTCCGTTTCTGACCCACTCAATAAGAAAAAGTTTTCTTAAAATTGAGTACCTAGGCACTAAGAATGTTATTTCAGAATTTGAGATCCATTTCAAGATCTGTACGTTGCCCAAATGTTAATAAAAGGGGCCAACTTTTCAGTCGTTTTCAATATTTTCTGAAGATGTTATCAAACTTTAAGAGTTTTTCCTTTGATATTACTTTGTTGTTTCGAAGCAGCCAACAATTTTAAACTTTACGAAGGTAACGGGGTCTCGGAAAAATTAATATGCCTATAATAAGGTAAGTTGCTTTAAGTAACGGTTTTAATGAAATACACCTCAATCATCATCATCGTCAGCCTTTTGCAACTGAAATTCTTCAAACCTGAACATGCTGATTATTTACCCGACTGCGCCAGAAAGAGGGTCATTATCTTCCGCCTCATCTTCCCACTGCAGGGCACAGGCACTATCAAGAAGGGCGTATGGGCATATGTCCTCAATGCGGATTGGTAGACTTCACATACGTATCACAATTTCTTTCGGCGTATGCAGATTTCCTCACGATGTTTTCTATCACCTATTGAGAGTTTGAGAGAAGTCTTTATTACGTACATAAGTTATAATAACTCATTGGTAGTTATATGGCATGTCGTCCATGCGGATTTGAACCCGTACCCACATGATTGAGTGTCTATTACCTCTTCACAACATTCAACAAACTCTCATTAGAAGGAAGGTAGGTAATATTCGTTATCTTCTAATATCTTGTGTTTTTATAACTTTATAGCATATGCTCACGACTATATTCCCCGAGGGGGTAGTCAGAGATATTCTGAAACTTCAGAACATCCACGTTTCACTAGTAGTACCGAAACTCTGTCCAGTGTGAAGGGGAGTGAGCCCGTCGCCACTTGTAATGAACAGTAGGTACGATACATGCCTCGAAATTGAAGCATGCAGGTTTCCTCACGATGTTTTCCTTTACCGAAAAGCCAGTGGTGTTACAAATCGTACATAAATTTCGAAAAACTCATTGGTACGAGTCGGCCTGGACGGGGATCGAACCTTCGCCTCCTGCACGGCAGGCAAGGTTACTCGCCACTGGACCACCACGGCTTTTTTTTTTTATAACTTTATACAGGGTGAAATTGATATCATTGGCATCCTTTTAAACTAAGAGTCTTAATCAAACTGAACAACTTTTACTATGAGAGCAAATCGATCGTAGCAAAATAAAAATCTGCTGTTTCTTACAATTGGGTCGAGTAAAAATTGCAGTTTAGTATGGGACAGCTGATTCTTTTTTGCTACGATTGGTTTGTCATCCCATAGTAACAGTTGGTCAGGTTGATGTGTATACTTTTTGTTTAAAATAATGCCAATGATATCAATATGCAAAGCATATCGTGTGCAATCAACAATGAATAAATGAATTATGAATTTCACCCCGTAGATGAGGACCAATAATGTTGCACCTACTGTAAACGACTTACTGGAAATTTACGGCGGGCGGGTGGTGTTTCCTCGAAGTGGACCGGTCTGAAATTCTTGCGGGGGGCCTGGGGCGAAGGGCCAGCGCTGCCGGGGGACCAGACGGGTGGCGGCGGCGGCGGCGGCGGGGCCCCCGGGCTGCGGGCTGCGCTCGGCGCGGGCGGCGGCGTCGGCGCGCCCGGCCTCCACACCGCTGTCACATTACATTTATTATACGTTATGTACCTTCATTTGATTAGCACTTAATTCTATTTACCTACCACGGTCGACAGTTAAATTACGAGTTAGCAAGGCTAAAAGTCACGGCATTGAGAGCAGCGCAAGAGTGCGATTTTTGAATCTCATATGTTGAACTCAGCGTTGAAAATGTATGGCGATACGGATCTTTCTACTGCCGATTAGACTTTCAAAAATCGCTCTCCTGGAGTATGATTTTTGAAAATCAAAAAAAGAAAGATGCATATCTCCATAGTAATATTGACATTTTCAACTGAACATTCAAAAATCGCACTCCAGGACCGGACCGGTCGGTGTAGCGATACTTGGGGAGGCTAAAAGTCGAGAATCCGATGTTTTTTGGTCCTATGCTGTCCTAACTGCATGCATAAAGCTACCTAAACTATTATATTTTTTATTTTTATATATTTAACAACATAATTATATAATATGTATGTATATTTATGAATATATATTTGTGTGTATGTATGTATACATTATATTTACTCTATATATGTAGACAGGTACATAGGTACCTAATAGTGCACCGCCGTAGCATTTGTCTCTGTAAGTAGTTCTTCCATCCAATGGTTGTCTGGAAGAAATCGCTTTTAGTGATAAGACCGCCCAAAGGGCGGGCGGGTACAAAGTACCCTTCTCATTCTTGTTTTAAATTGTGTTTGTATTTTCTTGGTGTGCAAATAAAGAATATTTATCTTATTTATCTTATAAAGCTTGTTGTTAGATGCAAAGTTTCTGAACTTTGCGAAAGAGAATACGGTCTTAAGCTTATGTAAAAGTTCAGCCTTTCCATACAAAGATTAGCAGCGTCTGGTTTCAAGTTTGTAAGAAAAACAGGAATAAAATGTCCTAATTTTGATAAAGAGTTTCAGGTTTAGCTTGGAAAGAAAAAATTATCAAACAGTTACATTATTATGATGGGCGATCGACCAATTTAATATGATAACATGAGAAGAACAAGAAGCCTCCACGGTTTCCAAGACAGTTTATAGGAATCCCTTAGGCTCGTCTCGTTGAACTTAACTGTCTAGTTTTGAGAAAAATCTATAACCTTGCTGTTGATCCTGATCCTAGTTCTACAAGAGTACAAGTGGAGGAAATTGAGTCCTGGATCACTGCCGGTTTAACAACCAGCCTCGAGTACCTATCGTGACTTGGTATAGAACCTGATATAACAATTATGGCTCTCTCGGGCAGTCAGCTTCCATGCGACTAGATACGTGCAAATTTTTCTACTACGCGATTAATTCTATATAATTTGTATACTATCGCCGTGTGACGTGGTTTACGTCCTCGCAGTAAATCACCGCGTACCGTAGAATCGACGTATGTTTACAGGGTCGTTTTGCACAAATTGGGTTAGTGGCGGCGCGCCCCTCTGTCGGCGTAATCGCTTAGCCTATTAAGCCGCGAGTGTGATGTGATCACACCCCTTTGTGAATCTCCACATATTTACCTTCACTTACAGTGATATGTAAACAGTCGCATTTAATTTAGTTCGAAATGTATCCGTTGTTATTATTAAACCTATGTGTAAGGAGTATAGGTAGGTAGCTATAGTATATCTGTGCTATAGTTACAAAGAGATACTTCAGAAAATAGAGAGAGCAATGTCGTTTACAAAGGGTGGAATTGAATAAGTAAGTAGGATTACAAACTCAGACATAGTTATTGATTTGTCGTTGAATACTGAACTGAGTAAAATATGAAATTATTTCATTGAATTTATCAAAATGCAGCACAGCACAGTCACGAGTCAACTCAATTGGTATTAAAGTTAATATGTCGAAAAAATATTCTCTGTTTTTCCACGTAAATAAGCCCATTGAATGTTTCGAATGCACGGTTTTAAATTCCAGATCACATAGCACGCCGCCCGGGGATTAAATCGAATCGAGATAATTGGTTATTTATCTAAAAGGCCTGGGAGCGCGTGTGCCGACATCAAAGTGGGTGAACGAATGCAAATAAATTAAAAGTGAGCTAAAGCGAATTCAATTAGGGCGCACTGAGAAAAATCCTCAATTTTCACACGTGTGTGCGAGCTTTTTATTGTCCGGAGGTGAGATTAAGCCGAGGGTTGGTCAGTGTGAGAGTTCCTGGATTTCAGAGCTCGCAAACAAATAATTTTAATTAAAAACAAAAATTAATTTAATGATTTTAAAAGTGCTGGTTCAGCAATTGTGTTTCTGTCCTAAGATACCAAAGGTACCTATACAATTTTGCTCCCCTGGAGTGCGATTTTAATCTCATTCGCTCAGTTCAGCAGTTGAAAATGTCAAAATTACAGTGGAGATATGCATCTTTCTACTGCTGATTTGACGTTCAAAAATCAAGGAGTGCAATTTTTGAAAGTCAAATCAGCAGTAGAAAGATGTGTATCTCCACAGTAATTTTGACATTTTCGACTGCTGAACTCAGCGAATGAGATTCATCACACGTTCATACGAGTAGTAGAAAGATGCATAATCTCCATAGTAATTTTGACATTTTCTGCTACTCGTTTGAACGTGTGGTGTTCAAAAATCGCACTCCTGTCCCATGTCCCTTTAAATCTTGAAGCATTACATTAATATTGGTAAATAAAAGTAATCACACTGAGGTGTGCGTCGTTATCGCCTTGGTAAAATTATAGGTGTTGTTTTAGCGCCATTAATAATACCATACCATGCGCAAGATATTATATTTTTTGCTGTTTGCCTAAAGTTGTAGGGAAAAAGCCGGACAGTTTGATTAAGTAGAATTACTCTTTTTGCTTCCAACAGTATTTTGTAACAGCCTGAACATCTTTTAGGCAGCATTAAGGATTCTAATCACAAGTTCTCTTCGCCGGAGCCTCGCTCTGCTAACTAATGACTCCTTATTCAATTATGAAACTCTTTCCACAAGTTGTGTTTTGGCCAACCAACTTACTTGCGGGTACAAGTTTACATCTATCTATGTGAATAGCTTGCCCGCAGGTTTGAATTAGCAGAAGTGCGATTTTTGAAACTCATTCGTTGAACTCAGCAGTTGTAAATGTCCAAATTACTATGGAGATACGCATCTTTCTACTGCTGATTTGACATTAAAAAATCATACTCCAAGAGTGCAATTTTTGAAAGTCAAATCAGCAGTAGAAAGATGCGTATCTCCATGGTATCTCCATACATTTTCAACTACTGAGTTCAACGTAAGAGATTAAAAAATCGCACTCCAGGTCGACAAATAAGTTTCTATAAAAATATACTGGGTGGACAAAAAATTACCCCGTATTTTCCCGAAAATAACAGATTATGTTGCCTGTGAACTTACAAAATGTCATCCCAGAAATGATGTTTCCACCCTTTTGAGCTGATAACTGATAACTATATGACGGTATAGTTACGTTGTGTAGGCACCTCAGATGGCATATTATGCTTCACCTGTATGTAACTAAGTATGTAAGAAAATATAGGATGTCGATTTTAACTCACTTCTATTTGTCGTATCGATTTGAAACTTTGCAAGTGTAGGTATGTCAATCGGATGACAATACAAAAAGTTGATACCATCGAGCTCATTTGATGAGGAGGTAGATAGTGGAACTCTTTAAAGGCTAATAGTAAAACACCCCTCGAGTTTGGACTCATTTGGTTTGTTTTGATTTGAAGAGTCTTTGGTACTTTTTAGTGCGTTACTGACAAAAGCGTGTTGTTTACTTTTTAGGGTTCCGTACCCAAAGGGTGAAAATCCTCCTAATCCTACCACTAATGTCTGTCTGTATCGTAGAAACAGCAAAACTCATTTAAATAAGTTCATTGCACATCTCATTTCAGACTAGGAGGCTTTTATTTTAGTTGATTATAATTATATCTTAGGCTATTTCTTACTTATTATTACTTATTTGTAATTTTGACTGATGTTTCTGCATTGGGACAAACCTGATATCGGGTTTATCAATGCATTTAGTTCATAAGATATTTGTTTACGTACTTTGATATACCAAAAAAAACTGATTATTGATCTAAAAATTTTACGGACAAAAGAAAGCAGAAGAATAAACAGGTTTCCCATATCACAACGGAGTAGAAGCAGTTCTTTTAACTTTTCTCGTTACGAAAAGAGCATTCGTTTGTCTAACCGTACTTTCTTTTGTAGACGGTAGTTACGGCGGTGCCAAGTTAAATTACTATAATTTTGCATTGCATTAAGGAATGTTTTTGTTTATCTGGAGTACTGTCTTCTGTCAATATCACAAGCATTCTGTGATAAAATAATAATTAATAACCATTGATTTGCATGTTTTTGAGTGAAATAAATCTCGACATCTCTTCAGGTTCAGTCTAATAAATTAAAACAGACTGATTTTTAGGGTTCCGTACCCAAAGGGTGAAAACGGGACCCTATTACTAAGCCTACGATGTCCGTCCGTCCGTCAGTCCGTCCGTCCGTCTGTTCGTCTGTCCGTCTGTCCGTCCGTCCGTCTGTCCTACCTATTTAGGGCTGTAACTTTTGAACCGTAATAGCTAGATAGTTGAAATTTTCACAGATTATGCGTTATTACGGCGGATTTGTTAACAAATAATAAAAATGTCAGGAAGTTACAAATTAAGGGGGGTTTTCAACAAGAAACTAGTTTTTATCAACGTTTTTTCTTCACGCTCTATAGTAAAAACGGTAATACATACAAGCGTCAAACTTAGTGTGATTATAGAATAAACTCTACAAAATAACAACAAATACTAAAAACCGGCCAAGTGTGAGTCGGTCTTGCGCTAAAGGTCCCGGACAAAAAAAGTTTTTTTTCTAAGTTAATAATGTTGTGTTCTGTGGTGGTGTGGTACAGAACCCTCGGTGCGCGAGTAGCCCGACTCGCACTTGACCGGTTTTTTAAATAAACATTTTCCACTGCAAACCATAAATTAGGTGTGCCCAATATATTTAAAATTAAATCAATGTTTTAAATGCTAAAAAAGAAAAGCGAACAAAAATAAAAACGCAAAGAAGTTGTCCATTTTGAAGCGAAATATTAAATTATTGTCTAAGAGATGCTAATAGGGCCATTAGTTAAGGGAAAGAAAACTGGCAAAAACTTGGGGGAGTAGAGTAATGCCTCATTATGCGAGTCGAGAGACCCGTCTCGCTGCTACTCTATGAATGGGTACATAAACAGTAGGGTTGCCAACTCTTTTTGGAGGAAATATAGTATTTTGGTCGATAAATTGCTAAAAATATAGTACTTTCAGAAAATACTGGGGAAAAATAAGTACACTTACAAGGCGACACATCAAGCTATGCAAAACAAAAATTTTAAGTTATTTTCGGTTTTCGTAGCTTGATGTGTCGCCGTGTGTATTTACAGAAGAATTTTAACTTTTATAGATTTTTACAAAATGGATTTTACCATTAGGTACGTTGGGCTCGACTGAGATTTTATTATTTTTAAATAATAATATGTGTCTAAGATTAGGTCTGTATTAACATCATCATCATCCTGCCTGCCCTTATCCCATTATTTGTAATGTCATTTTAAATATCACTTATAAACTTACGTAGTAAAAGCTGATGTTGCAGGAATTGACTAAAATAACTCAAATATGCAATTAAATTCGAAGAATTTGCTCTATATCGTGCGTTTAGTTAGATTTGACAAACAATAACTAGCTTTCATTTTCATTACTTGCGACAGTTGAATGACCTATAAAATATAGTATTTTCCGTACTATATCTTTTCTCAATATTATATAGGTCAAAAAGTACAATTTCCCAAAATATAGTACGATACTATGTACATATAATATAGTACGCGAGGCAACCCTAATACACATACAAATAATCTTAGATAAATAAAACCAAGAAAGGACGGAAGAAAGACCAAAATAAGAAATCGGAAGAAAACGTTTAAAAAAAACCGGCCAAGTGCGAGTCTGGACTCGGGCAATACTCCTTACTACCAGTTGTTTGTTTAACATGGGTTGTTGCTAACAACCACTATAAAATGACATTTACTAAGTATGTAGTCACAACAGTAATTGAAGATAATTTTACAGTGGTGCTAGTTTTTTTTTGATATAGAAATAAAACTAACACAGTTTGTGCCAGCCTGATATTTTCCCGCCATCTACAAGTTATTTTCTAATGTACATGATTTTTTCACCTTTCATGATATTGTAGAAAAACATTCAATTTTTGTTTACCCTTTTTATCCTCAAAAAGTGCCCCTCAATATAAATATTACATCCATCCATCCATCCATCCATCCATCACAGCCCTTGATCAGTCCGTCTTCGAACATATGCCTATCCTGTCAATCTACACTAATATTATAAAGAGGAAAGATTTGTACCTATTTTTGTATGTTTGTATGTTTGTAATGAATAGGCTCAAAAAGTACAGGGCTGATTTAAAAAATTCTTTCACCATTAGAAAGCTGCATTCACCCTGAGTAACATAGGCTATATTTATTGCTAGAAAAGATTAGACGTCCACCCGTGCGAAGCCGGGACGGGCCGCTAGTATTACATATTTAGCAAAATATAGTGCAACTAGCGGCCCGTCCCGGCTTCGCACGGGTGGACGTCTAATCTTTTCTAGCAATAAATATAGCCTATGTTACTCAGGGTGAATGCAGCTTTCTAATGGTGAAAGAATTTTTTAAATCGGCCCAGTACTTTTTGAGCCTATTCATTACAAACATACAAAAATAGGTACAAATCTTTCCTCTTTATAATATTAGTGTAGATTACACTATTATTGCATTTGATATTGGACCATTAATTGCTATATCTGTGCCAAATTTCAGCTTCCTATGTCTTACGGACTCTACCTGCGACAGACGGACGCACGGACGGATGGACA
The DNA here is from genome assembly GCA_922987775.1 of Agonopterix subpropinquella. NCBI lineage: Eukaryota > Metazoa > Arthropoda > Insecta > Lepidoptera > Depressariidae > Agonopterix > Agonopterix subpropinquella. The sequence goes on along the minus strand of OV277701.1, from coordinate 14,420,411 downwards.
GACACGGAGGTGATTCCAAATATTTTGCCAATTTTGGTATGGAACACTAAAAATAGTACAGTATCATGTAGATACAAAAACGTAAAAGGTCACGTAAATAAAGTAGTTTGAAGCATTGGAGGTGACGGGACGTATGGCATTTTACGTTCGCCGAGGTTTATTTTTCGTATGTCGGAAAAGCGTGTAATTTCGCGACACGACGATTTTTTCGAACGAAAAATATGAGGTATTTTGTTTCGGAACTCCAGCGGAGGATATGCGGAAATGTTTATTTATGCAGGCTGGATTTTATTACATTTTTGAACTGTCTGTGTATTTAGTGGATGGTTCATAAAGTTTAGTTTATCAAAAATACAAAAACACGAAAGCTTTTAAATACCATGTCAACACTTTCTGCATTTTGTTGAAAATATTTTTACAATCTCTTTACTCTTAAACTGTTAGATAAAAAATAAGTAGGTAAGTATTAAAAGTATCTGCAAGTACACAATCCATTATGAAAATTATCTTACTAGAACTAGATACCTACTTACTTAACTTACTTATTGCCATAGAATTCTGAATTTAGACTAAAGCTAAAATCTGCTTTGTTTTCCTACCTGACTTACCGTAAAGATAGGTAAATTACAAGTACAGTCGCCATCAGATATATCGTAGCATACAAGGTGTCCAAATATTTCTGAGCAGTGCCAATTTTCATTAAATTCTTTACAGTAAATGTTACCAATTATATCTAAACGTTTATTTTGTCATAAATATTTGAACAGCGAATTTTCTATAATTTCTTTACAATTTTATTTAAAATTAAAATGTAAAACAACGGATAAGGTTTTTTTCCGAAACTGTTCAGGTGTTTATGACCACCTTGACTGCGTCGATATATTTGATGATCTAGGCGTTCCTATATTTTTGATTGATTACTTATGACTCTTATGAGTAATGAAATTATTGAAAATTAGAAAGCTGCTTAGAAATATTTGACCACCTTGTTTGCTACGATATATCTTCTGGTGACTGTACCTATAACTGTGTCGGACGGATAAACTTGCCCTGTTTTACACATTTTTATTTCTTAGATTTTTTTTTCTAGATCATTTTTTTTTTACTTATCCATGAATGTTAACCATTGTCACTCTCGGTGACACGTCATGTGTTCCGGAATGTTAACTTACCTGAAACAAGATAAAAAATATATCAGTAAAATTATTGTCATCAACATTATTTTATACCATGTAAAAATTGTCAGAATTTGAAGTATGCGGGACAAGGAAGTTTGCTACAGAAACAGGAAAGAAAAATGTTTCAAATTATTCTAACATTAAGAGGGCTATCACAGTCCAGTGGCGCCCTCATCACATTAAAAAAGATTTCTCAATAAAGAAAGCCTAAATTAAAACAGTGCTCAACATCAAAACTACAAAAGCCTTCAAGCTATGTTCATAGAATACTTTTATAGGTTTTTTAAAGGTCTAAACATAAAAATTTTGAAAAAAGAAAAAGAACGACCGCTTTTGTTTTTATTCGAAATTGTCTAAAAGTGGAATATTTAGAACCTATAAAAGTATTCGATGAAAATAGCTTGAAGGCTTTTGTAGTTTTGATGTTGAACACTTTTTTAATTTAGGCTTTCTTTATTGAGAAATGTTTTTTAATGTGATGAAGGCGCCACTGGACTGTGATAGCCCTCTTAAGTACCTACCTACAAAAAATATTATTTCAAGTTGCTCGCTTTTGAAAAGTGGCTGAGAAAGACGAGACCCTGTTATAATACAGAGGGTCCAACATAATATGCTGAATTGCTGACAGACAGCAGTTTTGTACGGGACAGCAGATTTTTTTTCGCGTTTCCTGAGGTAGGCTCCATAGTGAAAGATGTTCAGTTTGATGATCTGAGTTCACCGTTTCAGTATTTGCTAGGCTGTCACTTACACCCTGTATAGGGTCCAGCTTAATATGCTGACACTTTTTAAGAGGACGATCAGATCATAAAACTGAACAACTTTTTTATGGGACGGACATCGAAATCGCGAAAAAAAATCAGCTGTCCCATACATTTGGGTCGAGTAGGTTTGCAGTTTTGTCTGGAACAGCTGATTTTTTCTCGCGATTTCCATGTTGGTGCCATAGAGAAAGCTGTTGAGTTTGACAGTCTGACCATCCCCTTAAAAAGAAGCAGGGCCCTATACAGGGTCTAAGTGACAGCCTAGCAAATACTGAAACGGTGAACTCAGACCATCAAACTGAACAACTTTTACTATGGAGCCCATCTCAGGAAACGCGAAAAAAAAATACAAAACTGCTGTACTTAATCGACTCAAATGTATGGGACAACAGATTTTTTTCGCGTCTCCTGAGGTAGGCTCCATAGAGAAAGTGTTGGTCTGAGTTCACCGTTTCAGTATTTGCTAGGCTGTCACTTGTAAGTGATAGCTATACAGGGTATAATAGTTTAGATATACAGGGTGTACCCGGTATATATATTATAAAACTGTAATTATTTATAATATCTTATTAGGGTCCGTTCTTTCGTAACATCCAAAGAACAAACAAAGAAACAATTTGGCAATTCTTTATAATATAAAAAATGTGCCGTGTTCCAAGTTTATCCCCAACTTTATAATGGGTAACTCAAATAGCCGGGTTTCCTGTTTTCGTGGCGACCGTCAGTCCGTCAGTTACGCAACTTGTCATCTTGCCAAGCGCTCAGGTGTTGTGATCTGACCTCAGTGGGTGACGCCTATTTGTTGACACACCGTGTGTGAGTGTGACTCAGACGCGTATCCAGTAGGCCTACCATGAGTTGACACTGTGGTATACTACTCTACTGTAGTATACTATTGTAAATGTCAAAAACAGTAGACCTACAATGAGTTTGCACTGTAGTATACTACAGTAAATAAATAAATATAAATATCTTGGACAATGTCACACAAATTATCTAGTCACATTTAAAGTACCAGAATCTAGCCTGGACTCGTATTATGATGACTAGACAACGATATAGAATACATATATAGATACAAACATCAATGACTCGGGTACAAATATTCATATTCATCATACAAATATTTGTCCCTTACGGGATTCGAACCCGCGACCCTCGGCACAGCAGGCAGGTTCACTACCGACTGTGCTACCGGGCCGTCAAAAAGTAACAGTAAAACTACACTATAGTTTTTGTATTGAATTTCGTACAGCGCTCCTAGTGGTTACGTTCAGAACTAATTCTGTCATACAAAATTGGCGTCGCAACTACAGTAGTAACTTACAGTGAAAACTCATGGTAGACCTACAGTAGTTCAAATCAGCAGTAGAAAACGTCAAAATTACTATGGAGATTATACATGATTCTACCACAATTTTGAATCACACGATTCCAAATTAGTTCTCAAAGTAGGTACCTAATCAGTAATTACTAAGAGCGCTGTACGAAATTCAATATGAAAATGGGAGTAAAACTAACTACCGTAGTTTACTACGCCGGTGCAAATGTTTCTGACCACCCGAAAGGGATTATGGTCGTGAATTTATGTATATAGGTATACTAGGTATACATGTATGTATTTTATTATGTGGAATTTTGCCGGAGAGGTATGTGATGTGTTTCAAGATCGTAGTAGAGGGCTTAGTTTGATGCGTGCACAACGCCTTTTTTTCTTTACTCTTAAAGTGAAAGAGAGATAATACAGATATTGCACTATGTTTTTGCTGCCATGCTAACCCTACAAGTGGTAATCTATTGTCTCTACTTTGCTTACTTAAATGGCACATAGACTTAAGAGAAGTTTATTCCGAGAGCGCAAATGCGCGCTGCATAAAAATGAAGTCTGGTGATATTTTCAACACTATCCAATTAAAGTCAATGAAAATTTTCAGAAACAATTTAGAAACTAATCTCTATGTTTGTATGAAGTCAGATTTTCGTTAAAATATACAGTTTAAATGCTAGGATTAATTTAAGATTTGTATGGAAATCTTTAGGGAAATGTAATTTTAAAACTATACATTTAAACGAAAATCTTAAATATAGAGACAAAGATTTTTAGACAAAAAAAAAATCTTTGTATAGAGATTAGTTTCCAGATTGTTTCTGAAAAATGTCATTGACTTTAATTGGTTAGTATTGAAAATATTACCAGACTTCGTTTGTATGGCGCGCGCTCCGAATTATATTCCCTGTTATGGAAAAATGATTTCGGGTTGGTTGGACTGTCGCTTCGTGAACCAATGTTTAGTCTTAGTTTCTATTAGCCTATATTTCTTTTATATTAGTTCCATTTATTTGTATTGGCGTATTGGTAAAAAGAAGAAAAACGCTCTATATTTCGACCTCAGAAGCCATTTCTCTTATATCTGTAAAAGCGTGCGTATTTGATCGTATTTCTTCTTGACATTTACTACTAGGCGCTGTTTATTGTTTGCTAGTTTATTAGAAATAGTTATAACTAGAGTTTACCCGCGACTGTCAAACAAAATAAGTTTCATCAAATTAAATCGGTTCAGTAGTTTATGCGTGATGCTGTTATACAAACAAACAAACTAACAGACCGACAAAAATTCTAAAAAAGGTTGATTAGGAGTCCAGGATACATAAAAACCGAAATCTTCAATTATCTTTTTCATGTAAATAATCTTCAATTTCCACAAACACTTTTGTTACAATTTTATGTTTCCTAAAATTTGCTATAAATTCTAAACATGCTTCGATTTTGATGCAGGTATTTTCTATACTGTGTGTAAATTTAAATGCTTCGATCAGACCATCAAACTGAATAACTTTCACAACATCGAAATCGCGAAAAAAGTCTGCCCTTCCCTTCCATGCATTTAGTTCGAACTTTTTCTATAGAACAACATTTTTTTTTGCTGTTTCGATGTTGGCTCTATCGTGAAAGTTGTTCAGTTTGCTGGTCTAAAGCACCCTGTTTAATATGTAACGCAATTAAATGTACACCCTGTTATACGTCAGACTTTTGTTTACTTCACTGTCTAGTTCAAGACGTGTTCCAAATATTCAAATAAAACAAACAGCCGAATCTCTTTCATCCCTCCGGCACATGACATTCCGTTCGTACGAAAAAATTTAATATGGTGGCCCTTTATTTTTATGACGTAAATATACAGTTAGAATAACTCTGGTGTTGACACAGATCTGTGACTCTCAAATAGAAACAGCTATTTCTGTCCGTCGTCTCTCTTAATGACTTCGCGCGATATTCACACTTCAAAAATGGCCTATTGCGTAACTTCGTCTGCTTAAAACCACGAATCTATTATTCAGAATGATTTAATGAATTACATGTACAGTATTTGTCATTATCATTATACTACGGATTTTTCTTGGAAAGTTAGTATGTAGATAGATACTAATTCTGATGCGTATGTGAACTCTACTGACTCTACCAATCCGCACGTGGACGAACACCCATACACCCTCTCTGAGGGTAGGCCTGTGCCATGCAGTATGTTATCTAAGTGGGACTTATACGGGCTGTAAAGTTAAAATCCTTAAGGGTGTGCTTCCGACCATCAAACAGAAAAACTTTCACTATGGGACCGATATTAAAACATTTGAACATACATTAAAGGCTTAATCAAATTATAAAGTTTCTTACGTAATAATATTATTAAATTATGTAAAAGGCATTATACCGGTTCCCTTTTTATGTTCATCAATACTAAAATAACGATACTGTAATAAGGTTCGATAAATATTATCTATTCAGAAACCAAATTCTAATTATCGGAATCCGTAACACACGAAATATGTCAAAAACATTCTAGTTTATTCAATTTAATATACATTATATCAAACGAGAACATCTGAAATACAAATTATCTTATAAATCGTTTGTGAAAAAGTTTAATGAAACGTTACTATTAGAGGACATTCAACTTTAATTTTATATCTGGAAAAGCTACATTTCTTTGACATATGCTGCCATACCGTAGCAGTAGCTAGACACTGATAGGAAAGAAAAATGTGATGAATGAGCTTATAAAATAATCTCGCGACTGGTTCGGAAGACTTTAATCTTTACTATTAGACATAGACATATTGTACACGTCGTCAGGCACTATTTAGTCTTTACTCTCAAAAACATGCAAGATATAAGAGAACAATCTATCCACACAACCTCGATTTTAATCGCTTAGCTTAGGAATCGAAGTTAAGGAGTCAGTCGTTCTGGACACTTTGTTAGTATTCCGTACCAAAATTGGCAAAACGGAACACTTATGGAATCAGCTCGGTGTCTGTCCGTCCGTCCATCCATCTGTCACAGGCATTTTTCTCAGCGATCGTAAGACATAGGAAATTGAAACTCCGTACAGATATAGCAAATGCTGGTCCAATATCATAAATGAAGTAAAAAAAGCTAAATTTTTATATTGGGAGGCAATTTGGGTAGGTAGAAAGGGTAAATAAAAATAAAAATAAATTCTACCCTATGGTGTGGGGTATCAATTGAAAGCTTATGAAAATACGAGTCTAAAAATATATTTCTCAAATTATTTATTATAACTTTATCTAACAAAATTTTCAATTAAATCCGAGAAATTGCTGTGCCCACCTCTATTCAAAAAAATATTGCCGTATAAGATCTGAAAAAATAATGAAATAACGTGTAGATGGCGGGAAAATTATCTGGGTGGCACTAACTTGAATGGTATTTTTTTCTATACCTAAAAAACTACCGCCAGTGTAAAATGATCTTCAGTTACTTTATTTACTTTATTTGACCACATACTAATTAAGTATCAATTTATAGTGATTGTCATGAATGACCCATGTTAAACACCTGACAGTACGGAACACTAATTGCCCGACTCGTACTTGGCCAGTTTTTCTTATTGTAAATAGAAAGATACAAAAAATAGATAAAGCATACTTGTTGTATGTCAAGCTAGTAAGAAGAATACCGTGTGTCAATGTCCAATAATTCTACTAAGATTAACTTTCAGCATGTATTGAATTCTTTTAAGTTCAGCATAGGTAATAATTATTTATGGTTTCATGAGGAAATAACAAGTCAAGAGGATAAGTTGGCTACCATATTGCGAATAAAACACTATAGAATTAACCTTTATACCTTAGTATACAATACTCTGTGGTATATGGTACTATGAGATCTACACATTCTGCAGTAGTATTATGGGAGTTATTCCGTCAAATAATCTATTTCGAACAGATACCGACTGTCAATAACATTCGATCAGCATTCCATCGGACGATATTCCGGTAATTTGGTATTTCAGCGGATGCTTAAACAGATTTCCAATTGCCAATTGTTGACAAACCAGCTATACATAATATTTAAGATGACAAAGGAAAGGTCTGACTGGCTAGAATCTATGCTTCCAATTTTCGATTACTATTTAGCTTTCTGGCCAATTCTGATTAGCAACTATAAATTTATCAGAAAGATATAACATATTATCTTGGACGTTACTAAAGTTGTTTTCAGAATAAGTGTGAGTGAGAGAAAGTGTTTCAAATGTCTGTTCCTGTAAATCAAGACAGCCTTAAAAATTCGTTGCTACTTGGAACGGATTATAGGTAGTTTAATTTATCGTGTTCCTCTTCTATGAATCGTCATTGAAGAATGTTAGTAGTGTAAAAAGTCGTAGATATTTATAGGCAGGTAAACGTTTTTACGCTCGGCTTTTAATACCATTAGTTGTGTTATAAAACTATGCGAGCGTAAGGTCGCAGGGCATCTGGCGGCGCACGAACATGTGTTCGCTATTTTTATCGCCGCGCCGCCATTCACAGAACTGATATCGCTAACTATACTTATATTACCTAATGTAGTGCACGGAATACGCCTCCAAAAATATTGGAAATGTTAACAAAATGTTGCTCGGGTTCGGGTTTGAATATACTCAGCGTCGTATATAGGGTACATGTAACATAAATGGGTTTCAAGCTAAATGGGTATACCATTTCTACTTTTATCAAACCGAACAACTTGTCGGACAGACACTCAGCCTGAGTTCGCAAAAAAAAGGTTTCTCTGGACAAATCAGTCAACCGATTTATAATGTTTATTTGACTTTAGTATTGATCCCAAAGTTGATAAAACTGAACAACTTTTAGAATTTCACACCCTGTATTTCAACAATAGTATAGATGCACATTCATGATGTGTGATTATTTGGTCGCATGTATCGTATCAATGATAAATATTAATGACTGGTCAATCCGTTGTGACATCAGCCTCCCTTTGGGGTTTAATTATGGGAAATCCATAATGTATATCGTGTGAGAGTCATACAATCGCTTTGTACATACTTTGGGATATAGTGATATCACTATATCCCAAATTATATTAAAAAAAAACTATAATTACTACTGGGAGCTGAAGGCCTTGATACTTGGCCAGTGCCACTGCGACCATCGCTAGGCTTTTGTGAATGCCCCTTTTAAAGTTTCCTACTAATCTTCACTGCAGTCAAGAACCTCAGTAAGTTTCTAACAGGGAAGGTTTTGTATCTCATCTGGTACCTACCCAGATGGATACTTCGTTTGTACATCAATGGGCCATATTCACAAAGATGCAGAGGAGCTCCCATCTCCTCTGCAAAATCTGCAGCTTGGTCGAGTCATTTAGTTTCACCGTGTGCATATTTTTGTTTAGCACATTCGCGGACACTGACCGGCTATAGCAGTGATAACAATAAAAGTTCTATTGTGTCTCGTTCACTGTCCGCGAATGCGTTAATTTGACGTGTTTGTGACGTGGTCTGTGAGTGATCTCACTATTGTACAAATTATGTCTTTATTAAGAGCGCGGCGAGGAGATTGTTCGCAAGTTTGCGATTATAATCTTTGATAAGAGCTTTGGAGTGATTCAAGCAATTCACCCTCCTTTATAGCTCTATCACCTCTTTGAATCTAACCTTATTCAGTGATTCAAGGCATCGATTTTTAGAGATGAAGGTATGCTAATAATTAGGTCAGTAAGTCCTCAGCATTGACAGTTGGCAAATAGCTATACGTAAACATTTAGCGAAATGTTAATATCGCCACGTGAATACGTCACTGAGTAAACAGAGACTTGGGATAGCCAGTTTGTGTATGCAACTATTCAAATAGACATTTCGTTAAGTAGCTATTCCCCAAATGTTCGTATGCACGAAGACAGTTGAGAGCAATTCATAATGTCGTAGTTCGATCGTAGAAAAGGGCATAATATCGTAATCTATGCCTCGGCTTTTCATTACAATCTGCCTAGGAATTTCATGATACGCCGCAATTTCATGATTTGGATGATTATTTCACGAACTGTATAGATAATGATAAAGTTATAATTCCAATATTATAGAGATATTATTCCGATGAAAAACACAGAGTGAGAAAATAAGTAGAACTAGAAACCAATCAGTGCAATTTCACACGAAAAATCGAATCCCGCTTGTGTCCAATTAGGTATACTAATTTTAGTCAATATAATTGCTTCTGTTCCCAGTTGTTTTTTACCTAAAATCATCTCACGTCCGTCATCCCTTTCGCAGTTGGGCAGAAAGACATTTAACGTTTCAAAATGAAGCTACCAACTACTATTAAAACTACTCGCCCACAAAAATACTACGACAAAAACCCTTAGTAACCATGTTTTCTAACATGGGAAGAAAAATTAGGATGGTCTATTTGAACTTTTCTAGTAAGTACATAGATATTTTGGCAAGTAAATAAACAATCAGAACGCAAAATTGTTTGTCACTTTACTGCAATAAGCAAACAATTATCTTTGGTCCGAAAACGGAACTAAGTATTTTCATACCATCACTCCGTTCTGAGCTAGACTTATAGTGAATGCAGTAGGAAAAAGGTAAAAGTCCTCGATTGGGTCCCTTTTAGCGAACTCTGGCAAACAATAACACCACAATGGAAGCTTTTAGGTAGACTGATTCTTTTGTCTATCTACTGGAAGGACAGTCTTACTAAAGTGTACTACTAATTGCTTTTCTAAACAAAAATAAGCAGGCACCTATATCGATTTTAAAATTAAAGGCATCTTTATTGCTTTTACAGCCTTTTGTAGTTTGAATTTAGTTTAACTGTCTGAATCGACGTTAAATATGATGACTGCTTTTGCCCCTGACTTTGACGTCGTGGATTTCGGAAAACTTGAATTTTCGCAAAATCAATTTTTTCAGTACCCCGCCCCTACATTCTCACAAAACACATACAACAACACGAATATACATGTACACAGAAAAAAAATTACTTGAGTCAAGATATTTTCGCATTTCGATATAAGGAAACTCGAAAAAGTGTTCGTTTGAAATATAAAATGTTTCTTATTATAGTTTTTGGGCCAAGAACTAATTTCTTGTATCACAATTCAAATGTTTCTTTTAATAAAAGAAACTCTCTCATTCATGCGAGAAACAAATCTGTGCTCCATGACACCTATTATGCACCTGGTTTTGTACCCTTGTGTACCCTTCAACGGACAAGTCACACAACATTAACTATAATAATAAAGAAATCGCAGTAATGAACCTTAGACTTGGCACGACTTTGTCTAGATTTCATTACTTTTTAGAGATAAACAAGCAGCTCTATGAGACTTGGCTAGTTTTTTACATAATGTTTTTGGTGGGATAGAAAGATAGATTATAAAGATTTTTATATTATTCTATTCTATTCTATATCCGATAGAGGCTTTACATGCATTTTCTTGCTACTTGACTACCTCAAACTCTCTTTTCACAAGATTGTCAAAAAAGAACATCTTGAATTTTCTTTAACAAATTGAATTTTTAGGTGTCAAGAAATAAGTAGAAAAGATGATGAGAAAATAAATACATTGGCATTCAGATCGTGACGGCAAAGGTAATGGGGGTTAATATTCACATCACACGATAAACTTTCATTGAGTTCCGTTCAAGTATATTTTTCAAAGACATTTTTTCTCTGTAAATCTGTACAACGCAACGTAATGGGAAAAGTTGTAACAAGTATTCAGAATATGTGTCATTAATATTCAAACGAGATGTCGACGACGTGAATAAAAGTTCGATGAATGGAGTTTTGACGATGAAACTTTTATCCTAGGTTATAGGTTTGTATGCGCTATTTCACCTGCAGCTTATCCCTTCAAAAGCAGATTTAATGTATTATAAAATTTTTCATGAATACTCTTTATGGTGATTGGAAGTTGCAGAGAGAGCGCGAAATTGAGTTTATGTTCAGTAAGTAATAAGCAGTAGGTAAAATCATTAGCGGTAAAGTTTATAAACAATTTAACGCTTTGACATACCACATTAGCTTTGTTCACTTTAAACTGATTTCACTGTATATTTTATAATTAACTAAGCTCCAATTTTTCTCATAATATTGTCAGTACTAAGTACTAATTGGAAAATCACGCGGGGTAGAGGCCCCCCAGAAAGATGGCGATTAGCGGCCATTTGGCCATACGCGGGTCACAACTGGATGCAGAGGGCGAGGGACAGAACGTCATGGAGAAATATGGAGAGGAGGCCTATGTCCGAAGACGGACTGATCAAGGGCTGTAATGGATGGGTGGAATTGACAACATTTTATAATAGAGCTAATAAGATTGTTCAACAGTTCTAAGGTACCCTAGCCTCGTTAGTCCGCTGGTCCCTTTAAAAGGACTAAATTGTTGTGTTCATAAAGACATTTACATCCAGACAGGTAAGTTTGAATTAACGCCGAAGGTTCCATCAAAAGTAAAATCCTTACTTGAAGTCCTCAGCCTTTAGGACTACAAAAAATGTGTTCTTTTCAAAGTACTTTCGTTCTTAATTACCTAATCCTAATCATGGCTCGGTGTAACGTAGACATACAATTTAATAGACAATTTTTTTAAAGAAAGGGCGACACGAAAATCGTTTTGAGGGCGCCGGGGCGTTTTGTAACAAAAAGAAATGTGTCCATCGTAACAACAATTTCCCAAATTTTTGGATTCCTGAGAGGCTTACAAAGTCATTTTTGCAACTTCAGATGATACTTTTGAAAGCTTAAAATCTGAGTCATATTTTAAAAGCCTCATTAAGGTTAGAATTGTGACTTTGATCCTTTAATTTTTGTCTAAAATATTGTACCATTCTTCATTCTCTACAAAGACGAAAAGAATTAATGTTGTCTAAATTCCTACAACGATGATAACTTTGTGTAACTTAGTAATTATTAGGGAATTTAGCACTTACAAAACAAACATCGCACGTAACATGGGTTGGTAATGTGCAAATTATGACATAATGACGTCATGTCAACACAAATAATTCTGCTATAGTCATACTTTAGTCATATACCTACGTACGTTTGTTCTTATGAGTTCTCCGATGGGAATTAAAAAAATATTGTAAACGAAAGTATCTTGACAAATTAAAGTTACAATGTAAAACATAAACTGATAAGTATGTGAATAACGAAAGAAAAATCACGTCACCAAACAAGTACCTAGCTACACATACTATCGCGGACTTTTCCGCCTGGCCACCACTAAGGCTAATTTTTGCTTGCATACTAAAAAGCGCTGACAAGCCCCGCTCTATTGATGAATAGACCAATGAATGAATAGTTTCCAAACAATAAATTATGCGCGAAATTATGCTTAATTTTTTTTTAAGTGATTAGGCGGAAAAGTCCGCATTAGTACATACGGCGACACATGAAACCAAAATAAGCTGGCCGCGCGCAGGTAAAGTAATGTACAGGGTGATATTGATATCATTAGCATCCTTTTAAACTAAGAGTCTACCCATCAAACTGAACAACGTTCACTATGAGAGCAAAAAAATCGGAGCAAAAAAAAATCTGCTGTTGCATACATTTGTGTCGCGTAGGCGTTGCAGTTTAGTATGGAACAGCTGACTTTTTTTTTGCTCCGATTTGTTTGCTCCCATAGTGAAAGTTATTCAGTTTGATGGGTAGACTCTTAGTTTAAAAGGATGCCAATGATATCAATTTCACCCTGTATAACGTCGCGTGGCCAGCTTATATTGGTGTGGCGTAGCTTGATGTGTCGCCGTGTGTACCTTACCTATTCGAATGAATTTCTCATTAATTTAACTAAGAATGTGTCCAAGAGGTAAACATAAACGCGTAAGTAACCACAAATGTATCAGATTGAGCAACCATTAACTTACATAGTTATTATTGACCAACCAACGCGCCTGAGTTGCCTTGAGTCTGTAACCCCAGTTTTAGTTTTACGATCCATCTGACATTCGGACGTTGACGGCTCAATAGGTAGCTAAACTACGACGTGGACGTAATATAAATTGGTATTCTAGGTTATGTACTCTATTTTGTACAAAACAAATGGTTCGGGATTGCAGTGAAACAATATGATTGATTGTTAGCTAATAAATCATGTTCATCGACAAATAAAAAAGGATTTGTTATAAAAAATACTTTTTTATTTGTATTGAACAGTTCATTCGATCTAATAGAACTTTGTTCTAAAAACAATGGGTACCAAATACTTTCCAATATAATATTTACTTCAGCCAGCTAAGTAAGATTAAAGTCCTCTCTTAGAGCGGAAGGGTAACGAATTGAACTAGGTCGATAAATCTTTAAAATACTGGTTGGATGCAGGTTGTCTAAGATCGCTTGTAATCTTTTGTCATTTAGTACTTACTAGCTGATACCCGCTACTCCGTCAGCGTGGACTTTAAAAAAGCATTTGTGTGAATCCAGAACATATTCTACCGGCACATCCAAATCCGTTCAGCCGTTTATGCGTGATTAAGCTACAGACATACAATCTTACAAACATCGTCACAAACTCGGACATTTATAACATTAGTAGCATAGGATAGGATTATTTTCATTATAGAGTAAACAAAAATGATAATCCGTAGACTGACACTATACAGGGTGTAAGTGATAGTCTAGCAAATACTGAAACAGTGAACTCAGACCATCAAACTGAACAACTTTCACTATGGAGCCTACCTCAGGAAACGCGAAAAAAATCAGCTGTCCCATATATTTTAGTCGGATAGGTGAGGTACAGCAGTTTTGTATGGGACAGGTGATTCTTTTTTTCGCGTTTCCGTAGTGAAAGTTGTTCAGTTTGAAGGTCTGAGTTCACCGTTTCAGTATTTGCTAGGCTGTCACTTACACCCTGTATTAATATTGAAAACATATGTGTAATTTTGTTAGTCAAATAATAGTGAAGTAAGACCGTCGAGCGGACTTACTTTTTTTTAAGTGAAAAGAATCGTCATTCAAAAAATTGAATGACAACCTGCTTTTTTGTAAGAAATAGGTATTGCCATGAATAATAAAAAATATTGTTCTGTATTGGTGATCCCAATATTGAACTCATCTCGCTCTTCCATTATGTGACAGCAAATATCTATGCAAAAAGGTCTGGATCATATTCGTTTTCATTTCGGATAGATATAGGTACGGGTAGGCGTAGGTATAATAAAAAACTGACGATGAATGTAAATAGAATTTAGCGTATCTTACAATAAACGGCCAAGCGCGAGTCGGGCTCGCGCACGAAGGGTTCCATGCCACCATACAATAATGCAAAAAATATGTTTTCTCCTTGATCCTTAGTGTAAGCCCAGCACACACTTGACCGGTTTTTATTATTGGTTGTGTATTATGTGTGAAGGCTTTTGTATTTTGTCAATTGAACACTTTTTTAATTTAGTCTTTATTTATTGAGAAATCTTTATTAATGTGATGAGGGCGCCACTGGACTCCGATAGCCCTCTCAAAGTATGCACTATAATCACATGAGTTTTACGGTTGTATGTATAACCGTTTTTATGATAGAGCAAAAACAAAAAAAACGTTAAAATAGAAACGTTCCTTGCATAATTTCATAATTTTTTTTTGTTAGCAATTCCGCCATAATAACGCTTATTCTGTAAATTTCAACCGTTTAGTTATTATGGTTCAAAAGATACAGCCTTCAGTAGGCCTAGCATGCCACCCCCGAGAAAACGACAAAAATCGAGATGTGCCTCCATCTTTATTATTTTACGTATGCCAAAGAGAGCGCGCATGACGGTTTTCTCGTTTAAACGCTTTGTCGTGGGTGGCATGCTAGCCGTGCAGGTCCGCCAAATACATACGGACGGAATTCCGTACCTATCAGAATTATGATTTCTTATGGATTTTCCCCCTCCATAGTTCCGCTCGGGATTGCATTGCGGAGGTATCAAACCCTATACAAAATCACAATCCTGTGGGTCTACCCGGACATTCGAACTTCGCAATTGCGTGAATGTTTTCGTTTCAATGTCAACTCTATTACAATGAAGTGCGGACCGAAACAGGGGCGATCATCGAAACATCGAAAGTCCGGGTACAGGGCCTGATTCGTAATTCCGTATGTGTGTGGCACGGCACGTCTTATAGGTAGGACAGACAGACAGACGGACGGATAGCGTAGGCTTATGAATGGGGTCCCGTTCACAACATTTAGGTGTACGAAACCCTAAAAACTATATTTTTATCAATGTGGTGTCGCAGATTTTATGTAGCGACACGTATTCCACGTTTATTGGATTTAAGATACACGAAACGCAAACCATTATTTATAAAGAAAGTAACATAAACCTGAAAAATATACTGTATTGTTGTACTTTACATGGCTGTAACATGTTACATGACTAACTAAACAACAGCTACGAGTATCACTATAGTTTAAATAATTTCGAAAAATCTGGTTGTTTCGTAGTAAATGTAAATGGCTGCTCAGTCCAAATGTATGAAAAGCCGATTTTTTTTGCGTTTTCAGTGTTGGTCCCATATTGAAAGATATCCAGTTTGATGGTCTGAAGTACCACCTTTCGTATGTAACGGATTTAAGTTCACACCCTGTATTAATATAGGGCTGACACTTTTTTAAGGGGATAATCTGATCATCAAACTGAACAACTTTCACCATGGCACCAAAATCGAAATCACGAAAAAAAATTTGCTTATCCATTATACTAAACTGCAAACCTACTCGTGTCAAATGTATGGGACAGCAGATTTTTTTTTTCGCGATTTCGATGTTGGTCCCATAGAGAAAGTTGTTCAGTTTCATGGTCTGATCATCCCCTTAAAAAAGAGTCAGCATATTAAGAAGGACCCTGTATAGGGCCCTTTTTTAAGAGAATTATCAGACCTTGAAACTGAATAAATTCGTTTATGGAACCAAGAAAGAAATCGCGAAAAATAAATCTGCTGTCCCATATAAAACTGCAATCATACTCGACCGAAGGTATCGGTGACAAGACGTTACATTAGCTGTTTAGTCTCTAATATATGGGACAGCTGATTTTTTCCTCGCGATTTCGGTCTTTCGGATTTTTGGTTCCTTATAGAATGTTATTCAGTTTGATGGTCTGATCATCCTCTCTCTCAGCGTATTAAGTTGCTATTGTATAATATTTTGATTAAAAAAAAACATAACGAATGTTAGATTTATCTAAAGCCAAATGTCGAAGGTCTGTGTTATCTATCTGTTATCTAACTCTAATACAGAGATAATTTATACTTTTTTTATTTACATTTTTGGAGTATCAACCAAACATAAAAAATTAACTTTGATGCGATTCATCTTGTACGATGTTATTATTTATTTTGTACTTGAAGAACATGCTACATGTTGAACTGTCAATATGATTGTACAAACATCATCATCATCAGCCTATACTATAGTCCCACTTCAGGGGGAGTGTACCACGCGTACTCAATGCGGATGCATTCTTCTTCAGAGTATGTAGGTTTCTCACCGTTTTATAGCAGTCTGTATTCTTATCTGTATTATGATTGTACAATGCAATGGAACAATATTTTAGGTTTTAACCGACTTCAAAAAAGGGAGGTTTTTTACCTATTTCAATATTACTGTGGTAATACATCTTTGCAGGCCATAAATATTGATCTATTGAGCACGTTACCACGATTAGGTAAGTACATAAACATAAATAACAACGTTTTTATTTTCAGTTTGAAAATATGTTCTTTTCCTTATATGCGTACTTAAACGTTCTGCATTATAAAACAGAAGAGACCTGTTTCTACACAAAGTAATTCCTGCTAAAAGACGTCAAGTCTACATCTACAATCTACATAGTAAAGTTATGAAAAGGAAGTGCACTGCTTGTCTTTATCGTTATCGTGACGCAATATTTACTTGAATACTTTGAGAAAGGCCACCCGCGGCCGTGTCTGTGTCTTATGCACGCTCCGGTGTCCATCTTTTATTGTTATATTCAGGACATTTAGAAATCTTGTCCTGGTTCGTCGCCTAACGCCGCCGCGCCGAGAACATTTTACAGGAGAGCCAATAATCGTTTCTTTTTTTTCGATTACGCGCTTATTTCTACCATATTTTGAGTTACGCCGTAAATTATTTTTCTCTTCTATACAGGGTGAAATTGATATCATTAGCATCGTTTTGAACTAAGAGTCTACCCATCAAACGGAACAACTTTTACTACACACTAGCAAACCAATCGGAGCAAAAAAAAAATTTTATTTTTAATCGGCAATTTTAGTTGTGTTTTTGTTGTTATTTTATTTTTGTTGTTGTTGTTGTTTTGTTGTGTTTTTGGTATTTTTATTGTTGTTGTTGTGGACATGATGACAGATAAAACACAAAAGCATCGTAACGCCTAGAGTCTAGGCTAAATCATAAATATTAACAACTACCTTGGCCCAAGAACAATCCAAAAACACATATCGATTCAGAATCGACAAAAATAAAAAATAAAATTGTATTCGCAGAAATGTCATAAAGATTTTTGATATATTTTTTTGGTAACTCTAATACCGCGTCGTCGGTTACATACCTAAGGAAAAGTTCCATAACATTACTATTTCCACTACTGCTTCACATTTACTGAAGCACCATAAAGAAAACATGTCTGCCTTAGAGTCTACACAACAGTAAAATACTATATTGGTTAAAAAAGCATCACATCATTTACAAAATACTGACGTTACTTAGTATAATACCCATACGCATATTAACTCTAAATTTACTCCAAATAGTATTTTACTTACGAACCTAAACACGTAGAGATAAGGTCTAAAATAGCAAATTACCTAGTTTTACCGACGACGTGGTAAGCGTAATGTGGACAAATGCGCAACGTCAGCATAACGCGAAGGGACTAATGCCCGCTTTATGACTTCGCCCTTTTATAGCTATTTCGGATATGATTGTCGACACTCATAAAAGAACTTCCCTCGTAAACGTTCAGCGGTTTTGTTACGAGATTATTCAGAATTTTAGATGTTATCTCGCTCAGGATTCGAGTTGACAAATTGTCGAGTACGGTCAGCAACGCAAACCTAAACCGTGGCTGCGTTCTGTACAATATAAACATGGTTTGTAAAAATGTAGAAAGCGGCAATAGATACTCTACCAAAATGTATGAAACAGCGGATTTTTTTTATAGAAGCGTCAACATTAATTTGAACTAAGCGCATGTGAAAATTTTTAACAAATATGTCCCAAAAATTGGATTTCTGCACAGTATGTCAGAAGAACAATTAATGTTTTCCTTCACATTCACTTGAAATAATATATTTTTTTTCCTATTCAGATTATTTTATGTTGTAGAAAAAACTGCACAAAATAGTTGCTAGTATAAAAATGTCAGTATATTTGGGATATTTTATACCCCAATAAACCTAAAGTCACTTACCCAAATTCTGTGTGATTCTGTATTCACAGCCTTTCGATACAGTTTCAGACAAAATAACATTTTGTTCAAAAGATAACAGGTACCTACCATTTTTGTGCTTGTTTGTATACAATTAAAATGTTCACTTTGATTGGGTAATAAAAAGGGGAATTTCAGGGTTTATGAACCTCAAGAAAGACATAAAAAACCGTAAATAGAACATTAATTAAAAAGACACGTACACGTAAAAACATTCCAAAATCGATTAGTAAACAGCAAACACAAACTCTAAAAGCGCTTATAAGTATTAATTATATTAACTTTTAATCGTACAACAGTATGAAAGTACACAGAATGTAGAGATTGTCTATCTTACCATTATGTACAATATGCTTAGAGCACAATATTATATTTTTTGTGGTTTTAACAGTTTTTAACATTACAAAGATAATAAATAGGACCCTCACATGCTGTGAGTTTATTCCATCTGGTAATTCTTATCTCGACAAATACAGGGTGTAACGTAATGGGTATCAATTGGAAAAGTATGGTTTTCCATTATAATGGAACTGGATAACAAGTTACACTATGGAATCAAGACTGGTACGCTTACATAAAACATTGACTTTCATAAATAAATTTTTTCAGTGTTATTCCGAGTAAAAGTATGAAAAAATTCGATAAGTAGTAGAGTTACACCTCTTGGTAGATAATGGTACTAAAATGTTTTTATTTTATTGTGTGTGTTTATATTTAATAGACAAACTCTACAGTCTCTATCAATTACCATTTATAAGCGTGGTATAAAAGACCCAAGGTCGAATCACACCATTCGTATGGTAATCCACATATTTTATTATGCTTTGTCATTAACACGTAGGGCGTTTTCATTTCCATCTGAACATTCATAGCTGTTACTATTGAATTTTTATCGTAATTTACATAAACATAAAAACCTTTGTCGTCATTGAAATAATTATTGTTGTGACGAATTATTTCATATTATCGTCGAACGTTATTTCAATTGTGGAAATAACATAATAAAGCATATCATTACGTCAATATTTACGAAATAGTAAATCTACACAATCTTTTCATTTTCTGAAAAATAAATAGGTAAAATTGTAGATAAACCAGATATGAATTTACATTTATTCGCATGTTTCACTTCAATATCGTAAATAAATGTTTACCACATTTTGATAAACTGCACTATGATCAAAGTGTTTCTTTTTTCGTAAAAAATAGAAAACTGTTGGTTTTATTTGATGTGAAACATACATAAATACAAATACGCGTATAATTAAAACTATGCAACGACGGGATGTGGTATGATTGAAATGTTTTATATATACTATTTACATAATTTTTTTTACTCAAAGCTCGTAAAACATTATAGTAAAGCAAATAAATGTTCAGACTCAAATTACAAAATGTTAGACAGAAATACACATCAAATCAAGACCCACGCAAACTCTCACACTACCTGGCGAGGTGGAGCGCGCTTTGAACGTCGGCGCAATCATGACGGTCTCTGGAAATCACAATCAAATCCATCAAATGTTGATCAACTTCACAGGTATAGGTATCTAAATTAAACTTATAGTCAACCTTCTTAGATAGACACTTCTGGCAGAATGATACGATTTCAAGATCAAGGACGATAAAAGACGATTAGATAAGAGTAGATTTGATAAGAATTACTTATTACGCTCTTTCAAAACAAATATAAAAGAATTTTTCCCTAGTTGTAAATAACAATCATTGTTAATATTATATGTAATTTATAGGAAAGAATTAACGTTGTAACTTAACAAAACAATCAACCATCTGTTCAAAGTCACTAGTGTCTATTGTCTATGACACATGTAACGACAATAAAATGACACTCCGACTATAATATATTTAAGTATTTACGTAATATAACTATATAACAAAAACCCATGCTATCTATCTACCGTATTGTTGTGTTAACAATATATTTTAATCTGGCAGGGTGAAGGTGAAGGATGTGGGTCATTCGGGCGCGTGCGTCACTCAAGAACGGTGCTAAACTAATATTGAATTAACGTGTACGGAATAATTGTAGAGAAAGCCTTCTCCAGCATTGCCCATACCTCGCACATTTACTCGACAAACGCTTTTGAAATCGAGATCATGTTTACTGTTATTTTACTAATTGATTATTCTGCGAAATGGATACGATGGAGGCACATGAGAGCTCGTTTGGTATCGTAACGAATTTAACTTGAAAAATATCAGAACTTTGTTATTCGATACCTTCTACCCTGAGCTATTGGACACTTTCATACGCAAACACTGTAACATTAAACTGTGGAGCTTCTGTCGAGTGTGTGTTTAGGCCTTTATGATAACGTAGTAAGTATGAAAAAAGGCTCCATCATCTGCCGTAAAAGGTATTTAGGCCACTAAGCCTCTATGCGTTAAAAGGGACCTGTAAGGACGTTCCACTTGCAAACAAGTTAAATCTCCTGTTATTAGCCGGAGATACGTAAGCCCCTGTTAGCCGCTACGTCCTAACTCCGATGTATGATTTGGACAGGTAGAACAACCGGCAATTGGAGTTGGCAACGGTTGGTCCGTGAAATCGAATTGGCCCACAGTCTGAGACGAAAATAAATAGTAAATTGTATATTTGGTTAAACGAGAACGCTGAGCCAAGGAGGTGATGCGTGCGACTAGATAAACTAAACTTATGCCAGAGTTTTAACTGATTTAATAATGTAAAACCGTTTAGATAACTGTCAGCTTAATGAGAAGCTTAACGTTAATTGATGATTATATATTTTGTGGATGAGATCATTTATGTTATAAGACTTATTATAAGCACGGACTGATTCTTAGGCTGAGTTTAGTTTTAGAAAATGTGTCGATTTTGACATACGAGAGTTCAAACGCAATCGTAAAAAAGTCTGTGAATCTCGGCCGTATTTAAGCTTGACCTTTAAGGATCGAGCTTAGATTAAGGTACTCTTTGAAACATCAAAGTTTTTTCAACAAAATGACAAAGAGTTTCTTTTGGTAAATGTAAAAACAACAGTTTCAGTAGGCCTACCATGAGTTTAGTATACTACTACAGTAGTTTTATTTCCATTTGTGTATTGAATTTCGTATATAAAGCGCTCCTATTAATTCTAATTAATTCCTAATTCATTCTGCCATACAAAATTAAAGTACAGCGTCAAGTCATGGTAGACGTCTGTATACTAGTAGTTCATTATTTACATTACTCGATACCTAAAATGTTTAGAAGAATCAGATGTACCAAAGAGCTGAGTACTCGAGTAGGAGCAGGGTGCGTCGACACACATCACTGCGTGCGCGGGCGCAGCAAATAGAGCCCAGATCCTGTGCACTGTGTGATGTGAACCGACCACACCCGCAGCTACATACAATCAAACTAACTTATGTAAACCAGGATATGATAGATATTTAGAGCGCATCAGTCTAAATAGACGTGATAGTTTAAATTTAAACTAACTGTTACTGCACATAAACTAAACTCACGCTTATTAACTTACGGGTATAACAACAGTGGGTAGTCATATTTATAGGAGTAGTTTAGACCATCGAACTAAACAAATTTTACTAGCCAAGTTCGAAATTGCAGTACCTAACTAACCGATTAATAATTATGAAACAGCTGATTTATTTTCGCGATTTCGAAGTTGGCTGTTTTTCAGTTCGATGGTCTAAACCGCCACTTCAAATATTACTACCCTCTGTTACACCCTGTATAAACGTCTAGGTTATGTATCAGGGTGTAACAAAAAGGGGTGGTTAAGACCATTAAACTAAACAATTTTAACGATGAGCTGAATAA
The DNA here is from genome assembly GCA_922987775.1 of Agonopterix subpropinquella. Taxonomy (NCBI): domain Eukaryota; kingdom Metazoa; phylum Arthropoda; class Insecta; order Lepidoptera; family Depressariidae; genus Agonopterix; species Agonopterix subpropinquella. The sequence goes on along the minus strand of OV277701.1, from coordinate 14,397,931 downwards.
TATAGGAAAACGAAGAAATAATCCTTATAATTATTTCGTATAGTAATGACATAGGAATGAAGATGAATGAATCTTCTTCGGTAGTTAATCATAAACATCGATCAATGACTATCTCAATTATGCAATAATTAATTATAATATAAAAGCAATTTCTTTAATGACTAAAAGTCAATCTATCCATATCTAATTATACAAGTAGGCACATACTTATCTAGAATAGAAAATTGTAAACGTACGATGAAAACGCCGTAATGTTTGTGACGCAATATCAATTTGTGGTTGAACTAATGAACGAGTGCTGAGTCACTGCAACAACGATGCTAAATGAAGGGAACAGTTCCCGGATGTGCAAGTACCTACCTACCTACGTGAAGGTAGAACAAAAACATGCAAGAGATGGTAATCAGAGGTTCCTACACGTATCTCACGTATACATCTCCTTGATTGAACGAATCTTAACGAGAGAAAGTATCCATGATTTGACTTAGATAAGTCCTTAAGTAGACTAAGTTATTTCTGGAATACAGAAAAATGATAGAGATCATGATGATGATAAAAATCTGATTCAAATTGAACTTGAAAGAGCACTGGATCTTTGACCACTTAAATATAATTCTGCTAACTAACTTTTCTGACACTTTTGCAGGGGACGAGGTAGCATGAAATCCGCAACATTTTATTCCGTTAGTGTAGATTCTAATTTTGATTGTTAAAATTCATATAAAATTGTCTCGTGTCACACGAGATTAGTTTGAAGCTATTGTTCGGCGATTATAGGCTGTCTCGTTTAGTCATAATCATAAGGTATAAAATTGTATGTAAATGCACTTGATCAGTTGGTCTTGTACCTTGGCAGAGGGGAATGCTCACGCGAGGCTGGTCCCTAGTTAACTGGTCTAAGCACTGATTATTAAAATAACTAAAACATAAAAAAAAACTGTAGTGACTATGCAGAAATGAATCAATAAGTAATTGTAAAGGACCTTCATTAATCATCATTCGCTATAATACCAGTTTCCTCTTAGAGCACAAAGTAGCTACCTAGCTACTTCTATTATTAAACTTAGTATGCAATTGCTGCACACACAACCATATAAGGTATCACCATAAAACAAACAGAGACGGCAAGATACAAAGCACGAAAATTGATTGTATGATTTCACGGTATCTACGATTACTCCAAGATCCCACTGCAAGTCTTCTAGACCCTCTATTTAGACAATGATAGGTACATATTTCAGAAAGGTCATAGTTAAGGCATGTTAAGGAGTCCTAAAAAAATTGGGTTGTCAACCCAAATCCTGCCGCAATCCCATGGCAGCCGGATGCAAAAAAATTCTGCAAATTTTCGATACCCTTATTAGTTTCGACAATAAATTCTACACAAAATTGAAGGTAAACATACCAGCAACACCAAAAATAAAATTGCCTGCATAATGACGATCGCAACGTAGGGTTGCAAAAATATTTTCGTTTGCACGAATGGGGAAGATTTACTCGAAAACTATTGAACTGATATTGATAATTCTTTCACATAAGCTTTTCTGCGAAAGTTTTAGTATATAAAATAAAATTGCACAGCAGGAATAACATTTCTGCAATCGGCTATATAAAATGGTTGCGACAGGCTTCAGAGTAACAGCCCTATTTTAGGATCCTTAAAGGACGACATTTCCACTGGTACGTACCTACCCATAGAGAAAATAACGCGCTCCCCTGGGGTAGAGATGTTGTATCGAACTGTGCACAGATACTCAACTGGGCCTGACGTCATATCATACACATCTAGCGGGAAGTAGCGTATTTTAAATGTTAACCCTCCCCTCACCCGTTTTTCACCCCCTTTGTTGGCGACAACATTTTCTATAGAAACAAGCCGATATGCCATCTCTTCTTACTCTATGTACCTACCTATGTATAATTGCCTAAACATGTGAGTGTAGAAAACTTGCAGTGGGATCTTAGTCTAGAAGATTATAATCTCGAATAAAGCATTTGATTAGTGTGAAAAGAAGGGCTTTCAATGTTCATAACCTTTAACCCACCTCCTACGTCCGTCACTCCGATGCCCTAATACGTATCGTCACCGTTTGTGGTAATCTGAATGGTTATTAATAAAGAACCTTGCACAATCGACCTAGATTATGAGGATTCCATTTACTGATGATAGCTATAAGGTAGATAATGGAGTGACTTGATTAAATGTTACTAGCTAATAGTTGGAGATTATCGGTAGTAATCTAGGTGCCGCAGGGCGTTGTCTGGCCCTGACCTGAATGTAGGCAAATCTTCCCGCAAGTGGCCGCACTATGGTGTTTACTTGTTTACCAAAACAAACTCTTTTGGGATACTAGGGCTAATGCTCTGTCAATCAAAATGTTGTTCTTTAACTATACAGGGTGTTAAGGCAAACAGTTGCATTACTTTAAGGGGTGATTTTACCCATGATACTGAACTACTTTCCCAAAGAAACCTATAGCAAATTCGCAAATAAAATTCGACTTTTCATACAAACGTTCGATAAGCTGATTTAGTATGGAAAGTATTTTTTTTTTTTGCGTATTTGCTGTAGGTTACTTTAGGAAAGTTGTTCAGTATCATGGGTACAATCACCCCTTGAAGTAATGTAACTTTTTACCCTAACACCCTGTATAGGGTTGGCAATACATTGTGTAAATTTTAATGCTTTACATATTTAACAGTGTACTTTAGACCATCAAACTAAACAACTTTCACTATGGGAGCAAGACTGAAAAAGCGAAAATAAAATGTTGCTGTTCTATACAGAGTGTAACAAAACAACCTAGTAATACTTAAGGGGGTGCTGCAGACCATCAAACTGAACAACTTTCAATATGGAGCCAACATCGAAATCGAGAAAAAAAATCCGCTCTTTCATACAAAACTGCAGTACCGTCTCGACTCAAATGTATAGGACGGCAGATTTTTTTATTTTTTTTGACGTTGGCTCCATAGTGAAAGTTGTTCAGATTGATGGTTTGAAGCACCCCCTTAAAAGGGGGTCATACCTATTTTGTCTGTTTTCGAACCGATTTTTGATAACCAAATTATTACATTTAATATATATAGTTCACATAACAGTGTAGATACGTTCTTTCTGCAGGGCATCTAACCGTTGAAAACACGATTCTTTTAAATTTTCTCGATAGAAAAGAGGAGCAAAGTAAGATCGATTTCAGATTTATAACCAGTTTTACAAGAATCACCCTACACGATTTCTTCTGAATATACATTCATCATTTGAAAGGTAAATAATTATAGCAGGGCTTCTACCCGATGGATTTTTCCCAAAACACCCAAGACAAAAGATATTGATGAAAAATACGTTTTTTTGCGATCTTACTTTCAATTGAAGCGGGATGGCTAATTGCAAAAGTTTGCTTGTTAGAAAGAGAGGCTTGCTCTACTAATACCAAGCCTTAAGTATTACTTGGGTGTTTTGTTACACCCTGTACATTTGGGTCGAGTAGCCAATTGACATTTTCTATTGAACAACCCATTTGTTTCATAGAAAATGCCAACGACTGCTTAACCCAAATGTATGGGCATTTCGCGATTTCAATATTGCTCCCATAGTAAAAAATGTATGATCTGACCCCCCCCCCCCCCTAAAGCATGTAACGCAATGATTTTAACACCTTGTATACGTTTGGTAAACAATAACAGTTTTTCTCTTGTAAGTTGTGTTAATTTTTTCGGTGTTCTACAAAGTGTTAAAATTAGAGTTGTTTTTACATAAAAAGAATAGAGTTTGAGTTTAAAAATCTTCTTTAATTAGTTAAGGTGTGACATTATCACATAACACAATTCCTGACAGCCCTTATTCAAATCAACCCTCCTAATCAAAACACCATTGTCCCTAAAATTAATATTCTAATGAAAACAGTCACGCGACGTACAAGAACAATATGTTTGATTAGACACTAATCGTAACTATTATAAAACAGTAACAGAAGTGTGTCTGTACATTGAAGATATTTACATGAAAAAGATTACGATGTGGTTTTTAGGTATCCCGGACTCAACTTTTTTAGAACTTTTGTCGGTCTGTTTGTTTGTTTGTTTGCATGTTTGTAACAGCATCACGTAAAAACTACTGCACCAATTTTGATGAAACTTTTTTTGTTTGATAGCTTATGATCTGACTTAAAATCTGGTGTATAATTTATGCGTACGAAGTCGCGAGTTAACTCTATAATAAATAAACTAATATTTTATGGCTCGTTTCGTAATCATGGCTTCATTTGTTGTATGATTATGATCTGGTTCAGTTTTTAGATCAACTGCTACATGATTGATAAGCGGTGTTTATAGCCTGAAGAACCTTGAACCTGAAAACTTGTGCCTCTGCAGGGTGTAAACTTAAATAATTACAATACTAGGGGGTTTGCCAGGCCATCAAACTGAACAACATGGCTGGTTTATTAAGTTTATGATCTTATCAAAATCGCCATTGTTTGAGAACTTCCCGTAGAGTCGCGTATATTCCGTCGCCGCCACAAAGGGTTAAAGGGACAAAATGAAGTCCCAGTAGTTCCTTTGGGATGTGGCAGAGGAACTAATGGGAATAAAATGTCCCATTAGTACCTTCAGAGGAACTGTCAAAAGCTACTTCTGGGAATTAACCACAACTTTTACTATACATATTGTAGGAGCAAAAGAAAATATGGGTTGTCCATAGAAAATGTAAATGGCTACACGACCAAAATCTTACCGAACGGCAGATATTTTTTTCGTCATTTCAATATTGGTCCCATAGTAAAAGTTGTCCAGTTTGATGGTCTGAAACACCCTCTAAAGTATGTATCGCATTTAAGTATACAGGGTGTACAATAAAATGGGACAGCTACTTAAAGGGGTGCTTCAGACCATCAAACTGAACAACTTTCTCTATGGGACCAATATCGAAATCGCGAAAAAAAATCTGCTGTCCCATACATTTCAGTTCGCGATTTCGATATTGGTCCCATAGAGAAAGTTGTTCAGTTTGATGGTCTGAAGCACCCCTTTGAGTAGCTGTCCCATTTTATTGTACACCCTGTACACTCTGTATAGCGGAGTGTGCTTCATTTTGTACAAAGATTCTTAGCCTCTATAACAAAGTTCTACGGAATTTGTCGTAGCTTGCCGTAGAAGGAAAATCCTACGCGGAAATCTGCATAGCAAAGAATCGCAAAACATCTAATACCTAGATTTACAAGCTACCTGCATATGTCTGCCTATATCATCATCAGCATCATCATTTCAGCCGATGAACGTCCACTGTCTATAATATTAATAAATTATAATTCAACACAGGAGTGCGATTTTTGAACATCACACGATCAAATCGGTTGTAGAAAGATGCATAATCTCCATAGAAATTTTGACATTTTCTACTGCTGATTATAACGATGTTCAAAAATCGCACTCCAGTACTTGATCCCTACATTTTGATAATATTCTTATTCTGACTATATACCTGTAAGGTGTGTAAAGTTGACAATACAATTTTATTGTCAGAGAATACATAATACGATTTTCTATTTTATGGTAGGTAGGTAGGTAGGTAAACGGTATTACCAACTGCCTAATTTGAATTATCTCACCCACCCTCGAAACGTGACTGCATCCCTGTTTAAAAGGGCGCAAGGAGTAGACGACCCCATCACAATTGTCTGTCTGACAATACTTAGTATAGTGCCTACAAACTAATCTTTTAGAATAAAAAAAAAGAATAATGACTGATACTAAAAAGTAACAAAAAAGATTAGTTTTACAATGTACGTAAACATTTTATAAATATGGTTTCATGTTATAAAAGTTTAAATTATTTTCTCAAATCTTTTCAGAGACGTTTAAAACGTAGCAGTTTTAAAAGCTCTTTAAATTACAGCTCTCAGGGTGAAAGATAAAGAAATAATAAATGTTCACAGAGAGGTCTTTTGACGGCAACAGCTCGAGCTCTAAATATAATAAATAATGTTCTCTTGTCAGCTCCGTTCCGACCCTGACCCAACATCAAGTAGATCTGATCGTCGCTAGTATCTCTCTCTCCATAGAAAAAGTTGTTTAGTTTGATGGTCTGAAGCACCCTGTATGTAACGCATTTAAATTTATACCCTTATAATAAAATTCTTCTTCTTATCGTGTGGGCAGAGCCCTGGTGTCAGAGTTTTTTCAGACCGCCTTATGGCCTCTGACGTGGTTTTTATGTAACGACTACTACCACCAGATATATTAGCCGGGACCAACGGCTTAACGTGCCATCCGAAGCACGGAATCATTTTTCTTTTCAGACACTCAGGTGATTCAGCCTGCAATGTCCTAACCAACTGGGGAAAAACGCACAAAGTGACATATCACTAGGTCACCCCCGTGGGAATCGAACCCACGACCTCCGTGTCGAGAGCTCAATGCTCTTAACCATTAGACCACGGAGGCAGTTTATAATAAAATTGAAAACTTGGCATTGAAGATTTTTGCAAAAATATTATTTGGGGGCGTTTAGAATACGTAATATATAGGGGTTAGTTTGGATTAACATTTAGGATTTATTTTATCGCAATCGGTTCATTCAATGAAAAGTTATGAGTATTGAAAGTTAGCGGTGCTAGTATAATAGTTAAATAATGTTCTCTCGTCCGCTCCGACCTTGACCCAACTTAGGTCCTCATTATTTCAAGTGCAACTGATCGTTGCTAGCGCCCACATATCCAATTAACTACTATAGTTGCTGTGATATTCCTATATGGGTAAATTTATAGTATTATGATGTAATGCAGAGCGCAATCTGACTCGAAGGGCCATTTATAGATTCATCAGGTACAATCAAAGGTGGGTGGTATTTTATTATTTACGAGCTTTTACCCGCGACTTCGTCCGCATAAATTATATACCAGATTTTAAGTCAGATGATAAGCTATCAAACAAAAAAGTTTCATCAAAATCGGTTCAGTAGTTTTTGCGTGATACTCGAACAAACAAACACCCAAACAAACAAACAAACAAACGAACAAACAAACAAACAAACAAACAGACAGACAAAAAATCCAAAAATTGGTGATTTGGAATCAGGGACATCTAAAAATCATATCGTAATCTTTTTTTTGTAAATATCTTCAATGTACAGACACACTTCTGTTACAGTTTTATAATAGTCTAGATTTTAAGTCAGATAATAAGCTATCAAACAAAGAAAGTTTCATCAAAATCGGTTCAGTAGTTTTTGCGTGATACTCGAACAAACAAACACCCAAACGAACAAACAAACAAACAAACAAACAGACAGACAAAAAATCCAAAAATTTGTGAATTGGAATCAGGGACATCTAAAAATCATATCGTAATCTTTTTTTTGTAAATATCTTCAATGTACAGACACACTTCTGTTACAGTTTTATAATAGTTAAGATACCATCATTAGGGCATCATTTAGGGTATGCTGATAGAACATTACATTACCAAACTACGCTATAACTTGGGAAAATATGAATTTATCATTGCTCCATACCGTAAAGCTATCGAATTTAAATCATTGTTGCGTGAAATAGTTAATTTATTTACTCAGATGTCATCGGAGCGTTGATTTAGAAATATATTGAATGTAGGTGAATGTCACAAACTAACAGTTTTATGGGTAAGATAAAATAAAAGATAAGCGAGACTATATTATTTATCGAGGTTCACGGCACTCTAACCGGTCAACAGTCTTAACAACCTCTATTATATTCAGTTAAACGCATTATGGGTCCAGTGAGGAGTTTATTAATTGAAGTATACAAGAATGGTAAGAGCTATCGAGTAATAGATGAATATATACTATGAACGATAGGTAATTGAAAATTCTGCTTTTATTGATAGTTCTATCTTATACTATATGTAGATCCTTGTAAATGGCAAATGGCTTGTTATTCTGAATGCATTATACTGTAAAAGAGGCTGTAAGCATCCCGAATATTATAAAATAAAATAAAATCTTTATTCAAATGTATTTTTTGTTTTGGTGTACAATTACGGACCTTTTCATGCAGTTTTTTAAGCAATGATAGACCAGCAAACTTAATTTTCCCTATTGGACTAAGAAAGAAATCGCGAAGAAAACAGCTGTCCTATAAATTCGGGTAGAGTATAAACAAAGAGTCCCACAGAGAAAGCTGTTTAGTTTTATGGTACGATCTTGAAAAACTGTCAGCAACTTAAGAAATATATATGACGAAAGACATATAAGATAGGTTCACGCAAATATCCTACAGGCTAGGCAGACATAGCAGCTCTCCACACGGTATGATTCTGATTCTAACAGACTTCTTTCGCCTCGTGTTTAAATTTTATTTCTCTTCACTTTGGTCGATTAAGTTATGAGGATGCATTTATCTTTTACTGAGATTTTAAGTAATTACATTGAAGTTCTCCTCGGATACCCTCTATCGAGTCACAATTTCTGACGTTCGATCGATAACTTCAATAGAGCGTTAAAAATTGTTGATCAAAAAGATTACGTTGACGTTTGTAAATAAACTAAGGATTGAAGTAATTATAATGACCCTATGCTAATCGAAATCAATAATTATCTACTTTGAATGTCAACATAATCTACAAGGAATTTGACCTTCGATTATAGACGACACATTGCGAACATACATAATACAGGAGTGCCTTTGAAGGAAAACAAGTAAAACAAATCTAAAATGATAATAGCTACTGTCTTACTCATAGGAATGAATATTTATCAATTGACAAAAAGTATCTATCTGTTGACAGAGATAATGCTAGTAAAAATAGAACGAAAGATAAAAGATAAACAATACAATCGCAGCAACCTTCGACATTTTATCGCGGCTAATCTGAATTTAACTGAAAAAAGTCGTAATTGCTCTCCGCTAATTAATTAACGAATCTCCCAACCTAACCTACTTACGTCTGTTAAAACAATACAATATCCCTCTGTCGGTATTCCGATCACGTGCAGCACACACGGGCTATGAAACTCACATTAACTTATCATTAACTCAATTATAGTATCACTGATTGTTTATACACACCGTTGGATTTGTATTAGGATGACATTTCCCGATGTGTCGCGTTTGAGGGTTGCGGGGGGGGAGAGTGCTAGCGCGCGGGAAAATGTCGGGAAATGAGGGGGGGGGGGGCGTCGGGGCGCGGGCGTGCGTTGTGCTGGGCGTCCGCGGTGCGACTGACTGACGCGATCACGGTGATAACGCGGCGTCGCGTCGCGATACCGCTCGGAAAATGGAAAACAATGGAAACGAGGCATACGGATAATTCAGTTTTAACATAAATGTTTCACTGATGTAAAGATGAGTGCGTATTGATGATCTTCTGCAACTAATTTATCATAATCATCCTTTGTTCTAATAATGTGGCAACCCTATTTTGCGACAATCTTTATGCAGGCAATTTATTTTTTTCTGTAGCTGATAAGTTTAGGTTAAATTTTTTGGTATACAATTTATTGACTAAGCATGTTATGGTATAAACATATAGGAACAACATTTTTATATTTGGCTCCAACCCTATTTTAGGACCCGAACACACGACATTTCAATTGGAGTATATTATTGCCCAAACAAATGGTTGTGGAAAATTTGCAGCAGGAATTGTGGAATACTACGTCATAATAAAAAAATAGGAATTCTTTATCAGTAGGTACTAAACAATTAAAAAAAATTGCTCCCACCAGTTAAGCTTGCATTGATATAGAATAGATTATTGAGTCAATTCCAAGCACGTATCCCATAGACGTATCCAGACTTTTGTTTAGGGGGGGATTATCATTTTAGGGGGGATATTCAATGAAAAACAATGAAAAATTAAGTGCTGTAATCACTTTTTTATACAAATATTTGATTTCTCGGGGGAGGCGGGGGGGGGGGGGTGAATCCCACCTATTCCCCCCCCCCCCCCTGCCTGGATACGTGCCTGGTCAATTCGTTCGTACCTACTTAGTTTTTAGAAATTTGATGTAGAGTCATTATAAAGTAAATCGAGATGACATGGATAATGTGGGTAGGTATCATGAATAAGCAATTTCTTTACTTGATGCGAATATGCTGGAAACAAGAACACAAGGTAGTGTACTATCAGTCTATCACAGAAACCTTTTTCATTGTTATAATTTATGAATGTGAAAGCGACCCTTACATTTATTAATGTGAAAGGAAAATGGTCACGATAACAATAAAATGTCAAGAAGAAGTAATAGTGTGCTACTCTGCTCTGCTACTATTAAACATACATTTAGAGTCGCCCTTAAATTCGCACGTCGTTCGGCGAGACAGGAAGGGCCGAAAATAACTAGGACAAAATATCTCGAAATAAACTGAACTCCACTGCTACTTCGACTGCTTTGGAATAGATTCGTCTCGAACTCGAACTTCCCTCGGAGTCAACTCAATCAAACCAATAACGATACGATAAAATAAAATTGTTGAACTATAACATCCGGAGCTTTCTCAATAATTTGGATTGTCACATTATAAATCAAGCTAAGCGTTCAAGGAGGTCAACATCTTTTATCATCATCAGTGATGGTGACTGGGGTAAAGAAGATTCTGTCATGTAACGAAGGTGAATTTCTCAGAAAGGGGTGTGAAAATTTATAAGGTATCAAAATGCGTTTTGATACCAGTACCAAAATCCTTAAAACATCAGCATATCACGTCCCATTGCACGGCCATTGCATCCACAGGATCCAGTGCGGTTTGGTGTAAGCAAAGGTAAAAAACCTACCACTCAAAAAGGTCTATCCAAAGACTAACCTGACCGTGACGCCTGCGAGCAACTGTTTCAAAACCAGGCTTGGGTTTTTAGCAGAACTTGGCTTGGGTGGTTTAGGGCTAATCAAAATGACATAATCGCGCACACAAAATGAACATTGTGCCCACGTTTGTGCTGTTGTTGTATGGTTCCCATAGCAAAAAGCTTATGGTTTACTTGGGATCATTACAATGTATGTGCCTGTGACCGTTATTTTATTTTTATTCCAGTTCGGAGCTAACGGCCCTTTGGATCCATGTTGGTTTTAGTTCAGGCGAAACCCTCTATAGTTAAAATAGTAGTGGCGAAATTAGAGATGATGATAGTACGGACTGCCTTTCGCTGGTAGACCCCTTCGAAGGCATACGTTAATGCCAAGGGAGGCAATTTCGAAGAGTATTATTTAATATAAATGAATTCTGAATTTCATTTATTGCGTAGTTCATTATAGTTTTTTTTTATGATTTCATAGCAACAGAACTTAATAACCAACCAGGCAGGTAAACCCATTTTATCGAAATGACGTGCAATTTATTTTATACCCTTTGGTTAATAGATAAAGAGTTCTTTTCATGCATAGTTGGTTTTTCAAAAGCCTTTTTTCCTAAAACAAGTAGGTAAATTTGGTAATATTGTGGAGTTGGCCTCTTTAGTAAAATGGTATGGTAATAAATTATTCAGTTATTTTTATGTGCGACCAAGAATGGTAATGTTAACCTAATGCCTTGAAAGAATAAAGGAAGTCGTTCATTCTTATCAAAATAAAAGTTGCTGGGGCTTTCAGTCAGGGTTTAACTCGTCTTTATTTTAGAAATAGAAAATATTCATGCTAGGCGGGCCCATGCACAAGGCCTTACGATGTACACACGGCGACACATCAAGTTACCCAAAATCAAAATAAGCTGGCCGCGCGACTTTATACATTACTATGCCGACGCGCGGCCAACTTATTTTGGTTTTGGGTAGCTTAATGTGTCGCCGTTTGTACGCCTGAATGCAAAACAATTTTTTGCAATTTTCATCGCTAGCTGTAATTAACTTTACACTTATGCAAATCCCAAAGCGAAAATGGATGGAGTTGCGATTTATTAAGAGCCACTCTATTATCGATCGATGGTTCAATCGCTAGTTTTCTCTTTTCCGTATCTTTACCTCACTTTATCCCTTCTGCATTTTGCCTTCATAAAAAAAGAGACGGGGCGAAAGTGGTCTATGAACCAATAGCGATACGGTTTCAGTGTTCGTGTTGGATGCCTCGACTCATCTTACACCCTTGTGCAAAGGGGAATCAAAATCTGAACCGGCAGTTTAAAAAAAAATACTTTTTATGGAAACCTAACCTAATTCCATGGAAAGTGGTCTATTCACCAATAGCGATACGGTTTCAGTGTTCGTGTTAGATAACTCAACTCAACTACATCCTTGTGTAAAGGGGCATCAAAATCTGAACCGGCATCGGCAGTTTAAAAAAAAACTATATAGTATTTTTGTCACTAAATGGTGCCGGTTACAGTTTAAAAGTCCAATTAATAATTACTCCCTATCCCGCCTAACAAAACTCCGTAAAATGACTGGCCTTTTTCTCAAAACTGCCGGGTCCGATTTTGATGGCATAAGTTGAGGAGGTATCCCGAGCCCAACCCAACACAAACACCGAAACTCTCTCTCTCTGGTTCATAAACCACTTCTCATACACATTTGCCCAGTCTCATTTATCGATATAATTTAAAATTAATGTTATTTTATTTCCTTGCCAACAAGAACTGGTTGCTGGACAAAAGAAAATCTTTATTTTAAAATTATAATTTCGAATCTTTAGACCAAAAAACGCAAAAGACAGTCGTTTAGCGAAACACAGTGGTTATCTATAATAGTAAATCTCCTAATGAAATTCTAGTCAATAATACAATTTGAAAGAAATGGCATTGCTGATAGTAACATTGTTTTTTGTCGATTTCTGACCAACTTTTAAAGAGTAATCCGTCTATAAATCGCACGTGTTGGTTCCAATAAAGTGTCTGAACTAAAGGTTACAAATACAAAGTGACGGAGAAGATTTATTACCATTTCATACAAATTTCAATGTTAATTCCTTTGACCTTGGCAGGCTGCCACTTGACACCCGATACTGGAGTGAACTCATTCACAACAACCTATGCTAAATACTGTACCAGTATATTATATTATAATACACGTATAGGTAAGTATGTCATGTAATTTACATCTCGATGCGTCGTCTCGACTACTGTTGTCCATATAATAGGCTAGGTAGAGATTTAGACTAAAACATTTTACTACATATCTAAACTATTATAAAACTGTAACAGAAGTGTGTCTGTACATTGAAGATATTTACAAAAAAAAGATTACGATATGGGTTTTAGATGTCCCTGATTCCAAATCACCAATTTTTGGATTTTTTGTCTGTCTCTTTGTTTGTTTGTTTGTTTGTTTGTTCGTTTGGGTGTTTGTTTGTTCGAGTATCACGCAAAAACTACTGAACCGATTTTGATGAAACTTTTTTTATTTGATAGCTTATCATCTGACTTAAAATCTGGTATATAATTTATGCGGACGAAGTCGCGGGTAAAAGCTCGTTTACTATAAAATTCTTAAAAAAATAAATAAATAATAAAAACTGGTAAACTGCGTTCCGTACCCTACCGCAAATCAGTTTTGGTTCTTGGTACGAAAGGAACGGTCAAAAGTAATGTTTTCAACCAATCTTCATATCATAGGACAACATTTCAATTGTTTTTTGAGTGCAGACAATTATTGTCTGCAGATCATAAACAATTTACTTTTTTGTTAGTTTTATTATGCTCTAAACGTTTTGCTTAGCATTGTTGGCATTGTATTTATAAATGCTACCTAAAGGTAGACTGGATCTGAAATATTAGACCCTTCAGCAACTCTTCTTTTCGATTTCATCTCAGAAAACCGTAGTAATCAGGGACTTGTACAAAAAAGTACGCTATTACAGCAAGTACAAAATAAGAACTGTAAATAAGATTTAACAAAAATCATAGAATAATGTTGAGAAAAAAAAAACACGTAAATATTCCATATATCTGACATTCGAATCTACGAGAAATCCTTTCTCGGCTTATATTTTCAACACGGGCTCATATAAAATATTTTCAGGCAAACATTTTATCGAAGGACAAACCTATGGGATCGAGAGTGACCTCTTGCGACTGCTATTTGATATTAAGGTCTATTTCGAAGGCCCTAAACGTCTAGGTTGCGTGTTTGGCCTGTTATTAATTTAAACGCTGGTCTAATTAATCTTACCGCCTGCGGATTCTCCCAGGGCCGACCACGATCCCGATTCAAATGTAACAATGTACAGCAAGAGCCAAATTTCGCCTGACATGACTTATATTGCATAAATCCGAGTGAGATTCGGATCGCCTTAAATGTTTCAATGTTTACAAATAAGATGACAATTATATTAATCGTAAGTTTTACGTATATTAGAAACTGTCCGAAGAGTTTTGGGAGTTCTTGCTCTCTAATTAACTTAAAAATTTTATTATTTAATATTTTATAAATTAAACATCGGATCAAAAAATTAACGCAAAGATCTTCTTTCCATAATTCACAAAACGAATCACAATTTTATTGATGAATAAATAAAAAATAATCACTGAAAGGAAGAAAAAACTTATAGGTACTTATCTTTTTTTTTTTATAAAGAAAAGACGATTTATTTCATAATTCATTATTTGTACCTAATGGTAAAATAAAATCCATGTCTAATTGCATTCTTAATTCATTCTTTTAAACAAAATCTGGAGGTACAGAATTTATTCTTGGAATAAAAAAACAATCCTCAATTCACTTTGTAAGCAAAACTAAGTAACAAGGATTTGTACGTGATAAAAGCTTTTGCTTCTACGGAAATGGTGTAGAATACAAATTGTTACGAGAATACAAATAGTAAACACAATTCAATAAATACTAAATACCCCGGAGTCCTGATATCGATACATACATACATATACTCACGCCTGTGTCCCATTGGGGTAGGCAGAGACAATAGATCGCCATCGGCTACGATCCTGACACACCTCTTTCGCCTCTTCCACACTCATAAGTCGTTTCATACACGCTCGTCGGTTTCGGGTACATTTGATCTGACCCTTCTTAAGTACGCTACCAATTTGGTCCGCATACGTACGTCTAGGGCGACCCCTTTCGACTGTCCCATTCACACTTGCTTTATATATTTCATTCGTCATTCTGCTATCACTCATTCTTTCCACATGACCAAACCATCTCAGCATTCCCTTTTCAATCCTTGTTACTATATCCTCTTTCAATCCACATCTTTCTCTTATTACACTGTACCTGATATCGATACAAATTAAAAACACCTGAAAAACCTAAAGCCCATTTCTTTGCCTTTGAATATTAATTTTAATCATTATAAGTAAATTAAAAAAACGTTTTTAAACTAGTTACTTTCTTCGTAAGTGGTTTGAAAACTAAGGGATAACTATTCTCATAAGTACGACAGCCGCAAGCTATTTCCCATGCCTAGATATTGTAATTACTAATGACAATGTCTACATGAACTCTAGACACTTGAAGGCGGTACTTAGAGCGTCAGTCGCCCGCCCACAGGTGAACATAGAGTAAATTCAATTCAATGCATTTATTTCGAATCAGAACATAACTAGATCCTACTCTACTAAAATAACTGACCTATGTAGACCTGCTGGCTACTACTTAGTTAGTATGTACAGGGTATTTTTTGTGCACATTTACTGATCTATAACCACGTTTAGGTTCGATTTTGATTCGTTATAATTCAGAAGGGACAGGCGGGATTTGAATCCTAGACTGCCGCAGGTTTCAACCCTGCTCGTCACCTATTTTTTTATATGAAAAAGAATTTTAAATCTACACTAATATTGTAAAGAGGAAAGATTTGATTTTTTGTTTGTATTGAATAGGCTCCGAAACAACGAATAATTCTTTGACCATTAGAATGCAGTATTATCCGTGAGTTCGTGATAAGCTATGAAGAAAAAGGCCAAGTGTGTGTCGGGAAAAAAGGGCATTGTAACGCATGCCACGCAATAGCCAGTAATTTATAAATTAGGTAAATATTTTACTTTTCATTGTTTCATACGACACGGGAATATAGGTACGTTTTTTTCATTTATGTTAATAATGTCTGGTCTTTTATAGAATTTGTACTCAGTATTCCATTTATTATGCGCATGTTATATTTTTCTACTCATATTCTTATACTAACTCTCTATCCATGAACATAAGATTTCAACTGTGGGAGGTTAATCGGTCGCCGAGTGTACTTATTTAATTGAGTCATAGTCTAGATTTAAAAATATTCACTTTACGTTACTATAATAAATAGATTGTGGCCATTTTAATTCCCTAATAAAAAAATACGTTGGAGCATAGGGTACTCAAAAATAGTAAAAGAAAATTCTTTAGGAGCTTTGGTATTATAATTTGCAGTAACTTTTATCACATTCTTTTAAAATTACTAAGCAAAATATTCCACCAGAAGGTTAACATCAAATTAAGTATTTGGAAGAATTTAAGGAAACTTTTTAATAAGTAAGTAATTCAATTCTTTCTAACATTTTTAAAAGTATGGAAAGGGCTGGAAAAAAGAAAGAGATTGCCCTTAAAAGTTAAATAATATGCAAATTACGTCGAGATATGTAGAGCTTCTGACATAAACTTTTTTACTGAGAATGTTATTAAATCAGTAAAGAATCTACAAAGAATGTGTCTTTTTAATGTAAGTATAATACAAACTTGGCCATTTCTTTTCCCTATCTATAGGATATAATAAAATTGTAAACTTGGCGTGGATGTAGGTAGGTAAATTGAAGATATGAGTGTGGGGCTGCGAAGGGTAAAAATAGGGGAGCGGACTGCCTAAAATGTATTTAAGTTTTTTCTTCTTAGTAAAAAAAACATTTGAAAATAACACTATACTCACATTTTTAGCTTTTTTAAGCTAGAATACTATCTAAACTATTATAAAACTGTAACAGAAGTGTGTCTGTACATTGAAGATATTTACAAAAAAAAGATTACGATGTGATTTTTAGATGTCCCTGATTCCAAATCACCAATTTTTAGATTTTTTGTCTGTCTGTTTGTTTGTTTATTTGTTTGTTCGTTTGTTTGTTTGTTTGTTTGTTCGTTTGTTTGTTTGTTTGTTTGTTTGTTTGGGTGTTTGTTTGTTCGAGTATCACGCAAAAACTACTGAACCGATTTTGATTTTTTGTTTGATAGCTTATCATATGACTTAAAATCTGGTATATCATTTATGCGGACGAAGTCGCGGGTAAAAGCTCGTTTACTATAAAATTCTTAAAAAAATAAATAAATAATAAAAACTGGTAAACTGCGTTCCGTACCCTACCGCAAATCAGTTTTGGTTCTTGGTACGAAAGGAACGGTCAAAAGTAATGTTTTCAACCAATCTTCATATCATAGGACAACATTTCAATTGTTTTTTGAGTGCAGACAATTATTGTCTGCAGATCATAAACAATTTACTTTTTTGTTAGTTTTATTATGCTCTGATGAACTATAAAAAGTAATTAAATGTTGATGACGTCACTATTGTGGGTAAGTACTTAGTACAATTTTTCATTCATTTTGATGTTCGATTAAAAGTTGCTAATTTGACTAATTATCCCGGATCGTATTTCGTTAATATGTTTATAGTACCAAACATTAAATGTCCCCATATTGTGACGGGAAACTACGGAACCCTACACTGCGCGTGGTCCGACATGCACTTGGCCGGGCGCGTACAATGTCGCGCGCGGGCGATGTTAGCACTCTTAGGGCTCTTACAGACGAGCGACACTTTGCAGTCGCCGTGGGACGCAGAGAGTCGCGCTCATAGACTTTACGGTCGCCGTTGCGTTGGTCGCGCAACCATCGCGCGACCCTCTGCGACCGCAATGTGTCGCTCGTCTGTAAGAGCGCTTAGTCATAATATTATTAATAATTTTACATTATACTCATACCAAATTATTATCCCTATCAACGAACCTAAATTAGGTATTTTAATATGATTTTGTAATAACAAACTACAATGAATTTTTTTGAGGCTTATTAGCTATTTAACTATCAACCCTAATTAGTAATATTTGTAATACTGTTCCATTATAATTATAATCTGCACAAATACATGTTTAATTAACTGTAGTTGGTACCGAACATTGTATGAGTATTACGTGTAGGTACCTACATGTCGCATTTTGTTATTATTACGTTCTTCATGTCTCAGTTCATTTATGTTGTTTTGTTACACCCTATATAACGGGTGACCCAAATCATAAATCGGATTAAACGATTTGAAGTGACAGGTGAAGTCAACAAACTAAAATCTCTAAAGGAAATAATGACGAATCCAGTTGTTAATAAAATGTAAGACAATGTAGCTACATACAGACATACTTCTGTTACAGTTTTATATCAGTGCAGAAAATAATAGTGATCCACAACAACTGAAAACTTTTCCCCAAAGTTCCTAGCCGCTTTAGTGGTCATTACAATTTTGAGTTCGGAAAGTGAAATAGGTATTGAAAACTTACCAAACCAAACTTTACATTTCTTATACTTAACTATGCTAGTTATATTATACCCCGCAACCAGGCATGTCAAACTTGCAGCCGCATGCGGCCCTCGATGCGTTTGACTACGACTGCCCAATCCAATGATCTCTTTTCTTTTGGTTTCCTAGGGGATCGATAGATGGCGCTACGGTCTGCGCGAATAAATGTCAACAATTTTCAAAAATTGCTTCTTTAAAGAGGGAAAAGATGATAAAAAAGATGCCAAGGCTTATGATGGAATATTTTATTACATATTTACTAATCGTTTTAATCGAAAATTTTAAACTGTTTACGTCTGACATAGTTGTATGGGCTCGATCCCTTGGCCTTTAAAAAAATGCAGGCACAATCTTGATATGATTTTGACAGGATCTAGCGAACGTCTTTATGGAGGAGCGATAAACATGCCGTCTAGACGGCAAGTGCGATTTTTGAATCTCATTTGCCGAGTTCAGCGGTTGTAAATGTCAAAATTACTATGGAGATATGCATCTTTCTACTTATGTTTTGACTTGGTTTTGACTTTCAAAAATCATACTAAAGGAGTGCTATTTTTTAAAGTTAAATCAGCAGTAGAAAGTTGCGTATCTCCATACATTTTCAACTGCTGAGTTCAACGTATGAGATTCAAAAATCGCACTCCTGATTCTATGATCTTTATGAATCTGGCACACCAATGACTTTGAGTTTGACATGCCTGGAGTGTGATTTTTGAATCTCATTATTAAGATATGCATCTTTCTACTGCTGATTTGACTTTCAAAAATCATACTTCAGGAGTAATTTTGACATTTTCAACTGCTGAGTTCAACGTATGAGATTCAAAAATCGCATTCCTGCCATAAAACAAACTGACGATGGCTAAATATCTGTCCTAGATACCAAAAACGATTTTCCTCAAACGAGTTTAAACATAATTTCAGATTTCATACACAAAAATAATGTCCAAACGAGAAATTGGTCCATCCGATTTGGAGTTACCAACGATGCGCGTGATAGAGGTTACACACAGAAAGAAAATCGTTTTCCAGTTTTGTTTTCGTGTCGCAGTCTTACGATTTCATTTAAATAAGTTAACAACGGCCAAAACCGTCATAAAACAAATAGGTTTCCTTGCTCTTAAAAAGAAATATTGGCGAGTGTCATTCGGAACTAAAATTAGTATCTTTGCCATCTCAAAAAGTATCCGTTGTGATTTAGGTCATTGGACATCTCGCGGCGGTGGGCCGAACGTAGGCACGATTAGAGCTTCCGTCTAAAAGTAGATGGCGCTTGTGATATATTGATCAATGGTCTACGATCTACGTCTACGTTCTAAGACTAAGAGAGACTAAAACTAATTAAAAGATGGCGCTAAAACTTTTCACAAACATTTTTAATTAAGATAATCTTTGATTTCGCACATAGACGTAGCCTATATCCCTAAATTGTTTTTGACTCGCATTAGTTTCTTAAAATATTTACAAATTAATGCAGATGCTCAATATTTCTTGTATACAGGGTCCTTCTTAATATGCTGACACATTTTTAAGAGGGTGATCAGACCATCAAACGAAACAACTTGCTCGATGGGACCAACATCGAAATCGCGAAAAAAAACAGCTGTCCAATAGGTACATTTGGCTGGAGTAGGTTTGCAGTTTTGTATGGAAGAGATTTTTTTTTTTCGCGATTTCGATGTTGGTGCCATAGAGAAAGTTGTTCAGTTTGACGGTCTGATCGTCCCCTTAAAAAAGTGTCAGCATATTAAGAAGGACCCTGTATAGGAATAGATTCCAGTACAGTCAAGAGCTCGTCAAGCTAGACACATTGGACTTTGAACTGTTTGAAGTTGTCGGAGAGAAATGAGCGACGGAGACAAATATGTTTCTCTCTGTTTGGCGTTGCATTTTTCCTGCTGCACTACGCTTTGCTTGTGTGAGTCATGTAATGCTATAACTGATGTGACTGTGTGCGTGGCGAGTGGCCATCTCGAACCGGTTTGTAGAGCTTTTATGAGTGTCGCGGTATCTAAGCAAAATATTAAAAATGTATTCAAGCAGACTCTCACTGTTTATGAAGTTTTTCGACTCGTGGTTCGAGTCTAACACCGATAGATTTGATAGAAGGGTGTTGCAAAACTAATTAAAATTCAATTTCTTTCTTCTTCTTATCGTGTGGGCAGAGCCCTGGTGTCAGAGTTTTTTCAGACCGACTTACGGCCTCTGACGTGGTTTTTATGTTTTTAATTTCTTTATTAACTTAGATTACAGTTAGGTATAGATTGACTAGAGTTTACCCGCGACTTCGTCCGCACAAATTATACACCACTAGTTTTTAATTACTAACATAACTTTAAGGGTGTATTCAGACCATGTATCTAAACAACTTTCCCAAAGAAACATGGGTCGAAAAACGAGAAAAATTTTTGGACCTCCCTTAGAAAATCGATCGGCCGATCTGCACTTTTGTATGGAAGGTCTAAAAAAAATTCTCATTTTGCGACCCATGTTTCTGTGGGAAAGTTGTTCAGATTCATGGTCTGAATGCACCCTTAAAGTTATGTTAGTAATTAAAAACTAGTGGTGTATATCAGATTTTAAGTCGGGTCATAAGCGATCAAACTAAAAAAGTTTCATCAAAATCGGTTCAGTAGTTTTCGTGCGATGCTCGATCAAATAAACAAACTGTTCTTTTTTTGAATTTACAGTTTTATAATAGTATATTTATAGAATAGATAACAAAAGAGAGTTTTGCAAAAAAAATTATGATAGAAATGGTTTTTAATTTTTAATTAACATAAAAAACAACAAACTTTTTGACCTCTAATTTCCTTAACGACCCGTTTGTCGGATTTTAATGCTTTATTGAGTGGAGGGCTGAGGTCCATGATGACAATGCACGATACCTATATCTCATGTTGTAAATTGAAGTCCCCGCCGCGTTTTTTCTGACTGTCTAGGCTAATCTCAGAAAACTACTGAGGGGTTTTCGATTCAGTTTTCATCAATAGATAGAATGATTCCCGAGGAAGGTTTGTGTATAATCTAATATATAAAAATCTCGTGTCACAGTGTTTGTTAGGTATCGAACTCCTCCGAAACGGCTCCACCGGCACCGATTTGTATGTTTTTTTTTTTGTATATTCGGTATGTAAAGTATTAATAATCACGATATGACAAAAGAGAGCTGAAGTGCGATTTTTGAAAATCATACGAGCGACTTGGCAGTAGAAAATGTCAAAATTGCTATGGAAATTATGCATCTTTCTACTGCCAAGTCGCTCGTATGATTTTCAAAAATCGCACTACTGGGCAGCGGGCGAAGCCGCATGGGTCCGCTAGTAATATACAGGGTGAAATTGATATCATTAGCATTATTTTAAACTAAGAGTCTACCCATCAAACTGAACAACTTTTTGTATGGGAGCAAACCGATCGGAGCAACTAAAAAATTAGCTGTCCCATACTAAACTGCAAAGCCAACTCGACTCAAATGTAGGTATGCAACAGCTGATTTTTTTTAAACTAGCGGACCCATGCGGCTTCGCCCGCCTGCCCAGCTCTCTTTTGTCATAGCGTGATTATTAATACTTTACGACCTCTCGATTATTAATACTATTTATAAAACTGTAAATTTTAAAAAGAATTTTGTTTGTTTTTTTGTTTGATCGAGCATTACATGAAAAATACTGAACCGATTTTGGTGAAACTTTTTTTAGTTTGATAGCTTATGATCTGACTTAAAATCTGGTAGGTATTATAACTTGTGCGGACGAAGTCGCGGGTAAACTCTAGTTTATAAATATTTGCAACGGCCGTGGAAGAGCCGGCCCTTTTCCTTCACAGTAGTGACAAAAGGATGTTGAGCAGCAGACGAAGCCGCACGCAACGGGACCACACGGGTCCACTAGTATCATAACAATCTAATATCGTTCTAAATCCAATATAGGTAGCGGACGCCTGAAGATGGTGATAGAACGTATTAATGAATAAACGCAAAACTATAAAGTAGTTTGTTCAGAATCGAGAGCATAATCGAATTATCACGGTTTCAAAATAGGTAATTTTTGTCAAAATATTAAATAATTTGTTCGATCTCAATTATTCTCAACCCACCGTAAGGGCACACTCACCCTACTTACTACCAAAACAAGAATCATATAAAATGTATCCATGAGCATGTTAGCGCTTTGAAATGATAACAAATCATTTTTGCCTCAAAACTTATAATGCGAATAATTTAAAAGGACAACCGCCGCTCTCCCTTGAAAAAATACCTTAAAATGTATAGAAGTTTTGACTGAAGTCAAATGTGTAACAAATTATGAGGTTATATAAAAACGACTCAGATAGTATCATTTATTTTTATTTAACGAGTTATTTAATCATTGATTATTAATAAATTATAAAAAAGCAGCAACCCCAACATGGCTGTCAATGTTGTTTAGTAGGAGGAGGTAGGAGGTGATGCAAGCACAATGTTTTTTTTATATAAAAATGATAAAAACGAATAAATCATTATAAAATAAACTAATGCCTGCAGTTAGTTTCTAGTGTTCCATAGTCCATAATAAAAATAGAAGGACGGTTATACATTTTTGGGTATTATGTGCCAGATGTCCTTTATCGATTGAAATAATTAAATTATTGTTTCAATTTATTTAATTTGATATAAATCATTTGGGGTGTATGAGGTTTTGTGCTCACGTTGTATTTATATTTCTCTTCGCAAACCCTTTGTAGTTTTAAATGTAAGTTTTCATACTACTAGTAGTATGAAAACTATCTAAGTTCATTCTTAACTCAATCTTTGTGTCGGACGAATTCAATAGAAATTAAATATTAAAATTATAAAAATAAAATACATACACAATTATTTTTTGTGTGTTTTATGTTTTAAATAATAAAAATGATAAGAATGATGACTGCTCGATACGTTCCTATATTTAGCATTCATATAGAGTTAGCTATTTCTTTAGTAAAATTATAAGTAGGTAAAGACTCGGTAAGGGTGGGAAGTAAGTAAGTAGTTATATTTATTGGAAGTTTTGTTTTATTGTTTAAACTTTATTAAAAAAAATTGGATACCTACTTAATTTATTTTACTTTATACTACCGATTCACTTGTCTCTACTTTCTAAATATGGCAACGTTTTTCTGTGAAAAAATGTCATTGAAAACTTTATATTGTATCGGTAAGATTAAATAAAAAACTAGAACTGTATGTTTGGAATAAATCAACTTTTATTAATTTTTTTTTAAACTTTACTTTAAACTAAATATATTATAACTACTAAATAATATCAAAGTAGCAAAAACTTAATAATAGGTAATCGTAGAATTCAATGTTAAAATGAGACAAACAATTAGTTAGGCCACGTCACGAAAGAAGTCCGTGAGCCTCACGTCACCCTATGATGATGTGACGCTGACGCTGCAGGTAATAGGTAAGCGTTTTGATACAGGATTTATTTCGTGGTGTAGATATTCAAATAATTAAATTCTACAGGGTGAAATTGAAGTCGTAGGCATCCTTTTAAAGTAAGAAACTTCACATCAAACTGAATAACTTTGTGTATAGGAGAAAACAAGAAAACGCGAAAAAATCTGCTGTTCTCTATACAAAACTGCAATGCCTAATTTTAATTATAGTCTGTTTTTTGACATTTACAAATTATTCGGAACATAATTATAGGTAAATAAATGAAATGAAATAGGACAAAGATAAATCACATTTTCATACGTCAGTTTAGTGCATCAACTGCAATTATTTTGCTTTTTCAAGTTTGGTCCCAAAGTAATAGTTATGCAGATTTATAATAGGTGACACGCCACCACGTGGCGCGCGCCTCTTCTTCTGTATAAAATGTGGATTAAATACAAAATCAACAAGGTATACAAATAAATCAACTTTTGAATACTCAACTTTTTTTTTTTTTTTTTTTTTTTTTATTAACTATGGGTTTGCTCTTGACCTCAATCCAGTCCTCAGGACGAAGATGGGGTCGTAGATGTAGCGAACTATTTTCAGAGGTGGTTGTTCGATATGATCGTCTAAACTAAACCAACCTTTAAAAATACTCTGCACTTTACAATAATTAATTTATACTCTCAAGCTTTCGTAGTAATCACTGCACTAGATAAGAACCCATTCAGTAGGTAATATAATAGGTATAGTGTAAATAATCTTAGAACACAATAATTAACTGTAAAAATAATAAATCAACTTTTCCTTAAACATTATAAACAAATTAAGTCGTTGGTAATAAAAACAAATCAAAATCAACAGTTATAAAATAATAAATCAACATTCCCTTAAGAGGGCTGTCGCAGTCCAGTGGCGCCCTCATCACATTAAAAAAGATTTTTCAATAAAGAAAGCCTAAATTAAAAAAGTGCTCAACAGATAAACTACAAAAGCCTTGAAGCTATTTTCATAAAATACTTTTATAGGTTTTTTTAAAGGTCTAAACCATAGAGAAAATAACGCGCTCCCCTGGGTAAGAGATGTTGTATCGAACTATGCACAGATACTCAACTGGGCCTGACGTCATAATAGCGGGAAGTAGCGTATTTAAATGTTAACCCTTCCCCTCACCCGTTTTTCACCCCCTTTGTTGGCGACAACATTTTCTATAGAAACAAGCCGATATGCCATCTCTTCATAGAATGGTCTAAACATAACAATTTTGAAAAAAAGAAATAAAACGGCCGCTGCTGTTCGAAATTTTCAAAAAGTGGAATGTTTAGAACCTATAAAAGTATTGTATAACAATGGCTTGAAGGCTTTTGTAGTTTATCTGTTGAGCACTTTTTAAATTTAGGCTTTCTTTATTGAGCAATCTTTTTTAATGTGATGAGGGCGCCACTGGACTGCGATAGCCGCTACGAATAAGAAATTAAGTAGTTCAGCACAGTTTTTGAGATTTACGCGGTTATTAATTGAGCTAAAGTTACAAACAATAAAAACGCGGTAAGAACCCATTGGTAATAAAAACAAATCAAAATAAACAGTTATTAAACATTATAATATCAAATTTTTAAATCTTAATCATTTTAAACAAATTAAGTAATTGGCAATCCTAATCATCATCATACTCACAAAGAAACAAGAGTGATTTTTGCACTAGAATTTTGGCTGAGAAAAAAAATATTGTTACCTATCAACAACCTTTCAAACCTGGATAACGAGAAATTTTTATTGAAAACACAAAACCAACCAGACCAACAACACACCAAAAAGCAGAGTGAAGTTAGAAAAAACTCAAATGTAATACCATGACCTTAAAAAATCCCGATTTAACAAGTGAAGCCCAAAAACATTCGAGAATTATAGGTGTTGATAAAATTGTGAGGATCAAATATGCGCTGGAAAGATAAGCAGTGATAATAGATTGAATGCCATATTTTTACCACTTGGTAGGATTGGCATCCAAAACGGTATTCAATCTATTCCTCATACCAGTCACCATATTCCAGCACCTATCTGTTCCTCTACTGTTCTCCCAAGTAGAGAATACTTCCTCTCTTAAAGTGTCTCTGCTTCTGACTTCATTTGAGTCCTAATCGAGAATCATGAGTCCCCATAAATTCTCGATTGGATTTAAATCCGGGCTTTTTGCAGGCCATGGTATGAGTTGCAGATCTAGTTGGTTTTGGATCCACCTCTGAACAATTTGAGCACTGTGGACGCTGCTGTTGTCTTGGGCAAGATAGATGGTGCCCTGGGGATAGTGCATTCGCACAGTCGGCACTAAAACTTCTTGTAAAATTTCTATATACTGGTGAGAATTCATGCGACCTCCTATCTCAACCAGTTCCCCAGAGCCCATGGAGCTCATCCAGCCCCAAAACCCCAGACTTATGCGGCCAGTAGCTCGATTCGGCACAGTGTTTTTTTCTTCGTATCGTTCGTTGTCGAACCGCCATAGGTGCTGATTCCCGTCCTCCGAGGTCTGAAACGTTTTCTCGTCGACGAAAATAACAATATTATTTTCCCAGTCAAAATTTAAAAATTCCAGTGCAAAACTTACTCTCGCTTCTTTGTGAGCGGCCGACAAATTATTTTTTTTTGCCGGTTTCCTGCATTTGAGACCCGATTCTTGTAGTCGCCGGCGCACTGTCCATGGTGAGATCTGCAAAATAAATAAAATAATTATTATCTGTATTACTACATAATTGTAAAATCAAAGTCTCTACTATTTAGATACATTAAAGAACTATTTACTCGGACCACCAAAATGGTGTTTTTAACAACATTTATGTGGTTTTATTACCTACCTACTTTACTTCCCTTTGAATACTTTCGGCCTCTGCAATTTTTGCATGCCGCCGCGCCGAGCCGCTATTGTGTGGCGCGGCGCCACACAATAGCGGCACGAATTTTTTTTGCGAATCGTATTGACAGTGCGCAGGTGTTTTATGAGCTAAAAGTTTTTGTCTGTTAACTAATAAAAATAACTTTTACCGTATTAACATAAAAAATAGACTCACGTTGTAATTAGACGAGGTCATTCTAGTAGGGTGAAATGGATTTGCGATGTGCGCGGCGACTATTTCACCGTCTTGCGCTGCTGTTGTTGCTCTTTCATATAGGGCTCTATTGTGCTCCTCAATAGAGCCCGATTCTTCCCACCGCCGCAACCAAAAATATATGGTTTGTCTCTAAAAATATAAGAATTAAATTGGAAGGAGGGTTATGTTATTCGGGTATGTAGATATGTATGAATGCCTGTAGCCTAAACGGCTTGATGGGAGTGTGGGGTTTTGTAAGATTCCTCTGATCCTCAGAGTATCCATAGTAGGTATACATTTAATGGTAAAAAATCAATATGTCGCCTGTTTTGGAGTATTCAAGCGAATGTGAATTGTTGTCTACTGAACACATCGATACGGGTATCATCAAGACAATTATACTATACTAACTTTTGCCCGCGATATCGTCCGCGTGGACATATGAAATATAGGCTTAAAGCCGGGTCCGCAGCTCAAATTTTCTAACAAAACGCGAACGCGGATGATGTTATCCATTTGCGGCGGATAACATGACCCGCGTTCGCCTGCGGAGGAGGGTTTTCTAAAATGTTTTGTTAGAAAATTGGCACTGCGGACCCCGTTTTACTCTCCGGCCCACTATCTAAGTATCTCTATGCACAATTTCACGTCAATCCGTTGCTCTGTTGCTGCGTGAAATAAGGACAAACCAACAAACGAACTTTCGGATTTATAATATTAGTGGGTGGTGGTGGGTGGGTGGTTTAGTATATTAGTGGTTTATAAATATAAGAAAAATGTAAAAAAAAAAACTGGAGAACAAAATTAAATAAGTAGAAACTTAAACTCTCTTAAATTCATGAGCAGATAAAATATAAAGCCGGAGGCATAATGATACATAGTCAACAAACATAGATTTAATAATAATATATTTTTTTTATAATTATTTATTTATTGTAATTCTTTATCTTTATTCTAATGTATATTCTGTTTTGGTGTGCAATAAAGTATAATTTAATTGAATTGAATTTAAACAATTATAGCAGTGCTCAGAAGTCTCCTTGCCAAACATCAAAGTCGGTTCAGTTGTTTAACCGTGAAAGGTAACAAACTTGCAGACAGACACACTTTCACATTAATAACATTACTAGCTGACCCAGCAAACGTTGTTTGTTTTGCCATATTTATTATTTCACCTAGGGGTATAAAAAAATAGCCTACGACCTATTCTCAGACCTACCAAATATACACGAAAAATTTCATCAAAATCGGTCGAGCCGTTTCGGAGGAGTTCGATAACAAACACTGTGACATGAGATTTTTATATATTAGAGATGTAGAATAATTTAAATGATATTAAAACACTCTGGAGTGCGGTTTTTGAACATCATACGAGAACTCTTACAGAAGAGACTCGGGGTAGTAGAAAATGTAAATACTATGGAGATTATGCATCTTTCTACTGCCGATTCGCTCGTATGATGTTCAAAAAACGCACTTCTGGACAGTAAATTATGCTACATTCTACACAATATAATAAACGTTTTTAGGAAAAAAAAAGATAAATTTTCAAAAAAACTTACCGTTATTCCCAGCCGTTGGCTAATTTGGGATACAGTGTGCCCACTCTGTCGCAACGATATAATTGTTAGGCGCTGCACTTGTGTAATCTGCGGCGCCATTTACGATTTTTAAAACGTATTTATTATTTCTCTAGTAGCCCACCGACATAAGCTGCGCGTGCGATTGTCAAATTGCAACTGCACGCCTAATGACAGACAGAACAAAGGGTGCACGAAAACGGGGGTGCCGCCCCTTTCTAATTTTAGCCAATTGTAGAGACTCGAACACAAAGCAATTGGTTTAAATGAAATTGTTCTCATTTTGGACCAATCGTTTCGGAAGTTATTCTTTCTAACACGCTTATCTGTCGTAGCTATAGTTGTATATTGTGTCTAGCTTGATGTGCTCTTGGCTGTACAACTTTTGATAATTATGGGACCCTACTTAATATGCTGACACTTTTTTAAAGGGATTATCAGACCATCAAACTGAACAACTTTCTCCATGGCACCAACATCGAAACAGCAAAAACAATTTGGTCGTCCATACAAAACTGCAAACCTACTCGAGCCAAATGTATCCTGATATTTTTTCGCGATTTCGATGTTGGTCCCATAGAGAAAGTTGTTCAGTTTCATGGTCTGATCATCCCCTTAAAAAAGTGTCAGCTTATTAAGAAGGATCCTGTATATCATTATTCTATTGATCCTTACCCTAATCTCATTATTTAGGGTCAGTGCAAGATTTTGATTCCTTTCATCTTACCTGATTAGTATACATTATAACTACTACTGCTCGATATGACATATGTTTTACGTAAAAACTAATAGTTAGTTATTCTGTTAGGTATATTATTATTCTCACTATTTGTTCTCACTATTCAACTCTAGATTCAACTTGACAATGACATAATCGTAAATATTTTTCCTCATTCACTGTATTTCTTTATCAACTCTAAACAATTATTTTTTATCAAAAAATCAAACAAGTTTATCCTCCTGCGATGAGGTTATTCCACAATGCACGGGTACCGGGCGACCCCCCACCGTGACGTCACTTCCGTTGTCAAATCGTTTCCGGCGCGCCCGCGGGCTCTTTGACATTCACTCTTTGTCGAGACCCTGCCCTGATATGTCACATTATCTCCTGGATGACTGGTCTGATTAGCCACGCGAAAAAACTTGTTTGTTGGTGTTCAAGATTTTTGGAAAATTATTATGGCTAGATATGGTTCCGGCGTAAAATGGACCCTTCCCGTGGTTGTTGTAAAAGACGGCTAAGGGATTAAAGTTTCTTTATATACAGTGTTTATGTGGGAAAAAGGCTAGCCACCTCTCACAACTTGACACGTCATTACATCCAGGAGTGCGATTTTTGAAACTCATTCGCTGAGCTCAGCTGTTGAAAATGTCAAAATTACTATGCAGATGTGCATCTTTCTCCTGCTGATTTGACTTTCAGAAATCATACTTCAGGAGTGCGATTTTTGAAAGTCAAATCTGTGTATCTTCATAGTAATTTTAACATTTATAACTGCTGAGTTGAACGAATGAGTTTCAAAAATCGACTCCCTGAAACTTAAATTGCTAAGTGTGAGCATTGCTACAACTACATTCAAAGCAATGTTTCTAACGACCCCGAAAAGGATTATAGTTGTGAGTTTATGTATGTATGTATTATTTGTGTCAATTTAAAACAACCTTGACACGACCTTAATATTATGTTTGTTACGTAAGCAACAGTTGATAAGTCACGTTTTATGAAACCGACATTTAAAATGCAGTTTTGTTTCGTATTTTCGACGATTGTATATTATTTCTTATCTTGTGTAAGTATTAAAATGTTTTATTTATAATATAGAGAAATGCCGAACGTCATTGGTTGCTACGGTTTTACGTGAACGGAAAGCGTATTGCATTTTTGCCAGAATCCCCCGAGCTAAATTGTTCGGAGCAACTCTTAACTTTATGAGTGAATGAAATATCTCCGTTGAAATAAGCGTTGGCAACGAATTCGCAACGCTACTGTAGCCAATGCTTGCAAACTGAGGTATCTCTATTTTAGTCTATACACATCTAACAATTAAATAAGAACAGGAACTGATTTTTTTCCACGGTTCAATGACTTGCTAATTTTACTTGAATAAAAATAAAAGTTCAACATAATAAAACCGGTCAAGTGCGAGTCGGACTGCTCGCGCACCGAGGGTTCCGTACCACACCACCACACAACATATTAACTAACAAAAAAGAGTTGTTTTCTCCGGGACCTTTATCGCGAGAGACACTTGGCCGGTTTTTATTTGGTATTTGTTGTTATTATACGGTAGAGTTTGCTGTATAATCACACCAAGTTTGACGCTTGTATGTATTACCGTTTTAACGATAGAGTGAGAAGAAAAAAAACGTTGATAATAAAAACTAGTATACGTCTAAGTATAAGTACTTCTTGTATGAGGTCCCCATATTTTTTTCTTTTTGTTATTTTTATTATTAGTTAACAAATTCGCCATAATAACGCAAATTCAATTTCAACTGTTTAGCTATTTGCCTACGGTTCAAAAGTTACTGCCCTAAATAGGTAGGACAGACGGACGGACAGCGTGAGCTTATGAATAAGGTCCCGTTTGGGTACAGAACCCTAAAAATCGAAGAAATATTCGTGATCGAAATAATGTATTTCAATTAACTAAGCAATCTGACCGACAATGCTGTTGATTTTATATCAGATATGGGTTGCATATTAAAGAGGTATGGGGAAAGGGGAATGGAAGTTGTTAATGGGTTTGAGAGTAACCGTCGATCGGTGCATCGCTGGGCTCTAGATTGGATAATTTAATAGAGCGAGATTGATAATTTAGATGGAAATGCTTCACTTACAAATGCAATTTGATAAAATATAAACGGAGGTAGCCAAAATTCCGAATCTAATCTAGATAGCCACTGACAACGTTATGATAAATTTCATACTTTGTAATTTTCTTCAAAACAGATTAAATTATATTGCTCAGCTATGGTTTTTCTGTTCCGTTTATTTGGAAAAGGACTAATAGCTCACTATAACCCTATATTAGGATCGTAATCGTTTTTGGTCGCAAAAAGTTTAAGATTTATATCAAAAACCGAAAGTCCAAGTAGACTCTATCTGACAAACGCAGAGAAAAACTTTAAAATAATATTGGCAGATCATATAGTATAAGAGATAGAAGTACTTTTGTTATCATCAGCTGCAAGGCTGATTCAGTCATAGGGTATTCATAGGGTAAGAGCATCTCTGTGATGGGGATAGACCAGGTCTGCCTGCATAACTCCAGTCGGTTTAGGAGTTACAGCCGTTCAAATGTCCGTTATGGTTGCAAAAAATTTATATGCATGGATACGTGGATATTATTGTACCTAATATGCACTGTAGCTGTAGGAACAATACAAAAACTGACATGGTCTGTCAGTCGGTTAAGGAGATACAGCCGTTCAAAGGTCGGACCGTTGAACGCTGTATCTCATAAACTGACTGGAATTATGCGGGCCTGGTCCATCGCTATCACAGAGATGCTCTTCACCCTATGAATACTGAATCAGCCTTGCAGCTGATGATAAGAAAAAATACGTCCATCGCATAAGCTTATAGCATATTTTTTTTAATCTACAGTAAGAAAGAGGATTAAAAAGACCAAGTTGTAACGTTGTAAAGTCTAAATGCCAGCACGCCACTGAAATGCAAAACATCGTGGCGCATGCGCATGCATTGCGAACTTGTGACTTCAGTCACCAAAGGCCACTCATTACAGATTTAGCCGATCCAAATATTTGTACGGCCGACGCACTTGACTCACTCTAAATACGAATTCTTTGAGAAATCTCTTGAAAATATTGAGCAAGTAAAAATACATTTATTCAATTGCATAAGTGATGATAACAAAAGTGACGTTGTGTAATCAAGTGATTAACTCGGATCTAAATCTAATTATCTATTTCAGAATGCGTGGAGCAAAATGATTAGGTTTTTAATTTATATTACATAGCTTTAATAGTATTCTGAAAGTTATCTGAGTAGGTAGATTTAACGTAAATGTATCATTCTTAACTGACGTAAGTTCAATAAATAGAACACTCGTGATCATACCTAACCATTTTGAATTGAATAGAATCCATTCAATATCAATGTCGAACAAAACAAGATAATTTGCATCAGATGCAATGTGGCCTATTTGTTTACGTATCACAAAATAGAAATGTTAAAATAGATTATCTCTACTGTAACACATCTTGAATATTATGTACTAATCTCAGAGAGAACGGTTATAAACAAACACTGTAAAATGTGTGAAGACTTCACTCTGTTGATACTGTCCCTGAAGATTCCACACCTAACTTATCCCAAAGCATGCACCAAGGGTACCTACCAAAGTTATTTTATGGACGTACAAAATTTTTTTAATCAAATAATTTTAAAATTACGCCAAATCTAAACAATAGTTCTGAAGCAAATAAATCATACATCAATAGTCAATACAAGTCATATTAGAGGGAAGCTAATGGAAACATCTGCGTGAGGCCTATCTCATAAAATAACATTATTTTGAACCTTCTCCGTAAGTACTTAAAATACGCAGTACTGACTCATACCAAACAATTCCATTAGCAAATGTAAGACATTGTAACGTAAAATAGGTACGGGAACTGAATACAAGCATGTTTATTAATAGAACTCACCTTATCAATCTGGATTTATCATCAAAGTATAGTGTATGGTCTCAATATGTCCTGTAGATGCTATAGGTAGGAGGAATAAACTGATGGGGAAAGATACACGTACAAACATAATATGCACATCAAAAGTTAAAACAAACACTCATGCAATGCAACACGCAATACTTTATTCTAAACATTCTAAAGAAATTTGGGAGTATGCGTTATTCAAGAGTTACGAAGCTAGTTATCACATGTATTCCGGAACAGTCTGAGGAAATATTTTCCAATAGCTAACACTAAAATAATCACTGCACACAAGATCACAACGTGCGGGGATGCGGGCCCAGTCCCCGACTCACCAAGGTCACCAGGCTGCTCCTTGTCCTTCGTCGTAAAACGCACAAAGTCTTGCAAATGACTCGGCAACTTTTGTACGTCTTTTTCTTCACCGCCTTCTATCACTTTTATTTTATGCTCTATTATCTTGGGCTCCCTATAAACATCTTTTCCACTGTCCCTCTCATCTTCAGTTTCAGGATCTTTTATGCCCAATTTGTCCCATCGATCCCTTGCCTTCGATATAAATTCCTTTTCGATTGGATTATTTACTTTAGAGTCCAGAATATCCAGGGCCGACATACTTTTGGAAACAGTTTTAGAGGTCGTTGCTGGGTAACTAGTTATTTTTATGTGTTTATGTTGTTTTCTTTCTTCTCGTTGTGCCATTTGGTTTACATATTCTGAATACATTTTGTCTCGAAAAATTTCTTCTTGGCTACTACTAAATACTGACGATAATTTACTCTTCTCGTTTTTATCGGGTAATTGAGAACTTAAAAAGTCTCTTCTAGATGATGCAATTTTTGTTTTGTTTTCCGGTACTTTTGCTTTAACGTCTTCCTTGTCTGATATTAAAGGAGCCCTAGGTCCACGTTTTTCAGGAGTTATAAAATTATCCTTTTTTTCTTCCAGGCGACGAATTTCAGCCTCAACTTCTTTTTCTTTCTGTCGAATGTATTCCATCTGTTGTTCACATAAATCTTTTGGCAATGAGGGCCTTCGTGGGGAGTTTTGAGAACTTATTTGATCACGTGTATGTGTAAAATACCTATGCATATTTTGTATCGTAGAAACTTCATTTTCAATCTCTTGATTTAAGTTACCAGTCGAATAATGAAAGAATTTCCTCTCACTTTTCATTGATCTATGTGAGCTATCTGTAAAATCAGAGCTTTCATCGCTTTCATAGAATGAAGATGAATACTTTCTTGGTCTTGGTGGAGGAATTGGTTTAAAATTACTCGAAAAATCTTGAATCGAGTTGAATTGGTCATGCAGTTTCTTTGACATTCTTTCTCTCTGTGTGTAGTTATGTTCTAACCGATCGGCACTTCTATTATAGTGTTTGCTCACTGATGAATTTATGTTACTCGTAACGGCTGGGTCACGAATCAGTGCAAGTAACCGACTTCCTGTTTGAGATTTAAAAGGTACTACAAGTGGATTATCATTTTGCGTCTGTTCCTTAGTTTTATCTTTGTAATATTCGTTGTATCCTCTACGGTCAACAAACTTTTTATGCATATCTACAAGTTGACTAGCATTTTCTTTACTTATTACTGTGTTTGTCTTTTCCATCAACATTTTTTGTGATGGTGACAAACATACATACACAGGTTCTGTTTTTGTCGGCAGCCCAGTCCAGTGATCATCTTGTGACTTCTTTAGAGACGAGTTTCGGGGTTGCACTGGAGGAGGTACTGGCTCTTTGTGATTTTTACTTTCCAATGCTATTGTCTCAATAGACGATACGTCGGGCAAAGGATAATATGGCATTGTGTCTGATTGCTTCACTGCTTTGACAGAAGAATTTTCGTTCTGATATTGATTTGTTAATTTAGTAACATCACTAGTATTTGAACCCAGAACAGCAATATTTTGTAAACGCTTCGACACATATGCGAGTTCTTCCAAAATTTTGTCACCGTATGGAAAAGTTGCTATTTTCTTTACGCACAAGTCTCGCAAGGCACTAGGTACTTTGGTATCCACTCCGCTCTTACTATGTGTGGATGTTCCTGTAACACATTCAAATACATCTTTAACGTGACTAGAAAATTCTGTGTTTTGTGCGTGTTCTGTACTTTTTTCGCATGTTTCATCATGCAGAAAATTAGACACATCGTTAAGGGAAGAATAATTTGGGTTATATTTGGCAGTGCATTGGGAGGAAGAAACACTACTTGACGAGTCCTGACGAGTGAAGGTTTCTTTTGGATTATCATTATTTGATTCCGAATCTGATGAAACTTCTTTAATCAAGTTATTGATGGCATCGTTTAACTCACATTTTAATACTTTCATTTCAAGATCATAATCCTCACTACTTTTTTTTATTTTTCCAGTATTTTTATTTGAAGCCAATTTACCATCGATGCCTTCACTCAATTCACATACATTGTCGTTTACTTCTTTTATTGGCTCTTCATCAACATCTTTAACGTATAAGTTCGTCGTTATATTATCAGTGGAAAGGATAATAATTTCGTGTTCATTATGAGCTAAACTGCTGGTAAGGTTATCTTTGTCTTTCCCATTGACTTTGGTTTCATCGGTGTCATTATTAATTGCTTGGTTTTCACATTTTTGGGCGTCAATTTGCGTAATTGTCGCATTTTCAGTTTTGGGTGAAAATGTTTTCTTTAGTAGACTCTCTGTGTCAGTAACTTCAATAGTTGGCGTAATCATACGCACTGATACGTCCGTGTCTACGCTATCATCCGTTTCGTCGCCGAAATCATGAAGAGAACTGGTGCTACTTGATGAATCTGTTAGGTATACTATTTCTGCACCTGCCATTTTTTCTACAGTTTTCATTGACCAGTCACCCCGCGCTTCAGTAACTTCGGGTTGTTTTAGTTTTGTTCCAACTAACAGACATTGTTGTGGTATCTGCTGTCCAAAACTTTTGTTACTTAACGTGCGAACGGACTTTGTTGAGTATTTTTCTTTAATTTTGTTTTTGTCTTCAAATACATCATCATCTAAATCCTCATTGTCACTTTTTCTATCACTTATATGTGACTGCCGTCGAGAAGTCAACGATGATTCACTACTACCTTCTTCGTCAATCACATCTAAAATCCTTGATGGACCCGGTCGTGGACATAGGAAATCTTCAGCTAATCCTTTCTTACGTAGCCTATGCCTAATTTCACGGTTTATTATCTGTTCAATCTCAGATTTTATTTCTATTGAATTGACATCTGCCGGTTGAGTGGATAGGTTTAAAGTTTTTAAATAATGTCTTAAAGATTCCTCAGCTTCTGGAGTTAATGATTTAGTTTCATCACAACGAGCTACTTCAAGGGGAAAATTAGTAATGGATAAAGTTCCTGTAGCAAGTTCTTTTGTTTTGGAATCAAAGGTTTCTTTGAAGTCATCAGTTTTCTCCCATTCTACATCAGATTCGACATCAGATATTAAAACATTACCGGTTTCTATAACAGCAAGTGTACTAACATCTTCTATTTGGGATTCGATTTCTTCAGTAATATCAATTATTTTTGTAGCATCGTCATTATCCAAACTTTTACTTTTTAACGCATTGTTTAGTTTTGATTTATTCTTTGTCGACTGTTCAGGACTTTCTACAATGTACGACTGTACTTCTATTTCGGTATTTTCGAACTCCTCGATAACAGGGCATGACGTAGGATTACTAACAGCATCAACAGAATCGCTGTTATTGTTTAAATCCTGTGGCAAATCATGACTCGCCACGCAAATGCTATCTGAAATGCTTTGTGTTTCATGCGCCTGATTTACGGTGTCAGGAACGGAGTTTGTAGCCTCATTTTTAGGATTCAAATTTTGCGGCGTAATGTCTGGCTCTAGCTCAGTGTTTTCTATACTACCTGTTTCACTAGTATTTTCTCCGCTAGTTTTAGTAGGATCCGGTCTATTGTTTTTGTTTTTATTACGCTTGTTTTTATTTTTACGACGCTTAGGCCTGTCAGGCATGTTTGTAGTTTGTTACACTGTTATCACACACACAACGTTATCATTATCATCACAGAACACTCTGTCCAATCAAACGCGACCTGGTGCTTCCCACGACACCGGTGTCTAGTGCGTAGGAGTCGCGATTCGACCAGAGGCGGCTCAACGTCGAAAGGTATTTATTTCGTACCTATACCCTGGCTCTCGGAAGGGCTCGCGAGACGGGAATGTCACATTCGCGTTCGAGGTTAGCGATTACGATTTACTTTTCGGCGAGCGGTCGCCGACCGTGGCAGTCGTGTGCTCGCACGGCGATTTACTGATAATTATAAATGGGTGAAGTACTCAACCGCGCGCCGTGGACTTTATTTTTACGCGGAGACGTGCAAGCGAGTGGTGTGCTCGCGGCGACCGACCGGCGAACGAACGAACGCTCGGCCACGAAGGGAGTCCACGCGCCCGCGCCGCAGTCCGCTCACATTGACGCACTGCGTCTGTATTATCAGCATCAGACACTATGTAAATCGCATATCGCTAATTAATATTGCACACACACTCGCCTTCACTATTTTAGGGGCTAATGTAACGGGAAGAAACTTTGGAACACAATGGGCTCGTAAGGACTTTTATGGGTTTGGATCGAAAATGTCGGACTCAACAATCACACCGATTTTAACAGCTCAGTAATTTTCTACGACACGGTCGAACAGAAAATGAATTGTGTGAAAATAAGCGATATTTTCATTGAAAAGAAAATAATTTGTTGCTTATCGTAGTTACCTAACTGAATAGTTCACAAAAACATTAGACCGAAGCCTAGTAATCTTTGCAATACTTAGCGTCATTGATAATGATAACGCTATCTTTTTGATGGCCTTGTGAGATAGCCAAAAACAATTAGGTACGATTTGTTAACTTCATTCAAGACGAATTAAAATAATTAGTTTTTGTGCTAAAGAAATGTTAGAAACGCCAGGAAACTCATTCAACTGTATCTAGATTGGGTTATTGATTAAATAACAAACAAGCAAACAATATAAAATTAGGAAAAAATATGAAATTGTTTATTCTATCAACGGATTTTTGACGATCGTATTCCATTACGAACTCTACGTGTCTATGAATCAGGCTGGCAATAATCAATTTATTGAAGTACTACGGATTTTATCAGTCTTCGAATTTTTGAGTTCTGAAACTGATGAATGAAATTAAAGATAGAAGAATCAATGCTAATAGCGGAATAGTTTACCTTGAAATTCAGATGTGTCTACAAGAAAATTTTAATGTGAGAACGGAAACATCTGATACATACTTTAAATTCCATTCTAGAACGAGTCTTGATTCTTAAATTACCTATGTAGTCAGTTACATAAAAACAAGAGTGAAAGCTTACGTCGAAACAGGATAAATAAGTCCATAACAGAAATAAGATTACGTGTTAGGTACCATACTGGATATAGACTAAAAGTAGACTAACTAGCCGCAATTTATCTAGACTTACGGGTCATCTAGATGATTGGCCACTTCCACTGGTGCAACGCAGTTAGATAGCCAATCAAAACGTTTATTTGCGGTTGTTTTTAACTCGCCTAAACGTAGCAGATAAAAAATACCCTACAATTACAGTTACAGTCTACAGGGTGAAATTGAAATCAATGGCGTCCTTTTAAACTAAGAGTCTACCCAAAAAAACTGAAAAATCTTTTACTATTTGATACTATCCGATCGTTTTAATGCTGTTCCCATTGGCGTAGCTAGAGATTTTCCCTGAGGGGGGTAACCGGCCACCCAGCGCATAGCTACCACCCCAGTAGCAAGGCTTACATTTCTCGTGGCAAG
The DNA here is from genome assembly GCA_922987775.1 of Agonopterix subpropinquella. Taxonomy (NCBI): domain Eukaryota; kingdom Metazoa; phylum Arthropoda; class Insecta; order Lepidoptera; family Depressariidae; genus Agonopterix; species Agonopterix subpropinquella. The sequence continues at coordinate 14,358,964 of OV277701.1, read as the reverse complement.
GTCGGATCCAAAAGTTCATTTTCCTAAGGTTCCCCGTAACCAGAATTTGGCATAGGATTTTTAAGGAGGTTGTAGAACATGGTGAAAGAACGCGATGATTTCAGAAACAACAACAGTTGTGGTATCAGTGCTTCAGCCCTTGCATGCTCATACATCAGGAGCGAGCGAAGCGAGCTCGTAATTTTGCAGTATTGCCTCTGAGTTTTGGCTAGAATTCCACAAGATGATGTGAAACAGTGCCTTCTACTATTTAATTATTTCTTCACTACATTCCATTTTCCTAAGGGGGGCAAAATGCCCCCCCATTGCTACGCCAATGACTGTTCCATACTCCATACTGAACTACATTGCCTACTCGACTCAAATGTTTGAAACAGCTGTATTTTTTTGCTACGATCAGTTTGCTCCCATATTAAAAGTTCTCGCTGTTGAATCGAGAATACAGAATACTACATAATAGCAAAATTTTTACTGTAACGCCATACTTTCAGTGTCTCATTATCAAGTCAGAGACATCATTTGTCAACCGTGAAACGATCTTAGAGAGAGGTTACACGGTCAGTATTTCATCAGTCTGGTCCATCAGTCTGGTCATGTATATTTGATTTGAAGGGAAACTGACTCGAGATTGACCCGACTAAGATGGTTCTTCAGTATATCAGTTTCCCTTCAAATCAAATAAACATGACAAGACTGATGGACCAGAATGACGAAATACTGAACGTGTAACCGGGCTCTAAAAGTTATTTATTTTAGACCTGAGACGTTTTATCAAAATAACGTGTGACTACCAATTAGAGCTTGTTTCGAACAACATGTTGCCTAAGTTCATGGTGATGTAAACTTTATCGCAAAGGAGTAAGGTGTACGGTATAATTATAATAATTTCTGACAGGAATTTACGTCTATCATTACCAATTATGTAGCGCGATGAGTCAATATTACCTTAAAACATAATTATTTTATTAATTACAGCTAAATTGTTCCACCAAAATTTCTCAGGCTTCATCATCTTTAATTAATTACGGAGCTTTTTTAATTCGTTTATTCAGTACCTAGCTGTTGTTCTTTCTTAATTTTTTTGTAAAAAAATGTCCTAAAATGTGTTTAACTAATAAGTATTACTTATTTATTTTATATCTGTAGGTATTTCTTTAAGGGTAATTTGTACATAAAAGAACATTGGCTGCACAAAAAGTCGATCAAGGACTGCGATTTTTGAAACTCACACGTTGAACTCATCAGTACAAAATAACTATGGAAATACGTATCTTTCTACTGCTGATTTGACTTTCAAAAATCATACTCCAGGAGTGCGATTTTTGACTATCAAATCAGCAGTAGAAAGATGCATATCTCCATAGGAATTTTGAAATTTTCAACTGCTGAGCTCAGCGAATGAGTTTCAAAAATCGCACACCAATTCAAAGTATCAAAACGTACATGTAGGTACTTAAATGAACATCAACTATAGATCAATTCAAAGTATCAAATATATTTTTCACATTGTTGCAAACACACCTCATCCTTTTAATAAATTAACAAATTGCTCCCTAAATTTTGGTATCGATCCGACACCAACATTTTTACGATCGTAACGCCATCCATTCAGTGTCATTACAACTATTTCATTACAAAATGACAAAAGGCCTGTGCCACCTCAATTAAAGGCAACCACGGCCCGCCACGGTAATACACAAAATGTGAAATAAAAGCGTCAATAGAATAATTTATATTTCTGCCATATCACCAGATGATTCAGCTGACAACGCATATAACAGGTAGGTATCTAAATTGATTTTTCAAACGTTCGTAAAGCTGTTTCATTTTTATTAAATTTATCGTCATCATCTAAGATCTCAGCCGATGGACATCCACTGCTGGACATAGGCCTCCCCCAAGGATCGCTACAACAACCGGTCCTGCGCTGCCCTCATCCAAGTGGATAATGCCGCGTTCACCAGGTCGTCGCGTCGGGCCTACTCACGCTGCGTTTTCCAGTGACCTTACAAGTTACACAATAATTATGCTTAACTTTAATACTTTTGACATGATCATCATCATCAGCCTATCATCGTCCACTGCTGAACAAAGGCCTCTCTCAAGGCGCGCCACAAAACTCTGTCCTCGGCCTTCCTCATCCAGTCGCTCCCCGCTACTTTTTTAGGTCGTCTGCCCAGCGGGCAGCAGGGCGTCCCACACTACGCCTACCAGTTCGCGGTCTCCACTCTAGAACTCTGACACCCCACCGGTTGTCAGTTCTTCGTCAGATATGACCAGCCCATTGCCACTTCAGCTTGCTAATTTTCGGAGCTATGTCAACCACTTTAGCTCTCTGATATGATCTCTCAGAGAAACACCGAACATAGCTCTCTCCATAGCTCGCTAAGCGACCTTGAATTTTTACATCTACTTCTAAAGTCTCAATCTAACGAAATAATGATCGAGGAGACAAAAAGAACAAGATTCAGAAATAAAATAATTGCGTAACGATAACATCAGAGTTATTAGAAGCTACCTACGTACTGTAACGTTATTACTTGTTTATTTCTAGTATTTCCTCTGAGGAAATAAATAGAGTTGCCTACATTCAAATAAATAGGTCAATACTTTTGTTCTCTCGCATAAAACTGTTTAAATCCGGTCTTTATACCCACGCCCACAGTGACACGGCGTCAATCGAGTCTTGCTCGCCTTTTCTTTTACGCTCCAATTTACTAAAGATGTTCACATTTAAGTACCTATTTGAGGCTTGCATTGTGTGTATCAATTTCAAAACCTTTTGTAAATTAAAATACCTCTCTGTCTCTCACACTGCTCATACTGATGATAGACATCGATTTATATTCATTATCAAAATGGAAAAATATGCTCTATAAAAAGTCAAATATACACAAAATATGCATTATAAAAACGTAGATTTTTCTTTATTATACTAATTGATTCTTGTAACACAACAACAATAAAGTATTTTTCTAGATTTTCTAGATCAAACTTGTGACTTCTTAATTGCGTGTAACCCGTGTTTTATACAGGACAACATTTAATTTATCACGAACTACGATACGAATAACGATAGTAAATTAGGAAAGATTTGGGAAAGATGTCATTTTGTTCGTAAAAATATCTAATATTTCCATGGACTTGAACAGAGGTAGGTCGCCCAATGTTACACGCCTATGCAAGAAAGTACTGAATTATGCAATAACGCTGTGAATATCGCATTATATGCGTTTGCATTATACCTACAAACTTACAAATGGATACAATCCGGTGTCTACTAATGACAGTGACAGCAAGTATTTGGTGCAAGCCCTTGGCAACCCTTGCTAAACACTACTGACATTAAATCTTGTCGGTTTTAATATTAGTACGAAATATATGACATAAATTTGAATTCTGCAACTATGAGCATCACATGCATTTATAGCTTCTAGACACACCGCGGCTTCCGCCATTTTCATCACAGCTGAGTTTGCTTTGGCGACGGAAAAATCCTCACATCGGGGAGAAAGCATTATGTGCTTACCTACAGTCTGTTATTTTTAACCGACGAAAAAGGAGGAGGTTATTACAAGCGACTGCTTTTAAGGAAATTCTTTTTTAAAGCCAGCATTTCCAACCGTCGATATTTTACGATCCGTTATTTTTAGTACCACGAATAGGGCATAGATTCAATTCCAGTAGTAGTACCTAAAATAAGGCAGTATTACCAGGAGACATAGCTTCTTCTGCGAAGCGTTTGAACAACATTATTTACCCTACACGGCAAGGCATCAGAAATAAATGGTTGGCTAAGGCATTTCGTCAGGGATTTGAACACCCAAACCTGCCTACGGCCTTGCTATACCATAGATTTCTAGATGACAATAGAAAAGCCAATTCGTGCTATTTGTTTGCGGCCAGTGTCGGAAAACAAACGGACGTTCCGAATCGCGATGCATGACATAATCGCCGTATAGATCCGGGCCAGTGTGCCAAAACGGCCGCGCCGGCTAGCGCTGGACTCCGTTGCGCCCGCCGCGCCGCGGCCGCCGCTTTTTTGGCACGCACTCAAAGGGTTATAAGGTGAATGTGTCGAGTGCACGCATGGAACACCGCTCGTATTTTATTCTGTTCGAAAAAACGAATGTACGATCGTGACAAAGTGCTTCAGAAAACTGAGAATTGTACGGGAAACTGGGCAGGGAAGCTGATGTCAATGCAGTACAAATTGAAAATGGACACGCTTACATAATGTTAATTCTGTAAAGTGCACTTTTCATATTACCTTGGATATGACCCATCATCCACCATTCGCGAGAGTATCCTATACCCACGTCTGATTCAAGAATTATTTGAAACCGTCAACAATAACTTTCAAGGATTATAAATTAGAGCATCAGTATGTCACAGAACCTCGTTTCTAGCTATCAGTTTCAGATACCCATCTAGCAATAGATTCAGACACGGGACAGGGGTCAAACGGGCCGGGTCGCCGCATCACAAGTGAAGAATTTTACTTGCTAATAGAGACTGACCGGCGGCGGCGCGGGCGGCGGTCATAATGTATCCTGTTATCTTTCCGTGTCTAGCTTCCATGTCATAGGATGCAAAACGTGGGAATGCCGTATTCAGGCAGAACGCTATGAAATATTAATGTACAGCCGCTAATTCTAATAATACTATCTACGTATTGTAGTTTATTTACTAGACGCTCTGTGACAGGTTGGAAAAGCCGTAAGTAATCTTCATTATCATGTAGGTAGGTAAGTTAAATTATACAGTCAGCAACAGTATAATATAATGCAAAATAGATGTCGTTATGCGGCAACCATCATGTTATGTTGTGCCAATATTATAATAAGTAATATACATTATATTTATTACCTAAAATGTCAAAAGACATTTTATTCGTAAATTTTTTCAACCAATTTTACTCGTAGATTCTCTCAAAGAATTGTAGAACCTACTCATAATGACGTGATCAAAAAGTTGTAAAAATATAATTTCATAACAAGATGTTTTTGTAAAACATCATTGATTTCATGACTTTTTAATATTATATTTATTACCTAAAATGTCGAAAGACATTTTATTCGTAAATTTTTTCAACCAATTTTACACGTAGATTCTCTCAAAGATTTGTAGAACCTACTCATAATGACGTGATCAAAAAGTTGTAAAAATATAATTTCATAACAAGATGTTTTTGTAAATCATCATTGATTTCATGACTTTTTAATATCCTATCCTATGGATTGAAAACAGAATTATTAGCTTAATGTTGCTGCGAATATCGTTTTATTTCTACCTGAATAAAGTTTGAAACAACACATGTTTTTGTCCTACCCGAAGCTTTTGAAATCACGGACACAATTTTTCATTCAAAAGTTATATTTGTTTCACATTCAAATAATAGTGAGTGAGGACAAAGCTCGTTGTTTGAGTCCGGTATGTTTTTACCGAATGAGTAATTTATGTCCTTGGTCAGTACAAGTTTCGGGTTACTTACTGGGAGTTGTTATTGAAACAAAGGATAATTTTGGGTTACCTTGTACAACCGTAACCGGGGGAACAATCGCTATGTAAATACAGGTTTCGAGTATCGCTATGTATACAGGATATGTAAAAAAGTACGTTAAATATGTTGAACAGGGATTCGGTAACGATACCTAATAGGTTTTTAGCACTAGGTAGAAAAGTAAGTGTTACTTTATTATGTCAGAAATTCAGAATAACTGAACTTGATACCAGACCTATTACAAAAATATAATAATTCATTAGTTCAAAAATAAAAATGTTACTTTTTCAATATGCTTTGATAGGTAAAGTAGGTACCTACCTATTTTATTTATTTACTGAATATTACCTACCAAAGTGCTTAATCACACAATACTATTCTTAGTACACCAAAAAAATATTAAGAGTGTAGGTATTCAAATAATGAAACTAAACAACTTCAATCAATCAATCAATCAAATATTCTTTTTCTTTTCTTCATATTTTTTTACTTTCCCCGAAAGATCATGGAAATTTTTGAACTATCACTACAAAAGAGAAGTATTTTCATATTTTTCATTGTATTATTATTCAGGGTGTAAACACCCTAGTAACACTTCTGACAATCAAACTGAACAAATTTTACTATGGAGCCAACTTCGAAATCCCGAAAACAAAATCAACTGTTTCATTCAAAACTGCATTACCGACTCGACTCAAATGTAGGTATGGGACAGCAGATTTTATTAATTTTTTCTCGGTGATGGCTCCGTAGTGAAAGTTGTTCAGTTTGATGGTCTGATCTGAAGCACCCCCTTAAGTATTACTAGGGTGTTTTGTTACACCCTGTAGTAATGTAAAATTACACTATAACCAGCTCCCAATTCACCCCCGCGCACACCGCACGATTGACCTGTCCAGAACCTGTACCTGTACTGTCCCTGTACTGAACCAGCCCTCAAAATGTTTAACGTACTTTTTTAACAATCTCATTGAGTATGATATACTATACTCACGTTTTGTCGAGGGGCTCGACAGAGGCTCGTGGACGCCGCTCGGTGACTTCACGGGTGGCTTGGTGGCGACGACCTCCCTCGTCGGCGCCTCCGCTGGTTTAACAATCAAACAATCACATGTACACACGGCGACACTTCAAGCTATACAAAACCAACATAAGCTATAGTAAGCTGGTGGAGGCCAAGCTTCATAGCCTAGCCCACCGCCGCCTGCTTGTCGGTCTTCTACAGATTGTACTTCGGTGAGTGTGCCCAAGAGCTACATGAGCTCATCCCACCTTCCCCTTTCTACTATAGGACTTCCAGACGCACCGCGGGATATCACCCCTTCTTGGTTGACATCCCACATATCCGCACCAAGCGCCTTTCTGAATCTTTTATAATGCGCACAGCCAAGGAGTGGAATGCCTTACCTGCGTCAGTATTTCCGAGTACTTACAACCCGGATTCCTTTAAAGTACGAGTGAATAGGCATCTTCTGGGTAAGCTCGCTACATCTACGACCCCATCTTCGTCCTGAGGACTGGATTGAGGTCAAGAGCAAACCCATAGTCAATAAAAAAAAAAAAAAAAACTGGCCGCGCGTAGTTCGAGTAACGTATAACGTCGCGCGGCCAGCTTATGTTGGTTTTGCATAGCTTGATGTGTCGCCGTGCGTACACACTGAAGAGCGTCTGTGGCCCGATGGGGAGAAGTTTGGACCAGCAGTCATGGGGGTCCGGGTTCAAATCCGCACGGACGACATGCCATGTACTGATGAGTTGTTCTAACTTTATGTACGTAATACCGACTGCTCTCAAACCGTGAAGGAAAACATCGTGAGGACACTTGCATACGCTGAACAAGAAATCTGATGCGTATGTGAAGTCTATCAATCCACATTGAGCACGCGTGGTGGACTAACGCAGTATTATAAGGTCTAACAAAATTAGGTGAAACTATTTTAAGGGGATGATCAGACCTTCAAACTGAACAACTTTCTCTATGGGACCAAACACGAACGCGAAAAAAAATCAACTGTCCCATACATTTAGGTCGAGTACGTTTGTACTTTGTATGGAACAGCAGATTTTTTTTTCGCGCTTTCGATATTGGTCCCATAGAGAAAGTTGTTCAGTTTGATGGTCTGATCATCCTCGTTTCAGCTAATTTTGTTAGACCTTAAACAGGGTGTAACAAAACACCCTAGTAATACTTAAGGGGGTGCTTCAGACCATCAAACTGAACAACTTTCACTATGGAGACAACTTCGAAATCGCAAAAAAAAACACCTATTTCATACAAAACTGCAGCACCACCGACTAGACTCAAAATAATGTATGGGACAGCTGTTTTTTTTTCGCGATTCCGAAGTTGGCTCCATAGTGAAAGTTGTTCAGTGTGATGGTCTGAAGCACATCCTTAAAGTATTACTAGCGAGTTTTGTTACACCCTATATAGGCCTGAGGATGTCCAAATAAAACACAAAGCACTATAAGTGGTTGACATAATGGTGAATCGGCAATGACCTCGTCATATTTGAAGAACTGATAACCGGTAGGGTCTGAGTTGTAGAAAGGAGAACACGCACTGGCAGGCGATGGGACCCCCTCCGGCCCACTGGACCGACAACCTGAGCCAGGTAGCTTAGTAACAACTGGATGAAGAAAGGAACAGAGATATGTGGCGCGCCTTGAAATAGGCCTAAATATGTTCAGCAATGGATGATGACAGGCTGATGATGACATACACAGTAACTCACTACTGTATACAGAATGATCGAAAACTTTGCTACAAATATACTCCAATGATAGCAAACAGGCTGTCATTGGAGCTGTAGGCCTCGCATGCCACCCCCGAGAAAACGATAAAAATCGAGATGTGCCTCCATCTTTATTATTTTACGTTTGCCAGAAAGAGCGCACATGACGCTTTTCTCGTTTAAACGCTTTGTCGTATGTGGCATGCTAGCCGTGCAGGGCAGTAAAGTTCAATTTTAACATGTTTATTTCGATAAAAACCATGTTTAGGTCAGGGACGTCATTAACGGAATCGACGGGAATGTATGACAAGATGTATCCACCTAGAGGAAGAAATTGAGGTGTGTCAGAACCGCCCAAAGTGGAGATCTATTGTCTCTGCCTACCCCTTTGGGAAAAAGGCGTGAGTTTATGCATGTATGTAATTCGGTCGATGAATAGACGCGAAGATGTAATTAGTGGTGGTGGTGGACGCTTGCCTTTTATCCAAAATATACAAGAAATTTTATTCCTTAGTCACATCGCATCGTTTGATTTCCGGAAGAATGGGAGAAACTTAGAGAATCCAGGGGGGTAATAATGTAACATCCACAGATCTACCGTTTTTGGGATAAAAAAAGCCGTTTATTCTACCCATCGTAGTATTAGCGTACGGTTGAAGCTTCAAAGTAGAAAAATAAACCGAAGATACTCGCAAAGAATGTATGAAGATAAAACTTAATACCCAACAACTTCACGTTTATCTTGTCTTTACTTAAATCAGAGTAGGTACTTATTTATTTTTCAGTGGTACGGAACAAAAGAGATCAAGCTTTCTTACTCTACAATCTACAAAGGAACTTTCTTACAACCAACTGTCGGACGGTGAGAAAACGCGGCAAGTTTAACGTAAGCTGACAAACTTGTAAATAGAGTTTTCACAAAAGGGAACGCGAGAAAAAGGCAACGACAAAACAAATATGAAGTCGCGTCTTTACAAACAATAAATAACGCTGAGGCTCCAGAAGTCACATTATTTACGATTACTCTTTTGTCTATTCTAACGTGAACGAGCCTTTCAATTTTATTATACAGGGTGTAAAATTTAATGCGTTACACATATGGACTCACCACGTCATTCAATAGCAAAATACAAAAATGTCACGTCTCTTAAATTAATGACACCTTGGTGAGCTTCAGTTGTGTTCTGCTGCCAAACATTGTCGCTGACATTCCAGTCCTTTCAAATGTCCAAAACAATCAAATCACTTTTGCCGTCCCGTTAAGAGGGCTATTCAAGCTCAGTGGCGCCCTCGTCACAATAATAAAGATTTCTCAATAAAGAAAGCCTAAATTAAAAAATTGCCCAATAGATAAACTACAAAATTCTTCAAGCCATTGTTATACAATACTTTTATAGGTTCTAAACATTCCACTTTTAGATAATTTCGAATAAAAACAAAAGCGGCCGTTGTTTCTTTCTTTTTTCAAAATTTATATGTTTAGACCTTAAAAAAACCTATAAAAGTATGAAATGAAAATAGCTTGAAGGCTTTAGTAGTTTATCTATTGGGCACTTTTTTAATTTAGGCTTTCTTTATTGAGAAATCTTTATTATTGTGACGAGGGCGCCACTGAGCTCGAATAGACCTCTTAACAGCGCGCTGATACGAAGTCCATGTGTCATAGGCGTTACCATATCAAAGGGGTGCTTCCTAGGGTGCTGCTGACCGAGCCAACATCGAGAAAACGAAAAACAAAATCAGCTGTTCCATATGAAACGTCAGTTGGCTACTCGACCCAAATTGTACGGAACAGGGCCTCAATTGCGCTATTTTATACGGTTTTACCGTTCGGACGGAACGTAAAAACGTTTTGGTTTTGGTTTAGATTTGGTTTAGCTGAAGTAAATATGAGATTAGATTTAGATTTATTTGCAGTAATGCTATCGCGATATTTTTTTCTGAACGGTTAAATCGCACAATACAGAAAATTCGATCGAACGGACATCAAACGTTACGCCAACGTATCTTCCGAAATAAAGCTAAATCGTTACCGTTAATATAATTTGCGCGATACGAATTGTGCATAACGTTACGTTTTTGGTTGTGGTTTTGTTATCGTTCAAACTTAGGGCGATTGAGGCCCAGGTTATTGTTTTTCACGATTTCGATGTTGATTATGTAATGCATTTTATTTTACACTCTGTTTATCTATCGCCCATCGAAGTCACATAGTTTCTATGGTATTTTGAATTGCTAGTTATTAAGAGGATGTTGTCAAATAGATTTGAGAAATCTTGGTTATGCGTGATTCTTAAAAGAACATTGGTGCTTGCTGTCATTCAACAGAAGAATTATTTATGAATGGGGTACTTCAGACCATCAAACTGAACAACTTTCACTATGGAGCTAATATCGAAATCGCGAAAAAAATCTGCTGTTCAATAGAGATACACGATTTCAAAGTTGATCCCATAGTAAAAGTTGTTCAATTTGATGGTCTGAAAAACTCTATAAAGTAGGTAAGTATCGCATTTAAGTTTACACCCTGTATAAACTGATGCTGATGATGATGATATAACTCATTATGAAACGAGGATATGAAATCCAAATCGCAAACATTTAAAATCAATACCATTCCAACTCACTTCCAAAACAAACGGTCTCATTTCAAGGAACACAAAAGCACTCACCATGATTTCGAGTGAATTAGCAAATCGATACTCTTACAAAATATCATTCGAGTGAACAATCGGATTAAATTCGGGCAACTTCCTGCTGCTGGGTTTTCGCTAATGCAGCTATATCGATGATCGAGGCACAGATGTGGGTGTGGGCTAATTTAAAACATATTTCCGATAAGTCTAAAATTAGTGAGGTACACTGCACGTGATTATAAGGGTATGTTGTTGTAATGAGACGCGGCTTACTTCCCGGCAGTGTGCGTACGAGTAGTGGCAGTTACCAAGTGAGTTTTCAGCTTCGATTCAGATCGTCTTGATAGTTATACTTGTATTGTAGCTGCTGAAACTAATCGAGCACCGGGAAGTGCACGGATGCGATGCGAATGCGACAGGATTTGGCACGGCTTTGTCTTCGGATTAACTCTGTGCGATGGATGTGTGGTGTGGATGTAGATGATATAGAATGCACTGTTTCACATCATTCATGCAGAACTAGTGTTATTGATCAATTATAATTCGTTATTTTTGTTTTTTGTTTTATCGAGACCAAATTGGCGACGTGTTTAAAAAGGGTCATAAATGAGATCTACCCGAAACCGACGAGCATGCATGAAAGGACAAATGAATGTGGAGGAAGCTAGAGAGGTATGTCAGGATCGTAACAGGTGGCGTTCCGTTATGTCTGCCTATCCCAGTGGGAGACAGGCGTGAGAATATGTTATTTTTTCATGTAAACTGTTAAAATAATTTTTTATTTTATTGAGTATTTAGTAAGTTAATAATCAAGTTAAATATTAGTTAAAATTACCTATTTTAAAATACATCATCATTGTTGTACTGTGACGTAGTGTTGTACTGTAACGAGCTAAATGTAGGTATTAGTTTCCACAAACTCCTGTAAATCTTGCCTAATAATAATAAGTCTTTGGAATGTATACAAATTGCTACAATAATGTTACACTACTTCCTCTTTTACACAAACATTGTATTGCATTTAATTAAACATTGTATTTTTTTTATTTTGTCCGACATTTTACATTTAAAAGGTAGGGAACGGGCAAGCGGCCAAATACCCTGCCATTTGCTACAGTTATTAGAACAGTTCAAAGTTAACTGTAGGTAAGTTGGGTGTTAATAACAATACAATGAAGCTCAAAAATGAAAAGTTCAATTCGTTCATTACTTAAGGATTCGAATATTGATCGAAGATAATTTGACGAAGTACTTACCTATTTTACAATCTTCGTTGAATGGTTCTCGACAAAGCGATGAGTTTATTTTTCGAGTGTCGCGATTGAGCAGGCTAAAGGATCGCTTGTTACGAACATCTCCCCAGTTCGAAATGAAATCAAGCAAAATTCTTCAGATATCGGAGAAATTTGTAAATAACGCTATCAGGCCCGCTTCGGTTAAACTTTGTTTCAATAAACAGACAGATCATCTGGAAGATGTTTACTGTCGTAATTTGACTTGGGGTGAATTCAATAAAATCCAATAATGTTCTTCATTTCCATAAATTGTTATCTTTCTCTGTTGCTTTTGAATTAAGGAAAACGTCACGTCAAATTCAAATCTTCAAACTTTTATCCGTAATTCAAAAAGGCTATTTCTCGTTTAGTCGTCCTACGTAAACTTACCAAAGCTTATATTCCGGGTCACATATGCATTTCACAAGCAAACATAACGAAAGCTAACTAAAAGTTAACGTCACCGTTTAACCATAAATCGCGTGGTGGGTCAGATAGACCACGGTGACACGAGGCCGGAGGGCGACTGTCACAGGGCGAGCAGCCACAATGGACACTTTCTGTATGTAAATCACAATAAAATACCCGCTTTGTGCAGTGATTGCGACACGCTGAACTAAACACGGGCAGTCACAACAGTTACATTCGATTGGGTAAAACTAAAACCTAAAGAATGTGAGCTTTACACATTTTGATGAACTGACGAACTACATGGTATAGGAGTAGTGTTACACGAAATGATGGCTATCACGAGAGTTAAAAACAATAAAAACCGGTCAAGTGCGAGTTGGACTACTCGCGCACCGAGGGTTCCGTGCCACACCACCCACCACAGAACACAACATTATTAACTTTAAAAAAAGCTTTTTTTGACCGGGACCGTTAGCGCAAGACCGACTCACACTTGGCCGATTTTTAGTATTTGTTGTTATTCTGTAGAGTTTGTTCTATAATCACACTAAGTTTAACGCTTGTATGTATTACCGTTTTTACGATAGAGCGTGAAGAAAAAACGTTGATAAAAACTAGTTTCTTGTTGAGAACCCCCCTTAATTTTTAACTTTTGTTATTTAGTTGTTTAGTTTAATTGTTAACAAATCCGCCGTAATAACTTTTACAGTTCAAAAGTTACAGCCCTAAATAGGTCGGACAGACGGACAGACGGACAGACGGACAGACGGACAGACGGACAGACGGACAGACGGACAGACGGATAGACGGACAGACGGACAGACGGACAGACGGACAGACGGACAGACGGAAAGACGGACAGACGGACAGACGGACAGACGGACAGACGGACGGACAGACGGACAGACGGACAGACGGACAGACGGACAGACGGACAGACGGACAGACGGACAGACGGACAGACGGACAGACGGACAGACGGACGGACGGACGGACGGACGGACAGACGGACGGACGGACGGACGGACGGACGGACGGACGGACGGACGGACGGACGGACGGACGGACGGACGGACGGACGGACGGACAACGTAGGCTTAGTAATAGGTTCCCGTTTTCACCCTTTGGGTACGGAACCCTAAAAATACATTACATAAGGGCCAAACAATGATAACTTTTTTTTTAACTTTCTCACACAAATTATCTAGTAACATTTAAAGTACCAGAATCCAGCCTGGACTTTTATTATGATGACTAGCTAGACAACGATAAAGAATACAAAATGATAGAGATACATCCATGACTCGGATACAAATATTCATATTCATTATACAAATATTGCCCCTTACGGGATTCGAATCCGCGACCCTCGGCCCAGCAGGTTCACTACCGACTGAGCTAATTGGCTGTCTGCCGTCAATAATAAATAACTATTTAAGTCACATAAAGATAAAAAGGGCTTTGGAAGAATAAAATAGGTAAATAACAAATCTTAGTGCACTTAAAGTTTTATAAACATTCGGAAACATTCGTTTTCACAATATCTACAGATTTCACTTGGTGAGGTGATGTGATCCATATGGATATTGTAAGTATTGGTATAATACACCCAAGTATTACAAAATATACCACATAGAATTAGTATTTTCCCGAGTTGGATGATAAAGCATAGTTCCGTGCACGCTTCCATGTGATTGACATACAATACATTGTCCGAAGACGAGGTGTGGCGGATTGTCAGTTTAATTGTGCGACGCTAAATAGCTAAGTAGAGCTATGGAACCATCCATCACCCGGCTTCATGTCGCTAGCATTGTGCTATATTTCACCTTCGCTGTCCGAAAATGGAACACAAATTGATAAGTAACATTTAATAATGAAGTGAAAAAAACTGCCGAAACGTAACGAAACTGTCGAAATACCTATAGATAAATTGTTGGATAGCCAAAACAAACCATTTACAAATAAAAAATGTGTCAGAAACTCGATTACCAGATTGTTATTAAAAGCGACAGACTTTAGTTCTTCGATTATTTGTCAACCAACTACTCAACCAAAGAATAAATTGCTATAACTGACCATACTACAGAAAATGTCTTAACAAGAAAACGACAACATTCTAAAATGACGTGGATAGAAAAAGACCTAGGTCGGTTAATAGTTTGAACATTCATTATGTTCTAACTATTTATCGCACTCCCTGCACGAAATAAATAACAAAATGAGTACAGGAATTTTCTATAAAATTCCAGAAATGCCAAATGAATCCATATCTGCAGTCGAGTTAAAAATTTCAGTCCATCCAGTAATAAGTTTTACACTTTTGCAAAACATTTTATGAGTTTCAGATATTAATTTATGTTCAGAAAAACAAAGTCAGATTATAATATAATCAAGGAAAACTTTTAACTAGCAAACAATGAAGAAGTAGAAACCTTTCAAAAGAGCTTTCAATCACGGCCTTATTGTTGTGTAGAACCGTGATTAGCTCTCGGAAACTCCCTGTTCGTACGGGTTTCAGCCAACGGGTTGGGTTGCATAGTCATCTACGGGTTTTATTTAATTTTACCTTCGTTTTTTGTCTGAGCTGTTTTGATGAAAATTTCATTTATTACAGCAAGCCTAATATAATTATTATCAATCTGTAGGGTAATATACCTGGATGATACACATTAATCGAGCTTTTTATTCATAGAGGTTCCAATTTAATATGCTGACGGTTTTTTAAGAGGATGATTAGGCCATCAAACAAAACGACTTTTTATTATGGGACCAACATTGAAATCGCGAAAAAGAAATCTGTTGTCCCATACATTTTGGTCGAGAAGGACTGCAGTTTTGTATGGAGCAGCAGATTTTTCTGTTGATTTGAGTCTAGTTTTGGTCGCAAGCTATAATCAGCGGCCGTAGTATGGCAGCATGATATAGCGCTCTACTTGGCTCTCTTTCTATTTACGCGTGAATAAACGAGATAAAAGGCATGATTAATTTCTACGGCCATACTGACGTAATTTATTTAATTCAGTCATCGCTGTGTTAAGTTTCATCAGATACCTGCCTGAAGTGCGATTTTTGAACATCATACGAGCGACTCGGCAGTAGA
Organism: Agonopterix subpropinquella; assembly: GCA_922987775.1. Taxonomy (NCBI): domain Eukaryota; kingdom Metazoa; phylum Arthropoda; class Insecta; order Lepidoptera; family Depressariidae; genus Agonopterix; species Agonopterix subpropinquella. The sequence goes on along the minus strand of OV277701.1, from coordinate 14,343,302 downwards.
AAATGTCAAAATTACTATGGAGATTATGCATCTTTCTACTGCCGAGTCGCTCGTATGATATTCAAAAATCGCACTCCAGAGCAAATTCAGTGTCGATCAGTAGAGTTGTACCACCGGATGCACTACAATATAGTAGCTTTTCAAAAGCAAACAAATGCTAGGGGTGCGTCTACGCGTTACTCCATCACAACGTGACAGGCACGGTTCCGTCCCTTTTCATTGGCCCACCGGTTTCCTCGCTCCAATGAAAACGCACAACATGTGCTCTCACAATACGAATAAGTTGCATAACTCGACTATTGACGATTTTCCCGTGCAAATAAACATTTAACCAATTTATAATGACCGTTGGCTTGTTTAGCGATACTGGTTTAGGAAGCTCTTCTTGAACAAGTTTGTTTTTAGTTGATGAAAGCCATCGAAAGGATGACTCCGGGAGCGCCTTCCCACGCAAATTGAACTGTTGTGATGCAATTCAGTCTAGTTGCGTATCTATTGAATGTTTGGGTTGAATTGGTGTTGTAAATTTGATTACAATTGGCCTATTCATCCATCAACAAGACTGATTTATATATTTTTGACCTTTTTGATGCAACTTTATACGTGTGATAATGATAAACAAATAAACCAATCATAAATTATTCACTAAATCTCTTTGAAATGTTTATGTACTTTTCTTATTTACGTTTATCAGAATCGGAATAAACGTCCCATAGTAGGATTATAAGGCTTTTATTATTATTTGAGGGGTTTGGGATCTTAACAGGCTTGCTTAGCCTCTGCCACGTAGACCATCGCTGGTCCTTTGTGAACGGCCTTTTTAAAGTTCCTTACCAATCCCCACTGCGGTAAGAAATCGCAGTAGATTCTTGATCGGAACAGTTTATTTCTCACCTGCCAATAGATGAGTAGGTACTGAATTTGACCATCAGGGGGGCCACAGTCACATACTCGTAGGAGGTGCAGAGGAGTTTCCATCTCCTCCTTGCAAAATCTGCAGCCGGTCGTGTCACTTAAATTCAATGTGTGCATGTGCTTATTTAATTTGCAGTAGCCTGTGAGTGACCTTGCTATTGTACAAATTTGATCCTTGCTGAGAGCAAGGAGACCATTCGCAAGTTTGCGATTGTAGCCTTTGATAAGTGCTTTGGAGTGGTACATGCCTGGGGTTTTGCTTTAAAGCTTTTTTGCCTCTCCAAAGCTGGCCCTTTGGGGCCATTATAGGGCTTACTCATAAAGGTAAGAACGAACGGGTCATGCCTACTCCACCATGCACGCCCAGTGTGGATGGTGTCACGAGACACGTGGTCAACTTGCTATGCTGTTAAAGTATGGTCAAGCCGCCTCAACATCACTAATCATTTATTTCATCTTGCGGCTAACTGATATCTTGCTTGATATGGACGTCACTGACTTAATATGATAAAATTTTTATTTTAAAGTACTTTTTATAAAATTTGCGATAACTGGAATGAGTATAATAGCTGCTGAACAAACCACTGAGCAAGTAATCACTACGTTTTAGAACAAACAGAGCTACTGAAGAGGGTTTACGGCCTCGCCCGCCGTTCAGTGTCACTCAAGAAATCCTGAATAAAAATGTCAAAGCTATTTTTAATTTTTATACAATACTTTTATAGGTTTACTATACTAAAATTGCTTTCAGGCTTTTTTATTTTAGGTTTTCTTTTAGGTTTTCTTGATTAAGAAATCGTACTGTTACTGAACGGCGTAAACGCTCTTAACGAAATAATAGTGAACTTAAGCAACATAGTGTAAGTACTGATGGGTGCATCGACCCAGCATAAATAAATAGCCGCCAACGCAACGCGTGTGCTTCCGATCACTCACGGAAACTTTACTTTGTATAATTATATTATTTACACACATTATTTTCGTATAACTATAAATACTCTATCACCATTCAAACGAAGAAATTGATTCAATAAAGAATAGCGAATCTGAACGCAGTTTTTTTACTGTAAGTCGTACTGGCACAGAATAGGTATATGCAGTATATTATGCAGTATTTAAACAAATTGTAGGAAATTTCGTAAAAAAGAACCGCATATCTAAAAGTCGGTACCAAATCAAAAGTAAAAATTACTGCAGTCGCTCATTTCGTTTTCTTCAATTCTCATAGTAATAATTTTATGGTCATCATGTTTATTTAAAAAGCTATGAAAGAATACAAGATTGAGTGGCCTATCTAAGGAGAAAGGTTATGAAGTTCACACACTTGAAGCAAAATGTATAATAAGAAGAAAGCCCTTTCCTCCAACTTCCTCAGGTTATGACAAAGGATATTAGTTTTATTTTACTCTACAAGTTTGCTAGGTTTCATTAATGTACGGAACCTCTAAGACAGGGCCTGAAATAACAGGCTATTGCACCATTCTTCTTCACGTCATTGAACATGCAGTATATTCATTATAATAGAAGGCTATTAGGACGGCATTGACTGCACTAAAACGTCAAATTTACTCAACAGACTAGTTCCCCAAATCGTCCAGTCTTAAAATGTCTAGTGTCCTAAAATGACTATTACCAAATTTTACAATTCCTTAAATGTAGAATGTACCAAATGAACTAGTTTTCCAAATCGTTAAGTCCATAAATGTTTAGTGTCTTAAAATTTCGAAAGCAACATTAGTTAGAAATTAAGTTTTAATAACAAAGCAAAAACCAAAAACGTAACTAATTTCTTTAATTTATACCTTCGATGAGAACTGAAGATTCAGATAACAAATATACTGGTTATCATAACATAAGTATTCTTGAGCTAACTTGATAAACAAACAAAGACAAATTGCGAAATCTGTAAAGTTTTATGCATATGGAATAAGTCAATGTGTAAAGGAAAAAGTAGTTACCTACCTGACTTTAGCCGGAAAGACAAATAAATTTCAGTTTAAACAACAGCACGTAATAAAACAGCAACTGCTCTTTCCAACCTACGCAAAGGAATTCTCCGAAAACATAAAGTGTCCCGTTTTATGATCGACATTCCATTCTCTCATAATCTTGATCGATCGTTTTCTTAGGGTACCTTCTAGGTACCCTAAGCAAAACCTAAGCCTTAAGCATAAAGAAATATTTTCGCAGAATGTTATTGCGATATCTGACCGGGATTTTTGGAGCTTTTTATCATAATTTTGTTGAAGATCAAGGACTGGCCTCGTATAGGGTAAAACTTGCAAAGTCAGCGAAGATATTCAAAATATTTGGGTCAAATCGGAATACTTATTCACAGCTTTCAACGGTTCACATATTGTTATTATTATAGAGGGTGTAAACTGAAACGCATAACATATAGGGTCCTTCGCTGACACTTTTTAAGGGGACGATCAGACCATCAAACTGAACAACTTTCTCTATGGCACCAACATCAAAATTTCGAAAAAATAAAATCAACTGTATAATACCACATTGGCACATACTGTGAGGGATAGACGCACATGCAAAAGGACGGACGAACATGACGATCTTATAATAGGTTCGATGATGACTACGGAATCCTAGAACAACTTAGTATAGGTATAAATATCCATCGGGGATCTATTAAAACTTTTGTAACAGAAAAGTTACTTACACTACGAAATAAATATAACTTGTAGCAAATAATACTACGACGTAGACAGCTACGACCTTTACAATAGACATCAACGAGCGCAAAAAAAATTGATGTCGAATATATTTACTGAATAGTTTTAAAGGCTGCCCATTTTTAGAGCTCGATATGGTTTTATTTAGCTGGAACTACATACCTATGCTATCCTCCCTTCAACTGAACTCAGGGGTACGCAGATATATTAGACTATGTATTTTTGATATTACTTCTCAAAAAAAAAATTATGCTGTTGCGCTTGGCCTATAAATAAGAGCCATATCACAAAAACTATTTTTGAGCATAGGCCACATCGCAATTGCAACGCAACGACGACGTGCGTCGCAGCTGAATCACAGCGATTTTTACTGAGCGTTGTCCCCGCGATTCCGCCACGAAGCTGAAGTGCGATTTTTGAAAATCATACGAGCGACTTGGCACTAGAAAATGTCAAAATAACTGTGGAGATTATGCATCTTTCTACTGCCAAGTCGCTCGTATGATTTTCAAAAATCGCACTTCTGATTGATCTCAAAAATATAACACACGACATCGTTCCGTCAACGCTCACGCTTAAAAATCGCTTGTGTACTATGGGCCTTTATAGGCCAAGCCCAAGACCTAAACAAATTGTTTTTTTAGGCGTTAAGCTTATGGGCATCCTGTTATAGACTATCTGATGCACTTTATGGACCAAGATCCGACCGAAAAATATGCACCTCTATTTCTTTGGTGAAGGAAATGTGATTCTAGTGAATGTTTACACAAGGGTTCATACAACGCCGCCAGGATGCCTAGAAAAATCTTGCCGCAAGTATCTTTTCCATAATGATTTTTGGTAAAAAAAAATCCACCTATCTGTTTGGGAAGTAAATGAGGTGCCATCGAAAGGAGACTGATCTAAAGAACTGGAAAAATTAGGGTTGCCACCTCTCAGTCTGCCGCAACTCTAGGGTTGCCAGGTTCAAAAATGACTTCTTTGAACCTGGCAACCCTAGAGTTGCAGCAGACTGAGAGGTGGCGACCCTAGTTTTTCCAGCCTTTAGAGCCTACGCCACGACGTTATTATTTTCCCTCAATTCACTAAGTCAAAATTGTTTGACGGCACGTCTATGTTTTTTTTTTTTTAGAAAAAAATGGCCCGTTGATTCAAAATGGTTCGCCACCCCTGCACTAGTCTTATTACACGTAGTGCCAACGTAGTGCGTTAGCCCAAAATCTGTAAAACTTTTATAAAATAATGTAGGTATGAATTACAAGGGTACATTTCTCACACACATTGTAAGAAAATAATACGGGGAACTTAAAGTAGCCGTACTTTGAATATTCTTACGAGCCCAAAGTTACGACTGCGCCTTTTATGAACTCTCATAAAAACAATTCCGTTTTAATTCGAGAGAAGGTGCAAATGTGACGTTTCGACCTCCTTCGAGACATTTATTGACTGCCAGTTACCTTTTATTATATAATCCTACCGCTACGTTCCTACATAAAGTTAGGATAGACTTTTGCTTGCATTAGGACCTTAGGACAATCCCTTAATATTTGTTTCTATCGAGAAAACCAAGTTTTTTGAAGGTCCGCTGACATTCAAAGACTATGCTTAGTGTCCTAGTGAAATTATTTTCATCAAAAAACCAACCTTGTTTCACCGGCTTCGGTTCCACCACCTTCTTAACTTTCTTATTTCTCTTTATATTACACGTCAGCTTCTCGATAACTTTAAGAATTTTCTTGCTGACCTTCGTGATCGTCCTACTTTTCGGATCGCTGTACTTTTTCGTTCGTAGTCCACCGCCAACCGTCTTCTCCTTACCGGAGTTCACACTATCATCTGACTCTGTCGCCGACGAATCAGAAACCGGATGGAAAATATACGGCGAACTTGTAAAGCACGGAGAATTCATCTTTATAAATATTAAAAACACCACTTCTTAAATCCTTACACTAAACTTCGGAATAAACAGATATGTATGATAACTTCAGGACATTATAAAGCGTCTGCTCTGAACGATGTAAAGACGAACGTAAGGCGAAGTCGACGGTGTGACTGGTAGGATTCCGGGATGGTCAATCCCTAGCAGTCAATAGACCGTGAAACCCCTCCTTGACAAGCCCAGGACCTTGGTTTGTCTTATAAGAATATTTGTGTTACTAATTAAAGTTGACTAGGTCGTCATTTCCTTCATCGTATGTTGTTACCTAGGTACAATGAGACTTGAAATTGAATTTACGTTTTCGAGTTTAAACCGCGTGAGCTTATTGGCAATCGGTCTTCCTTTGAAATTGCATGATGACTACTTCACTGAAAAATGTATTATTGTGAAAATTGCACTATAAATCTAAACTTCAAATATATTTTAAGTTCAGCTCTTTAAAGGAGTAGAAAATTTGTAGAATCAATTGTATTATACGGCTTGATAACTCAGTCGGTAGTGAACCTGCCTGCCGTGCCCGTGCCGAGGGTTGCGGGTTCGAAGTTCGAATCCCGTAAGGGGCAATTTGTGTGATGAATATGAATATTTTGTACCCGAGTCATAGATACTTGTATCTACAGGGTGAAATTGATATCATTAGTATTATCATTAGCATCCTTTTAAACTAAGAGTCTACCCATCAAACTGAACAACTTTTACGATGGGAGCAAACAAATCGGAGCAAAAAAGAAAATCAGCTGCTGCATACATTTATGTCGCGTAGGCATTGCAGTTTAGTATGGCACAGCAGATTTTTTTGTTGCTCCGATCGGTTTGCTCCCGTAGTGAAAGCTGTTCAGTTTGATGGGTAGACTCTTAGTTTCAAAGGATGCTAATGATATCAATTTCACCCTGTATAATGTATTCTATTGTTGTTTTGTTATTATAATACAAGTCCAGGCTAGACTCTGTTACTTTAAATGTGCCTAGATAATTTGTGTGACTATTTCCATGATAGGTATTTACTCATTTCAATACATTCCAGTTTGATGAACTCCTCAGGATATACTGTAAACAGTATAGTATCAAATGAAATTATTAACCTATTCTAACTGAAGTTTCAAGAAATCATTGGTCTAGTCTCTATTTGCTGGCGACAAGCAAAGAAAAACCGTCGAAAAATACTCAGCCGTAAAAGTAATTAAGCTGGCAGATAATTTTCCGCACGGACGCCCATAAGATAGATTTCCTGCTAGTACTGCTTTGCTTAAAAAAACTATTAGGGACGCGGGGGAAATAAGCGCGATAATCTCCGGAGACGCGCGCCGGGGCGAGCGGCGCCTTCAATCTAGAAGAAAGTTCCAACTTAATCCGTAAAGGCCGATTCGATTTAAAGTTATCAATTTAGTTTTTGCGTACAAAATAATAACGTCTTGTTTAATAAGGACAATTGGTATTCGAAAAAGTATTTTAGCATGTCCTGAAAAAAGGTGCTAAACTTCCATTCCATAAATATAAGGTCTAACAAAACTAGCTGAAACTATTTTAAGGAGATGATCAGACCATCAAACTGAACAACTTTCACTATGGGACCAAGATTGAAATCGCGAAAAAAAAATCAGCTGTCCTATACAAAACTGCAAACCCGACTCAAAAAATACAGGAAGATTTTTTTATCACCATCCAAATTTTAATAAAATGTTTGTTTATGAAAAAAAATCGATACGTGTTTTTTCTTTTAGCATCGATCAGTACTAAAATATTGAGATATGACTACGCAAAAATGTCTTAAGAAAAACAATTCGACTGGACACAGTACGCACCTACCTGTGCCACAGATTACTTATTAATAGTTACTACCACTCGACCCGATTTCGCGCGCTTTTTCGAATTTAGAACTTTGATTTTCAAGAACGAAAACTAACGAACGAATCTCTGTGGTCAGTAATTTTCTTTGGGTCAGAGCCTTTTAATTTTTAGAAAAAGTTTATTATGTGTCATTGTGTCATTCAAAGAGTACTTTATTATAACCGTGTCATTGAACAAAAATAAACAAAATAAGGGACTAGTATAACATTTTAACAATGTTTTGAAAGTGTTGTGTGTTCCTGTTAAGTTTACAATGCTTGGGACTCTGAAGCTAGGGCTCCGCCCCCCGGTCCTGCCACACCCAGTCGGTACGAATATGAAACTCGATGACCAAGCTTTATGGAAAATTCTGTAGGATAAAATTTTTAAATGTGCAATTTTGACCTGCCCTTTTTTTTAATGAAATGGGTTCTATAAGTGATACCAAACATGTAGAAAAAATTTGGATGGTGATAAAAAAATCTTCCTGTATAAAAGGAACAGCTGATTTTTTTTTGCGGTTTCGATCTTGGTCTCGTAGAGAAATTTGTTCAATTTGATGGTCTGATCATCCCCATAAAATAGTAGCTAATTTTGTTAGACCTTATATTAATGGAATGGAAGTTTAGCACCATTTTTCAGGACATGCTAAAATACTTTTCCGAAAACCTATTATCGATTATATTAGAAACATGTTACAGGCATGTTGTGCTATTTCAAATCAAATTAAAGATTGAAAAATTTAGTCTTGGGCGGGTCTTGAACCCGCAATCTTCCAAACCACGTCCCTTAAGATTAAGACGCAAATAGGTTGAAGAATTTCGTTCTTTGGGTAGTGGGCTTGGTAGCTAAATTGGCCAAAGCGATTCCCCTGTTTGGAAGATTGCGGGTTCAAGTCTCACCCAAGACTTTTTTCAATCATTAATTTGATGCTATGTGTAAAATTTAATGCGTTACATACAATATTGAACAAGGTGCTTCGGACGAACAAACTGACCAACTTTCATTACTGAGCCAATATCGAAATCGCAAAAAAAATCTGCTGTTCCATAGAAAATGTCAATACTAAAATGTATGAAACAGCTGATTTTATTTTTCGCCATTTCAAACTTGTTCAAATAGGACTATAGGTACTTAGTAAAAGATGTTCAGTTTCATGATCTGAACCACCCTGTATACGAACAACATTTTTACACCCAATAATGTTTGCAGTAGGAAAGATTAAGTAGGAAAACAAATATTGTAACATTTTCTTTATAAAATAATTATAAAATAAATTGAAAAAAAAAAACATGCCGCACTAACTGCAGACACAGCATTTTGGTGTAATATCTCTCATAACATTTTATTTATCATTTTACTGCTCATACCTCATTCATTAAGGCTGCACCGAGCCTATAGTGCTACCCCCAATCGTATTTTTTTATTTCTTAATAATAAACAATATTTCAAAAAAACAAGATCACACACTTTAGGCATCGCTCATTTTCAATGTATCGAGTCACTTTGGATTTGTTTTTATAATGTTTGTAGTTATTATCTTTAGAACCTTTAACGATAATAGCTACTAGCATAAAACATAATAATCCGTAATGTTTCGATAAATTGAAAGCCGTAATCAGGACTCCCAGGACTACAATGTGACATTCTTGTTTTTTGGAAATGTTGTTTAATTGTTTAGAAATAAAAAAAAATACGATTGAGGGCAGCACAATAGGCTCGGTAGGCTCTTAAGAGGGAATTTACAGTAATAGCTTCTGCTATGGATGAAATAAAACTCGAAAATTATCAAATGCGAATACTGAGTTGTATTTATAAACTTTTACTATAAAATATGTAGGTACCAAGAACTTGTTTCAACTTTAAATGGAAATGGCGGAGTCTAAGGATATTAGGTAGGTATAACTTTGTAGCACGAGCTCCAATATGTTTTCTATCTATCAAAGTTGTGCCTGGCAGAATCGAATAGCAAAGGTTATCAAACGTAAGGTTTTGTTGAGAATTTCTGTAGCTAAACTTTAATGATAGGCTCATTTAATATAACATTTTGAAACTGACTACCTAATAATATTAGCATTTTGCATTGAAAATTGCGTCTTGTCTTAGTAGTTAGGTAGTTAGTTCGGTACTAAACTTTTGTTAGTAGTTTGAGCCTGAACTGCTACCGTACTAGTAAATATTGTTAATTAAACCTAACTAAATGGCATATAATCGAGTTTAACGTGTATAATGTATAATGTGTATATAATGTGTGTATAATGTAATCCGACTTTCGTATCAATCACATCACCATGATCATCAGCATCTAAAATAACGTTAAAGTATAGGTATGTAAAATCAACATTTTTACAAAGTACAGTTATGATATCAATTTCACCCTGTATAAAGGTATCTTAGTACATTCAATAACTTTCAAAGCTTCTGACCACTCGTATAGGAACGGACGTGAGTCGGTCGGTCGGTCGTGAGTTAAAATTTTTATGTAGGTATACAATCGAAGTTTGCAACTTACTTACGCTGTCTCATTTTAGGTCTGCCACATACAAACGGAAGGAATTCCGAATCATTATTACGATTTCGTATGGATTTTCCCCCTCCTCGGAAGTATCAAATCCTATACAAAATCTATATCCTGATTCGAAATTCTGTATGTGTGTGGCAGCTCTTAATCTGGACTTGCTTCATCTGAATAAATTAAAAAAATTACTGAATATAGGACAATTTACGACGAGAGGTAACGTACGGGTGTTAACAAAATGCCTCATCTCAAACATTAATTTTATACCTAACATTATGTCGCCAACGTAATTTGCCAAATTAATTCTAAAAACAACCCTGCTGGGGTATTGTGAACTTTCCTACATTTCCCTAGGTTGTTTTACATGATGTTAACAAATGACCTTCAGACTTGAATAATGTTTATTCATAAAGAATTTGAATGTGAAATTTTTACCCCTTTAACTACTATTAAACGACCAATTCTTGTTTTTATGTTTTCGGATTTTCTTGCATGAATAATCAGCGAGAAATTTAAGTCATCATTATCATCATCGTCATCAGCCTATCATCGTCCACTGCTGAACATAGGCCTCTCCCAAGGCGCGCCACAAAACTCTGTCCTCGGCCTTCCCCATCCAGTCGCTCCCCGCTGCTTTTGTTAGGTCGTCTCTCCAGCGGGCAGCAGGGCGTCCCACGCTACGCCTACCAGTTCGCGGTCTCCACTCTAGAACTCTGACACCCAACCGGTTATCAGTTCTTCGGCAGATATGACCAGCCCATTGCCACTTCAGCTTGCTAATTTTCTGAGCTATGTCAACTACTTTAGTTCTCTGACGTATCACTTAATTTCTAATGTGATCTCTCAGAGAAACACCGGGCATAGCTCTCTCCATAGCTCGCTGAGCGACCTTGAACTGATGAACTAGTCCTATCGTCAGGGTCCATGTACAATCCAATGTCCAATTTATTTAGGTACCTACTTAAGTTTTTTTTTTCTTCGTCATCACTAGCCTATACAGGGTATAAAATTAAATGCGTTAAATATCAAATGGAGTATTTCAAACAATTAAACCGAAAACTCTCATTATGGAGCCAACATAGCAAATAAACTATTCTATTCTATTCTATAGAAATCGCTCTCGAAATCTGTTCCAAAGAAAACGTCAATGGTTACATGACCCAAATGTATGGGGCAGCAGACTTTTTTTCACGATTGATATGTTGACTCTGTAGTTAAAGTTGTTCAGTTTGATGGTCTGAAGCACCCTGTTTAATATGTAACGCATTTATGTTTCAATGCAGGTGCAGGCTTCGATCATAGTAAAATGCAGGCGCATGTCACCGCAGTGGGCTTTTCTCGTGAATACAAGAGCCCAGTGGGAATATCTATTTCCCAAAAAGTTTGTAGTTAACTTGCTATCAGAGTATTTCCTAAACGTGGCAATAGGTCTATCATTAACTGAAATGAATACAACAATTTTAGAAAGCCACTTACCTGTAGAAGATTCGCTCCTATAATCAGCACCTGAGTGATATGTACTCGTCGTCTGGTGCCTCTCGTTCGCGTGATCAAACGATGAACTCGAATAATCGTTGCGCTGTCGTGTCGGCTCATGGACATATTCGTTCCTTGTTGAACTGAAATTATCTCTATGGTGATAGGGATTGTAATCAAATTCGCTATTCTTCGTTTTGTTTGTAGTCTTATTAGTACCAAAATCCTTATATTCACTTTTCGTCGGTGTATTCATATCGAACTTTGTTTCTCTACAGTTCTGATAATCACTAGAATCACCGGATCCATTCAGTATTATTTTCTTTATTGTTTTAACTTCTTCTATTTCACTGATCTTATGTTCAGTTATTGAACATTTAGTTATTTCTTCCTTTCTATGGAAACTATTGTCGCTTATAGATCCGGACATTGCTTTACTTTCATGTTCACATTTTCCATTCACCTGACTCTCCGGTCTGAGATATTTTTCAAATGGATCACTATTTCTTTTAGATTCAAATGGATTATTTACATTCGTATCATTTGGAAGACCTTGATTATGGTATTGATTGAACTTATCGCGAGAATGATCAGTTCTATCATTGGCAGTAGATTTTGATGCAGGATCATAACCGTTTATATTTTCTCGTTGCATGTAAGGTAGGCTCGAAGGCCCCGAGTCATAAGTCTTTGTGAAATATGAGGGTGATTTCAAATCTGAGCCGTAATCTTCTCTTGATTTAGATCTATCTAGTCCGGAGAATGACGCTCTGCCATTCGGTACGGGTAATTTGGAAGCACTTGAGTAATTAGAAGGTAAAGTGGTATAAAATGGGTTCGTCGGATGGAATCGTAGTGGCTCCTCGTTGGATGTAGCTGACTTGATGAGAGGCGTAGAGTTGAGAGCAGATGGCAAGGAGTTGAGAGAGGAGCGCATGGGGGAAGAGCTCGGCCGGTGCTGTGGAGACTGTGACGGTCTTATCGTGGCGAACACCGGGGCTTGAGGCGTCGCTTTTTGTACATCAGCTATCAGTTGCGAGGGTCCTGGAACCAAAGAAAACTATGGTTAAAACGAACGTTTATAAAACGGGGCTTTATCGCTGTCTGATGCATTTGCCACGCTGAAATTTTTGTAGCTCCTTTTTCCGATTTTATGAGAGATTTCGACTTTTACAGAACGAAAGGAGGCACTTCAGCAAGTCAATGACATTCTCTCCAATATTTGGTCTTTTGCTGTGCAAAGTAGTTGGAGCGATAGAAAAACATACTTAGTGGCGAATATTTTGAAAGGCAATTTTATTCACTTGTAAGTAACGCAAAACTTTTGATGTGACTCACATACATACCTACGTATTAATATAAGCCCCGCAAGTTGATATTGCGATTGGCGGCCATCTTGGTGACGTAGTTGTGACGTAGTCGACGTGCACCGTCAGTACCGTTCGCTAGGTCAGCCCGCGCTTACGTTATAGTTTTTTGCGACGGATGACGTCACGCAGCTGTTATTGTGACAAGGTTCCATCGCAATATCAACTTGCTGGGCTTATAATGTTGTTATTGCGTCTAGAAAGATTCAAACATTAAAACTTACAAAAAGATACAGGAAATCAAAACGCGCAGAACTTCAATCATATCAAACGATGAAAGCCCATCTAGGACTCTAGGTATACATAAACATCGAACGTATTCAAGCTCAAACACGCTACTGCATCTCGTTACTTTCATAACTATTCAGTTATAGAACGTGAAGTGCAGACCGTGCCGATAAAGAGCGTCATTTCACATAGGAGCTCTGCCACAGATAAGAGATATATAGGTAAAGTAAAGCAACTTCATGCAAGAGCTCGAATCGATCCACACACACAGACGAATGTTGCCTGAAGTCCCTAAGTAGGTACCCTTTAGACGGGCTCGATTGTATGCTTTCTATCAAGGCCAAATCGCTCGTTAAATGCCGATCGCACGATCGAAAACTTGGTAAGGCGCGAGCGCTTCAACCATTTTTGCTATTTGACCTTGGCAGAAAGCCTGCATTTAGTTGCCCGTTTAAAGGGTACTTTAGCGGGCCCTGCATTCGTCTGTGTGCGTACGTCGATTTGAGCGCTTACATGAAGTTTCTGTACCTACTGGTTATCTCTTTTCTGTGGCTCTGCTCTGCAAGTCTGCATGCAGCCGTGCACCTGCACATGCGACGCGCGATAAAGTAATACATACACGTCGCAAAGTCGCGGCTACAAAAGGAAATATTTTAGACAATAAATTCCACCTTCGCAGATTTATGCTGCAAACTTAGGTAACTGTTGCATGTTACGAGAAAATCTAACAAAGTTTTAAACCGAACATTTTCGTAGTTCCTAGTTAGATACGTATTCCTTAGAACTTTACGAAGAGATTAATTATTAACGGGCCTTTGTAATAATGGATGGACACGATTTCGGTCAATTTAATTAAAGATTCTCGGTAGTCGATAGTTTCCTTTGGGACTGTGGTCACCAAAGATATTAATGTAGTCGGGCTTCAAAGATGCGCTCATCAAAACAAGGTATAAGCAAACATCGAAATACAAAAGCAGTTGATATTGTTTAAGGTTTTGATAAAAGCTTTCGATTCTTATATAGGGTCCTTCTTAATATGCGGACACTTTTTTAAGGGGATGATCAGACCGTCAAACTGAACAACTTTCTATAAGGCATAAACATCGAAATCGCGAAAAAAATATCGGCTCTTCCATACAAAACTGCAAAGCTATTCGAGCCAAATGTATGGGATAGCTGATATTTTTTTCGCGATTTCGATGTTAGTCCAATGGAGAAAGTTGCTCAGTTTGATGGTCTGATCATCCTCTTAAAAAAGTGTCAGCATATTAAGAAGGACTCTTTATAATAATACAGATAAACAATCTAATACTAACTACTATAGTAATGAAATATTGTATTCAGAAAATGTTTTTCTTTCCAAGTTTCTATACAGGGTTTTAGGGTAAACAGTTGCCACACGATACAACCACTTTCCCAAAGAAACCTATACGAAATGCGCAAAAAAAATGTCGACTTTCAATACTAAATGCAATCAGCTGATCGAACGTTTGTATAAAAAGACGTTTTTTTTGCGAATTTGCTATATTGGTTTCTGCTAAATTTGATCAGTAGGTATTAGGGATGCAACGATTACGAAGCGGTGCATCGTTTTGCATCTGTAATCGTAATAATCACGATTAATAACGATGCAATGCACCGTAGTAAGAATCGTACAATTATTAAATCGAATTGAAAACGTCAATCGGATTGCACATGTTGACAAATCGACCTGAATACTAGATTCCAGACCCAAAAAACAGCTTTTAAAAAATCGGATCATTTTGAGCTAAATCTGACTTTTTTTTTCGGATTTGACTTTTATTTTTTTATAATTCTACTGATTCCTTTAATTTGATTTTCGAGTAAGGAATGCATTCCCGTCCACATTTTAAAAGATAAATCTCCCACGTAAATCGGACGAGATATCGCTTGATTAACGAGATTATACAGAACCATGTTCCCTATTGTGTTTTTCAAAGCAAATTGGCCTCTACGCATCCAAAAATCAGAATCCTGACTAAGTGAGCCTTTGAATTCGACCTCAAATTAGTAGAAAAAGTTCAAAAATTTTGGATTTTTTTTTAAGTTTGTCTTTTCATGATTTTACTTTCACTGGAATGCAAAGAAACACTAAGAGAACTCATTCTGAGGATAATCTCAACTAAATTTGTTTAAATAATCGTAATGCATCGGTTATCGTAATAAATAACGATTAATATCGTAATCGTAATAGCCGAATCGTTGCATTTACGAGAGATAAGTGTACTTTTTGCAACCATAAGCAGCAAGGCTGATTCAGTGTTTATAGGGTGTAGAGCATCTCTGTGATGGGGTTGACGTCGGTCTGCCTGCATATCATCAGTCGGTTTAGGAGATACAGCCGTTCATAGACGAGTTATGGGTGCAAAAAATGGCCGATCAGCAGCAAGGCTGATCGTATGATACTATTGTAATATGCACTGAGGCTATGTGAACAGTACAAAAACTGACGTGGTTCATCAGTCGGTTTAGGAGATACAGCCGTTCAAAGGTCAGTTATGTGTGCAAAAAACGGCCGATCAGCAGCAAGGCTGATCATAGGATACTATTGTAATATGCACTGTAGCTAAGTGAACAGTACAAAAACTGACATGATCAGTCAGTCGGTTTAGTAGGTACAGCCGTTCAAAGTTTCAAAAATTAATGGTAATAAAAAAATAATGATTTCCCGAAAGGATGATCATAGGATATTATTGTAATATGCACTGTAGTTATGTGAACAGTAAAAAAACTGACATGATCCGTCACTCGGTTTAGTAGGTACAGCCGTTCAAAGTTGCAAAAATTAATGGTTACAAAAAAATAATGATCTCCCGAAAGGATGATCATAGGATATTATTGTAATATGCACTGTAGTTATGTGAACAGTAAAAAACTGACATGATCCGACACTCGGTTTAGTAGGTACAGCCGTTCAAAGTTGCAAAAATTAATGATTACAAAAAAATAATGATCTCCCGAAAGGATGATTATAGGATATTATTGTAATATGCACTGCAGTTATGTGAACGGTAAAAAAACTGACATGATCTGTCATTCGGTTTAGTAGGTACAGCCGTTCAAAGTGGCAAAAAATTATTTTTACAATAAAAAATAATGATTTCCCTAAAGGATGATTATAGGATATTATTGTAATATGCACTGTAGTTACTATACACAGAAGCTATGTTAACACTATTTAAACTGACATGATAATGTCGGTCAGTTTAACAGTTATTACCGCTAGTTAAAAAGAAACTTGCTGTGCTAAAAATTATTAGAAGTAGTTTAGTGGTTATGAGTTTCGTTAGGTACTAGTATTGAAAAGTGAATGTTCAGAGTTTTATCTCTTTGATATCTTCCTGATTTGTATCTCTGACGAATCCCCTCGGGGAATATAGTCAAAAGCACTATGCTATGTTGTGCTTGTAATGAACATGATTCGTCAATCAGATTACATACAGTCGTTCATAGCTCAGGGTTGCAAAAGAATAACGATCTCCAATAAAAGACTGATTATGCGGTGTAGCTATGTAAGTACTGTTAAACTGACATGCTAATTATGTCAGTCCGTCAGTAGTTATCAAGGAACATACTACTCGTAGTCAAAGAATAATTATATACATATACTAACGTTACTAACGTAAACCGTAGTCTTAGGCGGTGTCCTATTGCCATCGCACGCGCGATGGTGCGATGCGATGTGATCGTACTGATGGGTAATTCTCCGAAATTTTTCAAATTTTCAAATTTTTCTATGGAAAAATTTCAACGATTTGTAAAATTTCGGAGAATTACCCATCAGTACGATCACATCGCATCGCACCCTCGCGCGTGCGATGGCAATAGGACACCGCCTTAATCACTGCTAGCAGAGAGAGCTGAGTTACGATTACGTTGAAAAAATCAAGGGGCACAACACAACCGAGGACTGTGCCGAAGGAAATTTTGGAGTTTGACATTGGATTCATGTTCGGGGTCCATGCGGACCCTCAGATTTTGGAAGCAATCGGTTGATTGAGAAACAAAAAAGTTCAAGATGCATTAGATATCATTGGTTGGGATGTTCGGAGTCCACGCGTACCTTCATTATATCGAATTTAGGAGCAAACGATTTAGTAACTAAAAAGTTAAAGAAATCAACCACGTGATTCAGATATGAGTATGCGGGAGGGAGGTGTATGTGGAGGTGTGTTTCCTGTCCACCCAGCCCAGGTTTTCGGTGGATTCTTAGATTAATTTAGAATTAAAAAGTTTACCATGTCAGGTAAACTTTTTAATCGTTACTTAAATTAACGAATACACACACCCACACTGCTACCTACATACATACCTACCTACATTATATACCTACATACCTACCTACATACCTACCTACATATCTTCCTGCATACATACCTACATACCTACCTACATAACATACATACTTACAAACCTAGCTACCTGCATACATACCTACAAACCTACCTACCCCTCCCCCTTCATAATTTGCCCTTTTCACAAATCCGGGCGGGTCTACCTTTTTTCTGAACGCCTAACTCGCCCTGTGTTGAAGGCGACATGTCCCCTTCCTACTTCTAAAGAGTGGCAACTCGTTACTGGTGAGTTGTCACCTAACCCGAAAATGTATACCTGTTTCGTTTAAGCGGCATAAATTGTCATGTTTGTGTACGGTAGCGCAAATAAAAGAATATTGTATTTTACTTCATAAATACTTTCATACTGATAATTAAAGCAATTTGCGCGAAATTGTTCCCTAACCTTTGCAAAATATCAAAAATGCACAACGTTAGTGTTCAATTTTTCACTTCTACCGGCACTCCCGGATTGCAACCCGTTGTTTTTTTTTTCATTTTAGCGTTTATAACCGGTGAATTGTCAGACAATGATGTCAGTTTTAATAGTGTCTACATATCTACTGCGTATACTTTCATATAATCAAGCTTTCCGGTAGTCATAACATCTTTATTAACATTAATTTGTTCAACTTTGAACGGCTGTACAGTCAGCAGCAATAAGTTACTACACTTTAGTACTACGGCGTAGAACAAAAGTGTATGCAACTTATTGCTGCTGACTGTACCTACTAAACCAAGTGACGGATTATCTCAGTTTTTATCGTGTTCACATAACTACAGTGCGTATTACAATAATATCCTATAATCATCCTTTCGGGAGATCATTATTTTTTTGTAACCATAAATTTTTGCAACTTTAAACGGCTGTACCTACTAAACCGAGTGACGGATCATGTCAGTTTTTTTACTGTTCACATAACTGCAGTGCATATTACAATAATATCCTATAATCATCCTTTCGGGAGATCATTATTTTTTTGTAACCATTAATTTTTGCAACTTTGAACGGCTGTACCTACTAAACCGAGTGACGGATCATGTCAGTTTTTTTACTGTTCACATAACTACAGTGCATATTACAATAATATCCTATGATCATCCTTTCGGGAAATCATTATTTTTTTTATTACCATTAATTTTTGAAACTTTGAACGGCTGTACCTACTAAACCGACTGACGGATCATGTCAGTTTTTGTACTGTTCACTTAGCTACAGTGCATATTACAATAGTATCCTATGATCAGCCTTGCTGCTGATCGGCCGTTTTTTGCACACATAACTGACCTTTGAACGGCTGTATCTCCTAAACCGACTGATGAACCACGTCAGTTTTTGTACTGTTTACATAGCCTCAGTGCATATTACAATAGTATCATACGATGAGCCTTGCTGCTGATCGGCCATTTTTTGCACCCATAACTCGCCTTTGAACGGCTGTATCTCCTAAACCGACTGACGGTATGCAGGCAGACCGACGTCAACCCCATCACAGAGATGCTCTACACCCTATTAACACTGAATCAGCCTTGCTGCTTATGGTTGCAAAAAGTACACTTATCTCTCGTAATATTAAGGCACCGCAATAGCATGCAACTTAAAAGCTAGGGCATATGGAGGTGCTACTTGGGAATGTTCCTCCATTGAAAAGGGAAGATCTTCCACCAGGCTATGTGTGAAGCCTGGGGACCGGCCGTGGTCCAACAGTTCTTAGTTGGACCTTGTATATATATCGAATCTCTGTGATTATTTCTCTTGCGCGATTTATGTCTTGCATTCGATTGTGAACCTTATTTGTAGTAGGTTACGAGTTACGTATTTACGATGAACGTTGTCTTTGTATGGAGCATATTACCGCGAGCGACGGTATCGCCATCTGTTGGCATCTTTGCTATAACTTGTGGGTGCTGACATCTGTAGCAAGTTCCCCACAGGCATTATTAACATTATATATAAGTAGTAGCTTTATACAATAAAATCAGTAAGGTACATTAATTATGGTTAAGTTCGATCAAGTGCATTATTATCAATGTTATACTTAATACAGTTGGTAGTGAACCTGCCTGCTGTGCCGAGGGTCGCGGGTTCGAATCCCGTAAGGGACAAATATTTGTATGATGAATATGAATATTTGTACCCGAGTCATGGATGTTTGTATCTATATATGTATTCTATATCGTTGTCTAGTCATCATAATACAAGTCCAGGCTAGATTCTGGTACTTTAAATGTGAGTAGATAATTTGTGTGACATTGTCCAAGATATTTATTTATTTTATTTATTTAATACATATGAAAATTCAATTTAAAATCACAAATGTCAACTACTTAAATTCTGGATTTTCTGGATTCTTGGATGTTTTGTTACACCCTGTAGTTTCAAAGTTATTATCGTTGTTCGATGTTTTCCATACAAATCTTATAGGTATTAATCCTAGCATTGAAACTATACAGGGTAAAATTGATATCATTAGCATCCTTTTAAACTAAGAGTCTACCCATAGAACTGACCAACTTTTACTATTGGAGCAAACCGATCGGAGCAAAAAAATGGTCAGCTTTTGCATACGTTTGAGTCGAGTAGGCATTGCAGTTTAGTATTTAACAGCTGATTATTTTTTTGCTCCAATCGGTTTGCTGCCATAATAAAAGTTGCTCAGTTTGATGGGTAGACTCTTAGTTTCAAAGGATGCTAATGATAATCAATTTCACACTGTATATTTTACGGAAATTGGAAAAATGTAAAGCACAAATATTGGTTATAAATATGCATCCGAATATCCGATCTCCGGTTTAGGTAAATACCTAACTTCATTTATCACTTTTCACAAGATTGATTTGTGTACAAGTCTTAATTTATTTATTTTATGAAACAATCCCAGGATCGTTTCGAAGACCCGGGATGGCTAAAATATTTGGCTATTAGAACTTGATCGTGGTCGTGGTATTCAAATGAACAACTCGAACAACATTAACAACTCGAACAACATGAAAAACTCGGGCAACATAAACAGCTCTGACGATTTGGTCAACTTATACAATGTTGTCAGAGTTGTCCAAGTTGACCGAGTTTTTCATGTTGTCAGAGATGTTTTGTTGTCGAAAGTACTTAATTGGACAACATGAGCAACTTGAACAAGTCAAATCATTTGACCAAGTTGTCCAAGTCCAAGTCGACCGAGTTGTTCATGTTGTGCAAGTTATTCTACCTACTGTTGACTACCTACGAGGTATGCTCGGATCATATCTAACTACCAAAAAGGATAGACTAAGTTTTCACTCCAAAATTTCCTTCGGCACAGTCCTCGGTTGTGTTGTGCCCTTGATTTTTTCAACGTAATCGTAACTCAGCTCTCTCTGCTAGCAGTGATTAAGACTACGGTTTACGTTAGTAACGTTAGTATATGTATATAATATAATTATTCTTTGACTACGAGTAGTATGTTCCTTGATAACTACTGACGGACTGACATAATTAGCATGTCAGTTTAACAGTACTTACATAGCTACACCGCATAATCAGCCTTTTATTGGAGATCGTTATTCTTTTGCAACCATGAGCTATTAACGACTGTATGTAATCTGATTGACGAATCATGTTCATTACAAGCACAACATAGCATAGTGCTTTTGACTATATTCCCCGAGGGGATTCGTCAGAGATACAAATCAGGAAGATATCAAAGAGATAAAACTCTGAACATTCACTTTTCAATACTAGTAGTACCTAACGAAACTCATAACCACTAAACTACTTCTAATAATTTTTAGCACAGCAAGTTTCTTTTTAACTAGCGGTAATAACTGTTAAACTGACCGACATTATCATGTCAGTTTAAATAGTGTTAACATAGCTTCTGTGTATAGTAACTACAGTGCATATTACAATAATATCCTATAATCATCCTTTCGGGAGATCATTATTTTTTGTAACCATTAATTTTTGCAACTTTGAACGGCTGTACCTACTAAACCGACTGACGGATCATGTCAGTTTTTGTACTGTTCACTTAGCTACAGTGCATATTACAATAGTATCCTATGATCAGCCTTGCTGCTGATCGGCCGTTTTTTGCACACATAACTGACCTTTGAACGGCTGTATCTCCTAAACCGACTGATGAAGCACGTCAGTTTTTGTACTGTTCACATAGCCTCAGTGCATATTACAATAGTATCATACGATCAGCCTTGCTGCTGATCGGCCATTTTTTGCACCCATAACTCGCCTTTGAACGGCTGTATCTCCTAAACCGACTGACGATATGCAGGCAGACCGACGTCAACCCCATCACAGAGATGCTCTACACCCTATAAACACTGAATCAGCCTTGCTGCTTATGGTTGCAAATAGTACACTTATCTCTTATACAGTAGGTATCATGAGTACAATTACCCAATAAATTAATGTAAGTTGTTTACTCTAACACCCTGTAGATAGCTGTCATAGCTGAGAAAACCCGTTTTCAAACAAAAAAAGACAGACGTCCAGGTACCTACTCTTTATAAATAATAATGTGCATTTATGTCTAAACTTACTTTTCAACTCGCTTCCTTTGCCGATTGATCTTCTTCTCGGTGACATCTCTCGGTCTCTAGTGACAAAAAAAAACTAACATTAAATCTCAGAACTAAGACCAAAACTAGAAATGAAAGGATCAGGATAAACAATGTCGGAAAGCAAAGCCCATCTGTCATTTTCACCTGTTTGCCTGTCGACGAAAATGATCAATGAAACAAATATGGTGATATACGTAGGTACTAAAGGGTCTTATTAAACAGGTATGCTGACGGTTTTAAGGGGGTGATCAGACCATCGAACTGAATATCTTTCTCTAGAGCACTAACATCGAAGTCGCGAAAAAAGAAGTCAGCAGTTTCATACAAAACTGCAAACCTACTCGACGCAAATGGACAGCAAGCAGTTGTCATTTCATACCAATGGGGAAAACTTACAAGAAGAGATATTAAGCATGTGCGATACATAGTGAGGTTATTCATCATCATCATCATATCAGCCAATAGACGTCCACTGCTGGACATAGGCCTACCCCAAAATGGGGGGATTTGCCATAATCGCCACGGTTGGCATGGGTTGGCGATCGCAGTTGGATTGAATGTGTGTACGCAGAGGATGCTGCTGCCATCCTCCGGTAGATTCCTTAGTCGCCTTTTACGACACCCACGGGAGGAAATGAGGTGGTGCTATTCTTAGCCGACACCACGCGGACAACTGAGGTTATTGTTTAGTTTTAATGGTCTGATACCCTTAAAAAAATTCAGAATAAAGAGAAAGACCCTAATATGTAGGAATATATACCCTTAGGTAATAGTGGGTATTATCTAAGTACCCACATCATTCGTTGCGGCACGGGTACGGCAAGGGTAATAAATAATGTAAGCACTGTACACCGTTCTGTAATAAATAATAGATATCTCTATAAGGACAATTATTTTCAGAGCAGTGAAGAATCCTACATAAAGCTGGTAGAAAAAAGATCTACGGCCGAGAGGCTACTTTCTATTCATAACGGAATAATAAAGGCTAAAAGAAGGTTTTCCACAATAAGAACAATGAGTACTGGAAGCCTTTACAAGGGTCGCTCAGTCGCGGTAGATACTATGCTTGAAACAATTGATCAATTCTCTCTTCAAATCATAGACTGAAAAATATCCACTAGATTTTAATTAAGTACGTTACAAAAATTACAAAAGTGGGAAATGCGGATCAGCCGATTGATTTTCTACGAAATCAAAAAAATGTGTTTTTCTTTTTCAATATCTGTGCTATTTAGCCCAGTCATTTTACGGAGTTTTGTTAGGAGAGGTGGGAAGTAATTATTAATTGGACTTTTAAACTGTAATTGACACCATTTAGTGACAAAAAGACTACCTGAAAACATATTTAAAAAAAATCGCTACGCAACATAAAAATCACAATTATGAGTCCCAGCAGGCTTTTAAATTAAAAATATGAATACCAATGCACTCATTTGAATTAGATTTAACAATATAAATTATATTTGAGCAATAAAATAGGCATTAAAATTTAAAAAATTTGGTTTTTATTAGAAAATAGTAAATACGAATGTATTTTTCAAAACCTTCTAAATAGACAAAAATATTTACGCCATGTTTGAAGTAATGGTAATTAATGCCTTAAATATGTGCAAAAAATTTCCCTCTTGTTTTTTATAACGAGCTCAAATTGGCTCTTAAATACTATACCGAAAAAAAAATCAATTACTAATTAGTCCCGGCTCAAACCGTAAAATGACTGGGCTATACAGGGTGTAACAAAACACCCTAGTACTTAAGGGGGTGCTGCAGACCATCAAACTGAACAACTTTCACTACGGAGCCAACATCGAAATCGAGAAAAATAAATCCCCTCTTTCATACAAAACTGCAGTACCGTCTCGACTCAAATGTACGGCAGATTTTTTATATTTTTTCTCGACGTTGGCTCCATAGTGAAAGTTGTTCAGTTTGACGGTCTGAAGCACCCCCCCCTATAGTTCTAGTATTGGTAAAACGGGCTCATTTATCGCAACTCGATATCTAAGGCGCCTATTATGCGTGATTCCAGCTCCTCGAGGAAGCCCAAAGCACCCAGCACCCATTCTTACTCTACCTCCTGCAACCCTCACGGGAATAAGTTTGTCTATAATAATATCGGAAAGCTATTAAAATGTTTTTACTTTAGCAATAAACTTATATCAAATATAGTACCAAAGCTATAAACATAGACGCAGACAATAACAGACCCATTCAATACAGGTGCATCACGGCAAATGTGCACACGGTCGACATCGACAGTACCAGAGACGGTACCTAATGAAACTTTGAAACGTTGAAGATTGATCGGATTACCTGGCGTCCAGCTAGGGTTGTCAACCCTACTATACAGGATGTTACAGAAGTAAAAATAAAAATTGATAACTTTTAAGGGTGGTTTAGACCACCAAACTGAATAACTTTCACTATCGGACCAACATCGAAATCGCGAAAAAAAAAATCTTTTGTCCCATACATTTAGCTCGAGTAGATCTGTAGTTTAGTATGGAACATCGCAAAGGCATCTTATCATGGCGATTATGGCAAATCTCCTCATTCTGGCCAATGTCCAGCAGTGGACGTCTATCGGCTGGTATGATGATGATGATTTTTTTTTCGCGATTTCAATATTGGTCCCATAGTGAAAGTTGTTCAGTTTGATGGTCTTAACCACCCCCTTAAATGTTTATTTGTATTATTGTAACACCCTGTATAATATAGTATCCTACTACAGGGTGAAATTGATATCATTAGCATGCTTTTAAACTAAGAGTCTACCCATCAAACTGAACAACTTTTACTATGGGAGCAAACCGATCGGAGCAACTAAAAAATCAGCTGTTCCATACTAAACTGCAGTGCCTACTCGACCCAAATATATGCAACAGCTGATTTTTTAGTTGCTCCGATCGGTTTGCTCCCATAGTAAAAGTTGTTCAGTTTGATGGGTAGACTCTTAGTTTAAAAGGATGCTAATGATATAAATTTCACCCTGTATATTAGGGCCCCTACTACTATAATTCTGAGAAAAATATATAGTAGGCAAAACTACTATATTTTGATTAGCAAATAATGTATAGAGAATTTAAATATATTGGTACTTAGGTCCAGTAAAAATGCCCAATAACATTATTTCAAAAAAATTATCTCTCTTCATCACATTTGTTCCATTTTGATCTAGACTGGACCATGAAGTAGAACATTGTTTAGGAAGTTAGATACTTCCTAGACCTACTAAGTCTACTGCTGAAAAATGACAACAAGTTTTTCAAAAGTCAGGTTTATCTCATTTAAAAAAAGTTATATTATTTCTGTATCGACTCCGGCGACTTCTGCGTTTACAGGTTGCATTATTTTCTATAAAGAATACGAAATGGAGTGATGATTGTTCCTTAAGAAGGAAAACTTGGTATTCAAACCAGGCAAAATATTATCATATCGAAAATTTTGAAATTAACAAATTCGAAAAATACAATATATTTTATAATTTTTCCCCGATCTACTATATTTTTTCGGGCATTAGGCTCGAAATACTATGTTTGATCTAAAAAAAGTTGGCAACCCTACGTCCAGCTCTGTTTAACGTCTATGCATTTGGAGTTGCTATTAGCACCGTGCAGTCTGCTACTGAGATGTCAAAGAGGAGGACATTCATTTGAAAGTTTAGAATTTGAGACAGAAATCACTAACTTTACCAAACTAACGTTATGCTTATTCTATACTACGATTCCTGTTATGAACATTCGACTAAATAAATTAAATATTGTTACATGAAACCTTTTAAAAGGAATCTAATTACGAATTTTTGGCTTCATCTGGGCCTCAATTGCGCAATTTTAAACGGTTTTGGTTTGGTTTTGGTTTTGGTTTAATTTTGGTTTAGATTTGGTTTAGCTGAAGTAAAAAAGCTATCGCGATATTTTTTTCTGAACGGTTAAATCGCACAATACAGAAAATTCAATCGAACGGACATCAAACGTTACGCTAACGTATCTTCCGAAATAAAGCTAAATCGTTACCGTTAATATAATTTGCGCGATACGACTTGTGCATAACATAACGTTTTTGGTTGTGGTTTTGTTTTGGTAGTGGCCTCGATTCGGAGTGTACCACGACTAAACTAAACTAAATGTATTCCTGTCACTTTCTAAAATAAGATTAAGAAAAGAGACAGAAAACCAACAGCTGACTTTAGTGCTGTCAAAGTGACGTTAAATGCGCAAAATAAGATGCCATCATAATGTACGCCATCTTATTTAAGTCGTTTTTGGGCGTTTAACGTCACTTTGACAGCACTAAAGTCAGCTGTTGGTTTTCTGTCTCTTTTCTTAATCTTATTTTAGAAAGTGACAGGAATAAATTTAGTTTAGTTAAGTCATGGTACACTCCGAATCGAGGCCAGTATCGTTCAAACTTAGGGCGATTAAGGCCCTGGTTTCTACACATTTTCTACAACGTTATATTTTATTGAGTTAAGCCCAAACATGGTTGGAATTTTTTTTTGTGTAATCGTGACGCGAATATTATTAATTAGCTTTTAAAAAGGTTGTTTGCATGTACACAAACAATGCGCTCACGACCACTATAAAGGTGGCCAGAAACTATCTACCAACCTTTAAAAAATTCATGTGAATTGTAAATGTGAAGATTTGCTAATAGCATATGTAAACCTATACAACGTGTTGATGAATTAACGCAAAACTAGAAAGTAGTTTGTTTAGAATCGAGAGCAGAATCGAATTATCATGGTTTCAACATAAGTAGGTAATTTTTTTCAAGATATTAAATAATTTTTTTATAATTTAAAATTTACTGAACCCGATGTCAACTCACCGCACGGGCACACTCACTCACTTACTACCAAAACAAGATTATTAAAATGTATCCATGAGTACGTTAGCGCTTTCATTCATTGCTGAAATGAAAACAAATCATTTTTGCCTCAAAACTTAAAATGCGAATAACTTAAAATTTTAACTATCAATATAATGAAATTATTGTTTCAATCTAATTATTTTGTAATAAATCATTTGGGGTGTATGAGGTTTTGCGCTAATTCATTAACACGTTGTAACTTTAACTAGTGACATTAATATTTTGTTAAATAAAATTTACTTTCAGTTAAAAAAATTGCGTACCGTAAGTGACGAATTAAGTGCTGGAAGGTAGGCTAGCCTTTCGCCCACAAGAACAATTCTAGAGAAAAACCCTATCAATAACTATAATGAAGATTTATTGCCTTCGTGGTCTAATGGTTAAGAGCATTGGGCTCTTGACATGGAGGTCGTGGGTTTGATTCCCACGGGGGACACCTAGTTATATGTCACTTTGTGCGTTTTTTTGAGTTGGTTAGGACATTGCAGGCTGGCTGAATCACCTGATTGTCTGAAAAGAAAGATGATTCCGTGCTTCGGATGGCACGTTAAGCCGTCGGTCCCGGCTACCTATCTCTGTTGGTAGTAGTCGTTACATAAAAACCACGCCAGAGGCCGTAAAGCGGTCTGAAAAACCTCTGACACCAGGGCTCTGCCCACAGGATAAGAAGAAGATGAAGAATTAAACTTACTCATTCAAACCAAGACGAAGCACTGGACCAGCCGATCTCAGCATGGCGTGGGCATCGGTGTTGCTCATCCCTTTAGTTGGTCGGCCGTTGATCGATGAGATAACATCCCCTTCGCGAATACCGCTCAAGGACGCCTTGCGACCTGGGTTTACCTGGAAGAAGGAAAAGCACGTTTTATTATAGGAAACTTAACGGTTACAAATCAGGGTTAGTCTGATAAGTAAGGTAAACTTGGTTTATAATTCGATTCATAAATTGCAAATTGTTTTGTTACGTTTACATTGTAAAATATGTATAACTGATTTACAAGATCATCATAATCATCATATCAGCCGATAGACATCCACTGCTGGACATAGGCCTCCCCCAAAAATGGGGGGATTTGCCATAATCGCCACGCTTGGTAGGCAGGTTGGCGATCGCAGTTGGATTGAATGTGTGTACTCAGAGGATGCTGCTCCCCATCCTCCGGTAGATCCCTTAGTCGCCTTTTACAACACCCACGGGAGGAAATGGGGTGGTGCTATTCTTAGCCGACACCACACAGACAAGAACTTACTTTTAGTTTGTTAATCTCGAAAACTTTACGAAGATTGATAGTAGGTATGTGTATTAAAAAATTATAGGTTCTACCAAATATTACGTTAGTATACCTAGTTTTTACAGCTATCTGTGCAAATACTACTAAAACAATAAGAACGTCAAATACATGGATCTGAAAAGGTCTGTACCCATAGGAGGAGGCGATAACTGATAACCAGTGATCGGAATAGGTACATTCGATTAGGTAAAGGTGCAAATATTTGTGTGATGAATATTAATATTTGTATTCGATTCGTGGGTGTTTGGGGGTGATGGGGGTTTTATCTATACAGGGCGTAAAATTGTATGCGTTGTATACAAGAAGCTTCAAATTGTTGTATATTAAACGGGGTGCATGCCAATGACGTTTTACAAATAGATGCGTCATACGCTAAACATCACTGCACTATGTGAAAGCCGGGCAATTACCGTGCTTTTTAACCGAGTTCAAAAAAAGGAGGAGGTTCTATGTTCGGCAGTATGTATTTTTTTTTAATGTATGTTCACCGATATTTTCGTCAGTTGTGAACCAATTTTAAAAATTCTTTTTTTGTTTGAAAGGGTATACTCCCGAGGTGGTCCCATTTTAATATTGTGATGATCTGATGAAGCAACTTCGGAGCTACATGATATAACTCCTCAAAAGTTGACAGCAAATCGTCTGCGATTGGACCATTTGCTTCTTTTCAATGTACCCTTTGCGTTTTTTACTGATATCTTAGTCGAAATAACATATTTAATCAATAAAAATTATGAAATTATTACAAAAAAGTAAAAACCGACTTCAGAAGTAAAAAAGTACAAAATAATATTTAAGCCTATGAATTTTACGTTCGAATCTATAAGAAAATTAATTTGTTTTGTTGGAGTCGGTGTCAAGCCAAGCCAAAAAATTACTGCAAGCCCAGTCGCGAATCGTACCTACCGGCTTGACAGCGACTTCGACAAAATAAATAAATTTTCTTATAGATTCGAACGTAAAATTCATAGGCTGAAATATTATTTTGTACTTTTTTACTTCTGAAGTCGGTTTTTACTTTTTTCCTTGCCATTTTGGAACGCGGGCAACGCATCTACATATAAAAACATCTTAGGTGCATGCCCTTTTTAGATACAAACACCCATGAATCGAATATTCATCTAACAAATATTTGCGCCTTTACCCTATAATCGAATCTACCTATTCCGATCACTGCTGATAAACACAACCTATTGGGAAGTTTTATGTATGTAAATTATGTAGGCATCCTCAGTCAAACTCCTTTAACTTCAGAGTATCACGTAGCAAGATCAAAACGGATAGGAAATATATTATATCATATCGCGCATAACAAGAGCTGGCATCATTTCATGGCATACGGTGCATTTCTAGTTATTTCTCGTCCATAATGCAGTACACATTTTTAATTATTTATCAGGACGAAGAGTTTTCAAGTGGCGAACGCGTACCGGAAAGCGCAGCGTAGGTAGGCCCCCACAAGGTGGACCGACGACCTGGTGTAGACAGCGGAAACCCGTTGGATGAAGGCAGCGCAGGACGGTCGTTGTGGTGATCCTTGGGGGAGGCCTATGTCCAACAGTGGGCGACTATCGGCTGATATGACGATGATGATCAAGACGCCTGTCTTCTTGATACAAAGTGAGGTGAACTTGAAGATTTTACTCTCAGCGTCTACATAGGCATTTCGTTTTGGCACAAACTTGGCGACTGTTTTTGTTCCACAGAAAGTTTTTAATCTAGCATTCAGTTGCAGAAACGCTCATTAGAGTTAATCCTCCATTAAATCTCTTGCTAGCTTTTACTACGTCCACAGGACAAAAAGTGACAGCAAGAGATTTAATGGAGGATTAACTTTAATGAGCGTTTCTGCAAATGAGCGTTATACCATCTAAACTCTAATTCACAATTCGACGACTAATTTAGATGTAATCCATCGTGATCGATCGTGCATCCATTCATTATACATGGTCCTTCTTAATATGCTGACACTTTTTTAAGGCGATGACCAGACTATGAAACTGAACAACTTTCTCTATGGAATCAACATCGAAATCGCGAAAAAAAAACAGTTGCCCCATACGTTTGGCTCCGAGTAGGTTTGCAGTTTTGTATGGAAGTGATGATTTTTTTTTCGCGATTTCGATGTTGGTCCCATAGAGGAAGTTGTTCAGTTTGACGGTCTGATCATCCCCTTAAAAAAGTGTCAGCATATTAAGAAGGACCCTATATACGTGAAAGTCATTCATAATCATAAGTGACGTCAAATTTGGTTACCAGTATGAATACCAGAATAGCAAAATGTTGTAAGTGCCTATAAGTCATATTACAAAAAAACGCCGCGGCCTTTAGTGCCCTTCTATGTAGATCATGATCAAAATACACAAAAAATTTCGCAATGTATGCAAACGTATTTTCGCAAAGTGTGCAATAATGAGTATGTTAAGAGGTATTGGTAAAACGATCGATGTGATTGACATAATACGATTTAATATCTAAAGATAGATAAAAGTATCTAATCTAGGTATATATTACAAGTATAAATTCCAAAATGCAAATTCGGAATCAAAACTGAGCGGTATATTAAATAAACTTGTGCATTTTCACGACCAGGGTAACTGGACTCTAGTTTACAAACCGCATTTGGTTCCCGACGCCGTGCCGCCGGTGAGCAAAACTTCAACATAGTTCCTTCCTGAAGGCTTCACTTCACACCCCTCACACCTTCCTGTCCCCCCGTTCACTCCCACATCCCCACACACTCACACTCAATCACAATAATATCACTCAACGCATTCTTTGCTCAACGTTGAGAAAGGTCACTGCAGCGTTTTCAATTATCATTCTAATGACTCCATTTACCGTTTATTTTGTAAAGAGATACTGTAACGCAACCACTTTACTAGATAATAACACTGAGAAACTCGAGACAGAAAAACAACGTTATTATGTGATTAGTTACAAAATGCACAAAAACACTAATGACACTGTAGATACACCTACACACGTATTACGACGGATAATGATATAATTAAGACTAAGTATGCACTGTAATCGCAGCAGAGAAATCGATGTCCGGCCCGCAAGCTGCCCCAAGAAAGTCAGGGCCGATACTAAAGCTCTAGAGGTGGGCTCGCGAGGCTATAGCCAATCTTATAGAAACATTATATGGGCATTATTCGAAAATGCATGCGCCATAGGACATGGCACTCCTATTGTGTGAGGCCATCACTCGCGACGAATATTAATCTTGTAGGGTAGAGGCGGTTTCGCTTAGTATGTTCTATATACAAGATTCTACGTCAAAACTTTTATACACACGTAATAAAAACTGAAATGGCTTGATTCGGGGGACTTATTATTTATATTTGCTTCTGTTCGTGACACTCGTGCTTCCTAAGCTACGTGAAGAGCCTACCTTCTTAACAGGTCAATGAACTAACAACGTAAAAGTAATATTTCCTAATAAGTAACGGATCACCGATAAAAGCTTTTGATGTTATTAGCAATTTCTTGATATGCGAAATGATAGAAATTCTGACACGGATACAAATTATATTAGATTCTACGATCGACTTGGAATTTTTGCCAACATTTATTAAAATATTGGTCGACCAGAATCTCATCATGACATAAAAAAATATTGATTTTCACATAATAGTGCCAAAATATCATCTACCCTACTAGTCAAAGTAGGGTCTGTCTGTATAGACTGAGCCTTTTCATTCACACTCATGATTGTAGCATTGCAAACACGTTTGTTTGATGCACACACATGTGTGCATCAAACAAAGACATTCAATATTATAGTATTACGACATAACTGATCAAATATAACAAAAGTTTTGCATCGATAAGCTTTTTGTAGCACTTCTGCGCTGCAAAAAGTCGCAGGGTGTAAATAGCTTTAATCTAATTTAATTACCCCAGTGTTGCTTACTCTAAAATTTGATTTCCCTATTTGTCATCAGATTCTGGTCCACCTTAGAAGTCTAATCTAGGAAGATGCTTTTCCCAAATTACGACCCTAAGAGAACAAATAAGTGAAATAAGAATGCATGGAAGCACTCCCAAAAGAATTAGCATCGGTCACACCCCGTGGTCGTAAATAAAAGAAAAGAAAGTAAGTAGGTATCCCTAATGATATTTTCCCACAAAAGGTGTTCTAAAGAGAATTAAAAGCACCGATAAGAAACAGTTCCGAGGCGATGAATATGGAATACGAAAGTTCTGTAAAGGAAATTCAAATTGTGCAAGTCCATTGTTCTAAGTCCGTGTAAAGTAGTTGAGTAGAGCTTAAACGTGTAGGAAACCGAGCGATAGTTAACTATTAATGGCAGTTCAGTGTCAGATCGATAAATTTAAGTAAGTATTGGTTAAGTAACGGCGAAGTGTCCATGTAGAATAGCCCTATCTCCAGCGGTTCACATTGTTGAATTACACTGAAAAAAATGTTTTGTTAAATAAAACCAAACTATAGCGACTTATTTATTATTATTTTATTGCACTGTTTTGTAGCACATTATCAAACATTTATTTATAAATAGTAAACGTGTTGTTATTTATAGCCGAATGTTTGTTTATATGCTACAAAACAGTTTGGAAGTCACTAAAGTTTCAAATTAAAGATTAAAAAATTCAGTCTCGGTCGGGATTCGAACCCACATTCTTCCAAACATTGGAAGTGCGTTATCCAATTTCGCCACCGAGCCATTTGCTTAGAGACCGAAATTTTCAATCTGTTGCTTCGGAAGAGTGCGGGTTCGAATCCCGACCGAGACTGAATTTTTCAATCTTTAATTTTATTCGAAATAGCACAACACAAAGTTTGATTATATTTAACAAAACATTTTTTTCAGTGTAATTGTTTTTGATCAGCTATGTGAATAGCTCAAAATTGGCATGCATAATATAATTTTCTTTCTGTTCTTTAAACCAAAATTTAGTAAATAACACAAAATGATACCAAGCTTATGTGTCACGTATATCATACTTAACTTACATCATACGTTATACAACGTGTTAATGAATTAACGCAAAACCTCATACACCCCAACTGATTTATAACAAAATAATTAGATAGAAACAATAATTTCATTATTTTGATAGTTAAATTAAAAGTTATTCGCATTTTAAGTTTTGAGGCAAAAATGATTTGTTATCATTTCAGCAATGAATGAAAGCGCTAACGTACTCATGGATACATTTTAATAATCTTGTTTTGGTAGTAAGTCGGGTGAGTGTGCCTGTGCGGAGGGTTGGCGTTGGGTTCATTAAATTTAAAATTTTAGACACAAATGAATTAATATTTTGAAAAAAATTACCTATGTTGAAACCATGATAATTCGATTCTGCTCTCGATTCTAAACAAACTACTTTCTAGTTTTGCGTTAATTCATTAACACGTTGTATAGCACAGAGTACTATATTATAGAATAGTAACTAAGTTTAATTCCCACTACGTGTGCGAGTGACGGAAGCAAGTCTTCGGAACAGCCTCGCCTTTTGGAGTATTTTAATTAAATAATACAAGTTGCGCGCCGCGCCTTGTCTCGTTAGTGCAATTAAATCAGGACTAGTCAAGAGTGGAGTGGTGAAGTGGAGCCGCACTCCACTTATAGCTTTATCCGTTTTAAACTATAGTTAGTCGCATGCCAGTGACGATCACTGCTACAAAGCTTTAAAACAGAGTTTGAGCTGATTCGATTGATTCATATTGTTAGTCTCCTAAGCCAAGATAGATGACAGTGTTAATTCAATCATTCATCCTCTATACCAGGGTTTCCCAACCTTTTTTGCGTTTCGCCTGTTATAATAAGTAATATTTTCGTGCAGGCACGTATACAGGGGGAGATTGTGGGATTTGCCCATTTCATTGTTGGGTTAAGTAAGTGTCCCATTTTAATTTTACACCCTGTATAAAATCCGTAAATGAGTTAACAACTTCAAAACGATTAGACATCGTTTGTTTAGAAATAGAATCGGCACGTGCAGAACATCCCTTCGTTTACTTTCATCCTTAGCCCGATTATTTAATCAAATGTACAAATATACATAGTAATGTATGATAGATTATAATTATCCTATGTTAGACTATTGTATGAGAAGCGATGTATCGACACCATCGTTACATGACCTCTCTTGCATATTGTAAAGAATTGGTAGTGTATGAACATTCAACTCAAAAAGTCGTGATGTCACAATACAATAGGTGCCAGGAAAATTCTTAGACCAGCTTTAGACAGATTAAGATTCTTCTAGTACCTAACCTACTCCTTTCTCCTACTTTGCTTTGGTTTGTGTGTACCTTTAACGGTGAATAAAAATTATTTATTTCTTTATTTTACTATATTTATCTACTTATTAATTTTGCAGGAAGATAACTGCAAATTTTTTGAGACTACAGGTAAGATTCATTATTAAGGGCCTGTTTCACAACTTCTGAGTAAGTTTCTTGATAACTTATTTGACAGATCGTTTGGCATATCTTTCATACAAAATAAAGCTAACAAGATCATATCAAAAAGTGGTGGAATAGGTCCTTAATCTCTTATAAATTCCCACGAGCATTATATGTACTTTTAATCACGCAGTTTTAGGATCATGTTTTGCATATTTATTAGGTTCCATAATTTAGGTTGTTTTATTTATTTGTTTCACTAATATAATAAATTTTTGTTCACTTTCACTCTGCAACCAACAAACATTTTGCATGCTTATTTAGTGAAATGAGAATTATTCAACGTGTTAATGAATAAGCGCAAAACCTCATACACCCCAACTGATTTATAACAAAATAATTAGACTGAAACAATAATTTCATTATTTTGATAGTTAAAATTAATTAATTTATTTATTTATTATTTATTAATTAATATTAATTAAAATTCGTTATTCGCATTTTAAGATTTGGGGCAAAAATGATTTGTTATCATTTCAGCACTGAAAGAAAGCGCTGACGTACTCATGGATACATTTTTATAATATTGTTTTGGTAGTAAGTAGGGTGAGTATGTCCGTGCGGTGGGTTAACATTGGGTTCAGAAAATTAAAAATTTTGCGAACAAATTATTTAATATTTTGAAAAGAATTACCTATGTTGAAACCATGATAATTCGATTCTGATCTCGATTCTAAACAAACTACTTTCTAGTTTTGCGTTAATTCATTAACACGTTGTATACGCAGGCGAATTAGCGAGCAAAAGGGATTGAAAATAGGTTATATCCGTCATCAAGATTTAATTTAGGTACCACGTCAGAGGCCTAAGGCGGTCTGAAAAAACTCTGACACCAGGGCTCTGCCCACACGATAAGAAGAATTTAGGTACTACAATAAAGCAACGCCAGGTCACAGTGGAGGGTCTACGATGATTGGCCAGTTTATAATAAACAATGCTTTGTTATGCGGATCATGGCGCGCGGCGCGGCGTGACTCCGACGCACGTGTTCAGCGTACGTGAAGTGATCTAACCCTATATCCTCAAATCCCATGCCCAATTTATCTTATTTATTTCCAGAAATTTCTGTCATTTCGTCACTATACCTACGAAGGTACCTCGTATCTGCCTTGAAACGTGTATTTAGTTTCAAATGAATCTACAAATAAGGACGGAAGCTCTCTAATGGATTTGTGGAAAGGTCTTTCTCGAATTTGGAAGGTATAGTATCTAATCTACTCAATGTTATCAAATGAACTTATATGTTGGATCGACATTGCATTAGAAACTATTGGATTTGATCATATTTTTCGACATTTCATACAACTACTGAAAACTTGTCGCCGTTCATTTGTATGACGTTGTGAAAAATATTACTAATTGATAAAAAAGTCACTTTATTGTTAGCAATTATGTACAAATCATTTTCAGGTTTTGAACTGATGAAGTTTATAGTGTGTCACTTATGTAATGAATGAGTGATTGATTACCATCAGGGTCTGGAATTTTGGTAGCGCAAACTATAGGGTCCTTCTTAATATGCTGAAACTTTTTTAAGGGGATGTTCAGACCGTAAAACTGGACAAGTTTCTCTATAGCACCAACATCGAAATCGCGACACAAAAAACTGCTTGTCCATACAAAACTGCAAACACCTACTCGACCCTAATGTATGGGACAGCATATACATACATGTCTTTGGGGACAGCAGATTTTTTTTTCGCGAGTTCTATGTTTGTCCCATAGAGAAAATTGTTCAATTTGATCGTCTGAACATCGCATTAAAATAGTTTCAGCTAATTTTGTTAGACCTTATATTAACTTACGACCATACTCCTTTACATGGTTACCTATCTGAATCTTTGCTACAACTACCAACCTGCTTTAAATGGTGCAATTGTAGCGAACTTAGGTGCCTGGTTCAAAGTCTAGATGTGACATGAGTGGTAAGTACCTAAAATGTGGGTAAACTATCTCAAACAAAAAAAAATCAGAAGAAAGCTAAAAAAAACGGGTTGCACTCCGGCGGTGCCAGCAGAAGTGAAAACATGAACACATAAAAGTACTATCATTTATGTAGTAAAATACAATATTCATTTATTGCGCTATCGTACACAAACATGACAATTTATGCCGCTTAATCGAAACAGCAGGAACAGGCATACATTTTCGCCTCGCGGTAGAAAGAGAGGGG
The DNA here is from genome assembly GCA_922987775.1 of Agonopterix subpropinquella. NCBI lineage: Eukaryota > Metazoa > Arthropoda > Insecta > Lepidoptera > Depressariidae > Agonopterix > Agonopterix subpropinquella. The sequence continues at coordinate 14,306,651 of OV277701.1, read as the reverse complement.
GATATGTCTGACCAATTTTCGATCAGATCAGATCAGGGTGACGTCACGGTCCTGACGCGACTTTAACATTTTTTACCCCTCCCTACCAAAAAGTGCACAACGCCGCTAAAGAAGTTTTCACTTCAAAAATACAGAAGAAAGCTTATCCATCAGTCGCTTCGTAATACTACACAGAAAGGATAAAAATTGATATTTGTAAAAAATGGGCAAAATGTAGTTTACTCCAAAATGTACATACCTATTACCTACCTACACACCTTTATTACCCACCTATTTTTTATGTTTTCTCCAGCACGTAATAAAAAGCAACAATACGGCATATATTTACCTATGTTTCAGTTTCTCCTGGCTAACACGGGTTACAGAACGACATTAATTGTGCAGTTTCATGACGATTTTCTAAATGAGCGAACGCGATTGTTGAATGTGAGGCATAATTTACGCGCCAACAAGCGACAAAGCATCGTCGACCCCGGCCCCCCAACCCGGCCGCGGCCCGCAAGCTCGCAACCCCGCAATCTCTGTGTAATGATGCCCTCTGACTTTCAACATCCCTGTAGGCTTGACATTCTGAAATTAACGCACCTTTGATCAAACATTGTAGGTACGTGTGCGATTTTTGAAACGAATTTTTAATGAAACGTTTTGTTACTGATTTTTTACTTGTGATCGATCCAAGTAAGTATCAGAAAGTTGAAATGTGAATTATCCATATAACATTTTCTGATAAGTTCTGTATGAGAAAAGAGAAACCTAAACAAAAACCACAGTGTAAGTGTGTAGTGTAAAAAACGAATAGTGGTGAAGCTCAGGGGTCGTGGTGAGTCTACGCTCGCGCGGTGTGTAGGGGAAGGGGGTACGTGGGCGTACCCTAATTTCATTCTGTTTGACGGTACGCGGACGCGCGCAGGGAGAGGAGGCCGAGACCAAAGAAAATATACACTACCGCCGAGACGCGCTCCTCCCGCGGCCCCCGTACACCACGCTCAATTGACCTATCGCGACCGCTGAGCTTCACTACTATTAGTTTTTATTACAGTATGCAAAAATATGTAACACACTAAAAGTCTGAAAAAAACGAATGGTAGGTAATTAAGTAATTTTTCTTTTATTCCATGTTATTTTTTAAGGCATTTCTATCGGAATTGCCCACGCTAGTCACTTAACCGTTATACGCAAGTTATACGACATTGAATAGAATATAGCATAGATACCTAGTCAAAAACAATGAACTACATACTATCAGTAGGTACTACCCATAGTCCCACTAACGCGGTAATTGACCCGTCCAACCTTAATCTCCTATCAATAGGGCTCATCTTGTTACATTAAGAAGGATTCGAAGTACTGTCGGCGCTAAGTAAGCCTGTCATCAAGGTTCGGAAACCGTGAAAATAATGGCTTAGGCAAGTACTTGTTGAACAATTTTACCAAGACCAAGAAAATTATAAATATCATTCGCGACTCTCGACTTGTGAAACAGGTACTTTAGAATATTGTAGCCTTTTAAGGTAAGCGCATATTAGGGTGGGCTGCATCGGGGCGGAGCCGACCGCATCGCAGCGGAAAATGTGTTCTTCGCATACTAGAGCAAGCCGGATCCCAACAAAATAGTAGCTTATCAATGACGGATTTTTAGTTTGACGTTAGTAAATATACTTCCCCTTGTCATAGCACTACGACGGGCCGCAACGGGGTGGAGCGGGCTGCATCGCACAGATGGAAATGCGACCAGTTCCGCCCTGGCTTGTATGCTAGTTCATATAAATTGTGTAGAAGCAATTTGGGCGGATTTTTGCGCTGCGGCCCATGCACACTTATATGCAGCAACACTTTCTAACATTAGGAAACAAAACGAACATGGGCGTAGCAATAATTTTTCCCCAAGGGAGGCCAGGCCCAGGTTAGGTCGTTGGAATAAAATTCAAAACCTAGAGCGAGCGAAACTAGCTCGAGATTTCATTGAATTTTGGAGCGAGAGAAGTGAGAGATTTTACTGCAATGCGTCTAGGTCCTTGTGATACAATCATAGCCAGGAGCGAGCGAAGGGGCTCCAGCTTTTACTGCAATATAGTGAGATCGGTGTACTATAATTTAAATCCTGAAGTGAGCGTAGCGAGCTTGAGATTTCACTGCAATGAGATCAGTGCAGTATTATCTAAAAAAAAATAGGAACGAGCGAAGCGAGCTCGAGATTTTGCTTCAATATAACTCGATTTAGCTCATACCAATGCCGATACGTCGATGGTTTGGGTACTTCTGCTGTAGCAAAATCTTAGTGTGTGTTTTGTGGTAAAAGTTTTTTTTTTATTTAAACAAAGATTAAAATATGAGATACGTACAAATACTCAATATCATTTGGGTAGGCCGATACAATTGATCGCCACCGGCTATCATGCATTTATGAATATCGATATTAATAGGAAGATAAAATATTAGTAGGTAAAGACACACTTTTCGCAAATTCGCTCTGGTTTCAAAAAGCTGCATAACATTAAAGTATTTACCAAATGGTCTTGATACAGTCTGAATAATTGTATTAATGCTTTATTAGTTACCTACCCAAATTAATCGGTAACTAAAAAATCTAAAAATCTAATAGAGGCCACGGCCCACGACCGCATAGCAGATCGTGCGCTTGTTTACTTATAAACGTACGTGTATTACGAAAGTGTGAAATTTTTCAGTATGAAAAATGTTAGTTTGAAAAGGTTTGGTTGGCTAGTTATAATTACTAACAAAACACAGATTATTAAGGCGTATTAGTTATGATACGAATAAAGTGTATAACAAAGATAAAGAAGACACAAAGGTTTGTAAGTACGGAGCGGAGCGAAGGGTGAGAGTGATTGATTATTGTTTGTGAAGCAAACACAATTCGGCACACAAGCTTACTCACTTCGAGCGTGCGCTCCAGTGTGTCGCTGTAGCGCTGAAATTATAATACAAATATATGTAAAGTGTAAATCAAAAACTATTGTATGTATATTGTTATAATAAATTTATTTTGCATTTTTTTTTTTTTTCATTCATGATAATAATTTTATAACTTTACTAGTTTATCTGCGACTTCGTCCGCACAAATTATATACCAGATTTTAAGTCAAATCATAAGCTATCAAACAAACAAAGTTTCATCAAAATCGGTTCAGTAGTTTTCGCGTGATGCTCGATCAAACAAACAAACAAACTTCATTGTTTAATTTGATATTTTTATAATAGTACGAGCAATTATCCGCGACTTCGTCCGCACAAATTATATACCAGATTTTAAGTCAGATAATAAGCTATCAAACAAAAAAAGTTTCACCAAAATCGGTTCAGTAGTTTTTGCGTGATACTCGAACAAACAAACACCCAAATAAACAAACAAACAAACAGACAGACAAAAAGTCAAAAAATTTGTGATTTGGAATCAGGGACACCTAAAAAGTCTAAAAACCATAACGTAATCTTTTTTTTTGTAAATATCTTCAATGTACAGACAGACACACTTCTGTTACAGTTTTATAATAGTTTAGATTAGCGATTCAGAAAGTTTGAAAGTAGCACCTATGACGGAGAAATGAAAATTGCAGGGTAATAGATTATCGTGGTATGAGTATTTGAGAGACGAGTGTTGAGTATGAATGTAGATAGCCTTTTGGTAGGAGAGGAAGGCCGAAGAAAAGATAGATGGATTGTGTGAAGGACGATATGTGTAACAAAGGGGTGAGTGCTGAAATGACTGCTAAGAGAGATGAATGGAAGAGGATGACACATTGCGCCGACCCCAAATAATGGGAAATGGGCAAGAGAATCATGATGATGATGAATGTATAAAAATGAGAGTTGCATAGCAGAACGATACAGTAGAAGCTAAAGAGTTTTAACACCTACTAAGAGAAAGAGAGAGAGGGCATTTTTAATTTAATTTAGTAAACATAGTAAAACGGGTAAACTTAGTAAAACGGGTAAACTTTGTCTATAACATTGAAAATACTGAATATAGAACAAACTAATTTTGATTAGACACAGTTTCATGAAACTTTTCTAATTAACTCTTCGGACTGTATCACTGTATGGACATAATTAAGCTACTTATTATCAGAATGTGACTAACCAACTTCGTACGCTCAGACCACCGACTTTAAATAAGGACTCATAACATAAGCCCTATGATTTTGTGAAAACCCCAGTCAAATCGTTTCAGTAGTTTTTAAGTGATGCGTGCACATTGCACAGACAAACTGACAAAAATTCTAAAGATGGTTGCACTGCAATGCATTCCATCACGTATCCTAAACGCTCCTAATTTATATTTTTACAAAATATCTTTTTTTAACTTTTTTAATTGACATCCATGTACTCATAAATAATAGATTTGTAACACCTAGACGTCAACAAGTTAGTTAGTCCGTTTGTTGTCGAGAATAGCACCACCCCATTTCCTCCCGTGGGTGTCGTAACAGCCGACTAAGTGATCTACCGGAGGATGGGCAGCAGCAGCCTCTGAGCACACACATTCAATCCAACTGCGATCGCCAACCCGCCTGCCAAGCGTGGTGATTATGGCAAATCCCCCCTATTTTGGGGGAGGCCTATGTCCAGCAGTGGACGTCTATCGGCTGATATGATGATGATGATGATGACGTTAACAAGGCAAAACATGCACAAATCAAAAGTAGCCCAGACCGAGTCATGGAGCGTACCATTTTAGGCATATCACTAGTGGACCGAGTACTCCTAACGTCCAAATTCCATGAAGAACCAAGGTAGAACACGTGAGTAAATGGATCACAAAGTTGAAGTGGAAGTGTAACAACGCTTGTGCCTGTGAACCAAGGCAGTATCAGAGAGATGGCCAAGACAAGGACTGAGGTCAGTAGGCACACCATCACCAGCACGTTGCCGTTGCTGGTCCGATGAGGGTGCCGGATTCACATTGGATCAGACGGAATGGAGGAATAAAAGTGTTGCCTATGCCGAGCAGTGGCTTGATGTGGGCTGATTTGATTGTTAAGTAACTACTAAGTTACTGATGATTAAAGGTCTGTAAAAAATTAACGGTCAGCTGCAAGGCTGATCGTATGATATTGTTGTAGTATGCGCTGTAGCTATGTGAACAGTACAAAAACTGTCAAGTTCTGTCAGTCGGTTTAGGAGATACAGCCAGTCAAAGTTCCGAGCTTTGAACGGCTGTATCTCCTAAACGGACTGATGAACCATGTCAGTTTTTGTACTGTTCACATTGCTACAGTGCCTACTACAACAATAACATAAGATCAGCCTTGCAGCTGATCGTTAATTTTTTACAGACCTTTAATCATCAATTCATCAGTAACTCCTAAACCGACTGGAGTTATGCAGGCAGACCTGGTCCATCCCCATCACAGAGAAGCTCTAAACCCCATAAACACTGAATCGGCCTTGCTGCTGATGCAAATAGTACACTTATCTCTCGGAATACACCGGCTTTTCGGTGATGGAAAACATCATGACCTGCATACTTCAATTTCGAGGCATGTATTGTATCCAATGTAAATTTCAAGTGGGCTTACCTACTACCGTCACATTGATAGGACAGAGCTTCGGTACTACTAGTGAAACGTGGATGTTCTGAGATAGTCGAGAGCATAATGTTATGCTAAGCTATGCATCTTCTTTCTAGTGTGAAGGTGATCCCACTTTGTCTTTTTAATGCTTAGCCACCGCTATTCTTGGGGTAGAAGCCAAGTATTTTTTTTTTTCAAAATACTAAGTAAGTATGCCGCGAATTTGTTCTCGAATATTTTCTAACTCTGTTTCTAAGGTTGTTTTATTTTTCAACAGTATTTTATACCAAGCAGTGTTAACAGACAATCATAAACGAGCAACCAAGTACCGGTCTTATTTCTCGTAACGTTACACTACAACAGAATTGTCTTGACAAATTGTAGCGTGCTTCCACAAAGTGCCGGCAACGAGAGAAATGTTTGAGTATTTCACTACGAGGAATTTAATTATACATAATCTGATGCCAGTGCACTGAGAGGCTTTATTAGACTAGTGCAGAGCCTCGTTCGCATTTTTCAAGCGTTCCTGAATTAAATTTTGTATTCTTATAATCGTGTTTTAGAGCTGGCGCTTCTACCATCGTAGAATATTATGCGGGACAATCTATTTAGTAGAACTGTGTGTAGTATTTTGTTGTTTTTTGGATGGTTGACAAAGTTTTAACAACGGAATAGAGAACCTCCTCTTTTTTTTTAGGAAACAGTTGTTTGAGCTACGTAAATACTGATACAAAAATCGTGTAAATTACTGGCTGCGGCCGTAGTATGATGAACGGGATAAAGCTATATCACGCCTTTTATCAAATAGAAAGAGGCTAAAGCACGATAGCTCTATAGAGTGTAAAAAAAACCCTAGTAATACTTAAGGGTACTTCAGACCCAAAAACTGAACAACTTTCAGTATGGAGCCAAACAGAGAAAAGATTTAAAAAATCTGCAGTCCCATACATTTGAGTCGAGCTAGTACTGCAGTTTTGTATGAAACAGCAGATTTATATTTCACGATTTCAAAGTTGGCTCCATAGTGAAAGTTGTTCAGTTTGATGGTCTGCAGCGCCCCCTTAAGTATTACTAAGGGTGATTTGTTACACCCTGTACTTATATACCACGCTGCCATACTACGCCCGTTCGTTAACGCGGTCACCACTAAATTGTTCAACGTATTTTTAACCGACTTCAAAAAAGGAGGAGGTTTCTCAGTTCGACCGTATATATATATATATATATTTTTTTTTTTTTATGTGTGTTCGCGGATAACTTCGTCGTTTATGAACCGATTTTGATGATTATTCTTTTGTTGGTAAGGAGATGTCCCGAGTGTGGTACCATGATAAGGAAACCAGGATCTGATGATGGCATCCCAGAGAAATCGAGGGGAACCTTCGAAAATCGTAGTGCCGACTAGTGCGTTTGTTAATTTAAAGCACTCCTATTAAATCGAACTAATGAATTCACCACTCAAAATAGTGAAATAAACAAAATTTTAACAAAAAAATAAAACCGCCTTCAAAAAACTAAAAAGTTAAAAAATAATATTGCAGCCTATGACTTTTTCGTTCTCATCATAAGAACATTAATTTGTTTTATAGAAGTCGGTGTCAAGCCAAACCAAAGAATGCAAGCCCTGTCGCGAATCGTACCGGCTTGACAGCGACTTCAATAAAACAAATTATATATTCCACGATTGTATAGATAAAAACATGCATGTACAATTTTATGAGTCTGTCACAAATGACATGACAAATGAAGCGCGTTGCTCTAATTGCACAGACAGGGTTAATTAAATTGATCACATAAATACAGTACGTACCCTCGATATCCTGAGTGGTTGGTTTTGATCGGCGCCGCCGTGCATGCGGAAGCCCCATGGTGCCCCGCCAGAGAGCTCCACCTCCCTCGCACTCATCGCCCAGTTATCACTCCATTGCTTCTCCCCAAACCAACTCCAAATTTGATTACAATATTAACTGCTAATGGAACGTAAAAGTTCCACAGTATCGCTTAAAGCATCGTGTGGAAGCCCGCAGTCATTCTATATCACAATTTCGTTGTTTTCAGTCAAGTTTGATTACGTGCTGAGCGCAGGGATCCTGTAACAACGAAATTAAGTGATTAATTAGATAGCTCGGAAAACCAATTAACAGTTTACACCGTGTGTTGATTACTTTCATTTATAATTCGAAACCTGTTTGATCTTGCATCCAACCATCAATTAATTTAGAAGTAAATATGTACAAGCTATATTTATGAGTACTTCCGGAGATCGACTCTTACTAAATCACTCTAACATCTGGGTGGTTGAGACATATATTTAGATTTTATGAATCGTCTCTATGTTCGTTTTGAAAGGGTCATTAACGTTCGGAGTAGATATATTAAGTAGGTCCGTAAATATTTATTATATTACCTATTTATTTGTAAAAGCAGAGCAGCCATTTAGGCATCAATCAATAGTCGAGTTCAGTGCTACTTCAAACAGATTCAGGTTTAAATTAGAATCTCGACCGTTAATATGATAGGTGTCGGTATAATTAACATGCCTGCGTCAATTATAATTAACTTTAGCTAGCTACCATTATCGAAGGTGTAAATTTTCCGGTTGCACGTAGACCTATATTAAATCAACACTTAACTATGTTCATCGAAGAAAATCTCAACTTTAACCTAAACAAGAGTATCTATTTTTTTTTAATAATTACTCATTTATTTTTAACTTTTAGTACAAATCATATTAATTGTTTATTGATTGCAATGTAAAGTTCTAAAGAGTATCTAAAGTTTAATTTAACAGACCACTCTAGTAATTTTTAAAGGGATGATATCAAACTGAACAACTTTCACTATACAGGGTGAAATTGATAATATATCATCCTTTTAAACTAAGAGTCTACCCATCAACATTTTTCAAGTTGTTCAGTTGCTAGGGTAGACTCTTAGTGCTAATGATATCAATTTCACCCTGATGTAGAGACAACGCGCAGTTATTACACACCTTTAAATATTACTAGGGCGTTTTTACACCTTGCCTATAGAAGACCAAAATAGCATCTTTACCCAAAATTCAAATTTGAAAAATATTTAGTCTCTAACAAAGTATCAGCACAAAACAGATAAAAAAGATCTGAGAGACATCAAAATTTAATTTTTTTTTAAAAGTTACCTAATAATCCACAACCCCTATAAAACAAATTGACACATTGTTGCTATGATCTATAAATATAATAGTAAACATGGTGCCACCGGTACTACAAGTACTTAGCTACGTAACGAGAATCGTAAACGTAATGTGTGTTCACCGAGGCCAGCCAGTGCAACGGAATTATTTTCAGGGCATGATGTCGGCCACATCGCACTCGAAGGCCGGTGTGTACGCGAAACATTGAATCATTCTTTATATTACGAAGAATTTTTACGTATTTTTACTTATGATCTAATTTTAACCGGCGACTTTACCCACGTATTCTTTAGTTAATTAAACAGTACATTGCTGGTTACTAATGGCGTTAAAAATATGTGCCATACATAACATAACACAACCTCAGTAATGTACCTATCTTAAATTGCCGTTGCAATTTAAAATTGTCATATGTATGAAATAGGCCCCTGATTGTAGCACACCTATATCTATGCAGAGCAATCTTCTCTAAGAATTTAAAATGTTTTGTTTGGGAAGATGTATTAATAGCTTTGTTAAGGTGAGGCGGGGCTATTCCGGCAGCGGGGCTATTCCGGCATTTGGCTATAACTTTTGTTCTATAAGCTTTTAGTCAGTCGCGACACCTGGTACAGGTAGAGAAAAAGCTTGTTTCTTCGATAAAATACACCACTAGTTTTTAATTACTAACATAACTTTAAGGGTGTATTCAGACCATGAATCTAAACAACTTTCCCAAAGAAACATGGGTCGAAAAACGAGAATTTTTTTTGGACCTCCCATACGAAATCGGTCGGCCGATCCGCACTTTTGTATGGAAGGTCCAAAAAAATTTCTCATTTTTCGACCCATGTTTCTTTGGGAAAGTTGTTTAGATTCATGGTCTGAATACACCCTTAAAGTTATGTTAGTAATTAAAAACTAGTGGTGTATAGATGGGGCGGCTAACGCAGGAATTGTTTGATTGGGAAGCCATATTGACGGGATACCATTTTTTTCGCTTGCGTTACCAAAAACGCTTCGCAAATTTATTTATTTTTTTAGTGGTTTTTGTGTTTTATTTGAAGATTAATCAAGTTAAGTAATATGAATAAGAACTGTAGATTCTTTTCTGCTAACTTATTTTGTCCTACGCTTATTTATTACTGTGTTATTGAGTCTGACATAATAACCCCCCAAAACTATGATGGAGGGGGCAATTCTGGCAGAAAACACTGGCGGAATAGCCCCACTGTTTTTGTATGAAGTAGCAAAATGCTAGTGATGTCCACAGTATCGGCATAAACGTCGATATTAATTTCAGTACTTGTAATCCTACCATATCTCGCATGTACATTTTTAGGTAAAAGCAAAACAAAACATGTTTTGTCTAGTTTAAAATAAGTATATTGTCATACGAGTATGTATCTTGTATTATTATAGATGACGTAACATTTAAAGATAAAAAGAATAACGTATTTACTCAGAAATCAAACTTTGAAATGCGGTTGAAGACGTGAAAAAACTAAAATAACTGCATGGAGCGGCACAGATACTCAGGATAGATACCCAGAACTACAATAAATAAAATACCTAACCTTTACTAAAAAGAAGAGAGTTAATAGGAAATTAATTTTAATATGACGTTTTTTTATCATAAATTTAGGATTACTCGTACTCAAAAAATGTTTTATTAAATTAAGCACTTATACTTACTTTAATCACTCTCATCCAATTTTTAAGAAATTTTTGCTAGGTTCCGTTTATCGACTTTTACGTGTCCCAGCCCTAGCATGTATGGAGAGCTGACAGAATAGCCCCACAAAAATTTTTAAGTGTTTTTACTCGAAAATGAAGCATCCCAGCTTGTCATAAAGTTCATTTTCGCATATGTCGTATCGTCAATATTGTATTGCTTTGAGTTTCAGCGTCATAGCTCCATAGATGGCGGAGATATTGTCGACTGCCGGAATTACCCCGCTGCGGGGTAATTATGGCCACATGGTATTTTTACGAGAATTTCGCTTCTTTTGCCAGTGTAAATATGCGTTTTTAAAACAAAAATTAAGGGGAAATCAAAATAGATAAAATACCCTTTAATATGCAATAGTCAACTTTACTGTAACTTTATAACAAAGGGAAATAATGAGGTTTAAACTTTTCGCTTTGATTTTTTGTGTCAGAATAGCCCCGCCTCACCTTATTTGTTTTTTCATCATCATCACAGCCTATATAGATACGTCCCACCATTGCAGGGCACAGGCCTATTAGATGTAGTAAGGCGGTCTGAAAAATCTCTGACACCAGGGCTCCACCCACACGATAAGAAAGAAAGAAAGTGGAAATTAAGTGATTGCTATATTTCAAAAAGTAGTTTTGTCTAATAAAAAAGCTTACTATCAGTTTAAAATAACAATGTGCATGGCCTTGAAAGGCCGTTCGATAACTTCACTCCGTTGACAAAGGAAATTAGACTCTATGTAAAGGAAATAACCATTTGGATGACTCGAGTGAAGTTCTTGTGATTGAGTGACGTCACATTTGCGAGCGAGGTCATGCACATTGTTATTTTAAACTGATAGTACAACATTTCGATTCGTAGATTAGGTGGGTATTGCATAATCGTGCAACTACGGTTATCTACTGATCCTAATATTACCAGCCCAGTAAAGCTCTCACCCCAATAAAGGCCTGCCAATGACTGTGAAATAAGCAAAATATAAAGTTAGGCAATAAGTTTCAATATCAAGATTATATAGGTTGTTACTTAAATAATGACATTTTTCCAATAAACAAGTCAATAGTACTGTACGGAACAAGTTCCCTACATTTAGTCTATATTGATGAGTATATAGTATATGAGTATTATATATATATATATTGATGAGTAATGATATTCATAATGAGGCGCTTAAATAATACACTCGTGATCCAGTAAAGTCAGTCGTTTTACAACATTCAACTAAGCGGCTCAGGCAACCGAACTAACTTACATTTGACAATAAACTACGTCAACTAGTTACGGTGTCTTTATCTTCAACTTCTGCATCATCCCAACAACTCAACTACGAGGCCTACGTGAACCACGGAAAGGCCCTACAAGTACCTATAGGTACACAGTGCTCATTTTCTGTACCTACACATTGTCAAATACAGTGCAGAATGCGGTATTTAAATATTAATGGTCGCAAAATGGAATCCAATCGGAAACCAGTGGTTTGCGTCCATCCACAGCCCGCTGTCGGACTGAGTCCACCCACCACAACAGTTTGTCTGGTTAGGAAACAACCCCTATTACATGCTTAATTAAAATAGCTTTGCAATAGTCTGGCTTACTTTATAGGTTTGCATTTGTAAATCTATCTGGGCTGCAATTAAAATCATCCTTACCTGACGTAAACAAAACCATCGAGAAAGTAAAGTTACAGAATTATTTCAAAAACAATGTCCCATGTAGTACCTAGTTATGCAAATATTGAAGTCATCACAATATTAAAAACCCTTTATAATATGCTAAAATGGAACCATAAAATTCAGTTTTTAGGGTTCCGTACCCATAGGGTGAAAACGGGACCTTATTACTAAGCCTACGTTGTCCGTCCGTCCGTCCGTCCGTCCGTCCGTCCGTCTGTCTGTCCGTCCGTTCGTCTGTCCTACCTATTTAGGGCTATAACTTTTGAACCATAATAGCTAGATAGTTGAAATTTTATCAGATTATGCGTTATTACGGCGGATTTGTTAGCAAATAATAAAAATGTCAAAAAGTTCAAAATTAAGGGGCGGTTCTCAACAAGAAACTAGTTCAACGTTTTTTCTTCACGCTCAATGGAAAAACGGTAACACATACAAGCGTCAAACTTAGTGTGATTATAGAGTAAACTCTACAGAATAACAACAAATACTAAAAACCGGCCAAGTGCGAGTCGGTCTCGCTCTAAAGGTTCCGGACAAAAAAAGTTTTGTTTCTAAGATAATAATGTTGTTTCTGTGGTGGTGTAGTACGGAACCCTCGGTGCGCGAGTAGCCCGACTCGCACTTGACCGGTTTTATTATTAGTATCAAAATCCTCACAACTCCAAAAGGGAATTCGGTAAGGGAAACCTCAAAAAATTTTTTAATTTTCCCCGTTAAAATCCTCGTTATTACCTAAGCTTTGTACCTATGGAAAGTCATTGTTTGTACCTATAATAATAAGGTTTGTATTCCTAGAATATCTACCTAAAGGAAAATCTTTTTTTTTTACTCCGATATTTGCACATTTTCATTTCATCGGTAACAAAATCAATGACCTCGATTTACCTACTTACAGTCGACATTTTCCATCTACATTGACAATGAAAATGACAAGGAAGAAGCCTCGATACGACGACGGAAGCTACGAGTGACACCTGAATCACTCACATTTCAGGACATGTCGCGTTCACGTCCAGTCAACCATAACAAAGTTATCTGTGAAATTCTGAAATTAAGATGTCAACTGTAAAATACTGATTTTACTAGCTGTACCTGCGATTGTCACGTCCCTCAGCCATCACATGAGGTTACGACACAGAAGTGCCTGCGATTTCGTACGTGTAGATGCCAAAAGCGAAAATATGTATACGCGTACGTACAGATGTCGCTTATTGAAACTTTAAATTCGCATTGATTCGCATAATCTTCTGTTTGTATTTGTTGTATAGTTTCAATTTTATCACAGGTCAGATGATGAGTATGTATGTTCCTTGAACAGGAGTGCGATTTTTGAAACGCATTCGTTGAACTCAACGATTGAAAATGTCAAAATTACTTTGGAAATATACATCTTTCTACTGCTGATTTGACTTTAAAAATCGCACTCCTGAAGTATGATTTTTGAAAGTCAAATCAGAAGTAGAAAGATGCTTATCTCCATAGTAATTTTGACATTTTCAACTGCTGAACTCAGCGAATGAGATTCAAAAAATCGCAATCCTGTTCAAGGAACATACATATTCACCTGACCTGTGATAAAATTTAAACTATACTACATATTACTACAAATATAAAGTCCTTATGTTTTGTCCATGTGAAATGGGTCAGTAGTTTTAACGTGATGCATGCAAAAAGTGACAAACATTCCAAAATCTTTATGAATTAATTATGTTGAAAATAAATTGAAGATACGCTTTTACACCTTATTTACCTATATGTAAACCTGAAAATCATTTTTGCTAGGTAATTTCAAAATATACCGTTAAAAAATAACTTAGTTAACTTTTTTTCCCTTTGTATCAATTAAAAATGTTCAGCTATTCGTTACATAAAAACAGATTTGCGTTGAAACACCCTCGAGATATAATGTATAGACAAACCTAGGAATGGATATGGCAATCGTGAATTGAAATAGGTGAATGTGAATATGAGAATATGAGTGAGGCATGTCAAATACATCTAACGCGATACCTCTATTTGCGTTCCGCGCACGTAATTTGACTTACTCTTTTCCCTTACGTATGTCATGCTAGGTATATCTTGACAAATATTTTTGCATGTCTATTGTACTACGTCCAATCTCCCAAGATCCGCTACAGCTTTGATCTTCGAAAAGATACCTAAGTAATCGAAGTTGGTGGTGCATGTTTATTATGGTCGCCACTTTAGTGGTACATCTAAAACGCATGCTTTAGAAGACACGGTACGTTAAGCAATGGATAAGTAATCAGATTCTGCCACCAGGGCCCTATTTAATAAACGTGACAATTGACAATGACAATTCAGAGTACATTGCTGAGTATGCTAGGACTCATGTTACCTACTGCAAGCCTAGCGTCATAGTGTAAAGAACTAATAGTGATGAAGCTCAGCGGTCGCGGCAGGCCAATCGTGCGGGGGCCGGGAGGAGTGCGTCCCGGCCCACCACGCTGCCTGCGCGCGTACCCTAACAGCGAATTGAGTTAGGGTATGCCCGTCTCCCGCTGTACCCCGCACGCGTGGGCATAGACCCGCCGCAACTGCTGAGCTTCAGCACTTATTTTATTTACACTATGCTAGCGTCATTAGTAACCTGCAATGTACTCTGAATTGTCAATTGTCGCGCTTAATAAACAGGGCCCAGAGTGCAGTATTCCTCAATTTCATATGCTTGCTGCTGCGGTTTGAAAATACTCTAAGTAACTTTGTGGAACCAATTCATATTGGGCCAGCATTTTCTGGAACCAGTCCCCTATTCGTGAGAGGCCTCGTTTCTGCAGTAGGGGAATGAATACGACACCTATCTATTTACCTAAAAAATATAACAAGAATGTAGAGACTGAAAATGAAGTATTTATTATAACTGTTTATTTAAATAAGTTAACAAAACACTAAAGTGCCAACAATGTTAGGAGTTTAGTCTCGACCAAGGGTCAATAATTAAATTTCGAGACCTATGTAGCATAAGTACCTATACCTACGTAATACAGTAAGTAGACTGTTAGACGCATATAGCTCAAAGGATTTGACCGGATTATACCACATAGCTCACATATTAAATAGCCTAAATATTCGACTAACTAAAGGGTACGTCTTTTGCTAAGGTTCACTCTGCAAATAAACGGGCGAAGGATAGCCTGGGAGAGCATAACATGTCACGAACAGCCCCGGATCTAGGGGGGGTCAAACCAGGGCCCACGCTCCGGGCGGCAGGTTCAGGGGGCGCCGAGTTTGATAAATAATTTATTTCAAAGACATGAACAATATTGAAAAAAACCAAGCTTGCTTCGCTCGCTCCTGGTTTTTATTGTTTAAGACTAGACCTAGTCATGTAGTCATACCTATTGTAGAATTCAATCCAGATTTCGGATCATAATTATTGCGACGATCTTATCATATTGCAGTAAAATTTCGAGCTTGCTTCGCTCCCTCTAATTTTTAGAAAAGTATTATTGCAACGACCAGGAGTGCGATTTTTGAATCTCATTCGCTGAGTTCAGCAGTTCAAAATGTGAAAATTACTATGGCGAGACGCATCTTTCTACTGCTGATTTGACTTTCAAAAATCGCACTCATGAAGAATGATTTTTGGAAGTCAAATCAGCAATAGAAAAATGAATATCTCCACAGTAATTTTGACATTTTCAACTGCTGAACTCAGCAAATGAGATTCAAAAATCGCACTCCTGACGTTAACCTGGCCTCTCTGTGAAAAAAATGTATACTACTCCCTTGGAGGGAAGGGGCGTCAAAATATAGTTTTTGCCCCGGCTCGGAAAAATCCTAGTTACTGTCTAGGGGCTGTCACGAAGTACTAATTTTTGAAATGATTATGGATATAATTATAATGATATAAATTGACATAATCCCATCATTATTTAAACAATTTTACAGAATTTACCATTTGTATTTATTCCTCTTGATTGTAGATATGCCAGGAACCAGGTTTTGTGCTTTTATACAAAAAATCTCGCTTTTTAACAATTAAAAGAACTTTTGTATGCTGGTAATCGATGGACTGGGCTTACCGACGTTGCCTCCCGGTCTAAGAAGGAATTACTCTTATTTGTATATATTTTCCTACAATTTTCTAATGAACTGCTTCCCGGGCCGTGGAAGGTCTCTAGAGAGACTGTAGTGATGTTAGCTTGAAATATTACTCAAATCTTGTATCTGACATTCTCTTATTTGTATAGCATGGCATCGTGATATAACGCTGTCACGCCTTAACCTCCTCAATGATATCTCACATGTAATATCAAGATATGATCAAGAAACCCTTGTTTCTTCAGATATGATTCAAGAGTGTATACAAAGTGTCCAGTTGCTCTCGAAGACAATATAACCATCTACCTACCTACCCCAAAAGACAATGTACAGTATAAAATCTTTCAAGAAGACATTATGTTACCTGAAACTCGTTGTCCAGTGATTGATACGACGTTATTTAGGCCGTGCACAAACCCGCATCAAGCCAAGTGTCAGAACAAAGACGTTGCTAGCTTTTAATAGATCACTGACTCACCATACATTTGGTTAATCGAAGGTTAAATATAACAGTGGCATTACTCACTGTTTGAAACTCTTCTAAAACCAGACTCCGGATGGATTGATAGACGGTTTGGACATTATCTATGCAAAATTATTCATTAATGCGAGTCTATACAACGTGTTCATGAATTAACGCAAAACAAGAAAGTAGTTTGTTTAGAATCGAGAGCAGAATCGAATTATCATGGTTTCAACATAGGTAATTTTTTTCAAAATATTAAATAGGTAATTTGCTTGCAAAATTTTAAAATTTCTGAACCCGATGTCAACCCACCGCACGGGCACACTCACCCTACTTACTACCAAAACAAGATTATAAAAATGTATCTACGAGTACGTTAGCGCTTTCATTCATTGCTGAAATGATAAAAAAAAAATTAAAATGTGAATAACTTTAAATGTTAACTATCAAAATAATGAAATTATTGTTTCAATCTAATTATATTGTTATAACTCAGTTGGGGTGTATGAAGTTTTGCGCTAATTTATTAACACTTTGTATAGCCCTAGTTACAATCCTGAGCTTTTATAATCCGGTGGATGAGAACTTTTTATTATTGTCGTAATATGTGTACTTTATGTGAAGAGATAAACATTATACAATGTTTACAAACAGAGGTATTATAGTAAAACCCTTGATGACGGACGTTAAACTAATGGATCCCTAAGTCTAATAAGTATGTTCTCCATTTTCAATAAACATTACCCACGTCGTAAAGGGGCAATACTAATAAATATCTTTCAGGACAAAATAATACGACGTAAAAGAGATTTAATAGAGAGCATGTCGCGGTTGTTGTAATTAATTAAATTGGCCCTTACCCTTGGGCGGCTAAGCGTCCAAACAATTCTCTAAAGTGCCATTCTCAACCCTAAACCGTTGGGCTTAGGGTATTTTCATTTGTTATGTGAAACGGTCACCAGCGAGATTTGTCTAAGAATTTGGTATTTTATTACTTCGAACTCACCTAGTGATTTCCTAAAGGGTCCGCTATTAAGGGAGAGGGTTTATCCCTCTCTCGATGTTGGGTTCAAGTTTATATTTAAGGTTATGAGGAAAACTTTATTCGGTTTCAAAGCCCAGTCTGGGATTCTTGTCAAACAATGGCAAAATTTGATGTGTGATACTGTCGTGTTTTATGTGATATCACAATTTCCTTCCCAACTACAAAACTTTAATATTGTATAGGTTTATTTTATAGCTCGTAATGTATATAGAATTGGTAACAGAGAGGATATAGGAGGCTGCGGTAAGTCGGCATGTTGTCAGCCTGATTTATGCGACTCGCCTATTCGATCCAATATTGCGCTTTGTACCGCATCTAAGCTTTATGGTACACGTCTCTGGATTCTCAACTACTTTGCAGTATTGCTTCTATACAGGGTGTAAATTAAAATGCGCGGGTGCTATACCATCAAACTGAACAACTTTCACTACGGACCGGAGCCAACATCGAAATCCCAAAAAAGATTGTTGGTGTGGGATTCGAACCAGCGACCGTTGGATCAGCAGACAAGTTTCACTGCCAATCGAGTGAACGGTCTTTTTACTTTTTTCTGCTGAATTCAAGTTCTTAAAGATCTCAAAATTTTTGCTAAAAATATTTTGTGGAGATTCTCCCCCCTACAAAATCTGGCACCGCACCGCTGGCACGAAACACGATCTAAAACCAATTTTTGTGTAGGTAAATCCATAAGCTAATGTCACTAACCTCAAATATCAAACAAAGCCTACGATGCTAAACTAGCTCAGATGGCAACAGAAATAAGAAATGTGTCGTGGCTCCTTTATTACCAGCCCTGGTTGAGCGCAGTATACATTACGTGAACTAGCCACATGGGAGAGCATATGCCAATACCTTCAAAGCTGCACAGACGGACAAAATTAGGTCAATGTAATTGTATGAGTAAGCCATAGTACGTAAATACGTTGCTTGAACTACGTTAGGGAACGTGTGATTACGACAGAGGGAAAAAATAACGCGGTGTAATTTTCGCTAGCGAATTTATTTAGGTTTTAAATTTTGTTCTCTGTCAAACAAATCAATGGCGGCTGAGTTTTATGTAGGATTTTGTGTAGGTGTGGGAGATGTTTGAGTCACAAAGTCAACAGTATTTTATGTAATTTCTGATATCAGAAATTCAAAAAGCAATATTTTTTTTCGATCCATGAACGAAACGTACTTTACATTCTTACTTTAAGAATGAAATTATTATAGCAGCGACAATATTATTGTCAAATTGAGCTACTTCTCTTTCATTTAAAATAGTTCGAAGCGAATTCTTCACTTTTTAAATATTAATAGTAAAAGTTGGATGTTCTGAGATTTCAGAATATCTCTGAGTCGAGGAATATACTCGTAAGCATTATGCTTGTATGCCAGAGGAGTTAGAAATCTAGTTCAGTTCCTGACTGCAGTGGGGATCAGTAGGAAACTGTAAAAGGGGCGTTCACAAAAGACCAGCGATGATCGCAGTGGCAATAGCGCATGTCTGTTAAGGCCCTCAAACCACAATAATAATTTGCTTATACAGGGTATTGGTAAAGAAAGCCAAGTAAAAGAGGTCTCAAGACGTGTGCAATTGGGGTGGGCTGCTTTCGGTAAGCTAGACGACGTGCTCCGAGACAGAAAAACGCAAAAATGCTTGAAAACCAAGCTTTTTAATCAATGTGTCTTGCCCACCATGACATATGGTGCCAAAACATGGACGCTCACTAAGGAAACTACCTATGCATAAAATCAAAGTAGCACAGAGAGCCATGGAGCGCGCCATGCTAGGCATCACCCTTCTAGACCACGTCACAAACGTCGAGATCCGACGTCGAACTAAGGTTCAGGACGTCGGGGACCGAATAGCTCGCTTAAAGTGGCGGTGGGCAGGACACGTAGCTAGGCGAAATGATGGTGAATGGTGAAGCAAAGCCTTAACATGGTGGCTGAGATTAGGCAAAAGAGGAGTGGGTCGTCCGGCAGCCAGGTGGGCGAAACCACGAAAAAAAAAAGATATATTACATACTAAACTACAAATCTACTCGAGCTAAATGTATGGGACAGCTGATTTTTTTTTCGCGATGTCGATGGTGGTCCCATAGTGAAAGTTGTTCAATTTGATGGTAAGTATAGGTATTATGCTTGCTATACAGGGTGTAAGTGACAGCTTAGCAAATACTGAAACGATGAACGCAGACCATAAAACTGAACAACTTTTACTATGGAGCCTACCTCAGCAAACGCGAAAAAAATCTGCTGTCCCATACAAAACTGCTGTACCTACCTACCCGACTAAAATGTATGGGACAGCAGATTTTTTTGCGTTTCCTGAGGTAAGCTCCATAATAAACGGTGGCTAGTTTGATTGTCTGAATTCGGCATTACCTATATAACTTTTTAAGACATCAAATTTCATCCAGAATATGAAGCTATTAGTATCATATTTTCGAGATATCTTTTTTTATTATGAGATAGTATGCGTCTCGGAGTGTCAAACCCAACTCCGTTTCAGACAGTTATACGCAAACCTAATAGACACCTGAAATGTTTCAGATAAAGTTGATTCATTACACAAAGTTGTTGTGCCCTCCGCCTCCGGCCGAAGTGGGGAATACATTAACAAACTTAGGTAAGCAAGGAGGCCTAAAACAAACTGACTTAACTTTCAGACAT
Organism: Agonopterix subpropinquella; assembly: GCA_922987775.1. Lineage (NCBI taxonomy): Eukaryota > Metazoa > Arthropoda > Insecta > Lepidoptera > Depressariidae > Agonopterix > Agonopterix subpropinquella. The sequence goes on along the minus strand of OV277701.1, from coordinate 14,286,336 downwards.
GCGCGACGGGTACGCTTTATTTTCTGACTTGTCTTCGAGCAAAATAATAAATGAATGCGAATGAAAGAAAAGTATGTAATTTAAATAAAAAACCGGACAAGTGCAAGTCGGGCTACTCGCGCACCGAAGGAGGGTTCCGTACCACACCACACCACCATACAACATAAAATATATTAACTTGCAAAAAAATTTTGTTTTCTCCGGGACCTTTAGCGCACGACCGAATTACACTTGGCCTGTTTTTATTATTTGTTATTTGATGACGCTTGTATGTATTACCGTTTTTACGATAGAGCGAGAAAAAAAACGTTGATAAAAACTATAGTTTCTTGTATGAGGACCCCATTAATTTTAAACTTTTTGATATTTTTGTTATTTGTTAGCAAATTCGCCATAATAACACACATTCAGTGTAAATTTCAACTATCTAGCTATTACCGTTCAAAAGTTACATCTCTGAATAGGTAGGACGGACGGCCGGACGAACGGACAACGTAGGCTTAGTAATAGGGTCCCATTTTCACCCTTCGGGTACGGAACCCTAAAAACGTAGGTTTTATATTGATGCCGGACCCTGTTGTAGTTTTTCAGTGCCATCCATGGCCCAAAACAAATAAAAATCGCTGTGTCCGAAGATGGTCCGTCCAAAAAGCATCAAGAAAGAATTTGATAGTTTATTTAGACTAGGACAAGAAAAAAAAAACAAGGCAAAGAACGTTAAGATACAGGACTAGCATGAGTAGAGCCTGAGGCTGACTTACGATTGCGCCATCGACAAAACCGCGGTCCTTTGATTCAAAGGAGAAAAAAATAGACATAATAAATAATACAACAATTACGTGACCCGTGACTGACTAACTGCCTATATAGGGTGTAAGGAAAAGTATCATTAACCTTTAAACCACATACTATACCCATCAAACTGAACAACTTTTACTATGGGAGCAAACCTGTCAGAACAAAAAATAAAAACCGGTCAAGTGCGAGTCGGGCTACTCGCGCACCGAGGGTTCCGTACCACACCACTACAGAACACAACATTATTAACTTAGAAAAAAAACTTTTTTTGTCCGGGACCTTTAGCGCGAGACCGACTCACACTTGGCCGGTTTTTAGAATTTGTTGTTATTCTGTAGATTTTGCTCTATAATCACACTAAGTTCGACGCTTGTATGTATTACCGTTTTTACAATAGAGCGTGAAGAAAAAACGTTGATAAAAACTAGTTTCTTGTTGAGAAACCCCCTTAATTTTTAACTTTTTGAAATTTTTATTATAATTGTTAACAATCCGCCATAATAAGGCATAGTCTGAGAAAATTTCAACTACTAGCTATTACGGTTCAAAAGTTATGGCCCTAAATAGATAGGACAGACGGACGGACGGACGGACGGACAACGTAGGCTTAGTAATAGGGTCCCGTTTTCACCCTTTGGGTACGGAACCCTAAAAACAGCTGTCTCATACATTTGAGTTGAGTAGGCGCTGCAGTTTAGTATGGAACAGCTGAATTATTCCTTGTTCTGACAGGCTTACTCCCATCGTAAAAGTTGTTTAGTTTGCTGGATAGAGTATGTGGTTAATGATACTTTTCCTTACACCCTGTATAACAACGTACATGTACAGCCTAACTCACTGAAGATAGAAACATTAGGAATACATATTCTACATAAGATTTACGGAAGCACTATGAAAGGATTACAACATGCTAAAGAGGATGTTACGGGATGTTAAAGTTTGCCGAAATCCAAGCAGACGAAGTCGCGGGCAAAGCTAGTAAATAAATATAAACACAAGGCTAAGTTACATGCGTGAAAAGACTAGAGATCTTTGAAAGTTATCGTGTAGCGGTACTTGAATTGAACTACCCTTTGAAATTGTATCCCCTTTTGATGTAAACAGGGACGAGGATAAGTGATTAAAGGTCTTGATGAGTAAGTGTTTTAAAACACGCGATGTTTTCGATAGTTTGTATGAGCGTCTGTCATCATCATCAGCCTGTCATCGTCCACTGATGTACACTTCGCACGCTTCGACACAGAACTCTTAGCCTTTCTCATCTTTCAACTGTATAGTCAGCAATTAGTGGCGTCGCGTGGGTTTCTGTCGCCCGGGGCACAGCCCGATTTTGCCGCCCCCTTATCTTTAGAAGAATACCTACCCAAAAAATAACGGAGCGAGGGAAGCGAGCTCGAAATTTTTTAGCATAATTATTCGGGTTGTGGTCAGACATCTTGTGGTTTATCCATGAACAATAATAGAAACAGAGCGAGCGACGCTCGACTTGTCTCCTCAATATGATTTGGTTGGAGCCAGCTTTTTACGTACAAGACGTGCAAAGTAAAGGCTATGGATCTTACGCTTCTTCAAGCGAAGCAAGCTCGAATTTTTGTCATTACGTCTTAGCTGCGGTCAGAATGTAGTTAGTAGTAGTATATTTATTAAAACAAAAACATAGAGCGAGCGAAGCAAGCTTAACTTTTCTCTGTTCTACGAATTGGTTATACACAGAACTCAATCTATATTTTTGCCGAATTTTTGCCGTCCCTAGTAAAATGCCACCCCGGGGCATTTGCCCACCCAGCCTTCCCCCCCGCTCGCTACGCTACTGTCAGTAATATTTGCTATGATTTCAGTTGCTATATGACCAACTACTATATGCCCTACTGCTGGCTGATGACGCCCAATGTCGAACATCACATAGTTTAGGTACCTTTTAAAAGCAGTGTACAAGGGGTGGTTGGGGATCTACCTCCTAGCGGTCCACCCCGGGCAACGGCATCACAAGCTTTGAAGTTTGTGGTGGCAGCTGAACGATCCCCCACAGCGGTGTGGTAGGCTCCGCAAGGAGCCGCCTGGCTCGCGACCACCCTCCTGTTGGAGCCTGGCGCCAAGCAGCTCGCTGCGTTCCGTCTGTGTGCAGGAGTGCCAGTACCATTCTGGGTAAACTCGCTACATCTTCGACCCCATCTTCGTCCTGTGGACTAGATTGAGGTCAAGAGCAAACACATCGATAGTAAAAAAAAAAACAAGTGTTTTTAAAAAGCCAACATAAATTCCGGAAAACTCATTGGTACGGGCACGAGTCTCTTCCAGGCTGAAATTAAACCACCATCAAGCCAACAAAAGGCTGACTTACTACAAAATTACAGGCTACAAAATAGCATTCTTCATCCTGAGAAAAAGACTTGCACAATCCTACTATTTGTTTCTGAAAAATTACAAATTCTGTGCCAAAAAATCGCTAAGCGCTGCTCGTTCATTTGCCGACACTTTTATTGCTGTCGTGCAGCTAAATGCATATTCTGGCCGGATAGCTAACGTGGTTTATGGCTCAGCCTTCCAGCATGAAATGTGACACTGTTCATTTACTCATTTTTAAAGCCCAGCGCATTTACAAATAAGAGTTGTCGTGAGTAGTCACGCTACAGAAAATAGCTGCGGACTATAAGTTGCACTTTTCGCAATAGGAACATTTATACATACGGGTAAAAAAGATTACTTGAAATAAGAATTTTACGTTTTCTTCGATATATATGAGAGCGCCATATTCTTGGTTCAATGCAATTTGCTTTCAGTAAAGACAATAATTGTCTTGTCTTGTGTGAAAGCAAATTGCATTGAACCAAGAATATGGCGCTTTCATATACATATATCGAAGAAAACGTAAAATTCTTATTTCAAGAAATCTTTTTTACCCGTGCAGGGTGTTAAATTAAAATAAGTAACAACTTACAATACATACCTTAGATGGTGATTCATACCATTAAACTGAACAACTTTCTCAATGGAGCCCACATAGAGAACAAATAAAAAACATACAACACGTAGGTACTGACTCGACTCAATAAATGTATGGGAAAGCGGTCAGAGTGTCATCTTAGGAAAGCAGATTTTTTTTTAGCTAAACCACAGTATAAGAAAGAGTATATTACTAGATACAGTACGGACACTCGCTCTACCAACCAACTTTTTACCTCACCCCCTCTATCGCCCTCTGGTTACCTCGCTCTGGTTACTCGTTACCTAAGAAGAAGACATAAGGTTCAATTGTGGTTTCGCATGTGCTGACGTCACCTTGACAAATTAAACTTTTTGTATGCAGTGTCCGGGCTGTGGCTAAACCACTCCTTTAAATATTAGTAAAGTGTTTTGTTATACCCTGTAGAATGAGGTGTCAAGTTGGTGATAGGGTGGCGGTTTTGGCATTTGGTCATCCGCCCAAAATAAACCTTTATATCTTAGTCGCCTAAATAACAAGGGTGCTGGACCTTGCGACTAACAAATAAAGGTGTTAATTTTGAACATTTTTTCTGAAAGAAAAGCGGGGGTAAGTGAGGAAAACAGACTCAACAATAGAGCACAAAAGTGGAATAAAGAATTTGGAATTGCTAGTACTTGAAAAGAGGCGAGGTTTAATACTCTGGTCCAAGTGAATATCTCTGCGGACACGGAAACGGAACGGAACGGTTACAATTAATATTTATTTCAAATATTATGGATTTTTAAACATGTTACAGCCATGTTGGATAACGACTTCCCCGGTTTGGAAGGGTGCGGCTTCAAGTCCCGCCCGAGACTTAATTTTTCAATCTTTAATTTAATATTTATTTATTATATCTTATTTAATTATGTATCCTGATGTATGTTGCTGTTGCTACTTCTTAGATAAATCTATGCATAGGCATATGATAGTTTATATAAAACAATTATAATCCATTTATTAGTGAAACAAAACACAAGAACAAGAAAAACAACAGTGAAAGCTGATGATTTGATAACATATACATTACAATTCGCAATATACCGTTTAAAATAAACGTCTATATTATATGTGTAAGGAAAAGTATCATATTAAGTAATTAACCTTTAAACCACATATTGTAACCATCAAACAAAGCAACTTTTATCTATTCGACTCAAAAACTGCAAATTTTTTTTTGTTCTGTCAGTTTTGCTCCCATATTAAAAGTTGTTCAGTTTGATGGGTAGAGTAAGTGATTTAAACTTTTAAAGCTTAGGTAGGTAATGGCCTCGATTCGGACTGTGACACGACTTAAATTAACTAAATTTATTCCTGTCACTTTCTAAAATAAGATTAAGAAAAGAGACAGAAAACCAACAGCTGACTTTAGTGCTGTCAAAGTGACGTTACACGCCCAAAAACGCCTTAAATAAGATGGCGTACATTATGATGGCATCTTATTTTGGGCGTATAACGTCACTTTGACAGCACTAAAGTCAGCTGTTGGTTTTCAGTCTCTTTTCTTAATCTTATTTTACAAAGTGACAGGAATAAATTTAGTTAAGTTAAGTCGTGTCACAGTCCGAATCGGGGCCAATGATACTTTTCCTTACACCCTGTATAAATAGTTTTGTAAATAAATTATATCATATTAACTATTTCATTATTAGCATAGGTATGTATTAGGTAAGTAATTATATTAAGGGGCTATGTAAAAAAAATAGGATTCTTCAAAGCTTCATATATCATGAAGTACTAACAGTAGGAGTATGATTTGCGGATATGTGTAAATTGAACATATAATTGAAGTTTTGATTAGAGCCAAAACACGATTAAGACAAATTTTCTCGATAGAAAAACAAGTTAAAGTAGCCTCCGTTTTTGTCCATAAACGCTTGTAACTGCTAAACGGTGAATAATAGAAACATGAGACTTGATTTAAAAAAAGAGATTGCTATTATCTAAGTTTTGATTAGAGCAGAATTGAACTTACATAAATAGTACAATCACAATTAAATAAAGTTTGTTTTTTCGCTTGATTCGTTCCAGGCGCGCGCGCCGCCCCACCTCTTTCTCTCGCATCTGGCAGTAATATAAGCTATCACACGCCCGTTTCGCTTAAATTATTTTTCGACATAGGCCCTTAAATATTTAGTCTAGTTTAGTTTATAATTTCTCTGTGTTCAGGCCCTGTACCCGGACTTTCGATGTTTCGATGATCGCCCCTGTTTCGGTCCACACTTCATTGTAATAGAGTTGACATTGGAACGAAAACATTAACGCAATTACGAAGTTCGAATGTGCGGGTAGACCCACTGGTTAGTTTCTTGTTTGTATGATAGAATGGAAATGGAATATAATTATTAAGTATACTTATCAAATTATGTTATTAACTTTAAATACTCTTCTATACGCATAGTGTAGGTAAGTAGCTATACAAACGAACTTATTTATACCTATCTAGACTTACAAGTGGTTATTCATATTGAAGTCTGTTCTGTCTGTCGGTATGCGAGTAATTATATCAATATGTTATTTTACAGTGCTTCTGTTGCATTTCATCAAAGGGTACTTTATTAAACATAATTATAGTCAATGAACCATTCATACGCAGAAACATAAAGAGTTAGTCATGCTTTTAAACTTCAAGTGAGATGCTTGTTTGCAAATATTATACGTGTATTTACTATTCAGTGCCACCGTAGCAAATTTATACGGTAATACCTATACCTATTAGGTATGCAGATAGCCTGTGGCGTGGAGACGGACATAGAATCCTTTTTGTTATACATACCCTGCAACGAAACCAATTCTATGGGGACGAAACTTCGAGCAAAAGCTAATAAATAGTGTTATAATTTTGTAAACAATGTCGGTGTTAGTTCTAGTTTTATAAAAGTCCTAGACTATAGTAAACTAAGTAATACCTGATCTTTAAAAATTACATCATCATCACCTTCCAATTTATACGTCCCACTGCAGGGCACGGGGTGTATGGGCGTTAGTCCACCACGCGTGCCCATTGCGCATTGGTAGACTTCACATACCTACGCATCAGAATTTCTTTTTCATGCAGGTTTCCTCACGATGTTTCCCTACACCGCTACAGAGCAAGTCGGTTATTAGTTATCACTTATTTATTACGTACAAAATTTAATTGGTATATGGTACGTCGTCTGTGCGGATTCGAAACCATTTTTCATACCTACATTACATCACTTGTCACTAAATAAGATTGTTGATATATTTTTCTGTCGCGTTAGAGACGCACCGGGCGGGGCTCTCAGTAGGCCTCGCATGCCACCCCCGAGAAAACGATAAAAATCGAGATGTGCCTCTATCCTTATAATTTTACGTATGCCAGAAAAAGCGCGCATGACGTTTTTCTCGTTTAAACGCTTTGTCGTGGGTGGCATGCAAGCCGTGCTGTTCTGTGGTCTCTACTATAGGCTAATCCCAGAAACTACTCTTAGAATTTTGAATCTGTTTTCACTAATAAATAAACCGAGCCACGATGAAAGATTGTCTACCTACGCAGTACTCGTATTTATTCTGTGCCTACGCGAAACCAGAGCGGGTCGCTTGTAGATATAATATTTTTGGAAAGCAAAATAATGTTTAAAACTTTAAAATCTGCACCAAAAAAGCATTTGGCGAGATACCAATGGGAATGTTGGCTGTAAAACGGCCACTGAGTAATCAATATGCAATTGAATCGCTGAAAATATGGTACGTACTGTACGCAGTGACCTACTTTGAAAAAGCTTATCTTTTTGTACGACTGAGCTGAGTTTTATTACTGTAATAATCACGCTATATTTTGAGAAAATATTTAAGTCTATTCTAGTCCATAAGAAAGGTTTTAAATGTAACCGAAACACCAACTTCAAAAACTTGCATTTCGTCGAAATTCAACTTTTGGTTGGTCTATCGAGAAATTCGCGAATCATTTACCATAAAAAGTAATTTTGGTTTAAGTATTAGTTAATCCTACTAATATTATAAACGCTAAAGTTTGTAAGTATGGATGGATGTTTGTTCCACTTTCACGCAAAAACTGCTGAACGGATTTTGATGAAATTTGGCATACAGATAGACAATGGCCTGGATTAACAAAGTGTAGGTACTTTAACGGGTAACGCAGACGAAGTCGCGGGCAACAGCTAGTGCTACATAATTAAGGTATAAAGAGGACAGTACCTGGACAGTACCTATTTGTGATAAAAAGAATTGTTCTATCTAACGAGATAAAAGTAACGAACGTAATTTCTAATGTAGACCTTTTGTTTACTGCACGGATAAATTATGTAGGTGTTAAAGTTTTACACCATCTATAAAACTGTGCACTATAGTTTCATATAAAGCAGGAGATATAAAGAAAAGGTCGCCTGTAAAAGAAGGTAGTGAATTCGTAAACGGATTGATAATCAGAAACGAATGCTCCTATCTGCTTGCGACGGAAGAAAAATGTAAGAAAAAAATCTGTGAAAAAGCAAAAAGCAATAACTTCCTTCGTTGGTATGAAAGTTTCTTAACCTTTTCCTCACGTACGTACGCACGGCGACAGATCAACCTACCCATAGTTCGACCTTATGTCCATGAACATAGAGTTCAACTATGGGTAGGTTGATCTGTCGCCGTGTGTACATATTATCTATAGGTACTTAAGGTATCTCAAGTTAGCTCAAACAGTTTGGCACAAAGTTTTTTGACTTAGCTTTGGTATTTATTGTTGTAGTTAATCTACAAACTTAGATAATTATAAACGTAGTTCTCCATCGAAGGCCAATCATCTATGTCTACAAATAACTTTAATAATAATAACATATAATACATATACCTAGTATTTAAAACGCTAATGAATGAATATTTATACAGGGTGTAAGTGACAGCCTAGCCAATATTGAAACGGTGAACTCAGACCATCAAACTGAACAACTTTCACTATGGAGCCTACCTCAGGAAACGCGAAAAAAAAATAAGCTGTCCCCTAGCTGACCCATACAAAACTGCAGTATCTACCCGACTAAAATGTAGGTATGGGACGGCAGATTTTTTTCGCGTTTCCTGAGGTAGGCTCCATAGTGAAAGTTGTTCAGTTTGATGGTCTGAGTTCACCGTTTCATTATTTGCTAGGCTAGGCTGTCACTTACACCCTGTATAAAGATAAATAAATACAAGATAACTGTTAAAAATTCATCTAGTCTGCACAAACGGTTGTCAGTTTTCACGATAATCCATTAAAACTTTATTGTATCTATTGTTATTGTCCGAAATAAATACCAAAATGTTTTTCGAAATAACACGAGTAGTCAGATTCGATTTCCAGACATGAACCATTGTGGTGAACCGCTCCTGATACAAGCTTTTAAAAGCTTAGTTTGAGTGGTTAACATGAAAACTAGAAATATAATGTACATACGTCTATAGATACCTACTGTCGGTGGGTTACGATTTTATGTATGTAATTTATTAAAACCATCAAAATGAAAGGATAAAATTTAAAATATGTTCATAAATTAGGTATAATCTAATTATTAATCTATAGGTATGTGTGATGTGAACCTAGCAGTGTCCATACAAAAAAACGAAAACCTTTTTCCTCCTTAACCTAACCGTATTTCAACGAATTTTTAATAATAGATAATTAGGTGTTGGTAGGTTATCAGGGTTGTAACTTTTAATTTTTATTTCAATCTCATAACAATAATTATGTTTGTAAATATCAGCACTTCAATTTTACGCATAGGCTTAGTGATGCTTAAATAGTTTGATTCACAAATTGGTCTAAAATCCAACATAACCTATACAGTCCTGGAGTGCGATTTTTGAATCTCATTCGCTGAGTTCAGTTTGTTCAATTTTGACATTTACAACTGCTGAACTCAGCGAATGAGTTTCAAAAATCGCACTCCTGAATCGAATTAGACCAAAATCGTCGATATCTGTATGTAAAAACGTTTTCGCTTTTTGTATGGGTACTGCTAGCTTTACAACCAGACATGTCTGCATGTAAAAATTTTTAGGGAAAGAGATATCTCATTTAAGAATGAGCAAAAGGAATCGTGAACATTAGAAACATATTTTAGAAATGAGTAGGTGCCTTAGTAAAATATTTTCTGTTTCGTGATTATTTCTCTAATGTTTTTGAATGGCTTACTGAAATTTTTGACTCCGAGACTGATAGGTACGAAAAGTAGTAAAGTAGGTATACTTGTAATGTATAGGTATCGTAAATCTTAGACACGGATTTGTTGGTAGGAATTGTATTTTTTATATTATCTATCATAAATCTTAAACACAGACTTAGTTCTCAAATGTATTGCTATTACCTTATGAATTGCATGTTTTTAGAGTTTTATTAAGTACCTACATAAGATTGCATAAGTATTATATGCACTAAATACACAATTATCATTTTAATTCTGACACTTCTAAAACTAGTTCGTTGCTAGAGGGACAACCAAAAAACTAATCCTGTACAGACAGACGTGACGGCCATCACTAGGGGTAGATATTATCAACGAGGGTTGGACGCTCAGCTGCCGATAAGTGGAGTGGCAATTAACAACGAATTTATTTATAGCATGCTGTATTTTACTCCTACGACATTATAGATCTGAAATCTTAATATTTTAGATATAAAATGGTCTAAACTAGCTCAATGATATTGATAATGTTTTATTTCAATAAAACAATACAGGGTGAAATTAATTATCATTAGCATCCTTTTAAACTAAGAGTCTACCCATCAAACTGAACAACTTTTACTATGGGAGCAAACCGATCGGAGCAAAGAAAAAATCTGCTGTTGCATACATTTGTGTCGCGTAGGCATTGCAGTTTAGTATGGAACAGCTGATTTTTTTGTTGCTCCGGTCGGTTTGCTTCCATAGTGAAAGTTGTTCAGTTTGATGGATAGACTCTTAGTTTAAAAGGATGCTAATGATATCAATTTCACCTGTATAAGCCAATATTTTTGTGACGAAATTCCTTTCAAACGGGCTACGTTTTGTGTCTATCCTTCCGTCTGTCCTAACTTTAAAGGGCTGTATCTTTTGAACGGTAATAGGTAGCCGGTTGAAATATGTTATTATATGTTATTATTATATTGGATTTGATAACAAATAATAAAAAATTAATTCCCCATACCAAGAAACGCTACTACTATTACTGCTGCTACTATTTCTTTCAACTTTTTTTTTGCTCTGTCGTAAAAACTGCCTGAAGGGAACTAAGAGGGGAAGAGAGGCAGAGCAAGACCTAGACAGAGTTATCTAGCCCAAGTGAAGGAAATGGTTGATGTCGTATCGTATCAAGAACTCAAGAGCCTAGCGGAAAAGAAACAGGATTGGCGAATACACCACCGACAAGAGCGTAGTTCAAGATGATTAATGATGATTGTAAAAACGGTAATACTTACTGGAGAGCGTCAAACTTGATGTGATTATAGTGCACATTCCACAGTAAAACAACAAAAGAATAATAAAAACCGGCTAAATGTGAGTCGGGCTAGCGCTAAGGATCCTAGAGAAACCATAGTTTTTTGTACCTAAATTAAATGATATTGTATAGTAGTACGGAACGGAACCCTCGGTGTGCGAATCCGACTCGCACTTGTTTTTTTCATTGCGCCAGACTGCACTTTATTACGAAAAAAACAGGACGAAATAAAAATGTAGTCTAGTACTAGGGTTGCCAACCCTAGTATATAATATAGTATCCTACTATATTAATATTAGGAGCCCTACTACTAAAATTCTGAGAAAAATATATAGTAGGCAAACCTACTATATTTTGATGAGCAAATAATTTATAGAGAATTTGAATATAATTGGTACTTAGGTCCAGCAAAATGCCCACTAACTTAATATTATTTTAACAATTTTCTCTCTCTTCATCACATTTTTTCTATTTTTACCATGTAAATACTTCCTAAACAATTTTCTACTAAATCTACTAATGAAAAATGACAACAAGTTTTCCTAAAATAAGATTTATCTAATTAAGAAAAATATATTTCTGTATCCACTCCAGTGACGTCTTCTGCATTTACAGGATGCATTATTTTGTATAACGAATACGAAATTTTGGAGAGATGATTGTTCCTTAAGAATAAAAACTTGGTATTCATACCAAAAAGTAGCAAAAAATGGTTTTAGAAAATGTTTAATTAACAAATTGGGAAAATACTATATATTTTCTTATTTTTCCCCGATCTACTATATTTTTTCGGACACTAATTAAGCTCGAAATACTATATTTGGTCTAAAAAAAAGTTGGAAACCCTATCTAGTACTGAGATAGAGTAAGGGGCGTCCGCCCGGTTTTGAGTAACTTTGTAACCATTTTATACATTAACTATGACACTTTTTAAGCAGAAAACAAAACTGAACATTCTACAGGATATGGGAAGTGATGTGGTTTTTCTCGAAATCTATTTTAATTAATAAAACTGAAGAAATACGACTCCAAAGTCACCTCTTTTTTTCCAGTTGTAACCGTTTTACTCTTACATTGTTGATCAGAAGAATTTGAAAACCTACAATATTCTTCGCAATACAATATAAAATGATGTGGTTTTCTTATTTTTTGAAAATTCATTTAAAATCATACAGGTTTTCAAAGAAAACGGAAAATTCTGACCGGAGCCGCGCAATTGAAGCGGGATGGCTAATTGCAAAAGTTTGCTTGTAAGAAAGAGAGCCTTGCAGATGGGAGGAGTAGCCTCAAACAAGATTAGATACAAGAACGAATAAAGATTTTTAATGCGATCGGCTCAATGGTCGAGATTGAGAACTGTGATTTTGTTGCTTTAGTTCGTTCCTACAAAAGGATAAAATAGTCCTTCGAAAATTTTTATTTCCTTCGATACAATATTAAATGAGACAAATACAGGGTGTAACAAAACACTTAAACCCTAGTAATACTTAAGGGGATGCTGCAGACCATCAAACTGAACAACTTTCACTATGGAGCCAACATCGAAATCGAGAAAAAAAAATCCGCTCTTTCATACAAAACTGCAGTAGGTACCGTCTCGACTCAAATGTATGGGGACGGCAGATTTTTTTTATTTTTTCTCGACGTTGGCTCCATAGTGAAAGTTGTTCAGATTGATGGTCTGAAGCACCCCCTTAAGTATTACTAGGGTGTTTTGTTGCACCCTGTAGAGGGTAGGACATTCCTATGTTTTTATTTTATTTTTTATTTTTCAATTTTGGACACAAACAGTCTTAATAAAAACAATACAGGGTGTACAATAAAATAGGACAGCTACTTAAAGGGGTGCTTCAGACCATCAAACTGAACAACTTTCTCTATGGGACCAATATCGAAATCGCGAAAAAAAAATCTGCTGTCCCATACATTTCAGTCGAGTTATGTTTGCAGTTTTGTATGGGAGAGCGGATTTTTTTTTCGTGATTTCGATATTGGTCCCATAGAGAAAGTTGTTCAGTTTGATGGTCTGAAGCACCCCTTTGAGTAGCTGTCCCATTTTATTGTACACCCTGTATATCTAAAACTAGTAAACAGATACCAGACTCGGAGGTCCCAAAAACTATTTTTTTACAATTTCTATGAAAAAATACTTCGGTGTTTGGCATAACATAAATTTGAGTTACGAATTTACAGTTTTAAGGAGTACCTTACATACATTTGGGTCGAGTAGGTAGCTCTTGACGTTTTGTATGAAACAACACATTTGTTCAGTATGATGGTTCGACGCACCCCCTAAATAATGTAAAGGATTAAAGTTTACTTAAAACACCCTTTACCTATACCTAGAGCAATACCTACTTAAAATATGCTCTATCTTGCGTCATGCCACACATAATTTCGTTTACGTAACTCGTAAAATTATTACGACCTACTAAATAGTTCAGAGTCAGTCGATGGACCTAAAAATATATCGTGACTTATTATATTGTCATTGCTATATTTCATCTGCTCAACAATAGTTTTATGTATTCTCATCTGGTATCTGTAAACAAAATATCGAACAGATCCAATAAAGTCTTGGCACTAAATTAGACAACCAATAAGTACCGAATATAAAGTCGATATACTTAGGTACTAATTAAATTATCGAAGCACCCTCGTCTCGTACCTACATAAATACCTACGAATAGATGATTATACCTAATAGCTTGTTCAAAATAAGATTACTTCTAGAGAACCTGGTTATTAAGTAGAGAACATGACATGAATTCTGTGTTCGTTCTTAATATGCTGACTCTTTTTAAGGGGACGATCAAGACCGTCAAATTGAACAACTATCTCTATGGGACCAACACCGAAAGCGCGAAAGAATAATCAGCTGTTTCATACATTTTGCTAGACTAGGATTGCAGTTTTGTATGGAACAGATAATTTATTTTTCTTGCGATTTCGACCTTGGTCCTACAGAGAAAGTTTTACAGTTTTATGGTCTGAAGCATCCTGTTTGATATGTAAAGCATTTAATTTAACACCCAGTATAGTATTTCTTTCAGAATAGCCACTGCTTACCCCCCACTAACTTCACATACCTCACCTCACCTCTCCCCGCAATTCGAGGGTAACTTTACGGGACCCGAGCAAGAAGTACCTATGTAACTACAGGACGCGCGCGCGTGCGAATAGGGCTATGCCATAGCACAATAGTGTTAGTTATTCTATGGCTAGGCTACATATCACCATCACTATCTAACAATTAACAACATACATCAAATCAGTACTGAACTGACCATATTCTCGATTTATTTTATTATTTTTTTACGTGGCAGGCAATAACCTACTTATACAGGGTGTAACAAAACACACTAGTAATACTTAAGGGGGTGCTTCAGACCATCAAACTGAACAACTTTCACTATGGAACGTCGTGCCAACGTCGAGAAAAAATAAAAAAAATCAGCTGTTCCATACATTTTAGTCGAGTCGGTACTGCAGTTTTGTATGTGACAGCAGATTTTTTTTTCTCGATGTGGGCCCCATAGTGAAAGTTGTTCAGTTTGATGGTCTGAAGCACCCCCTTAAGTTTTACTAGGGTGCTTTGTTACATCCTGTAAAAAATATGACGTAAACTGATTCCACTGAATACCTAATTATTTTCGCCGTGGTAAGCACAGGTAGTGCAGAGCGGTTAGGTCACAGGTAAACAGCGCTAAATTATCTTCTCATGAATACATAATAGGCAGGTAATAAGCGACGCTATCTAGTAGAAGCTTCGTTGTCTAAAATATAGTATGGTAACAAAGGACTGTCGTGATACAAGTATGTATCTATCTCATAAAGACTAGTTCTTATCTAACGTCCTAGCGAGCAAAGCAAGCTCGAAATATCACGGCAGTATGAATCAGTTATAATCAGGAGTGCGATTTTTGAAAGTCAAATCAGCAGTAGAAAGATGCATATCTCCAAGTAATTTTGACATTTACAACTGCTGAGTTCAACGAATGAGTTTCAAAAATCGCACTCCTGAACTACCCATGTCAGTAGCAAACAATAGCTTGGTAAATTAAAACCCAGAACCGAGCGAAGCGAAATCAGTTTTTTTTTTCTCGCTACGACTAGCCGGCTGAATGACTACGGCTGATGCATCTAAGATAGAATAGAAGTAATTACGACCCTTTGGAACCGTTGCACTATCTTTTGGAAAACACAGGTCTAAAATACCTATAGTATTTCGGGATACAATTTTGCCCGTTCTTACACACTAGTTACCTATTAAATTTTTTTTTTTGGAATTGTTTTGTTAGGTCCGACTCTAAGAGCAAGGATCTCCTGTATTCTTTGCTTTAGAATAAAGGAGATGCTCTTAGGTCCGACTTAACAATCTAACGAACACAGAGATCCACATTTGAGTTTTAATATGAAAGTTGTCCTCCCCCGAAATATAAAAGTGCAAAAACTAATATGCAGAGACTGATGTTGAAATGTCAATATATTGCTGACAACCTCTCCAATATTAACGTACCTAGGTGACTATGTACTGTAGTCTACGATATATAAACGCCTGGAGAGAGGCAGTGAAAAGGGTAGGGTCACTGATAGATAAGGCCCAGAGTCCCCGACAGTTGGCAACGTCATTGCCAGATCGTAAAGCCATCGGACCCTATTTATCGTGATCTCTTCACAGATTTCAATTTGAAATATTTCTTCTAAATCTCCCAATCTACCCCTGCTGCCTTCCAGATTAAACGGAGCAGACAAAAGTACGCAGTCAGGAGAATAATGTTCTAAGCTTTGCTGGCGGAACGGAGAATTTCAACGTGCGATATGCTTATTTGAAGGGAAAGTAAAACCCGTGTGTAAAATTGGTGTTGGAAACTAGTTATTTTGGAGCCTGAAGCAATCGAATTACTACTGGCTTTGCGGGGCCGGAGGCTTTAGAATGTTTGGTCCCTATGGATTTTGTTAAATCTCGATGAAATATCGTCGTGTATGAAATTGAAGACGATATTTAGCGTAGATTTTAATTTTTTTGTAATCTTCCGCCTGTACAGGATGTCATCTTAAATGCGTTACATGCTTCAATGAGGATGTTTCAGACCGTCAACCTAAACAACTTTCACTGTAGGAGATACATCCAAATCGCAAAAAAAAAACATATTTCATACATTTGGGTAGAGTAGCCATCGCCATTTTCTATGGAACATCCAATTTTTCATAGAAAAAGTTGTTTAGTTTGATGGTCTCAAGCATCGACTTAAGTATGTAACGTTTTAAGATTACACCCTTTATAGGTAGTATACATGTCCCATTGCAGGGCATAGGTTTTCTCTCAAAAATAACCGTGGGTTTTATTACCTAAACATAAACTTTGCGTAAATAAACAGTGGAAGAACCTTTCGCAATCAATGTTGAAACTTTAGAAGCTACTTTTAATATGTAAAACGAATTTCCGATTCGACCTTACCCTATTATTCTTAAAGTAAATTGTTTATTTTAATTGATGAGCAGGCGGGAAACATTCGTTTCTAATGTTTATATAACGAAAACCATGATGACGTTACGCATATCTTCTACACAGCATCAGCTAAGAAAAAAAATGATAGCAGTTAAATGTTCTACCAGTCTACTTAGGAATTTTTCTCTTTAGGTTTTCGTTCGGAAAATAAATTCAGATTACTATAATATAAACAAAAAACATACCACGATCAAATCAATGATCTTTTCCGAAAAGGACAAGTGCGTAGCACCCTCAATCGACGGAAGTGCATGAAAAGATGTATGAATGTCAATGAGGCTAGAGAAGTGTGTCAGAGTCGTAGCGTGTGGCGATCTGTGGTCTCTGCCTACCCCCTTGGGACAATGGCGTGAGCTTATGTATGTACTATAATATAAGTAAACTAGTGTTGACCCGCGACTTCGTCCGCACAAATTATACAGGGTCCTTAGGTTTTCGTTCGGAAAATAAATTCAGATTACTATAATATAAGTAAACTAGTGTTGACCCGCGACTTCGTCCGCACAAATTATACAGGGTCCTTCTTAATATGCTGACAGTTTTTTAAGGCGATGACCAGACCGTCAAACTGAATAACTTCGTCTATGGGACCAACATCGAAATCGCGAAAAAAAAAACAGTTGTCCCATACGTTTGGCTCCGAGCAGGTTTGCAGTTTTGAATGGAAGTGATGATTTTTTTTTCGCGATTTCGATGTTGGTCCCATAGAGGAAGTTGTTCAGTTTGATGGTCTGATCATCCCCTTAAAAAAGTGTCAGCATATTAAGAAGGACCCTATATATCAGATTTTAAGTCAGATCATATGCTATCAAACAAAAAAAGATTCATCAATATCGGTTCAGTAGTTTTTACGTGATGCTCGTTCAAACAAACAAACACACAAACAAACAAACAAACAAACAGACAGACAAAAAATCCAAAAATTTGTGATATGGAATCAGGGACACCTAAAAACCATATCGTAACTTTTTTTTTGTTAATATTTTCAACGTATGTATGTATGTAGTCGTGAGCATATGCTTATGCTTATGCTTATGCTTATCTTCAATGTACAGACACACTCTTTTTTCTAATAGTTTAGATATATTATACACATCAACTTTCGGGAAGAATTGACAGTGAAAAATAAATCCGTTGCGTGGTTTAGAAGAAGTAGGTAAGCGAAGAAACAGAAACAATGAGGACAGACGCGATAGCGACTTGGTTTTATACTATTAAGAGAAGATTTAATTAGAGAAGAGAAGATTTGACAATTTGTGACGTGGTGGTTCAGTGGCGAGTAACCTTGCCTGCCGTGCAGGAGGCGATGGTTCGATCCCCGTCCAGGCCGACTCGTAACAATAAGTTTTTCGGAATTTATGTACGATTTGTAACACCACTGGCTTTTCGGTGAAGGAAAACATCGTGAGGAAACCTGCATGCTTCAATTTCGAGGCATGTATCGTACCTACTGTCCATTACAAGTGGCGAGACGGGCTCACTCCCCGTCATACTGGACAGAGTTTCGGTGCTACTAGTGAAACGTGGATGTTCTGAAGTTTCAGAATATCTCTGACTACCCCCTCGGGGAATATAGTCGTGAGCATATGATATTAGATTTTTGGGACTGAATTACGCATAAACTGAACTTGCTGAACGGATTGGGATAAAATTTGGCACATAGAATATGTTGTGGATTAAAAAAGGATAAGTTCTTTTAAATTTTAATGTCAACGCAGACAAAAGATAATAAGTTCTTAATAATTGGTATCGTAAATATACTCAAGAGTGAACGCTGATTAAACATACAGGGTGTAAGGAAAAGTATCATTAGCCTTTAAACCACATATCTACCCATCAAAATGAACAGCTTTTACCATGGGAGCAAACTTGTTAGAACAAAAAAAATCTGCAGTCCAATCGGTCCAATACGTTTGATTTGAATCGAGTAGGTATTGCAGTTAGTTCTGATAGGTTTGCTCTGATAGTAAAAGTTGTTCAGTTTGATGGGCAGAATATGTGGTTTAAAGGTTAATTATACTTTTCCTTACACCCTGTATAACCGGCAGTTGTAGCAATGATTCTGACCATCCCAATAGGGATTATGGTCGTGAGCTTATATGTAGAGTTTCCTTCAAAAGAGTCGACACAGCAGTTTTGCATTTCTCTCGCAGACAACAATAAACTTTCAGCACAGTTAAGCTAATATCTACCTTCGTGCATCTGTAATTAGTACTTTTGTGCACTCATGTTTTTCTCCCCCGTTTTCAGGTAATTTTAATTAGCGTCACGGTAAAGTTTTAGTTCGTTGTTTAGAAAACAAAACGCTCGCGACACTTTGTACAAATTAACTAGTAATTGAGATTAATTAAAAGTAAATTGGATGTAATAGAACTTGAGTACTATTTTAAATTATACATCTGTCGGTTACATATTGTTTTAATGCTAGTTAATTTCAAGTCATTACATTCTTTACGTTTATTACTTCATCAACCTTCATGACTTCACCAACTTTGTCATCAATTCAATTCAAGTTAACGCTCTTAAGAGTCCTTTTACCGTTCAGTGACGCCCTCATCACAATATTTGAGATTTCTCAATAATAAATAAAAACCGGTCAAGTGCGAGTCGGGCTACTCGCGCACCGAGGGTTCCGTACCACAACACCACAGAACACAACATTATTAACGTAGAAAAAAACTTTTTTTGTCCGGGACCTTTAGCGCGAGACCGACTCACACTTGGCCGGTTTTTAGTATTTTTTTGTTATTCTGTATAGTTTGCTCTATAATCACACTAAGTTTGACGCTTGTATGTATTACCGTTTTTACTATATAGCGTGAAGAAAAAACGTTGATAAAAACAAGTTTCTGGTTGAAAACCCCCCTTTATTTTTTACTTTTTGACATTTTTATTATTTGTTGACAAATTCGCCGTAATAACGTATAATGTGAGAAAATTTCAACTATCTAGCTATTACAGTTCAAAAGTTACAGCCCTAAATAGGTATGACAGACGGACGGACGGACGGACAGACAGACGGACGGACGGACAACGTAGGCTTAGTAATATGGTCCCATTTTCACCCTTTGGGTACGGAACCCTAAAAACCAAAATGAAAAAGTTCTACTCCAACTTACTTCTTCTTGTTGTGGTGCCATCTCCTATCGGAGGTTGGCTTGCTCCAACTAAATACATAAGCCTAAAAAGCTATTGATAAAGAATACATACTTTTATAGGTTCTAAACATTATTATTATTTAACAATAGTATTCTATTTAAGAATATAGAGATAAACGTAAGAGGCCGTTTTTTTCTTTCTTCAAATTCGAATGTTTAAACCTATAAAACACCTATAAAAGTATTGTATAAAAAATGCTTTAAGGCTTTTGTACTAAGTCGGAGTAGCACTTTTACAATTTAGGTTTTCTTGATTGAAAAATCTTTGATATTGCGATGAGAGCGCTACTGAACGGTAAGAGGACTCTTAATCAGGAACAATAATGATGGAAAAAAATACGAGTTACTTGTGATACTAAAAGAATAGCATCTGCTCTAATTGGAAACGTATCCCCACGACGGACAATAAAACATAGAAGGCACGACAAGTTATAAAGTTTATGATCAGGGGGGACGGACTTTGTGACCAAGTTGCAAGGCAAAACTCGATACAGGTATCGACATTTTTAGAGGCGGAAATGCTTACTTTTACTTTATTCCTCTGAGGGTTAAAGACCCTGTTATTTATAGAAAACGGGGGCAATATTTTTGACACAGAACATTATAAGAGGGGTTAGAAATGCAAAGGAGCGGTTTTTCTTCGGAGACGGCTGTCGCCAATTGTCTAGGAGGTACGTTATTAACCAGTTCATACTTTACATTTGAATTACTTTAAAACCAATTTAAAACACGATTTTTTTGTAGATTGTTCTCACTATTAGAAGAATCACCGTAAAGTGACGCGATGTTCAGAGACTCGACGTTGGGAGACTCGACGTACGGAGGCGATCGACGTAAAGGGAATGATTCCCAATTACTTACTCATGCCCTCTCGTTCGCAAGACGCCGCACGCCTTATAGTGCTATGCAAATCATTGCATAACCTGTGGCGACGCGTTCCACGCCTACTTTGCACTTCTAACCCATCTTATAATGTTCTGTGATTTTAGAACTAAGTTTATTCCTAAAGCGCTAATGCGCGCTGCATACAAACGAAGTTTGGTCGTAGTTTCAATGGTACCGATTCGGACTGTGCCACGACTTAACTAAATTTATTCCTGTCACTTTCTAGAATAAGATAAAGAAAAGAGACAGAAAACCAACAACTGACTTTAGTGCTGTCAAAGTGACGTTACACACCCAAAATAAGATGCCATCATAATGTACGCCATCTTATTTAAGGCGGTTTTGGGCGTGTAACGTCACTTTGACAGCATTAAAGTCAGTTATTGGTTTTCTGTCTCTTTTCTTAATCTTATTTTAGAAAGTGACAGGAATAAATTTAGTTAAGTCGTGGCTCAGTCCGAATCGGTACCAATATTAACCAATTAAAGTCAATGCTTTTTTTCAGAAACAATCTAGAAACTAATCTCTATGCTTAATATGAATCGGATATTTAAGATTTGTATGGAAATCTTCAAGGCACTGTAACTTTAAAACTACTTATTATCCTTCTTATATCTACATTTTAACGAAAATCTGACTCATTACAAGCATAGAGTGATTAGTTTCTAGATTGTTTCGGAAAACATTCATCATCATCATCATCATCTCAGCCGATGGACGTCCACTGCTGGACATAGGCCTCCCCCAAGGATCGCCATACATTATTTGACTTTAATTGGTCATTATTAAAAATATACCTAACCAGACTTCGTTTGAAGAAGCGCGCTCCGAATTATATCCCCTTAATATGGAAATTAAATTTTAACGTTACATGTTGCAAGTTGAACAACCAGTAAAATCAAGAATTGTTCAGATAACTAGGTACCCACTTTAAAATTAAGAATAGTTTACACTCCTTACAGAAAATAATGAAACGAGCAAAGCCACGTTCAAAACTTGGTTTAGTTACTTATATCGGAAGTTATATGATAGAGCTGCAAGTAGAATGCCTTTGAGTGGGTAGAGTACAGTAGAGTATAGACCGACGCTGCCGTCCGGAAATGCAGAGATCGACTTAATGGAAAAAGCTTGCATTTCGTGCACAATACATTGATAGAATGTTTTTTTCTAATAGTTCGGTTTTTTGTTAGAAATTCCAGTTGAAAGTTCGTGTACGTACCTATATTATAATCAACCGACAGAATCATCTTTAGTCAATTATTTTAATCAAATGAACTATATTTAAATGAAAACAGAACAAAATCAGTAAACATAACTAACTAATCTAAACTATTATAAAACTGTAACAGAACTGTGTCTGTACATTGAAGATATTTACAAAAAAAATTACGACATGATTTTTACCTGTCCCTGATTCCAAATCACAATTTTTTTGATTTTTTCTCTGTCTGTTTGTTTGTTTGTTTGGGTGTTTGTTTGTTCGAGTATCTACAAACCGTTCGAGTACGCAAAAACTACTGAACAGATTTTGATGAAACTTTTTTTATTTGAAAGCTTATCATCTGACTTAAAATCTGGTATATAATTTATGTATATTATCTGGTATAAACGGACGAAGACGCGGGTAAAAGCTCGTATCAAATAAAATTAACTATATTCCAGTACATGTTGTTTATCATTATAATTATTAGCTAACGTAACTCAATCTCTGACATGAGACAATGCCAAGCAAAAATAAATTGTCAACATTTTCAATACATGTTTTAGTACTTAGCCTACCACAATAGACTAATCAACACTTACCAGTATGAAACCACGGTCCTGTAGTTTCTTATAAAAACGTAACACTATCCGTCCAAACTACACTGCACTTGCAACCGAAGTTGTAACACTACAAACGTTATTTCAGATCGTGCGCACATGAATTACAGAACATGAAATTAGTTTCGCATCTCCATTCATGACTACACATGAGCATAGAAGCTCGGAGATGCCGGCACCACTCTGTTGTCTTTCAATACATAAACAAACTGACGAGCGGGGTGAAGCTAGCTGTGTATGTGGCTGCTACTATCGGTTTCATTATTGATACGAAAATACGAAGTCGATGAGTTTTACGATAGTATTTTCAAATCACTGGTTTAGCCCGAAATCCCATATCACAGCGGAGCCGAGATGTGTAATGTCAAACAATAAAAAATAGCTTGATTCTGTCGAGCGAGAAAAATTTAGCAATTCGATTGGTTAATCTTACAGTTTACACTGCTGCGCTTTGGCGAATTACAGGCCTAAAGACAAGACTTTATATCAGTATAAAACCTTAGATTTTTTAATTTTGTTTTTACAGTTTCTCTCAAAAAAGTAAAGAATGGAACACTTAGGTTATTGAGACTTCGCTGTTTATGTTGTATGTATACCACAACAGGTTTCTCTCAGATGTTCCCTAAGCAGATCGTGTTTTATTCCTTTATTCCAGACAAGGAGACATTATTTTCACTACTCCCAGATTTACTGGCTGAACATGTATCGCACGGAACAGAAAGAATGCTGACAAGTTATAGGTCAGTCATTTTACGGAGTTTTGTTAGGCGGGGTAGGGAGTAATTATTAATTGGACTTTTAAACTGTAACTGGCACCATTTAGTGACAAAAATAATATCCTAAACCATATTTAAAAAAAAATTGCTACGCAACATAGAAATCAAAATTGTGTGTCTCAGAAGGCTTTTAAATTAATAATATTAATACCAATGCACTCATTTGAATTAGATTTAACAATATACATTATTTTTGATCAAATAAATAGGCATTAAAATTAAAAAAATGAGTTATTAGACGACCCGGTTGGTGTAATGGTTACCACGCCGGACTGCCAAACCAGGGTCCTGGGTTCGAATCCCGGTTCGGTCATGGATGTTTATATGTTTGTGCCGTCGTTGTATGGTTTCCATAATAAACAGCCTATAAATAGTGCTTTCTTGGGATCATTACAATGTATGTGCCTGTGAGCGAATATTATTATTATTATTTATTAGAAAATACGAATGTATTTTTCAAAACCTTCTAAGTAGGCAAAAATATTTACACCATGTTTGAAGTATACATATATGATGGTAAAGCCTTAAATATTTGCAAAAAAAAATTATCATCAGGTTTTTTAAAACGAGATAATATCTATATTTTAAAATTGAAACTGTTGCTGACGTAATTTTTTTTAAAAATTGGCTCTTCAATATTATAGCGAAAAAAAATGCAATTAGTAATTAGTCCCGGCTCAAACCGTAAAATGACTGGGCTATTAAAGAGAAACTGCCCAGCAGTTGGACTTTGACGTTTAGCTTTTTCGAATAGGTAGGTACCATAATAATTAAAATTTAATTCTTTCCGCATTAGTAACACATTCAGACCCACATCCCCAGCTTCAAATAAAAAGTTTATTCTTTTGAAGTAAACACAAATATGGACATGATTGTTTTAATTGACATCTAACACTTATTTTAATAACACTACAAACATTTGTCAACTTACAAGCATGCAATGTCTAATTCTATGTGGTTAAGCCATGGTCAAACCCGAGTCTTTTTAGTCAGATTCTGTAGAGTAAGTAAAAAGAAACTACACCAACGTGACTAAGTCACGTAGTAGGGGTCAGCCCCAGATTAGCGCTAGTGTGACGTACCCGAAGCTTCCGCGTCTGCGCCCTGCAGCGATCGGATCCTTCGGGACCACGCCGAAATGAACATTGTATCCTTGCAACAAAGTCCATTAGGACGAAGCTTTGTCACCCTACACGCTAGTTAACTTAATCTTACCAACGTATTCTCGACTTAAGTTGAAGGTGATAAGGTTGAAATTAAAGTAGGGTAGAAATGCTGCAGGCGCATCACGTGCAGGGGGGTTAAATGATTGCAGTTTGGTGAACCATCGTAGCGACCGACCCCTCAATCTCAGTTTAGGGTTACAAAATAAATAAAACCATAACATCGAGATAGCTATACGGGGTTTTAAAAGGATCGTCAGACCATCAAACTGAACAACTTTCTCTGTAGGACCAATTTCGAAATCGCGAAAAAGAAAAACAGCTCTTCCATACAAAACTGCAATCTTACTCGACACATGTATGGGACAGCTGTTTTTTTTTTTTGCGCGATTTCTGTGTTGGTCCCATTTATAAAGTTGTTTAGTTTGAGCCCGATTGCGCTAATTTAAAACATCGAAGTTATATTCTTATCCAATTTCAGTTCTAATCACATTGCAATCCAATTACTATTCAACTGTGCTGAATTCCGCATCGCGCTAAACTCTATGTAACTGACAGCCTTTAACGTCTGAGCGATCTGTCAAAACGGCTCTAAAGGCTGTCATGAGCTGTACCGCGATTAGCGCAATACCAATTGTGTCAAAAGTTATGATTCGTACGTAATCCAGTCACGGTTCCATCACCGAATATTTACCGCGATTGCAGCCCTGGTCATCCCCTTAAAAATATGTCAACATATTAAGAAGGACACTGTATCGCATAGGTACCTATCACGATACATCTATATAATAAATAAAAAATATAAATATTTAAATATTTAATTTAATTCGATAGAAAATACGGAAACCGGGATAGCTATAAAAGTGTAGCTTTTTCGTTTACGTTGTTTCCTTTCTCCATACCCTCAATTCGTTATTTATTTATTATGCATGAGCGCTTTGATTTTATATTTCCCTGAATGAATCTCGAAGCTACAAGCAAACTAACTAGCGCTGGATGCGCCCATAGGCAGTAGCGTAGCGAGGGGTGGGGGGGCAGGGGGGGCAAATGCCCGGGCGGCACTTTACTAGGGGCGGCAAATTCGGGAAAAATATAGATTGATTGAGCTCTCTCTATAACCAATTCGTAGATCAGAGAAAAGTCGAGCTCGCTTCGCTCGCTCTAAGTTTCTCTTTTAATTACTGTGTCTACACAATAATCCTAAACAGTTCTGACCACAGCTAAGAGGTGGTGCTAAAAATGTCTAGCTTGCTTCGCTGGACCTATAGCTTTTACTTAGGCTACGGCTAGAGTTGCCAGGTGTCCCGATTTGCGCAGGACGTCCCGACTTTCAGGGTCTGGGGACGCGTCCCGATTTGGACCTGATCGGGACACTAAATGTCCCGATAAATCAATGAATTTATTAAAAACCATTATTATTAGAAAAAATAAATAAATTACGCATCACATCACTATATCGAGTGCGACAATGCGCTCAAAATAGAAGAAAAAACAAAGAAGAATGTGTTCTTTCCTTGATGTTTGGATGAAAAGTTACTCGTTCATCAAACCCGCTCCAAATACTAAGTTTAAAGTACTTTGCACATAATGCTGTCTGTCTTTTATTAAGTATGTAGGATTCAATTTAGATGTTGGATCTTCGCGAAACGCAGTTAATTTTAAAATACATTGTTTTTTGTGTGTCCCGATCTACAACCCTTAATCCCGATTTGTTTTACCTTTAAAACAAATAGGACCTGGCAACCCTAGCTACGGCACATGTTTTGTACGTGAAACGACTGATTCGTATTGAGACGGAAAGTTGAGCTCGCTTCGTTCTCTCTAATTTTCTATTTTTGCATAGCTTTGGGTGTACCACGGGAAATGCCTACTGCATTAAAAGATGTCTGACTACAATCCAAAGTGAGGTGTTATTTTTTATATAGGCAGGTAAAATAAGGGGGCGGCAAAATCGGGTTGTGGCCCGGGCGGCAGAAACCACGCTACGCCACTGCCCATAGGCGTCCGCAAATACCTACTAGCCTGCGTCGCCGAGAAAATTACCCGAGTCCTACTACTGGTCTAAAAGTACGATATGGTAGTACTATTGGTAGTACCACGTCACGGGTTATAAAGGCGTAGATGCCCGGTTATAGGTACTGCTTCTGAACCCACCTCTGATGGTATCGATTTCCCGTTCCATCGGATTCATAGGGCCCAGATATCCCCGATAAAACGAGAAAAATCGATGTGCCTCTTGTGTTGCATAAGTTCTCGTTTTGTCCCAGAAGACCTAAAAAAAAATCCTGCGTACCTAATTGCTTTTCTCATAAAGCAGTCGCTTGCTGTTATGTTGTCGAAATCGACTATGAGAAATTCATTCGTTCTCAGTCAGAGTTCGTCGGGTGCAATATAAAGTTCCTACGCACGAATAATTGAGTTTGAAAGTATACCCAACATCAGTAAGCACATACTCATACATTACGAGCTGTGGCTAGGGTTTATTTTCAAAATAAGTTTGTTAATGAATTTTTACCCGACGACGGCGTAGTCAATGCCGGTTAATGTTTTGAGTAACTACTAGAGTTTACTCTTGACTTCGTCCGCACAAATTATATTCCGGATTTTAAGTTTAAACTATCAAACAAAAAGGTTTCATCAAAATCGGTTCAGTAGTTTTTGCGTGATGCTCGAACAAACAAACAAACAAACAGACACAAACCTTCTAAATAAAAAAAAGATGATTTAGAGCCACCTAAAAACCATATCGTAAACTTTTTTTTGTCCATCATCCATCCATACAGCCCTTGATCAGTCCGTCTTCGGACATAGGGCCTCCTCCATATTTCTCCATGACGATGACGTTCTCATCTCGCCCTCTGCATCCAGTTCGGACCCGCGTGCATCCTAATGTCATTGACCCATCTTTTTGGTGGGCGGCCTCTACCTCGCGTGGTTTCTCTGGGCCTCCACTCCAGTGTTCTTCTGGTCCAACGCTCAGAAGTCATACGAGCAACGTGGCCTGCCCATCTCCACTTCCGGCGTTCTATAGTGGCTATCACATCCACTTTTTTGTTATAAACATCTTAAATTTAAAGACAGACACCCTTCTGTTACAGTTTTATAATACACGAGCTTTTACCCGCGACTTCGTACGCATAAATTATATACCAGATTTTAAGTCAGATGATAAGCTATCAAACAAAAAAAGTTTCATCAAAATCGGTTCAGTAGTTTTTGCGTGATACTCGAACAAACAAACACCCCAACAAACAAACAAACAAACAAACAGACAGACAAAAAATCCAAAAATTGGTGATTTGGAATCAGGGACAGGTAAAAACCATGTCATAATTTTTATTTTGTAAATATCTTCAATGTACAGACACATTTCTGTTACAGTTTTATAATAGTTTAGACCATAAAGATATTATACCTTACGGAATAGAGTAAGTGACATGAGTTGTCAAATGAAACCGTTTTTGGACGTTTTTTGGAGTCCTCGGCAGGGTAAAAATTCGATTTCTGTGTATTAATTCTCAATCTAACGTGAAATGGTGAATAATTTAATGAAACAGTGTTAGTATATTTTACAAAATTATCTACGATTTCACTTTAGGTTCACGATTATTGACAGAAGAATTTTTACCAGGACTCCAAATCCCCAAAAACGGTTCTATTGCCTCGCGTCACGTATCTCTTTCTATTATACAGGCATGCCGCTAGGTACATCTCGCTCTCCCAGCTGTCACCGTCTCTCTTACGTAGTGTAATACCTTTATGGTTTAGACTGACCTGCAAAACTAAGTATCACACTTTAATTAGACGGCAATTTGAAAATGAGTGTTTTTGTTAATAAATAATGTTTTTTTTTTCAGGCGTTCCTTTAACACGTTGAACGCCGTCGGGTCACAATAACAATAGATTGCCCATTGTTTGTCGGTCATTTGGCTGTCAAAGCCTTAAGATAGACAATGAAGTTTTAATTTTTTTTTTTCGAAAATTGCTCTGCAATCTTGTGCACTTTAAAGGTTATTGCAATTTTAGAAGTGTGGTACTACTAGGTTTTGAAGGCCAGTGTAGTTGAGATGTAGCATTTAAGCCATATCTTAAGATACTTACATAGAAGAATTTTTCACCTGGAGCTGCCAACTGCCAATAATAACTGCAAAGCGAAGTACGCCGTGTAGGTCGAATTCTTGTCCATTGAAGGTTAGTGACGAACCGCTCCTAGCACAAGCTTAAGCTTAGTTGGAGGATTTGGCAAGAAAATAATAGGTATTGTAGGGACCTAGTTACCTACATTTGAAGGCTAACAGAATAGTGATGCAATGCCTGAGGCCTGTGCCCTGCATGGGACGTGTATACAGGGTCCTTCTTAATATGCTGACACTTTTTTAAGAGGATAATCAGACCATCAAACTGAACAACTTTCTCTATGGGACCAACATCGAAATCGCGAAAAAACAATCAGGGGTCCCATACATTTGACTTGAGGTTTGCAGTTTTGTATGGACAGGCCGATTTTTTTTTTTTCGCTATTTCGATGTTGGTGCCATAGAGAAAAATGTTTAGTTTGATGGTCTGATCTTCCCCTTAAAAAAGTGTCAGCATATTAAGAAAGACCCTATATAGGCTGTGATGATGATGACGACCGAACCGGGATTCGACCCCAAGACTTCTCAGTTCGGTGGTAGGTAATGGTGATGACAATTACATCAACTGGGTCTTCAAATGTTATCAATTTTGCAAAAACTGTTTTCTGGTTTTACTTTCATTCAAACGTTCAAAAATGTAAGTTCGTTAAAATTGTAGTTCACAAGAACATTATAGGAATTTTCATGCGACGTTCCAGGAAGTTGTGAAGTTATTAAATAGTATACAGATGGTTGTTTCACATAGTTATCTCATCGGCCGGCTTAGTAGGTCAATCGGCAAATGTTTGCTCGCTTTCATTGCTTGCTTGATGCATGCGGATACAGTTATTGGAGAGTACTAATTTAAACTAGCGTATGAATTGTAATAGAGGTGCGTTATGATATCGTCAGGAATAGTGCAATAGGGACGATGACTGATCCTGGAAATCCATATAGGGTCCTTCTTAATATGCTGACACTTTTTTAAGGGCATGATCAGACCATCAAACTGAACAACTTTCGCTAAAGGACCAACATCGAAATCGCAAATAAAGAATCTGCTATATACATTTGGCTCGAGTAGGTTTGCAGTTTTGTATGGAGGAACAGATTTTTTCTTCGCGATTTCGTTGTTGGTGCCATAGAGAAAGTTGTTCAGTTTGATGTTGTGATCATCCACTTAAAAAAGTGTCAGCATATTAAGAAGGACCCTGTATGTTGGGACTAATTACAGAAATAGGCATTTTGACCACAAAAGGCAAAAGGAAAAAGTGACCACTTTTGGCGGTTTTCAAATATCATAAAAACTAATCCGTAACGACTCGATAACATTAAAATCAGCAATGACTAGAATGTGACATTCTTGTTATTTTATTACTGTTTTATTATCTACGCCTAACGAAAAAAAAATTATCACTTTATCACTGGAACCTTACCGTTGCACGTGTCCCTTAGATTTAGCATTTTCGAGTTATTTTTTCAGAGTTTTCAGAGTTTTTTATTCCGAGCAACGTGCGAGCCAGGTGCCAAGTTAATTCGCCCAGGCTGTAATTGAACTTTGACTACCTACTTATTAAGGACTAGTTACGCGTGTCATTCTTCTAACAAAAATTACTGCCACTTTTTGCGAGGGGCGAGGTAACATGAAATCCGCAATTTTGGATTTTATTAACCGACTTCAAAAAAAGGAGGAGGTTTCTCAATTCGACCGTATATATTTTTTTTTAATGTTTGTTCGCGGATAACTTCGTCGTTTATGAACCGATTTTGATGATTTTTTTGTTGGAAAGGAGATATCCCAAGTGTGGTACCATGATAAGGAAACCAGGATCTGATGATGGATCCCAGAGAAATCGAGGGAAACCTTCGAAAATTGTAGTGCCGACTAGTGCGTTTGTTAATTTAAAGCACTACATTAAATCGAACTAATGAATTCACCACTGAAAATTGTGAAATAAACAAAATTTTAACAAAAAATTAAAACCGCCTGCAAAAAAACTAAAAAGGTAATAATATTGCAGCCGATGACTTTTTCGTTCGCATCATAAGAAAATTAATTTGTTTTATAGAAGTCGGTGTCAAGCCAAGCCAAAAAATGCAAGCCCTGTCGCGAATCGTACCGGCTTGACAGCGACTTCAATAAAACAAATTAATTTTCTTATGATGCGAACGAAAAAGTTATCGGCTGCTTATTTTTTAACTTTTTATTTTTTTTGAAGGCGGTTTTAATTTTTTGTTAAAATTTTGTTTTTCCCCATAACTTTAGAGACTCTAATTTTGAATGTTCAAAATCATGAAAGTAGTCTCGAGTGAACCCCAAACGTAATAAGTTCGTAGTTATTGTTTCGCAATGATAAAGTATAAAATTGAATGATGATGACAACATGATCAATTGTTCTTATACTGTGGCAGAGGGGAAATGCTACCGCAAGGCCAGTCTTTATAATAAACAGTCAAAGTAAAATTGTAAAGTTGAAATTGAATGGATTATGTATTGCATTTAGAATTTAGATGTATCGTGAAAATATGATAATTTTTATGATAAATTTTTTGATGTCGCATTAACGACGATTAAAACAGATAGTGAATCGCATAATTAAATTTTAATACGTTAAAACATTAAAATATACATAATATTATATTACTTAGTTAACTCATTTAAATTGACACACTTTTACATAAATGGCAGTATAGGGCAAGTTGCGAATGTAAAATTTGGAACTAAAACTATAATATAGTCATTATTATTGTAGATGTACATTATGTAATGTAGGTAGGTATATAAACTTTAATTAGTTTAGTATAATTTTATCATCATTGAAAACACTGAAGATATTTCCAAAAATAGCTTAATAAAATAGGTACGATTATACAGAACAAAACAACCTAGTAATACTTAAGGGGGTGCTTTAGACCATTATCATAGCGTAAATACAATAAAGTGGGTGCGCTTAGTGGCCGCGTTGGGTCCATAGATAAGCTACTATTGTTGGGTCTATGCTTGCGCGGAGTGCGGGGGGGCTCGCGCGGTGTGCGGAGGGGTGAGGCTACGGCCGTTGGGGTACAGCGCGCAGGTGAATCGGTACTGGTACCGCGCCCCCGCCACCCGCACCTCGCGCACGATAGGCCTGTCGCGGACCCGAGAGCGCCCTCACTATTAGTATATTCCTACGAATAAGAATGTATAGAAAGAAATGTAAATCAAGCTCAAAAAGTGACCCCAAAAAAAGTACACAGTGTTCGAAATTTGTTCCTTAAAAACTACACCTTGCCGCCAAAACTCATACAAAATGTCATTTTTCAAAGGGTGCCAAAAATTATGTTGCTTTTGTTTAGAGTTATTCTTCCATAGTTATTCTTATTCGTAGGTATATTCACTTTGCCATTACACTGAACAATTTTCACTATAGAGCCAACTTAGGAACAGCGAACAAAAGGCCTGCCGCTGAGCTGTCCCAAACATTTTAGTCGAGTCGAAAACTGCAGCGCGCAACTGCCGCGGCATTTCGGTACTGCAGTTTTGTATGGAACAGCCGATTTATTTTTCGCGATTTCGATGTTGGCTCCATAGTAAAAGTTGTTCCATTAGGGGGTCTGAAGGTACTTCAAGTACTACTAGGGTGTTTTGTTACACCCTGTATAATATTTTCAGAATTTTGTGAATTGTTTATTCCATGCATGTAGTTTTTGAAATATGTCCGAATGTGGATATTGGATATGTTTACATTACTATTACTTGTGTCATACATAAGCTCATAAGTAGTCATCATCATCATCATCTTATTTAAGAGCTACGCTCTTGTCGGTGGAGTATTCCCCAATCCAGTAGTTCCATACGTAATAAAATGTACTAAGTATATAATTATAGCAAAATGTAATCAAAAGCTATAAAAATTGTGTTTTTACATTTTATCCATTGGTATACATAGATCCCATAGCACTTAATCTTACATTTTATATAAGTAATTTATATACGTAATAATATATTCGATTAAAATAATTAAATATCATAAAGTGTATAATAATTGTGTTTAAACATATCTCTTTAATGTGCAAAGCAAATACAAACTTGTGCATAACTTATGTACTAAAACATTAGATTACGATACGAACCATACTATTTTCAATAATATAATGTAATATAATAATTAAACAAATTAAAAAATACTAAAATCTCATCACTTGACTAGAATCGTACCCTGCACTTCCTGACAGGAACTAGGAACGAAGGCCTTTTTATTAAGGGGGCACCGAGCCTACTGTGCTGCCCCCAACAATTTTTTTTAATTTCTTAACAATTAAACAACATTTCCAAAAAACAAGAACGTCACAGCATTGTAGTCATGATGGGCTTACAATTTATCCAAACATTACAGATTATTATGTTTTATGCTTTTAGTTATTAATTTATTATCGTTAAAATCACAAAAAGTTTTGGCCATGTGACATTCTTGTTTTTTGGAAATGTTATTTAATTGTTTAGAAATAAAAAAATACGATTGCGGGCAGCACAATAGACTCGGTAAGAAAAGATTTAAGAAAGATTTCTCTTAAGAAAGAATTTACCTTAGCTTAATTTGTCGCTATGCTGAAATAAATGGGTAAATAATTCTAAAACTAGCCACCTGAATGCTAGCGTCACACTATTAAAAATAATACTGCAATCATGTTCTTCCTTCTACATTTTAAATCAAAATCAGTCTCTTTATAATTTATGTTTTGGATCCAAATATTTTTAGAGATAAACAAGAAATATATTATTCATATAAATCGTGGCACATTTGTTTAGATAAAATTCATGAAAAATATTACATTTTTATCCATACAAGAATATACGAGAATGTATAAAATCACAGATATTATGATAATCCCAAGGGTGCAATTTAAAACTATGTTAGACCAAAGGCGCAAACAAGTAAATGTATACAACATTCTTGTTTACATTTTGTGCTCATTTTCTTGAATTCATTTATTATGTTTGAAAACCACAAAATGCAGAGACAAATATAAAACACAAGAGGAATAGGCAAGTGAGCAGACAAGAGTATCAAATAGCAATTTTCTATTATTTTCTGCAGCAGCATGAACCATAGCTTGCTCTCACATGCTGCAGGAATTTCATTGATGCAATGGGCAAGTGAGCAGACAAGAGTATCAAATAGCAATTTTCTATTATTTTCTTCAGCAGCATGAATCATAGCTTGCTCTCACATGCTGCAGGAATTTCATTGATGCAATGGGCAAGTGAGCAGACAAGAGTATCAAATAGCAATTTTCTATTATTTTCTTCAGCAGCATGAAGCACAGCTTGCTCTCACATGCTGCAGGAATTTCATTGATGTATTGTAACGGTTGTGTATTTAATATACATTTATTCTATTCTATTCTGTTCTTCTAGTTAGTGAATAATAATGTGTTGCGGAGCTACACAACTGTTTGAAACTCCCGTTTCTCTCACCTACTCCCTCCTCTTGTGTTTCATACTCCTTGAGATATTACACAAGTTCCATTTCTAAGAAATGCTTCGTCAGGTACACGCATACTTAGTACGCGTATGCAGCATGTGCGTATATCGGAAGCTGGTGCTTGTGACGTCACGACGTACTGGTATGTTACATGGTTCGAAAGGATAATTATCATTGATAATTATCAAGATATTTATCATGATATTTATTTATTGATAAATATACAATGACAATACAATTTTCTTGATAATGTCAAACAAAAGCAATGTGACGTTATGTGTATCCGATCACGATTCGTGAAAAAAGAAGCTCACAAACAAGAAATCAATTTTCTCACTGTTTTCTGTTGTTTTTCTCAATTATAAGCATAAGCATATGCTCACGACTATATTCCCCGAGGGGGTAGTCAGAGTTTTTCTGAAACTTCAGAACATCCACGTTTCACTAGTAGTACCGAAACTCTGTCCAGTGTGACGGGGAGTGAGCCCGTCGCCACTTGTAATGGACAGTAGGTACAACACATGCCTCGAAATTGGAGCATGAAGGTTTCCTCACGATGTTTTCCTTCACCGAAAAGCCAGTGGTGTTACAAATCGTAATAAAATCCGAAAACTCATTGGTACGAGTCGGCCTGGACGGGGATCGATCCATCGCCTCCTGCACGGCAGGCAAGGTTACTCGCCACTGGACCACCACGGCTTGTCGGCTATGCCGGCGTTTTTCTCAATTATCTGTTACTTAATTTGTGATTTGAAACTATAATTGTCGAAGACTAGGTGCTGTTTGGTCTGGATACGAGTGTATTAAAGCAAATACAGCAATTTTAGAGCTTTAAGTTTCAAAACTAAAAATCAGCTTGGTTAATTATTCCATAATTATCATGATAATTATCTTGATAATTCCGAACCCCGGTATGTTACTATTGTGTGCGTGCACCTAGATCGTGCATGAACGAAGTGGACCTCATGCAATCTCTCTATCTCGTGGTAAAACTTACATGATTAGTTTTGTTTCTCTTTTAACAGGAACACATGTTTCTATCTTGTCGTGCCTGCAGTCTCTGGAGCGATTGTCTGCGGCGACCTGAAGCGCACAGCATCGCGTACTCTACCGAATGTTCCATCCTGTGAAACCAAAGAGTCTTTGTAATTAATTCATTTATCAATTTCGCACATATTGACATTTCGGTTTCGGTGATGCGATAATGAGTTCCTTGGTCTACTACGGAAGGTAGTATAATAATGTCTATGGTTGCACGTCGAAACGAGTTTTCACAACTCGTAGAATTGATACCGATGGAAAGTACCTAATAGTTAGTGCCTAGTCAATAGTTAGTTTAACCATGTCTGGACAGTTCCATACATTTTAGATTTAGTATAGTCTTGGCGCAAACAGATGTCGCTACTGGCCTGAACGAGAGATAAATCTTAATTCAACTGTATTAGATCACTATTATTTGAGTTTTGTTCCACGGAAATAAATTACATAGATTAATTTTCTTAAAAATTTTAATAACAAATGTGTTTAACACGTATTTTAACGTAATTAACGTTACTCACCACCGGCGCTGTACTTGTGCGAGTTTTCATATAAGAAGGTGGCAACTTTCTTAGTATGGGCATTGACCCTCTTTTGTGTATAATTTATTTACTCTATGGTTTAACTGCCTCCGTGGTCTAATGGTTAAGAGCATTGAGCTCACGACACAGAGGTCGTGGGTTCGATTCCCACGGGGGACACCTAGTGATATGTCACTTTGTGCGTTTTTCTCCTGTTGGTTAGGACATTGCAGGCTGAATCACCTGATTGTCTGAAAAGAAAAATAATTCCGTGCTTCGGATGGCACGTTAAGCCGTTGGACCCTGCTACTATCTCTAGGGGTAGTAATCGTTACATAAAAAAACCACGTCAGACTCCGTACGGCGGTCTGAAAAAACTCTGACACCAGGGTTCTGCACACACTATAAGAAGAAGTAAAGGTTCTGGATTTTGAGCTTGGAACTGGAACCGGAAAACGGTTTACTGGACGGCCTTACCAGTGTGCCTAGTATGCACTCGCCGAGAAATGGACAAAAATCTAAATGTGCCTCTGCCTTCATTACTATGCGTATGCGAAAACGAGCGCGCTTCTTCTGCTTATTAAATTTATAATTATAATTGAAATTGGATCTTGGTCTTGAAGAAATTATACAATCTATTCTAAACTATTATAAAACTGTAAATTTAAAAAAAATAATTTTTTGCTTTGTGTGTTTGTTCGAGCATCACGCAAAAATTACTGAACCGATTTTGATGAAACTTTTTTTGTTTGATTGCTTATGATCTGACTTAAAATCTGGTGTATAATTTGTGCGGACGAAGTCGCTGGTTAACGCTAGTCTAAACTATTATAAAACTGTAACAGAAGTGTGTCTGTACATTGAAGATATTAACAATATGGTATAAAAGTACTTTTTTATGCGATACCTACTTCAAGTCAAGATATACTTACAGAAAGATTATAAGTACCTAAATTAAATTTTATATTATAACTCCCCTCACTTTTAAATTCGATCATCAATTTGGTTCATAAAAGAAACTATTAAATCAATGTAAATAAAATATGAAAAGAATGTACATACCTAACCATAACCTTGTCAAGAAGTATCTCGATGGCGCGATCAATGTTCTGTCCTGTTTTAGCACTCGTCTCTAGATAAGGCAAGTTGTAGTTCTTAGCGAACTCTCTGGCACGGTTCTGGTTGACCAGCCTCTTCTCCTGCAGGTCACACTTGTGACCACACAACACTATATCTGGATCATCGCTCAGGCTGTGTGTCTGCAAAAGATTTTAGATTCTATGTTTTGTACCATTAGGTACAGTCCGTTAGCACTTAGAATAGGATTCGGCTGTCAGGTGAAATCCGCTATGTTCGTATTATAGGTAAGATCGCGGCCAATGACAATCTTTTTGAACTCAAAGTAAGGGTTGAACCTCACCTTTCAGCACCGCATCGCCTTTTTCTGTCGCTCCATCCTTTTCTGTCACTCAGGAACGTCATTTGCTAGAGCAAATAAGGTAGACGGAACGCGATCGCACGCCGCAGCACCGCCGCGCGCGATCGCTATCTTATTTGCTCTAGCAGGGGTAATAAGCGTATTTCTTTTCTTTGTTCTACTTCTTAAACAACTCAACAGATGGCATGTTCGCTCCACAGAAAAGTATGCCAAAAACATGTCAAGACAGTGCCTGCATTTTATACTGAAACAACACGGGATCGAGCCCATACAGCCATTTCATTCGTAAATATTAGCAAATTTTCGAATAAAATTATTAGTCAATAACTAAATATTAGAGTCCTTTTTATTATCTTTTTCCTGTTTTTATTTTAGAAATCATCATTTTTAGGGTTCCGTACCCAAAGGGTGAAAACGGGACCCTATTACTAAGCCTACGTTGTCCGTCCGTCTGTCCTACCTATTTAGGGCTGTAACTTTTGAACCGTAATAGCTAGATAGTTTAAATTTTCTCAGATTATGCATTATTACGGCGGATTTGTTAAAAAATAATAAAATGACAAAAAGTTAAAAATTAAGGGGGCTTCTCAACAAGAAACTAGTTTTTATCAACGTTTTTTCTTCACGCTCTATCGTAAAAACGGTAATACATACAAGCGTCAAACTTAGTGTGATTATAGAGCAAACTCTAAAGAACAACAACAAATACTAAAAACCGGCTAAGTGTGAGTCGGTTTCGCGCTAAAGGTCCCGGACAAAAAAGTTTTTCTTCTAAGTTAATAATGTTGTGTTCTGTGGTGGTGTGGTACGAAACCCTCGGTGCGCGAGTAGCCCGACTCGCACTTGACCGGTTTTATTAAAGTTTGATATAGATTGGCACAGCTCTGTGGCGCCATCTGGCGATCACCAGGAAAATTATTGAAAAAATTCTCATTTGTCTCACCAATCATTTACCAGGCAGGATGGCATATTTTTTATGGGAGCGAACTGAACTAAGGGACTGATTAAGGACACCTTGAAAGTAAAAATATTTTTTATAAAGCTACCTTCAACTGTTCAATCCAGTTCCTAACTTCGAGGAATGAGGCTTCATTGGTCAGGTCAAAGAGCAGCAGGAACCCCATGGCATCTCGATAGAAGGCGGTCGTCAAACTTCTGAACCTGAAAGGATTACATACAACAACTTAATATTATTTTCTAGTTTGATATCTAACCTGTTATGAGCAGTGCATTGTGGTAAATTTCCATTTAGCTGGTGTCGTCCGCTGGTCTTCATGACAAATTTTACAATTTTACATTCTGTTAGTACTTATAAATTAGTTTCATAATCTAAACTATTATAAAACTGTAACAAAAGTGTCTGCACATTGAAGATATTTACAAAAAAAAAAATTACGACATGGTTTTTACCTGTCCCTGATTCCAAATCATCAATTTTTAGATTTTTTGTCTGTCTGTTTGTTTGTTTGTTTATTTGTTTGTTTGTTTGTTTGTTTGGGTGTTTGTTTGTTCGAGTACCACTCAAAAACTACAGAACCGATTTTGATGAAACTTTTTTGTTTGATAGCTTATCATCTGACTTAAAATCTGTTATATAATTTATGCGGACGAAATCGCGGGTAAAAGCTCGTATTATAAAACAGTAAATTAAAAAAAAAATTTTTGCTTTGTGTGTTTGTTCGAGCATCACGCAAAAACTATTGAACAGATTTTGATGAAACTTTTTTGTTTGATAGCTCATGATCTGACTTAAAATCTGGTATATAATTTGTGCGGACGAAGTCGCGGGTTAACGCTAGTAATGTCTAAAAGAATTATTGTTTAATGATAAAACCCAACCTTTCTTGTCCAGCCGTATCCCAGAGTTGTAAGTGAATGCGGTGTTGCCTTCCATTTTGCTGGTAGATCTGAAATATAGTAAAACATATTGAAAATATCTCAGCTCTTTACTCTGCCATATTTTTATAGTTGATGAAAATAAGCATTGATCAAGAATAAAGTTAATTAAATCAAATTAACCCATATTGGTTTTATGGGTTAGGTCAAAATGACCCAAATACAATCATAGGTTGCCGGTTGCATTAGGTTGTTTTCCACCCAGCACGGCTAGCACGCCACCCACGACAAAGCGTTTAAACGAGAAAACCGTCATTCACTCTCTTTTTGGCATACGTAAAATAATAATGATGGAGGCACATCACGATTTTCATCGTTTTCTCGGGGGTGGCATGCGAGGCCTACAGTGGGCATATATGGGTTAAAGATTGTTTATCTACACATCTAAAGTATTATAAAACTGTAACAGAAATGTGTCTGTACATTGAAGATATTTAGAAAAAAAAATTACGACATGGTTTTTACTTCTGTTTGTTTGTTTATTTGGGTGTTTGTTTGTTCGAGTATCACGCAAAAACTACAGAACCGATTTTGATGAAACTTTTTTTGTTTGATAGCTTATCATCTCACGTAAAATCTGGTATACATTTTATTTATGCAGACGAATTTGCGGGTAAAAGCTCGTACTATTATAAAACTGTAAATTTAAAAAATAAGTTTGTTTGTTTGATCGAGCATCACGCGAAAACTACAGAACCGATTCTGATGAAACTTTTTTGTTTGATAGCTTATGATCTGACTTAAATTCTGGTATATAATTTGTGCGGACGAAGTCGCGGGTTAACGCTAGTAGCTAGTATATTATAAAGCGGAAAGATTTGTATTTTTGCGTGTGTAGTGAATAAACTCAAAAACTACTGTGCCGATTTCAAAAATTCTTTCACCATTAGAAAGCTGCATTCACCCTGAGTAACATAGGCTATATTTA
Source organism: Agonopterix subpropinquella (assembly GCA_922987775.1). Classification (NCBI taxonomy): domain Eukaryota; kingdom Metazoa; phylum Arthropoda; class Insecta; order Lepidoptera; family Depressariidae; genus Agonopterix; species Agonopterix subpropinquella. The sequence goes on along the minus strand of OV277701.1, from coordinate 14,246,432 downwards.
TTGCTAGAAAAGATTAGACGTCCACCCGTGCCGGACGGGCCGCTAGTAAGTCAAAAATAAGCATAGGTACACAGCTTCTTCCTGTCTATCCTGTCCCAAATATGAGACTATTTATTCCTTAGATTAAAAACTTTTCGCTTACGCTGAAAGATGGAGCCAAGAAATGAGAGAGTGAGATAGCCAGTTATGAAAACTTATGTAAAAAAAGACAAAAAGATTATTTTTTGTTTCGGTCACCGTGGCCGCTTTTTTTTGTTTGGCAAGATTTCAAACCGTTGCGTTGTCAAACCTATGGAATGTTGATGACAATGTGCCCCATTACACCATCAGTATTTACCAAGATCCGGTGATCGTGATCAGTGATCTTGGTAAATACTGATAGTATAACGTTGATGATTGACGGATCGTGAGATCTGTATTTATATATTTTGAAATCAACGATCGTGATCAGTGATCGCGATCCAGATTGATGCGTCTAACGTTGCATCAATCAATTTTCATTAGTCAGCATTCACACTGTGATGGAAGCGGACGACAATTACGATGAAATTCCACTGCCATCAACGTCGATGTCATCTCTTAGGCCGAATACTTCCGCTTCAAAACTATGAATTTCATCTAACAAATTCAGATGTGTGTAGATGTTTCTCTTTTGTAGCCATGATTGAACCCAATATTTCCTCTTGACACGTTTCTTTAGACTCAGAGCAATAATTATTGCTAAGCAAGCTTTTTTCTTAAAATCCATTTTTTTATTTTCTCGTTGTGAACGCGTGTTTATCTCACGGCGGCGAACAGTGAAGCGAACTGCGGCTGTAGTCATAGTATGCCGGCACGATATAGCGTTATCGCGCCTTCTCTTTCTATTTGCGCGTGAACAAACGAGATAAAATGCCGTATCACGCGCATCATGCTACGGTTTCTGATTGTGATGATGATTGACCGTCTAATGTTAATATTTTTTCCGTCAATCAACGTAGATCTAGCGCGATCACCAGATCAAGATCATGATGTTCCGTGTAATGGGTGCCATTGTGCCAAACAAACCATCTTTTTCTTCTCTTTCTACGGTCTTTTTGTATGCAAAAGTCACACTATTGCTGTTTCATGTGCGGCCACGGTATGGTTTCACCTAGTTACTACATCTATGATCATCTCTATCTAATAAATTCAGTTCGAGTTGGCCGCTACCTCCCTTCCCGCTTCCCCGCACCGCACCCCTAAGAGACCCTAATAAACGCAATTTTATAACCTTTAGCAACGCAACCACGTACGGCACATCCGTCCCGGTCACTAATATCACTTTTAATTTTAAATTTTTATTTGCCTTTTATATTATTTTTTGTCGACGGGACCAATTAATGTGCATGTGAGGAAATTTTGTAACGGTCATCGACGGCCAACTGGTCGTGAACGGGTAGTAGGTACTTATTAGGTAAGTATGTATGAAGTTCTGGGTGTAATTCTATTACACCCAGAAAAAAGCCACATCATATACTATTTTCATTCAACAGAGATCTTGTTAATAACTAGGATAAAAACTTTTATCAACTACAAATCAATAATCATAATAAAATTCAAGTTTCAGAATACTGTAATCTCGGTCACTTACCAGAGTTTTCTCTCTGAAATCAATGCCCACTGTAGAAATGAACTGTGTGTGGAACACCCCATCGGTGTATTTATAAAGGAAGCTGGTCTTTCCAACGCCGGAATCTCCCACACAAAGCAACTTTATGAGATAATCGTAGTCCATTTCGATGACTCCAATAAACTACGTTTGCAGGGCACATCAGGAGTATTACTGCATTAATTCATAAAAACTGAAAATACTTGTTTTACGACATTTTATGAATGTTCTATGGGTTGATTTTCAAAGCAAAACATGTTTTTCTACGCCCGCGCCCATAGCTTATCACTTATCACCAATCACTTGTTATCATTTAAGCATGCTATGTTATCTTAGTACAAACTAAGTGGAATGCTGATTTTCCATAGACAGCTTCCGCCATCTATCGGTTATGTTTCGAAGCACTATGTATTGAACTAGGGTTCAAATCGGAGCGACAGCACGCTACACCTCACTGCTGCGCTGTAGTAGTTAGAGATTTCGCCCATAAGAATCACTGTCTTGTTGGTCTAGCGGTCTAGACAACCGGCTCACGATCCGTGTAGCTATAGATCGATCCTCGTGTCGGCCGATCGTCTTTTCAATTTATTTCATACTGTGGCTCTCCCCGGTGCTAATAAGCGACAACGCTAATAATTAGGACGTCCTAAAATTCAAGGCGACTTACCTATCTATAACCAATATACATATTAATCTATGCAGTGTTGCAAAAGTGACTTTAATAAAATTGGTACAATTTGCGTCAAAAAATCGGTAGAAATCGGTAGATTGTCTAAAAGTTAAGAAATGTTTATAAAGTTCTGTTCTTAGGTCCTTTTTTCCAACAGTGCTCATTCGCCAACAAATTCTGAACCATGAGACATGCTGACACTTCATAATTTTGTTCCCGTGCCAGCCAGTTGCGTATTCACCAAAACTAGAAACTTGGGTAAAAAGAAAGACTTTTGTGTTATTTTAGTTATATCGAAAAATATTTCTCGATAATTTTTCAGCAGGGATCTTAATCTCTTCCTTATCTTTCAAGGGAAAGTCCCACCTTTCTGATAAGGTATGATAAGATTCATCACTTACCCTAAATTCATAGCATCTGCCACAAAAAACGGCAAAAATATAATCCCCGCAAGTTGATATTGCGATGGAACCTTGTCACAATAACCGCTGAGTGACGTCATCAAGCACGGGCTAACCTTGCGAACAAGGGCGGATACAGGATTTCATATTGGGGGGGGCCCTCGGCCGGCTCAGGCCACGTACAAAAAAATTAAGTTAGAGACACAGACCCGAGACGTCTTGTATACATACATAGAAAACTAAAACAATCAACCCCGTATCTACGATTTTTCCGAGGCGGGGCAAAAACATGAGATTGGCGCCGGGCCCGGGCCTCCTCTACATGAGTGTAGCAATAATTTTTTCTTAGGGAGGCCAGGTCCAGGTTGAGTGGTTGCAATAAAACGTTTAACATAGAGCGAGCGAAGCGAGCTCGAGATTTTATTGCAATATGATTAGGTCGAGTCAGAAATTCGCAATATGATCGAATTCTGCGACAGGTAATTTCAATACAACAAAAAAACCAAGAACGAGCGAAGCTCGATATTTCACTGAAATATAATGAGATGACTGCAATAAGATCTAAAACCAAGAGCGAGCGAAGCGAGCGCGAGATTTCACTGCAATATAATGGGATGACTGTAATACGATCTTAAACCAAGAGCGAGCGAAACAAGCTCGAGATTTCGTCACTGCAATATAATGAGATGTCTGAAATCAGGAGCGAGCGAAGCGAGCACGAGATTTTTTTGCAAAATTCTCAAGTCGATGCAATATTTTTTTTCCATCTTATTTTTATTTTATTTATTTTAATACTTTATTGTACACACGGAAATATAGATACATGAAAACAACATAATAGACAATTACAAAGGGCGAGCTTATCTCTAAAGAGATTTCTTCCAGCAAACCCGAATCTTGATTTTGGCGCCCCCTAAACCTGCCGCCCGGGGCGTGTTCCCCGGTTTGCTGTTAAATCTTTAGGATTATATTATGTGTATGACCACAGCCTTGTTTTAATTATTGTACCTACACAGGTACTTACAATAATTAAAACAGAAACATAGAGCGAGCGAAGCGAGCTCTAATTTTCTCTGCTCTACGAATTGGTTATGGACAGAGCTCAATCAATCTATACCCATATAGTAATGACGGCACTTTACTAGGGTAAAGTGCCGTCATTACTCAGCCTCGAAATTCAATGCAATCCGCAGAGGTCCGTGGGGGGGGCCATGGCCCCCTGAGCCCCCCCCCCTGGATCCGCCCTTGCTTGCGAACGGTACGGATGGTGCACAGTCGACTACGTCAAAATTACGTCACCAAGATGGCCGCCAGTCGCAATATCAACTTGCGGGGATTATACTTCAAGATTTAGCTGAGAAATCTGCTGTTAAATAAATCGGTAGATCACAGCCTAAAATCGGTATATCGGTAGACAGCATCTGAAATCGGTAGATCTACCGATAAATCGGTAGCTTTTGCAACACTGAATCTATGCATTAATTTTTTTTTTTATATACAATTTATCCTTTCGGAAATGCAATGGGAACTAGCCCTTACAGCATGGTCATAAGTTATCCTCATGATTCCCGTGCAAAACCATCCTGATGACGATGGGACGATGGGATGATAGGATGACGATGAAATTGTGGATGATTTTGTAAGCTCGCGCGATGCCGCCAAAACCACCATGTACGAGTAAACTTGCACCAAAACTTTTGTTCTTTCTTCATATGTATTTGAGATTCCTGTTATGTTGGTCGATCTACGCAACCTTTTGGTACACAATCCGCATGAAATTATGTCACAAATATCACTAAAAACCAACTTTTCACAAATATCAAATACAGCCACAAACGAACAAAATAATGGCGGCAAGCCAACCCTTTACTACCCACCCGTTTGCTTGGAGTTGGCCGTCGATGACCGTTACAAAATTTCGTCACAGGCACATTAACTGGTCCCGTCGATAAAAAATAATATAACAAGCAAATAAAAATTTAAAATAAAAATTAAAAGCGATATTAGTGACCGGGACGGACGTGCCGTACGTGGTTGCATTATAAAATTGCGTTTAATAGGGTCTCTTAGGGGTGCGGTACGGTGAAGCGGGAAGGGAGGGAACGGCCAACTCTTAGATTAAGAGCCTATGTCGAACAATAATTGGGTATTTGACTACATTCAATATTAGTGTCCGACCGAACCTAGTTTTTACAACCGAAACCGAAACCGAAACCGACATTCGGTTTCTGTTTCAGTTTCGGCCGAATCCGAAACCGAAACTTTCTTATGACATAATTCTTCCCCAATTTTTAGGTTTGGTTCGATGTAGCTAGTTGCCAATATGTGTTTTATGTTTACAGAAGCAGTTAATTTGATAATTAACTGATTACTTAGTAGTTTTGAAAACAATTATTTCTACTGTAGGTACTTATAGGTAGGTACATGGTATGTGTGTACCTATTGAGATATATTTTAACTCAGATAAAATCAGTGAAATCAGTTTTTAAAACATCAAATCACGTAGGTGATTTGATTATGTGTGACCATCTCAGTCTTTTTGATATCTAAAATTTATTTTATGAAGAATAATTAAAACTGCCTTTAGTTTCTGGATATTTATAAACATGAACATAAACACTGAATACAGGGTGTAAATTTAAATGCGTTACATATTAATGAAGATGCTTCAGTCCATCAAACTGAACAACTCTTAGGATGGGGCCAATATCGAAAACGCAAAAAAAAGATCTGCTGCTCCATTGAAAACGTCAATGGCCACTCCACCCAAATGTATAGAACAACAGATTATTTTTCGTCTTTTCAATGTTGGAATAGGAATAAGAATCATTTATTGTTTTTATTGGTCTCGTGGATAGTGAAAGTTATTCGATATTGGTTCCTTAGTAAAAATTGTTCAATTTGATGGCCTGAACCACCCCCTTAAATGTTTATTTGTATTTTTGTAACACCTTGTATGTAAGGCATTTTAACTTTACATCCTGTATACTTTCACCTGAATAATATAAGTTTTGCCTAAAAGTGACAAATTGCAATTTTATTTATTTGTACTGCATAATTTTTACACCTGTCTCCCATTGGAGTAGGCGGAGACAATATTTCTATTGCCAGATCAATATCGGTTTGTAAAAAAGTTATTTTAATCGGAAACTAAGTTTACTAGGTAGATCAATAGGTGCTAAAACTTTGCAAAAATATCAAACACGTGGGATAAAACACAATAATTGAAATGAAATTGATTGATTATTCATCAAAAAGGTAGCTTAATAAAATAATATTACCCGATTGTAAATAATATAACATAAACTGAAAATAACCTCTAAATTCACACCACAAAACAAAACAGCGCGAGACATAAACAGGGGCGCGGGGAGTGAATTCCACGCTCCCCACTACGCCGCTGATCGCCTCCGAAGACCGGGCGATAACTCACGAACGTAGTTTCGGTTTCGGTCGTAGGTTCGGCCATTTTTCTGCCGAAACCGAAACCGAACCGAAACTCCAAATTTGGGCCGAAACTGGCCGAATCCGAAACCGAAACCGAAACTTCGGTCGGACACTATTCAATATATTTTATTTTTATCTACTCAATAAAAAAAGGGTTAGAAAATAACGCTAAACTCCCATTTTCATTGAGTTTTTAGCTTGAATACTATTTTTAATATCAAGATAAACTATAAAAAGTAATGAAAATGTTGATGACGTCACAACTCAATATTTAGTATAAATCTTCATACAAAGCGCACGTTTTGACGTCCGATAAGTAGCTGATTTGACTAGTTGTCAAATAGCCAATTTAAGCGAAACAGGCGTGGGATAGCTTATATTACGGTCTGATGCGAGAGAAAGAGATGGGGCGCCGCGCGCGCCTGAAGCGAATCGAGCGCCAAATCAAACTTTATTTAATTGTGATTGTACTATTTATGTTATTTCAATTCTGCTCTAATCAAAATTTAGAAAATATCAATATCTTTTTTTAAATCAAGTCTCGTGTTTCTATTATTCACCGTTTAGCAGTACCAAGCGTTTATAGATAAAAACAGAGGCTAGTTTGGCTTGTTTTTCTATCGAGAAAATGTGTCTTAATCTTAATCGTGTTTTGGCTCTAATCAAAACTTCAATTATATGTTCAATTTACACATATCCGAAAATCATACTCCTACTGTTAGGCTGAGATTCAGAGACGATTTTTTAAGTCATAGTTCGAACTAAGTAGGGTCAAAATGTATGGATTTTGACCATAGAGTAAGAAGAGATGGCATATCGGCTTGTTTCTATAGAAAATGTTGTCGCCAACCAGTCGCCAACAAAGGGGGTGAAAAACGGGTGAGGGGAAGGGTTAACATTTAAATACGCTACTTCCCGCTATTATGACGTCAGGCCCAGTTGAGTATCTGTGTACAGTTCGATACAAAATCTCTTCCCCAGGGGAGCGCGTTATTTTCTCTATGATTTTGACAAATCGTCTCTGAATCTCAGCCTTAGTACTTCATGATATATGAAGCTTTGAAGAATCCTATTTTTTTCACATAGCCCCTAAAGGGGCCCATTCACAGTAGTCCGTCTTGCAGTCCTACACCAATATCGGATCGTGAATGGTGTTGCAGTCCTACAAAGCGTCCGATGACCTTGGGCAAAATGTATGAGTAGTCCTACTTGCAGGATAGTGTGTGGCCTCGTAGTCCTGCATGTAGGACTACTGTGAATGGGCCCCTTTAAAAACTTTTCGCTTACGCTGAAAGATGGAGCCAAGAAATGAGAGAGCGTGATAGCCAGTTATGAAAACTTATATAAACGAAAAAGACAGAAATATTATTTTTTGTTTCGGTCACCGTGGTCGGTTTTTTTGTTTGGCAAGATGTCAAACCATTGTCAAACCTATGGAATGTTGATGACATCTTGCCAAACAAATCGTCTTTTAGTATGCAAAAGTCCCACTATTGCTGTTTCATGTGCGGCCACGGTATGGTTTCATCTAGTTACTATATCTATGGGCCAACTCGAAAAAAACGACTAGTATGCATTAAAGTCAGAAACTCAGAAAGCAGTATTGCCAACTCGGTGTCAGGTTTTCGGGCTAAAGGGGCCCATTCACAGTAGTCCGTCTTGCAGTCCTACACCAATATCGGATCGTGAATGGTGTTGCAGTCCTACAAAGCGTCCGATGACCTTGGACAAAATGTATGAGTAGTCCTACTTGCAGGATAGTGTGTGGCCTCGTAGTCCTGCATGTAGGACTACTGTGAATGGGCCCCTTTAATACCTACCTACTACCCGTTCACGACCAGTTGGCCGTCGATGACCGTTACACAATTTCCTCACAGGCACATTAATTGATCCCGTCGACAAAAAATAATATAAAAGGCAAATAAAAATTTAAAATTAAAAGCGATATTAGTGACCGGGACGGACGGATGTGCCGTACGTGGTTGCGTTGCTAAAGGTTATAAAATTGCGTTTATTAGGGTCTCTTAGGGGTGCGGTGCGGGGAAGCGGGAAGGGAGGTAGCGGCCAACTCGAAGTGAATGACTAGTATACTCCATTCGATTTTTGAAAATCATACGAGCGAATTGGCAGTAGAAAGATGCATAATCTCCATAGTAATTTTGCCATCTTTCTACTGCCAAGTCGCTCGTATGATTTTCAAAAATCGCACTTCAGAAGCGCGATTTTTGAAAATCATACGAGCGACTTGGCAGTAGAAAGATGCATAATCTCCATAGTAATTTCAGTGCTCCGTCACTCACGTCTGACAGCTGCGATAAAGTACCTACGTCACGCATATCTTGGAAGATGTTAATAACATAGGGCTATCACACGCTATCGCGATTGCGTACTTCCAGCACGGGTAGCATGCCATCCCGCGATAGCCGTGATACGGCTATATCACTTCTTTTATCTCGTTCGTTCGCGCAAAAACGAAAGAGATAAAAGACGTGATATAGCTGTATCACAGCAATCGCGGGTTGGCATGCTACCCATGCTGTACTGGACGGTTTTCTTTTGGGAAAATATGCCTGCTAATAATTATTGTGATGTTTGGTAGACAATCTAACAAAATGTGTCATTTTTCACATTGCCTACGGATGGAAAAAGGTCCTACTTACTTACGTAAATTTTAATTTTGTTTTATCAAAAAGCAAAGTTTTGTGTTGAAAATAATATGTGCAAAAATACTTAGAATTCTGGTATAACAACGCTATTGTTTTTATCGTTTGTACAAGATACAAACAAAATAATAAATGAAGATACAAATAAACGGAATAATTTTATCAATGTTGCGCAAAAAAAAATTCCTTTCAGGAGAAGTAATTCCCGTAGTCTTCGAACTTGGTTTAAACGCTATTTTGGAAAATAAGATTGAAGAAAATAAATTCCTGGTGATGGAGGGTATTTTCTGACAATAAACAACCCTAGCGTTTCGGTAGTTACGTCAGAGGCGCGTGACGGACAATGTGATATCGACTCTAGGTTAATTGACAGAAGACGCGTTTAAGTTCGTCGTTCGTCGCGGTGACAGATCGTAAGACTCGGTTGTCTGTAAAAGCGCGCGAAATCAGTGTTTTCGAAGAGAGTGCAGTATCTGTTACGGTAGTAACTGTTAAATAATCTGTGGTAATTTTGACATTTTCTAGTGCCAAGTCACTCGTATGATTTTCAAAAATCGCACTTCAGAAGTGCGATTTTTGAAAATCATAAGAGCGGTTTGGCAGTAGAAAGATGCATAATCTCCATAGTAATTTTGACATTTTCTAGTGCCAAGTCGCTCGTATGATTTTCAAAAATCGCACTTCAGGAATTCGAGAGACAAAATGTAAACAACGGTGATACCAGTGTAGAAAATACAATCTCGAAACGGAAGAAAACTTATCTCCAGAAAGAATAACAGTAAATTATCTATTCTACTCGCAAAGGATTACGACAAATTATATGTTAATTATGTATGAAAAATAATTTAAAAAAACGCAAGCTATAATTCAATTTTGATTAAAAGAAAGCGTGACTGTAAATATTTTATTTCGTGGTCTTGCAACAATCAGAAGATAAATGCAACGACGGTTTCTGACCACGTAATGTCACTTTGACAGTTTTGTTTAGATATACTAGTCATTTGCTTCGAGTTGGCCGTTCCCTCCCTTCCCGCTTCACCGTACCGCACCCCTAAGAGACCCTATTAAACGCAATTTTATAACCTTTAGCAACGCAACCACGTACGGCACGTCCGTCCCGATCACTAATATCGCTTTTAATTTTAAATTTTTATTTGCTTGTTATATTATTTTTTGTCGACGGGACCAGTTAATGTGCCTGTGATGAAATTTCGTAACGGTCATCGACGGCCAACTCCAAACAAACGGGTAGTACTATTACCTATTCTGTGACATTTTGTCTCTCGAATGCTATGGCCAAAGAATATATTTAATCCGCTATGGCTATTTCAATATTTAGGTAGAAGGGGGTATAAGATTAGTTAAGTTACAAGTTAGTTTTAAGTACAAAGAAAAATGTAACTTATGATCATGCTGTAAGGGCTAGTTCCCATAATTTTTTTTTGACATATCGGTGTAAATAAAGATCAGCTGTTTTTCAGCTTTTTCTACAATTTTCTTGCCTAATTTCCCTGTAAAATGGAATAATTATGTTAAGATTTTGCCTGTACTTTCCTGAGTATTGATAATGTCAGCTGAAAAAGTTGTAGAAAATAATCCTACAGTGAATGTTGAATATTGGTGTGTATCAAATTCAAAATCCTATTATATCATGATTCTTGGTAGGGCTTGTAATAATATAAATGTTTATATTTTTCAGTGGAGTTTGTGATTACGGGGGTCATTGTCTGGCACTTGCAAAAACCATAAAAGAGAATACACCTGGTGCTTCGATAAACTGCAAACGCGGGCGACAAGGTAGTACCTACATACTTACCTACCTTTATACTAGGTCTCGTCGCGTCGCTTGTCGGTTGCCCCCTCCCCGGCCTACAACGAAGCTCCAGTGGCGGCTCAAGAGTCAAGATAGTGTTCTTTTACAAGACCAACCCTTGAAGTTACCATAATTCCGTAATAAGAGCGATTATAGCCCATATGTAGCCCAAGAGAGCTAGTGCCTCAATCATGAGGCCACGGTTCGATTCCTGGCCTATACCACTAAGTTCTTCAGAATTTATATACAGTAAAGTTGTATTTATCATTTACTAGCTCGGCGGTGAAGGAAAATCATCATGAGGAAACCTGCATTCCCGAGAATGAACAGAAAATATCATAAGTTCGGAGTATCGGCGTAAAATATGGGTGAGCTTGGGGCGAATACAAAAGACCAGCGCTGGTTGCAGTGTTACATAACAACCCTTGCTTGCAATAGCCCAACTAAAAATAATGGAAAAAAAAGGCCGTAGTTGGAGGGAAAGTACCCTTAATATTTATGATGGCTTTACTGCATTTAAAGATTTTTGAAAAATCATCTGCTTGAGCCGGGAATCGAACCGGTGAAATGTGAAAAAAAAACATCCTGTATTTTATGATACCAACCGAAAGAGTCATTCATAAGGATCCATTTCTTTCAATCAACATAGTATCTTAAATTAAAGAAAGACCAAGAAAAAATGATTTTTTCATTGTTAAACTTACTCACTATCTATCTAAAGAAAATACTTTAAAGTATTTTCAAGCAGATGATTTTTTAAAAATCTTTAAATGCAGTTTCAATTATTTTTGATAATAAAGGAATGTTTCCTTTCAGTAAAATTTGCCATCATAAATATTAAGGGTACTTTCCCTCCAACCACGGCCTTTTTTTCCACCCTGTATAACCGTACAACATCAAGCACTTTTGCTACATAAACTAGACGTTGGCAAAACCAAGACGCCTTAATTTTAAAAATAGAATAGAAGAGAACTCTGTGACCTAAACCCGCACTTAGGTCATGCTTTTCTGTTACCTACCTAAATGACCTCCTCTCTTCCCTCGGGCGATAATTTCACTCAGTGCATTAATGGACTACTTAAGTCACACAATATTGTAATGTACTATTAGGGATGCCTCAGTTCAGACCATCAATCTATACCTAGGCTGGGTACTGTGATGTCAACTACAGGGTGTAATTGAAATGGGTCAACAAATTAGGGGCGGTTCAGACCATCAAACTGAAGTGCGATTTTTGAAAATCATACGAGCGACTTGGCAGTAGAAAATGTCAAAATTACTATGGAGATTATGCATCTTTCTACTGCCAATTCGCTCGTATGATTTTAAAAAATCGCACTTCACACTTTTTACTATAGGAGCAATCCTGAAATCAGGTCAGTGTCATCTTAGGGTTGAGCCTCATCTGGCCACATGGAATCAAATTTTTCATGTTCGATCCTATTCTGTCACTCTGGAACGTCATTTGCTAGAGCGAGAAAGGTCGCAGCACTGCCGCATGCTGTCCCGCTATCTTTCTCGCTCTATTCTAGCAAATGACATTCCTTAGCGACAGAAAAGGATGGAGCATGAAAAAATTCTATTCCGTGCGGCCAGATGAGGTTCGACCCTAAGTGTCCATGGTGTGGTCTGGGTGATCTAACAGAAAACCAACAATTTTATTTTCCAGGCTCTTTCGAGATAGAAGTGAATGATCAACTGATATATTCCAAATTACAAACCATGGCCCTACCAGACTATCAAGAAGTAGCACAAGTAGTTAATGAAGTCTCCCTGGGAGCAGAACCAAAGGTGATAAAAGGACAACAACCAATTAACTGTGTGATATCTTAACATTTATTTGTAACAAATCTAGTCAAATCAAATTATAGTAATACATAATTTAAGTATAAATAAATGAGATTTTCTGTCTAGTAGTATGTAGTAGATATTTTAGTTGGCACTACTAAACTATATCTGAGGGCTCTTACAGACGAGCGATACTTTGCTGCCGCGGTGGGTCGCAGAGCGTCGCGGTCATACATTTTACGGTCGCGGGACCCTCCGCGACACCCGGCGACCGCAAAGTGTCGCTCGTCTGTGAGAGACTGAGAGCGCCAATACTTATACAGGATGTTAGGGTAGAGATTACACGATACTGAATAACTTCCACAAGAAACCTAAGGGAAATGCGCATCAAAAAAAGGTTGACTCATCAACTCATCATACAAACAATCAATCAAATCAATGCATTTAGTATGGAAAGTACACACATTTTTTTGCTAATTGGTTTTTTAGGGAACGTTTTCAGTATCATACAATCACCCCTTAGAGTAAAGCAACTGTTTACCCTAACACACTGTAGGTAGGGCTATTGTGTAAGTTTACGAATATATCGAGACAAGATCAGGGCCTCTACCCGCACATTCGAACTTCGCAATTGCGTTAACATTTTCGTTCCAATGTCAACTATTCCAATGAAGTGCGGACCAAAACACTGGCGATATAGCGAACATCGAAAGTACTGGTACAGGGCCAGTAAACTCCGTAATGTAGGTAATATTGATGACTACTGGGCAAATTTAAGTAACATTGTATTTGTTGGAAATGTATTAATAGTTAACTAGAATTGCAAAGCACTATAAAAAAAACATAACCCTCCTTCTGGCGCAGTCGGGTAATAAGCGCCACTTCTGATCTGAGTAAGTTCTTGTTAGTGTATCTGACAGATAGTTCGACATATTTTGTATGAAAAACATGTCAAAATATCTGCCGGATAAAACAAGGAATGAAACAGGCCCTAAGTATTTCAATTTGATATTGATTGTATCGGGTAGTTACACAATAGAACCTCTATTACAAATCAGTGAAATTTTGATAATCCAATGAAATGGAATCAACTGTACTCAGAAGGTATAAACACAGTATAAATATGAACATCGTAGCACCTGTAAGTGTAAGGCGCGGTTTATACAAAAGAGACGGTTGGCGGTGGCGGATAGTCAAAGTAATTAAGTAACACAATATAAACCTTATAGTACGTAGCATAGCGTCGTTCGCGATTCTCCTTTACGACAAAAACGACGCTATGCTACGTACTATAAGGTTTGGATTGTGTAAAGTAACATAATGGTGTCGATTCGAACTGTGCCACGACTTAACTAAATTTATTCCTGTCACTTTCTAAAATAAGATTAAGAAAAGAGACGGAAAACCAACTACTGACTTTAGTGCTGTCAAAGTGACGTTATACGCCCAAAACGCCTTAAATAAGATGGGGTACATTATGATGGCATTTTATTTTGGGCGTGTAACGTCACTTTGACAGCACTAAAGTCAGTTTTTGGTTTTCTGTCTCTTTTCTTAATCTTATTTTAGAAAGTGACCACCGCCACACGTCTCTTCTTCTGTATAAACCGCGCCTAAGGAATGTGTGCCTTTAGCTTAGAGATTCTCTAAGGCCTTTAGTGTATAAAATCTCACTACTATTAATATAATATATACGTAACTACCTAACCTACTACCTTGTATTTCAGTACATTGACAAGGAATATCTTTATTAAAATAATATTCAAAATTCAATCATCTTAAACATAGTCCAAAAATCGAGAAATAACTTTGTTTAAAACTTTACACTTAGATATTCATTTTTTACTTAAAATTATTTTTTTGTATATTGTTCATTTGAATCTAAATGTAAATTACTTCGGCAAGAGCAGTTAGTTAAGAAGTACATATAAAACCAATCCTTGAACCTGTAAACAATAAGAATACCTATTTAATATTACTACATCTCCCGCCAATACTTAATAGGTAATTTAAAATTGGATCATTTATACAGGATGTAAACTTAAATACATTACATACCTATAAGGGGGTGCTTGGGACTATCAAACTGAACAACTTTTACTATGAAACCAAAATTGAAATCGCGAGCTAGCTACTTGATCCAAATGTATGGAACATCCTTTGACTACTTATATAGGGACTAGTTACGCATGTCATTCTACTAACAAACATTTCTGCCACTTTTTGCGGGGGGCGAGGTAACATGAAATCCGCAACTTTGGATTTTATTCCCCATAACTTTAGATTCTAATTTTGAATTTTAAAAATCATGAAAAGTAGTCTCGTGTGAACCCCAAACGTTCTAAGTTCAAAATTATTGTTTCGCAATTATAGGCTGTCTCGTTTAGTGATAAGGTATAATATTAAGTGTAAATGCACATGATCAATCTGTCTTATACCGTGGCAGAGGGGAAATGCTACCGCAAGGCCAGTCCTTATAATAAGTAGTCAAAGGGAACATCAGATATTTTCTCGTGATTTCAATGGTGGTCCCATAGTGAAAGTTGTGCAGGATGGTTTGAAACACTTCCTTAAGTATGGAATTTAAGTTTTCACCCTGTATGATTATAAGCACATAGCAGAAAGGTGTCAATTATATTTTTTCGCAAGAAAACAGTTAGTGGCATAAAAAATATAACAATCACATTTCAAACTTTTCCTTTTAGAATTAAAAATATATATATTGATAATTTGTGAATCTACAGGTAAGCATTATATCATATTAAGGTAGCTAGAAATTTTAAATAGGTAGGTATATTTTTGGTCCCATATTACCTTGTAATACATTTTATATTGTGTGACCTTTTGGAAAAATCTAACCCATCTTATAAAATATTTAGTCAGACCCCAGGTGTCACGGGTGGCGCCAAGGGCGGATCCAGGATTTCATAGTGGGGGGGGCCCTCGACCGACTCAGGCCACGTATTAAGATATAAAAAAATTAAGTTAGAGACACAGACCCGAGACGTCTTGTATACATACATAGAAAACTAAAACAATCAGTCCCGGATCTACAATTTTTCCGAGGCGGGGCAAAAACATGAGATTGGCGCCGGGCCCGGGCCTCCTCTACAAGAGTGTAGCAATAATTTATTCTTAGGGAGGCCAGGTCCAGGTTGAGTGATTGTAATAAAACGTTTAACATAGAGCGAGCGAAGCGAGTTCGAGATTTTACTGCAATATGATTAGGTCGAGTCAGAAATTCACAATATGATCGAATTCTGCGATAGGTAATTTCAATACAACAAAAAAACCAAGAGCGAGCGAAGCGAGCTCGATATTTCACTGAAATATAATGAGATGACTGCAATAAGATCTAAAACCAAGAGCGAGCGAAGCGAGCTCGAAATTTCACTGAAATAATAATGAGATGACTGCAATAAGATCTAAAAGCAAGAGCGAGCGAAGCGAGCTCGAGATTTCACTGCAATATAATGAGACGACTGCAATACGATCTTAAACTGAGAGCGAGCGAAGCAAGCTCAGATTTCGTCACTGCAATATAATGAGATGACTGCAATGGGTCGATTCAGAAATTCGCAATGTCGTCGAATTCTGCGATAGGTAATTTCAATACAACAAAAAACCAAGAGCGAGCGAAGCGAGCTCGATATTTCACTGAAATATAATGAGAAGACTGCAATAAGATCTAAAACCAAGAGTGTGCGAAGCGAGCTCGAGATTTCACTGCAATATATTGGGATGACTGCAATACGATCTTAAACCAAGAGCGAGCGAAACAAGCTCGAGATTTCGTCAATGCAATATAATGAGATGTCTGAAATCAGGAGCGAACGAAGCCAGCACGAGATTTTTTTGCAAAATTCTCAAGTCGATGCAATATTTTTTTCCCATCTTGATTTTGGCGCCCCCTAAACTTGCCGCCAGGGGCGTGTTCCCCGGTTTGCTGTTAAATCTTTAGGATTATATTATGTGTATAATCCTAAAGATTTCTGACCACAGCCTTGTTTGAATTATAGTACCTACACAGGTACAATAATTAAAACAGAAACATAGAGCGAGCGAAGCGAGCTCTAATTTTCTCCGCTCTACGAATTGGTTATGGACTAGTAAAGTGCCGTCATTACTCAGCCTCGAAATTCAATGCAATCCGCAGAGGTCCGTGGGGGGGGGCCATGGCCCCCTGGGCCCCCCCCCCTGGATCCGCCCTTGGGTGGCGCTATAACAATTGTTTATGTATTGTATCTGGTAGATAAGGGCTTGACGGGTAGAGTATCCGGTAAGTTATTGACAATCCTGCTGATAGAGGAACTCAAGCCCGTTATGAAAATACTTTCGTGTCTAGTAAAAGTACCACTGTTTCCGAGATATTTCTAATAGGTATTACATTTTTGGCGTAGAAAGAGAAGGTACTAGAAGGAAGCACGTGTCTTGTCATATTCACTCAATAAGAGATGCACATAGCAAATTCGCTCTATTTAAAAAAGGAGATCGCTACCTTATTGCTGTCCTTATCGGCGTAACCACTTTTTTGTACTGACTCCAAGGTTGTCACTTCATATAAATTGTACAGGATTTTATGACTATCGCTAACTCATACCCGGTTACACTGACATTCCGTCTAAAAGCGTAAGCGAAAAATTCTTCGTCTATGATTTTTGGTAATCTTATGTAATTTAGTACCTTTTTAACTATTTAATTGCTAAGGCATCAAAAGAAAGTATTTTGTAGTCTTTTTTTTGCATAATATTCTCTAATAGTAACATATCAAACATGCATTAGAAAGTCAATGTAGTTCTGATAATAAAAATAATTCTGAAATTCAAAATTAAAATCACCGAATTTTCACCAATGTTTTTTTAAATATTATTAAATACAATTTATGGAGACAAGGGTGGCCAACTTCCTAAAAATCTTTCGACGGACGGGATTTGAGGTCCTCTATTAATAGTTTACGGGTTGTTCTTTACTTACTGGACACCTGTATACAGATCATCATGGTAGAGCCCAATGATATAATACCAAAAAATGTTACAATCGCGCGCAAAGTGAAGACTCGAAAATGACCTAATTGGGTCTTCTTTTAATGGTCCGCGTCAAGAATGCTATGAGCAAGACAGCGCTGTGACGCGACTCAATTTTACGCGCCATTTTCTATGAAGGTAACATATCTTGTGTAGAATATCATTGGTAGAGCCTATTAAACTAAGCACTATGTTAGAGAAATTTACAATAACTATTACTTTGACAATCCTATCAGTGTGTATAACATTAATTAATAACAAAACAATAACATTGCATATCAAACATAAACTAATTAGTTCAAAACAACAAATTGTGCTAACTAAAACTAACAAAAACATCATTAGCAAAGAGATTAATAGATGCAGCCGCATCATTTGAATCACAGTTACAATTTCTTTGATATTCAATAGGTTTTCCGGGTTATTCCAGCTGTCCCCCACCGCTTCGGACCCAGTGGGGGCCAACGGGAAAAAAATATCGCTGTCCCCCACTTGCCCACCACTGGGGGTTTTCCTCGAATTGAATTAACTATACATTGTTATTATTTGGGAGGGCAGCCATATTTTCAAATACCTCCGAACTTATGGTAGGTACCTATTTTCTTTTCGTTCTCGGGTATGCAAGTTTCCTCACGATGTTTTTCCTTCACCGCCGAGCCAATGATAATGACAAATTACAATTCAAAATATAAAAAATTACATCTGTCCATAAATTTCGGAGAACTTATTAGTACAGGCCAGGAATCGAACCGCCCCGTCTCGTGATTGAGTCGCTAGCTCTCTTCCGTATGGGCTATTACCGCTCTTAGGTGCTGTTTATACAGAAGAGACGTGTGGCGGTGCGTGGCGGATAGTCAAAGTAACACCAATAATAAACCTTATAGTACTTAACATAGCGTCGTTTTTGTCGTAAAGGAAAATCGCGCCCGCGCCATCAGGCTCTGGCGTAATTCTCCAAACGACGCTATGCTACATTGTTTTACTTTGACTATCCACCACTGCCACACGTCTCTTCTGTATAAACCGTGCCTTAAACTATCAGAAGATAGGTAATTATCGTCGGCGTACTGTGAAAAATTATCTCAAGTCACATTAAAGTTATACAAATTCAAAAGACAATGCGGGTTTTGTATGTAAGGTTGGTGCCTTATTTTTCGCCGTTGTTTTTGGCGCGGCCAGCAACCAAACTTGAATATTTTATTTCAGAATAAAGTAACAAACAAAACTTATTAATATTGTATATCCCTAAACTCAGTCCGTACGGAGATATAAAGGCTTGTAGTGAAAATATTACCATTACTTATACTTCAAACCTTTATATCTCAGTTCAGACTGCGTCCCAAGATATTTGTAATAACAAGTGTTGTTTTTAACTTTATTCTGAACTATAATATTCAAGTTTGATTGATGGCCGCGCTAAAAAAGAAAAAAGGCGCCATTTTTAGGCATAGGTTTTTCAAAAACACAATTTCCAAAATATGTATACCTACATAGGAAAGTCTCACAAAACCGTTTCCGTTTCAAAACAGTTTTTTAGGTAAGGAACACTCTGAACTTTTAGAGCTTCGTTTTAGAGAATCATTCCGAAACTCTATACTTAACTTATCAAAAAACAATCAAAAGTTAGAGAATGGGACTTTATACAACAACAAAAAAACACCAGACGGTTTTTTGCTTCAACTGCAATATTTTGTCCTATGGACATACGAGGTTTTCACACTACGCCGACGTTATGGAAATTCAGCAGAGTTTTACGTCTAAGATTCGACACATAATTCTATTAACACAAACAAACTATAATAGGGTATTTGACTACATAAAATCATTTTATTTTTATCTAATCCGTAATTTTTTTAGCTAGAATACTATTTTTTTTAAATAACAGGATAAATTCCGATAAAAATTTATGAAATATACAGGGTGAAATTGATATCATTAGCATCCTTTTAAACTAAGAGTCTACCCATCAAACTGAACAACATTCACTATGGGAGCGAATAACCCCTAAAATAGCCCTCTGGCTTTTTACCGCCATAGTTAGGCCAATCGTATGCTACGCTGCAGCTATCTGGTACAAAAAGACCCTCCAAAAAACCACAATAGACAAACTCAATAGCCTTCAAAGGACTGCGTGCCTAATCATAACAGGCGCTATGTCCACCAGCCCCGGGCTAGCTCTGAATGCATTACTCAACCTCCAACCGCTGCACATTTTTGCGCAAAGGGAAGCGAAGGCTTGCATACTCAGAGTTAACCCAAACAAGAACCGTAACTGGCAGTCGAGGTGTTTGATTAGCCTGCAGGAGGATGCCACGTGCCTCCCAGTGCTAAAGATGACCACAGACACCATGACGCCAGTATACAACTTCACCAAGAACTATACTGTTACATTTCCTTCGAGGGATGACTGGCTTGAGGGCCAAACATCCATCAAAGACAACTGCCTAACCTGGTTCACAGACGGATCCAAGAAAGGCAATGACGTTGGCAGCGGAATATACGGCGAAAACCCAAGACTACAACAGACCCAAAATCTTGGAAATTACGCCTCCATATTCCAGGCGGAGGTCTACGCCATCACAGCCTGCGCTGAAATTAACTTAAGCAAGCGCTACGTCAACCAATATATCACAATCAACTCTGATAGCCAAGCAGCCTTGCTAGCCATAGACTCTCCGATCATAAGGTCTAAGCTAGTACAGGACTGCGTATCACAACTGAATGCCTTAGGCAATAACAATCAACTTGTGCTACAATGGGTGCCAGGACACTCAGACATCGAAGGGAACGAGAGGGCGGACGAGTTGGCTAGAAGAGGCACTGAAAACCACTTCATAGGCCCCGAACCCTTTCTCGGAATCCCCAATAGTCTAACGCGAGATTCTTTGAATAAGGCCAGCTTTGGTGAGGCAATAAAGCTTTGGTGTAACACCCCAGGCATGGGCCACTCAAAAGCACTTATCAAAGGCTACAATCGCAAACTTGCGAACGGTCTCCTTGCCCTCAGCAAGGACCAAATTTGTACAATAGCAAGGTCACTCACAGGCCACTGCAAATTAAATAAGCACATGCACACACTGAATTTAAGTGACACGACCGGCTGCAGATTTTGCAAGGAGGAGATGGAAACTCCTCTGCACCTCCTATGTGATTGTGGTCCCCTGATGTACAAACGCAGCACTCATCTGGGTAGGCAGGTGCTGACACCAGATGAGATACAAACTATCCCGATCAAGAATCTACTGCGATTTCTGGCCGCAGTGGGGATTGGTAAGGAACTATAAAAAGGGCGATCACAAAGGACCAGCGATGGTCTACGTGGCACAGGCTTAGCAAGCCTGTCAAGGCCCAAAACCACAAATAATAATAATAATGGGAGCGAATCGAACAGAGCAAAAAAAAAAGTCAGCTGTTCCATACTAAGCTGCAGTGCTTATTCTACTCAAATGTATGCAACAGCTGATTTTTTTGTTGCTCCGATCGGTTTGCTCCCATAGTAAAAGTTGTTCAGTTTGATGGGTAGACTCTTAGTTTAAAAGGATGCTAATGATATCAATTTCGCTCTGTAGATGATGTCACATGATAATTTCCATAAAATGCGGGTTTTGGGTTTAGATAAAGAGTTGCTGATTTGACTAGTTGTCAAATAGCCTATTGTAATTATAACAATGTTTTATGGTAGGTAAGTATAGTTAGGAACTACAAGAATGTAAGCTTACTACATCTTTCACCTGCTGATATCTTCCTCACTAGTTATTGGTTCTAAATGTGCATAGTTTTTCAAAATTCGGTCTCTGGAACCATCCACAGCACCAATGTAGCTAAGATAGATTCCAAACCGTAATTTTCCACCAAATTGCTCCGATATTGTTCTAAGAGGCTCCACTGTCTTTTCCCCAGTTTGTTGATCAATGCACACCATTTGACATCGAGGGCACTGACCTTCCACCTAAAATGAGAAAATACATTATTTTAATTAGTGAATCAATCAATTATACTTTATATTGAGAACTAGAGTTAACCCGTGACTTCGTCCGCACAAATTACATACCAGATTTTAAGTCAGATCATTAGCTATCAAACAAAAAAGTCTCATCAAAATCGGTTCAGTAGTTTTTACGTGATGCTCGATCAAACAAACAAACAGACGGACAAAAATTCTAAAAAAGGTTGATTTGGAGTCAGGGATACCTAAAAACCATATCGTAATCTTTTTCTTGTAAATATCTTCAATGTACAGACCCGCTTCTGTTACAGTTTTATAATAGTAGGGGTTGTACCTACTGTCCATTACAAGTGGCGACGGGCTCACTTCCCGTCACACTGGACAGAGTTTCGGTACTACTAGTCAAACGTGGACATTCTGAGGTTTCAGAATATCTGACTATCCCCTCGGGAAATATAGTCGTGAACATATGCTTATTCTTGCACACGAAAAACACGACCTACGGCGATGTTTGTGACTCCATCACGCATAAACGGCTGAATGGATTTCGATTTCATTATAAATAGGCACACATTATGTTGTGGATTTTTAGGGTTCCGACTCTGCGCCCAAAGGGTAAAATTGGGACCCTATTCATAAGCCAACGTTGACCCTCCGTCTGTCCTAACTAAGACAGTTGACATTTTCACAGAACGTGCGTTATTATTGCGTATTTGCTAACAAATCATAAAATGACAAAAAGTTAAAAATTATAGGGGGTCTTCATACAAGAAACTAGTTTCTATGTAGTGTGAGTCGGGCTTGCGCTTAAGATCCCGTAGAAACCACATTATTTTGGAAATATTGTATAGTGGTACGAAACCATCCGTGCGCGAATCTGACTCGCACTTGGCCGGTTTTAAAGGCAACGCAGACGAAGTCGCCGGCAACAACTAATTAATAAATTTGATAGTTTTATAATGTTCACAACTGTCTTCTTTCGTGTCAGCATGAGTAATATCGCATGACTTTCTCATGCTGTAATGGAATGATTAGCCAGTCAGGAATGGTCGCTTCGAGGGTGACTGCCCAGGGTGCGTCAGACGAACTCACGTTTCGTCATCCAGTGAGGCTCTTTTCTAACACCCCATCACAACTATAATTAATTAGTGATAATTTTTATTTACCTTGAATTCATGTTTTCCAATAATCAAACGCTGCCATTCCCATTCTGCTAGCTCCCGGTCCATCTCAATAATCAGATTTCCTCTAAAACGATCAGTTAAATGTTCTAAATCATCAGTAAATAGCGGATCTTGTATTTTGTTGCCCAACCAACGCACCGTTGCTCTGTTTATCAAAAGGAATTGAGCTTGATTGCTTAGGGATAGCAGCTTTTGCTCTCCATTTCCTTTTTTCTTCTGTGCTCTATTATCACTACTTGATTGTCTAATTAATCTTAAAAATGATACTTCTAAAGCCTCTGATAGCCAATCAGCGACTTCGTTTCCACAATCATACCCTTTGACCGTGTCAGTGCACACTCTGGTATGGCAAAATGAAGCTTCTTTGTAACCGCTTTGCGTTTTGGGGTCCAGTGGAATTGAAATTTGAGATTTACCTGCAAATAAACGATATTATGCGTTATACATTCGTTATGTTATGGGTAATGGTTAGATTAGAATGACCAATGAGATAAAACTTTACCTTTGAAGTTCAGAACTAAGAGTTTGTGTTTTATGTCTATTTTAGGTCGAATCAAACACATCCGTGAATTATACTTTTGCGTGAGACAAACACCATTGTCTTTGATAATCATCCATTCTCTGTCAAATTCAAAACCCTTTGAGCCAATGTTCCATCCAGAACGTATTTTAAATGCACCACATGACTTGATAGGGAAGATTGCTATTTCCTTTAAGATTATCTTATTAGACGAAACAGTCTTTGAATTTGAATCAATATTCGATGCCAAAGCGCCAGGAGTCAAATGGTCAATATTTTTGAAGAATTGTTGACTGTTTGACATTTTCAAAGTTTCTTCATTGAATATTCTACTAGACTTTTCAATACTTTTGCTATTGACCATTTGGCGTTTTGGTTTTGGTGTTTTTAATTTTGCTGGGACGAAACATCGGGTAATCATTTGAACCAGTTTATCAACATCCTCATATGTATTGTAGTAACCGAACGAGATTCGTACGGCTCCGGTAGGCCTGCCATTAACCAAGTCAAACTCGTCTCCGCACTTATGTCCCGCTTTATACATCTCCTTCATATCTTTATTGGTAGCATTAAGATGCCTTTGACAGGATCCAGTGTTGCAGAAGCAACCTGTTCTGACGTTTATTCCGAATAAGTCTGCTATGTGTTGGAACTGAAATTTAAAAGTACAAAATTAATTAAAATAAATCATACTTATATAAGTATGAATTTAATTACAACCACGGAGCGAAAAGCAATGATACCCCATATAAATAAAAAAAGAATTATCAAAATCGGACTACTCTGTAGAAAGTTATGCGTGATCATACATAAAAAAACTAAAAATATACGCGTCGAATTGAGAACCTTCTCCGTTTTTTGTTTTTGTTTTCGTCGGTTAAAAATATGGGTGAGCTTGGGGCGAACACAATGGACAAAAAATTGTCGCAGTGCTAATAATGAACCTTGCTTGCAATAGCCAAGCCAAAAATTTGGTGCTATTCAATGTCGAACACCAAACAGCAAGATTAATGCCTAACTATGACTACTATGGACACAGGAGCAAAGCTGCAATCAAGCAAGTATCAAATACCACCCAGTGTTTGGTATATTAATTAATTGCACATAGTTACTTACTTCAGCATAACCAATGTAGGTCTTATCCTCCCTCAAGAGATTGAATGTTACTATAGCACCCTGAGTCTTGATGTCAGTGATATCTGAGTCCATATAAAGAATGGCTGCGTTTTCCCCATTTTTGTGCCTAAGTCCTTTGAGCTGATTGTACAAGTCTTGAGCCAAATAGAAGGTGTGATGGGCTACGGTGTCCATGGGGTCATTGCTTATTACTTTAGGTATTAATTTACTCATTGTATCAAAGCAATGTTTTAAAGCTATTATTGATAAAAATGGATGTGTACCATCTTCGAATCTGGAAATTGAAAAATAATCATCATCATCATACATAGTATAAAACAAAGTCGCTTCGTGCTCTCTGTCTGTCCCTATCCCTATGTATGCTTAGATCTTTAAAACTACGCAACGGATTTTGATGCGTTTTTTTTTAATAGACAGTGATTCAAGAGGAAGGTTTATATCAGCATTGCACCCGTGCGAAGCCGGGTCGCTAGTTTTAAATAAAGCACAACCATTGAGCTATTCTATACTATGTACTAGAGTAGACACTGCACTTCATTACGCTGTCCCATTCAAGTGTGGCGGTGTCGCTGCATCTCAGTCACTCAGGCACGAAACATAGCAAGCGCCCGAGGCGCCGCCGCAAACGGAACGCGCGGAGGGACTAAAGTTTGTACTGTCAAAAATCTCACACTAGCTATGTTTCGTGCCTCATGCATGCATCCGCCCGCGCTCTTCCCACTCGCATGTGGCAGATGACGTTTGATTTTGAGTTACCTCTAGTGCAATAATATCTCAATGAGCACATTTTAACTTTTCCATTGCTTACTCTTTACAGATGCAACCATAAAGTAAAATATTAGATGACAAAAAAAATCAATTAGGTTTGAGTGACATTGTGAATGAGATCAATTGAGATCCTATCAATAATTAAATATTCATGATTTGAAACTTTGAAACACGTCTTCGTATCAGTTTCAAAATGGCTACTAAAAATACCTTTCAATATAAGTAAAGTAGGTAAGTAAGTAGTTAAAATATTTTTACCTTTCATGAAGAACTTTTCTTTTCACATGGAAATCTTCATTGCTTAAGACAACATCTACCGTCCCACCGCCAAAATATCTCTTTTCGGTCAATACGCTTTGACTACTATTTTTAACTAAGAGAGCTCCTAGGCCCGTAGGATAGCCAAATATTTTGTAAAATGATAAACACACAAAATCTGGCTGTGTGGCCGACAAGTCCAGTTTATTCGTCGCCACATAAGAAGCCGCATCCAACATAACATACCAATTACAATTTATTTTACATAAATTTTTCTTAATATAACTATTTAAACATCCATTTTTAATGTTTTCTACACAGTCTATTGGATATTTAAATCCATTAAAATTACTTTGTGCTGGGTACACAAGAAGTGTATTGCCTTCATTCTTGTAATTTTCTTTCCAAGTAGATGATCCTTTTGGACTAGGTAACATTGGATGTAATGAATTTAGAAAATCATCATGTGATATGTGAATGACATCAGCATTTTTGTCTTCAGCTATTTCTCTTAGACCCAACACGGAAGTGTGATTATCTTGCAAGTACATAAAAGAGCCACAGTTTAAGACTTCATTCTTATCGCAGGCGAACTGGAATGACTCTACAACTAATTTCAAAGATTGTGTTGTTCCTGAGGTAAATATAACGGAGTAATTGGACGGGTCAGTGTTAAAATGTTTCAGTACTAAGCATCTGATTTGTTCGATGCAGTCTCTTGTGTACTTGTCTGTATGTGGATTCATGTAAATGTTTTTCATTAGATCTTCATGTACATTTTGTAGTAACGATGCTGGGTATAATGTCGCCCCGGCATTTTCCAAGTAGCATCTGGCTGGAAATTAAAGCATGAAGTTGTTTTAAATTAAAATTTGAATTGTTAATTAATAATTATATTCTTACAAGTAATATGATAATTGATAAATGAGTGAAGAAATCTACAAAATGTCTTATCATCAATAATAAATATACAGGGTGAAATTGATATCATTAGCATCTTTTTAAACTAAGAGCACAGGTCCGGCAGCGCTGCCCAAGATCGCAACCGATGGAGAGCTATCATCCGAGCCCTATATCCCACGTAGGGGTAACAGGAAGAGAAGAAGAAGAAAACAGGTCCGGCACTTCAAACAATTTTTTAGATTTGACATGATGACGTTCGCACATGCGCACTTTGCGAAAATTGTGCATGACATATGTGTAGGGTTGACTTAACACGCATCGTATGAACTACATTATACATTTCGTTACTTTTTATAGTTCATTCGGTTATTAAAAATAGTTTTTAAGCTAAAGAATCACGGAAAATGTGAATTTAGCGTTATTTTCCATCGTTTATTTTTACTGTGAGGAGAAAAATAAAACATATTTTATTTAGTCAAATCCAACGGGTGCACGCGCCTGACTGCATTCCCTTGCTCGGCTTCCCTCAAGTTACCACAGAGAGTGTGAGGGGAGGTGGGGTATCTGAAGTCAGTGGGGGGCGGGGAGTGGCCGTTCTGTATGTAGAACTATATACTATTACCTATTCTGTGCTAAGAGTCTACCCATCAAACTGAACAACTTTCACTATGGGAGCAAACCAATCGGAGCAAAAAAATAGTCAGCTGTTCCATACTAAACTGCAATGCCTGCTCGACTCTAATGTGGCATACATTAGAGTCGAGCAGATTATTTTTTTGCTCCGATCTGTTTGCTCCCATAGTGAATGTTGTTCAGTTGGATGAGTAGACTCTTAGTTTAAAAGGATGCTAATGATATCAATTTCACCCTGTTTACTTTTAAATGGTACATTTGACTATCTATGTTATCCTTTTACATGTAAAGGCTTGGTCATATCATATGCCTCACTCATTCCAAATCCTTAATTTTTTTTAGTTTTTCAAATCGCAGCTAAAGAGCGACTATAAAAAACGACCATAATAACGACTTATTGTAATTTTTTTCATAACTATGTTTTTGTGTACAATAAAGAATCTATGAATCGATGAAAAAAAAAAAAATTTACAGTGTGCCCTGTGAGTAAGTCCATTTCATTTTCATTGACCATGAAATTAGTTTTGCTCACACTTGTAGACAGAAGTATTATAACTGCGTATGATATAGCGATAGTCATAAAATCCTATACAATTTACATTGAGTCAGGTGGTCGATTTATATGAAGTGACATTGATTCAGGCACAAAAAAGTGGTTACGTCAATAGGGACAACAATAATGTAAGTGTAGTGATATTTTTTTTTAACTTAGAGCGAATTTACTATGCGCTATGTGCATCTCTTATTGAGTGAATATAACACATGGACGAAAAAAAAATCACTTACGCTGGTAGACATAATATGAGTGTAACCACATATAAGATAGCTATAGTCATAAAAGCCTATAAAATTTATATGAAGCTAGACGACTGACTACGGAATTATTCAGGCGTTGTGGTAAAAAAAGTGGTTACGTTGATAAGGACAGTGAAAGGTAGCGATCAACTTTTATGCGAACTAGTGTGAATTTGCTATGTCCCTCTTATTGAGTGAATATGACAAGACATGTGCTTCCTTCTAGTACCTTCTCTTTCTACGATATGACAAGACACGTTTCAAGTCCAACCTTACTTCTCTCTCTACGGTCCATGTGTCATATTTCAAAACATGTGAAAATAATATGGGGTGAAAATATGATACGAAGATATGTATGATAAAGAGAGATAGATATAGAGTTCCTGAGTGATTTCACGCTTTATGAAACGCAGCCTTGATAAGTGAAAACTTTCATTTGGAGCTCAGGACTAACCTAACCTATCGTTGTTTTAAGTATTACGTTATAATGGTTTCATTACCTCCCAATCTTGTGAATTCCGATGTAATCTTTTGCATTTGTTCATTGTCAATAACTTTGCTCAGGATAGTCATCTCGGTAGTTTCTTCATATGGACATGATTTCTCTGAAAACATTTAAAAATAGATTACGCCTGAACCAAGGTCTGAGCCGAACTCTATTTCACCATGTTTCACTTTACAATACCAAATAATAGGTACGTATGTTAGCGAGCTATCTAATTATCTAATTACTGTAATAAGTAACCTTGCAGTATTTGCGCAACAGTAATCAGTTTTTACAACATCAACAGAATTGTTTACAAGTACACGAAAGATCAACTTTGGGTTGTTTTGACTTTTGACTTTTTTTTTTTTTTTTTAAGTTTTTAACGGCTCTGGAATTTCTTTCCTTTTGAGCCAGTCTTTTTAAGCAAATTATTGTTTCTCATTTATAGCAAATAAAACGTTGGTGTTCGACGTTTCAACGGTTCTTTGGAGTTTTTGGAGGCAATCGAGAAACGCAGGAAACGCAGAGAAGTCCACAGGAAAGAGGTGAACCGACCGCTTGCCGCGCTACAAAAGAACGGAACACTTTTCCTGTTCACGACCCACACCATCATATTTCACTGAACTGTATATTGTTCACTTGCACGACACTTTGTTACGCAAAACAACACCAATTTTACGAACCAAAACTCACTATAAACAATAAAAATTCGACGAAATATGAGGACTCCAAACGTATCTGTTCAAATCCCGCCAAAAACTCCTTTGACTTTTGACAAGCAAGCAGTGTTGCCAGAACTAATTTTTAGAAATCCGTAGGTCAAGGTGAAAAAATCAGGAGAAATCCGGAGATGACCTCTTGAAAAATCCGTAGGTCTACAGACTTTTTTTTAAATACTTTATCTAACTATTTTGTGCCAAAACATCCCTTTAATTTGGCGAAGAAAATGTAAACTTTGAAAAGTTTAAGCGAGATTAGCGCCCAGACAACATGAAAATCAATCTGTGTCAGTACTTTTGTCATACATGTTACGGTTAAATATTTTTGTCGTGTCTGTATAGCGACAGAAAGTAGGTGGAAGTAGATGGAAAAGAATAGGGACGAGCCATATTATTTAATAAAACACACTGGTTGGCTGGTTATATTTTATGCAGCAAATTTACATTTTAGGGAGGAATTCAGAAGATTTATAAAAATCCGTAGATTTGCCATTGAAATCCGTAGGCCAGGCCAAAAATCCATAGATTTACGGATAAATCCGTAGATCTGGCAACGCTGGCAATGTCAAATATTGCTTTTTTTTGTACTGTTCAAGGTAAAGGGTTAAAAATCACATACAACCGATGTCTTCAATAAAATTATCTTATTTATGGCAATTAAAACGTTGGTGTTCGACGTTTTGGCGCTTCTTTGGAGTTTTTGGAGACAATCGAAAGACGCAAGAAACGCAGAGAAGTCCACAGGGAAGAGGTGAACCGATCGCTTTGCCGCGCTACATATGACGGAACACTTTCCTGTTTACGACCCATACACCATCATATTTCACTGAACTGTATATTGTTTACTACCACGACACATTTGTACGCAAAACAACACCAATTTTACGACCAAAACTCACTATAAACAATAAAAATTCGATAAAATATGAGGTCTCCAAACGTAGCTCACAAATCCCCGCCAAAAAACCTGTTTTTTTTTAATCTTTTCGGAAAGGCAATGGGAATGGTAGATAATTTTCTTTGAACCTAACCCAAAGAGTAATATAAGTATACTAGCGGCCCGTCCCGGCTTCACACGGGTGGACGTCTAATCTTTTCTAGCAATAAATATAGCCTATGTTACTCAGGGTGAATGCAGCTTTCTAATGGTGAAAGAATTTTTTAAATCGGCCCAGTACTTTTTGAGCCTATTCATTACAAACATACAAACATACAAAAATAGGTACAAATCTTTCCTCTTTATAATATTAGTGTAGATTAGAAAAGAGAACCGACTCGTGGCAACATTATGCATCCACCTTATGTCAAATTGAAGGCTAGCTAGCGCCATCTGTGTTTCTCTGAAAATAATTCTACCTATACTATACATACCTACTTATATATATATATACTTATATACTCATACCGTTGTTTGAATGCTAGTTTTCGTTCAATCCCGCACCGATCGAGTGAAATTCCAGTATCCTTACTATTCCTGTAATCTGTACATTGGTAAGAGAACAACTGAAACTCCAGAACATCACTAAATCGGCACAAAATTGAACAAAAACTACAAACAACACGCGCATTACGCAAGGTCGGTCGCCATTTTGCAAAGTCAATTTGACATTGACATAGACAATATAATCTTTTTTTTCATAGTAAAAAATATATTTAACAGATGGCAGCACATTCTATGCAAACTGAATCGGAAAAACCACCAAAAGGCAAATGTCCTCCGCCTGACCTAACCTAACCTTATAAGCGAAAAGCTTAGATTAAAAACTTTTCGCTTATTAATTCACAGACGATTTTTTAAGTCATAGTTCGAATAAGTAGGGTCAAAACATAAAGTTTTTAATCTAAGGGTCAAAATGTATGGATTTTGACATACGGGAGTTCGAACTAAGACTTAAAAATCGTCTCTGAATCTCAGCCTAACTGTTGAAATGCGAGGGAGGTTCACACATTCCAATGTTCAAGGGAGTTTTACGCGAGGATCAATCCGAATCAAACGGGAGCGCCTATCTTTGTTTCTCACTTTTACTGTACCTAATTGTTCTCCTAAATGAATAACTAATTTTATCACATTTACAAAATAATAGCACCGCAAAACTAATTTAGAAAATTAGGAAACAAAGCCCATCCTTTTCTTATCGGCTCCCGCGCAAAGCGTTGTTGTTGTTCTTAAGTTCTTCTTCCTTTCGGAAAGGTCAAAATTACAGCCGTTGTCTTCAGTAGTTTTTAGAGTTCCGTACCCAAAGGGTTAAAAACGGGGATTTAAAAAGCCTCCGCTGTCCATGCCTCCGTCCGTCCATCTTAGCTTCAGGGGGCTGTATTTTCTGAACCTTAATAGGTAGCCATGTATCATTGTATTGGATTTGATGACAATAATAAAAAATACGAAAAATTATTTGGGGTCCCCATACAAGAAAGTTTTTTTTCAATATTTTTTTCTTCTCATACTTACTATCATCGCAAAAACCAAGTAAAAACAGTAATACCTACTACATACGAACGTCAAACTTGGTGTGACTATAGTGCGAGCTCTACAGTAAAACAACAAATAATAAAAACTGGCCAAGTGTGAGTCGGTCTCGAGCTAAGGGTTCCGGAAAAAAATTAAAATGTCTCGTAAGTTAATTATTGAGTGGTGGTACGGAACCCTCGGTGCGTGAGTAGCCCGACTCGCCTTTCGTCGGTTTTTATCATTTTATTTAACTTAAAACCTAACTTATTACAAAGCTATAAGACCTAGCCATTAAAATTTACTTTTTCATCTGGTCTTATACAGGGTGGAAAGTTGAGATGGGGCACAAAGGGCAGCTACCAGAAGCTTTTGGAGCATTTTACTGCTGCATTCACAGATTTAAAAATGTACGAAAAACTGCAATTTTCACCAAAAAAAATGTTCATCCCGTTCGATCCTCTTACTGATAAGGAAGGGAAGGGTCTTTATGGTCTTAAGTAATAGCCCAGTCATTTTACGCAGTTTTGTTAGGTGAGGTAGAAAGTAATTATTAATTGGACTTTTAAACTGTAACCGGCACCATTTAGTGACAAAAAGACTAGGTATCAGAAAACATATTTAAAAATATCGCTTCGCAACATAGAAATCAAGAAGGCTTTTAAATTAATAACATTAATACCAATGCACTCATTTGAATTAGATTCAACAATATATATTATTTTTGACCAATAAAATAGGCATAGTAATTTAAAAAAATGAGGTTTTTATTAGAAAATACGGATGTATTTTTCAAAAAGTACCTAGCCAAAATTAATTACACCGTGTTTGAAGTGTGTATAATGGTAATGCCTTAAATATGTGTAAAAAAAAATTACCCTCAGGCTTTTTAACGAGATAATTAGCTAAATTTTAAATTTGGAACTGTTACTAACGGATTTAATATTTTTATTTTGGTACGTTTGTTTCTAAGCTCAAATTGGCTGCACAGAGTACTTTATAATATAAAACAAAGTCGCTCCCCACTGTCTGTCAGTTCCTATGTATCCTTAGATCTTTAAAACTACGCAACGGATTTTGATGCGGTTTTTTTAAATAGATAGAGTGATTCAAGAGGAAGGTTTATATGTATATAAGTATCAGCATTGCACCCGTATATCGCCGTATATATTAGTATCGCCCGTAGTTATTAGTATAACCCGTATATGTATATTAGTATCGCTAGTAAATACTATACCGAAAAAAAATTCAATTATTCGGCTCAAACCGTAAACACTTGTAGCTAAACACTTTCCGAAATTTTTAGATAGATAGATAGATAGATAGATAAACAATTTATTTGCAAAAGTAACACACACATAATATTACAGTTCACAACAATTTACAAACAAGAATACAACGAGACATAGAATAGAACAACATGTAATTTATTGTATGCTACAGCAGCAAATAGGTCCCAGCTCAACATAGACCTTGCCCGAGAGCAGGGTGTTGGTTTTCAGATGAAACCTTTTTAGTAGTAGTCAGACGCAGCAACCAAAGAAGTGAGTGATAATAAATAATTAAATAATTAAAATGTAAGTTTAAATGAAATACAGTTACGGAAGATAGTGTAAAAAAAGTGTAAAAAAAAAGAATTTTAGGGGTGTTTCAGACCATCAAACTGAGCAACTTGGGGGAGCAAACCTGAAATAGCAAAAAATGTATAGCTTTGTATGCAACTTTAGAGTCAGTCATACTATTACGTATGGATATTGAACTAAAAAAAAAAATCTGCTCGCCCATACAAAACTGCAAACCTACTCGAGCAAAATGTATGGGACAGCTGATTTTTTTTCGCGATTTCGATGTTGGTCCCATAGAGAAAGTTGTTCAGTTTCATGGTCTGACATCCCCTTTAAAAAGTGTCAGCATATTAAGAAGGACCCTTTATACAGGGTGTATCAAAACACCCTAGTAATACTAAAGGGGGTGCTTCAGACCATCAATCTGAACAACTTTTACTATGGAGCCAACGTCGAGAATAAAAAAAAATCTGCCGTCCCATACATTTGAGTCGAGAAGGTAGGTTAGGTAAGTACCTACTGCAGTTTTGTATTAAAGACCTAATTTTTTTTTCGCGATTTCGATATTGGCTCCATAGTGAAAGTTGTTCAGTTTGATGGTCTGAAGCACCCCCTCCTTAGGTAAGTATTACTAGGGTGTTTTGTTACACCCTGTAGAGATCACAGATTAAATTATTTAAAACTTAAAATTAAAATTGATAAATTCGATCAAGTAATCGCTAAAAAATTAAATTGGATTCTGAAAATGATGTCTACTAAGATAATGATTAATTGTCCGTAAAAAATACAAAAAGAATATTGAGGGAATATTGCCTTCTCCAAACTGTATAGGTAGGCATATCTAAACTATTATAAAACTGTAACAGAAGTGTGTCTGTACATTGAAGATATTTACAAAAAAAAGATTACGATATGGTTTTTAGGCTTCCCTGATTCCAAATCACAAATTTTTGGACTTTTTGTCTGTCTGTTTGTTTGTTTGTTTGTTTGTATGTTTGTTTGTTTGTTTGTTTGTTTGGGTGTTTGTTTGTTCGAGTATCACGCAAAAACTACTGAACCGATTTTGATGAAACTTTTTTTGTTTGATAGCTTATGATCTGACTTAAAATCTGGTATATAATTTATGCGGACGAAGTCGCGGGTAAAAGCTCGTCTAACTATATTTTTCTAATTGGATTGACCTTTAAACATGATGTCTAGATAGCAATTTTAACGAACACCACTAGGCCAAGGTTAATAATATCGGTTATAAATCTGCGTCTAGCTGATAGTTTGAAAAAACACTTTGCTAAAATAGTACTTTATGTAACAAGTAAAAGTAAAGCAGGTTACGTTCAAGTTCAATTACCTATCTACCTACCTACTCATAATTTGCAAACTTTGTTCCTATACTTACTTACTTACCTACCAAAAGTTTCCCTTCTTTTTGCAGTTGAAGGGAAACCAAAACTAGGCAAACTTTAATTGAAGCTCGCTATAAAAGTAACGTAAAGTCAACTGCAATTTACTCCCACATTTTTCAATTTATTTAGAGCACATGGTTAGAGCAACATCTTTTCGGAATATTCTTCGAATAGTAAGTGTTTACTTACTATTCAGTTAATCTGTATTTTTTCAAAGAGTTTTCTTTGAAAAAATACAGATAAACTGCGTTTACGGTTGAATTTTCTTTTATTTTCTTTGCCTGAATTTGAATCAAATCACAGGAAAGCTGGCATAGTATAGGTATTTATCAAGAAGCTTGAAATTGGGAAAATTTCAAATTTCAAGCTTCTTGGTATATTTATGATCGAATCATCATTTTTGACAACTTAACCACAGAGTAGGTACTATAATTACTACTTAACTATTATAAGCCTGCACTGCAGTAAACCTGTTACAGAAGTGTGTCTGTATGTACATACCTAATGCCAGCTTTCTGGTTCATTGAAGATATACCTATTAACAAAAAAAATTACGATATGGTTTTTACGTGTCTCTGACTCCAAATCAAAAAATTTTGTATTTTTTGTCTGTCCGTTTGTTTGTTTGTTTGTTTGATCGAGTATCACGCAAAAACTACTGAACCGGTTTTGATGAAACTTTTTTGTTTGATAGCTTATGTTATGATCTGATTTAAAATCTGGTAAGTAGGTATATCGAAGAAAAGCTATCCGCGGGTTAACTCTAGTTTCTTTATATTACTCTCAAAGGCCTTTTCCAGGTCCCTATATGAGATTCTTAATCATCTTTCCGGTTAAGGGGCGTCCGCCCGGTTTTGAGTAACTTTGTAACCATTTTATACATTAACTATGGCACTTTTTAAGCAGAAAACAAAACTGAACAATCTACAGGATATGAGAAGTGATGTGGTTTTTCTCGAAATCTATTTTAATTAATAAAACTGAAGAAAAACGACTCCAAAGTCACCTCTTTTTTTCCAATTGTAACCGTTTTACTCTTACATTGTTGATCAGAAGAATATGAAAATTTACAATATTCTTCACAATACAATATAAAATGATGTGGTTTTCTTATTTTTTGAAAATTCATTAAAAATCATACAGGTTTTCAAAGAAAACGGAAAATTCTGACCGGAGCCGCGCAATTAAAGCGGGATGGCTAATTGAAAAAGTTTGCTTGTAAGAAAGAGAGCCTTGCAGATGGGAGGAGCAGCCTTAATAAAATAACCGGAAGATGGGCAGCAGCGCGTTCTCCGAGTACTTATATTAACACCCAACTGCGGTCGCCAACCCGCCTGCCAAGCGTGGCGATTATGGCAATACCTCCCTTTTGGGGGAGACTATGTCCAGCAGTGGACGTAAGACAGTATAAAAAAGGCTGAAATGATGATGATGATCTTTCCGGGTCAGTAAGAAGATATTCGGACGTATTACGACATTTGAAGAGCGGGAAACAGTGGATGAGACTAGCGTACGTGGGACCGTTCTTCTTGGCGTGGAAATGAAAAATGAAGAGACCTATTTATGTATACGTGTTAATGAATTAACGCAAAACTAGAAGTAGTTTGTTTAGAATCGAGAGCAGAATTGAATTATCATGGTTTCAACATAGGTAATTTTTTTCAAAATATTAAATAATTTGTTTGCAAAATTTAAAATTTTCTGAACCCGATGTCGACCCACCGCACGGGCGCACTCACCCTACTTATTACCAAAACAAGATTATAAAAATGTATCCATGAGTACGTTAGCACTTTCTTTCAGTGCTGAAATGATAACAAATCATTTTTGCCTCAAAATTTAAAATGCGAATAACTTAAAATTTTTACTATCAAAATAATGAAATTATTATTTCAATCTAATTATTTTGTTATAAATCAGTTGGGGTGTATGAGGTTTTGCGCTAATTCATTAACACGTTTTATAGGTACCCAGCAGTGGGGTTTTTATGATGCCCGAAACATCCGAAAAATTCAAAGTATAATAAAGATAGATATTTCTTTTAAAAACAAAGGTAATCGTTTATTTTTACCAACGGTATTTTTAATTTATTTAAGTACCTAATAAAATTGGTGATAAACAAAATGCAATGTCGTACCTACCTACTTATCATCCGAAATTCTGAAAAGGTTGGAGGCGATTGCGAAATAAATAATGGAGAGTCTTATTCTATAGTGTCGCTGAACTCTATAGGTAATATAGGTACCTACCTAACTTACCTAAGTACCTACTTACTTACCTAATATTTCCTACGATAGGATAGGATACTTTGTTTTAAAAACATCCTGAGAATATGTAAAATTGAACTTAAAATTCCTTCCCTTCCTATTTCTATGGTTAAAATTAAAAGGAGCTGCAAAAAAGTTTGCAATACAAATTCGAGTTTTATTTAATAACTCTGGCTGATTAACTTGGAAAAAATCGAAGAAAAAGCCTTTATGTAAAAAAAGAACAAAAACTTTTTTTTCGTTTTTATTTATTGGCATTCGTTCTTTTTTTATGCAGTAAAAGCGGATAGTGTTTTAATCTACGGAGTAAAATCTCTTTAGTCTCGTAATTTTTAATTCTTTCGACTTGCACTTGCAGTCAATGCTAAAATGTACTAAAATATAATAAATACGTATATTTCGTGGTTATTTTACACTAAATCTCAGAACTAAATTCATCTGCTAATAAACTAAGGCGGCCAAGGTGGGATTCGACTAAACTTTTAGAATTAATAAAGTAGAAATTAAGAGGTATACGCTACCTACCTAGTAGTTAAAATAAATATACAAACGGATCACACACTGTTCCTTTGACAGCATCGCCTTACCAAATTGCGTTACGTCAATTTAATTATTGCTTTTATGGAGGGGCTTTTAGTAGCTTTTAGTAGCAAGCGGCGGCATGATCGACCCCTTAAGTGAATTGACGTCCGCGACACAGGACACTGTCTAGCTACTACCCTGGAACCCTGGCACCCTGGTGTGGATGCGGAGGTGGGGTCATGTCAGCCTTTGGGTAGGTACTACACTTTAGAACCTTTTTGATGTTAATGATATACACCCCGTGTTCCTGAGGATATGCATTAACTTTGGGCACGGACCTGAAAAAAAGACGGACGGAATCTCGTCTAATCAAAAGTGAAGCACCCATTTATATGAGTGTGCGTGCTGTCGCCCTGTTGCGCGGGACAAAATGGCGGCGGATTGTCGCACCTGCGCCTAGAACTGGTGCGTCTGTGTGAGTGTAGGTGCTTTGTAGAACAAACGAAATTGTAGCACCTTGCATGCTTCACCTCTTTTTAATGTGACATTACGTCCGTCTTTTTTTCAGGTCCGTGAACTTTGGGCATGTTATTCAGACCATAAAATTTGTATTTTGTTACTATTAGGTATAATATTTTTTTTTATTTACAATGGCTTTGCTTTTGCGTCTCTTGACCTCAATCCAGTCCTCAGGACGAACGTAGTTTAAAGGAATTCGGGTTGTAAGTGCTCGGAAGTACTGACGCAGGCAAGGCATTCCACTCCTTGGCTGTGCGCATTATAAAAGATTCAGAAAGTTATGTTATGTCACTATTGGACCAACATTGAAATTGCGGGGAAAAAATTGCTATATACCCCTAGTTTTTACCCGACTGCGCCAGAAGGAGGGTTATTAATTAGGTACTTATTAACATAACTTTAAGGGTGTGAGGTGACAGTCGTGAGTTTATGATTCTTGTTTGTACCAAATTGATCGTAGGTTTGCATTAGAAAACAAAACAAAAATATTTGCATAGGTACCATTTGTATTAGACAATTATCTAGTTTATCAAGTTTAGTCAATACTTTAGAAGCTTTTGCCTAGTTACCTACTAGTAGGTAATGATTTGTTTGTCACTTTTTCTGTAAGGTTTTGGAAATGAATTAGGTAAAACAAACATCTAAAATTCCATTCAATAAATAATGAATTTTAAGTTTTGCCATTAGCAGGACCCCCCTCATCTCTCAAGCTAAGTAAAGGTCCGAACCTGACCCACTCTACACTTTCCTTTCGTTCTCTACATTACGGATCTCGAAACGTCTGTTAGCTAATAGTAAAGAGTAAAAACTATTTTAGAAAAGTACTTACCGATTCTTCTATTTTCTCTGGCGTTATTTATGTGCTAGTTGCAGTCTTAATCAGGTACTAGGTATTATAGGTATAGTAAGTATTTTATATCTTTTCGTTAAGGAACTAAAACAGTACCTAACTAAATATATTTTCAATCTATCTAAACTATTATAAAACTGTAACAGAAATTTGTCTGTACATTGAAGATATTTACAAAAAAAAATTACGACATGGTTTTTACCTGTCCCTGATTCCAAATCACCAATTTTTTGATTTTTCTGTCTGTTTGTTTGTTTGTTTGTTTGTATGTTTGTTTGTTTGGGTGTTTGTTTACGCAAAAACTACTGAACCGATTTTGATGAAACTTTTTTTGTTTGATAGCTTATCATCTGACTTAAAATCTGGTATATAATTTATGCGGACGAAGTCGCGGGTAAAAGCTCGTTTCTTATATTTTTTTAGTTTTCAAGTCCCATCATTTTTATATACAGGGTGTAACAAAACACTCTAGTAATACTTAAGGGGGTGCTTCAGACCATCAAGCTGAACAACTTTCACTATGGACTATGGAGCCAACATCGAAATCGCGAAAAAAAACGCTCTTTCATACAAAACTGCAGTACCGTCTCAACTCATCAAATGTATGGGACGGCAGATTTTTTTATTTTTTCTCGATCTTGGCTCCATAGTGAAAGTTGTTCAGATTGATGATCTGAAGCACCCCCTTAAGTATTACTAGGGTGTTTTGTTACACCCTGTATAGCACTGAACTTGCGAAATAATTCTTAGGAGAGACTTTTGCTCATTAATGTGTATATTTTCTTTGTTAATGGGACGGCACAGATAATTTTTTTCGTTTACTTTCTCTGGTAGGCACAGTACAGGACAGAAGGTAGACGACTACGCGTAGGTATGAAGACAAGAATACATACCCATGTTGCTATACCGGTGTCACAAGCTATTATAACTAAAAGGGAACGCGATTATCTTTTATACCTACCCAGTTAAACCTTTCGCTATAAAAATAATCATTCGAATTATCTACTTTCAATTGCCATTAAGGACCTAAAACACGACTTACTTCCGCTTGGTCTACCTTAACTACACGATACGACATCCATTATTAACATGTTAATGTATTGTGTTCTAGAAATTGACTAACTTATGCAAAATAAACACCAGCTGTGTCAATTTTATCGGAAACGACTTCCTAAAGGATTGTTTACAAAGAAAACGTACAGTTAATTATTTTCTTTGGTATTTAAGTATATGGTAGAATACGACTGTATTAATTTAATTGCCTACCTACTTTCCTACCTTGAAGTGAAAATTTCGCTCTAGCGAAAGGAT
Source organism: Agonopterix subpropinquella (assembly GCA_922987775.1). NCBI lineage: Eukaryota > Metazoa > Arthropoda > Insecta > Lepidoptera > Depressariidae > Agonopterix > Agonopterix subpropinquella. Next base: position 14,206,763 of record OV277701.1, on the reverse strand, counting down.
AAAGAAGGAGTGAGTATTTTTGGTACTCAACCCTCAAATGACTGTGTCAGTACAGTAGTAATACTAATACATCTTTGACTATTATAAAACTGTAAATTTGAAAAAGAATTTAGTTTGTTTGTTTGGGTGTTTGTTTGTTCGAGTATCACGCAAAAACTACTGAACCGATTTTGATGAAACTTTTTTTGTTTGGTAGCGTAACATCTGACTTAAAATCTGGTATATAATTTATGCGGACGAAGTCGCGGGTAATAGCTCGTAAATAAATAAAACGGTAGGTATATTTAAGGAGAACTATAGCAAAAACCAAATAAACAAAAGAACTGTTGTCTTCTAAACCTGAACATTGTTTTACTACAATGTAATTGGACCAGAACCAAGTGTGGGAATCCCAGCGTGCAGCATAAAAATGGCCATTAAGGAATGGGCTGATAAAAGACAGGCTGGGGTGGTCTGGCTTTGCAGGTCTACAACACTGTTAGAAATATATCAGCAATGAGACAAAACGTGTCTCAAAGTGCATACTGAATAACAGCAGTAGCAAGGCCCCTGCCATCGTCGGAGTCCTCAGTGGGCACCACGCCATAGGCACGATGATGCACAAGATGAAACTCACCCTGGACCCCAGCTGCCGAGCGTGCGGAGAGGAGGAGACCAGGAGACCATGGAACGTAATCCTTTCTAACTGTGATTTCTTTTCGAAAAAACCTATTGTGCCCCCTATAAGATGGATATCCAAAACCGAGAGATCTTAGGTTTGTTCCCCTCAATGGTATATTGCCTCCTTCATCTACCATGTATTTGAAGGGTGAAGAAAATAAAAAGTATAGAGGCTAACCACGGACCTTGGGCTAACACGAAAGATCCCACTGGGTCGAAGTGTTTCTGCCTGAACAATATTCCTTTTATTTTCTGAGGAAATATGCTTTTTTGGTAAATACGTAGACATACAATAATGTAACGTACCTTTCTTCTTTCGTGTCAGCATGAGCTGTATCGCGTAGTGGAAATACTGAATAGCCAGTCAGCAATGGGAGCGTAGCTAAACATGAATGCATGCATGCATATGCTCACGACTACATTCCTCGAGGGGGTTAGACATAGGTATTCTGAAGCTCAGAACATTCACGTTTCATAATAGTACCAAAACTCTTTCCAGCGGGTTGTAGGTAAGCCTGTCGCCACTAACTGTTGAGAAATCTATTAAATAACAAGTTTAATGTTTCTGTTGTGAGAATTTTTATTAGAAGTGACGTGACAAGGGAAAACGTTCTTTGTACAAAAGAAAATAATTTTTAAATATTGACAGTGCATTTTATCAAAGAGATAAAACTACAACACCCTCCCCTCAATGGAAATAAACATAAATGAACGGAACATACACCAAAACTTACAAAGAACAATAAAAAGCACAACAAAGAACAATAAACAAAACAGCGTAATAAAAATCAAGTATTAGTTAAGCCCATACCTATAATACATCTTAGGTGAGCTGTACGCCTTAGGGGCTTAGTTAACACATCAGCTGCCATCTGATCTGACTGTTGATACTTAACATTGATAACACCATCATTAATTTTTTTCACGTATAAAATGAAATTTGGTGTCAATGTGTTTTGTCCTATTATGGTGGATTGGATTGAGCGCTATTTTCTGCGCACTCTGGCTATCATTAAAAAGTACAACCTTATCAGCGTTACCACTAACTTCAAACACTAACCTTCTAAGAAATATAGCTTCTTTAGCAGCGCTAGCTAATGCCATATATTCGGCTTCAGTCGAAGATAATGCTACCGTGGGTTGCTTCTTACATTCCCAACTAACGGGTCCACCTGCGAGCGTAAAGTAATATCCAGTATACGATCGCCTGTCAAATGTGCAATTCGCCCAATCTGCATCTGTGTATCCACACAAGTAGGCACCTGTCTTTCTGTAAGAAATACAGTAATCTATTGTACCTTTAAGATACTGTAAAATCCTTTTAGCGGCCAACCAATGTTTCCTTTCGAAACAATTATTAAATTGGCTTAAATAGCTCGTAGCATAAGCTATATCCGGTCTAGTATTTACCGCAAGGAACATTAGGGAACCTATTAGGCTTTGGTAAGGATAGGATTCATCTGATTCTTTACCCTTTTCATATTTATTATTTTCCAGTGGAGTGGACATATGCTTACAGTCTTGCATATTGAAACGTGTTAGAACTGTTTGTATGTACGTCTTTTGGCTGACGCATATTTTGTCGTCCGTTCTTTTCACATTCAAACCTAGAAAATAATCTAATTTTCCCAAATCTTTCAATGAGAAATGCTTTTGCAATTCTGTCTTGACAGTGTCAAAAGACGTCTCTTTTTTATAAAAGATACAAATGTCATCGACATAAACTGCCAGGATGACGGTTTCGTCACCAAACTTTTTTAAATAAACGCATGACTCCGAAGAAGTTCGTTTAAAACCTATAGAAGACAAGGTTTGGTTTAATTTAATATTCCAAGCTCGAGCTGCTTGCTTTAAACCATAGAGCGATTTTTTCAATAAGCAAACTTTATGTTCTTCGCCTTGTTTTATAAAACCTTGAGGTTGCTGCATGTAGACTTCTTCTTCTAGGTCACCATTCAGGAACGCTGTATCGACGTCCAAGTGTCGCATTTTCAAATCCATTTCTGCCGCTAAAGCAATAAGTGTACGCAGAGATGAATTTCGAACAACTGGTGAAAACGTTTCATAGTAATCAACTCCTGAAACTTGACTAAATCCTTTGGCAACAAGCCTTGCCTTGTACTTCACCACTCTACCTTCGGCATCCTTTTTAATTTTATACACCCATTTACATGGTACAACCTTCTTGTTTGGTTTTTCAACTAACACCCATGTCTTGTTCTTATTCAATGAGTTGAACTCATCTTGCATAGCAGACTGCCAGCTTGTACTATCTTCTGCTTTGATAGCTTCAGCATAGCTTTGGGGCTCATCAGGTTCACTACTCATAGCAGCATTGCAGTCAAACGTATTTTGATTAATCTTATTTAGCCTATTTCGAAGTGGATACCGTTCTTCAGGCTCTACCACAATCTGTTCGGTTACATCTTCCTCATCAGAAGCGTCATCAGCGCTAATGAATTCTGAAGTATTGTGAACTTGATCTATAACTGCCTCCAAGTCATTCGCCTCCTCTTTTGAAGACGAACCAATTGACGGTGTCGGTTTTTCCTCATTCCTATGAACCAATTCAAAAATAGATTCATTGTTGTCGGTCAAAGTAACTGGTTGATGTGTGGTTTTTTCCTTTAAATCAGTGAAATGGTCTTCAAAGAACACCACATCTCGACCTTTTACTAACCTCCTTGGATTACTTGGTTCGCGAAACAGATAACTTTGTCGATCGTCTGAATATCCGACAAAAATGTACTGCGCGGCTTTTGGATCCAACTTCTTTCTCAGTGGATCAGGAATCTTCACCATCGCGCGACAGCCAAAGACTTTTAAATGAGTCAGGTTTGGTTTTTTGTCATGCCATAATTCATACGGCGTCTTCCCGTCGAGAGCTCGGTGCGGACATCTGTTCTTTAAGAACACGGCCGTTTCAATAGCATCTTGCCAATAACCTTTTGAAAGAGAACTGTCTGAAAGCATACAACGACCCTTTTCGACTATGGATCGAAACGTTCTCTCAGAAACACCATTCTGTTGTGCATTATAGGGCACTGTGGTTTGGTGCTTGATACCTTCTTTGCCTAAGTATTCAGAAAACTCTCTATTTACATACTCAGTTCCATTATCGGATCGCAAAGTTTTAACCTTCAAGCCCGTTTGTCTCTCGACCATCGACTTAAACATGCAAAACCTACTAAAAACCTCATTCTTAGATGATATAAAGTATATAAAAATCATGCGACTAAAATCGTCTATAAAAGTCAAAGCGTATTTATTTCCTTGAAAAGAATTTTCAGACATCGGACCACAGAGATCCGAATGTATGAGCTCCAATTTAGATGTTGCCCTTTTGTGCGATACAGGTTTGAAAGGCTTTTTAGCCTGCTTGCCTTCTATGCACGCGACGCAAGGATCTTTATCAACTTCAGTGTACACAACGCCTAGATTATCCTTTTTAAGTTTGTCTAATCCTATACGGCATAAGTGACCAAGTCGTTTATGCCATAAACGAAAACTTGTTACATCACTTTGTACTTCGAACGCTGATAAGGGTTTTGGGGGACTCACTGTACAATCCAGCGAATACAATCCACCATAACAGGATCCATGTAAAACTGCATCACCTGTACAAGTAAAATTTGCAGAATTATAAAATGTACAACCTTTCGTATCAAAAACAACACTAAATCCATTTTCAGTAGCTTTCTTAACAGAAATCAGATTAGTATTTAAATTAGGAACAAATACTACATTTGAAATCTTCGTAACATTACAGTCACTTTCCGTTTTAAAGTTATTTGAAATAGGAACATTACCTATACCTGCACTTGACAATATGTCTCCATTTGCGATCTTTATCTGACCAGTTGTAAATTCTTTATAGTTCACTAACCAATCTGATCTTCCAGACATATGTGCACTGGCTCCAGAGTCTACGTACCATTTTTCAGATGAGATTTCTTCAGAAGCTGCGTTCAATGCGCCAAATAAACTCTCGAGTTTATTTGTGTCCTTGCTAGAGCCATCGTCTTTGGACTTTCTGTTGAGTGGACAGTCCGGTTTGACGTGTCCAGGCTTCTTGCAATTATAGCAAACTACTCTTCGTTTCTTGCTATTTTTCTTAATCTGCACGCGCAAAGCCGTGTCTGAATTGGAACCTTCATCGTTTACAGTTGATCTCGATAACTCAGTTAAAAGTTTCGTTTTTACGAGCTCACTTGTGATGGCACTCGTAGAGTTCTCTAATGCCATTATTAGGGGATCGAAGCGCGGCGTCAAGCCGCCTAAAAGAATGGCTGCGACAGAGGCATCTTCTATAACCTTACCTATGTCAGCCAAGTCTTGGACAGTGGACATCACGGCATTTATGTACATCTCTATATTTTCAAAATCAACCAGAGTGTACCTGTAGAGCTTGCGTTCAAGGGCTAAACGACGACCCATCGACTTATCTTCGTAAGCCGCCAATAATGTGTCCCACGCCTCTTTTGCCGACGTACTGTTTCTAACGTGTGTTATTGCTGGTCCGTCCAAAGTTAAGCAAATCTTTGCTAAAGTAATCTCGTCATCCCTTTTCTTATCTTCAACGGGAGTCGAGTCATTTTCTGGGTAGCCACTGACGCTATTCCACAGACCTTCATGTACTAGGTACATCTTCATCTTAAACTTCCATATCGGATAATCTTGCCTACCTTTTAAAAGTATTCCAGCAAGGGAACGAAGATTTGATTTCGATCCTTTATCTGACATTTCGAAGTTTTCAGAAAATTTTCACTTTTAAATGGTGAAATTAATTTTAGACTTCACTCACAGCAACAGTACATAAATACACAACTTATTATTCACTTTTAAAAGAGCTTCGTGCTGATAACGTGTTGAGAAATCTATTAAATAACAAGTTTAATGTTTCTGTTGTGAGAATTTTTATTAGAAGTGACGTGACAAGGGAAAACGTTCTTTGTACAAAAGAAAATAATTTTTAAATATTGACAGTGCATTTTATCAAAGAGATAAAACTACAACACTAACAATGGACAGTGTGTAGGTACAACACATGCATCGAAACGAAAGCTGTCTATTTTCGTATCAAGCAAAAACTTCTGAACCAATTTTATAAAACTTTTTTTGCTTTGAAGCTTATGTTTAGAGTTAAAATCTGGTATATCATGTATCTCGATACGATGACGGGAACCCGTGCGGATGAAGTCGCGGGTAAAGTCTAGTAATAATTAAGTTAATACATTTTGCTTGTAAAAAAAGTTAAATCAATCTACTTACATGAAGTGGAGTAAGATCCTCTTCATAAATCTCCTTCTATTAAAATGAAATATATTTAATGCTTATATTTCATACAGTCTTGATCACGCATGCACTTCACAAATGATATGTTTCCCATTATTTAGAAATAACCACTGACCTTTAACTATGACCTCTTGTTGATTTCATCCTCTACGGATGACAAATGACTTTATGCCATAAAATGAACTTATATTTATAGGAGTATTCTAGTAAACTCCATTGTGTTGGGCGTCGTGCTAAAAGGTGTCCTGAAACAATAGTCTAAACTCGCTCAATAGCCCGCGTGCCTATCCAAGAATGAGGTAAGTAATTATCTCATTGAGATCTTGAACCTGCATGTTTATAAATATTATGTTGACAAATATTACGAAATAATTGACTGACGTTTTAATAATAAACAAAGTTAAGAGTGGACGAGTATCTCCGTTACGTTTTCTCCGGAGTACGGGTGCATGGGTGCGATTGTGCCAAGTTCATTTATCCTTCAGAAGTGCGATTTTTGAAATTAACACGTTCAAATCAGCGCCAGCGCAGCGATAGTAATTTTGACATTTTCTACTGCTGATTTCAAAGTGTGACTTTCAAAAAAATCGTACTATTGGACTCTTCCAACTTCTTATAGGTAGGTACACAAAGCCAAGATAAGCTGGCCTCGCGACTATACTTACGTTATTCAAACAAAGCGAGACCAGCTTATGTTTGTTTCGTATAGCTTGATGTGTCGCCGTGTGTAAATTTGAAGAAATACGTATTACCATTTTATTATGTGCTAATGAACAATGCGCCTAAAAAAGGCGACTAAGGGATCTACCGGAGGATGGGCAGCAGCATTCTCTGAGTACACACATTCAATCCAACTGCGATCGCCAACCCGCCTGCCAAGCGTGGCGATTATGGCAAATCCCCACATTTTTGGGGGAGGCTTATGTCCAGCAGTGGACGTCAATCGGCTTATATGATGATGATGATGATGAACAATGCGCCGCCGTTTCGTGTCGAACTGCCTATTCTACATGAAAAAAATTGTTATCTAGATAGGAAGATGAATATAAAACAGACTTTTGGGATCATCATCATCATCTCAGCCGATGGACGTCCACTGCTGGACATAGGCCTCCCCCAAGGATCGCCATAACTTTTGGGATAATCCTACAAAATTATTATAAATGTATTAATGTTTGTGATGATGATCTTTAGATATTTGTAGCTCAGTCACGCATAAATGAATGTACGGATTTGGATGAAACATGGCACATAAAAGAATATGTTCTGAATTGACAGATTGGATTCTTTTTATTAAAGTCAATGTAGAAGTCGAAGCTAGTACGAAAATAATGATGCATGCATGTTGCATGATGATAGAATTATGAGGTAAGACGAATAAGAAATACTTCGCTGAATAGGTATGATGTCTTGAATGATGTAGTAATATTTGTCAGTAGTGGTCAGGAAGCTGGCAAAGGTATTGTCGTAGTGGCAAACCTTGGACACTTAGCTGTCATTTCTTACAAACGGGAAAAATCGAATCGAAGAGGTATAAGCATGTTCGATACTGAAGTGAGTGTGGACGAGACAGGAATACGCATTTGCCTTCATTTTATGCCACAATCCTGCCAGAGGGGGTGAGGTCAAAATTGGGGGCAGCAGGGAGAGTCCGTACTGTATGTACCTACTAGATACTCTATCCTATAATGTGGTACTAGGTAAATTTATTTCCTGAAATAACTTCCATGTTGTTGTCGTCAATGAGTTTTGTAACATTGTAACTGAGCACCTCTCCTAATGATTTTATCAACTACTAATCGTTTTTATGTCAATTACATTCCAAATAAGTACTTAGGTATAGGCCGTAGCCTTTATTAGGTAATCGGTCCACAAAATAGGTATAGCAGTGGTAATTTTTTTCAACCGTATTATAAATCACCAAACCTTTTTTTACAAACATTATTTTAACAAGGAACTTGGCATTTTTTAAAACACTTTGCTAACTTGAACACATTATTGAGATCAACATAAAATCGGCGGTATTTCATTTTTATATTGTTGACAAATAATAAAGCATTCCAAAATCTTAAAACGACCTAGTAGCACTTGGTCCAATACGCATTTCGTTCAATACGCAGTTCTTATAGACGAACTGCGTATTGGACGAAATGCGTATTAAATTAAAGTCAAGTCTCAAGTCTTAAGTCAAATAAAAAAGTTATCAAACTGAACAACATTCACTATGGGGCCAAAAACGAGAAAAAAAAATTTGCTGTTCCATATAAAACTGCAGAACCGACTGGACTAAAATGTATGGGACTGCACTTTTTTTTTCATTTTTCTCGATGTTGGCCCCATTGTGAAAGTTGATCAGTTTGATGGTCTGAAGCACCCCCTTAAGTATTGCTAGGGTGTTTTGTTACACGCTGTATAATAATACAGGGTGTAAGGGACAGCCCTCCGCAGACTGAAACGGTGAACTCAGACCATCAAACTGAACAACTTTTACTATGGCACCTACCTCAGGAAACGCGAAAAAAAATCAACTGTTTCATACAAAACTGCTGTACCTACCTACCTATTCGAGACAAATGTAACAGCAGAATTTTTTTTTCGTTTCCTGAGCTAGGCTCCATAGTGAAAATTGTTCAGTTTGCTGGTCTGAGTTCACCGTTTTAGTTTGCGGAGGGCTGTGTCTTACACCCTGTATCCAACCAACCTTCGAATATTCTACATTTTGTGAGAGAAGGCCTACAGTATAGTAGGAAGTCTATAGACAGATGATAAATATGTTGTTACACAAAAATATATATTTAGTAATTAACCTTGTAGTATTAGATAAACGAGGCCTTTGCCCAGTGCCATGACATTGAACAGGACGACGTTAGAAAAAACAAGATATCTGCATATGGACTTGGACAAATGACGGAAATGTTTGTTAATGACTTTAAAAAGTATGCAAATGTGATAAAGATAAAGATAAAGATAAAGATAAAGATGCATTTATTTGTCAGACATGAGTAGTTACAGGCAGTTGTTACAATAATTATTAAGTTCTACATGTCTTACCTTACGGCTTACAAATTATTATTTATATAATGTTAGGGATGCCAGTGGTCATCATAAATTAAAACAAAACAAAAAAAAAAGCAAAAATTAGAGTAATGTCAAAAAAAAAAAAAAAAAAATTATACAAGTAAAGTCAAAGAAATAAAATCCTGCCAAATACAAATTTTTTTAAATGTCAGTGTAACGTAATTGTATATGATGTCAAATAAAAATAGTACAAAAGAAAATGAATTTACTGTATAATATATTTACCCAATTAAATTACGTCATTAAAGAAATCTTGAATTGTATAGTAATAAAGTGTGTGTGTATAATAATTTCTTGTGTTGTTGTATAATAATTTTAATAATAGTTGTATAGTTATATAATTATTAACTTCGCTCACTCTGTCCTAAAATTTGTAATTTTTCCTGATAAATCGTAGAGGATTCCCGAGATTCTGGCTTGCCGCATGCGGGGTCCATTGTATCATGTGTACTGAATTTCTATTTTGTTAATAAAGATATTTGTATTTGTATTTGTATTTGTATAGTAACATTTTTCAATTAATATTTTGTTCAATTTTAATTTGAATAAATTTGTATTAAGAGATCTTAATTCACTTGGTATTTTATTGAATACTTTAGGGGCCATTGCAAAAACGCTCTTTGACATCATTGCAGTTTTTGCATGACGCAAACATAGGCTAGTTTTATCACGCAGATTGCGCTTATTCACGACTCCTACTTGCTGATATAGTTCAGAATTCATTTTTACAAATGTGTTTAATACAGATCAATACTATTTGTAAGTTTATGTGTGATTGGGCTACAAACATCTAATCACATTTAGGAAGTTTGATGGGATTTTATGGAATGGATATAATATTATAAGATAAGGTGGTTCTAAAATATATGCCGTGGCTCACGGACCTGAAAAAAAGACGGACGAAATATCACTCTAAAAAGAGGTGAAGCATGCAAGGTCCTACAATTTCGTTTGTTCTACAAGGGACCTACACTCACACAGACGCACCAGTTCTAAGCGCAGCCAGGTCCGACAACCCGCCGTCATTATATACCGCGCGACAGGGCGACAGCACGCACACTCATATAAATGCGGGTGCTTCACTTTTGATTAGACGCGATTCCGTCCGTCTTTTTTTCAGGTCCGTGCCGCGGCTGCAATGGTAGAAAGTATTGCGTAGGTATACAGGGTGTAAGGAAAAGTATAATTAACCTTTAAACCACATACCTACTTTACCTATGAAACTGAGATACTTTTATAATATGGAAGCAAACATGTCAGAAGTTCAGTTCAGTTCAGTGTCAGAATGAATGTTCTTCATCCCCCAAAGTTAGAAGACCCCGCTTAAATTCGTTATGTCAATGGTAGATGGTTGCTTTAGAAGGACCTTCATCCATGAATGCCATTCGAAAACGACCAAACGATTCATCCGGTTTTAGGACACATTTGAAATCGTCAAAAAATCATCGCTCTAAAATGTTTCCGACGCAGATCCATTTTTCAATGAAACACGACAACACAGATCACTATTATAATGTACTACGTCACGACAATTCAATTTAGCTCCCAAAAAATGTGGAGGGAAATCCAAAAATTCAAACTATGGTATTTTTGCTCGTAAATAATCATACGTTTTATCCGACAGGTATAATAACTTTATACTTTTGATTATATACTGAATTATAATCAGCCAGGGCTTCAAACATAAAAACCTTTTTTTGCAAAATTTTTTAAGTGGCCAGGAGCAAAGAAACCAGGAGTGCGATTTTTGAATCTCATTCGCTGAGTTCAGCAGTTGAAAATGTCAAAATTACTATGGAGATACGCATCTTTCTACGGCTGATTTGACTTTCAAAAATCGCACTCCTGAAGTACGATTTTTGAAAGTCAACTCATAAGTAGAAATATGCATATCTCCATAGTAATTTTGACATTTACAACTGCTGAACTCAGCGAATGAGATTCAAAAATCGCACTCCAGGGCTTCAAACATAAAAACCTTTTTCTGCAAAATTTTCTAAGTGGCCAGGACTGCAATTTTTAAAACTCATACTTTGAACTCAGCAGTTGAAAAAGTCAATATTACTATGGAGGTATGCATCTTTCTACTGCTGATTTGACTTTCAAAAATCATAGGTACTTACTTCAGGAGTGCGATTTTCGTTCGTTTAGTTCAACGAATGAGTTTCAAAAATAGCACTCCTGGCACAGAATAGGTATATAGGGTATATAGTTCTACATACAGAACGGCCACTCCCCGCCCCCCTCTGACTTCAGATACCTCACCTCCCCTCACACTCTCTGTGGTAACTTGAGGGAAGCCGAGCAAGGGAAGGCAGTCAGGCGCGCGCACCCGTTGGATTTGACTACATAAAATATATTTTATTTTCCTCCTCACTTTAAAAATAAACGTTGGAAAATAACGCTAAATTCACATTTTCTGTGATTCTTTAGCTTAAAAACTATTTTTAATAACAGAATGAACTATAAAAAGTAACGAAATGTATAATGTAGTTCATACGATGCGTGTTAAGTCAACCCTACACATATGTCATGCACAATTTTTGCAAAGTGCGCATGTGCGAACGTCATCATGTCAAATCTAAAACGTTGTTTGAAGTGCCGGACCTGTGCTCCTGGTACCAAGAGTACTCTACAATTATAACACCTACCTAGGTTTATAATAATAGTTACTTGACAAGGCTTTTAAGGACGGCCGCACATTATCAGAAATTTCTAACAGAAAAATTCTGACGCTCGCCGGAAGCACCCCGCATACTATCAGAAATTTTGATCCGGCAACTTTTGAGCCCAGTCGTGTTTCATATTTCAATCAACGCACATCGACCCAGTGTTGCCACCTTAGCCCTTTTGGGGCTATAATTCAGTCAAATTGTGTTTTTAATAGGAAAGTTTTGTGGTAGTTCTGATTTCTTCCATTCTATATGTATTTTGGGGTGCTGAAGCCAAATCTGAGGTTTGCTAACAAAATTTAATTGACAAAATCGCAAAAAAAGTTAAAAGTTCTGTTTGTTTTTTTCCGGAATTTTGCTTAAAACTCTGAAACTATTAACGTTGAGTAAATGACCTGTTTACAGAAAATAAATATACCTGACTTTTATTTCTATAACATGAACATGACACACAAAAATATCGTAGATCTAGGATAATTATCGCACGTCTGGCAATACCTGATCCGAATTTCTGATAGTGTGCGGGGCCTAATACAAAATGTATGGCTAACACGCCTTCCGTCAGAAAAATTCTGACGTCCGGCTGAGGGGCCGTCCGGTGTGCATCAGAAGCGGACGACCGGTCAGAATTTTTCTGACAGTGTGCGGGGTCTAATACAAAATGTATGCACCGAGTGCCTTCCGGCGAGCGTCAGAATTTTTCTGTCAGAAATTTCTGATAATGTGCGGCCGTCCTAAAGCTTCAACTCAATGTAAGACAATATATTTAACATGCTAAATATGTAGGTAAGCAAGCACTACGTGTTCTAATATTTGTCACTAATTACGTTCGTTAAGCATGAAATTCTTCTTCGAAGGGAAGGTGCCTACTTAAGTTTTATTACTTACTAAAATATACAAAATGAAATACATTCAAAATAGAACGCTACATAGTATTTTTAACCGACTTAAAAAAAAAGTAGGAAGTTCTATGTTCGGTAGTATGTAAGTATTTTCTATGTATGTTCACCGATATATTCGTCAATTTTTGACCAATTAAAAAAAAGAAAAACTATTTTTTTGGTCCCATTTAATATGATAACGCGCTTCGGACCTACACAACACTAACACTTAGACAATTTATAAATTGTCTAAGACAACAGAACTCATTTTTTTTCTATGTCAATAATGTTACGGAACCCTCGGTGCGCGAGTAGCCCGAGTCGCACTTGAGCGGTTTTATTTCAACGTTTTTTGCTTTTGCTTTATTTGTTTGAGACTAGACGATTTGGGGAATTAGTCCGTTTGGTAAATTTGACATATAAGGAATTGTATAATGTGGTATCAGTCATATTAGGACACTAGACATGTTGAGACTAGACGATTTCGGGAACTAGTCCGTTTGGTAAATTTGACGTTTAGTCCATGCCGTCCTAAGCCCCTCAAAAGTTGACATCGGCGATTGAAACATTTGCTTCTTATCGGTGTACCCGTTGCGTGTAGGTATAACTGATATCTGAGTCGAAAATTTCACCGCTGAAAATTATTGAATAATAAATTTTCAACAAAAAAACCGACTTCAAAACTAAAAAAAGTTAAAGATAAGTACTTACTTAATATTGGAACAGAAAAGTTAACGATTCTCTACAAAAATTTTAAAGTTTCGCGTTTTATTAACACTTTGTAATAATAATAAGGCGGCATACAACAAAAAACTAAAATTTTTAATGACCCGGGCCTTCAAAACACAATGTAAGTATTTTAAGCTAATAAAAAACATACATACGGAATAAACCTGATTCGGAATTCTGTGTTGTCAACTATGGTTACAAAAAATACTACAGTGCTGTTTAAAAAATGCCAAATATAAAAATGTATGTAATGCCAAATAAAATGACAATTCTAAGTATTTTTAACTATTTATTAAAACGAAACAAAAAATATAAATGATAATTATTATGTGATTAGCTCATGACGTTACGATGATGATTTGTAAATTGTATTTCAATAGTATGCAACTTATCAAAAGACTATCGATAATTTTAAAATTAGTCATAATCTGCATACAAAAGGACTTGAACAATTATTATCACACAAGCAATTTTTGAGCATAGGCGATTTCGCAACTATACCGCAACGACGTCGCAACTGCACCGTCACGATACGGTATCGTTCCGTCAACGCCTACGCTCATAAATCTCTTGTGTGATATCACTGTAAATTGTTAAAAAATTCCACCGATGACATCAAAAAATCACTAGATCTAGCGAAAAAGTATCTGAAAGCGGCAACACTAAATTCCGAATCAGGTTTATTCCGGATGTTCTTAACAGGTTACGCGAAACAGCATGCTAAGGCCAATGTTGTCAGAGTAGTTCCTGTGTGTAGAGAAGGCTGGGGAGAGTTCGACTACATACACAAAAGTTTTCGTGATGTAACGAAAAAATCGCGAATACTTCTGAGGGTGTTTCTTTTATTCGTCACTTACAATTTGTTTTTATGTTGACTCAAAACAGTTTTTTTTAAATATAACAATTTGTTTTTTTAACACCTATGCTCCTTTGTTTATATTTGATCCTCTTTAATGTAAACTAGGCAGGTACTCTATTATACAGGATCATTCTTAATGATATGATCAAACCATCAAACTGAACAACTTTCTCTATTAGGTTTGCAGGCTCGAGTAGGTTTGCAGTTTTATATAGACAAGCAGCATTTTTTTGCGATTTCGATATTGGTGCAATAGAGAAAGTTGTTCAGTTTGATGGTCTGATCATCCCCTTAAAAAAGTGTCAGCATATTAAGAAGAACCCTATATACACCATTAGTATTTAATTACTTACTAACATAACTTTAAGGGTACCATGAAACAAAACAACTTTCCTTAAGGAGCTTGGGTCGAAAAACGATAAATTTTGCTTTGCCTGTATTGAGGTCCCCTGGTAACAGTTGATGTACATTTTCCCTTAAAGTTAATTGGAATTTACACATACATAAACTCACGACCGTAATCCCCTTCTGGGTTGGCCAGAAACATTGAACATACAACTACCAAACTTTCTGTTTAAGAATGTAGTTGTAGCAATGCTCAGTTAGCAATTTAAGTTTCAGGCTGAAATGATAATTTGTATTTAGATATGAGTACATATAATATTAAGTTCTTTGTTTAATTTAAATTTCATTTATAAGTTTATTTAGTTTACAATGTTAATTAACACAAAAAAGAACTAAAGGTAGGTGTAGCTACATTAATTTGAATTTCTTTTTACTCTATAATGGGGAATATAGGTACCTATACTTAGTGGAGAAATAAATAATTTTTATTTTCATTTTCAAGAGGTTCATCCTATAAGTTAGCCGCGCTTCCCCTCATGACATTGACTCTGCGGTCAAGCCTCCCTTTTAACCTCGTTCACGTGCGATCACATTACAAACTTACTGTTTTTCGTTTTGTCTTGACGTTTCGCAAAACAGCATGATCTTAAATAATTCATCGATTTTTATTAAAAGTTTAATCATTTTAATTTGTGTCGGCTGTGTTCAAAATAAAGTAAAATTAAAAAGAAACCACGATACAGTTAGTGATCAAAATCTAAATACAATACAGTTTATAAGAAAATTTAATTATCCGTCGGAGACGCATAGAGTCGTGACTGAAGACGGATATTTTGTGAATTTATTTCGAATACCGAAAAATGGGCCACCTGTGCTCCTGGTACACGGGATCGCAGAGAGTTCTGATTCTTGGCTGATATTGGGACCAGCTGATTCTCTCGGATACCTGCTATCAGACAGCGGCTTTGACGTGTGGTTGTTTAATGCAAGAGGAAACAAATACAGTAAAGGCCATGCAAGAAATATTACACAGAAGAACTACTGGAATTTTAGTTACGAAGAAATGGGAACCAAAGACTTACCAGCGACGATCGACTACATCCTTCAAACAACATCCCGTCCAAAGTTGTCATACGTTGGATTTTCACAAGGAACGACTATTTTGTTGGTACTGTGCAGTATGAGACCTGAATATAACAAGAAAATATTACACGCCATTATGCTAGCACCTGTAGCTTGGGTGAGCCATATGCAATATCCTCTTATTGGTATACTGTCGCAAAATCTAGAAACTCTATCGTCAATAGTCGAGAAAATTGACTTGTATGAATGGTTTCCTGACAATCCAATTCAAAACTTGTATCACTACACAGTTTGCAATCGTACACACCCCGCTAAAGTACTGTGTGACTTGGAGTATTACATAAACTTTGGACTACGAAATATAACAAATTTGTCTGTTGAAAAGCGCCCAGTGCTTGGTAGTCATTTAAGGTCAGGCACGTCAGCTAAAAATTTTCTGCATTTTATACAGGGGTACGCAAGCAAAAGGTTCCAAAGATACAATAATTATGGACCCTATAAGAATAATTTTGTGTACGGTTGTTCTGAGCCTCCTGCGTACGATGTGTCTTCAGTAAAAGTACCACTGACGTTATTTGTTAGTGAATCTGACTGGTTTAGCAATATTATTGACGTCCAAACCCTTATAAATATGTTGCCTAATGTTAAGCAATATGTTGTATTTAATAAAAGTTTGGACTTTACACATATTGAATTTGTTTACGGAACCCGAGTGAAGAAGTTTGTGAATGAACCAGTACTTACTTTATTGCAAGAGTATAATAAACATTCATAAAGGACAGAAGTGTTTTTGTTGTGTTCGATGTTTCTTGTTGTGCCAAATAAAGTTTTAGAGCCAAATAATATAATCGTTATAATAGTGTTAAGGAAGCTAAGGTAGGTTGTCGTCGTTCGATCGTGGAATCGGACATAACATAATCTCCCTGAGAATTTCATGAACCGACGCCATAACGTAAACTGGATTATACTAATATTTAGTCATCATAATATATTATGAGTTCATGACTTCAACTATAACCAAGATGATTACGGGTCATATCGAAAAATTAGTTGCATTTTTGACTAGTTGTAAGTTGTAGGAGCTACCCCCTACAACTTTTTGACTAGGCAGTGGTGCATTGCTCACTACCTATAATCTATAATTCCGTTGGAATATTAAGATAATTCCAAGTCTAGAATTTACAGTTAATAATTTACTATCGGAACTGGCTCAGGACAGGGATGCATGGAGGATAAAGGGGGAGGCCTTTGCCCAGCAGTGGGATGAAATAGGCTAAGAAAAAAGAAAAAATTACTATTACATATATAACTTTTTGAAATATTTTTTAGACTACCACCGCGTCGGAAGGTGTTCCATGCGGCCAGAAACTCTATTATTTCTTTATTTTATTTTATTTATAACACACAACTCTACAACATCTTAGGAAACCTGGGACTTTCAGTCCAGTTCTGACTAGGTTATCTATGAGACCTACATACAAATAAGTATAATATAATTTATATAATATATTTATCAATACCTATCATCATGGGCCTTGTTTCATCTAAATAGATGTTTCAAACCTATAAGTATCACTACTAAATCATACCGTATATTATCAAAATTAAAATGAAAAAAATAATAATCGCGCACCAGAGATGACATTCAGTTTGTTATTGTGTATTTGTTTGTGTATTAGGTGTAAATAATGTAGGTATATTTCATTCATCTACATATACAATGCTTGTCAAACTCGCGGCCGAATGCGGCCCGCAGAGCATTTTATGGGGCCCTATCCAATTTTAAAAACAGCTTGCCGATGCGGCCCGCGAGCGTGCAGACTTTAGGAAGTTAGGTTCTTAGGTAGGTACTCATATTACGTAGGTACCACCACTGAATTGAAGCTGAATTGAGTCATGATGTGAAATTTTTTTATATTTGCTAGAATTGCTTTGCTCCCGCAGTAAAAGTCGTTCAGTTTGATGGGTAGACTCTTAGTTTAAAAGGACGCCAATGATATCAATATCAACCTGTAGATACTTTTTCTATATCCTAATTTCACGCAGACGACGACGTCGCGGGCAAAAGATAAGTATTAATTTACTTAGTTATTAATTCATCTCATTATATAAATTAAGTAAGTATTTAGTCCAAAAGTACATAAACAAGCGAAGGCTGTATTCGATGATGCAAGCACAAGCACTAAACTAAGCATATGCGTGAATATTTCATGAGGAAAGCCAGCCGAACAGTTTAATTTGACTTCGATCGACTATGCATACTGCCTATGTAGTTTGTGTACGAGTAGGTACACGTTAGTCGGGTCATCGAGCACTAAATATAACTAACTCCTGGTCTATAATAATAGTTGCTTTCGCCAGGTGACTAGGCAGACTACTTTCCAGACCTGGGTAATTGATATAGACAGTTGAAGCTCTATGGAGCACGATGCCGTGATATTATTTTTAGTTGGATAGTAAATTAAAATATCATGATTTTTGTTGTTTCGAAATACAAAAAACCGGCCAAGTGCGAGTCGGACTCGCGCACTGAGGGTTTCTTTAAGTTTCGTAGCACCATATATTACCAAAAAAAAAGTTTTTTTCCGGGATCCTTGGCGCAAGCCTGGCAATACTTGACAGGTTTTTTATTTATTGTTGTTTTACCTTAGAGTATACACTATAATTACACCAAGTTTGACGCTTGTATGTATTACCGTTTTTAGGATAAAGCAAAAAGAGTAAACGTTGAAAAAACACTTTCTTTACGATTTTCTTTTTATTATTTGTTAGCAAATCCAAAATAATAACACATATTTAGTGAAAATGACAACTTTTTTCCTATTACGTTACGGTCCAAAAGATACAGCCCTTTAGAGCAAGGACGGACTGACGGACAGCGTAGGCTTATGAATAAGGTCCCTTTGGCTGGCACCCTTTGGCTACGGAACCCTAAAATGAGTTAAAGGTAACAAGGATTTTCGATATTAATGAAGGTTGAAAGATTAAGATCGGAATACAATACATTCACCTGGGAATTGTCCCTCTTTTTTTGGCGAAGTACAAAAAACAAGCGACTTCGTCAAGTTTGTCATAACAAACAAATTCTGAGTATAAAAATGCTGTTTAAAAATTTTGCATTGTTTAAGGAGGGGTGAAATGTAGGAATTTAATATCTTCCATCGAATTTGTAGACTGAAATATATATTATTTTATAATAAACTCAAGGCACGATTTTTCTTTCATAACATTAAAGGTGTTTTTTTTTTAAATTGCGCCTGAATTCAAACCTCATTATTTGATTAGTTACATAAATGGTGAAATAGAATACTTTAAGTCTGTTGTTTATTTATGTTAAGTCACCGAATAAATAGGTAGGTAGTTTGCATATAGTTCAAGTCTAAAATCGCGAGGCCATAAGGCGGTCTGAAAAAACTCTGACACCAGGGCTTTGTCCACACGATAAGAAGAAGAAGAAGAAGTCTAAAATCGGCATAGAAGCCATTCCGTTATTTTATTACACAAATTGCAATATTTACATTTAGTGAGTGTAGGTACAGACGACCAGCAAAATAATTAAACTCGTCAATCTTGATGAGAGGTGATAGTTTGCCTAGGGCAGGTGATACTTTGCCGAAGAGATGTGATAGTTTGCCGAAGAGAGTTGATAGTTTGCCGAAGGAAGGCAGGTGATAGTTTGTAATAGGTGCGTAAGGGAAGAGTAGGGGTGCGTAAGTGGTGAGTAGGGGGTGCGTAGGGGATGAGTATGGGTGTGTAGGGGGTACGTAGGGAGGGGATGAGTAGGGGTGCGTAGCGGGTACGTAGGGGGTACGTAACTGTTGAGTAGGGGTGCGAAGGGGGTGGGTAGGGTTGAGTAGGGGTACGTACCTAGGGGTGAGTATGGGTATTCTTTCAGAAGTCACAAAAACAAGTCAGTGTCACAAAAAAGAACCATAACGTACGCGTACGAAGTCGCGGGCAACAGCTTATTGTAAATAAAAAAAGATTGGGTCCAGATTCGCCGTTCTTTTTTTCTGCGAATTGCTTTCGATACGTTGACCTAGAAAACTTAAACTTGAACTAGGATCGTTCGTCAAGGCACCAAGATACTTTATATATAAAAAAGCGTGCATTTACAAATAATCAGTAACTAAATATGTACTTACTGTAATAGGCGGCAAAATGTGTACCATTGACGAACGTATAGCAAGCCGCCGCTCGTCTTTGTCGACAGGCTTTATTTCCGTCTGTCGCGTGGAAACACGATAGCGGTTATATTTTATTTTCAATATTTCTGTACTAGAAAGTACAAATAGAAATACGGTTGAAAACGTGCGTGCTTTAAAAGCCGGCCTGAAAGCTTTGATGTTTTTTTATATTGCGGTTATGAAATGCCTCTAGATAAGTCTACGTTGCTATAAAGTTCGATAATTGCTCATTATACGAGAGCCTTTGAATAAAGCTACTCAATGATTCGAGATTGAACTTAAAATAACTGCCAGTACCAGCCAATACCTACAAGACTTGCAGCATGCGAAAACTCCCGCAAAAATAAGTTTAATTAATTAATTAATTAAAACTTTTATAAGTGTAGAAACCAAACATATTGTAGTTTTATCTTTTCGGGAAAAACAATGTTTGAAATAAAGCTAAAATAGCATTTTCGGTCATTCTATAGCTTGGATTATATTTTAATAACTGGATAAAATTATGTATAAAATATAAATAGAAATGAAATGTTGATCACGTGACTTGTTACTATTTAGTAAATTATACAAAGCGCATTTTTTCACGTCAGATAAATAGTTCCTGATTTAACTATAAGTACCTTACTACTTCATTCCATATACCTAAGGATGAAAAGATTTTCCGATTCCTATTTAGATTTCTGGCCAATTCTGATTAATTTTTTTATCAGAAAGATATACTATCCGATATATTATCTTGGACGTTACTAATGCTGTTCAAAAAATAAGTGAGAGTTTTTAATATCGGTTTCTGTAAAAAAATGCCTTATTTCGCTCATATCATAATAATTATATCTAATGGAGTACAGTGTAAGTAAAAGTATCACACGTACTCTACCCATCAAACTGAACAACTTTTATTATGGAAGCAACTTAGGGGAGCAAACGTCCGGTCAGAACAAAAAAAATCTGCTGTCTCATTTTGAGTATCGTGTAGGTATTGCAGTTTAGTATGGAGCAGTTTTTTTTTCTGACATGTTTGCTCCTATAGTCAAAGTTGTTCATATGTGGTTTACAGGTTAATGATACTTTTCCTTACACCCTGTACTTAGTAGTCAACTTGCGGATTAAAATAATGCTCCTTGAAATATTTATCACCATATACAACGTGTTAATGAATTAACGCAAAACCTCATACACCCCACAGATTTTTAACAAAATAATTAGATTGAAACAATAATTTCATTCAAATTAAAGATTGAAAAATTCAGTCTCGGGCGGGACTTGAACTGAATTTTTCAATCTTTAATTTAATTCGAAATAGCACAACATGGCTGTAACATGTTCAAAATCAATAATATTTGAAATAATTTCATTATTTTGATAGTTAAAATTAAAAGTTATTCGCATTTTAAGTTTTGAGGCAAAAATTTTTTGTTACCATTTTTTAATAATCTTGTTTTGGTAGTAAGTTAGGTGAGTGTGCCTGTGCGGTGGGTTAACATTGGGTTCAGAAAATTTAAAATTTTAGAAACAAATTAATTAATATTTTGAAAAAAATTACCTACCTATGTTGAATGAAACCATGATATTTCGATTCAGCTCTCGATTCTAAAGAAACTACTTTCTAGTTTTGCGTTAATTCATTAACTAACACGTTGTATTAACAGTTAATAATGTCTATACTTTTGGAATAATAACATTAATAACCCAGTCATAATAATTAATTAATCAATTTGCACAAAACAGGCGTCGAGTTGTGATGTAGAGTAGAGCTTGAGTAGAGCCCATGTTGACCGTCCGCCCGTGCCCAGGTAGCCAGGTTCATTACCTGGACAAAGCAGAGTGTTATCCATGTTAAATTGAGTGCAGAGAGGCAATTCCAACTGGATGCCTGCTCGTGACACCGGCTGACAGAGTTTTTTAATTTTTGGCCCTGCGCTCGCGGGATCCTACCTCGTTTGTTTGTTTTACGTAGGTATACCAGCTCGGAGCCCTCGTAGGCACGTACAGACTTTTAGTTTTTGCATGTGTTGTGACTTTCCAATTTAGCGTAGTTAATTGAAAAATATAGGCGTTTTGTGATTTTAAACTACCGGTCAACATAGTTAGGTACTTCGACGTTCAGTTGGAATTGAAAATAGTTCACTTTATTGTGTTGCTAAATTAACTTTTAGGCATTTGGCCGGTTTACATTGAAAACACATTTTAGTGGATATTATATAATGAATGAGCAATTATTATGATAGGTACAAAATGATTAAATTATAGGTGAATATTATAGTCTCAGAGCGCCTTTCAGTAATTACATGGCAAACATGGCAATAAAACCAATCATACATCTCGTGAAAAAATTTAATATTATCTACTATGCCAGTCAGTGTGTCATCTTTCAAACGGCTATTAAACTAAATAAAATAATAACGCATACTTCAGAATAGCCTACGTAGAAAATACGACACTAGGTATTATCCTTATCTACCTATAGAAAATCAATGAGTTCAAAAATAAACAAAGATTTTTTTGGTCTCCGCTGCGCTCCCACCAAAAAAAATCTTTGCATTTAAATATCTTTTTTTGGATTCCGTACATAGATTAATATGTTCCGTACCCAAAGGGTGAAAACGGGACCCTATTACTTGATTGACGACCCGGTTGGTGTAATGGTTACCACGCCGGACTGCCAAACCAGGGTCCTGGGTTCGAATCCCGGTTCGGTCATGGATGTTTACATGTTTGTGCCGTTGTTGTATGGTTTCCATAATAAACAGCCTATTAATAGTGCTTTCTTGGGATCATTACAATGTATGTGCCTGTGAGCGTTATTTATTTATTTATTTATTTATTTATTTATTTATTACTCTCAGCCTACGTTGTCCGTCCGTCCGTCTGTTCGACCTATTTAGGGCTGTAACTTTTGAACCGTAATAGCTAGACAGTTGAAATTTTCACAGAATATGCGTTATTACGGCGGATTTGCTAACAAATAATTAAAATGTCAAAATTTTTTGAGAATTAACCAAAATTTAATAGATTTTTTTTAAATAAAATCGCTTTTGAAAAAAAATTAATTAATAGTTTCTTGACATTTAATTGGTGTTAACAGCTAGTGTACCTATTGTGAATTCGTGACGATACCGATATTTTTTATTTGTTTTATTATTACTAGGTATTTTGTTTTGTTTTTTCGTATTTTTTACCTCGACACCGTGTAAATGAATGTTAAACGCTCTGTAGGTACATAGTACATAGGTATTCACGATTGCATTTCCATTACTTACTGATGTGCATGAAACAGCATTCGAATATAGAAAGCAATATTCTGCTACTAATTATTAAAGGATGCTGCACAAACCTAATTTTACGGTAACATAATCATAGTTATTACGTTCTGTATCCTATGTATTTGACTTACGGGCCAATACTTTGTAAGTTCAACCAGTGTACCGTCAAATATAAGTTGTCTAGTTATAAAAGGTTCTTTGTACGATAGGTAAGTGTGTTCTAATTTGTCTAACGTGATCATTCGGTCCAACGATCGTGTGAATCTTTCGCCTAATTAACCCTTTCAGAGGACTGCTCCACTTCAAAGGTGAGAACATAAATATAACCCGCTTTAGCCTGCTGAACCGATATGCCTAGTGGAGTAAATCATTTAGGTTAATATGTTTTAAATCGTGTAGTATGCTTCTACCCCGCGGGCACAGTGCACAGTGCACAGTGCACACAATGTTGATGATGTTTTTGAATAAATCTGTTTAAGTGCCTCACAAACGTTATTGGACAACAGAGCTAATTGTTTTAAAAGCTTTTTGCGTTGATGTCATAGGTATATCCGCTCCATGAAATGTTTCGTAAAGTTGTACCGTATTGATTTCGTAAGGTAGAATATTATGTGGCATGATATCGCAGTGATTCAAAGCTAATGATTAGGTTTAAACACGTTATTTAAAGAACGGGTAACAGGTGAACGATTTATAAAAGTAATAAATGTTGTAGGTACCTATAAGTAGGTACCCTTTAGGTACCCAATCAATTTGACGCGCGTGAATGAACGAGATAAAAGAAGTATATAGCCTTTTATCATATGGCCACAGAAGCATGATACGGCTATGTCACGTCTTTCATCTCGTTCATTCGCACTCAAATACAAAGAGAGCTAAGGCACACGGCGCCATATCACGCTGCCATACTCAGGAATTTACTTATTTTCTTGTTTCTTTTTTAACATATTAAATGGTTTTCTGATTTTCTGGTTAATTTGTTAACGCCTGTAGACAGCACGGAAAGTCTGTGACATTATCTTAAATCTAATTAATGACAGTGAATAGCTCACTTAACACATTTAATAGCAAGGAGGGTAGATAACACTATTAGAATAAAATACAGACAGCAACAAAAGTAATTAGTGTGTAGATAATCTTCTTTTTTAGGGTTCTGTACCCAAAGGGTGCCAACGGGACCCCTATTACCAAAGCCTACGCTGTCCGTCCGTCTCGGTCCTACCCTACCACTAAAGGGCCGTGTCTTTTCAACCATAGTAGATACAAATACACGATTGAAATTGTCAGATTACGCGATATAGGGAATACCTTCGTAAAAAAAAAATCGCAATTTACAAATTATTATTTTTTTGGTCTTCGAACCTAAATACGGTAAATACATGCAAGCATCAAACTTGATGTGATTAATTTATAGAGCAAACTCTAAAGTAAAACAAAAACTAATAAAACGCAGCCAAGTGTGCGTCGGGTTCGCGCTAAGGATCCCGAAGGCAACACAATTTTTTGTTGTTATATGGTAGTATGAGACAATCTCGGTGCGCGAGTAGCCCGACTCGCACTTGACCGGTTTTATTATATCCTTTGTGTGAAGATACATTTGCCGAATTTACGCGACGTAAAATACGCGTGCAACGCTTAGTGACACACCTGTACGCCCCATTTTTCCTTAAATTCGGTAGAATTTGTCATCATGTCATCGTAATCGCTATCTCTTTTAAATATACACTGTCTAATAGAATATCGATTAAACCTGAGCGCTAATGAGTTTAGAAAAATGGAGCATAAATTAACGGTAGAAGGTGAGGGGTAGTTTTATGTGTACCGTACCTACATAAAGGGCGTGTAAGCGATCGCCAGGTTAAGTGCGGTGTGACGAGTGCTAAGCATGTTCATGAATTATTAACGGCTCGCGCGACTGCCGACGCTGGGGCCACAGTGAACACAAAGAAAGTACACCAACTTCAGGCAAGCACCCGAATCGTTGCATGTACATAGAAGAGCGCCACGTACCGTTCACGTACACAGCCCGCTGGTACACCTCGGTGAGCATCAATACCGAGTAATCACTACATGGTATAAAACAAAGTCGCTTCCCGCTGTTTGTCTGTCTGTCTGTCCCTATGTATGCTTAGATCTTTAAAACTAAGCAACTATGCGATTTTAGTGATTCAAGAGGAAGGTCTATTATATAAGCATTGCACCCGTGCGAAGCCGGGGCGGGTCGCTAGTAGTATACAATATGAGACAGAGTATCTAATACTTCACAACATTACGGACACAACGGGGTGTAGGTAATAGATTGATAGTTCAACTTTAGACTTAGATCAAAGTAAAATTTTACTTTGATCGAAGACTTAATATACAGAATTGGTAATAGTTTTCTACTTAACATACCTAATAATTACCATCCCGATCGTAAAACCCGCCAGCATCCATTCGGAGAGCGCTCCATACAAACGAGGTTTGGTGATATTTTCAATACCTAACCAATTGATTTTTTTTAGAAACAACTATTCTCTATGAATTTCCTATAGTTTTAAAATTACACTTCCTCAAAAATTTCCATACAAATCTTAAATTAATCCTAGCACTAAAACTGTATATTTTAACGAAAATCTGACTTCATTCAAACATAGATATTAGTTTCTATATTGTTTCTGGAAAATGTCATTGAAAAATTTAAAATATCACCAGACTTCGTTTGTATATACCTACAGCGCGCATTTACGCATTCGGAATAAACATCTCAAGTTCTCTTACTGTTTATTATATCTTCTATGTCGGGTCTGCCTGACGCGCCGCTCTGCGCCTTTATTATTGAGATCGCTTTGAGACCACTGAAGTGGGATAAGGCGGCGGGCGTGTCGTGGGTAAAAACTGAATTTTTGGAGAAGTTTTGCATACCGATTATTAAAAAAATGTTGAGTTGTATACCGACATGAAACAAAAAATTGAGCACAGATTTTACCCACTCACATTAATTTTTCTCTCTCTCATGTTAACGGTTTGCTAGAAGAAAACTCTTTTTATTGTTCCGTACTAAAATTGGAAAATGAAACATTTATGGAATCACCTCGGTTTCTGTCCGTCCGTCTGTCATAGGCATTTTTCTCGGATACCCTAAGACACTGAACTACCTAAGAAGCTGAAACTTGGTACAGTTGCGACTGATGTAAAACTTTAGAACTGGTAGTACGGAACACTAATTGCTCGAGTCCCGACTCGCACTTGGCCGATTTTTAGTTCTTATATTTTAGTTATGAACGTCACTATTTTTGGCAAAGAGTGAAAATTTTTTGCGAATTTATAAAATATTTTCGTAAATTATTGATTGTAGAAAGTCAAAATACTGATATGTTTAAAATGATCTCGTAGTGAATTCAACAACGCGGATTATAAATGGCTCGAATTGCCCGCTTTTGAAGGATAAGGTTCTCGTAGACTATTTTTTAGTATTCTGTTTAGACTTCGCCGGAAACTGTAACAGACCCTAAAATTCGGTTTTGACGTTCATACTTTCAGTAGAACTCTTCAATAAGGGCTTGAACGTTTATGATTGGCAGCGTTGAAATCGATGTTGTAAAGCCTTCATGGCAATGAGTTTTTATAACCACTCCATGTCACCTTAATTATCTTTTTGTGTCAAAGGCACGAGCCGAGGTACAAAGGCGATATTTTAGAACGAAATCGATAAAGTTTTGAAGAGATTGAATGTTGATTGAACGTTTGGAAGCATCGTTTAATGATAGACATCAAACGGTGAAGATTTAAATTATTATTTCGAGAATATTGGATACCGATATTACCTACCTATTGATTGTGGTTTGGGTAAATAAAATGAGATGTAGCGTTCAGAGTAAACCGTAGCGGTCTAGTGGGTAAATAGTAAACCATCTTTCAAAACAAATTAGTGATATCTTATATTATGGAAGAGAGCTTATTGAGACCAAATCACGAAACTGCAGTTTATTTTCTGGCCTGTACCAACGTACGCACGGCGACAGATCAACCTACCCATAGTTCGACCTTATGTCCATGAACATAGAGTTCAACAATGGGTAGGTTGATCTATCGCCGTGTGTACATGCATCACATTTAAAGTAGGTACCAGAATCTAGCCTGGTTTTGTATCCTGATGACAACGATATCCAGGGTGTAAGGGTGCCTAGCAAATACTGAAACGGTGAACTTAGACCATCAAACTGAACAACTTTCACTATGGAGCCTACCTCAGGAAACGCCAAATAAAATCAGCTGTCCCATAAATTTTAGTCTGGTATGTAGGTACAGCAGTTTTATGGGATAGCAGATTTTTTGTCGCGTTTCATGAGGTAGGCTCGATAGTGAAAGTTGTTCACAGTTTCAGTATTTGCTAGGCTGTCATTTACACCCTGTAGACTACTTATATACATCATGAAGTCGGGGTCGTTTTGAAGCCGGAATAGGGTTCTTCCGACCATTAAAATTAACGACGTAAGTAAATTCCCTATATATGGCATAGGGTATCTGCTATGATATAGGGCGACACGGGGCATCACTGGATGCAGAGGGCGAGGGACAGAACATCATGGAGGAATATGGAGGAAGCCTACCTATGTCCAAAGACGGACTGATCAAAGGCTATGATGGATGGATGGAGTAAATCAGTGTTTCCCAAAAATTGTTCTGCCATGGAACGGTAATTTTCACACTGACCCTTACCCGCGATAGCCGTGATACGGCTATCGCGGGTTGGCATACTACTCATGCTGGTTCCATTAGATCAAATAATACACATTTATTAATAGTAATTTTTTACATATTTTGGTATCGCTTATTTAGTCACTAAATTTTAATGCGAAGTATGGAGCTGCTGCTTATTTTTAAAACAAGGCGGGTATGTTGCGACCCGGTATTTTATTTTGATGACCCGGTAGGTACCGGGTCGCGACCCGGCTAATGGGAAACGTTGGAGTAACCATCAATCCATCATGAGCTACAATGATTTTGTACCACTTGGTTTTTCCCTGCTACCTTTATCATATTTACAATCAACCTAGATTGTGGTACACATAAAAGAACGTGTCCTAAGATGGCTAGCCTTTCACATTGCTTGCACTCATATTATAGGGTGTTAGGTTAAGTTGCATTACTTTAAAGGGTGACTGTTCCCATGATACTGAACAACTTTGTCTAAGAAACATATAGAAAATTCGCAAAATTAAAAAAAAATTAGACTTTTCATACTAACGTTCAATCAGCTGATTGCATTTATTATGGAAAGTCCAAAAAATGAGCGAATTTCCTATAGGTTTCTTAGGGAAAGTTGTTCAGTGTCATGGGTACAATCACCCCTTAAAGATGCTTAAAGTAATGCAACTGTTCAGTGTTCACCCTGACACCCTGTATAAAAAATCAAGTCCATGGTCATGTTGTTAAAAAGGACATGGGATAGTTGTGAGTTCTCCGCCAACAATGTTCAGGATAACAGACAAGGAATGCAGGTCAGCAGCATCCGCTACCCACCAAACTAGCAATTTGGTCGTATAGGTGTCGTATAGTCGAACATTAGATGCATAAAGCAACCAATATAATAAATGACGAAATTAGAATAATATAACTTTTATAAGGCGGGATTCGACCAAACTTTGATTTATAGAAGAGTAACTGTACAGTCAAGAGCACGTCAAGCTTTACACTTGCAGTTCGATTGTAACGCTTATGGTGCATTAAATAAGAACGGTACAAAGTCCAAAGTGTCAAGCTTGACGTGCTCTTGTCTGTACAAGGAACTTTAACTCTAGTGTTTACCCCGAAATAGCTTCACTTATCATCTACCCATAGAGTAAGAAGAGATGACATATCGGCTTGTTTCTATAGAAAATGTTGTCGCCAACAAAGGGGGTGAAAAACGGGTGAGGGGAAGGGTTAACATTTAAATACGCTACTTCCCGCTATTATGACGTCAGGCCCAGTTGAGTATCTGTGCACAGTTCGATACAACATCTCTTCCCCAGGGGAGCGCGTTATTTTCTCTATGCATCTACCACACTAAACCCATACTAAAAGAACGAATGGATAATACACCTAAAGAAAGAGGTCGTATCCGTACTTATTGTAATGCTCACATTGCTGTGTTGTACAGTTTTAATTTGTTATGTTTCTTTTTATTATTATTTTTTTAATTATGTGACATAGACATTTCATTAGTCTCAGTATAAGGTTTACGGTGTAAAGTTTACACCGTCAAAATTGGCCGTGTATTTACTCTCAACTTATTCATAGATTAGGGTTGGTAAAACGCGAAATCAGTTTACTCTAGAGTAACCGGCGACTTAATCTAAGATAAAAAAAATTTACTCGCGTTTGGTCGAATCGGGCCTAAGTCAAAATAGTCATATCTCATATAAATGGGGGCCTTATAAGACCAAATTGTTTGCTGGGCAGCGGGTATAGTAGCTAGAGACATGATGATGACTGCAACATAAGGGTGCCTGTCCATTAAAATTACTACAAATACTTATTAGGCTGTCGAAGCCGGAATCGAAGATTACCGCAGAATGTAAAGCAAGTTCTAGGTAGAAGTATTGCTAAATAACATTATGTAGGTAGGTAGGTAGTTAGGTATGTAGAGAGGGTTGCGTTGGCGAACCAACAGCCTGTGAAGTCGTTCTCCACAAACGTTAACCTGCATGCCCCGGCGGCGGCAGAGTGGCTGGCACTAACAGCTCCTTGGTACAAACGGATTCTTTGCTAAATTATTGCCTTTGCATTTTTATTTCAAAAAATGTACCTTATTAAATTCTTCAATAATATGTGATTTTCTGATTGCCAATTAAAATGCAACGCCAAGTTTAAAGTTCTGTAGATAGTAGGTACTTACTTCGAATTAGACCGTATTGTTAGGGAAAATAAAACCACGGATCTACGACAAACAGAGTGTAAAATTAATTGCGTTACATATTTTAGGGGTGCTGCAGATCATCAAACTGAACAACTTTTACTATGAGACCAACATTAAAATAGAAAAAAAAATATGTTTGGTTGCACAAGTGGCAACCGCGTACTGGAAAGCGTAGCGTGATTAGGCCCCCACCATAGACCTGGGGCCCGACGACCTGAAGCCGTAGCATTCTACACGTGATACGCCTGTATCACGTCTTTTATCTCGTTCGTTCGCGCGCAAATAGAAAGAGAGCGAAGGTGTGATAGTGCTGTATCACGGTGGCATGCTACCCATGCTGATGAAGGTAGCGGGCTCACGTTAGAGGAGGGCAGCGCAGGTTGGCGCAGGACCGATCGTCGTGACGATCCTACGGGGGATCGGGGACGATCCAGGCCCTGTACCTGGACTTTCGATGTTCGATATATCGCCACTGTTTCGGTCCGCACTTCATTGTAATAGAGTTGACATTGGAACGAAAACGTTCACGCAATTGCGAAGTTCGAATGTGCGGGTAGAGGCCCAGCAGCGGACGTATATCGGCTGCGATGATGACTTACTTAAGCGAAAAACATTTGAAAACATGCCTGATTTATAGACTTTGGCCTGGATTCGTAAAGTGGCGTGTCCCGTGATTTCCTGTAATGTTCAATAGAAATGGTAGGTATTATGTGGCAGTTGTGTCACTGCAAGGAAATAAGATGTCACTCAAAACTCGGCAGCGGCGAATGGCGGACGTGTCACGCACGTCCCGTCCCGTCCTGCTCGTTACTTCTTGCTGTTAAATTGTTTTGTGACTATTTTTTGAATTGTAAATAACGGATGAATGGCTGGTACCTATAGAATTAATGTTAAGGTCTTATTGATGAGTATAATTGGCTCAGAGTTCAATGGGATACTGTTTTTGTTTATGTCACGAACGTTCCTAAAGAAACAGCGTGCATGACACGTGAGGACTAATCTTCAGATTCTATTTTGATTTTAGATTCATCCCATTGTTTTAGAACAGTGTGGAACACGGAGACCTACTGGAAATCTCCACTATATTAAAAGACAATATTGAGAGGATAAAGGGATTTAATTACTTAGTTCGTTCCGCATGCGTGTAGCAGGCCGGCAGGCAAGGTATAATGAATATAGACATCAGTAATTCTGTCAAGATATCTACATAGAAATATTAATTTACTACGTAAAACCGATATCTATGCGTTCAAAAACAACATATTCTTTTATTATTTCGAAACCTTTAAATCTTATAATTACTAACACACTAAACCGTGATTGAACCGAGAGCGAATCACAACTTTGAATAGGTACACACATTCGGTATCGCGCTAAAATAATTTGACAGCCGTTAGAGCCGTTTTGACACATCGCTCAAGTCAAGTTTAGCGCGATACAAAATCAGCACAGTTGAATAGTAGGTAATTGGATTGCAATGTGTAGAACTGAAATTGGATTAGGATTGAACTTCGATGTTTTAAATTAACACGGTCGAGGCCCTGATAAGTTAGATGTACACACGGCGACACATCAAGCTACCCAAAACCAAAATAAGCTGGCCGCGCGTCGGCATAGTATTAGACAGCTTATTTTGGTGTTGGGTAACTTGATGTGTCGCTGTGTGTACTTATATGGGAGTCAATTTTATTCCACTGCGAAGTTAAATTTGTCCTTGTCCGTTAAAGTTTGTAAGGAACCCTCAGGGCGACTCGCACTTGGCTGGTATTTTCCTAAAAAAATTCGGGGTCTTTTTTTAAAAAATCGATTGCCAGTCATCACTTTTTAATGATTTTTAATGAAGAGAGTGTCCAATAGAATGTATAGTTCTAGTAGTAGGTATAACGGAGGAACCAAAAATTTTTATCATCGGCAAAATAAGTGACCCTGAATGAGCTATTTAGTTTATTCAGACGACTGACTCATTTAGGACGCCTATACAACGTGTTAATGAATTAGCGCAAAACCTCATACACCCCAACTGATTTATAACAAAATAATTAGTTTGAAATAATAATTTCATTATTTTGATGGTTAAAATTTAAAGTTATTCGCATTTTAAGTTTTGACGCAAAAATGATTTGTTATCATTTCAGCACGAAATGAAAGCGCTAATGTACTCATGGATACATTTTTATAATTTTGTTTTGGTAGTAAGTAGGGTGAGAGTGCCCGTGCGGTGGGTTGACATACGGTTCAGAAAATTTAAAATTTTGCAAAAAAAATATTTAATATTTTGAAAAAAATTACCTATGTTGAAACCATGATAATTCGATTCTGCTCTCGATTCTAAACAAACTACTTTCTAGTTTTGCGTTAATTCATTAACACGTATATTCGTAATTTCGTACACTGGCCTTCAAAACTTAGTACAACACTTTTATCATTAAATAACCTTTAAAGTGCAATAGATGTATTTTCGAAACAAAACAATACGAATTTTTTTATTGTTTCATATAAAAACTTCATAGTCGATTGTCTTCTTTTAAGGAATGCCTGAAAAAAAAACGTTATTTATAAACAAAAACACTCCTTTTCAAATTGTCGTCTAACTAAAGTGTGATACTTAGTTTTGCATTGGTTTTGTAGGCCAGTGTAATTATGTAATCACATTCTCTCAGCGGGGTCTGAGTATATGTAGGTACCTAAGTATATAAATTCAGCCACAGAAGCTTACAGGATATCATAATTGACATGTCATGACCAGTTGCAGACACAAAAGGACAGAGATTGTAGAAAATTTGCCGCGCCGATAATGTCGGTCCGGCAAATAGATTTCAGTATGACTAGGGCTGCCAGCTCCATCTGTTTCAATCTCGGGAATTCTACAAAAACGTTATTAGAACCGATGGAAAAAGTTCAATTTTCAGAATCTGTTGGAGGTTGGCTGTTCACTACACCGCTATTTCAAAAGCATGTACTTTTGTTTCCATCTTTCTCTGTGTGATGTGTAGGTATGTGCCCTAGTTTATGTTCAGATTATTTTATATCTATTCTCTAAATCTACCTCTAAATATACATTGAAGATATTTGAAAAAACACTAATTGCATGCATGGCATGTAGGATATGTAATGGGTATTATATTACATATCCTAAATGTCCCCAATAAATATTTAATGAGACCATTTTTAGTCTTCCTACTAAACGTATTTAGTTTTGGTACGACTCGTCATATTTTTTTCCATTAGCTTATCTATGTATATCTAAAGAAACCAGATTCCTTGAACCGAACCGGAACCGGATTTCTTGTATAGAAATACAAATAATAATAAAATTGTAAAGTTGTCGTGGATGAAGTTGTAGGTAGGTACATTAAAAATATCTTATTGGTAAAAAAAAATATTTTTTAGGGTAGTTTCGTAATAAATTGAGATAATTTTTAAAATATTTATCTGTTTGTTTGTGCAGGCATCACTTAACCGATTTTAATAGGGTTTTTATAAAAGCACAGGGCTTAGTTTGGATTAACTTTCATCACAATCGGCGCATTTAATCAAAAGTTATGAGGATTTAAAGTAAGTGGTTTGCGCGTATGGAATCGAGGGCGCCGCTAGTAGTATATAAAATCCTTTCTAGGTCTTCCTTATAAAATAACCTTAAACCTGAATACAAACCCGATCAATTTATTTGTATAATATTAATATCATTATCATTATCAGCCCGGTAAACCCCACTACTGGGTAGATATAGGCTTCTTAATTTCCACGCCAGTTCTCACATTAGAACTATAAAAATATCGTATCTATTCTTGTCTTTATTCCTCAAATTCTCTATCCTACTTAAAATTTTATAAAATCCGAATTAGAATGTTAATGAAGTCCTGAAAAATCCTAAAGGAGCAAGTTATAATATGGCAACTCTACAGACCGCAGGCGGAGTGCGGTCGACAACTCGCCAATGCAGATTATGTAGCAGAAAACCTCGTGTCAAGTGAGGGATTTTATCTCAAAGGCAGCAAAAGGTCCGTTCGTGTCATCGCTGGACTGGAATTAAAGTTTCATTCATTCGTATAACATTTTGAAAGAGAGGAGTATCAAACCTCAGAATGTCATAAATGTAAATAAAACTAAAGCGATTTTATAACCATATTTAAAATTGAAAAACAAATTTTATCTATTCAAATTAAAAGCACAATATACCAAAAATAATCGAATCCGCAACGCCGGCTTCGTCAAATATTAATCACACATATCTATATTCGCTACAAGCTTCGTCAATGGCAGGACACAAGATAAAATCCGCATGCAAGCTTCAGACTAGAGTGAAAACACTGCCCTCAGGCCCTGCGCCACCCCGGCTCAAAAGTCCCAAAGATGCTGACCGCATTGCCCCTTTGGATGGCCAAAGAAATTATCTGTACCAGAAAGGCTCCCGAGCGTGGGTCCCCCCTGTAGTCCGCATTCGCTGCCCTATTTCCCTAACAAAGTCCTTGGCATCGACCCCCCAAGGGCCTCCAGTCTCAAAAGCGGCTTGCACGAAATCATACCATTGCTCCAGGTTGGCATATATCGTCCGCTTTAGCTTCGCCGCCCGCTCTGCGGCAGAGCCAGCGACGCGCAATTTTATCTTATTTTACCTACTTAGATAATACATAGAAAATAAGAAATACAGATACAAATGCATCTAAGCACCGATGTCGTTCTTTTCTTAGCTTATTTGATATTTATAATCAAAGTGTATATACAGTTACGTAAAATAAATCTAATGCGACATGCTTCGAACTATTTTGAGTGATTGTACAAATTACAGATTTTGTACAAATCAATAAATTATACGAATTTCATAGATAAAGCAACTCACCTCATTTTTGTACGAATTGATAAAATGTCAAACAAAATTTTGTACAAACTGCTAATAAGTCTGGAATTGTACAAATCGCGAAATTGTACCGATGGCGATGCTTCCTGTTGTGGGAATACTTAAAATTAGTTTGTCTCTACTAAAACTCTACGTTGATTATAAGAAAATATTAATTAAGTAAACTTGTTTTCCTTTGGAACTTGTTTTCCTTTGGAACTTGTTTTCCTTTGGAACTTGTTTTCCTTTGGAACTTGTTTTCCTTTGGAACTTGTTTTCCTTTGGAACTTGTTTTCCTTTGGAACTTGTTTTCCGAAATTAATTGATTGAATTGAATTAATCGAACTTTCCCAAAAAATCCATACAGAAAGATCACCACAGTATTATGCCTACTTTTAGTCATGAATCGTGCTTAAAGCTCCGTTTTTGCCTTTTTTATGGTAACGCTTAAATTTATTTATTATAACGCTCAAATAAACCTTTAGTACTTACCTGTTTTCTTATTAACAGACCTACTTAAAATATTCAAAGTGAGTTAGGCATTAGTAATGTGGGGACGATAAATGGAATTAAAAGGCGATGTTGATTGAATTGGCGCTAGATTGCAGGACGCTGTTCGGCGCCGCACTAATTGTGTTAGCGACAAACATGTCCGAGCTCTTAGCTCCTGACATTCTACTGTGTGTGCCTTTTTTAATACTCCCACTAAAGTTCTATGACACTCTATTTTCATTACTACTTGGTATTTATGGTATTTCCTAGCTTTTTTCCGCTGCTTTGTGTGCGTTGAATCGATTAGGAAGGTATGTGTGCCTGCCTGCTCCTGGTTCCTTTGGATGAGTTCAGAGGGAACAGCAGTGAGTATAGGTATCGGCCGGTGCTCCCTGGGCGTTCGGTGACTTCTCGTGGGATCTCACTGGCTTACGGAGAAAAATCTGACAGGAATAGATGGGCGTTTTCCACCAAATAAGGTACATGAAAACCTACACGATTTTTACAAATTGAAAACTAGGTACAAAAGGCATCAAATCTGTATCTGAATCAGTGCATCACTATCACTACATAGTATAAAACAAAGTCGCTTCCCGCTGTCTGTCTGTCCCTATGTATGCTTAGATCTTTAAAACTACGCAATGGATTTTAATGTGTTTTTTTTAATAGATAGAGTGATTCAAGAGGAAGGTTTATATCAACATTGCACCCGTGCGAAGCCGGGACGGGTCGTTAGTTCAAGTATAATTAGCATAACATACGCATAATGCTCAAGACTATATTCCCCGAGGGGGTAGTCAGAGACATTCTGAAACGTTTTACTAGTAGGTAGTACCGGAACTCTGTCCAGTCTAGTGTGACGGGGAGTGAGCCCGTCGCCACTTGTAATGGATAGCGGGTACTTGGTATAATACATATTTCTCGTAGAAAGTGTAAAAAGTAGAGTATTCTCCTCGGGAAAAAAAGTATTTTCGTCTTGGGCGAGCTTGAACACATTGCTGCACTCAGGGTTTAATTAGCTTGGTAGTCAACTCTAAACTCCCTCGCTACGCTCGGGTTAACCCGAGAGTCCTTCGAGAGGTAGGCTCCATAGTGAATGTTGTTCAGTTTGATGGTCTGAGATCACCGTTTCAGTATTTACTAGGCTGTCACTTACACCCTGTAAAGCAGACACTAACCACTTCGTTTATGTATGTGTAAGTAAAATAATAATAAATTATTACTGACCATCAAGATAATGGTTTCTTTATTAAATAAAAGCCTATCAAGTAATATTATACCATAAAGAAAAGGAATAGCGATCATTATCAGAAACTTAAGAGGTGCTCCAAAAGACAGTGGGTTTTTCTTTTCTCTATTCGAATAGCGAGAACCAATTATAACTTGTAAGTAATCCTCTTATCCAGAACGCTGAGAGTCGACGGTACCCGCCACTCTGAATATAATTCACTTTATCCATATTCAATATCAGATCGCGCGACGGCGAGTCCCCGAACAAATAGACCGATTCAAGTGAAAATTATTATTGGATAAAGCTCGCTTCTCTTCTCTTCTATTTTCAGTGTTCAGTAGAGTGTGATAATTTACGTGTTGTATTCGATATTGCTCTGTAATATTTTTTATTACAATATTTTTTTCAAACATTCGCTGATTTGTTTGAATATTATTTGTACCAAGATTAAAGGCCTCGTCCACACGCACGGGAAAAACTACGCAAACAAGAACTTTCTTCAGTAATTCGCACCATTGGCCGGCCACAGGTTTTCTGACTCTACATAACTCTACCACAGATTATTTAATAGGTAGTTAACTTACGCACGACCAAGTATTTTATATTTTTGAAGTCTGCTTGATTTCTTACCAATTTCAAAATTGTAATATTCTTTCTTTCCAAATATATACTAATTTTATATAATTGTATTGTACCTATCTTCTCAAAATGGAATAAGCAAAGAAATAGAACAATATTGGCTTTGTGTCTTTATTTTCCCTTCAAATAAAATGTCTGTAGAGTATACTATACCGCTCTTAAAAAGAAACTTGAGTGGTCCATACTCCACCATACGCGCCCAGAAAGGATTGTTGGAGGCAAATAAATTATGTAATAATTTACATAACATAAACTCACGATCATAATCCCTTTCAGGGTGGTCAGAAGCTATGCTACAACTACCAACAAAACAATTTTCAGCATGCAGTTGTAACAAGGCTCTCTTTTAGCACATTCATGTTTCAGAATGGAATGAAGTGTCAGGTGGGGAAAGGGGAGCAAGCCTTTCGCCCTCAAAAATACTGCACAAGAAACCCTTATCCCTTAGTCGCTTCGTACGACATCCATAGGAAAAAATGGGGTAGTCCATTCTAAGCCGGACTTATTGTAATCGGGCCTGTCTCACTCCTCAGCTCAGGTACGTTTGACAGCCGGACACCTCCGAGGTGTGCATCGTCGCTCATTGACATAAGGCTCATTTTATTTTTCGTTCCTGAAGTGCGCGTTCGAAATTCGAAAAATCGGGTGGAGTGAACTATCTGTTACGGCAGTAACTATTAAATAATCTGTGTTGTAATGTAATTAGATAGATATACAGGTGTAACAAAACACCCTTGTAATACTTAAGGGGATGCTTTAGACCATCAAACTGAATAACTTTCACTATGGAGCCAACATAAATATGAAATATGAAACTTCGAAATCGCGAAATAAAAATCTGCTGTTGCATACAAAACTGCAATACCAGCTCGACTCAAATGATTGTTTTTATTTTTTCTCTATGTTGGCTCAATAGTGAAAGTTGTTCAGTTTGATGGTCTGAAGCACCACCTTAAGTATTACTAGCTCGCTCGCTTAGATAGCTCATTTATTTCATCAGAACATTATAGGAAAAGCAGTTAGGTACAATTAGGTATTTACTTTGTAAAGAATACCTAAGTATAAAAAGACAGTATAATGAATGTAGAATTGAAAAAGATTAGGCTAAACGTATGTAGGAAAGCAACAACAGTGAACCAATAATTGCTTTAGTGGCCACTCTACCGATGTGTTTGCTTTACGCGATATCGGGCGCCAGTTCTACGTGCCTAGAATTTACACATCCTTTAAAATACCTACTACATTTTGGAGAACTGTTTCAATAATTGTATTTACAAGCGTCATGGACGTTTAGTGTTCCTAATACGGTTTATATAAATGAAAAAGAAAAATAAAAGGTGGTTTTTAGGGTTCCGTACCCAAAGGGTAAAAACGGGACCCTATTACTAAGCCTACGTTGTCCGTCCGTCCGTCCGTCCGTCTGTCCGTCTGTCCGTCTGTCCGTCTGTCCGTCTGTCTGTCTGTCCGTCCGTCCGTCTGTCCGACCTATTCAGGGCTGTCACTTTTGAACCGAAAGAGCTAGATAGTTGAAATTTTCACAGAATGTGCGTTGTTTGTTATATAAAAATGTCAAAAAGTTAAAAATTAAGGGGGGTTCTCAACAAGAAACTAGTTTTTATCAACGTTTTTTCTTCTCGGTTCTTGAAAGTTGTTTAGCTTGATAGTCTGAAACACCCTCTTAAGTATACAGGGTGTTACAAAAGTAAAAATAAACATTTCTAACTTTTATGGGGCCGTTGTTGAGACCATCAAACTGAACAACTTTTACTGGGACCATTCCCATAGTGAAAGTTGTTCAGTTTCAACATCATCGAAATCGCGAAAAAAAAATGTTTTTAATACATTTAGCTCGAGGCCGGCTCGAGCAGATCTGTAGTTTAGTATTATCGCAAACGCATCGCATCTTGGCGATTACGGCAAATTTCCCCATTTTGGGGGAGGCCTATGTCCAGCAGTCGATCGGCTGATCGACTGCTGATGATGATGGAACTTCCGATATTTTTTTTCGCGATTTCGATATTGGTCCCATAGTGAAAGTTGTTCAGTTTGATGGTCTTAACCACCCCCTTAAATGTTTATTGGTATTTTTGTAACACCTTGTATAAAGCACTTAATATTACACCCTATACAGGTGTTACAATCATTGGTGCTGCTTCAGACCATCGAACCGAACAACATCGAGAAAAAAAAATTCTGCTGTCCAATGGATACATTTTGAGTCGAGTAAGTACTGCAGTTTTCTATGAGACATCCGTTTTATTAAATTTTTTCTCGACGTTGCGTTGGTTCCATAGTAAAATTTGTTCAGTTCGATGGTCTGAAGCACCTCCTTACCTATGTACTAGGGTATTTTGTTACACCCTGTATAATGTCATTGTTTTGTTCTTGCTGTAATTAGTTACCGTCGACAATGCTTATGTGCTCAACGTACCGTTGACGGCCACTGACAAGACTAATTATTAATTGATTAGTGCGCTAGATTAGTGTGTGTTAAGACATAGACAGATATATAATGTTGATCAT
The DNA here is from genome assembly GCA_922987775.1 of Agonopterix subpropinquella. Taxonomy (NCBI): domain Eukaryota; kingdom Metazoa; phylum Arthropoda; class Insecta; order Lepidoptera; family Depressariidae; genus Agonopterix; species Agonopterix subpropinquella. The sequence continues at coordinate 14,167,106 of OV277701.1, read as the reverse complement.
CGAATACCTACGCTGACCGTCCATTTCTGGAGTGCGATTTTTGAAAATCATACGAGCGACTTGGCAGTAGAAAGAGGCATAATCTCCATAGTAATTTTGACATTTTCTACTGCCAAGTCGCTCGTATGATTTTCAAAAATCGCACTTCTGTTCATTCATCATACTAGGTACGTCCCACTGCAGGGCACAGGTGAATAAGCGAGAGAGGGCAAGTCAATTGGGTGATTTCATTCATTCATTCAACATGCATTCTCCTTAAGAGGCTCCCCATAGGTAAACGCTAGCTCGGGCCATATTTTACTGGTTTTTAGAAGCTATCTTCTCGTTATTTGAAAGACATACAAATAATTGAAAAGTGTAACAATATTCTAAAATATCTCGGCTTTATTTGCTATAGATCATATTTCTTATTTTTCTATAAAATACATATACAAAAAAAAATACAAAAATGTTTATTGTTCGAAAAAAGATTTACAACTTAGTACTAAGATAGCACTAGAATGCACACTAGGATACCCTGTGTTGTGAAGACCAGACTCTTCCGTCTCGACATAATAGAAACAAAGAAAATTAAAGGGTAAGTAAACTAACTGTGTTTATAAAAATAGTAACAACAATATAAGAACAGGATGAAATAACAGGTAATCTGCCCCCTTACCCGCACTTTCGATCTTCACTATATTATATCGCCACTGTTTCGGTCCGCATTTCATTGTAATAGAGTTGAAATTGGAACGAAAACATTCACGCAAAAGTTCGAATCGAATGTGCGGGTAGACCCTCTGTATAATGTGCATCTACTTTATAAGTTGAAGTCACATTTACTTGAGACACACCTTTGTGTAGACAATATTAAGATCTAAAATTGCTATTTTGCAAAATTTGTTTTTAGACCAATATTGAATGTAATGAGTTAATTAGATAATTGTTAAATTTTGGCGTATTCTTATGATTTTAGAATGTGATTTCCTTGGATTAGAAGGCTCCACTGTGACATAATGAAGGACAAGCTAGTCAAAAATAGGTATACCTACTAAAATGACGTAGTTTAGTAGAGGTGAGGTGGCTCTGAAAGAGTCAAGGTCGTTCGGTCAGGGAAACCCCTTAATCAAAAATATGCCTCGGATAGGCACTCCAGCATTTAAGGCCCGCCATATACATCCGGAATTCCGTAACGGAATTCTGATCTGGAATCAGGAGGAGATAGATTTACCCCCTCCAGAATTCCTTAGGCATTTACGGAGGCATCAAGGAAGATTCCTTAGGCCCGCGCGCCTCATACATTCGGAATTCCGTAACGGAATTCTGATCTGGAATCAGGAGGAGATAGATTTACCCCCTCCAGAATTCCCTTGGCATTGCGGAGGCATCAAGGAAGATTCCTTAGGCCCGCCCGCCTCATACATTCGGAATTCCGTAACGGAGTTCTGATTCAGTATAGTGATTTTTTATGGGTTTGATGCATAAAGTAATTATACCTGTCGGAATAGAGTAACTGACATGAGTTGTCAAATGAATAGTCCGATCACCGGAGGGGTTTGACCCTAACAGTAAATCGTCTCTCGCTGAAACTTTGTAGTGTGATAAAGTGAAGTATAAAGATAACGGTTGACAAGTATCTAGGTTTTTTTTATTAGGAAGTTAGGTATTTATACCTAAACATAAAAATCACTTATAGCTCTCGGCGGAAAAAGTTTCTCTCCAAAATTCCTTTGGTATATGTTAGTATATACTAATTACTATAGAGGTGATCGGTATCTAGGAATTTATCGATTTCACGAAGGGAGAAACATAAAAATACCGTTTTTAATCCATAACTACTGCAGGAATAATAGTCTCACAATTGTTGTCTTTTTGTGTGTATTAATTTCATTACATGTATCGTCTTGCACAAGAAGCTAGAATATTTTCATTTCAGTTATAGTTTTATGATTTTTGGGCAATAACTTACTTCGGAAAAGTATTCTCTTCCTCTTTATCCATTTACAAGTTACAGTACACTTTAATACAACAGGATTACTAAGAATCTATTAAAATTTCGCCCTCATTAGTATATTACCATTTTTTCAATAATATTCTTCCCGCGCTAGGCCCCGATCTACGAGCGCGGGGTGCGGAAGGGTTGAGGGGAGTGGGCGGCGGCGGGCACCGCATCATCGCACGTGCTCACTGCTCAGTGCTACCCGCGCCGCGCCGCTGATTTATAATAGTACCTACTGTAGCCCCGGGACTATTTAATTACAAAAAAGATTACCGATTGCCGTTTTGATATTGTTGTAGGGTACGAAATTACTAATATAAAAACCCTATTCCTGCGAAATTACTAATATAAAAAAAACTTTTTGAATACTGTCATGTTCTTTGCCTTAGTTCAATACTGTAATAGTAAGACTGTCTAAAGTTGTCATACAAAGCTATGGGACTAGATGAAAACGTCTATTTTGATAGGTCTTATAGCTTTGTATGGCAACTTTAGACAGTCTTACTATTACGTATGGGTAGGTGTTGATATTGAACTAATAATTAAGTACTATAATTTACAGTGCATAATCAATTAATCACTTAATCACTGAGATAGAGACTCTTTACTAAAAAGTGCTATATTTAACCTCACATTTTACGTAATTATTTTTGAAAATCCACTTTTTTGTCTGTAAGTTCTTAACATTTTTAGCCATTCTATTCTTTAGTCACTAGTCTAAAAATAGTTTCTGCGAAAGATTTGTGTACCTACATCTGTAGTTTAGCTTTTATTGATTATTCTCTGTTCTCCTGTTTTTTGATCATAACTTCGGACATAAGTGTAAGAAATAGCTGAAAATCAGAATTTACATGTTTCAATTTATGCTCTATTTTATAAGACGATAAAAATTTTTGATGGAAAAAAAACAGAATAATCGGTCAGGGTTGCCTATTGCCTCTCATTTTATTCAAAATTACACGATTTTTTTTCTTTTTTTCAGTTGTTTTAGTTCACTATACTATTACGTACATTCATTCAGCCTCTCGGCCGAATTCATATTTTAGCTTCATTTTTACGTAAATAATTTTCGAAAACCAACTTTTTTATTTATAGTTTTTAAATTTTTCCATCAATTTTATCGTGTTGCTGGGTACACAAAAATAGGCTCAAAGTCAAAATTTCTCTCACAGACCGTCACAGTTTTGGTCCTATAAGGGTTTTTATTTACCACTTTTCAAATTCTAATTGTTTTATTCTCGCTGTACAACTTTGTAGGTTATCTACAGGGTCAAGGGTGTAACAAAACACTCTAGTAATACTTAAGGGGGTGCTTCAGACCATCAAACTGAACAACTTTCACTATGGGGCCAACATCGAGAAAAAATTAAAAAATCTGCTGTCCCCTACAAAACTGCAGTACCGACTCGACTAAAATGTATGGGATAGCAGATTTTTTAATTTTTTCTCGATGTTGGCCCCATAGTGAAAGTTGTTCAGTTTGATGGTCTGAAGCACCCCCTTAAGTATTACTAGGGTGTTTTGTTACACCCTGTATATGACCATAGATCCTTTAAATTTCAGAACGGTTGAGCATACTGAAAAAATATTCTAAATTATTCTTGTATTTTTATTCACTTTTATTATCATTTTAACGATCTAGTCTGTCTTGGCATCAACCATAGCTTCATATCTCTTAGTTTAACAACTCACAAATTTTACTGAGCATCGAGAGTGCATAAGTTTATCCTACCACTATCCATCATCTACATTCATCATCAGATAAGCTCTTGGCCACCCTAATATTACATTGTCATTAGGTTTATCTTTGTGTACCACATTGCAGTCAATTCTGATAACGGGAACTGGTTTTTAATCTTGCATGTAGCTAACATGCAACATGATTTGTACAAAATATTCTAACTAGTAACTCTTCAAGCGAAGCACAAAAATAAATGCGGTCAAAGTATAATAAATTGCCATACGAAATGAAGACTCTTCCGAATGAGAAGTTTCTCAAGGACCTAAAAACCTTTTTAGTATCAAAATTTCCCTAATGACCTAAACGAGCATTTAGATGATTTTAGAGTAAACAAATTGTGGCCTGCAAGGAGACAGTTTTCAAATCTCGCTTAAATGTGTTTGACTAATAAATTCAATGTATATTATAAAATGACATTTTTCTATTTTTATAATGTACCAAATGAAATCCATTAATTATTATTCTTTCTTTCTTCGTGTGTTTTAATGTTAAAATTTCAATGGACTTTGTATTAATTATTTTGTACTTGGTAAATTCCTATAATGTAAAGTATGTATTATCAATATCACTATTGTAAAATTGCCACACCCAAAATGGGTAAAATTACATTGAGACTATATTATCACTGACATCTACCTATTGTAAACATTTATTTTGTCGCAATAAATATAAATGAAATGAACTACCATAATATAAACTTACTAATAACTAACAAGACGTTAAATGAAAGCTTGTAAAAAAATGCACATGAACTGGAGATGGATTACGGGATATGTTAATATTCCGTGTGCATGTGCATTTTTATGTACATGTGTAACTTGACTTGCTTAGTTCAATTTGACCGCAATTTCACTTGCGCCGGCACGCCGGCCTCAGTGGTCGGTGCACTGGCGCAATAGCGCTAATAATAATCTACGAATAAGAATGTATAGAAATGTAAATCAAGCTCAAAAAGTAGCACCAAAAAAACTGTACCGTGTTCTAAAGGACAACCGCCGCTCTCCCTTGAAAAAATACCTTAAAATGTATAGAAGTTTTGACTGAAGTCAAATGTGTAATAAATTATGAGGTTTTATAAAAACGACTCAGATAGTATCATTTATTTTTATTTAACGATTTATTTAATCATTTATTATTAATAAATTATAAAAAAGCAGCAACCCCAACGTGGCTGTCAATGTTGTTTAGTAGGAGGAGGTAGGAGGTGTTGCAGGCACAATGTTTTTTTTATATAAAAATGATAAAAACTAATAAATCATTATAAAATAAACTAATGCCTGCAGTTAGTTTCTAGTGTTCCATAGTCCATAATAAAAATAGAAGGACGGTTATACATTTTTGGGTATTATGTGCCAGATGTCCTTTGTTCTTTAAAAACTGTACCTTGCCACTAAAACTCATACAAAATGGGTAGATAGAGACTACCACTTGCCACACGCTACGATTCTTACCTACTTCCAGGATTTTTTTGCCGCGCCAGCGCACCACCGTCACCACGATGTCTATGTTTACATGTTTGTGCCGTTGTTGTATGGTTTCCATAATAAACAGCCTATTAATAGTGCTTTCTTGGGATCATTACAATGTATGTGCCTGTGAGCGTTATTTATTTATTATTTATTATTTATTTTATAATAGTGTAGAAAACTAGATTTTGCCTGCTACTTCGTCAGCACCGGTTCCCGTTATTGTAGCAAGATAAAAAATATACCTTGTTTTAAGTCAAATTTTATGCTTTAAGATACAATAAATTTCATCAAAATCGGTTCAGTAGTTTTTACGTGACAGTCATACAAATACTAATTAAAATAGTGAAAATGCCTGTTTCCGTTATAGCATCACCTAAAAACTACTTGATCGATTTTGATAATATCTGTTGTTTTAAAAACCAGTTCCCGTTATAAGAATTCACTGCGATGTGGTACACATAGATAAACCTAATGACAATGTAATATTAGGGTGGCCAAGAGCTGATCTGATGATGAATGGAGATGATGGATAGTGGTAGGATAAACTTATGCACTCTCGATGCTCAGTAAAATTTGTGAGTTGTTAAACTAAGAGATATGAAGCTATGGTTGATGCCAAGACAGACTAGATCGTTAAAATGATAATAAAAGTGAATAAAAATACAAGAATAATTTAGAATATTTTTTCAGTATGCTCAACCGTTCTGAAATTTAAAGGATCTATGGTCATATAGATAACCTACAAAGTTGTACAGCGAGAATAAAACAATTTGAATTTGAAAAGTGGAAAATAAAAACCCTTATAGAACCAAAACTGTGACGGTCTGTGAGAGAAATTTTGACTCTGAGCCTATTTTTGTGTACCCAGCAACACGATAAAATTGATGGAAAAATTTAAAAACTATAAATAAAAAAGTTGGTTTTCGAAAATTATTTACGTAAAAATGAAGCTAAAATATGAATTCGGTCGAGAGGCTGAACGAATGTACGTAATAGTATAGTGAACTAAAAGAAACTGAAAAAAATCGAATAATTTTGAATAAAATGAGAGGCAAGAGGCAACCCTGACCGATTATTCTGTTTTTTTTTACACCAAAAATTTTTATCGTCTTTTAAAATAGAGCATAAATTGAAACATGTAAATTCTGATTTTCAGCTATTTCTTACACTTATGTCCGAAGTTATGATCAAAAAACAGAAGAAAAGAGAATAATCAATAAAAGCTAAACTACAGATGTAGGTACACAAATCTTTCGCAGAAACTATTTTTAGACTAGTGACTAAAGAATAGAATGGCTAAAAATTTTAAAAACTTACAGACAAAAAAGTGGATTTTCAAAAATAATTACGTAAAATGTGAGGTTAAATATGGCACTTTTTAGTAAAGAGTCTCTATCTCAGTGATTAAGTGATTATGCACTGTAAATTATAGTACTTAATTATTAGTTCAATATCAACACCTACCCATACGTAATAGTAAGACTGTCTAAAGTTGCCATACAAAGCTATAAGACCTATCAAAATAGACGTTTTCATCTAGTCCCATAGCTTTGTATGACAACTTTAGACAGTCTTACTATTACAGTATTGAACTAAGGCAAAGAACATGACAGTATACAAAAAGTTTTTTTTATATTAGTAATTTCGCAGGAATAGGGTTTTTATATTAGTAATTTCGTACCCTACAACAATATCAAAACGGCAATCGGTAATCTTTTTTGTAATTAAATAGTCCCGGGGCTACAGTAGGTACTATTATAAATCAGCAGCGCGGCGCGGGTAGCACTGAGCAGTGAGCACGTGCGATGATGCGGTGCCCGCCGCCGCCCACTCCCCTCAACCCTTCCGCACCCCGCGCTCGTAGATCGGGGCCTAGCGCGGGAAGAATATTATTGAAAAAATGTTAATATACTAATGAGGGCGAAATTTTAATAGATTCTTAGTAATCCTGTTGTATTAAAGTGTATTGTAACTTGTAAATGGATAAAGAGGAAGAGAATACTTTTCCGAAGTAAGTTATTGCCCAAAAATCATAAAACTATAACTGAAATGAAAATATTCTAGCTTCTTGTGCAAGACGATACATGTAATGAAATTAATACACACAAAAAGACAACAATTGTGAGACTATTATTCCTGAAGTAGTTATGGATTAAAAACGGTATTTTTATGTTTCTCCCTTCGTGAAATCGATAAATTCCTAGATACCGATCACCTCTATGGTAATTAGTATATACTAACATATACCAAAGGAATTTTGGAGAGAAACTTTTTCCGCCGAGAGCTATAAGTGATTTTTATGTTTAGGTATAAATACCTAACTTCCTAATAAAAAAAACCTAGATACTTGTCAACCGTTATTTTTAAACTTCACTTTATCACACTGCAAAGTTTCAGCAAGAGATGATTTATTGTTAGGGTGTCCATACAAGAAATCTCCTCGATGATTGAACTAGAAACCGTTTTTTGTGCATTTGTCGGCACTTATCGGCACCCTAAATCTTCGAGTTCTGTGTATAATTGTGAATCTAACGTGAAATCGTAGGTAATTTAATGAAATAGTGTTAGTATATTTCATAAAATAATCTACGACTTCACTTTAGATTTACTAACTATTCACAGAGCACGAATATTTACCCAGTCGATTGTGCTGACAAGTTCCCAAAAACGGTTCTATTGCCTCGCGTCACGTATCTCTTTCTATTATAAAGTGGCGCCGCTAGGTACATCTCGCTCTCTCAGATGGTTTGATGCCTTCGTAATGCCGAACGGAATTCTGGAGGGGATTAACCACCACAAAGAGTCGATAATAAAATAAAAGACTAGGTAATATAAAAAGTTAATACGTTTATTTAACTGTGCGTATAATATGTGTGCGATAGCAGTGTCTCATTCAAAGCAGTTTACTGTGCTGATAATAAATTCATTAATGTCCTAAATTTGTTTGTCTCAACATGTTAAACATGGAATACGCTGACATCATTTTCTGTAAAAACAATAATTACATTTAAAACAAACTAGAATAACTATAAATAATAGATAATCTAATTTACCCTAAGTCAAAAAGTCCTCCCGGGTCATACCGGATGCAAAGGTATCAATTTTTTTGCGGAAAATTGTTCAGTTTCTTGCTTCGTTTCTTGAGTACGGTTCGTACTCATGCATCGTACTCATGAAACTAAACATTACCTTTTAAATTAAAGTAATGCAACTGTCTACAATAACACCCTGTATAATGATATAAAGAAGACTGGCAGATTTGGACCCAGCCATTTTTTACGAAAACTAAATGTCATTCAGGACGGCGGTCATAATTATTATAAACAGAAAAAATTAAGGTATTTTTTTAAAAAACTTCCTCATCTCCGAAATTCCGGATTCAAAACCAGAAATTACTAGTAAAATAGACAAATCATCCAAAAATCAGTAGCAAAATGCGACCACGACACCTATTTTCATCTAATATAATCACTGAGTTATTTCTTGGTCGTTACGCAACGTATTTGGCTTGGTTGAACTGATAGTGTGTGATTTAGTTTTCTTCCATTATCATAATATTGTACGGTTATCGTGATTTTTCATTAAAATAAACACAATGAATGCGTAGAAGATTGAGTGGACTATCTAATAAGAAAGATTATGAGTTTCACACACTTGATACAAAAGGTATCATCAGGAGAAATACATTTCCTCCAACTTCTACAGGCTACAACCAATTTACTTTTTTGTTAGTTTTGTTTCACTCTACACGTATTACGAAGTTTCATTCATGTATGGGACCTTTAAGTCTGGGTCACAAATTACATGACCGTTCGTCAAACTTCTTTAAACTAAATCAAGGTTATTACAATCAAACATTTATTGATGTATAAAGTGTCTGTTCGAAAGTATAGGATGAGATAAACTTACACTAGAAAATGTTTGTAATGAGATGTCCTCGAATCCAGGCGCCTGCAAGGGTAGCGGTCTCAGGGACCGCTGCATTATAATGACCAGATATGGACGCACTACTGGTCCCGCATTCCAGAACGGGATGTTCCAGCACGCGTCACATATCGACCGAACCTGGGTATTACATAGTTATTAAGAAATCAAATAACAATTTTTAACGATTCTATCACATATTCTGTTTAGTCTTGAAATTTTGTATAAGTACACACGGCGACAGGTCAGGTTACCCTGTTTGGACTTTGAACTATTCGAAGTTGAACGCTGCGAATCGTGCGAGAGGGTGCGGTATGTTGTTGTTGTTTCGTCTCACAGCACGCTGCGCCCGCGCCGGCAGCCGCGTCTATGCAGGCTCTCTACCGCACTATTTTGTGTTTTGTACGTAGTGTAGTTATATAGGTATATAGGGTGCGTAACCTGATTTGTCGCCGTGTGTACATAGAGTATAAATAGGGTTTTTATAAGATGCGGACGGTATTTGAAGGGATTGGACACACCATCATACTGAACAACTTCCTCTTTAGGACTAACTTTGCGAAAAAAAAACATCAACATTTGGCCGTTTTCTAAGAAACAGTTTATTTCGATGTTGGTCCCATAGAGAAAGTTGTTCAGTTTAATGTTTTGATCAATCCCTTAAAAAACCATAAGCAAAAGAATGCATTGAGATAATTTTTTGAAAAATTCCTTTCTCTATTACAGGTAGTGAACCCGCAGAGCTGTCGCCAATTTGATAGATGGGTAGATCAACTATTTTTTGTCCATACCTTGTCCCAGTCATTTAGTATAAAATTTTCTCAATGTTCAGGCTCAGGCTCAGGCTCAGGTTTAGTTTGCCCCAAAAATTTATGTTTGTTGAATAACTAAGGATTCCATTTATTAATTACATACACAGTTTTGCAAAATTAATTGAATTTTACTTGAATTTTGGCGGTTGTCCGATGGACGCAAAGTATCTTTTCGTAGTACAACTGTCGGTCCCCAAGCAATACTAGCTAAAAAACTTACTACAGTGAAAAAAAATTACTATTACCACACAAAAACTAATATTACTATACCATTTCACCTTATTGTTTAGTTCTCAAAAGCGTGTAAAAATTTCTTAATTCTCCCCCTATCGGATAATTTCTGAATTATTTCATTGTCCCCAAGCTTTTTGAAACGACGAAAAAAAAAACGACTAGTAGTTCAACACAGATGGTGTAATGCGTATGCGTGTCGAAGAATCATAACATTAGATAGATTATCTATCTTTCAAAATTAATGAATGTCTAGAAAAAGGAACTAAGAACTTTTTTAAAACAGTAGACAGGACAAAAAATAGTTGATTGACCCAGATAGCTATACTAGAATCTAGAATGGAATGTCAGACCATAATTCTGTACCTTAAATCCAAGAAATGTGCACAGTAAGCTAGGAATGAAAACGACTGTGATTGTAGTGACACACACCAGCATCAGAAGCAGTTGGATTTCCCCCGATTCTAACTTCTGCAAACATTATTTTAATAAATTAAATGATAGGTATTTAGTCTTTCTAACGAATAAACCTTGTGTGTACTGTTACATACTTCAGCGCTTCCATAAGCTGTCATACAAACAACAGGTCCACCGAGTTTTTGTTCGAACATGAACAATTTCTTATAAACTCCCGCAAAGTCTTGCAACAATCTGAAATTTTATATACCTACTATAACTATAATAAATTTATAACCTGATGTTTAACATTAATGAATGCGTATCTTTTTCTAACTACCAATCGTATAAGTGTAGGCGTATAACTAGCCGTGGTGGTCGAGTGGCGAGTAACCTTGTCTGCTGTGCAGGAGGCGATATGGTTCGATTCCCATCCAGGCCGACTCGTATACCAATGAGTTTTTCGGAATTTATGTACGATTTATAACACCACTGGCTTTTCGGTGAAGGAAAACATTGCGAGGAAACCTGCATGCTTCACTTTCGAGGTATGTATTGTACCTACTTGCATTAAAAGTGGCGACGGGCTCACTTCCCGTTACACTGGACCGAGTATCGGTACTACTTAGTGAAACGTGGATGTTCTGAGGTTTCAGAATATGTCTGACTACCCGCTCGGGTAATATAGTCGTGAGCATATGCTATGCTATGCTATGCTATGCCAATCGTATAAAATTTGACGAATTCATGAAATTTAAAGTCAATTCACTCTCACGACAATTAATATTTGTAAAGGAACGCAAAATTGTCTCTTGGGTCAGCGCTAAAATAAAAGTTATATCGGGTATATCCATATACCCCGATATACACCAATATCGATGTTTTACCTACACCCATTTGTGTACACAGGGTGAAATTGATATCATTGAAGAGTCTACCCATGACCCATCAAACTGAACAACTTTAGTATGGAACAGCGGATTTTTTAGTTGCTCCGATCGGTTTGCTCCCATACTAAAAGTTGTTCAATTTGATGGGTAGACTCTTTGTTTAAATGGATGCTAATGATATTAATGTCATCCTGTATATGGGTACCGCCTTAGGTTCTTTAATGGCCATACAAAGAGTTAAGGAGTCATATTAAGAGTTATAGCGGAGCTAGCGCGCGCGCGTTTAGCGCTATAGAAGCGCCTCGATGCTCTTTGAGCCATACATGAGTGGCAAATAGCTATTTTAATAAAATGAACACCTGTACATGGAGTGTTGTTTCATGACGATGTCTCTCAATCTCGTTTTTAACAACTCGTCGAAATGTTTCTTTTGCTCTTCGTCTTTCGTGGGATGAATACCTTCCATCAGGTCTTCGAGACAGTATATTACAAGGTCGGCTTTTATTGTTATCTGCCTGACCCATACTATTCCCGTTTGAATCATGACTGTAAAATGATAAGTCAAAAAAGTTGTGTGTTAGTAACATTTAGCTTTAGGTTAAAAAGGAGAGGTGTTCTATTTATGTAAGAGCCATGATATCTTAGAACTTTTTGACAATTCAAAATCAGTTGGGGTTTTATAAGGTTTTGAGCTTATTCATAAACACATTGTACTATAAATAAGTAGGTAATCAATAATAAGGACTTACACAAGTATGCGAAACAATAGAGTAATACAGTATAACTTGTAAAAATAAAAGCGATTTCGTATGTTGGCGTTTTAGAAAAATCTATGTTGAAAGCCCACAATGGGAACATCAGAGGTCTATTGCCACGATCATCTGGCTCATGTGTGGCCACGTAGAAAAGAAGCAAGGCGATTGCAAATAACACCATGGATATAGCCATTGCAATCATAAACACCACACATGATAAGCATATCTTCCACGTAGTGAGCTGACTTTCAAAAAACCTTTTCCTGTAAAAACAATTGACTTCCATTGAATAAAAATTAGGTATATAATCTAAATAATCTAAATAATGAATAATGATGTAAGGTATGTTCTAAACATATATCACTGCAGCTCGTTGGTTGAGCTCAAAAGATTTTCGATATCCGTGGTTGGTCCAATTGGATTTCGAGCCTTTGCTTTGACATTTAGTAACCATTACAAGGCAGTTAGCACCCTTTGGGTGCCTAAAACACCTTTTCTTCATCTTAAGTGTATATTTAAATGTATTATCTATCACAGAGTAGGTACAATAATTATTATGAAATTAGGACCACGATAAAACCTTGTCACGATCACCTATTAACATAATTCGGTCAGCTTCTAACAAACAGGGCTGCAAATAGTTTGCTGCATCAAGATTTAATGGTGGCCTTCAAATTGGTTGACTATACCTGTACCTTTCTCCATCACTACATATGTAATTAAAATCTTCCCGCAATGATTTAAAAAAATTATGATAATATGGCAAATTGAGTTCAGTACAAGACAGTGAGAACAGTTTGTAAGTGAATAAAATGACGTATGTTCCACATTCTGCTATTGGACATATGTCTAAAACGTGTATGGCTTGGTACAGCGACAGAACTGCCAAAGTCAAAGCAAGGCATGTATTGACGACCAAAAATGCTTTGAATAGATACCTGAAACAAAAGGATTGTTGGGTATTAGTTTAGATTTATTAAGAAGTTACCTACCAGCTTGAGATAAATATCTATCTACACTCACAAAATAGTTCTGTGACCGAGTGACTGATTAATAGACAACACACATCCTAAACCGCTGAAGATAGAAACTTGAAAAGCCTATGCCTAAATGGCGCCTTTAAATTTTTTTAGCGCGGCCATCAATCAAGTTTGAATTTGTTTTCAAATTTCAGAATAAAGTTGAAAACAACACTTGTTATTACAAATATCTCGGAACTCAGTCGGAACTGAGATATAAAGGCTAGAAGTGCATGTAATGGTAATATTTTCAACTTCAAGCCTTTATATCTCCGTCCGGACTGAGTTTAGGGATAAGTTTTGTTTGTAACTTTATTCTGAATTTTGGTTGCTGGCCGCGCCAAAAACAACGACGAAAAATTAGGCGCCAACCTTACATACAAAACCCGCATTTTCTTTTGGAATATACAGGGTCCTTCTTGATATGCTGAAACTTTTTAAGAGGATATGATCAGATCATCAAACTGAACAACTTTCTCTGTAGGACCAATATCGAAATCGCGAAAAAAAGAGAGATGCTTATCTCTATAGTAATTTGACATTTTCAACTGCTGAACTGAACTCAGCGAATGAGATTCAAAAATCGCACTCCTGATAATCTTCTTCAAAAATTTTCAGCGTATTAAGAACGACTCTGTAGGTATATTCTAAAGAGGACGTAGTGGTGCACAAAGAAATAATTTTAGTCATTTTATAAAATTAAATACTTACATCCATGACTTGGGTACAAACATAGATTTATATTATGTCTTTGGGTATAATTTTAGTCATTTTATAAAATTAAATGCTTACATCCATGACTTGGGTACAAACATAGATTTATATTATGTCTTTGGGTACAAATATTATAATTCAAAATACAAATATATTTGCCTCTAGTGGGATTAACAACCCGCGACCCTCAACACAGCAGGCAGGTTCACTAACATCCGAGCTATCGGCACGCAGTTCTTTCAAAGCTTCGAGTTTCTCCTCTCACCACTAAATACATGTTTGAAATACTTACTTCAATAATTTAATGCTAACTTACTTATAGTTTAATGTGCAAATATTCACGACTAGTAAATTATTGTAAGTGCTTACATCAATTTTGAACTGGGTTCATCGTCCAAAATACGAAAAGTTTTGACAAAGAAATAAAAGGTTTTATGAAATTTATAAGGATCAACGATTCCATGTGAATATTCGTAATCGTCTTTGTTGTAAATTGACTTGAATTTCTTTAACATTTTGCTCGATTATAACCAAATGTCGCTCACGTCGCTCACTTGCTGTACTTCCAAAATAATAGTGATTTTCAAGTGTCGTTTCTAGCTTATGCACCTTACAGTGCCACCTTCTGACTTGTGGTTGGATTACGTGTCTCATATGCTATCGTAAATATTAAGTAGGTAACGCAAGATTTCCATCGTCATAATCAGCCTATCATCGTCGCCTGTTGAAAATCTATACGCCTCTAGCATTCGTTGTTCGTCTTTAATCATGTTATAAGAAACGATACCTATACATACAACGTGTTAATGAATTAGCGCAAAACCTCATACACCCCCACTGATTTATGACAAAATAATTAAATTGAAACAATAAATTAATTATTTTGATAGTTAATATTTAAAGTTATTCGCATTTTAAGTTTTGAGGCAAAAACTATTTGTTATCATTTCAGCAATGAATGAAAGCGCTACTGTACTCATGGATACATTTTTATAGTCTTGTTTTTTGTAGTAAGTAGGGTGAGTGTGCCCATGCGGTAGGTTGACATCGGGTTCAGAAAATTTTAAATTTTGCAAACAAATTATTTAATATTTTGAAAAAAATTACCTATGTTGAAACCATAAAGGTATTATACTACGTAAGAGAGACAGTGACAGCTGAGAGAGCGAGATGTACCTAGCGGCATGCCTGTATAATAGAAAGAGATACGTGACGCGAAGCAATAGAACCGTTTTTGGGGATTTGGAGTCCTGGTAAAAATTCGGTTTCTGTGAATAATCGTGAACCTAAAGTGAAATCGTAGATAATTTTGTGAAATATACTAACACTGTTTCATTAAATTATTCACCATTTCACGTTAGATTGAGAATTATACACAGAAATCGAATTTTTACCCTGCCGAGGACTCCAAAAAACGTCCAAAAACGGTTACATTTGACAACTCATGTCACTTACTCTAATGGTTGAAACCATGATAATTCGAGACTGCTCTCGATTCTAAACAAATTACTTAATAGTTTTGCGTTAATTCATTAACACGTTGTATAAACGACACAGTTTGATTATTTATTACTGAATCAACACAAGACAGCAACATTTATTTGTATGAAACCCCGCATGACAAGAAAATGTTTAATTTTGTTTAATTTTATTATTATTTTATTTTCTGCGGAAACTTCGCTGGTTTGAAGTATCCATACTCCTACACGGGAATTGATTGAGAACACCGGAACCACAAAAGCGTGTGTAAAGATGAATTATTAATATATATTATTATGTGCAATTTGATGAATGCTAATTATTAATATTATACAAGTACAAGTAACTAGTTTTGCATGGTGACGGATGTTAGGGAAATTGCAGTGTGCATTGCTTGGGAATTATCAAGGAAAGATACTGAATTGCTAATGTGACGGTTTGTACCCACCCATACTAGCAGGGAGTCATATGCAGTCAATGGTGGAGCTATGCACGCTCCCCTAATGAATGTCTATCAACTAAGGAATACGTAATACGGTACGTGGATAACGCTGCCGGCAATTATCCGAAATGTCTTCTCTTTCATTACGAGTGCCTAACATTTTCTGGTTTATAATTTCGAACACCAAATAGCATAGCATTTGTCGTTGCCGCGAGCACTATCACTTACAAAAGAAGTTATGAAAACTAGCGTACCTATAGTACGCTCATTTTAGCAATTATATTTTGCGCTATAGGTCAAAATTATAAAAAAACTTTTCAAAAAATGTCAAAAAACTATAAATCAAAAGATGTTTCGGTTATTAGTTTATAATAGCCGGTCCCATTGCAGGGCAAAGGCCTCTTCCATAGAGTAAGAAGAGATGGCATATCGGCTTGTTTCTATAGAAAATGTTGTCGCCAACAAAGGGGGTGAAAAACGGGTGAGGGGAAGGGTTAACATTTAAATACGCTACTTCCCGCTATTATGACGTCAGACCCAGTTGAGTATCTGTGCACAGTTCGATACAACATCTCTACCCCAGGGGAGCGCGTTATTTTCTCTATGGCCTCTTCTCACGATTATGGGCAAGGAATATAATACTCCATGGGTAAGAGTCAGCGTAAGCGAAAAGTTTTGAATCTATGGTAAGAGTGGTGGAGCAGAGACTATGTATCTTTCTTTTTTTGAAGTGAAACACTTTTTATGTGAGGGCTTTAAAATTTGGATCCGCCATAGAAATATTAATTTACTAGGTATGGGATCCGCAACCTTTTCATGTAACGGAAACGGAAGTTCGAAATTTAAATTGGAGCTGCGGATGTTCTTTTCTTTACTTATATTCCGCTTCCTGAAATGTAAAGACAACCGCTTCCTGAAATGTAAACACAACTTGATTTTAAATTGAAATTCCATCTATCAGCGTAAGCGAAAAAAAATCGTCTATGAAGGTTTCAAATTCAATCTTGTAAAATTTCTAAACAGGGCTGCCAGATTCGGGGTTTGGTCTTTTGGGGAAAAGAAATTGTTGGGGAAATTGACGGGGAAAAAATTCAAAGCGAGGAGTTTTTGGGTTTTTGAAGTGAAAATTTTTATGGGAGGGCTTTGAAATTCGGATTGGCAACCGTCTCATGTGACGGAAGTTCGAAATTTAAATTTGACAGCTGCGGTAGTTTCACTTCTATCGTATGTCTTTACGACAGGGTACTTTTTTTAAATAATATGTTTTATGGCTCTGGATACTATGTCCTTTAAAGCCATATCTTTTTTTTCTTCTTCATATCCTTAATTTTAATGGTGGATGAATGGATGATAGATGACGATGAATTTTAAGCCTCGAAACGTTGGTGTTCGACGTTTTGACGCTTCTTTGGAGTTTTTGGAGACAATCGAAAGACGCAGGAAACGCAGAAGTCCACAGAAAAGAGGATGTCCTAGGTTAGCTTGTCTCAACATGTTAAACATGGAATACGCTGACCCCATTTACTGTAAAAATAATAACAGGATAAACGTTAGATGTAGGTTACATGTTCAGTATTTCGTCATTCTGGTCCATCAGTCTGGTCATGTTTATTTGATTTAAAGGGAAACTGATAATATTGAAGCACCATGCTAGTCGGGTCAATTTCGAGTCAGTTTCCCTTCAAATCAAATATACATGACCAGACTGATGAAATACTGACCGTGTAACCTCCCTCTTACGGTTTCACATGTTTTATCAACCTTCCTGTTTGACCAACAATTATTTTGGATCACAATTTCTTGAATATAATTTCAAGAAATTGTACAATCCTCAAAAAAAAGTGTTAGGTTGTTGGTTGGATATTGAATTTCCCTGAATATTAATTGGATTTATTGGATAGTCACTCGCAACGAAAATAAGCAATCAGGAGTGCGATTTTTGAATCTCATTCGCTGAGTTCAGCAGTTGAAAATGTCAAATTACTGTGGAGATATGCATTATTAAGCATCTTTCTACTGCTGATTTCACTTTCAAATATCATACTTCAGGAGTACGATTTTTCAAATCAGCAGTAGAAAGATGCGTATCTCCACAGTAATTTTGACATTTTCAACTGCTGAACTCAGCCAATGACATTCAAAAAGTAGGCCTCGCATGCCACCCCCGAGGAAACGATAAAAATCGAGATGTGCCTCCATCTTTATTATTTTACGTATGCCAGAAAGAGCGCGCATGACGTTTTTCTAGTTTTAACGCTTCGTCGTGGGTGGCATGCTAGCCGTGCAGCGTGACTCCAGCTCATGCCTTGTTAATCTACCTAGATAGTTCTAGTTCAGCCAGTAATCATAGTCAGCAACATCTTTCGTCAAAACTAACTACACTACTTGTCCTATTTGACATGTTTACTTTAAATCAAGTTAATTAACCATTTATTGATGTATTGGCTATGTGCACGACACTAGCGCCACACTAGCGCGGCGTACTGACAGAACTTTTTCGGACAGCCGTGAATTATTTACACTATTTAACCCAGTAAAATTAAGCTGAAATATACCAATCAGGAGAAGTAATTTCCGGAGTTCTAAAACTTATTTTAAACGTTCCTTTGGTACGTAATAATGAAGAATAAAAAAAGTCCTGGGGAGGGGGGGGGGTGAGCTCGAGGAAGGGGGGGGCTCTAAAGGTGACTTTTTTCAGTTTTTCGCTTATTTCTCGAAATCTGCAAGACGTATCGAAATGTTATGTATGGACAAATTAAATCTGACAAAATTTCCTACAAAACAAGTAGTATGCATTTTTGCCATAGGACTTACCCTTTGAGGGCTACGGGGCCGAGAAAGTAACAGCATTTCAAAAATTATGAAATTTGTATGGCGACCCTCATGAAAGTTGAAGATAACAACAAAATGATTTCATATTCTTAATCAGCAGCCCGGAAAACCCCCAGATACAAATTTCCAGTCGGTTCGGGGAACCCTTAAGAGCTGCATTGGCTTTTGAAATTTCCATGGCAGCCATCTTGGATATCGCAATTTTGGATTTTTTTCACCGCCAACCAAATCTGACCAAGGTCCTCTATGACAATTGTTCAAGGTCCATAACCCTATCTATCATAGTTTCCGCGGGCCGTTGACCTCATCCGTCAGGAGTCGACCTTCTGAGAAAGTCGAAATATTATTTTTATCGCCAGGGCATCCTTATGATGATCCCTAAAATTATTTTACTATACGTTGAATGGGAGAAACCCGGTGAACAATTATACGGGTATTTATCTAATATCTATGTGGGGGGGGGGGGGGGGGGAGGGGGGGGTCAACCAGATACCTCCAATTGATCTCCGGGTTCCCCTTACGGTACAAGGATGATATTTGGGGATCATCATATGGATGCCTTGGTGATACAGGGAAAACTTTGATTTCCTCGGAAGGTCGACTCCTGATGGATGAGGTCAACGGCCCGCGGAAACTATGACAGATAGGGTTATGGACCTTGAACAAATGTCATAGAGAACCCTGGTCAGATTTGGTTGGCGGTGAAAAAAATCCAAAATTGCGATATCCAAGATGGCTGCCATGGAAATTTCAAACGTCAATGCAGCTTTTAAGGGTTCCCCGAACCGACTGAAAATTTGTATCTGGGGGTTTTCGGGGCTGCTGATTAAGAATATGAAATCATTTTGTTGTTATCTTCAACTTTCATGAGGGTCGCCGTACAAATTTCATAATTTTTGAAATGCCGTTACTTTCTCGGCCCCGTAGCCCTCAAAGGATAAGTCCTGTGACAAAAATGCATACTACTTGTTTTGTAGGATATTTCGTAAGGTTTAATTTGTCCATACAAAGTATTTCGATACGACTTTTAGATTTCAAGAAATAAGCGAAAAACTGAAAAAAGTCACCTTTAGAGCCCCCCCCTTTCTCGAGCTCACCCCCCCCTCACCAGGACTTTTTTTTTTCTTCAATATTACGTACCAAAGGAACGTTAAAAAAAAGTTCCAAAACTCCGGAAATTATTTCTTCTGATTTATCTAATTTTACTGGGTTAATTATAGTACTGTAAAAGTCTGTGTTTGTTCGAGGATTCTGCCAAAACTACTGGACCGATTTTGATAAAACTTGTTATATTTAAAAGCTTATTATTAGTCTTAAAAGCTAGCTTATATTTTATTCCGTTACGATGACGGGAGCGGATGCGGACGAAGCCACGGACAAAATCTAATTTGTATGGGAATTCCCATACAAACTTTTACCTCAGTTTTAACACCTTTGGGGGGTTAAAATGCGACAAGCCTTTTTTAAGTAAGCGTCTAGATGCCAATAGAAACTTTCATGCCAAATTTTTAGTTTCTAGTCTTGACAGATTTGGAGTTTTCGTGTTAAGTCAGTGTGCGGATTTGCATAGATTCAAGCATATTTTCACAGCTTGTCCGGCAAAAGTACAAATTTCTGCCACAGCGTGCGCTGCGATCGACTTGACAGTTCCCAACACCCACTTCACACATAGCCAATAGCATAGATAAGCTACTATTGGCCAATAGGATGAGATAAACTTACACTAGAAAATGTTTGTAATGAGGCGCCTGCAAGGGTAGTGGTCTCAGGGACCGCTGCATTATGATAACCAGATATGGACGCACTACTGGTCCTGCATTTTTGCCTTTAAAATAATAACCACAACATTTCTGGATCATTCTCGGTGCTGCCTTCAATCGTATCTTTCTAATTTCGTAACACCATAAGCAGAACATTTTCAAAAAAACCGGCCAAGTGCGAGTCGGACTCGCGCACCGAGGCTTCCGTACTACCATATAATATATTTGTGGTTTGTATTTACCAAACAAATTGTGTTTAATTGTTGTTTTGATAGTAAGGGACTAACCTAAAGTTGGAAACATCGACGAAAGAAGGAACGTTGAACATTACCGACCGCCAAGGAGTATTTTCATGTTTCACCGCTTATAAGGAGGATTTGTATTCATTATCGAAACCCAGGAAGGTGGCATCGGTAATATTGGCATAGGTAAACTTAATATACTCGTACTATACCAGGAAGCTGGAAATATGTACTATTGTCTATCTAGTACCGGGAGTTTCGTTTCTATTCATTATCCAAACCAAGGAAGGTGGCATCGGTATTGTGGCATAGGTATTGATTAAACCATAAACTTAATATAAAGTTTATTAAATGTATGGGTTAAACCAGGAAGCTGGAAATATGTACTATTGTCTATACTTATAGTACCTACCGTTAACGCGGGAGTTTCGTTTCTATAGTGTTCGCGAACTTTTCGGCCCCATCGGCAATCAAATTGATGGTCTGAAGCACCCCCTTAAGTATTACTAGGGTGTTTTGTTACACCCTGAAGGAAGGACCCTATATTCATAGGGTCCTTCTTAATATGCTGACACTTTTTTAAGGGGATGATCAGACCATCAAACTGAACAACTTTCTCTATGGCACCAACATCTCGAAAAAAAATCTTCTCTTCCATACTAAACTGCAAACCTACTCGAGCCAAATGTATGGGACAGCATTTTTTTTCTTCGCTATTTATATAGGGTCCTTCTTAATATGCTGACACTTTTTTAAGGGGATGATCAGACCGTCAAACTGAACAACTTCCTCTATGGGACCAACATCGAAATCGCGAAAAAAAATTATCACTTCCATACAAAACTGCAAACCTACTCGGAGCCAAACGTATGGGACAACTGTTTTTTTTTTCGCGATTTCGATGTTGATTCCATAGAGAAAGTTGTACACTTTCATAGTCTGGTCATCGCCTTAAAAAAATGTCAGCATATTAAGAAGGACCCTGTATGTTGGTCCCATTCATAAAGTTGTTCAGTTTGATGGTCTGATCATCCCTTTAGAAAAGTGTTGGACCCTGTATAGATAGTATAGACCATTTGTCTCTACTTTTATGATCGCAACTCAAGAAGTTTAAAACATTGTACCTACTTCTTGTCGCAACTCGATACTGGTGAAAAAAGTGTGCATGAGCGTTCATTCCATAGAGAAAATAACGCGCTCCCCTGGGGTAGAGATGTTGTATCGAACTGTGCACAGATACTCAACTGGGCCTGACGTCATATCATACACATCTAGCGGGAACTTAGACTATGTAATACACTACGTAGCGGGAAGTAGCGTATTTAAATGTTAACCCCTCCCCTCACCCGTTTTTCACCCCCTTTGTTGGCGACAACATTTTCTATAGAAACAAGCCGATATGCCATGTCTTCTTACTCTATGGTTCATTCATCTTCTTTCTTGATGCTCTCTTTAATGAAAATGTCACATAATATCTTAGCTGTAAGTTGATTTTCAGCAAAGAAATTTAACCTATTTTGGTTTTCAAATTCGTAATTTCTAGCAAGCTAAATTTCCAATAAATAAAGCAAGGTGAGTGCCTTTTAATTTATAAACCCTGGTTCATGTTTGAGCAAAAATTTAAAATTTTTTTTTAATCGTGCTTTGATTATTTATGAAAAATGTCGATATCGATGTTTTTGATGATTTCATAATATTTAATGTTTTTATTTTCAGGTGTCAAAAGTGGGTTTTAAATCACATGGAAAATGAAGAACTGGCACACATACTACACATACCTACCAAATGAAGAATTGTGATAACTTCAAATGAAATTATGTTAGCTTCAAATCTTTGTGATTTAAAATAAATGTTTTAACTTGAAAATTCTACAGTATAATTATTAACACAACAAAAACCACTGTTTCTGTTTTAGTGGTTTGATTGACATCAATTCATCACCAACACATAAATAATAATAGGTAATTTCAATCGGCAGCATACTTCATTTTATTTTCTATACCTACCTACCTAATTATCGACATCGGTAGATATTCAAACACATCACTACATTATAATTTGACATATTGACTCTAGGCTGGCTATGAATGGTATCCACGAAGTATTTGTAGGTAAGGTAAGCACCAAGAAGTTTGATAAAGCTTTCGGAGTTTGGGTTGAAAGACAAACTTAACTTTGCGGTGGAAAAGTTTTTCTCCCATACATCGATCTATACTAAGAGCCTGCTAATATAGCAATAATCTCCTTTATTCATAAAGGAGATTATTGCTTTCAGGGTCTATACCACGGTTGATGTTCCAACTGAAAATGTAAGTTTGTAACCGAAAAAATACGTTTTTATGCTTTTTTTAAGTGATATAACTACAAATTAACTATTTTCGGATTTTTTCCCTTATTTGTGCTTTGAGACCTTACTTCTTGCCAAATTTCATGATTCTATGTCAACGGGAAGTACCCTATAGGTTTTGGTTTGCGAGCTGCTAGTATGGAAATTCGAAAACAAATGTTCGTATCTTTTGATTGAGTTGACTCAGAAGCTTGAATTTTTTACACCACCACGGGACCGCAGACCTTAATATTTGTTATTAATTTCAACTTGATACCTTCACCCGTTCCAGAGAAATAGGGTCTTGACAGACAGGCAGACAGACAGACAGACAGACAGACGGACAACAAAGTGATCTTATAAGGGTTCCGTTTTTTCCTGTTGAGGTACGGAACCCTAAAAACAAGAATGTCACGTTATAGTTTGTTTTTATATTGTTTGTAGTAAATATCTTTAAAACCGTTAAAAGTGGCCTCTTTTGGGGGGTTTAAAGAGTGTGAGCAGCATCACACGCTTTTGGACCAGCTTAACATACCTACCTATACAGGGTGTAAGTGACAGCCTAGCAAATACTGAAACGGTGAACTCAGACCATCAAGCTGAACAATTTTCACTATGGAGCCAACCTCAGGAAACGCGAAAAAAAACAGCTGTCCCATAAAAAAGTGCTGTGATTCCCGATTAAAATGTTTCCTTAGATAGGCTATTAAGTTTTCAGTTTGATGGTCTAATTTCACCGTTTCAGTATTTGCTTACACCCTGTATATGTAATAATTACACTGTTGGCCACCAAAACTGTTATGAAATAAAACTACAGTTAATTTAATAATTTCTTTTATTTATCTGTGTGCAATGATATTTTACATAAGACAATATTATGTTACTTTAAAATGCGAGAAAAATTGTGTCGCGCTACAACCGACTCGCTCATAGCATTGCTTGTCTTGAACTACGTGTAGAAGTGTAGACGTCCCAATTGGGTCGTTTTCGAGTCTTCACAACTATTCTATTCTTCTATTCTATGGGTATACACCTAATATATCTGCTTTCTGTGTGCCTATAATAATTAAATCTGTTGCTGATTGTTTAAGTGTAATGTAAAATAAAGTGTGATTTGATTAGATCTATGTAGTGCGCTCTCTGTATTTCATTGAAAGCATTGTTGAACGCTTGTTGAATGTGCAGATGATCAATCCATCAATGTCCTAGGTTTGTTTGTCTCAACATGTTAAACATGGAGTACGCTGACCCCATTTTCTGTAAAAATAATAACATGTTTAAACAATACGGTTTAACATATTTCATGAACTTTCGTAATTGACTAACAATATTGGATCACAGATTCTTCTACACACTGTCTACACTACTTGTCAGATTTGAATTGGTTATCTACTCTCAACGAGATGGTCCAATACTTATACCATTTTGCACTCAAACATTGGGTATTTTAATTTTGCCATTTTCGGAGCGTTGATTGTTTATTTAGTGATTGAAGACAACGATATTACCCAATTTATTTAATTATTGTATCTTTTTATTGATCCTCTTATCATTATCATAGACTGTTAATAAACAAATGGTGTTATGGTTTTTAAGCTCATAGAATAATGAAAAGGCATCGTGGTTTGAAAGTATAAGATCGGATAAACTTACACTGGAAAATGTTTGTAAAGAAAACTCTTCGAATCCAGGCGCCTGCAAGGGTAGCGGTCTCAGGGACCGCTGCATTATGATAACCAGATATGGACGCACTACTGGTCCTGCATTCCAGAACGGGATGTTCCAGCACGCGTCACGTATTGATTGAACCTTGGAATGACATAATTATGTTTCTTTTTAACTCTTTCGCGGACATAGACCGGCTATAGCAGTGATAACATAAAAAGTTCTATTGTGTCTCGTTCAGTGTCCGCGAATGTGTTAAAGTCAAAATATTACCTACATGTAAATAAGGCCTAACAAAATTAGCTGAAACTATTTTAAGAAGATGATCAGACCATCAAACTGAACAACGTTCTCTATGGGACCAATATTTTTTTATATTATATTTTATATATACAGGGTGAAATCGATATCATTGGCATCCTTTTAAACTAAGAGTCTACCCATCAAACTGAACAACTTTCAAAGCAAACCGATCGGAACAACTAAAAAATCAGCTGTCCCATACTAAATGTCTGTGCCTACTCGACTCAAATGTATGCAACAGCAGAATTTTTTTTGCTCCGATCGGTTTGCTCCCATAGTAAAAGTTGTTCAGTTTGGGTAGACTCTTAGTTTAAAAGGATGCCAATGATATCAATTTCACCCTGTATACATATTTTTTTCAATATCGAAATTGCGAAAAAAAATCTGCTGTCCGAAACATTTTAGTCATGTTATGTTTGTAGTTTTGTATGGGACAGCTGATTATTTTTTCCGATTTCGATATGGTCCCATAGAGAAAGTTGTTCAGTATGATGGTCTGATTATCCCCGGTACTATTATAGGTACCTGTACAGTAACGTTTATTCCTAATAAAACGAACCACTTTTTTATTTCGAAATTCGTATACAGGTTTTGGTCTGACCGTCTGATTATGCGATGCACCACTGATTGAAATATTCTTCTGATTCATTCAGTTGATTCCGATGATCAGTACCTAACATTTAATTGACTTAGTTAGGGGGCAAATCGGGCACAAAATTTATAAGGAGTTTCCCCGAGCGCGCCTGGGCGCTTTGTTAAAAAATCAATAATTATATCTAATGTTGCATTCATACCCATAATCGCCCCAATTAATTTTCAAATAATTTCAATATCGGTACATAAATACTAAGTTTACAGTTATATAACCTACCGAAATAATAAAAACCATAAGGTGTTTACAATTTCAGTTTACAGTTTAAGTATACAAGACAGATCAACCTACGCATAGTTGAGCTCTATGTTTATGAAAATAGAGTTCAATATACCTACTATGCGTACTATCTGTATAATTGTATAGTAGTGATCTGTCGCATTGTCTACATATTGGTACCTATTTGCATAGAACAGAAGATTTTACTTAGATGTATTTTTGATTTGTGAAGAATTTAAAACAGAGTTAAGGTAGGTAGTAGGAGTAGGGTAGTACCTATACAGAATAGGCATTACTAGAATTGGGGTTCTTACTTACCTTTGATCCAAGAAATGTGCACAATAAGCTAGGAACGAAAACGACCGCGATTGTGGTAACACACAACAGCATCAAAATCAGATGGATTTCCCCTGACGCTAACTTCTGCAAGATTATTTCAAACAATTCAATTAATAACATACCTAGGTACTTACTAATGAATAATCTTATCATCTTATTTAAAAACATTGGTACCTCAGCACTTCCATACGCTGTCATACAAACCACAGGCGCGCCAAGTTTTTGTTCGTACATAAAAAATTTCTTATAAACTCCAGCAAAATCTTGCAACAATCTGTAATATCATAATGTTTTGAATCGTACACCATATAAACTATATGAATTCCTACAAAAATAGCTGAAACTATGCTGAAACAAACTTCGGTATCTATCCTAACAACATCTCGATCAGTAATGCTCCGGCTACACACGCCTTCTTGCCTGCGCAGTTAAAACCGCACGGTTTTATTCGAACGCAAGACGGAAAACGGAGGTGCCGCGTCCACACTATACAAGTAACCCTCAGTATTCTCAGACCCACCAAGTAAAGTCTTTCTAGCATCGCAGCTGACGGAAGATTTTTTTGGTTCAAAAATAATTGTATTGCTTGCCGAAAAAAAAAACTGACATCCAATAAACATTGATTTATTTTATTTTCAAAAAACACAGTACATTCACTATAAAATAATTATTATGCCATACTACAAAACAGATTTATGAAACAGATTATCGGCTTAAAATAGAAATATCATCCATGATCAAGCATTTACAAACATTTTTCTGTTAAAAAAACTTGACGGACTGAAGCGCGGACTGAGGCGCGGCCTGATTGCCCGTCCATACACACAAGTAAAACCGTGCACACCGAAAACTGCGCAGTCCAATCTTCAGCATGTCAACGATTGTTCGAGTCGCGCTTGTAGGACTGCACGTGCTTCCGTCTTGCCGTCCATACACGCGTGCTTTGCTTACTTGCGCAAACTGGACTGCACAAGTAAGCGCGCGCGTATGACGGTGTGTGTAGCCGGAGCCTAACGTGCAATTTATTGCGACCTACGATGTTTTAAATGACTGGCGTACAAAATAAGCTGGCTGAGAGTATGTCGAGTCCAGCTTATTTTGGTTTCGTATAGCTTGATGTGTCGCCGTGTGAAAATTGGCAAAAGTGCGAAAGATTACATATACCTCTGGAGTAGGAATCTATGAGAAGTCGCGTGCTAGTTATTAATAAAATGAACACCTGTACATGGAGTGATGTTTCATTATGATGTCTCTCAATCTCGTTTTTAACAACTCGTCGAAATGTTTCCTTTGCGCGTCGTCTTTCGTGGGATGAATACCTTCCATCAGGTCTTCGAGACAGTATGTTACAAGGTCAGCTTTTATTGTTATCTGCCTGACCCATACTATTCCCGTTTGAATCATGACTAATAGTAAAGAAATTTTATCATTTCACGACTTAGTGTCACAATACAATAATTTAAAAGATTGTCGAAGATTTCTACTTCAATCTTCTATATACAGGTTGAAATTGATATCATTAGCATCCTTTTAAACTAAGAGTCTACCCATCAAACTGAACAACTTTCAATATGGGAGCAAGCCGATCGGAGCAAAAAAAAGTCAGCTGTTCCATACTAAACTGCAACGCCTACTCGGCTCAAATGTATGCAACAGCTGTTTTTTTTGCTCCGATCGGTTTGCTCCCGTAGTAAAAGTTGTTTAGTTTGATGGGTAGACTCAGTTTAAAAGGATGCTTATGATATCAATTTCACCCCGTAGGTAATAAGGTAACAAAATTAGCTGAAACTATTTTAAGGGGATGATCAGATCATCAAACTGAACAACTTTCTCCAACCACCACCATGGGACCAATATCGAAACCGCGAGAAAAAAAATTGTTTTTCCATACATCTAGGTTTGTATGGAACAGCAACATTTTTTGGGGCGATTTCGATCTTGGTAATATGTAGAAAGTTGTTCGGTTTGATGGTCTGATCATCCCATTAAAATAGTTTCACCTAATTTTGTTAGACCTTATATACCAATATTGGGCAAAATCAAATTGTTATTTGCCATTATTTTTTTGGTTATGATTATAAATGTATTCTTTCGAAAGTAAATAATGATTGCATTAGCATTATTATATAGTATTATTATAAAATATTGCTAAACTAAACTAATGCAATCATTATTTAATTTCGAAAATGATATTTTTAATCATTTATAATCGTAACCAAAAAAGAAATTGAGTAATAGCAATTAACTATTAAAATTAAAATTAGAAATACCCTTTCATAATAATAGAGGGTATTTCTTATTATTTGCCGACGGTTTTTTAGGATCTGATCATACTATCAAACTAAACAACTTTCTCTACGGGACCAACATCTAAATCGCGAAACAAGAATCAGCTGTCCCATACATTCAGGGTCGAGTAGGTTTGCAATTTTATATGGGACATGAGATTTTTTTTTCGATTTCAATGTTTGATGGTCTGATCATCCCCTGTAAAAACCGTCGGTATATTAAGAAATACCTGTATGTAATTGGTATTTAAAAAGACTTACATACGTATGCGAGGGTTTGAAGTAATATAGTATAGCTCGAGAAAAAAGATATTATTTCGTATATTGGCGTTTCAGTAAAATCTACGTTAGGAGCCCACAATGGGAACAGCAGAGGTCGATTCCCACGATTATTAGGATCATGTGAGGCCACGTAGAAAAGAACCAAGAATGTCGCAAATAATACCATGGATATAGACATTATACTCATAAACACCATACACGTTATGCATATTTTCCATGTTGTCAGCTGACTTTCAAAAAACCTTTGCCTGTAAAAAAATAATGCACTAAATAAATAGACAAGAATTCAAAAAAATACTTAATGCATTTAGTTACGTATAGGTAATATCGATCCATAGGTAGTAATTGTTTACCTTCTAGGCCCTGTTTAATAAACGCGACAAATGACAATTGACAATGACAATTCAGAGTACATTGCTGGTTACTAATGATGCTAAACTTGCAGTGCTTCATGTGTCCTAGCATTCTCAGCAATGTACTCTGAATTGTCATTGTCAATTGTCACTTGTCGCGTTTATTAAACAGGCCCCTGGTCATAAATGACTAAAAATATTAACTTCATAATTATTACCTGAACTTTCTCCCATCAGTGCATATGTAATTAAAGTCTTTCCTCATTGACTTTAAAAAATTATGATAATATGGCAAATTAAGTTCAGAGGATGACAATATAAGCAATTTGTAAATGAATAAAATAATGTATGTTCCACATTCTGTTATTCGAACGATGTCCAAAATGGTTATGGCTTGGTATAGGGCAAGAGCGATTAATGTAAACGCAATGCATGCATTGAGAACCAAAAATGCTTTGAAAAAGTAACTGAAACAAGTAATTTTGGTTATAAAGAATAAAAAAAATCGGTCAAGTGCGAGTCGGGCTACTCGCACACCGAGGGTTCCGTACCACACTACCACAGAACACATCATTATTAATTTCAAATATTATTGATTTTGAACATGTTACAGCCATGTTGTGCTATTTCGAATCAAATTAAAGATTGAAAAATTCAGTCTCGGGCGGGACTTGAACCCGCACCCTTCCAAACCGGGGAAGTGCGTTATCCAATTTCGCTACCGAGCCCACTAGCCAGAGAACGAATTTTTCAATCTGTTGCGTCTTGAGGGGACGTGAGCGACATCTACTGGCAGCTATTACAAACTAGCCAACCCGCAAGTTCAGAATTACAACTGAAATTCATACGGTATAGATGACACACCCTGTTCCAATTTCAAATATTATTGATTTTGAACATGTTACAGCCATGTTGTGCTATTTCGAATCAAATTAAAGATTGAAAAATTCAGTCTCGGGCGGGACTTGAACCCGCACCCTTCCAAACCGGGGAAGTGCGTTATCCAATTTCGCTACCGAGCCCACTAGCCAGAGAACGAATTTTTCAATCTGTTGCGTCTTGAGGGGACGTGAGCGACATCTACTGGCAGCTATTACAAACTAGTGCGGGTTCAAGTCCCGCCCGAGACTGAATTTTTCAATCTTTAATTTGATTCGAAATAGCACAACATGGCTGTAACATGTTCAAAATCAATAATATTTGAAATTGGAACAGGGTGTGTCATCTATACCGTATGAATTTCAGTTGTAATTCTGAACTTGCGGGTTGGCTAGTTTGTAATAGCTGCCAGTAGATGTCGCTCACGTCCCCTCAAGACGCAACAGATTGAAAAATTCGTTCTCTGGCTAGTGGGCTCGGTAGCGAAATTGGATAACGCACTTCCCCGGTTTGGAAGGGTGCGGGTTCAAGTCCCGCCCGAGACTGAATTTTTCAATCTTTAATTTACATCATTATTAACTTAGAAAAAAAATATTTTTTTGTCCGGGACCTTTCACGAGCCGACTGACTCACACATGGCCGGTTTTTAGTATTTGTTGTTATTTTGTAGAGTTTTCTCTATAATCACACTAAGTTTGACGTTTGTATGTATTACCGTTTTTACGATAGAGCGTGAAGAAAAAACGTTGATAACAACTAGTTTCTTGTTGAGAACCCCCCTTAATTTTTGACTTTTTGACTTTTTTATTATTTGCTAACAAATCCGCCGTAATAACGCATAATCTGAGAAAATTAAAAATTTATTAAACTATTTAGCTATTACGTACGGTTCAAAAGTTACAGCCCTAAATAGGTAGGACAGACGGACGGACGGACGGACGGACGGACAACGTTGGCAGATACATTTCCTATATGTTTCGTAGGGAAAATTATTCAGTATCATGAGTACAATCACCCCTTAAAGTAATGCAACTGTTTACCCTAAACCCTGTATTCAGTCATCAACACTTCGGTTTGGTATAAAATATCATTGGGTTCGACGAAACAAAACCTAAGCTAGCGGGCTGACCACTAGTTTTGGTTTTTTAAACAGTATCTATGACGATTTTATATTCGTTAAAGCTGTAACTATTCACTACTAATATTTTATTTTACTTACAGCAATTTAGAGCTGGGTCTATTGTCCAAAACCCGAAAAACTTTGACAAAGAAATAAAAGGTTTTATGAAATTCAAGAGGATCAACGATTCCATGAGAATAGTTGTAATTTTCTTTGTTGTAAATTGACTTGAATTTCTTAAACATTTCGCTTGTTTTGTGTAACAATGTCAGGGAGTGATTCTCTGTGGTCGGCTTTTACTTTATGCACCTTACAGTAAAGTTCCATACTTTATAATTTGTGGTCCGATTACGTGTCTCATATTCTATAGGATAGCTTAGCTAATACCACTTTTGTGAAATGCCAGTGTGTACTTACCTATTGGCTGTGTGCACGACACTAGCGCCATCTAGCTCACTACGGCCCCGTGAATTATTTGTACATAAAATGTTAGGATAAAGTTTGTTATTTTAATTTAAAATAAAGTAAAAACTGAATAAAGAGCAATATTGACGATATTAAAAATGTTATAATACCTAACTAGCTGGGATTCCCATTCTTTGTTACAAAATTCTCATACAAACTTTCACCACCATTTTCAAACCTTTGTGGGTTCAATTGCGAAAAATATTTTTTTTTGTGAACACCTAAATGACAATAAGAACATCCCTGCCAAATTTTAAGTATTAGTATTTAATGGTTTGGATATTTGAGTAGGTATTGAATGAGTGTGCGGATTTGTATAGATTCAAGTAAATATGTCACAGCTTCGCCGTCAGTAGTTCAAATTTCTGCCACAGCGTGCGCTGCGATCGACTCGACAGTTCCCAACACCCACTTCGCACATAGCCAATACATTTAGGGGACTTATGATGACAGTTTTTAAGGAGATGATCAGACCATCAAACTGAACAACTTTCTCTGTGGGACCAACAACGCGATCGCAAAAAAAACAGCTGTATCCAAAAACCGTCACCATTATTAAGTTCGACCCTGTATAGACGACCAATTATTTTCGTCGCTGCAAAACTTTTATAATCTACACTA
This sequence comes from Agonopterix subpropinquella, assembly GCA_922987775.1. Classification (NCBI taxonomy): domain Eukaryota; kingdom Metazoa; phylum Arthropoda; class Insecta; order Lepidoptera; family Depressariidae; genus Agonopterix; species Agonopterix subpropinquella. Next base: position 14,134,907 of record OV277701.1, on the reverse strand, counting down.
ATATTATAAAGAGGAAAGATTTGTACCTATTTTTGTATGTTTGTATGTTTGTAATGAATAGGCTCAAAAAGTACTGGGCCGATTTAAAAAATTCTTTCACCATTAGAAAGCTGCATTCACCCTGAGTAACATAGGCTATATTTATTGCTAGAAAAGATTAGACGTCCACCCGTGCGAAGCCGGGACGGGCCGCTAGTAATTAATAATTTTATAACATCAACAAGAGAACTGACAGCTGACTAACTGTATGTCTATCACATTATCTTTATGATAATTTATTTTAACTGTCAGATTATCCTGGTTTTTCTTTTAATGGTTAATCTATTAACGGTGTACCTAGTTTAGAAAAGATCTAAAGACTAACTAGAGAACTTTTGTCTGATAACAAACAACTAACAGCTTAAAGACGACAAAGAAAACAAGTAGTGACTATGAAGGTAGCCTATTCACTTAAGATACGTAATACGTTACGTAGATAACGCTGCCGGTAACAATTTCCCGAAATGTCTTCTCTTTTATTACGAGTGCTCAACATTTTCTGGTTTATAATTTTGAGCACCAAATAGCATAGCATTTGTCGTTGCCGCGAGCACTATCACTTACAAAAGTGGTTATGAGAACGTCCTTGCGCTATAAATCAAAAGATATTTCGGATATTCGTTGTACTTTTTTCTACAATGAGTCATATACACAGGGTGTTAGGGTAGACAGTTGCCCCATGATTCTGATCAACTTTCCCTAAGAAACCTAATAGAGATTCGAAATAAAAATTTCGACTTTTCATACAAACGTTCGATCAGATATACAGATATAAAGGGTGAAATTGATATCATTAGCATCCTTTTAAACTAAGAGTCTACCCATCAAACTGAACAACTTTTACTACGGGAGTAAATCGAACGGAGCAACTAAAAAATCAGCTGTTGCATACATTTGAGTCGAGTAGGCACTGCAGTTTAGTATGGAACAGCAGATTTTTTGTTGCTCCGATCGGTTTGCTCCCATAGTAAAAGTTGTTTTGTTTGATGGGTAGACTCTTAGTTTAAAAGGATGCAAATGATATCAATTTCACCCTGTATAGTATTTAGTAAGGGAAGTCCGCAATTTTATTTTTGCGAATTTCCTATTAGATTCTAAGGGAACGTTGTTCAGTATCATGGGTATAATCACCCCTTAAAGTAATGCAACTCTTTAATATATTATACATTACATACTTAAGGGGTGCTTCAGATCATTAAACTAAACAACTTATACTATGGGTAATTTTTTAACAATTTTAATGTTGGTCCCATAGTAAAACTTGTTCAGTCTTTAAAAATATGGAACGTATTTAAGTTTACACCCTGTATAGTGGTTTATACAGGGTGTATGTAAGGGAATTGTTTCCGAGCACTCAAAGGGGTGAAAGTGTCCATCAATATGAACAACATCATACATCAATATCATAGTTGGTCCCAATTATCCCATAGTAAAAGTTGTTCATATTGATGGGGGATGGGGATGGGTACTTTCACCCCTTTGAGTTTTCGGAACCAATTTCCTTACACCCTGTATAATAAGTATTATAAAGGATGTAAAAGAAATTTGGCTGCCATGTAATTCGAGACCCAGACTTAGAGGTCCCATACATGAATGAAACTTAGTGATACGTGTAGAGTGAAACAAAACTAACAAAAAAGTTAATCGGTTGTAACCTGTAGAAGTTGGGAGAAAGGTATTTCTCCTTATGATACCTTTTGTATCAAGTGTATGAAACTCATAATTTTTCTTATTAGATAGTCCACTTAATCTTCTATGCATTCATTGTGTTTATTTTAATAAAAATTCACGATTACCGTACAATATTATGATAATGGAAAAAAAAATCATACACACTATCAGTTCATCCAAGCCAAATATGTGCCGTAACGACCAAAAAATACCTCAGTGATAATATTAGATGAAAATAGCTGTCGTGGTTTCGTTTTGCTACTGATTTTTGGATGATTTGTCAATTTTACTAGTAATTTCTACTTTTGAATCCGGACTTCTGTAGATGAGGAAGATTTTTTTAAAAATGCCCTGATATTCTCTGTTTATAATAATTATGACCGCCGTTCTGAATGGCTTTTAGTTTTCGTAAAAATGGCTGGGTCCAAATCTGCCTTTCTTCTTTAATGCGTTACATATAAAAACAGGGTCCTTCAGACCTTCAACTTTCACTACGTAGCCAAAATAGAAATTGCGAAAAAAAATGCTGTTTCATAGAAAATGTCAATAGACAGAGTCAGCTACTCGACCAAAATTTCGCGATTTCGGTGTTGGGTGCATAGTAAAAGTTGTTCAGTTTTATTTTATTTATTTCTTTATTTCCTTTTTGGAGAACTTACAGCTAAATAACAGTTCAGTTTCAACAAAGACAGATTGTTAGTCAGATGCTGACAACAAGTTCCCACATATAAAAATAAAGAGAAAGAAAAGTCTTATGAATAAAGCTAACATTAAAAAATAAAAACCAAGGTAATACAAAATTATTATGGGCCATCAAAAAAGTCACGTGCTAGAATATTTTTAAGTCTATTGGTGCTTGTACAAAACAAATCGATATCGAAGTCCACGCAAACGTCATTGAAGCTGCTGCTGGCGCGCTGCAGGAACGCGTTCTGCTTATAATTTGTTCTCGCGAACTGAACGTGCAGGGGCGGCCGCTGCCGGAGACCCCTCTGATTAGTGCGAAGGTTTACTTTGGCCAATAAATCAGGGCAGTCGATTGCTCCATTAGCGACATTCATTAAGTAACAAATGTCGCCAATATTACGCCGTTTTTCCAGAGGCAAAAAATGGTAATGTTTACACCGCTGCGCGTAGCCCGATGTTCTGCGATGCGCTTTAAAATCAAGAAACCGCATAAATTTCTTTTGGATGCGCTCAATACGCACTTTATAAATATCGTAACAGGGGTTCCAAACTTGAGAGGCGTACTCAAGGTGGCTGCGGACGAAGGCACAGTAAAGAATTTTTATAGTCTTCAGATTCCGAAAGGAAGCCGAAGTGCGCATAACAAAACCCAGCGCTTTTGAGGCTTTATTTACAACATTATCAATGTGCCTATCGAATAGGAGTTTGCTATCCATTGTAACGCCAAGATCACGGATCTCTTCAACCTCGACAATGCGGCTGCCGAGAAGTGAGTAGCCACCATGAATGAGAAGGAGTTTACGAGAAAAAGTCATACAAAAACACTTGGAGACGTTCAGTTCTTCTAGCCTATTTAATTGACAGTAACTCTCAAATCTCAGCAGATCTTCCTGGAGATCGCGTACGTCTGAGTCGCTTCGAACCTCCTTCAGAACCTTCATGTCATCGGCAAACAATAAAATATAGGAATTGAGAAAACACGTCTGTATGTCATTGATAAAAATGATAAACAATAGTGAACAATTGTTTATGGTCTGAAACACGCCATAAATCGTGTAATGCATTCATGTTTACACCCTGTATAATGGAGGATGAACTAAAAAACTTATTTCTTAGTAAGGATGATCAGAAAAATACAAACTTTACAAACAAAATTTTGAAACGTGCAGTTAAATCAAGCTTCGAAGTTTGTGCAACTTTATAATGAAACCTGCAAAGCAATAAGATCTTTCAGAGTCCAATCGCTGTTCGTCTCAATGTAATACAAAGTTCGACGACTGAAACAAAATAGTCTTCAGCGTAAAGACTATAAAGCGAGCATTTACAACGCCCGTGACACAGCTGGTTGCACTTAAACAGTAGCTTTATGTTATCGCTTTAGAGCCGTCATTATAACTATTACCTCCGAATCTGTAGGTTTAATCTCGTATTAAGTATGCAAGTTTGAGTAAGTAAGCGAATTTACGTTAGTGACAATGTATTTAGTTTCTTTGTTACTTGAAACTTCATCATCATCATCATCATCTCAGCCGACGGACGTCCACTGCTGGACATAGGCCTCCCCCAAGGATCGCCATAACGACCGGTCCTGCGCCGCTCTCACCCATCGTTTTCCCGCCGCCTTCACCAGGTCGTCGGTCCACCGTGTTGGAGGGCCTACCCACGCTGCGCTTTCCGGTACGTGGTCGCCACTCGAGAACTTTTCGGCCCCATCGGCCATCGGTTCTGCGAGCAATGTGTCCCGCCCACTGCCACTTTAGTTTAGCAATTCTTTGGGCTATGTCAGCTACTTGAAACTTAATGCAAATTAATTCAAACAGATTTTAGTTTCAGATTCTTTTTTCATCTGCAGGGCCCTCTTAACCTTATATGAGCACTGATAGGGCCCTGAAACTCAATCCTAATAAAAATTTTAAATTCCTTTGAATTAGTTGTTCATGTGGTCCTAGTTCAAGTTTTCTCGACCAAACATCTTGTGACAGAGACAGAATTTAGAATTTTTTTGTTTTATAGTCAGTGCGAACTGCTAAGATAGATGTGATATACGTATCGCTATCGCGGGTCTGCATGCTACGGCCGCTGTATTATGTAGCATTTTTATCATTCAATATGTAGGCACGTACGCTGGATGAGAGAATGGGTAATTTCATGGATTCCGAATTTTGGATGTCCGAGTGTAGAATCGGTGCTAAAACAGTCTGCAAGACGTGGGAGTATTTTTTTTCCGTTAAAAGAAGGCTTAAGACATTTGGCGCAAATTGAAAAATACACTGAAACTGTATGGAAGTCCATGAAAAAAATTGTCAAACCCAAAATATTTGATTTCCTTGGCGCGTCCGGACTCCCGTTTTCAGGAAAAAAGCTACTTAAAACGCAACTTCTATGTAGATTTGTTGTATTTTAATATTTTTTAAAAATAAGTAACAATATAGTGAATTTATTCCATAAAATACAATAAGGCTTTACACTTTTTTTCAAATTTTAATTGAATTCGAAAGGTTTCAAACGTGATTTCCTTGGCACGGCAAAAAACAGCGTGTATATCCCAAACCAATCTTTCTATCCGCGTGGTCCCGTGCATGATTAGAAGTTTCAGCCATGGCCATAGATTAGTACATATTATAGTTGGGCGCTTACTTCTCACGTTTCGGAAATTAATATCTGATGTTTGGCTTTGGCAGAGATTTTGGTTTCATTAAAGTTGATCTCCTTGGACACGATTTTTTTTTACTGGTTTATTTACTATTCTGTTGAGATTATGAAACCAAGGCATTTTAGAATGATTATCTTCTATCAACATATCAGAATCCTATTGTCGTTTGTTTTGTGTGGACTGATGAATTAGTGTAAGTTTTTGATTTCCTTGGCACTGATTTCCTTGGACTTTTTGGCAACAAAATCAAAATTACGACTAGTTTATTATAAAAAAAAAATTTTAAGTATGTTATCTACCTAATTTTTTGATCATCATTCCGTTTCTTATAGTACAGTTTGAGTTTCTAGTTACTTGGTGTCATCATCTCCATACCACATTTATGTGAAATACGATTGTTTTTATTATTCAAAATAAAAACTAATATATAATAACATATTTATATTTATTATAAAGGATTCACCTATCTATATCAATAACAATATTATACTAATTTATAATCAATATTTTTGATTTCCAACAACCGAAAACCGTGGAAATACCCGAATGTGGATTTGTGACAATGTTTTTTCTATCTGGCTCTAACATACGTTAATGCTATGTGCCCTTTCTCTTTCTCATTTCCGATCTAACGTAGTATAATATGTTAAATCTATGGCTGTCCCACACATTATTTTGGCTCAAGTAGATTTGCAGTTTGGTGTGGAACAGCTCTTTTTTTCACGATTTCGTTCTTGGTGCGCCTTAGAGAAAGTTGATCAGTTTGACGGTGTGATAATTCCCTTAAAAAAGTGTCAGCATATTAAAAAAAGACTATAATATAGAGTCTTAATACCTACAACATATTATGTTGTAGGTATTTAGCGAAACCTAATGAAATTGTTAAGTATTATTATAATTAGGCTGTGCTTCATCAAGTGTTATGTTATGTCAGTGTTATTTTATTTCACAATCAATTAACATCTCATAATCATAACAAAGTAATACGTCAATGTGTAGGTATAACCTATTAAAGTGTAGTATTACAGTAAATTACAGGCCGCTACTTATCGAGTGTAATTCTATAAGACGTGATTGGCTGCTAATCCGAGAGCGAGCTCTCTTGTTTACTTGATTCGCCTCATTAATCCTAATGTGCCCTCGCTGGGGATCCTAAGAGCTTATAAGTAGACCCTTGATTCGGGATAAAGTACATTTACTGTGTCATAGTAGAGTAGGTTCCTATACGAAAAACGTAGAATAGTTTTTTTTAGATAATAGATCGAGATAGTAAATAGATGGATGGTGCTCAATATTTAAAGAACAGCATATTTATGCATAGCATAGCATTTCATGTGCTCACGACTATATTCCCCGAGGGGGTAGTCAGAGATATTCTGAAACTTCAGAACATTCACGTTTCACTACTAGTACCGAAACTCCGTCCAGTGTGACGGGGAGTGAGCCCGTCGCCACTTGTAATGGACAGTAGGTACGATACATGCCTCGAAATTGAAGCATGCAGATTTCCTCACGATGTTTTCCTTCACCGAAAAGCCAGTGGTGTTACAAATCGTACATAAATTCCGAAAACTCATTGGTACGAGTCGGCCTGGACGGGGATCGAACCATCGCCTCCTGCACGGCAGGCAAGGTTTCTCGCCACTGGACCACCACGGCTTTTCATATTTATGCTCACGACTATATTCCCAGTCGCAGGTGGCAGTCAGAGGTATTCTAAATATTCCACAATCTGAATATCTAAAAATATGCAGTGCCCAAACTCTTTCCATTTTGTGTCAAGCAGTGAGCCCATTACTACTCGATTTTACGTCGATTTTCTTCAAGATGGAAGCCGTGACATGGACGTCACATGGAAGCCAGACGCCACTATGGCGTACCTACTTACAACACTTACTATAATAAGGCAATTGCAAAATTTTTTATGTTTGTTGAAGATTCAGTTAGGCTAAAATTAGTTGACATACCCATATAAATGAGATACAATACAATGTACAAACTCTACCCATCACGTAAGCGTATAAACAAGTAAATAAAATAAAATATGGGTTAATTAAATTCTTTTCCGCAGCTTGTTATGTATTATCCGTTTTGCTTTGGCAATCATATTTTTGTAATTTAAATAAAATGATGTTGTTTCTCCAATTAGTTTTCACAATTTGTTTTTTGAGTAATTTGAAAAAAAAAGATGAAATGAGACGAGACGGTGACGATGATGATTTCAAGGCCAGTATTGTACCCCCTGTCCATTATAATATAAGTGGCGACGGGCTCACTCCCAGTCACACTTTACAGAGTTTCGGTACTTCGCTACTAGTGAAACATAGATGTTCAGAGTGGGTTCCCTACGTTACAGCGAAAGGCAAAACTTAGAATGTCGCTTCATCGAACACTGTTCATCGATGGTAAGAGTTCCCTCGGGGAACTAAAAATAAAGATCTTGACGTCATCGTCAGTCAAACTCGCATTGCATAAAATAAATCTGAAACTGTTAAAGTATAATATTAGTAAATACAATTTTAATTTTATGGATATTTTGAAATACAGAAAAATAACTTACATAATAATTATATTCTTATATACTAATGACCGAAATAAATCGAAATCTATTGTATGTCCTATATCTTTCTGAAAAACATTTTGTTTTTTGTAAACCTAAATAGAAATTAAAGAGTACCTACTACTTCGTTCAGTTCCATACAAGATTAGAAATATATACAGGGTCCTTAATATTCTGACACTTTTTAAGGGTATGATCAGACCATCAAACTGAACAACTTTCTCTATTGGCCCAACATCGAAATAGCGAAAAAAAAACTGCTGTCCCATTTGGCTTGAGTTGGTTTGCAATTTTGTATGGAAGAGCTGATTTTTTATCGCGATTTTTATGTTAGTGCCGTAGAGAAAGTTGTTCAGTTTGACGCTCTGATCATCCCCTTAAAAAAGTGTCAGCATATTAAGTAGGACCTTTAGGAATTAAATAGGAATAATATAATATATGTGTATATTTAACATATTATAAAATTTGCTTCGGTGCCCAGTTAGCGTGGAGGTGGAAAAGCTCAATTATGTGTCGGGGCCGGATGTGAAAAATTAATGTGTTCCGTAATGGTGCCGAGACCGTTTCCGGCGTGGCAGAGACCGATCCGCGGTTAGGGGCGGATTTTACTACCAATTATATCGACGTGACAGGTGGGCTTCAAGCGTTCGCCATTAGGGCTAGCATGCCACGCACGACAAGCGACAAAACGAGAAAACCGTCATGCGCGCTCGTTTTCGCATACGCAGATCAGAGTAACAAAGAACGGAGCACGTCTTGATTTTTGTTGTTTTCTCGGGAGTGGAATGCTAAGTAATACTCAGCACGGCTAGCATGCAGCCCACGACAAAGCGGCAAAACGAGAAAAAACATCATGCGCGCTCTTTTTGGCATACCTACGTAAAAAAATTAGGCATAATCTCGATTTTTAGGCTTCCGTACCCAAAGGGTGAAAACGGGACTCTATTCATAAACCTATCGCTATCCGTCCATCCGTCCGTCCTGTCTGTCTGTCTGTCTGTCTGTCTGTCTGTCTGTCCTACCTATTGAGATCTCTGTCACTTTTAAACCGTAATAGTTAGACAGTCGAAATTTTCTCAGATTGTGCGTTATTATAATGGATAAAATGACAAAAAAAAATTAATGCCCCCATTAATCCCTAATAGGCCTAATAATTAATCCTAATACAAGTTTTTATCATCTTTTTTTCTTCTCGCTCTATTTTAAAAACGGTAATAATACATATAAGCGTCAAACTTGATGTGATTATAGAACACAGCTCTACCATATAACAACAAATAATAAAAACCGGCCAAGTGTGAGTTGGTCTCGCGCTAAAGGTCCCGGAGAAAACAAAACTTACAAAAGTAAGTTAATTGTTGAGTGTGGGTGTGTGGTACGGAACTACGGAACCCTCATCTGTGCGCGAGTAGCCCGACTCGCACTTGACCGGTTTTATTATTGTTTTATCGGGGATGGCATGCGAGTTCTAGGTCTAGGAGAGCTAGCATGCCACGCACAGCAAAGCGACAAAACCGTCATTCGCGATCGTATTCGCGTACGCAAAGTAACAAAGCCCGAGGCACGTTTCGACTTTTGCCGTTTTCTCGGGGTTGGTATGCTAGGCCCACTTATTACATAGATGTACGTAGGTTTTCGCAATTTTCGCTAGACTGAACCGAGGCGTTTTGCTTTCATTTTGTTTTAGTTATGCTAATGCAGTCCCGCGCTCTAATATTTCTCATCTTTTTTGGATTGTGCTCTTGATTCTCTGTTTCTCTCTCTCCTTTTACACATGTTTCTCTGAAACTAATGTTCACCGCATGCGAAATTATTAAAAAGCAATCATGACGCCGGTCTAAAGGTAGGTAATATACAATAGTAGATTAAGCAGAGATTAACTATAAATATTTTCGTCGTTTTGCTTTTGTAGTACCTATTTTAGATCTTGTAATAATACCACGTGTTTTAAGTAAGTTTTTCTGACGAAAGGGATGATAGTCTGGAGTTTATGTATAATCTTTTAAAAGGCTGGTTGTCGTAGTAATATTTCTAACCACCCTGAAAGCGATTATGGTCGTGAATTTATGTAAACTACCTATAGAACCATTATGTAGGAAAGTCTCTATTTTAGATTATAATACAATTATTTTAAAATATTTTTTAGAACATTTCTGATTCGATCTCGCAGGGAAACTCCGAGCATAGCCCTCTCCATTGCCCTTTGGGTGACTTTCAGCCTTTTTATGAGGCCTTGAGTGAGCGACCACGTCTCTGTTCCATATGTCATCACTGGCAACACACACTGATCGAAGACTTGACGTGAAGATACTAACGTAGCTTTCCGAACGCTGCTATGCTCTAAGTTTCCCTGCGAGATCGAATCAGAGATGAACAGATCCGCAGTAGAACCAGAAGTGCGATTTTTGAAAATCATACGAGCGACTTGGCAGTAGAAAGATGCATAATCTCCATAGTAATTTTGACATTTTCTACTGCCAAGTCACTCGTATGATTTTCAAAAATCGCACTTCAGAGTAGCTGACATAGCGCAAAGATTGGACACATTGCTCCGATCCGACCGGTCGTTATGGCGATCCTTGGGGGAGGCCTATGTCCAGCAGTGGACGTCCATCAACTGAGATGATGATGATGATGATGATTTTTTAGAACAAAATGCGCAAAAATCGAGAGACTTTAACCTTATACAGGGTGTATCAAAACACCCTCCACTTAAGGGGGTGTTTCAGACCATCAAACTGAACAACTTTCACTATGGTGCCAACAACGAAATCGCGAAAAAAAATCAGCTGTCCCATAAATTTTACCGTTACTACAGTTACAGTTACTACTTTACTAGACTTTGTAAGGAACAGCTAATTAATTTTTCGCGATTTCGATGTTGGCTCAACAGTGAAAGTTGTTCAGTTTGATGGGCTAAAGTATTACCAGGGTGTTTTGTTACACCCGTCCAACTGAACAAATTGCGCTATACAGGGTGAAATTGATATCATTGGCATCCTTTAAAACTAAGAGTCTACCCATCAACCTGAACAACTTTTACTATGGGAGCAAACTTATCGGAGCAAAAAGAAAAATCTGCTGTTGCAGACATTTGTGTCGAGTAGGCATTGCAGTTTTAGTATGGGACAGATGATTTTGCAGTTGATCCGATCTGTTTGCTCCCATAGTAAAAGTTGTTCAGTTTTATGGGTAGATTCTTAGTTTAAAAGGATGCTAATGATATCAATTTCACCCTGAAGAGACAAGGTCGCAAAAAATTGTTCTGTACTTTGTATGAAACAACAGATTTCATTTATTTTTTCTCGATGTTGGCTCCGTGAAGTCCGTAGTGAAACTTTTTCAGTTTGGTCTTTGCTGGTTTTAACCACCCCGTTAAATATTAAGTATTGGGGTGTTTTGTTAAACCCTGTAGCTACATTAGTATGGATGGAACCGCCAATCTACTTTACTTCTCGGTTCTTCGCAAATACCACAAACAAAATAGCTTGTAAACATACACTTTCTGAACACGAACGAAGTAAACGTTTAAACTCCCAAACGGCAAGTGATAGAAACCCCTTCACGTCGTGTTGTGTTCAGAGTAGTTCGGACACAAACAGGTGACCTACGAGTACGTGTACGTGTACGTGTACCTACGAACGTGACTTATCTACGTGGTGCAGGCTGAAAGGGGCGTACCGAGTGACGTCATCCTCACTGAGTGAACAGCTTATACGGTTCTATCGGCACACGTTCGTAGTATTATATTATATTAGGTGAGTTGAATTAAATATTGCTGTATAGAAAATACACCCGAATTTATTTGAGAAGTATGGGAAATGTGACGGGCATATACAGGGTCCTTCTTAATATGTTGACACTTTTTTAAGGGGATGTTCAAACCATCAAACTGAACAACTTTCACTATGGGACCAACATTGAAATCGCGAAAAAAAATTAGCTGTCCCATATATTTAGCTTGAGCGTCGGTGGCGCGTTGCGGAGAGGTATGGACTCCCAATTATGGGGGTCCGGGTTCGAATCCGCACGGACAACATGCCAATGAGTTTTTCTAACTTATGTACGTAAAACCGACTGCTCTCAAACGGTGAAAGAAAACATCGTGAGGAAACCTGCATATACTGAAAAAGAAATTCTGATGTGTATGTGAAGTCTACCAACCCGCATTGGGATGCGTGGTGGACTAATGCCCATACACCCTCCTCGAGGTAGGCCTGTGCCCTGCAGTGAGACGTTTATAGGCTGATTTTGCAGTTTTGTATGGAAGAGCAAATTGTTTTTTCGCGATCTCGATGTTGGTGCCATAGATAAAGTTGTTCAGTTTGACGGTCTGATCATCCTCTTAAAAAAGTGTCAGCATATTAAGAAAAGAAGGACCCTATATTGAAAAGACAGCAAGTAAATGGTGCCACCAGCGCATTTGTAGGGGGAGCCAAAATGTATCTACCAAAGCTCATTTGGCTGTCCACAATAGTATGTTGGTTCAGACTTTGATGTATGGGAGTGAAAGTTGGGTGTGGTACTGTGGCAGTAGAAGAATGAAAGCAAAATAAATGCAGTGGAAATGAGGACTTTACTCGTGACGTGTCTATAAGGGATAGAATGAGGATTGCTGTGATTAGGAAACGTTGTGGTTTGATTGAAGATGGTGGTGGTGGTGGTGGATGGTGGTGGTTGTGGTTAAAGTGGAGAAGGGAATGCTTCAATGGTTTGGAAATATCAAAAGAATGAATGAAAGTCGACTTACGAAATAGATAAAATGTGTTAGGATAAACAATTGCATTACTTTAAGAAGTGATTGTACCCATGATACTGAAAATCTTTGGAAAGAAACCTATAGGAAATTCACAAAAAAACAACAGGTTGCACTCCGGGAGTGCCGGCAGAAGTGAAAACTTGAACATTAACGTTGTGCATTTTTTATATTTTGAAAAGTTTGATAATAATTTCGCACGAATTGCTTTAATTATCAGTATAAAAGTACTATCATTTATTTGGTAAAATACAATATTCATTTATTGCACTATCGTACACAAACATGAAAATATATGCCGCTTAAACGAAACAGCAGGAACAGGCATACATTTTCACCGCACGGTAGAAAGAGAGGGGGCTTAAACGAAACAGCAGGAACAGGCATACATTTTCGCCGCGCGGTAGAAAGAGAGGGGTACCTATATGTCTGACCAATTTTCGATCAGTATCAGGGTGACGTCACGGTCCTGTCGCGAGTTTAACATTCTTTACCCATTCCAAAAAGATCACAACTCCGATAAAGAAGATTTCACTTCAAAAAAATTTGGACTTCCCATACTAAATGCAATCAGTTGCGTGCTGATCGAATGTTTGTACAGACAGGATAGACAAAACAATACGGGTTCCTTGTTTGACCACGGAATACTAAAAAGACGTGTAAGCCAGGTGGGGCGACAGATCTTCGGAGTGTACACTGTAAATACCAATTTATAAAGATAAGCCAACCATAAGACTGTTGCAGCATCGTCCGTAATGCACCTCAAAAGGGGGCAAATCCTTTAAAAGCACCACTGTGGCAGGACTCTGAACACTTTTTGTATTCCACAGAAGACTAATCTCCATTCAGGAATTCGAGCGACAAAATGTAAACAACGGTGATACCAGTGTAGAAAATTCCATCTCGAGACGGAAGAAAACTTATCTCCGGAATGAATAACAGTAAATTATCTATTCTATTCGCAAAGGATTACGACAAATGATATGTTAGTTTTGTATGAAAAATAAATTTAAAAAACGAAAGTTATAATTTATTTTAGATTAAAAGAAAGCGTGACCGTAAATATTTTATTTCGTGGTCTGGCAACAATCAGATATTTTAGACCTTTGGTTCGTTTTAACAAAGTGCTTAATGAAAAACATTTTTTATTGTAAACAATAACGTAAACGCGTCTATTGATTGTTTAATACCTTCGTCTGAGTCCGTCCGTACGCGTACACGTATGTATAGAAATGTAAATCAAGCTCAAAAACTGACCCCAAAAAAGGTCCACAGTGGCCTCGATTCGGAGTGTACCACGACTTAACTAAACTAAATGTATTCCTGTCACTTTCTAAAATAAGATTAAGAAAAGAGACAGAAAACCAACAGCTGACTTTAGTGCTGTCAAAGTGACGTTAAATGCGCAAAATAAGTTGCCATCATAATGTACGCCATCTTATTTAAGTCGTTTTTGGGCGTTTAACGTCACTTTGACAGCACTAAAGTCAGCTGTTGGTTTTCTGTCTCTTTTCTTAATCTTATTTTAGAAAGTGACAGGAATACATTTAGTTTAGTTTAGTCGTGGTACACTCCGAATCGAGGCCAGTGTTCGAAATTTGTTCCTTAAAAACTACAACTTGCCGCCAAAACTCATACAAAATGTCATTTTTCAAAGGGTGCCAAAAATTATGTTGCTTTTGTTTAGAGTTATTCTTCCATAGTTATTCTTATTCGTAGGTGCCGACATAATTTTATTCTAAAAAAATGCACCAAAGGTTTCTGACCACGTAATGTCACTTTGACAGTGACGTTTCTTTGTTTACATTTTGTCGCTCTAATTCCTGAACGGAGTATAGAGTGCAAGCAAATCGGTAGGCAAAGATAGGATGTTTCAGTAAGATTGTAAGTTCTAATTCTTAAATTAAACATTTGTAAATTATCTCTAAAATTTGTAAATGTTATTGTTGAACATAAGACTAAACATATCTATTCTTTTGAAATGTTCCATTCACTCACTAAAATAATCTAGAATTTCAATTTATCTTCCAAATAGAAATAATAGGTAGTGCCCTATGTGCCCTACTACTATTAACTGCAAATAAATGTTTCTATTCGATTCTGGTATTTTTATCTCTTTTTATCTAAAGTGTTACCTATCGTATTATTCTCAATTTTTGATATTCCTGAGACATACAAAAGTACACTGAAAAAAATGTTTTGTTAAAGATACAAACAAAACGACAAACGATCAAACTTTAGTGACTTCTAAACTGTTTTGTAGCATATAAAGAAACATTCGGCTATAAATAACAACACGTTTTGCTATTTATAATATAAACAAATGTTTGATTATGTGCTACAAAAACAGTTTGAAAGTCACTAAAGTTTGGTTATATGTAACAAAACATTTTTTTCAGTGTACCCTGAAAGAATGAAAACTAAAAACAACGAGAAACAATTTCTCTATTCGAGGTTACATGTTATCTAAATGAGAATATGATTTTGACATTAGCCTTTATCGTACGTGTGTAAAAGAATATTGTATTTTCAAGGCCCACAATGTTTTGTTATTCTGACTAGAATCAGGGCCTCAATCGCCCTAAGTTTGAACGATACTACCAAAACAAAACCACAACCAAAAACGTTACGTTATGCACAATTCGTATCGCGCAAATTATATTAACGGTAACGATTTAGCTTTATTTCGGAAGATACGTTGGCGTACGTAACGTTTGATGTCCGTTCGATCGAATTTTCTGTATTGTGCGATTTATTTAACCATTAAGAAAAAAATATCGCGATAGCTTTTTTACTTCAGCTAAACCAAATCTAAACCAAAACTAAACCAAAACCAAACCAAAACCGTATAAAATTGCGCAATTGAGGCCCTGGTCGACATGTTTCAAAATTACGTCGATCTTTTTTTATGATAATTATGTTTACTATTCCTGGAGTTTGTGTTGTGTCGCGAGTCTATAAAAAGGCGTGACTCCAGCGACTGTTTTTCAGCACACACACATTACACAAAGACATACGCATACAAATTAATTTAAAAACAAGATGGCGGACGACAAAAAGTGAAGCTATGTTTTGTTTTCTTCATAAAAAACATTAGCTAGAGTCACGCCTTTAAGATGACACGAAAGTACTAGTAGTCAGCACATCGATAACTTCATTCATTTTGATGGTCTGAAGCAGCCATTTAAGTAAGTGTCCCATATTTTATTTAATCTTACTCTCTGTTATGTAAAACATTTAAAGATTAAACCCTGTACATGATGATGATGAGGCATGGGAATATCATTTGAGTTCCAGATTTAAATAAAACCAGTAAAGTGCGAGTCGGGCTACTCGCGCACCGAGGGTTCCGTATCACACCACCACAGAACACAACATTATTAACTTAGAAAAGAAACTTTTTTTGTCCGGGACCTTTAGCGCGAGACCGACTCACACTTAGCCGGTTTTCAGTATTAGTTGTTATTCTGTAGAGTTTGCTCTATAATCACACTAAGTATGACGCTTGTCTGTATTACCGTTTTTACGATAGAGCGTGAAGAAAAAACCTTGATAAAAACTAGTTTCTTGTAGAGAACCCCCCTTAATTTTTAACTTTTTGACATTTTTTAACAAATCCACCGGAAAAACGACAGACGGACAGACGGACAGACGGTCAGACGGACAGACGGACAGACGGACAGACGGACAGACGGACAGACGGACAGACGGACAGACGGACAGACGGACAGACGGACAGACGGACAGACGGACAGACGGACAGACGGACAGACGGACAGACGGACAGACGGACAGACGGACAGACGGACAGACGGACAGACGGACAGACGGACAGACGGACAGACGGACAGACGGACAGACGGACAGACGGACAGACGGACAGACGGACAGACGGACAGACGGACAGACGGACAGACGGACAGACGGACAGACGGACAGACGGACAGACGGACAGACGGACAGACGGACAGACGGACAGACGGACAGACGGACAGACGGACAGACGGACAGACGGACAGACGGACGGACGGACGGACAACGTAGGCTTAATAGGGTCCCGTTTTAACCCTTTGGGTACGGAAACCTAAAAACATTTTTACATTAGTTAATTTTAAATCAAAAGCTACAGTAGATCGCATTCGCAAGTTAAATAAAACTAAACAACACGTTATCTCAGTCGACAGGAACACCTATCAATGTCGCATCCAAGCAAAGTTGTTTTCTTCAAAATCTGTTTAGACTTGTTTGACATTGCAGTCACGTGCCGCTCACCCTAACCTCCCCGGTGCTAGGGAGCAAATTGATATTTTTCTGATATTCTTTTTTACAAACAATCTCTTCACTGAAGAGATAAAAGGGTTATCGTTGTGAAGTAGAGATTTATGTTTGGTTGACTTAAATGACACCTATAGGTAAGTAAATAAGTTTTTTATATCCAATATTAATTAATTAGAAACTTTCAAAGCATAGAAAAAACCGGCCAAGTACGAGTCAGACTCGCGCACCGAGGATTCCGTACTACCATACAATATAATTTGGGGTCTCTATTTACGAAACAAATTGTGTTGCATGAAAAAAATTAATTCATTGGCTCACACTTGGTTGGCCGGTTTTTTTGTGTTGTTTTGCTTTAGATTTTCTCTATAATCACACCAAGATCGACGCTTGTATGTATAAGGGCACCGCCCACCTTATAAAGTCTGTTGCCCTCAGAAAAATCTTAAGTTTTGAAGAAACAATTATATCCTATCCCAGAAAAAAAATGGCCAAGACTCACAATCCTTTTACTCTTAAAAAGTTATGACATCATATTTCAAGCCAAGTCTTGAGTAAGATCATCAGTTCATCACGGTCTAATAAAGTTAGAAGGCTTGGCCGACATCCATGTAGAGCTAATGCCTAAGTCATTATTACATCTTAGTCTTTATTTTGTCATTTAGATTGGCTCTACATGGGATGACGATGTCGGCCAAGCCTTTTATTAGACCGAGATGAACTGATGACCTTACTCAAGACATGGCTTGAAATGTGATCTCATAACTTTTTAAGAGTAAAACATAGATATATTATACCTAATATATCTATGGAGTAAAAGGATTGTGAGTCTCGGGTCTCGGCCACTTTTTTTACATGACAATGTTTTGATGGGATAAAAGTACAGGGTTGTTCGGATCGATTCAGATTCTGTTCGATTTCCAGGTGTAGAAAGCGTATTTTCGCAAATCTTAGAATACAGTTTTGTTTCTTTTAAAAAAAAAAGGAATGTTTCCCTTGAGTAAAATTTTCTATCTCGAGTAGGTACCTATTTATAGAGTACTTTCCCAGGTGGCATTAAAAAATTCCAACTTGTATAGTGATCGCAACTTCGTAGGTACCGGCCTATGGTACTAGCTAAAAAATCTACGTAACTTGGCATGAGCCATAGACGAAGAATTTTTGCACGAGCGTTTATATTCGTCTCCTTTCTTGCCCCTCTCTTTTATGAAAATGTCACATATTATGTTAGCTGTCAGTTTGTTTTCAAATGTGCAATAATGGTTATTTCTAGCAACATAAATTTCCAAGAAATAAAGCAAGGTGAGTGAATTTTTTTGTAATTTATGCCTGGTTAATATTTACGCAAAAATGAAAATAATTTTTAGCTCTAGAAAAGTGTTTTTTTTTTTCAAATAGTGTTTAATTATTTATGGCAAATATCGATATCGATGTTTTTGATGATTTCATAATATTTTAAAGCTTTTATTTTCAGGTGTCAAAAGTGGGTTAAAATTACAGGAAACGAAGAATACACCCAATGGCACACATACCTACCTACCAAATTAAACATTGTATTATTTGAAATTATGTTAGCTTCAAAACTTTGTGATTTAAAATAAATGTTTTAGTTTAAAAATTCTACAGTATAATTATTAACTCAACAAAAAATACAGTTTCTGTTTTAGTGGTTTGATTGACATCAATCCATCACCAAGACATAAATAATTATTTCAATAAGCAGCATACTTTTTTATTTTCTATAATTATCGACATCGGTAGATATTCAAATACAGCACATCACTACATTAAAATAATTTGATACGTTGGCTATGAAGTGGCTATGAATGATATCCACGAAGTATTTGTAGCAAAGAGATTATAAAGATATCCTTCCTCTGACACTGCTCTGAGATTTGTAGGTAAGCACTAAGAAGTTTGAAGTTTGGACAAACTTAACTTTACGGTGGAAAAGTTTTCCCCCATATATCGATCTATTCGATCTATACCACGGTTGATGCTCCAACTGAAAATGTAAGTTTTTAACAGAAAATATGTTTTTATGCTATTTTTATGTGATATGACTACAAATTAACTATTTTCGGATTTTTTCCTTACTTGTGCTTTAAGACCTAGCTTCTTGCCAAATTTCATGATTCTATGTCAACGGGAAGTACCCTATAGGTTTTTGTTTGTGAGCTGTTAGTATGAAAATTCGATAACAAAATGTTCGTATCTTTTGATCGAGTTGACTTGGAAGCTTGAATTTTTTACTCCACCAAGGGACCGGAGATCTTAAGTATTTGTTATTAATTTCAACTTGATACCTCCACCCGTTTCAGAGAAAAAGGGTCTTGACAGACAGACAGACAGACAGACGGACGGACAGCAAAGTGATCTTATAATGGTTCTGTTTTTTCCTTTTGAGGTACGGAACCCTAAAAAACAACAAAGTGATCTTATAATGGTTCCGTTTTTTCCTTTTGAGGTACGGAACCCTAAAAATAATAATGTTCTGTGGTTCAAAGTAACTGACTTGGAGTGCGATTTTTGAACATCACAAGTTGTAATCAGCAGTAGAAGGATTAGAACAAACAAACAGACGGACAAAAAATCCAAAAATTGGTGATTTGGAATCAGGGACAGGTAAAAACCATGTCGTAATTTTTTTTTGTAAATATCTTCAATGTACAGACACATTTCTGTGACAGTTTTATAATAGTTTAGATTACGACAAATGACAGCCCAGAAGAGAGCCAGCGTCTCAATCATGAGGTTCGATTCCTGGCCCGTACCACTAAATTCTTCGGAACGTTGCGATCGGTTTGCTCCCATAGTAAAGGTTGTTTAGTTTGATGGGTAGACTCTTAGTTTAAAAGGATGCTAATGATATCAATTTCACCCTGTATAGTATAGCGGCGAGAAGTGGACCATCGATAGAGTTTGAGCATTTCAAAATGTTTAATAACTTGTTTGCAAAATTTAAAAATTTCTGAACCCGATGTCAGTGGCACGGGCACACTCACCCTACTTATTACCAAAATAAGATTATTAAAATGTATCCATGAGTAAAGTAGCGCTTTCATTCATTGCTAAAATGAACAAATCGTTTTTGCCTCAAAACTTAAAGTGCGAATAACTTTAAATGTTTAAGTATCAAAACAATGAATTTTTTGTTTCAATCTAATTATTTTGTTATAAATCATTTGGGGTGTAAGAGGTTTTGCGCTTATTCATTAACACGTTGTATAACCGACTTTAAAAAAGGAGCAGAAGGACCACTGAAAATCGTGAAATAAACAAAACAAAAAAAGAATGTAATGTTCTGATGGATACGGAAGTAAAAGACTAGCTGTAAATTATTTTTTCAGTTTTGAAGTTGGTCTTAATTTTTTAGTCTAGGTATTACCTACCTAGACTAAAATATTACGTAACTGAAAAACTTCAAAACTGAAAAAATAATAATTACAGCTAGTCTTTTACTTTACTTTACCGGTACCTATAAACAGGGCAGGCGCGAGCACAGACTTTTTGGATAGGGTAGACATAAAATAAAAAACCGGCTAAGTGCGAGTCGGAATACTCGCTCACCGAGGATCCGTACCCCCCGAACAATATATTAACCATTCCACAAATTTTAGTTTTTCCCAGGACCCTAAACTCGAAACCGACTCACACTTTGCCAGTTTTTATTATTTGTTGTTGTTTTCTAGAGTTTGCACTATAATCACACCAAGTTTCAAACTTGCATATGTTACCGTTTTTGCGATAGAGCAAGAAGAAAAAACGTTTGAAAAAAAAGTTTCTTGTATTATTTTTTTTTGTATTTTTATTATTTCTGATAAATCCAATAAAATAATACATATATTGTGAATATTTCAACCGGCCACCTATTATAGTTTGTAGTTCTCAAGCTTAGACCATATACCTATAGACGGAGCAACCAGCAGGCCAAACGGTCCCAACAAAAGTAGTCAAAAACAGTACTACTCGTGAAAACCGTCAAACAGTGTCAATAATGACGCGTAACGATACACATCTCCTGAATCCAAGATTAAAAATTCCGAAAATATTACTTACGTGATGAAATTGTGACAAATTCACAAAAATATGCACAATAAAAAAAAGATGAACATGTTTCATACTTAAAAATTAAATTTTCACCATGATTTGAGATACAATAAGATGAATGAAAATTTTGAAAACTTTGTATTGTTTACGTAGGCCATTTTTAAAGTGTGGTCAGATTTTCCTTTCGAAATTTCCCACCATTTTTTTTTAAATATTTATTCTTTCGGAAAGGCAATGGGAATGTAACCCTAGAGTCCTCTTTAGTTATACATATTTTTCTATGCTTCTATTCTTAACCCAACTTTTGAAATGTGACGGTGGTTCACACATTCCAATGTTCAATGAAGTTTTACGTGAGGATCAATCCGAATCAAACGGGAGCGCCTAACTTTATTTCTTACTTTTACTATACAGGGTGTACCAAACGGAGACGTCCAAAAATTTTTTTTTTAAGTTACTCACACCTAGATGTATTCGAAAATACCCCATGTATGTTCCGCGATTTTTTGTAGTTTAGAAGTAATGATTTTTAAAGGTTTTGATTTGAGAATTTTCTACCGGAGCGGCTTAAAAACGTCATAACTTTTTTCATAGTAAGAATTTTACGAACTTTGTTATTGCAACATGATCGTCTGAAAACACTCTTCCATACGTGAAATAATCAGCAACATGACATCCTTACAAATTACCGAAAAAAGGGTCCAAAATGAAAACTCTAGGTTTGAGTTGCATGGAGCAAAATTTTCAAAATTCTCATAAAAATACTAAATGGAAGTTCTATAGGTTATAACTAATTTTAAAAACTTTAGTAATTATTCAACTTACCAAATAAGGAATAATAAGTGGTTCTTAATAGGCCATTTTACGCTCTTTGTTATAAGAATACTAATTAGTTTTTGGTTGAAATCACATTGTCTACGGTCAAGAGTCACTTGTCTACACACAAAATAATCAATTCAAGATTTTTTTTCATCCAGCAAGAAAATATTAGTTTCGATATACAGGGTGTAACAAAACACCCTAGTAATACTTAAGTCTTAGTCCTTAGTACTTAAGTCCTTGAGACCAAAATAAATAAATAAATAAATAAATAAATAAATAAATAAAAAAATTAACTGTCCCATATACAGAGTGTAACAAAACACCCTAGTAATACCTAAGGGGGTGGTTCAGACCATCAAACTGAACAACTTTTACTATGGAGCCAACATCGAAATCGCGAAAAAAAACAGCCGCCCCATACATTTGAGTCGAGTCGGTGCTGCAGTTTTGTATGAAACAGCTGATATTTTTTTCGCGATTTCGATGTTGATTTCATACTGAAAGTTGTTCAATTTGATGGTCTGAAGCACCCCCTTAAGTTTTACAAGGATGTTTTGTTACACCCTGTATAAGGTCTAACAAAATTAGCTGAAACCATTTTAAGATGATCAGACCATAAAACTGAACAACTTTCTCTGTGGTACAATAGAGAAATTGCGAAAAAAAATCAGCTGTCCCATACATTTCGGTTGGGTTATGTTTGCAGTTTTGTATGGGACCGCTATGGGTCAGCTGTTTTTTTTTCGCGATTTCCATATTAGTCCCATAGTGAAAGTTGTTCAGTTTCATGGTCAAACCACCTTAAATATTTATTTGTATTTTTGTAACAGCTTGTATATGAGAGCGCCATATTCTTGGTTCAATGCAATTTGATATCACACAAGACAGTAGGTAGATATGTCTTATTTCAAGAAATCCTTTTATCCGTGTACTTGTTAAGTATAGGTACTTAATTCATTGATTGTTTTTTTAAATATAAATAGGTAAATTGTTCTCTCTTGCCTAGTAATTAATACTAGCTGTTATTAGCAAATTCCGGCAAAATTTGTTGATTTTCGGCATAGAATTATGTTTATTAATATTTCTGAAGAGTTGTCTATCTTTGAATACTCAAAAACTACAAAACCCGAACGTTTCCGAACCTTGGACTACATCTACAACAAAGTAAAAGTGCAACCTTACCTACCATTGAGTTTTCTATATCAAACAATGAACGGATGGTATTGGCTGAATTGATTCAGAGCCACGGCCAAAAAAAAAAAATTATCCCCTATTTCGAGGAAAAAAGTTGTTCGCTGGTATCATTAACACTCACACATTGAAGGGCTTGAACTTGTGTACTACCCGTTCACGACCAGTTGGCCGTCGATGACCGTTATAAAATTTCCTCACAGGCACATTAATTGGTCCCGTCGACAAAAAATAATATAAAAGGCAAATAAAAATTTAAAATTAAAAGCGATATTAGTGACTGGGATGGATGTGCCGTACGTGGTTGCGTTGCTAAAGGTTATAAAATTGCGTTTATTAGGGTCTCTTAGGGGTGCGGTGCGGGGAAGCGGGAAGGGAGGTAGCGGCCAACTCGAAGTGAATGACTAGTAGGACACAGCACTCACGCACACATCTAGAAAAAAATGGAACCATTTTCGTGTTCCATTTGTAAAGCGATACTCCATCTAGATTATCTAAGTTCTCAAGATACAGCCCTCTGAAGCTAGGACGGACGGACGGACGGCAAGCGTAGCCTTATGAATAAATAGGGTCCCGTACTCCCATGTTCACCCTTTGGGTATGGAACCCTAAAAATCAAGACAAACTTACAGGTTGTATTAAAATCAAGACAAACTTACGGGTTGTATTTGCTACACCATGAGATCCTTTTTTTTGCTTCAAATGATAGGTTTGCTAACGCACTATTTTGTCATTTTTGCAAACACACATTGCCCAAACCACAACAAATCTCACAGTACGTAAATGCTTTCCATTATAAGAATAGAATAGAAATAGAATAGGTACCTATTATTAGAATAGAACAGAATTCCAAAACAAATTTCCATATCAAAAATCTAAAAAACTTTTCTTGACTGCAATCGTTTGCAATGGCGACTTTTCCAAAAAAACTAATAAAATTTTCGCTAAAATGCATACGACAGAAAAGTGTTGGTATTGTAATTAGCACTTTAAGTAAAGAAACAATGCAGCATTTAAAATTGTTGCATAATACAACGCTCGGCTGGCTCTGATTGGTTTAGACTCTGTCTTTTTTGTGGCTTGTGTGCGTGTGTTGTTTCATTGTGAGCCAAGTATTTACAGAAACACTACTACACTGTACTCGTGTACGTTACGAGGCACACATGCATAATGTTAGAGCTTTTGATTCTATCTCTATAACGCTAGGGGCGCTAATGCAGCGTGAACTCAGTATTGGTGATACAGGTGATACAGTGCGCAGTTGCAGATTAATGACAAGAGGTGGCGTTGTTACTAATTTTGTACCAGTCAATATAATTTAATTCCGAAATATAAATCGATCTGAAGTTTGTTTGTTTGTTGGTATATTAAGAATGCGTCAGTGTTTTTATTTACTAGGGTAGACAGTGTCTTTGTGGCTCTATAGAGCGCTCGCCACTGATACAGGTTGTAACAAAACACCCTAGTAATACTTAAGGGGGTGTTTCAGACCATCAATCTGAACAACTTTATTATGGGGCCAACGTCGAGAAAAAATAAAAAAAATCTGCCGTCCCATACATTTGAGTCGAGACGGTACTGCAGTTTTGTATGAGAGAGCGGTTTTTTTTTCGCGATTTCGATGTTGGCTCCATAGTGAAAGTTGTTCAGTTTGATGGTCTCAAGCACCCCCTTAAGTATTACTAGGGTGTTTTGTTACACCCTGTACATAAAAGGAACGTAATTTTTACAAAATTTTCTCATTTGATTTGTGTACCAATACAAATTACACGATACATTAATTTGTTTATTACGATATTCAAAACTGTCACAAAGTTAAAATGCAGAATTAACGACAAATATTGGAAAATAGGAATCCCTTTGTGTTATCTCGACAACACACTCTGTTTCGAACGTGGATTCTGCAAAGACGCGTCTGTCGTCGGGGCAAATGTGTAACAGATTACAGAGCTGCATCACTTAACTCCAGGCTTTGTATCAAATTATAATAATTATGTGATAATCTGCGAATTTCCAACTTGTCAAATCAGCAACTCTTCATCGGACGTCAAAACGCACATTTTGAATAGTGACGTCATTGTTTTTCGTCGTCGTTTCGTTACTTTTTACAGATTTTCCGGTTAATAAAAATAGTAGTATTCAAGCTAAAGAACTACTGATGATTTTGGCGTTATTTTGAAACGTTATTTTAATTGAGAAGATAAAATTAAAATATATGTTTTAATGCAGTCAACTCCCCAATTAGTTCGTACCTAACCTACCCGTAGAAGCGTAAGCAAAAAATGTTTCGTCTATGTTCGTACCTCTATCACTTTCACGCTTCAACAAATATGAGTATAATCTGTCTTATGTTGTTAAGTTGAATAATTATAGCTATCAAAGTTTAACGAAATTCTGTTGTCTCATATACCTTTGGCTTGAATAAGTTTGCAGTTTTGTTTGGTACAACAGTTTTTTTCGCGAATTTGATGTTGGTTCCATACCTAAAGAATTTTGATGGTCAGTGGACCATAGCATGCCACCTCTGAACAAACGGCAAAAATCGAGAAGTGCCTCTGTCTTTGTAACTGTGCGTATGCGGAAGCGAGCGCGCATGACGTTTTTTCGTTTTGTCGCTTTGTCGTGCGTGGCATACTAGCCGTACTAGACATACTGCACGGCTAGCATGCCACCCACGACAAAGCGTTTAAACGAGAAAACCGTCATGCGCGCTCTTTTTGGCATACGTAGAATAATAAAGATGGAGGCACGTCTCGATTTTTGTCGTTTTCTCGGGGGTGGCATGCTAGGCCTACAGATCATCTCCTTAAAAAATTGTTAGCATCTTAGACCATATAACTAGGGACCAACCTCGCGTTAGCATTCCCCTCTGCCAAGTTACAAGATCAATTATTGATCATGTGCATTTAAATACAATTTTATACCTTATCACTAAACGAGACGGTCTATAACGAACGAAAAAGTCATCGGCAGCAATATTATTTTTTAACTTTTTAGTTTTTTAAGGCGGTTTTGATTTTTTTTGTTATCAACAATCGAAATTAGAATCTAAAGTAATGGAATAAAGTCCAAAGTTGCAGATTCGCCTCGTCCCCCGCAAAAAGTGTAAGAAAAGTTTATTTGCAGAATTACACGAATAAATCGTCCACATTTTTCGGTCGCCGTGGGTCGCTCTCAAGACTTTATGGTCGCCGTAGGTCGCGCGACCGTCGCGTGATTCTCTGCGACCGCAAAGTGTCGCCGAATGTGAAACGAACTCTTTGTTGGTGAGCCAGCTGGTAAAAAGTAGCTTTCCACATACAGGGTCCTACGACGCTATTCGTATCCCGACTTCATGAATAAGAAAATAGCTTGATTTACGGGACGTCTTACGGAGAATAAGCTCAATGCGTGGTTTAACTACTGCGTATTTATAATGGAAACTAGCAGAGCTCGCAGCTCGTTATTTGATTTCTCCTCTCGCCCTCTTGTTGTTAAACTGCTGAGCTATTTCAATTGTTTAGGTACGTTCATCCTACATACACAAACTTACAACCTGATCAACGCCACGCCGGGATGTAAAGTTATTTCACTACATATGCTAGTCAAATTACGGTTCGACCTGGAACTATTTAAGAATTGAATTTTTGGTACGTTATTCTAGAACAAAACTCTCTCGAAATAAATAAAATGTGTCTTCAACAAAATGCATTAGCAATCTTAATCTTATGGCATAAGCTTTCCTATAAATAGCTTAAGAAAATAAAAGTGTAAAAAAAACCTCAAACACAGAGTAAATATTTTTAATTACTTAGAAAACATATAAAAATATATTATAATTTATTTTTTTAATGTTTGACCCACTATGAAACGTATTTAATTCCAACGCCTATTTTATTGCTAACTCTTATTTATTAAAATTAGCACGTTCGTATTATAAGTTAGTGAGTTAAAAGTCTTCCGGATTGAAAGTAACCAGTAACCGTGTAACCACGTAACCATGAATCTACAGGGTGAAATTGATATCATTGGCATCCTTTTAAACTAAGAGTCTACCCATCAAACTGAACAACTTTTACTATGGGAGCAAACCGATCGGAGCAAAAAAAAAATCAGCTGTTCCATACTAAACTGCAATGCCTACTCGACTCAAATGTATGCAACAGCTGATTTCGTTTTTGTTCCGATCGGTTTGCTCCCATAGTAAAAGTTGTTCAGTTTGATGGGTAGACTCTTAGTTTAAAAGGATGCCAATGATATCAATTTCACCCTGTATATTGCGAAGGAAATTGTTTATCATTTTTTCCTGACTGATTTTTCGTCACTAAATTGTGCCGATTACGGTTTACAAGACTCAAAACATGCGAGTAACTACTCCCACCCCTCCATAATGTTGTAAATTGACTGGCCTAACAACTGCAGATTGGTTCATCTTTAGGGTTTCTTGTATCAGGTTGGAACCTTTAGGTATTTCTAACTATTCAACTATGGATAAAGATCGCACCACTTCGTATTCAATTTCGTATTGTCTAGTATATTCCTAATGTTTATAAACTACAGTCAATTGATACAATATGCAATCATATTCCGATGTTTCCCACATCAAATTATATACGGAGTAGTGCGAATGTATCTGTATAAGTTTTGAGCTTGGAGTAAACTTGTAATCTAAATTCATGGGACGCTAGATCGGACTCTACCGGACCGTATTTGGTATTATTTATGTAGTCAGTATATTTACAGTACTATTTTAGTATACTTCAGTAAAATATAGCGCAGAGTACATTTCAAATTTACTCTGTTATATTTTTTCAAGTACATTACATTCCATGGTAACATGGCTCCATTGTTCCATTACATTTAGTTTCCATTGCTGTGGGGTGAAGTTAAGGCCGAGATTCAAAGGCGTATTTTGAGCGTTAGCTTAGTAGAAAATGAATGTATTATGTATAATATACTATAGTTCAAATTGGCTCTCCCTCCCTAGTGCAATGCTCTCTTTCTTACAAGCAAACTTTTGCAATTAGCCATCCCGCTTCAATTGCGTGGCTCCGGTTAGAATTTTCCGTTTTCTTTGAAAACCTGTATGATTTTTTATGAATTTTCAAAAAATAAGAAAACCACATCATTCTAAATTGTATTGTGAAGAATATTGTAAATTTTCATATTCTTTTGATCAATTCTTTTACCAAGCATGGGTCCAAGCTCGCGACCGCAAAGTTAGAGCTCGTAGGGTTCGCGCGAAGAAGAGGGCCTTTAATTCTGCCGCCAAGTCCTGCAAACGGGTGATCCGGAGGGCACGATTCGACCATGTCAGCCGCATTGGAGCCAAACTGGCATCCTACCCTTCTGGTAGTAAACAGTTCTGGTCCCTTTCAAAATCGGTCGAATCCAATTTCTGCCGTCCCACTTTGCCTCCCATGCAGAAGCCTGATGGGTCGCTGGCTCACTCCGCAACTGAGAAAGCTAATTTATTTGCTTCTCTGTTTGCGAGCAATTCACGTCTGGACGCTGGTGCCAAACAGCCGCCAACCATCCCTCGTTGTGATTCTTCGATGCCGGAGGTCACAATACATACAAAAGAGGTCCGCAGAGCATTGCGTAGTCTGGATGTGAATAAGGCCAGTGGTCCTGATGGTATACCTGCAAGAGTGTTGAGATATTGTGCGCCTGAGTTGTCTCCTGTTCTAACACGCCTGTATCGCCTCTCTCTCAGAACAAGAACGGTGCCTAAATCCTGGAAGCTTGCGAATGTGCAACCGGTACCCAAGAAGGGCAGTCGTGCCGACCCCTGCAACTACCGCCCTATCGCCATTACTTCCATTCTCTGTAAAGTCATGGAAAGAGTACTTAACAGTAAGTTGCTGTCATACCTAGAAGACAATGATCTTCTCAGTGATCGCCAATATGGCTTCCGCCGGGGGCGATCGACTGGGGATCTTCTTGTGTATGTGACGCACTGCTGGGGCGAGGCCATCGAGAAGCACGGTGAAGCACTGGCTGTATCACTTGACATCTCGAAGGCCTTTGACAGGGTATGGCACGCTAGTTTGCTGAGCAAGCTTCCCGCTTATGGCATCCCCGCTGATCTTTGCAGCTGGATATCTGATTTCTTGAGAGAACGGTCGATTAGAGTTGTCATTGACAGCTGCTCTTCTGACCTTATGGCAATTGATGCTGGAGTTCCTCAAGGGTCTGTTCTCTCCGCGACACTTTTCCTGCTGCACATCAATGACCTCCTTGTGTCAGGTATTGTTGGGTATGCAGATGACAGTACTGTCATGGAGAGATATGTATCTGGCGCAGGGGCCAGCGGGGATAAAATACGCTCGCAGAGGGAGGCCATGGTTGAGCGGACAGACTTGACTTTAAGTGTTGTCTCCCAGTGGGGTGACAATAATTTAGTCAACTTCAACGCCACCAAAACACAGGCTTGTCTGTTCACCGCAAAAAGGAGTCCGTTTAATCTGACTCCTACTTTCCGGGGTACATCTGTCCCTGTTTCCGACAGTCTTGGGCTTCTGGGTATAAGCTTGACCACAAAACTCAACTTCGGCGCTGACATCGAGTCTAAGGCTCAAACTGCGGCCAAAAAGCTGGGCATCTTAAACAAGGTGAAGCGGTACTTCACTCCTGGACAGCTCTTAGTATTGTATAAAGCTCAGGTCCGATCATGTATGGAGTACTGCTGCCACCTGTGGGATGGCTCAGCCAAGTATCAACTTGCCGCACTCGACTCGGTTGAACGCAGAGCCAGGAGGCTCATTGGCGATAGTAAGCTGGTGGAGGCCAAGCTTCATAGCCTAGCCCACCGCCGCAGAGTGGCCTGCTTGTCGGTCTTCTACAGATTGTACTTCGGTGAGTGTGCCCTAGAGCTGCATGAGCTCATCCCACCTTCCCCTTTCTACTATCGGACTTCCAGACGCACCGCGGGATATCACCCCTTCTTGGTTGACATCCCACATATCCGCACCAAGCGCCTTTCTGAATCTTTTATAATGCGCACAGCCAAGGAGTGGAATGCCTTACCTGCGTCAGTATTTCCGAGTACTTACAACCCGAATTCCTTTAAAGTGCGAGTGAATAGGCATCTTCTGGGTAAGCTCGCTACATCTACGACCCCATCTTCGTCCTGAGGACTGGATTGAGGTCAAGAGCAAACCCATTGTTAATAAAAAAAAAAAAAAAAAAAAAGATCAACAATGTAAGAGTAAAACAGTTACAACTGGAAAAAAAGGGGTGAATTTGGATTAGTTTTTCTTCAGTTTTATTAGATTAGATTAGATTAGATTCATTTATTTCATATTATAACATGTCACAGTATTACATAAATATTTTACATAAAATGTCCATTCATAATATGATCGTCATATTGTATATTGTATAATAAAATTAAAATAAAATAGTAATGTCAAATAAAATAATGTCAAAACAATATAACCTTAAAGTTAAAAATAGTCTATTGACTATTTTAAGAATAGAAAAAATGTCAACAACAACAAACAAATTAAAAATGAATATAAAAAAAACTTAAAAACTTTTTTTCAAGAATTCGTCAACAGAGTAGAACTCATTATCCAATAAAAAGTTTTTCAATCGGCGATCGAATGTTTCGTCGTTTGTTTCATTTCTTAGATCAGTGGGTAGGTGTTCGTAGTACGTGGGACCGATGACGCGCGGGTTGCTCTCAGCTAGTGCGGTACGCCGCGGCACGGATTTCAGTCGCCCAGTGTTCCGTAGCTGGCGGGTAGGACCTCCAGTACGGCGTCCGAACTCGGACAGGTTACGCCTTACGTAAGTCATGACTTCAAATAGGTACAAAGAACAGAGTGTCATTATTCCATATTGTACGAAGCGCGTTCTGCACGATGTCGTTGGTTTAATACCTGCGAGTATCCGTATGGCACGTTTTTGTAAAACAAATACACTATTGCACTCGGTGGAGTTACCCCAGAGGATAGCACCATAGGACATCAAGGAGTGGAAGTGTGCGAAGTAGGTTTGCTTTAGTATGCGATCGGAGACCACAGGGCGAAGTTTTCTCAATGCGTATGCAGCTCCACTGAGTCTGTCGCAGAGGGAATTGACATGATGTTTCCAGTTCATGTTTGGATCTAGTGTAAAACCTAGGAACTTGCACTTCTCCGATACAGGAATAGGGCTATTTATGCACAGAGGTGTCGGTATTGGCCTGCCCGAGAAGAGAATGACGTTGGACTTAGTCATATTAAGAATTAACCCATTTGACGCAAACCACTCCTGAAGCTGATCACAGACAATGTTAATTTTTTCATTTAATTGCTCATAGGTGTGGCTACATACTATTATAGTTGTGTCATCGGCGAATAGTACAATTAGTCCGCCAGTTACAAAGCGTGGCAGGTCATTTATAAAAGCCAAAAAAAGGGTGTTTCCCAGGGAGGATCCTTGAGGAATACCCACAGTTACATCACCTGTCTCAGACCTTACTTTGTGCCCACCTATTGTAACTTCAACTGTTTGTTTTCTATCTGACAAAAAAAATTTTAACAGTTGGTGAAAATTATTGTTGATGCCATATTTATTTAATTTAGCTAACAGTAGATTGTTTTCAATAACATCAAAAGCTTTTGTCAAATCACAAAAAATACCAGCTGTTTTGTATTTGTCGTCGATGCAAGTGAGTATCGTATCTGTGATCTGGTGTGCAGCGGCTGTGGTGGATCTGCCTTTTCTATAAGCGTATTGTCTGTCTGTTAGTAAGTCATTTGTCTCAAAGTGTGTCATAATGCTCATCGATATAATTGATTCAACAATTTTTGAGATGTTTGGGACAATTGTAATTGGTCTATGGCTATCTACTTGAGTTTTGTCCCCTTTCCCTTTATATACAGGGCATACACGTGTACTTTTAAGGACATCTGGATACGATCCCTTCATAAACATTTCATTTATTAACGTTACTAAAACATGTGATATAACTGGCCAGATTGACAGGAGGATGTTCACAGTTATGTCGTAAATGTCAAGTGTGTTAGCTGTCTTTAGCATCGATTTGAGAACTTTGCTAATACTAGCGTGTGTCACTAAGGGTAATGTAAGGTCCGGGACATGTAATTCACATAGGTGTTGATTAAGATACCTGAGCGCTTTCTCATGATCATTTTGGAGCAGAAACTTTGATGCAACGGTGAGGAAATGGTTGTTGAGACGGTCAGGTATCTCAGCAGCTGGTACATCATACCCCTCGTCGCTTAAACACACATTATGAAGTTTACTCCTTGTACCTATCTCCTCATTAACTATGCGCCATACTTCTTTCGATGGGTTTTTCGCGGTTTTTAATCGTGTGTCTGTATATGAACGACGATCACGCAGGCTAATGGACTTTATTAAATCAGAATAATAACTTATGCATTTGTTTATCATTTCATTCTGTGGGTATTGTCGTCTTATTTCACAGAAGTCATCAAATTGTTTTAAATAGCACCCTAGTTCTTCACTCAACCATGGGGTTGAATTTTTTCGCTTCACTAGCATATTTTTAATAGGAAAATGAATGTCAATATAGTATGTCAAAATTCTTATTAATTTAGCAAATTTATTATTGATGTCAATTTCATTATTTTCTATAAATGTCCAATTTAATTAAAATGAAAATAAAATTAATTAAAATAGATTTCGAGAAAAACCACATCACTTCTCATGTCCTGTAGATTGTTCAGTTTTGTTTTCTGCTTAAAAAGTGCCTTAGTTAATGTATAAAATGGTTACAAAGTTACTCAAAACCGGGCGGTCGCCCCTTAAATCTCAACCTCAGTCCAAGTCTCTCTGAAGACGGGAAATGGTAGTGGGTCACACCCACACTACGCTATAAACGTTATATAGGGTTACTAGCGTTAACCCGCGACTTCGTTCGCACAAATTATATACCACACTAGCGGCCCGTCCCGGCTTCGCACGGGTGGACGTCTAATCTTTTCTAGCAATAAATATAGCCTATGTTACTCAGGGTGAATGCAGCTTTCTAATGGTGAAAGAATTTTTTAAATCGGCCCAGTACTTTTTGAGCCTATTCATTACAAACATACAAACATACAAAAATAGGTACAAATCTTTCCTCTTTATAATATTAGTGTAGATTTTAAGTCAGAAAAATACAGGGTTCAACTTTATATGCTGACGGTTATTAAGGGGATGATCAGACCATCAAAAACAACTTTTTCTCCAGGACCAAAATGGAAATCGCAAGAAAAAAATCTGCACAAAACTGCAATCCTACTCTATCTAAATGTATTGGACAGCAGACCCTCTAGCATGATTTCTCTACTTGGGCGCGACTCGGCTTTTTGCCATACTACAAGTCGCGGCAACCACGGCTTTCGCTCTCCGAAAAGCGCGGGAACAGGTTATTTTGTATGCAGCGAAGGCGCGTCGCGCGCGTGTAGAGAAATCATGCTAGACCTGCAGATTTCTGTTTTGCGATTTATGTTGGTCCCATAGGTCTGATCTTCCCCTAATAAAACCGTTGATTGATTTGTGGTTAGGCTATGCAAGCAAGGATCGTTATGTAACACTGACCACCAGCGCTGATCCTTTGTGTTCGCCCCAAGCTCACCCATATTTTACGCATACCTCGGAACTTATGGTATGTAGATATTTTCTTTACAGTCACGGGAATGTTTGGTTTCCTTCACCGCCGAGCTAGTAAATGATAAATTCCGAAGAACTTAGTGGTACAGGCCAGGAATGGAACCGTGGCCTCATGATGAGGCGCTAGCTCTCTTCCGTATGGGCTATCATCGCTCTTAAAACCTTAGCTTCAAGCTTCAAACGAAAAATTCTATCTCAAAACACATCTCATTGATTTCCACGAAATTGAATAGTTTCCTTCTGAATGACATACGAAATATTATGAACAATAGAGTTGCTATCATATTGTGTGTCCCGAAGCGTCAACTCCCGCGTGATGGAGCGCCGATCGGATGTGAGCGAACACTCAGGTGTGAGCACGATAACGGCTCCATGCAAATTTCTGCCCTATATTTTGAAGCTAAGTCTATAAATATGGCAGGGATTTTATTTCGTTATGGTGTTTTAGTGCTGTGATTTAACATGGAGAACATCTTTTTTGGGATGGTTTGGGTTAGAAGCTTATACAACGTGTTAATGAATTAGCGCAAATTTCCATACACTGATTTATAACAAAATAATTAGATTGACTAATAATTTAATTATTTTGATAGTCAAAATTTAAAGTTATTCGCATTTTAAGTTTTGAGGCAAAAATGATTTGTTGTCATTTCAGCATTGCATGAAAGCGCTAACGTGCTCATGGATACATTATAATAATCTTGTTTTGGTAGTAAGTAGGGTGAGTGTGCCCGTGCGGTGGGTTGACATCGGATTCAGAAAATTTAAAATTTTTATAAAGAATTATTTAATATTTTTTGAAAATAATTACCTATGTTGAAACCATGATAATTCGATTCTGCTCTCGATTCTAAACAAACTACTTTCTAGTTTTGCGTTAATTCATTAACACGTTGTAGAAGGTACACAACGTGTTAATGAATGAGCTTAAACAACAGAACATTATAAGAGGGCCAGGGGTTAGAAGCTTAGAAGTGCAAAGTAGGCGTGGAACGTGTTGCCACCGGTTATGCAATGATTTGCATAACACCTTAAGGGGCTATGTAAAAAAAATAAGATTCTTCAAAGCTCCATATATCATGAAGTACTAACAGTAGGAGTAGGTATGATTTGCGGATATGTGTAAATTGAACATATAATTGAAGTTTTGATTAGAGCCAAAACACGATTAAGACAAATTTTTTCGATAGAAAAACAAGCCAAATTGGCCTCCGTTTTTGTCTATAAACGCTTGTAACTGCTAAACGGTGAATACTAGAAACATGAGACTTGATTTTAAAAATAGAGATTGCTATTATCTAAGTTTTGATTAGAGCAGAATTGAACTTACATAAATAGTACAATCACAATTAAATAAAGTTTGTTTTTTCGCTTGATTCGTTCCAGGCGCGCGCGTCGCCCCATCTCTTTCTCTCGCATCTGGCAGTAATATAAGCTATCACACGCCCGTTTCGCTTAAATTATTTTTCGACATAGGCCCTTAAGGTGCGTGGTGCGAGCGAGAGGGCATGAGTAATTGTAGCAGCGTGAGCGGGAAGACAAGTGGCGACAGTCGTCTCCGAAGCAAAAGCGCTATTTTGCATTTCTAACCCCTCTTATAATGTACTGTGACGCACACCCAGAAAATAGTTTGTTTAGAATCGAGAGCAGAATCGAATTATTCAAGGTTTCAATATAGGTTACATGTTAAATTAAAGATTGAAAAAGTCGGGCGGCGAGCGGGATTCGAACCCACGACCTGCCTATCCGGGGTATGCTCCTCTCCACTCCAACAGAGCTGTCGGCGCACAGTGGTTTACAATAATTAAATCAGGGACATAGGGGTACCTGAAACTAATGTTTAAATCTAGGTAATCTGATTTATGAAATCTGTAGATCTGTACTGTAGTAATACAAGATAAATATATAAAAAATCCATCTTATCAGGAACATGACAAAAAAAATTGTATAAGATATTTTTGTATGGAGAAAATTACATTTTCAGGATTTTTTCATAAACTACCCCAAACTTCACGGAGTCCATAACAGGGTTGCTAAGTTGTCATATATTCTACCCGATATTGAACGATTTTCATGTCTAATCGTACACCTTTAATTATGCAAGTTTAGACGCCAAATTCTTTTAATAATTGATAGAGTCAATGCTCATCTAACTACCATATAAAGGATTCTGTGAAGTTTGGAGAAGTTTGTGAAAAAATCCCAAAAATGCAATTATTTCCGTACTAAAAAATCTTATAATTTTTTTTTGTTATGTTCCTGATAAGATGGATTTTTTATATATTTATCTTGTGTTACTACAGTTTAGATCTACAGATTTCATAACTGAGATTACATAGATTTAAACACCAGTTTCAGATACCCCTATGTCCCTGATTTAATTATTATGAACCACTGTGCGGCGCCCCGCAGGCCACGACAAAATTTTCAATCTACATCATCGTCTTTAAGGGACGTCAGTGCCATCTACCAGAGTTCATTCAAAAAACTGACTCACAAGTCTAATGTTGTAATGTTACAATTAATGTTACAGGTTACATGTTTTCAAAATATTAAATAATTTGTTTGTATAATTTAAAATTCACTGAACTCGATGTCAACCTACCGAACAGGCACATTCACCCTACCGAACAGGCACACTCACCCTACTCACTACCAAAACAAGATTCTTAAAATGTATTGCATGATGAGCAGGCAAGTGCCTAAGTGCCAGGTTACACGTTCAGTATTTCATCAGTCTGGTCCATCAGTCTGGTCTGAATGACGGGAGAATGATGCCAGAATGATGGGAGAATGATGGACTGATGGAATGATGGTAAACCATCCATCCAGACTGTCATTCCGTTGTGAATGATGGTAAACTGATGGTCGGTGTCAGTCACCGTCGGGGTTGCCAGATTGGGGGTTTTTCACGGGATTTTTGGGAAAAATTTGGCCTTTGGGGAAAATTTGGAGAAGTGAAATCGTTGGGGAAATTTATGGGGAAAAAATTATCAAGGTAGGGAATATGGGGGCTGTAAATAAATAATTTTAACACCGCATTATGATTTATGTTACAAAATTAGGGCCTAATAATAAGAGATCGGATATTCGGATGCATAGTTAGCTAAACTTAATTTTTAGCAATAAAATTATGGCGGCTTCTTAAAATTATTATTTTTAAATATTTGTTGGGATGCCATGAAAATGCGGGAATGCATAACTAATCGGATGCATAGTAAACGCATGCATAGCAAAAATCAACTTTTCAAAATTATTTAATTTAAAAGTTAATCTTTTTTAATTTAAAAGAGAAATAAATCCCGGGATTTCAGTACCTCGTACGTCTGGCAACCCTGCAGTCTTCCATCATTCTGGCGTCATTCAACGTTTGACCAGACTGATGGACCAGAATGATGAAATACTGATGGGAAACTGATCGTGTAACCCACTCATCATTCTGGCATCATTCTGCCGTCATTCTGGCGTCATTCAGAATGATGGACCAGACTGATGAAATACTGAACGTGTAACCTAGCACTTACGCTTTCATTCATTGCTGAAAGGTAAAACAAATCGTTTTTGCATGAAACCTTGAAATGCGAAAATCTTTAAATTTTAGCATAAGCATAATGCTCACGACTATTTTCAGAGATATTCTGAAACCTCACAACATCCACGTTTCACTAGTAGTACCGAAACTCTGTCCAGTGTGACGGGGAGTGAGCCCGTCGCCACTTATAATGGACAGTGGGTACAATAATTGCCCGTAGTTCCGGTGTGTGGTACTTTAAATTTTAATAAGTAAAATAATGACATTATTGTTTTAATTCAATTATTTCTGTGAAAATCAGTTGGGGTGTATGAGGTTCTGCGCTTATTCAATAACACGTTGTATAGCAAGGTAGGTAGGCAGTAGGTATAGCGTAGTGGAACTATTTATAGGTACACTAGGTAATTTTACTGTAGACTCACTGATTGATATAAGGTAATATTTCTACAGTTACCTATTTTAATTATTCTTTCTTATCGTGTGGGCAGAGCCCTGGTGTCAGAGTTTTTTCAGACCGCCTTACGGCCTCTGACGTGGTTTTTATGTAACGACTACTACCACCAGAGATAGAAGCCGGGACCAACGGCTTAACGTGCCATCCTAAGCACGGAATCATTTTTCTTTTCAGACAATCAGGTGATTCAGCCTGCAATGTCCTAGCCAACTGGGGAAAAACGCACAAAGTGACATATCACTAGGGTGTCCCCCGTGGGAATCGAACCCACGACCTCCGTGTCGAGAGCTAAAGCTCTTAACCATTAGACCACGGAGGCAGTTATTTTTTCAGTTTTTAATTATTAAGAACTCATCTTTATGAAAAACTTATTAATAAGCTGTTTTTAGTAATACATTAATATAATTGTTGGTTATTATGGTATTAATGTACCTACCTACCTAGGTAAACTACTATAATACCTAGGTAAAAAAAAAAATACTCAAAATGACCGTGAAAACCGTTTCAAAATCCGTTGCGTCGTTTAGAAGAAATGATGAGGACAGACGAGAAGTGACTATGTTTTATTTTATACTATAATTTGTTGGGTTTCTAAAATGTTATTACAAAGACACGAATATACAGCAAAATATGTAAATTTGTATACTAAACGTATCCTAATATGTAAAATTAACCAATTTATACCGAAGACCATAAACAAAGGAAATGCGATTACACCGGAACCGGAAGTTAGCTTAACTTCGGCGGGAACATGAGTGCAGGCTGCATTTTGCGGACATATGCGCGGAACATTGTTATTACGGTGAACCACACGATAA
The DNA here is from genome assembly GCA_922987775.1 of Agonopterix subpropinquella. Lineage (NCBI taxonomy): Eukaryota > Metazoa > Arthropoda > Insecta > Lepidoptera > Depressariidae > Agonopterix > Agonopterix subpropinquella. Next base: position 14,096,788 of record OV277701.1, on the reverse strand, counting down.
AGTGATTCCCGTTGAACTTTATTTCATGGTGATAGAGGTTAAATTCAAGCGATTACTTAACTTTGTAAGTTGGTGCGTGTATGCATCATTTCATAGTTCAATATTTAGTTATTAAAGGTCACTACAGTTGATAAATTATGTTAAATAACCCTCATATTTTATACCATTCCAAAACTGTTTATAAATTCAAAATTGAGGTCATATTGACGTAATTAATTAATTACCTATGGCTATTTTTTTGAAATACTCAAAATCTCAAAAATCATCAAAATCTGATGCTATATGGCCATAAAGTTCCCCCATATTCTATTAATTATCTTATCATCATCATCATCAGCCCGTAGGCATACACTGCAATGTATACCGCCTAATTATACCGTTTTTTTCGTTCCTATATTTCCTATAGTTCCTATATTTCATATAGTACCTATATTTTTTTGAAATAGAGGTGGAGACAGCAATTTCTCGGATTTAATTGAAAATGTTGTTAAACAAAGTTTTAATAAAAAAAAATATATATATATTTTTAGACTTGTATTTTCATAAGCTTTCAATCAGCTTTCAATTGATACCCCACACCATAGGGTAGAATTTTCATTTTTTTTATTTATCCTTTCTACCTCCCCAAATTGTCCCCCAATATAAAAATTTAGCTTTTTTTACTTCATTTATGATATTGGATCGGCAATTTCTATATTGTACCGAGTTTCAACTTCCTATGTCTTACGGCCTCTGAGAAAAATGTCTGTGACAGACGGACGGACGGACAGACACCGAGCTGATTCCATAAGTGTTCCGTTTTGCCAATTTTGGTACGGAACACTAAAAATCAGAGTCACGCGTAAGTAGAGACATATTACGGGCGTATGAATCTAAACTATTATAAAAATGTAACAGTAATGTGTCTGTGCATGGAAGATATTTACAAAAAAAAAAATACGACGTGGTTTTTACGTGTCCCTGATTCCAAATCACCAATTTTTAGATTTTTTGTCGGTCTGTTTGTTTATTTGGGTGTTTGTTTGTTCGAGTATCACGCAAAACCTACTGAACCGATTTTGATGAAACTTTTTTTGTTTGATAGCTTATCATCTGACTTAAAATAGATCTGGTATATGATTTATGCGGACGAAGTCGCGGGTAAAAGCTCGTAGTTAATAAATATTAATAACTATTCTTATGCTACGGGTTGGTAGTAGCTTTTACCAAAAAACAGTAAGTTATAGTGCATTTACGATTAGTTGCTCTGTCCCCGTTTTGTGGAATCCCTTCAAAGTACCTACGTAGTTACAATTATTTTGTTCAGTTATCAATTATGTACCTACAAGTTACCGTTTTACTAGAATATAATCAAAGATTTTTTAGCGTTCATTTTTTAATATTGTCGATAAACATTCCAATGGTCAAACATTATGGATTGTAACTCCTGTACTCAATCATACATAAATAGTTGAAAAGATCCTAAAGAACTTGCCAAAAGATTAATCATGACCTATACCAGTACACAGAATAGCTTTTATCCCAAAATTGAAGTTCCTGGGGGATACATTGTGATGTTACCAAGTTTCGCAGAAACATTTTGTTTTCACATACCAAATTCCTAGCGAAGCGGATCCACCGGTATAACTCTAGTGTATTAATATTCTGCATCGTTGTAAACTTTATGTAGCGAGATTTTTGTACGAATTCTCAGCATAAACAGACGGAAAAGTACGGAAATGGAAAAATGGGCGTATATCTACTGAAATTTTTGATGACTTTTCCTTTATACGCCTGGCAAATTACATTTTAGCTTCCAACTCAAAAAGAAAATGTATGTGCTGTAGCTTCTTTAGACGTGCCACATACATTTGAAATTCCGATCCGGAATTCCGAATCAGGATAGTGATTTTGTATAGGACTTGATACCTCTGCAATTCCGAACGCAATTATGGAGGGGGAAAATTTATACCAAATCGTAATCCTGATTCGGAATTCCGAAAGTAAGTATGTGGCGGACCTTGAGGCACAGTATAAGAAAGAGTATCTAGGTATTACTAGATACTTAAGGTATCATCATATCAGCCGATAGACGTCCACTGCTGGACATAGGCCTACCCCAAAACGGGGGGATTTGCCATAATCGCCACGCTTGACAGGCGGGTTGGCGATCGCAGTTGGATTGAATGTGTGTACCTACTCAGAGGATGCTGCTGCCCATCCTCCGGTATATCCCTTAGTCGCCTTTTACGACTCCCACGGGAGAAAAGAAGATGGTGCTATTCTTAATCGACACCACACGGACAAGGACTTAAGGTATACTTAATTACCTACTAATCGAAATTTACTACTAATCGAATAAAATCAGGTTTCATTCCAAAACCAAATACTACCCCTATAATATCTTGTCCCATTTGTCTCTATTTTCCCAGGTACTTATGCTAAGCAACATTACAGGATACACTTAGTTTGAAAGTCAATGGAATGGGTCTCGATCCATCAAGCGCGAGGCGTGTTTATGCCACGATCGACTCCACTCAAGGCGTGACGTGACGTGGTGACATATTGCACGATATCATGCAAAGTCACGCGTCCTGTCAACAACTGTAGAATTAGTTGACGGGTAAAAGCAGCTGACTGGAATTTTCAGTTTTCAGTGTGTTCGGGAATTACGACGTCAGGTCGAGAAACAGTTTAATATTTTCAAACTCTCCTTTATGCCCTACATACAGGGTGAAACAATACACCCTAGTAATACTTAAGGGGGTGCTTCAGACCATCAAACAGCAAATTTCACTATGGAGCCAACATCGAGAAAAAATTATAAAAATCAGTTGGAATTAAATTAAAATTTTAGTCGAATCGGTACTGCAGTTTTGTATGGGACAGGTGATTTTTTTTATTTTTTCTCGATGTTGGCTCTATAGTGAAAGTTGTTCAGTTTGATGGTCTGAAGCACCCCCTTAAGTATTACTAGGGTGTTTTGTTACACTCTGTATAAAATAGTTCTGTGGCTGCCTGACTACTGACGGACAAACAACGTATAGTCTAAACCCATAAACCATATTAAGTTTATGTCTAAACCACATAAGAAATGACACGCTCCTCACCTAAACCAATGAAGATAGAAAAATGAAAGAGCATGTCATAACATTTTTTTTTTAAATCGACTCATTTTTGGTGCCATGGTTTGTATACAATTTTTTTTTTAATAATCTCTGCGGACGACGTTTTCGAGCTTCGTCCGAGCGAGCTTTCGAAGTCACCCGAAAAACTTGTGTAAGCAATGAAACGAAGGAATTAATTAAAGAGGCAAAAGACTTGCATCCTACTCTAAATACAACATTTTATTAAAGTGACACCTAGCAATATAGACTAGGTGGCAAGCGAAAAAAAAGTGGAAAGCAAAAAAAAGTTGGAAAATGTTTGGGCGTAGCTGCCGGCGTGTTTACACACTGCTCGCTCCGCCGGCAACTTCCGGTCGATGCATGCTAAATGTTTCGGTACAAAATAACGTTAGTTTGAGAAAAATAATGTTACATTTTCCGTGTTTATGTTCGTTTGGTACGCAGGAGTATCTCAACATTCAATAGAACGAAACTAGATGCTACAGAAATGTAAAGTTTAAAAACTTTATACTTACTTAATATGATGACGGTTCTTTAGTTTAGACCATCAAACGTTACAACTTTCTCTATACAGGGTGTAAGGAAAATTATAATTAACCTTTAAACCACATATTCTACCCAACAAACTGAACAACTTTTACTGTGGGAGCAAACCTTGTCAGAACAAAAAAAAATCAGCTGATCCATACTAAACTGCAATGCCTCTCGACTCAGACGTATGAAACAGCAGATTTTTTGGTTTGCTCCTACAGTAAAAGTTTTTCAGTTTGATGGGTAGGTAGGTACGTGGTTTAAAGGTTAATGATATTTTTCTTACACCCTATAGATTTTTTGACTAACATCGAAATCAGCTGTCTCATACATTTAAGCCGAGTAATTTTACAGTTTTGTATGGAACAGCAGTTTTTTTAGCCATTTTAGTGTAGTCCTGTAGATAAATTTGTTTAGTTTGATGGTCTGATCATCCTTTAAAAAAAAACCGTCAGCATAATCATAAAGAAAGACATTGTATACCCACATATAATTATCTGATAGCTTTTTTAAACGGAGGGAATAAAATGGTTGGACTACAGCCATGGTTGGTAGTACCCGCTAACAGAGGATCCCTAAGGCTAGCTCAGACCCATTCTCATCACCCCTTTGTAGATGGCATGAGTTAGAAGAGACCTTAACCCAGCAGTGAATCTATCAAGCAGATGAAAATTAAAGAAAAAAATAGAGATAGTGGCTGAAAGTGGCAGATCAGTTTTGGGTCAACGATTGGAATGGGACAAAGTGTTTGATGACAATTTGAGTGTAGGCATAAATAGGACTAAAAAAATGGCATACAAAAAAGTCGTAAATAAAAGTAATGTATATCAAACGTACGCGCAAGTAGATGTGTGTGTCGACTGCCTTTATTTTGACGCTACGCTATCTTAGTCAAGCTACTGTAATTATTTTTGGAAATAAAATAAAACGTTTTTTACGTGCTCTTTACCTAAAGGTACAAAAAATCCTTATTTTAGTCAAGCTTTTTCAAGTAAACCCAATTAAATTAAAAGTAGCAACTACAAAAGGTCCATTTTGAGAAAAAAAATCTGGTAGATAGAATACATCAAAGAATGTCATCAAATACTTTTGTGAAAAGATTTGTTCACTAAGTCTACTTTGTACTATTCTGTAATCATTGATAATATTATTTTTGGTTTTTACTCTAGAGTTAGCTCTAACTCCAGCAGCAATAAATTAATTCACTCACAACTCGTTCCAAGGACGAGAAAATTTCAGAGTGCACAATACAAGCTCGTAACGTTGCATAATATGGCGCGTGTTCAGCCAAAGTATTCGTTATGGTATTTGCTACACCTAGCCAACCGGGGCATATGCTTTTCGATATGACGCCGAACGTCAGGTGTTCATCTCGACAGCTGCAATGGAAAATCTATTTTAACACCAACGCATCAAGTTTCAAAAGAGATCTCTCAGTCGGAAGTCATTTGAGTCGTTCTGGAATTGCGAAAGTGTGAGCCCTCCCTATCGGAGAGAGTGCCAACAGTTGAGAGTACTCGAGACTCTGGTGAGCAGATCTGAGGGGCGATATTCGCGAGGTAGGGGGCTCGCTCGCTGCATCCCTCTTGCTCCGGGCGCGCGGCGGCGGAGGCGCGCGGCGCGGCGCCCGCGGGAGGCGCTGGCCCGGCGTCACTCACGTCGCCTCGGTCTCCTCGGTCGAGTGTCCGAACCTGTCCTGTCCGCGACGTGCGATCTCCGTACCCCACCGGTATTAACTCTGCGTGCCGCGTCCCTGCCGCGATATTTGTCGTCAACATATCCTCTCATCTCCCCTCTGAATCCGATTTATCTCCATAACTAATTGTAAGAAAATTAAATATCGTAAAAAGTTAACTTTTAGTGACTGTAAGGACTTGTAGATTTAAGTATTTTCGTGAATTTTATTGGATTGACTGTATATTGAAGGTTGATGCGAATAAAGGATTGATTTGATAGTGGAAGAAGTGAAAACTCTCCGGGGTAAAGGCCGGTCGAGCAGCCCGGTCTCATTTGCATCTGTCAAGTAGGTAAGTACCTAGCTACCTGTCCGTGTTTGCTTTCAGAACTGTCTGGCACATAAAGACCTTTCTTGTCCTGTGAACAGGTTAATCTTCGCTCTCGTAGAACAAACAGAGTTCAGGAAAATTAATTATGGATAAGTTATCTTAGATATGGACTTTGTTTTGGTAAGGTGAGTATTTTGAATAGCAGGTAGTTGCTAGCCTTTGTGTATATTTTAGTTTGTGGATAGGAACTGTAATTTCATTCAACTTAAAGTTGCAAATAGAATAAATTATTTGCAGAGAATACACAAGGTCTATAGAAATAGGTTTTAAATGAAATCCGTCTGGCATTTCGAATGTTTTCAAGAATGTTCACTCTGAACTTTCTTTAAAAACGAAGCGGCATCCGAACAATGTTTTATTTATTGTTTCAAACAATTAAGGAATACTTTCAGCTATTTATAAACTTAAGATTGGTCTTTGTCTAAAGTTTTGTTTGAAGAAGAAATCTATTCGCATCTGTAACTTACTGTTTAGTTACCTAAGTAAATCAATAAAGGAACTCTTGATAAAGGCGCGTAATTGCTCAAATCTCCTTCAAAAGATTTTGGTAATTGCCTTTTGAAGGCAAAAGGGGATGGAAGGGTTTCGGTCCATTTCCACATTGTAAACATTAATAGGTACCTTTTGTATATTAAAGGCGCATTACTTAAATAGATTTTATGAGGGAAATTACTTAATTCAAATGTATTTTACTCAGTTTATTTAATGTCGATTATGTGTCAATTCCACGTAGTAGCAATGTTAGTGCCGGTGATATCAAATGGGACATTAAAGCCGTTAGAGGACGATCTTCAAATATTTTCGCATCCGGAATATCTCAATTACAGATTACCTACCTTGATTCCATTCAAAATAATGAGCTGTTTAGTTATTCGGAGGGTCGGGTTTATGAACGTAAAAGTAATTACAGTACTCTGTGGTAAAAGCAATCCTTTATAATGTACTCAAAACTACTGTACTATAAACATAATAAAATGGGTCCAAATACCCTCTAGTATATTTCATAGCCGTCAACAAAGTTATAAACTCATTCCTGCAAATAAAATAAATACGTCGCAAACTTTCTGCTTTTAGGGTCTTTATGGGTTAAATTATATACGCCCGGGGCGCAGAAATGGAGACATATTCCACTATTGGGAGTCGACGAGTTATTGTACCCGCTCGCAGCCAGGAACTCTCTCTTTCTATTCATATTTTATACTCCATTACATAGCTGAGTCGTATATTATTCAATAGAAGCTACGCTATGACCGCAATATTTACAAAAACATTCCTCGATACAATCCATTACCGAAGGGTGAAAAATTACAAGGTCATGACATACGTTTCCTTGGGATACCCTGGGAGCGGGGCGGGTGGTGATGATGTATCTAATAGTGCTCGTATTTTATTTGGGGGGAATAGTTCCCGTTAATATGATCGTATTTCATTGAACACAATAAAGGTTACATCATCAGGGCAAAGACATTACAGTATTATGTTAAGTGGATATATTATTATTAAATATTGGTGTAAGGTGTAAGATGATTTTTGTCTATTAGATGTAACTGTAAAGTAAAAAATTTTGTGGTGTATTTACTTAAACTTTTCCAAAATGGTGTTAGTGAAAGAATTCTAAATATCAGTAAGAATAAGAAGTTAAATAGGTACGGAAAAACACTGAGGATATTATAAACTCATTTGTCCTTTGTTTTTTAGATAAAAGTGTTAGGGTATGTATTGTATACCTCATTTCATGGCGATTGGTTGAATATTAAGCAGATTTTCACGTTTGGAATTTGATTAGTTCCGATCCATCCATTTATCACAGCCATAGATTACCCCCAATACCATTACCTACCATACCATACAGGGCCGCCGACGCTCGCCGCACATCTATGGTTTTTCACTGATATAAACAACATGAGTGAGCGAGCTAGAAGTAGTGCGACCTTGAAATGGCCAATCACCTTGCACCGTTTCGTGCCCCGCTACCCGCACCTACAGCCAAAAATGGTGACTTCGGGCATTTTCGTGAGGTCAAATGTTCATTATGCGGTATCTATTGGGGGTAATCTGTGATCACAGCCCTTCATCAGTCCACATAGGTCTCCTCAATATTTCTCCATGACGTTCAGTCCCTCACCCTCTGGGACGAATTGGGACCAATTGGGACCTGCATGTCTCCTAATACCATTGATTCATCTTTCTGGTGGGCAACCTCTACCCTGCGAAGTTTCTCTGGTTCTTATTAGTTAGTTCTCCAATAGTTCTGATTCAGATAAACATTTTATACTCCATCTCACGATTAAATAAAAAAATATCTTGGACAATGTCACACAAATTATCTAGTCACATTTAAAGTACCAGAATCTAGCCTGGACTTGTATTGTGGTGACTAGACAACGATATAGAATAGAAACGTTTTATAAAATACTAACATTAGGACACATTACAGTAGCTAAAGCCCCTATGTATAAGACTTAAGAGACCATTAGCAATGTCATGGCTCGTAGAACTGGTGTGGCAAGGTGCAGTGAAACCCGCCAGAGTGAAACGCAATCCGCAATGGATGAACTTCCCGCAAGATAGATTTTACCTACTATGAAACTTGTCACACAGCCTTTAATGGTAAGTATAAGATAACATAACTGTGCATTTACTTCATGACCGTGTATGGATGTAAAAATAAGTACGGGACGATCAAGTTTATTATTGTTAACGTGTCTAATCAACGCAGTAGTTTGTAAAAGATTTGTAGAGACAGTCAAAGGTTTGCATTCAATACAATTTGACATAGGAACAGTTTAAAAAACCGGCCAAGATCGGACTCACCCAAGAGAGGGTTCCGTAGTCATTATTATGAAAAGCTAGCTTGACATTGCTTCAGATAACTTATGGAATCTTCAAACCAATCAATAGTGGAGGTTACGTTTTTGACTTTGAGCGCATATCTCAAGATACAAGCATTGTAACGACTTAGTTTGTGTGGGTGTCTCTCTTCACGTTACAAGAGCTATCCAAAAACACCCCACTCGACTGAGTAGAAAATATTTCTTTTACAAACCCACTTTTCTTTGTATTTTTGGGAAATTAAGGGATTGATAAAAATGTTGTGCTTCTTAATTACAAAGATTTATGTTTTTGGCTTACTATCTTTGTCTTCATGCCAAATTTCGATTCAATAGGATCAAAAATGAGGGAGTACCTAGACAGAATGAACGAAAGTACACCCATATTTTTTAATTACCATTAAAATTATAAGGGTTTATACAGATAATTAAATAAAATAAACTAAACAACTTTCCTTAAGGAACATGGGTCGAAAAGCGAAAAAAATTTGTAGAGCTTCCATACAAAAGTGCGGGGTAGCCAATCGATTTTCGACAAATATTTTTTTGGTTCCTTGTTTGACTATACGGTACTCTAAAACGGATCATTCTCACTAGTATATTTGAACATTTTCATGATGGAACAAATGCATAATTTTTTTCTCGTTGTTTCCGAGGAGCTTTCTAATGGTAAATTACCATCTTCGAACCCAGGTCACGTCAACATAATTAATCTAGTCAGAAAACTTCCGATTGTTGATCTTGCACTGGTTCTTTAGAGATCACGAAATAATAATAGTTTATAGGTATGCCATCTGAGTGCAAAAGCGAGCTATAAAAAATGTTTTAGTGCTTTCACATCATAAAAATCCGTTGCGTTTAAGTTTTATTTCTAGCAGTACTATAGAACTATTACTATATACTATAGTACTAACAAACAAAACAAAATGTTTATATCTACAGGATGAAATTGATATCATTAGCATCCTTTTAAACTAAGAGTCTACCCATCAAACTGAACAACTTTTTCTATGGGAGAAAACCAATCGGAGCAACTTAAGAATCTGCTGTCCCATACTAAACTGCAATGCCTACTCGAGTCAAATGTATGCAATAGCAGATTTTTTTTGCTCCGATCGGTTTGCTCCCATAGTAAAAGTTGTTCAGTTTGATGGGTAGACTCTTAATTTAAAAGGATGCCAATGATATCAATTTCACCCTGTATACATTAAAATCATGAGGAAAACTTTATAGTGTAAATGTTATAGCAAAACTAGCTAAAGAAGTATTTCTATCATCATTATAGTGTCGATGTCCTTGTCGGAGATGTTTTTACAATAATTTGTGCCTATCTAACTGTAAATAAGGCTTAGAAGTACAGTATTATAGTGTCAATAACCTGACGGGTCTAGAGAAGTCCCGAACAGGTTATCGATGTACGGTAAAGTCACATGCGATATAATCTGGGAGACTAGCATGAGATAGCTTCGATCTATATAGACCCCAGTAAAGAAGTGTAAGCATAATTATTTAGAAGGAAATGCGACAGATTTTTTTTTACGATTTCAAAGCTCCTAATTCCTATAGTAAAAGTTCAGTTTGAAGATGATTTTCGATTCCGTCAAATAAAATAATGAAAAATAAAACTGAGTGACTTTTTAAGAGAGTCTATAATGAAAGAATATTTTCATCGAATTCCATAATAAAATAAATATTTTCGATTCGGCTCCATCAAAGTCATTGTGCAGAAATACATTTATTGAAAGACTTTTTGTGATAAAATGTGATTGAAAATAACCATGTTTCCGCATGGACAAGGCGAATATTGCATTTTCGCTCGGATGACGTGACGTGTCGACTGCATATTAAATAACTTAGTGGGCTTTGGTCAGACATTTATCGATTCGGTATATTTTTGGAGCTACCAAATAGCTCTTTTTAGTTACTACCACAGACATAGTAGAGAGTACTACGTACAGAGCTGAGCTACCGAGAATATAAATAATTGTGTCGGGAAATACAAACTACGCCGCTTTCTGACTTTAATTTGACAGGCAGAGGTATCGCAAAGCTTCTGATTTTGTTTGATTCGCTGGCAACTCAACTTAACTGTCAGAGTTGAGCCGCCGTTCGTAAGCTTTCTAACTATTAGCCTTATTTGAAATTAAAGAATGAAAATTTTTTGTACTGAACGGGACGAGACGCAAGATACTGAAAATTTTAGGATCTGTCGATGTAGTACCAGTAGCTTAATTGGATGAAGGCAAAGCCGAGGGCCTGATTGGCAAGTTGCGGGTGCAAGTTCCGACCAATACTGACATTTTTGACCTTAAATAGTTTTGAATTGAAACAGCAACTAAGCACCTTAAACGTTATTTTTCTTAAATGTTTTTTTTATCATAAACCAATCCTCGAGATTGGGATAGATATACTCCCACAAACTCTACCATTATAAGTATGTATAACTGATACATAGGTATATTGTATACATGAGCTTAGTGAGCCAAGCACACAGCTTGCGAGAAAAATCAAGATGTAGAGTACCTTTATCATTGTCACTTTATTTACTGCAACATATTTGTTAAACCTGCAATATGCTAGATGTAGTTCTAGCATGAGGACATGATGTACCTGCAGTATAGGGTACCTGACAGGTGCTCGTATGATATGAAACACGCGCGTCTAAAAAAATGAGTCGGCCAAATATTCCAGTAGATTCATGCACAGAGTCGGATGGATAAACATTGATGCAAAAAAGAATAAAACAAATCTTATCTACCCATACAGAGAACTTGGTTTATTGCACACACACAGCACAGAGTGAATATTTGTAGTTCACTTTTAATGGAAAATTCCATTGCTCTGGTTTGTTTTTTTAGTATTTTTTGTGTAGATACATCATGTAAATTCATGTAGTATGAATTTCTGATTTGTTGGTTGACAATATCCTACAGCAATATTGCCATTTTATATCCAAGAGTGTAAAATTATATTCGATTGTGTGACAAAATATCATTGGTCCACCTATGCCTGCATGGATGACTTGATGGTTAGTTAATTTGGTGGGCTCTACTGGCTATACTGAAGTCACGATAGCTTTTTGTCGATATTGTACACAGCATGCTAATCTTGCTACAAGTTTAGCTTAGATTCCTGCAGTAGCGGAGCGGTGCTGGGAGGGTGTGAAATATGACGTAACAGCACTTTCGCGCGCTTTCTTTATAATAGAGCGACATGCGACAGAAGTCATAAGTATTGGTACCGATTCGGACTGTGCCACGACTTAACTTAACTAAATGTATTCCTGTCACTTTCTAAAATAAGATTAAGAAAAGAGACAGAAAACCAACAGCTGACTTTAGTGCTGTCAAAGTGACGTTACACGCCCAAAATAAGATGCCATCATAATGTACGCCATCTTATTTAAAGCGTTTTTGGGCGTGTAACGTCAATTTGACAGCACTAAAGTCAGCTGTTGGTTTTCTGTCTCTTTTCTTAATCTTATTTTAGAAAGTGACAGGAATACATTTAGATAAGTTAAGTCGTGGCACAGTCCGAATCGAGGCCATTGCATACCCTCCCGCACCGCTCCACTACCTAGTAGTTATTTGTATTTTGTTTGAATAGATATACCTAATCTTGTTTGTATAATAACTTATAAAGAATATATTTATAAATATTTATATTTTACTTTGTTCTACAAATCGCACTGTTTTTTTGCTTGTTATATGGAATCCAACATAAGAACAGTGGTCACATTTAGACTGCATGAAGCCGATTTCCACTTACCCTTTGTTGCTCGTTGCACCAAACAAATTCAACGCAGCGAAATTGTGGACCGCTCGCTGAACCGTCTACATTTTTTTCAGCGATTTTCCGGCGTTGTGTCCCCAACTTTTTCGTTCGGTATTTTCGTCGGTTGTCAATCTGGTACGCGTGACTGGTCCCGCTCTCTTTCGAGCTTTCGGTTCGCGCATCACTGCCGTGCTGGATCGAATTTGGCCTCAAAACGGAAACGATATCGCTACGAACACAGAATCTTCAGGAAGATGTTATCGTTTCGAAATAGAATAATTTGGAAGGGTTCTTTTTTGGGGAGGTACAGTACTGTAGGGGCAGATTTTATTATTACATATATTTACTTTTTGTCTCAGCAAGAATAATTCAGATTCAGTATCTTTGTTTTCTCATTAAAAACTTTTAGGCATATCCTTTAGGTTGTTTTGTATACTAAACTGAAAAAAAAATTTGTTTACTTCAACCAACATCATGAATCCATATGAGCCTGACAACATCATGACTTCTCTGACTAAGAGAACTTTGTTAAACGAATTCGGCTTATTGTTACAACTAACCATCTTTTGTTTTTAGTAAACATAATAACGTCATTTCAATTATTTTGGTGCTAATTAAGAGTCTTAGTAGGCTCGTATTTTTTTCAGTGTACGCTAGCATTGAGAGATACATTGCCGCAATCATCAATACTATTTAGTTTTACTAAACCGAGGTTATATCTTGCACGTAGTTTACCTACGTTAAATTTGGATTATTTCAAAACGGTTATCGTTCTGCATGTGACCAATGCATCACAACTTGTGGATTTTGCAATAAACACTTATGGGACTTTAATCGCGTGATAAACCCCCGAAGTAATATTTTTGTTTGCTATCTAGGAATGAAATATAACAAACAGCCGTTTAACATCCACATGGGAGTTTTGTAAACGTTAACCTGGCAAAGCTTTTAGAGATAGATTACTGCACTCACAATAAATACTCTGTCAGACAAAACGGATTCAAAGTTCAAAAGTCATTTCCTATTTGGCCGGGTTAAGTTGGTTAACGCTTTTACGTTGTTCAAAATAAAATGTTACATCGAATCAGACCTACTTTTATTAGAGGAATATTTATTTATGAAAACTAATTTAAAAACAGCTTTGCTTTTTTGCAGCAAAAATAAAATAAAAAAGTATTTCATCAAAGGGAAATAAATTACATATCTTCCTTTTTATGAAAATTTCCCGATTTATTCGTGATGAAATTGATGTTTGAATACCAATGTAGCGTTAAAAAAATTTCGAACACACCCTTTACGATTTAAGGCGAAAGATTAAAAGTCTCCGTAAATATTACGATCTATTCATACGAAATGAGCTCACTTGTGACTCGTAAAATATTATCCATAAAAAACTCCCTATATTTCAAGGTAAACTTTGGATTGGAAATTGACAAATCGACGGCACTTTATCGTCTTCATGTTAAAAAAACTTCCGAGTTTGGAACTGAATTGGCTGAAGATCAAATTAACATTTTATTTTATTTGTTTTATCTTTTATCACCTTGTTACAAGAAATCTTACAAAAATGAACTAAATAAAATGAAATTTTGCATGTATACAGGGTGTGAATTTAAATGCTTTACAAATTAAAGGCTTCAGACCATCAAACCGAACAACTTTCACTATGTACATAGCCAGCAACGAAATCGCGGAAAAAACTGCTGTGTCATACTTACATCCGGGTCGAGTAGCTATTGCCATTTTCTATGAAACAACCGATTTTTTTTTTCTATTACAATAATACAGAGAGAGAGTTATTTGATTGTAGAGCAGGCTTTTCTAACCATAACCATAAATTTGTTTTATACAAGCCGTTTGTGAATCTAGGGCGGTAATTTGCTAGCTAGCTGGATTCCCCGTGCCTCGCTATGAAATTCAGATAGAATTTGTAATATTCATCTATGGGTTGTATTTTCTAAAAAAAATGTTTTTAGCATGGTCCCAGAACTGCTATTTTTGAAATCTCACACTTTCAAAATCATGATCGAATGATGCATGCAACCTTAATAGTAATTATGACATTTTCTACCGCTGATTTCAACGTGTGACTTTCATAAATCACCCTCAAGGAGCCAACAAATGTTTGTGCTTTTGATGTTTGTGTGCTTGGAAATCTCCAAGCACATCTAAACTATTATAAAACTGTAACAGAAGTGTGTCTGTACATTGAAGATATTTACAAAAAAAAGATTACGATATGATTTTTAGATGTCCCTGATTCCAAATCACCAATTTATGGATTTTTTGTCTGTCTGTTTGTTTGTTTGTTTGGGTGTTTGTTTGTTCGAGTATCACGCAAAAACTACTGAACCGATTTTGATGAAACTTTTTTCGTTTGATAGCTTATCATCTGAAATCTTATATCTTAAAATCTGGTATATAATTTATGCGGACGAAGTCGCGGGTTAAAGCTCGTCTTACATACAATCGTATGGATGCATTTATCAATATCATGACTTTGTTCTTGTTTGAACTTACAAAAGTGGTATAACGCTGTATAACAGATTAACTTTAGGGTGTCGGTATCAGGGCCTCTACCCGCACATTCGAACTCCTCAATTGCGTGAACGTTTTCGTTCCAATGTCATCTCTATTACAATGAAGTGCGGACCGAAACATTGGCGATATATCGAACATCGAAAGTCCGGGTACAGGGCCAGAACGATGTAACATCAAAAAATACATTCCTTTATTACTTTCACGAGCCTTTGACCCGCGACTTCCTCTTTATCTATGGCACAAACATCGAAGTCGCGAAAAAAACAGTTTTTTCATACAAAACTGCGAGCCTACTCGAGCCAAATGTATGCGACAGCAGATTTTTTTCGCGATTTTGATGTTGGTCCCATAGAGAAAGTTGTTCAATTTGATTGTCTGATCATCCCCTTAAAAAAGTGTCAGCATATTATTAAGAAGGACCCTGTGTATGCGTTGCATTTCTTCTAATATTTCTCTATAGTTTAACTTCCTTCATGATTACTTTATTTAGAACACAGTTCACGTATTCGAATATTCAATACATACATGGATGGCAGAGCAAGTGCAATGGTGCACATCTAATAAAATGTTGAAACAAAGCCCAGTGGTCGTCCGCTGACAATATTCATTCGACTCCATCGTGCCTACTCGTATATTGGACACTAAACTAAATTTGGATTTAGAACTTTTCGAAGACACATTTTGAACAAACATGAATATTAAAAAAAACATGTAGGTATTTCAGCTACGAATACTTATACTTATTATTACTTTATGTTAAACTTTCTCGAAAAAAAATATCTTTGGGCTCGAAAATGTTATGCCAATATAAACTTTATTAAATAATTAATTAATAATCTGAAAAAGGTTTATTTAATTAATTCAACGCAACGTTAGATCGTAAAAGCAACTAAGCATTCTGTAATCCTTTAATAGCAGTCTTGATAGATTAAATTATGAACAAGTTTAATTAGTAGCATCCGCCTTTTCTTAGCTATTCTACGTTTTTAAATATTAAAGAGTGTATTCAGATGATGGGACTAAACAATTTTCCCTAAGGAACATCGGGTCGAAAAACGAGAAAATTGTTTGCATTTCCCAAGGAAAATCGATCGCACTTTTGTATGGAATGTCCAAAAATATTTCTCGTTTTGCGACCCATTCTTTTCAATAATTCATTTCTAAAATAGTGGATCAACTACAAACACGAATCCCCACGGAAAACATAAATATGAAGAATGAGACCTAGGTCAAAAAGAAGAAAAGTGGGTTTGTTGGGTTCACTGAATAATAAAATTTATATCTGTTTGTGTATGCCAAGTTCTATTAAAGTTCCTTTTGACTTACTTCCTACAGAATTAAAAACTATAATAGGTAATTTTTTTTATAGAGAACATCTTTAAACTGTCAAGTTTTTACTCATCTGTTTTAATTACGATTTAAGGCGTAAACTTTCGGTAAGCACGACTTTACCGTATCGTTTACTTAAAACCAATGTGACATAAATATAAATATGATTAATTTTAAGAGGGCTATCACAGTCCAGTTCATCATCACATTAAAAAAGATTTCTCAATAAAGAAAGCCTAAATTAAAAAAGTGCTCAACATCAAAACTACAAAAGCCTTCAAGCTATTGTTATATAATACTTTTATAGGTTCTAAACATTCCATTTTTAGACAATCTACATCTACACTAATAATATTATAAAGAGGAAAGATTTGTACCTATTTTTGTATGTTTGTATGTTTGTAATGAATAGGCTCAAAAAGTACTGGGCCGATTTAAAAAATTCTTTCACCATTAGAAAGCTGCATTCACCCTGAGTAACATAGGCTATATTTATTGCTAGAAAAGAATAGACGTCCACACGTCCACCCGTGCGAAGCCGGGACGGGCCGCTAGTTTCGAATAAAAACAAAAGCGGCCGTTTTTTTTCTTTTTTCAAAATTTGTATGTTTAGACCTTAAAAAACCTATAAAAGTGTCCTATGAAAATAGCTTGAAGGCTTTTGTAGTTTTGATGTTGAGCACTTTTTTAATTTAGGCTTTCTTTATTGAGAAATCTTTTTAATGTGATGAGGGCGCCACTGGACTGTGATAGCCCTCTTAACAGCATGTCTTATCTGCAAACAGAATTTAACGTTTAAATACCAACAGTCAATTATGATTTGATTTGTTGACGCTACGACGAAAACTTTAATACTAGAGCTACGTTTCTCAGACAGACGAATCGTGACCTATCTCTTGGAAAATACCATTGAAATAATTAAATTATTTCAAGAGTATCCCGTGTCAATAGATGCATAGCTTGCTCCGTCGAGGGTCTAGTGGCACGTCTCAATATCAAGCGAAGTGAGCGAACGTCGTCGCATCCGTGACGGCAGCTCGTCTCTCGAGTGGATTTCATTGTTTTCGAATGGCCCCAGTTCGAATAAATGTTGGGGGGGCTTTAGTTACATGAATAACTCTGGGTAAGAGCAAACGAACCTTGGGTCTTCTCTTAGATTTGTTTAGGACTAGACTTTTGATTCCGTCTTATACATTTCTAAGAGTCTATTTACTGTTTGTTATGGTTTCTTGGAAAGAAAATGTTTACTGTAACTTTTGAGGTGAACGTATTCCAGGAAAGAATGTGACTTGTATTACCCCCAAGAAAGTTATTACCTAAGTACGTGTTTCTATTTTTACCTTTTGTTTTTTCTTATGTAGGTAAGTTATTCATTTTTTTACCCGACTGCGCCAGAAGGAGAGTATGTATGTATGTAAGTATGTATGTATGTATGTATTTATGTAATATGTTTGTACGTCTATTTCTTTGGCACGGCCTACAGCCTAAACGGCTTGATGGATTTTGACGTATGAGGTGTCGTTAGATTTGTA
This sequence comes from Agonopterix subpropinquella, assembly GCA_922987775.1. Classification (NCBI taxonomy): domain Eukaryota; kingdom Metazoa; phylum Arthropoda; class Insecta; order Lepidoptera; family Depressariidae; genus Agonopterix; species Agonopterix subpropinquella. The sequence goes on along the minus strand of OV277701.1, from coordinate 14,079,077 downwards.
AAAATCATGAGAGTGTCATAGGCCATATTATTTTGTTATGGCGTCTGCGAATTAAAAAAGGGTGGGAATAAAAAAACTTTTTTTGTAAAAAAATACAATATGGGTATCAAATGAAAGCTGATAAACAGACGATTCCAAATATATATATAAATATATGACGGCGCCTGGCGCCATCTCTCAAGTTGCAACAGAACGAGATCGCACACTCATGATGGTGCTCTGGTGCAGCGCCTCTGGTGTCGGTCTGGCGGAGCGTCGTGTGTCGGTAAAGAGGTTGACAGCCATGTCAAAGAGGACTCCAGTTGAAGATTGGAACAGAAATGGCTGAACTACCGAATAACTCGACGAATCGCTAACGTTCTGTGTAGTCCGCTCCTGACGAAGGCCCTCCTGCGTCCACATCAGAAGTGTGAGACAAACTTACGCCCAAAAGAGGAATATAATCGTCTGAGAAAAATGTTCACGAAAATTTGACAGCTAAAATTAGCATTTGTTTCAAGACCTGATTGATGATCGTGAAGAGTCTATGCCAATGGATGGTGATGATAATCTGTATCTGCATCAATCTGCATCCTATAATACATGGAACATGATCGAACGTATACCTGCCCAGATGGCTAGTGGCGGAATGACGAGAAAATCATTTTCAACCATAGCGACAAGCTGTCGATTGATTTACAGTAAAGTTGACGGATACATCATACAGTTCCTGCATAATCGCATAGTACAGTCACAGTACAGTACAGTCCGTACATACAGTACAGACACTCCCCGCACTTCATTGTGGAAGACAGATGGTTGGAATAACTACTACAGTAGGCAATGGTTTTGTCAATGCCAGGCCAGCAGGCCAGCGTTTCGACCTGGTTGTATTAGGTGACCAAGGTGTGATAATGGACAGGTTCTCCCCGTGCTGGTATGGTATAAATGTTTGTTATTCGAAATAGAGACTTCGGTGAAAATGCATTTGTCCGATGTTGCTGTCTTGTGCTTCATGTGCCCTCGTCACCTGGTTTAATCCATTTTTAATGGCTCTTGAGCTGTAAACTTGTTTCCCAGAATGCGTAATAGTTCATTGAATGCAGTCAGTAGTCAGAAACGTCGTTGTAGTACCTTTGTTCCTATTTGTTTCGTGCCTAAACAACAATTATTGTATTTGTTGTCATCATCGTGACGATGTGTCGATCTGCGTATGTGTCCATCTCCGTATGTGACGAACTGCGTTTGTGATGTGCAGCGTGTAATCCGTTCCAACATGGTTCCAAAGTCTTTTAGTTGGATAAAATTTGGTCTAAAGAAATAAAAAGACATAGATACCTACTTAATTGTTTGTCACTTATTGTGAGAACATAGAATGAACGAACATATTTGTGTTACATAAAATGATAAAACAGTTATGATGGGAAACGGTAGTTTTAGGCCGATAATTATGTTGAGATGATGTACAAGTGTTTTTTGTCCTTGCCTAGTAGTTTGCTTTTGAGGTGCTGCATCTATTATGGATTTGTCATTTTTAATTCAATGTTTCTGACCACACGGAAGAGGATTATGGCCGTGAGTTTATGTATGTAGCTGTAGACTGTTGTATGTGAATGTCTGTCTGTTTTGATCAAGAAATAATGTAGTCGGTGATTATTATGTGATGGTTTTTGTCGTTTTCGTCCTAAATAATTCATTCATTTATGGTTTTCGTCCATGACATTTCTATAAACACGGACTTCGCGCTTGGCGGGACCGCTAAGTTGTGCCTAGTTGTTTTACATTGCCGCTTTGTGATCGAATACATTTGAAAGATTTGAATGGACTGGGGCGTGTCAGCGGCAATATGTGACAGTTGACCGTAACTGATGCATGCAGGGATGACATTGGAGACGTGCTATTTTTTTTTGTTTTGTTGGTGTATGACACAGTCAGTCTATGTCTAAGAATAAGAACCTATGTCGTGCCTATGTCTATGAATAGAATGTCGTTGGTTTTCGTCATAGAGAAACACTTATTCCTTCAGATATTCCTTGAACAGGAGAAACGTTTTTCTCTATGGTCTCCGTAGATAAAAGCTGTGGATAAAAGTTACGATTCTGTTTTGTGGATGTCAACTGTTAACGTAACTGCATGGTTGAGCGGGCGTGCCACCTCTTTGGACGAAGGACAACGCCAAGTGCTGTTTTTTTATGTTGTCGTTATGGGTGTTGTCACAGACGAATTAGAAACTTAGATTAAAAACTTTTCGATTAGAAAGATGTCGTTGATGGTCGCTGTCACGTTGATGGTCGGTTGATTGTTGATTCATAATAAGAAATATTAAATTGAATTGACTAAGCAAATAAATTCGTGCTTTAGTTATTTGATGTTTAGAAATCCGGTTGTTAAATAACATTGGATCGAAGCATTGTTAGAGTATTTCTTTTGTGAAATATGAAATATTATACTGAACTCGTACAGAATGCTTTCATTGCGGAGGAAGATCAAGTAAGGATTTACATCTCTTTAATTGAGCGCTGGTATACTATACGAACGAAATACAATTCTTTAGTACGTTCACTGGTTATTTAGTAGATTTCGTCGCCGAACCAGTGCTCCCTCACTCGTGTTTAACAGCTGCGATAAATACCTTCCTACGGCGCCGTGTATCTCATGATCATGAGGTACAGGTACAGGCTATCGCGCATTGACATAAGTCTCATTTTAATATTCGTTCCTGAAGCGCAAAGTTTGCAATTCTAAAAGTGCGTGAAATCGGGATCAGTGCGGTATGTCACGGTAGTAACCGTTGAATAACATGTGGCCAAACTCATGGTTCTGTTGTAAACTATATTGTGATAGTGATTAGTGATACATCAGGCTTCCTTTTCTAACTTCGTGGTCAATATGTCTACATAAATATGGGAACTTTTTCTTTTGGGAGCCAATGTCAGTTTTACACGAGTTTTCCATAATTGTATAAACAAACTCCAAATAGCCACTATTGTGTGGCTTTTCTCAGAACATCAGATCATGCACAAGTCGGTTTGCTTTGAACATAATTAGCTCACACTATTTTTCCAGTTCCAATTACAATCTATATTCGAATACCTACTTAAAATTTTTAATGTGAAACCTCTTCTCCTGGATCTCTTTCAAAAGTAACGCTCTGATTTTGGGAGTTTCCCTGTACTGTGGAAATTATATGTAAGTGCTTGGTGTTTCGACGTTGACGTAATTAAGTTGATGACTAATCGCTTTTTTTCGTTTCTGATTCAGATTCGTTTCAGATTCCTTTTGTGGGTTGACCTTGAACTGCCCTTATCTTATACTTGACATGGTTATCCTGAAACTCTTGCCAAAGGTATCATATTCAGTCGCTTTTACACTGTACTCTTCAGTTTCTGTGACACGGACCCCCTTTTAAGGTCAATGACTGTTCTTTTGAATCTTTCGGCGATGATTTCTTGATGTTATTGTCTTGCTGGCTCCATGGTCGAAGGATGCGAGATGACTACAGACATCGAAGATGTGGTTAGCATACCGTAAGTCTCGCTCGCACGTTGACCGATGTTTGTACTTTATCGGTGGCGCAGCGCAGCGTCGCGTCGTAGGTCTTGTCATTGTTCCCCGAGTCATGACCGATTGTGTCCATACCTCATAAAGAAATGCGGGTCCGAACTGAATTCTGGTGCTTAGGTTGGGACTCCTAGATCCACTGTGTGAAAATGTCTAAAGTAAAGATATAATTATACCTTAATTTGTCTGTTTAAGCGAGAAGATTCGTCGAGATCAGCGCGCGCAAAAGAGCATTAAGAGACAAAAGCTGTAACCTATTATGTTTGTCACAACCTGTTGTTTGCGGCAAGCTAGGACGCGTGGTTACCATCTGTTCAGACCGAAAAAGCGGTAGTAGAGCTCTTGCCAAGACGGTGAAGGAGGTCAATCAATGTGAACAATGTATGTCCAGAGGCGATGGTGATGATGATAAAAACATGATCCGGTGAGGCCGTTTCTTTTTAATTGATAATGGTTTGCCTTGTTATGGATGTGCCATGACGGCGCCTGAAGACTTTACAGCGGTCGTAGTGTTGTTGGGAATGGTGGCACTGTGGAGTTCTGGCGGTCGTAGTGCCGTCCGAGCCATACCCCTTGTGGGTTGGTTGGAAGGACGCACTCGTCTGATCCAGGATGTTGTGAGGTTGGTCGGTAGGGCTGCCGTCCGACCACACCTTTTTGGTTGGGAGAAAGGACGCACCCTCCGGTCCAACGGTGATGTTGTGAGGTTGGTCGGTAGGGTTGCCGTCCGACCACACCTTTTGGGTTGGGAGAAAGGACGCACCCTCCCGCTCCAACGGTGAAGTTGGAGCTGGTCGACAAAGATGTCCGGGCCACGCCTAGGCTGGTCGAAGAACATGTCGAAATGCAGTCTGACGATGATGTGAGGTTGTCGTCAGGCTGGACGAGCGGTAATTCAGATCTGCCCTGCCGAATGGTTGATGTTTGCTTGTTCTTGCAGGGCCGCAGTAAAATACGCCCGAGGACGGTCGACAGTCAGTCTGGCCGTGACGGCGCCTGGCGCCATCTCTCAAGTTGCAACAGAACGAGATCGCACACTCATGATGGTGCTCTGGTGCAGCGCCTCTGGTGTCGGTCTGGCGGAGCGTCGTGTGTCGGTAAAGAGGTTGACAGCCATGTCAAAGAGGACTCCAGTTGAAGATTGGAACAGAAATGGCTGAACTACCGAATAACTCGACGAATCGCTAACGTTCTGTGTAGTCCGCTCCTGACGAAGGCCCTCCTGCGTCCACATATATATATATATTACATAATCGTCATATAAAATATATATATATAATCACTATCAACTACTATTTGAAGCTTGTAGTTATAGTATGGTTCACCTGTAAATGAGCACAAAAATACGATAAGAGAAGCCTTTCCCTTAGACTAATCTCTGCATCAATAATACAAGTCTATCTAAACCTTATATAAAGTAAAAAGTGTCAGAAAAATTTAAAACCAGTCAGTAACAAACTCCAACTATCCAGTTACCTGCATTGACTAACGACACTTTAGCTTTCTGTCGGGAACCCCTTTCGCATCCACTCCGCATAGACATGAAGCCTTTTTATAGGTCATCAACCTGCCTGGAAAGCCTAGGATTGCTAGAAGAGATAATCAAGTATTTTCTGCTTGTTCCCGGAAACCGGGACGGAAGAGGATGGGCGACATTTTCCCGTTAGTTCCATAGATCTAAAAGACTTCATATTTATTACAGTTGCTCTTATGTTCCCCATTTCTACTAAAGTTATTACAGACTCGTTGCACAGTCTAGTCTGGCTAGATAAATACATAAAATGCTTTAATCTGAACTGGACTTAAAGTTAAATATCTCAGAATTCAGAGAGATAAGAATTAAGAAGATTTCTTCTATCTGAGATGTTGTAATGGACCGTTTTTAGGGTTCCGTACCCAAAGGGTGAAAACGGGGCCCTATTACTAAGTCTACGTTGTCCGTCCGTCCGTCCGTCTGTCCGGCCGTCCGTCCGTCTGTCCTACATATTTAGGGCTGTAACTTTTAAACCGTAATAGCTAGATAGTTGAAATTTTCTCAGATTATGCGATATTACGGCGGATTTGTTAACAAATAATAAAAATGACAAAAAGTTAAAAATTAAGAGGGGTTCTCAACAAGAAACTAGTTTTTATCAACGTTTTTTCTTCACGGTCTATCGTAAAAACGGTAATACATACAAGCGTCAAACTTAGTGTGATTATAGAGCAAACTCTACAGAATAACAACAAATACTAAAAACCGGCCAAGTGTGAGTCGGTCTTGCCCTAAAGGTCCCGGACAAAAAAAGATTTTTTTTCTAAGTTAATAATGTTGTGTTCTGTGGTGGTGCGGTACGGAACCCTCAGTCTGCGAGTAGCCCGAGTCGCACTTGACCGGTTTTATTATCTGTTTGATAGGCAAGCGTTTAGTGAATTTTCTTGCTCTGATAATTGAAAAATAAAATTTTTTTTGCTAAAAACGGTATCCGGAATTCATAACTGAAGAGTCTCTAATCATCCGAGCCAGATGCCATGTTAACTTCGGCGGTTAGTCAGTAAGTAAAACGGATGCCAGTTGAAATGGATGGCGTTTCCAGGCGACCTGCATCAATGTGGTGCGTTTAGAGAAATGAAGCTGCTAGAAAGTTGTGTCTGTGGTGACGTAGGTTACACTGACACGACATAACACACCAACACGTGTGACAAGGCATAATGAAACTATTCCGGTATAATCTAAGGTTCTATATTACTGTTTAGGCCAGATTCGACCAAAATTTGATTTATAGAAGAGTAACAAGGAACAATTTTACAGAAACCAAATTAAATTACCTATTTGACAACTAGAGACAAATGGAAGAGCATGACATATTGCGCCGACTCCAAATAATAGTAAATGGACAATAGTGATGATGATGATAGTTTTTTAATCGATTGTGGTTTCCGGCTTTGAATAAACTCCCCTCCCCCCCTCCATTCCCGTGGGTGACGTACTAGGCGACCGAGAAAATGAGTTTCTTTTGTAGGCTCACCTACCTATGACACGTCCGTCCATTCTGCAACTTAAATATTTTAAGAGTCAACGATAAAACAGTGTACAATTTTAAGAAATCTTCTATGTAGGGTCCTTCTTAATATGCTGACACTTTTTTTAACATGATGATCAGACCATCAAACTGAACAACTTTCTCTATGGGACCAACACCGAAATCGCGAAAAAAAATCAGCTCTTCCATACAAAACTGCAAACCTATTCGAGCCAAATGTATTGGACAGCAGATTTTATTTTTCGCAATTTCGATGTTGGGCCAATAGAGAAAGTTGTTCAGTTTGATGGTCTGATCATACTCTTAAAAAAGTGTCAGCATATTAAGAAGGACCCTGTATGTTATCAGGTGTTGTGATAGGTCGGGCTATCCTTTCAGAAAACAATGAATGATAAACATTTTCTCTTAATCGCCTCATAGAACATCCACGTGAAGAAAAGGGGTCCCACTTAGTTGGAATCACATGGCTAATTGTTGCAAACTTTATATGTCTTAGAGTTAATTTTAGTCTATAGGCGTACATTGTCCATTAGCATTATAGGTAGGTACTAAGCTTTACGCCAAGGCTTAATCCATTCAGATTGAATGATCAGAGTTGGGCACTAAAGCTGCCTAACAACATATTCTGTGGGCACTGTCATACTGTCACTGTGTCGCTGTCTATCCTGCATGGAACTCTATAGCCGCAGCCTTACTGCTAACAACATTTGAAATATTAATTATGCCAGGCCACCCGGTTTGATGATACGGCATAACGACATAACAGACAATTCGGTGTGGCATCGGATTAAACAATATACCTCGCATAACTATTTAATGAAGCTTTTATGTGACCAGGCCGATGTGGAAGCATTAAATTTTTCCATGACAGGGTTTACGGCTGACAGTTTAAATATTTTAATATGACATTCATTTTATAATGGCCTCTAACGTTTGTGGTAACGCTGGACGCGTTTTGATGTAGAAGCACCTAAAATATAATGGTGATTTTTTTTACCCTCTGTCTGATCATCATCATCATCATCATATAAACCGACAGACGTCCACTGCTGGCCATAGGTCTCCCCAAAAATGGGGGGATTTGCCATAATCGCCACGCTTGGCAGGCGGGTTGGCGATCGCAGTTGGATTGAATGTGTGTACTTAGAGGATGCTGCTGCCCATTCTCCGGTAGATTCTCCTTAGTCGCTTTTTACAACACCCACGGGAGAAAATGGGGTGGTGCTATTCTTAGCCGACACCACACAGACTTTCTGTCTGTCTTTCTGACTGTCTGATCGTATTCTGTCAATCCTACTTATGTTTGTGACTCAATACGGCTGCACGGATTTGGAAAAATACGATACTTTTATAAAGTCAACGCAGACAAAGTCGTGGGCAACAGCACTTAGTTAATAAATAAAATAGAACAATCTATTGTATGGGAGACATTGGGCGGCGCGGCGGGACGTGGGCTTCTATAAGCTTTGTCTCAATGAGTCCAGGAGCGCACAAAATGATCACGTGACGCGGTTGCCCACTGCCTCCCATAACTTGTCCACTAGCGGGAGTGTTCGAAGCTTTGTGTCTTTACGATGTTTAGGTACTCAAATTGTGTTAATCTCACTAATATTATAAATGTGAAAGTTTGTGAGGTTGTAAGGTTGTATGTTTGTGTTTCAATCACGCATAAACGGCTGAACGGATTTGGATGAAATTTGGCACGCAGATAGAATGTGTTCTGGATTAACATATAGGATTTTTATCCCAGTAATGGGTTCCTGTGGGATAAGTGGAAATAATTTACAATGATTTACTACGCTGACTTGTGCTGACATATGTATTTGGATAGATTGTAGTGGTAAATAGAAGTTGCTTTTTTCATCGCTTCGCATAGAAGCCGCGTAGCGCATTTAGAAAATGGGTTAGATTTTCATACATTAGGTCAAGGTTCGATTCTTGGTCTAGAATCTAGATGTTTTTTTTTTTCATTTACGTTTTTTAAATAAAATTACCTACAACTACAATACCATTATCTTTCAGAATTTTTCTTTTTTTAATGCAACAATAGGTAGTCAAACAAGATATTATACACAAAAAAAGGTAAATATTAAAAACGTACAAATAGGAAACCAATCTTAGTGATCGGTAAACAACTATAGATAGAAAGGTATAGCAGAACCCTATCAAAGATCAATAGCTGTAATCTGGACGGATGCCCAGGATGCTTAATACTCTTTGGATGGTGACGCGTTATCGCTGACTGAGGTACGCACCAGCCTTCTGGTTACCTGTAGCGTCGACTATCCTAGAAACTATTTTCTTTAATAACTAGCTTCCATCTTCCGGGCATCTGGACCCTAGACCTCTACACCAAAAGGCTGTGCCTAAGACCGGTATATAACCTACCTACCTTTTGAGACCCGTTCTGACCAGTACATGTACAGTACACGTATGTAAATTTACGTTTGTAATTACTTTCGGGGTGGTCACGAACATTGCTAAAAGTACCAAAGCATAATTCGGAAGCTTCAGCGAAAGGTAATACGTAGCGATAATAGTTTATTTCCTGATACCTATTGACTTAAGTAGTAGTCGCCATAGTTGAATCGGCTCTCCCAAACTATACCTAAATTTCTCTTTAAAAAAAAGACATAATACATTACCTGCATTAGGTACTCAAACAAGATATACATAAAAATAAGTAGACTATTAAAAGCTAAATAATATGAAACCAATCTTATTGATCAGTGAACCAACTACGCATAGATAGCAGAACCATATCAAAGATCAATGGCTGTCAAGGGGAGGGATGTCCAGAATGCTTTACCTACTCTTTGGATGGCAATGCCTTTTCGCTGACCGAGGTATGCGCTAGCCTTTTGGTCACTTCTAGCGTCGACTAACTTAGAAACTATTTCTTTAATAAACAGCTTCCAACTTCCGGGTATCTGGACGCCACAGGCCCATGGTCTCTACACCAAAAGGTGCAAGTACGTAGCTTTTGTATAAGACCTGCATATGATCTAGCTTACTTTTGAGGAGCGGTTTCCCGTTCTGAGCAGGAATGTAGGTACCTACATGCTAAGTACATGCACACGTATGTAAAACAATTGTAATTCGTTTCGGGGTGGTCAGGATCATTGGTACCTAAAGGTACCAATTACCTTTTTAACCCGGCGGTACTCGCTAGGTCTTTACAAACATGAATACTCGCTACCGGGTAAAAAATACCACGAGAGTTTAATTGGCATTATTTAAGAAAAGAAGTTTGTGTTTGAATGTTTGACAATGCATTTGTGTTATTGGTATTATTGTCCATAAATAAAACAACAAATCCAAGTTGTAATGTTCATGTATTTAAAATAAAAGCTCATCCAAAAAAATCAACATAATATTTAGTTTTTACTTAGTAACCTTAGAAAAATCAACAAAATTATTGTTTTTTCATAAATTATACAAAATTGAGATCAAAATCGAAAATAAATTTAGTACACTAGTAAACTAACAAAAAATAATTATCCCTTTATAATAAATGAACACAGACATAATCAACATCCAACATTCTGTTCTCGATTTACATGTACGTCGTCAACAAACGCTGCGCACAAACGGAATGCCCCGTGGGGTGCGGGTGTGCTATCTACTGGTTCGAAGGTACTGAGAACCTTGGGTTGCCAGAAGGCTTAGAAAAAAAAATACAACCAAATTTAGGTACTCTGTGGTATTTTTTACCCAGTAGCGAGTGCCGCCGGGTTAAGCCTGCACCTGCAGTAAAACTTACTTTTAGTATAATGCTGAGGTTTTAGCGAAAGGTAATAATGATAATAGTGTATTACCCATAAAGTTACTATAGAGTGACTAACAGCTCAAAGAGCAAGATGCTATGTGTAATAGAAAGAAGTACGTGATGCGAGGCAATAGAACCGTTTTTGGGGATCTTATCGCAGGGTAAAAATTTGGTTTCTGTGATTATTTGCGAACCTAAAGTGAAATCGTAGATAATTTTGTGAAATACACTAACACTATTTTATTAAATTATCCACTATTTCACGTTAGATTGAGAATTATACAAAGAAATATAATTTTTACCCAGCCGATAATCTCCTGAAAACCTCCAAAAACGGTTTAATTTGACAACTCAAGTCAATTATTCTACTACTGTAAGGTTTAATAACTTTAATGATACAGCTACTGTACTGTAGTCGCTATAGTTGAATCGACTCTCCCAAAATATACTTTTCTCTATAAATTAATGAAAAACTTCTACACCTGTTCATCTTGACGCTTAGGTCAAGATTCAGAGACGTTTATTGAATTAATCGTTTCCTTATCTCAAAATTCATTCATTTTCAACGATACTTGGACTTAACTCAAAACGTCTCTGTTGTGTAAGGTGAATTGGAAAAATACAAAAAAATCCTCTGTCTTTTAACCTTTTCTAGCGTTCTTCATTTTAGCGTTCTTTAATTTAATTGTAGTATCGTTTTCATCTTAAATTCTTAATAGATGGCGTTAGTCTTATTTTTAAAGCAAATGTGCAACAATTATTAATTCCAATACCACCGACTTTTTTTGTTTTCGCTGAAAAACCTTGAAAGCATGAGCTTAAAAACTAAGTTTATTATCGCGACATTGTCGTTGAAATTTAGATTTAGCTAAAGTTTATTCATGACCTTCTTATTATCTTATCTCATTATGGGGGCTGGCATGCCAGCAACACATCGACCCACTGGTATCTTTTGTGTTTACCCCTACATATTTATTTTCTTCACCCTTAAAAAATTTGGAAAATGAGGGAGACAATAGCATTCAGGGGAAAAAACCTATAATCTCCCAGTTTTGAATAACCATCTCTCAGGAGACACATACGTTTAGCCGCGAAAACATCGCAGTCACACAGCATTATGTATGTTCCATGGTTTCCTCCTCATCTCCGCACGCTCGGCAAATGGGATCTAGGGTGAGCTTTATCGTGCCTGTGGCGTACTGCCCGGTGAGGACTCCGATGATTGCACGAGCTTTGCTCCTGCTGTTGTTCAGTATGACCTGTGAGATTCGTGGTGTTATATTGCTGATAGTGTTGCAGACCCAATAGGCTAGACCATTCTAGCCATGTCTTTTATCAGCCCATTCCTTAATGGCCATTCTAATGTTACATGCCGGGATTCCTAAACTTGGTTCTGACCATGATCTTAGACGAGACATGAAACAAAATCACTTGTCCACGCTGACGAAGTTGCGGGCAACAGCTAGTAGTAAATAGTTTTGAAGAAGGCGCACAGGCGCTTTTTAAAGACCTATCAAAGCGCCTGAAAGACTCGACAGGGGAGTCAAGGGCTGGCACTTTCCTCGCTCAACGGATCAGCATAGCCATTCAGCGAGGAAATGCGGCCAGCGTTTTGGGTACCCTCCCACAAGAATCGAACCTGCACCACATCCTAGGTTAGTTTAGTTTTAAGTCACTTTATTTGTAACTAGCTGTTGCCCGCAACTTCGTCAGCGTGGACAAGTGATTTTGTTTCATGTCTCGTCTAAGATCATGGTCAGAACCAAGTTTAGGAATCCCGGCATGTAACATTAGAATGGCCATTAAGGAATGGGCTGATAAAAGACATGGCTAGAATGGTCTAGCCTATTGGGTCTGCAACACTATCAGCAATATAACACCACGAATCTCACAGGTCATACTGAACAACAGCAGGAGCAAAGCTCGTGCAATCATCGGAGTCCTCACCGGGCAGTACGCCACAGGCACGATAAAGCTCACCCTAGATCCCATTTGCCGAGCGTGCGGAGATGAGGAGGAAACCATGGAACATACATAATGCTGTGTGACTGCGATGTTTTCGCGGCTAAACGTATGTGTCTCCTGAGAGATGGTTATTCAAAACTGGGAGATTATAGGTTTTTTCCCCTGAATACTATTGTCTCCCTCATTTTCCAAATTTTTTAAGGGTGAAGAAAATAAATATGTAGGGGTAAACACAAAAGATACCAGTGGGTCGATGTGTTGCTGGCATGCCAGCCCCCATAATGAGATAAGATAATAAGAAGGTCATGAATAAACTTTAGCTAAATCTAAATTTCAACGACAATGTCGCGATAATAAACTTAGTTTTTAAGCTCATGCTTTCAAGGTTTTTCAGCGAAAACAAAAAAAGTCGGTGGTATTGGAATTAATAATTGTTGCACATTTGCTTTAAAAATAAGACTAACGCCATCTATTAAGAATTTAAGATGAAAACGATACTACAATTAAATTAAAGAACGCTAAAAAGAAGAACGCTAGAAAAGGTTAAAAGACAGAGGATTTTTTTGTATTTTTCCAATTCACCTTACACAACAGAGACGTTTTGAGTTAAGTCCAAGTATCGTTGAAAATGAATGAATTTTGAGATAAGGAAACGATTAATTCAATAAACGTCTCTGAATCTTGACCTAAGCGTCAAGATGAACAGGTGTAGAAGTTTTTCATTAATTTATAGAGAAAAGTATATTTTGGGAGAGTCGATTCAACTATAGCGACTACAGTACAGTAGCTGTATCATTAAAGTTATTAAACCTTACAGTAGTAGAATAATTGACTTGAGTTGTCAAATTAAACCGTTTTTGGAGGTTTTCAGGAGATTATCGGCTGGGTAAAAATTATATTTCTTTGTATAATTCTCAATCTAACGTGAAATAGTGGATAATTTAATAAAATAGTGTTAGTGTATTTCACAAAATTATCTACGATTTCACTTTAGGTTCGCAAATAATCACAGAAACCAAATTTTTACCCTGCGATAAGATCCCCAAAAACGGTTCTATTGCCTCGCATCACGTACTTCTTTCTATTACACATAGCATCTTGCTCTTTGAGCTGTTAGTCACTCTATAGTAACTTTATGGGTAATACACTATTATCATTATTACCTTTCGCTAAAACCTCAGCATTATACTAAAAGTAAGTTTTACTGCAGGTGCAGGCTTAACCCGGCGGCACTCGCTACTGGGTAAAAAATACCACAGAGTACCTAAATTTGGTTGTATTTTTTTTTCTAAGCCTTCTGGCAACCCAAGGTTCTCAGTACCTTCGAACCAGTAGATAGCACACCCGCACCCCACGGGGCATTCCGTTTGTGCGCAGCGTTTGTTGACGACGTACATGTAAATCGAGAACAGAATGTTGGATGTTGATTATGTCTGTGTTCATTTATTATAAAGGGATAATTATTTTTTGTTAGTTTACTAGTGTACTAAATTTATTTTCGATTTTGATCTCAATTTTGTATAATTTATGAAAAAACAATAATTTTGTTGATTTTTCTAAGGTTACTAAGTAAAAACTAAATATTATGTTGATTTTTTTGGATGAGCTTTTATTTTAAATACATGAACATTACAACTTGGATTTGTTGTTTTATTTATGGACAATAATACCAATAACACAAATGCATTGTCAAACATTCAAACACAAACTTCTTTTCTTAAATAATGCCAATTAAACTCTCGTGGTATTTTTTACCCGGTAGCGAGTATTCATGTTTGTAAAGACCTAGCGAGTACCGCCGGGTTAAAAAGGTAATTGGTACCTTTAGGTACCAATGATCCTGACCACCCCGAAACGAATTACAATTGTTTTACATACGTGTGCATGTACTTAGCATGTAGGTACCTACATTCCTGCTCAGAACGGGAAACCGCTCCTCAAAAGTAAGCTAGATCATATGCAGGTCTTATACAAAAGCTACGTACTTGCACCTTTTGGTGTAGAGACCATGGGCCTGTGGCGTCCAGATACCCGGAAGTTGGAAGCTGTTTATTAAAGAAATAGTTTCTAAGTTAGTCGACGCTAGAAGTGACCAAAAGGCTAGCGCATACCTCGGTCAGCGAAAAGGCATTGCCATCCAAAGAGTAGGTAAAGCATTCTGGACATCCCTCCCCTTGACAGCCATTGATCTTTGATATGGTTCTGCTATCTATGCGTAGTTGGTTCACTGATCAATAAGATTGGTTTCATATTATTTAGCTTTTAATAGTCTACTTATTTTTATGTATATCGTGTTTGAGTACCTAATGCAGGTAATGTATTATGTCTTTTTTTTAAAGAGAAATTTAGGTATAGTTTGGGAGAGCCGATTCAACTATGGCGACTACTACTTAAGTCAATAGGTATCAGGAAATAAACTATTATCGCTACGTATTACCTTTCGCTGAAGCTTCCGAATTATGCTTAGGTACTTTTAGCAATGTTCGTGACCACCCCGAAAGTAATTACAAACGTAAATTTACATACGTGTACTGTACATGTACTGGTCAGAACGGGTCTCAAAAGGTAGGTAGGTTATATACCGGTCTTAGGCACAGCCTTTTGGTGTAGAGGTCTAGGGTCCAGATGCCCGGAAGATGGAAGCTAGTTATTAAAGAAAATAGTTTCTAGGATAGTCGACGCTACAGGTAACCAGAAGGCTGGTGCGTACCTCAGTCAGCGATAACGCGTCACCATCCAAAGAGTATTAAGCATCCTGGGCATCCGTCCAGATTACAGCTATTGATCTTTGATAGGGTTCTGCTATACCTTTCTATCTATAGTTGTTTACCGATCACTAAGATTGGTTTCCTATTTGTACGTTTTTAATATTTACCTTTTTTTGTGTATAATATCTTGTTTGACTACCTATTGTTGCATTAAAAAAAGAAAAATTCTGAAAGATAATGGTATTGTAGTTGTAGGTAATTTTATTTAAAAAACGTAAATGAAAAAAAAAAAACATCTAGATTCTAGACCAAGAATCGAACCTTGACCTAATGTATGAAAATCTAACCCATTTTCTAAATGCGCTACGCGGCTTCTATGCGAAGCGATGAAAAAAGCAACTTCTATTTACCACTACAATCTATCCAAATACATATGTCAGCACAAGTCAGCGTAGTAAATCATTGTAAATTATTTCCACTTATCCCACAGGAACCCATTACTGGGATAAAAAGTATCCTATATGTTAATCCAGAACACATTCTATCTGCGTGCCAAATTTCATCCAAATCCGTTCAGCCGTTTATGCGTGATTGAAACACAAACATACAACCTTACAACCTCACAAACTTTCACATTTATAATATTAGTGAGATGAGATTATTGTTTTAATGTCACTATTTATCCTTTCTGTAACAAAAAACCAGTTTGAAACATTTCCGAAAAAAAAACAAAAAAACTGCTAATGATTATCAATTTCACCCTGTATACTTATAAAACATTTCCGTGACTGACTGACCGACAAGAAACATGAGGAATATAGATTCTACGGAGGATGCAGGGGTGCACTAAGAAAGGATCTTTCGATATTCCAATTTCACGCGTACGAAGTCGTGGGCATAAGCAAGTTCTGTAGGCCTACCATGGAGTTTTCACTGCACGTTACTACTTGCGGCGTCAATTTTGTATGACAGAATTAGTTCTCAACGTAACCACTAGGAGCGTTGTATAAAATTCAATACAAAAACTGTAGTTTACTACAGTAGTTTTACTGTAGTTTACTACAGTGTAAACTGGAGCCACAAACATAAAAATGTCGAAATATATTTTATCCCAAAAAAATCAAGGCGAAGGTCATCAATTTGATGTTGATGCGGAGTAAATTACTTACTTTGTTTGGGGACGCATTAATCAATAGAGGATGATTAATGGAAGCCAGCGCACGATCGCGATCGTTTGATGGATTAGCCCAGCCCCCCATATGGCTCTGCATAATTTGCTGAAAGCCGTCACCTGTGGCCTTGTTTGTTTTATCACCCACTATCGCGACTGTTAAACTTACATTTTCACCCTAAAACAAAGCAAAGAATACCTAACCCAGAAAGGTTAAATTACTCTTTGTTAAAATAATTTAGCACAGCATAGCATATGCTCACGACTATATTCCCTGAGGGGGTAGTCAGAGATATTCTGAAACTTCAGAACATCCACGTTTCACTAGTAGTACCGAAACTCTGTCCAGTGTGACGGGGAGTGAGCCCGTCGCCACATGTAATGGACAGTGGACAATACATGCCTCGAAATTGAAGTATGCAGTTTTCCTCACGATGTTTTCCTTCACCGAAAAGCCAAAGTGTTACAAATTGTAAAAACTCATTGGTACGAGTCGGCCTGGACGGGGATCGAACCATCGCCTCCTGCACGGCAGGCAAGATTACTCGCCACTGGACCACCACGGTAAAATAATTTATTTATGCATTAAAAGTGTTTGAAATTAATCTTCGTGAGATGAAGTTCAAATGAGTTCAATTATTGCGCACTGAAATTCAGATAGAATGCAAACCGGGCAAGAAAACTTGTTCAAAAAGTCTATGAAATATAATTTTGATGTTTTAGCTCGAATACTTTACGCTACGAGTATCCTTGCTGTTATGGCAAAGACATTCTACAGGGTTAATTTTATATCAATGCGGATAACTTCAGCATGTATTCTACTTATCAAACTGAACAACTTTCACTACGGAGCAAAATTCGAAATCGCGCATAAAAAATCAGCTGTCCCATACATTTGAGTCGAATAGGTATACTGC
The DNA here is from genome assembly GCA_922987775.1 of Agonopterix subpropinquella. Classification (NCBI taxonomy): domain Eukaryota; kingdom Metazoa; phylum Arthropoda; class Insecta; order Lepidoptera; family Depressariidae; genus Agonopterix; species Agonopterix subpropinquella. Next base: position 14,061,984 of record OV277701.1, on the reverse strand, counting down.
AGTTTTGTATGGGACCGCAGATTTTTTTTTCGCTATTTCGAAGGTGGCTCCATAGTGAAAGTTGTTAAGTTTGATGATTAGAATAGATGCTGAAGTTATCCGCAGTGATATAAAATTTACCCTGTATACAAGTCTGGTGAGTCCCATATTATGTCATTGTGTTATGGTAATCAAAACTAGGTATTTAATATTTATATGAAAATTCTAGTTTAGGTAACAGAAAGAAGAGTTGATTAATTATTTTTTATATATATAATATGGATTTTAGATCGTGTTTAAAATATTTCATGGACTTCAATTGGTTAAAAGACAATGCCAGGTTTCCAAAGAAACTTAAGTCACCAGCAGTGTACACATATGAAACTATATGGAAATAATAGTATTAATTCCAATTATTAAATTGGCAAAGGAAAAGGTTTATAGAAAGTTCGTGGTTTGCAATTCTACTCGTAGTTTCTGGCCGCATCTTCTCTACAGCGACAACACGTTCCGACGCGGTGGTAGCTTCAAAAAAAGAGTGTGCTTCAAGCTCCTATATTGAATAAATTATTTTTGACTTGACTTTGACTTTGACTCTGCGAAATTACGACAAAAATCATACAAAAACAATTTCTTTATCTTCGATAATAAAACAATTACTAAGTTCGAGTGATTAATGAATAGTGCGAGAAACCACAACCACCACACCACCACACCACTACACCACACGACACCACCACAAGTATCTCATCTCACTAATATTATAAATGTGAAAGTTTGTGAGGTTGTAAGGTTGTATGTTTGTGTTTCAATCACGCATAAACGGCTGAACGGATTTGGATGAAATTTGGCACGCAGATAGAATGTGTTCTGGATTAACATATAGGATACTTTTTATCCCAGTAATGGGTTCCTGTGGGATAAGTGGAAATAATTTACAATGATTTACTACGCTGACTTGTGCTGACATATGTATTTGGATAGATTGTAGTGGTAAATAGAAGTTGCTTTTTTCATCGCTTCGCATAGAAGCCGCGTAGCGCATTTAGAAAATGGGTTAGATTTTCATACATTAGGTCAAGGTTCGATTCTTGGTCTAGAATCTAGATGTTTTTTTTTTTCATTTACGTTTTTTAAATAAAATTACCTACAACTACAATACCATTATCTTTCAGAATTTTTCTTTTTTTAATGCAACAATAGGTAGTCAAACAAGATATTATACACAAAAAAAGGTAAATATTAAAAACGTACAAATAGGAAACCAATCTTAGTGATCGGTAAACAACTATAGATAGAAAGGTATAGCAGAACCCTATCAAAGATCAATAGCTGTAATCTGGACGGATGCCCAGGATGCTTAATACTCTTTGGATGGTGACGCGTTATCGCTGACTGAGGTACGCACCAGCCTTCTGGTTACCTGTAGCGTCGACTATCCTAGAAACTATTTTCTTTAATAACTAGCTTCCATCTTCCGGGCATCTGGACCCTAGACCTCTACACCAAAAGGCTGTGCCTAAGACCGGTATATAACCTACCTACCTTTTGAGACCCGTTCTGACCAGTACATGTACAGTACACGTATGTAAATTTACGTTTGTAATTACTTTCGGGGTGGTCACGAACATTGCTAAAAGTACCTAAGCATAATTCGGAAGCTTCAGCGAAAGGTAATACGTAGCGATAATAGTTTATTTCCTGATACCTATTGACTTAAGTAGTAGTCGCCATAGTTGAATCGGCTCTCCCAAACTATACCTAAATTTCTCTTTAAAAAAAAGACATAATACATTACCTGCATTAGGTACTCAAACAAGATATACATAAAAATAAGTAGACTATTAAAAGCTAAATAATATGAAACCAATCTTATTGATCAGTGAACCAACTACGCATAGATAGCAGAACCATATCAAAGATCAATGGCTGTCAAGGGGAGGGATGTCCAGAATGCTTTACCTACTCTTTGGATGGCAATGCCTTTTCGCTGACCGAGGTATGCGCTAGCCTTTTGGTCACTTCTAGCGTCGACTAACTTAAACTAAAACACTTAAACTGAAACTATTTCTTTAATAAACAGCTTCCAACTTCCGGGTATCTGGACGCCACAGGCCCATGGTCTCTACACCAAAAGGTGCAAGTACGTAGCTTTTGTATAAGACCTGCATATGATCTAGCTTACTTTTGAGGAGCGGTTTCCCGTTCTGAGCAGGAATGTAGGTACCTACATGCTAAGTACATGCACACGTATGTAAAACAATTGTAATTCGTTTCGGGGTGGTCAGGATCATTGGTACCTAAAGGTACCAATTACCTTTTTAAGCCTGCACCTGCAGTAAAACTTACTTTTAGTATAATGCTGAGGTTTTAGCGAAAGGTAATAATGATAATAGTGTATTACCCATAAAGTTACTATAGAGTGACTAACAGCTCAAAGAGCAAGATGCTATGTGTAATAGAAAGAAGTACGTGATGCGAGGCAATAGAACCGTTTTTGGGGATCTTATCGCAGGGTAAAAATTTGGTTTCTGTGATTATTTGCGAACCTAAAGTGAAATCGTAGATAATTTTGTGAAATACACTAACACTATTTTATTAAATTATCCACTATTTCACGTTAGATTGAGAATTATACAAAGAAATATAATTTTTACCCAGCCGATAATCTCCTGAAAACCTCCAAAAACGGTTTAATTTGACAACTCAAGTCAATTATTCTACTACTGTAAGGTTTAATAACTTTAATGATACAGCTACTGTACTGTAGTCGCTATAGTTGAATCGACTCTCCCAAAATATACTTTTCTCTATAAATTAATGAAAAACTTCTACACCTGTTCATCTTGACGCTTAGGTCAAGATTCAGAGACGTTTATTGAATTAATCGTTTCCTTATCTCAAAATTCATTCATTTTCAACGATACTTGGACTTAACTCAAAACGTCTCTGTTGTGTAAGGTGAATTGGAAAAATACAAAAAAATCCTCTGTCTTTTAACCTTTTCTAGCGTTCTTCTTTTTAGCGTTCTTTAATTTAATTGTAGTATCGTTTTCATCTTAAATTCTTAATAGATGGCGTTAGTCTTATTTTTAAAGCAAATGTGCAACAATTATTAATTCCAATACCACCGACTTTTTTTGTTTTCGCTGAAAAACCTTGAAAGCATGAGCTTAAAAACTAAGTTTATTATCGCGACATTGTCGTTGAAATTTAGATTTAGCTAAAGTTTATTCATGACCTTCTTATTATCTTATCTCATTATGGGGGCTGGCATGCCAGCAACACATCGACCCACTGGTATCTTTTGTGTTTACCCCTACATATTTATTTTCTTCACCCTTAAAAAATTTGGAAAATGAGGGAGACAATAGTATTCAGGGGAAAAAACCTATAATCTCCCAGTTTTGAATAACCATCTCTCAGGAGACACATACGTTTAGCCGCGAAAACATCGCAGTCACACAGCATTATGTATGTTCCATGGTTTCCTCCTCATCTCCGCACGCTCGGCAAATGGGATCTAGGGTGAGCTTTATCGTGCCTGTGGCGTACTGCCCGGTGAGGACTCCGATGATTGCACGAGCTTTGCTCCTGCTGTTGTTCAGTATGACCTGTGAGATTCGTGGTGTTATATTGCTGATAGTGTTGCAGACCCAATAGGCTAGACCATTCTAGCCATGTCTTTTATCAGCCCATTCCTTAATGGCCATTCTAATGTTACATGCCGGGATTCCTAAACTTGGTTCTGACCATGATCTTAGACGAGACATGAAACAAAATCACTTGTCCACGCTGACGAAGTTGCGGGCAACAGCTAGTATTTTATAAATTCTTACTAAATTTAACTTGACGTACATTCCTCTGGGCCTAAATCCGGCGTCCCCCATTGAAAATAAGATGAAACTTCGTTTGTATTCAGCGCGCGGGCCTACACGCAGTAGGTATAAATATACTCTTAAAGACAATAATCATAACATAACTGAGTTCATTATAATTAAAAATAATATATTACATAGACCAACATATTCGTAGAAACCTAAGTTAAAACTCGACGAATTTTCGCTGAGCTGATATACTTAGTACAAACAATCCTGCCCTTATTGTTCAAAAGAAAAAGAATTATTATTTTCTTTCCTTTTAAAGATTTGCCTTAGAAATCTGTTAACAAGGAATAAGCAGGACCTTTTTATACGGTCGAAGTATTAGGTTGCCTCCAGCGGTTAGGGCGGTAGATTGGCAGCTCGCAAATCCGAACAAATCCCGCCAAGCCTTCCGCCCATACAAAAAACATAATCGAGTATCAAAACATCGACATAACAACATGTATGTTACATACTTTGTTATGATGTTATCTTCATGCGTCTTCAATATTTTTATCCACTTATAAGAAATCGGCCAAGTGCTGCTAGTCGGACTCGCGAATCGAGGGTTCCGTATCCATACCAGCATATTAAAAAATGCCCCCAATATCCTTAGCGTGGACCAGACACACACTTAGCCGGTGTTATATATTTTTGTATTTATTTAGATTAGAGTATGCTCTACCTACACTGTTAAGAGCACTGTCCGCCCCTGTAGAGTTTACTATAACCAATTAATCACACCAAGTCTACGCTTGTCAAGTATGTATCACCGTTTTTACGATAGAGCAAAAAGAAATAACCTGGTTAAAAATACGTCTTTTGTATGGAATCTCCCTTAATTGTTTACTACTTTTGTTCTTAATTTATTTTGTTGGCAAATCCAGAATAACGACACATATTCCTATTACGGCTTAAAAGATACAGCCCTTTAGAGAGCTAAGACGGACGGACGGACGGACAGCGTAGGCTTGGTGCTGTTGGCAGAAACCTAATAAAACCGGTCAAGTGCGAGCACCGAGGGTTCCGTACCACACCACCACAGAACACAACATTATTAACTTAGAAAAAAAAAAGTTTTTTGTCCGGGACCTTTAGCGCGAGATCGACTCACACTTAGCAGGTTTTTAGTATTTGTTGTTATTCTGTAGAGTTTGCTCTATAATCACACTAAGTTTGACGCTTGTATGTATTACCGTTTTTACGATAGAGCGTGAAGAAAAAAAGTTGATAAAAACTAGTTTCTTGTTGAGAACCCCCCTTAATTTTGAACTTTTTGTCATTTTTATTATTTGTTAACAAACCTGCCGTAATAACGCATAATCTGAGAAAATTTGAACTATCTATTACGGTTCAAAAGTTACAGCCCTAAATAGGTGTCCTACCTATTTAGGGCTGTAACTTTAACGGACGGACGGATGGATGGACGGACAGACGGACGGACAGACGGACGGACAACGTAGGCTTAGTTATAATAGGGTCCAGTTTTCACCCTTTGGGTACGGAACCCTAAAAATCAATAATTTCAATAACGTGAAGTGCAACGAAACAAATCTGATGCACTTAAAACGACAAACAACACATGCGACCTGACCTGACTGGCACAGATTGATTTCTATTGCAACATGGAGGATCCTTTAGCAACAATGGAACAGTATCCATCTCCTGTCAATTCCCATCGGAAAACAATAGAATGCATTCGTGTCGTCAAAATTCGCGATTGCTATGAAAATACGGAAACATAAAAATTGGTTTGATTTTACGACATTTTCGCAACGTAGTCAAGCTGTTTCATTTCTCTCAATGCTCTTCAGAATGTAAACATTTTACATTGAGTTTTGTTAAAGTTATAACCTGTAGCACAGTATTTAAGAAAGAGTATCTAGTACTACATATAGTAATATAGTATGGACACTCCCTAAAAGCTAGCTGACAGTATACATACCAAATACGACGTGTACTCCATTGTGTGAGAGACTTTATTGTGTCAATTCGGACAAAAAAATTGCTGAAATTTTTATGAGACTTGGAGTCTAATAGTATTTAAGGTTTATGGAAAACAGTATAACATTTTGCAACAGGTCTGTTATACCGAATCACTCAATTCAAGGTAGATTATATTCAAGGTGTGCTGTTTTTTATTAGTTTTAAGATATTGCTGCGCCCTTCCAGGGTTTATGTGTGTACTGTACCATACTTATTTTAAGATCTTATGTAACCACATAACGCAATAAATGATATGATATGATTATGATAAGTATTAGCATCAAAGTGTACATTGATAATTGTTATCGGGTGGTGAGGTGCTAAAAGGTTTGTCCGCCGTAATTGTGCATATGTGGCGTTCCGGGCGACCGCATGTTTAATTTTGCAAATGTTATTACTAGGCTCGTATGGGTCGCGGTAGAGTATTCCCGTACCTACCGAGTAGTTATACCTTAGAGCATTCGAACGGGAGATGGTTTAAGTACAGCCAGCAGCAAAAAGATGTATACACTTTAGTACTATGACGTAGAACAAAACTGTATACATCTTATTGCTGCTGACTGTACATAGCTTAAGCACTTTCTCTTCTGCCAAAGTATATTTATAATCGTATAATTGAATTTGCATTCACCATACTTAGCTGCAGTGGGTGGATACGGGCTGAAAATGATGATGATGATGATCCTTAGCTAGTATCCACCTACTGCAGGACATAAGCCTCCTCACCTTTTTGCCATTCTTCTCGGTCCTGTGCCAATCGCATTCAGATTTTACCGACGCTTTTCCAGATGTTGTCAACATAGTTGTACGACCCCACTCCTCTGTTGCCTAATCTCGGCCACTCGGAATTCGCATTGTCAGTTATCAACGCGAATTAAATTTGACACCGCACAATTTTATTGTCTCTCCCACAAGCTAAGCCAACATGCACAATAGCTAAGCTATAGATGTGCTATTTGTGAATCTCACACTTTCAAAATCATGATCGAATGATGCATAATAATCCATAGTAATTTTGTCATTTTCTACTGCTGATTTGAACGTGTGACTTTCAAGACTACCACTACTAGTATTTTATTTTAAACTAAGACTGCACATAGATCTGAACAAATTTTACTATTTTTTAATAAAAATCTGCTGTTTTATACATTTGAGGCGTTTATATAGAAGTGACGTGGCGAGGGCAAGTAGCGGGTGACGCGGGGCGGCGCGGACATTATGTCACGTCGCTTCAGGAGCAGCCTTTTTTTACAGTTTCAGATTTGAACCCATAGTAAACATTGTACAGTTTGATGGGTAGAGTCTAAGTTTAAAAGGATACTAATGACTTCAAATTCACCCTGTTTAATAACACAAAAAAGTGTATAGACAAATTAGAGCAATGCAGTCTCTCGTGTGAATGCTCTCAGAGAAGAGGGCACGTGGCGTGCGTGTGCCAAACAAGCCACAAAGGCGGCTAATTAAGCGACTAGCAGTCCAGATGAGTGAGCTTAGTACCTTATTGCTTTGAGGCCTGGTTATCCCAGCGCAAGCGTCTCTTTCTTACAAGCATAAGTTTGCAATTAGCCATCCCATTTCAATTGAAAGCAGGATCGCAAAAAACCGTGTCAATATCTTTTCTCTTGGGTGTTTGGGATAAATAGCCTCAGAATAATGTAGACAATGTCCTTTTGTTATTTTTCATGTATTTTTTTTATTTAGAGTGTTAATAATCTTTAAGTAAAACTTGAAAAATAGTTAAAAACTTACCTACGTTTGAATGGTTTTATGAGCAAGAGAAGTAATAACTATCGTGTTTTGAGCCTAAGAATAATCAAGAACAGTTCATGAACAACAACATATATTTTTTCTGTATTATAACAACTACTATTTTATGCCTTTATACTCAACCAAAAACAGGTCGATTTGAAAGTACCAGCCCTTAACTGTCTCCGTGGTCTAATGGTCTAGGGTTGGACACCTATAAGTTTTTCCCCATTGGTTAGGACATTGCAGGCTGAATCATCTGTCATTTGATTGCCTGAAAGAAAGATGATTCCTCTCTTCGGATGACACGTTAAGCCGTTGGTCTCGATATCTGGTGGTAGTATTCGGTAATAACAACCACGTCAGATGCCGTAAGGCGGTTTGAAAAAAACTCTCACACCAAGCCTTGCTGCCTACACGATAAGAAGAAGTAGGTACCTTCATGGTCCATGAAAATAAATATTTTCATGGACAACCACTCACTCCACTAACTTGTTTCTAAATTCATAGATATGAATCAACTTTATAGTGTTTCTGCAACTGTAAACCCGGTATGAGATTGCTATCTTTATAGAGCTACAAAGCTTTGCAATGTTGTTTTTTTTTTTGATGTGCCAGTGCCATTGCCTCAAGATCGAGTTTTCAGCTTATGTGCTTCGCAGTTTAGTCGAATAATGCGTCAAAACATGACTATTAAATAGTTTGCATAGATATACTACTTCCTGACTCTATGATAGTTTGGTCTAATCCATGAAAGACGACGAATTTTTCGCTTACGCTGGTAGACGGAATGTCAGTTGTAACCGGGTATGAGATAGCAACAGTCATAAAATCCTATAAAATTTATATGAAGTGACTCCGGAGTCAGGTGGCCGTCCTAGTACAAAAACCCTAAAAAGTGGTTCTTTTTGCCTGTAAAAAGAAACGCTGCCGTTTGTTCGAATTTTCATTTTTAAAAAAGTAGTACGCGATATTATCAATTTTTCGCAATTTTGATGTTAGGTTCGTAGTGAAAGTTGTTCAGTTTGATGGACTGAAGCACCCCTTAAAATAGAAACTCTGTTCCCAGTTCTACCGCATAGATATACTAGTGCCGGTGGTTCTTTCAGTCCATGACCATGTGCACTTAACACTTTCGCTGCTAAGCTCAAAACAATGACACTCGCGCAGTGCTAACACTGTGGAATGCTATACAATTCTGACTCAACGTTTGAGTCGTGCGCACTGCGGCCCATTCGTCGCTGACCTACTACGTCTCACCAACGTACGATGTGTTACCTGTAGGCCTAGCATGTCACCCCCGAGAGAACGATAAAAATCGTGATGCTTCGTCTTTCTTACTTTACGTAGGAGTAGGCCACAAACAGCACGCATATTTAAGGCCTTTCTCGTTTTGTCGCTTTGTCGTGCTGGGCATGCTAGCCGTACCTACAGACACCCGTGGTTCTATTATACTGTAAAGCGTAATATGAATAAACCTCCTCGCATGAAGAATAAATCCCTAAAGATTTTCAAGAAAACAATAAACGTATAGTTAGCAGCTACTTGACAATTCAAACAGACTTTGGTTACGAGAGGTGCGAAATTAAAGTCAGTTTGCTGTAACCCTTCTTGAACCGATCCCGGAGTAACTTGGAGCTCTACCGGTACCAGGAGATAACTTTGGAATTAGTTTCCACGAACAATCTCCTATTGTTCACCCATTCACAACAACTGTTTAGAGGAAGTAAGTGAATACAATCAAGTATAGTTTACGTAAGTCTGTGGAAATCGCGGCGGCGCGGCGGGTTAAAGATTTTATGGCAGAGTTGACAAAGAATTTATTGATTCGAAAAATAAACAATATTACAAGTTAATTAAAAATTCCGACTCGCATTTATGTACGATTCGTAACAGGCTTCTCGGTGAAGAAAAACATCGTGAGGAAATATGCGTGCTTTAATTTTGAGGTATCTAGTATTGTACCCACTGTCTATTATAAGTGGTGACGGGCTCACTTCCCGTCACACTGGAGAGAGTTTTGGCACTACTAGTGAAACGTGGATGTTCTTAGGTTTCAGAATATGTCTGTCAGTGGTTCCGGCTTAGAATGGAGCACTCCATTTCTTCTCGTGGGTGTCGTACGAGAGGCTTTCATGAGCAGTGTATTTGTGGGCGAAAGGTTAGCTAGCCACCTAGCATCACTTTACTTCGTTATTCCACCTTGAAACCTTCAAAAATGGCCTTCAATAAAATTTGAAATTGTAGCAATGTTTCTAACTATACTCTGAAAGATTATGGGCGTGAGTTTACGTAATTAAAAATACAAACAAAACAGTGCAGGTAGGTTAGGTTCCAAGTTTTTATTCACATCAGGTGACTCCAAATTGCCTGGAAACCATTTAATAATTTGCTAAATTGCTTTAAATTTTTGGTAACTGATATTGTGGCAATTTTCTCGTAAACAAACACCTAGAGGGCACGTTAGAAAACAGAAGCAAAATAATGTTGGTTACGGTAATTCTTGGGAAAATAAATTTTGGTTTTGGTTAATATTTGATCCAATACTGTCGCGAAGTTTCTCTGGACTTTCCAGCTGCTTGCTGCCTCTGAGTGCATTTGGCTTCGATTCGACGAGACGTCTGAAACTTTTGATTAGTCGATTCGCAACCATTTCGCAACACGAATTCTTGTTGTTTGTTTTAGTGTTACTGTAGTAATTTAGCTAGAGAATTCTTATTTTTGTTAAACCTTTTCAGATTCTTCATCGGTTAAATTTAATTAAACGTTGGCCCTTTCATTTGTAATCTCTCAAAGCACTCAGATTATTATTAATTCCATTTCATTTCATCGTTCACTTGATTCGTATTTATTTAAAATGTTTTTAAGTAAGGTTTGAATTAGGGCTATCATTACCTCGAGCTTGATAGTTGCCATAATTGAAAAGTTTTATAAATCAACATTTTTTGGTACTTAATCAGTAAGAGACTGCTCTAAGCAGGGGTGTAAAAATGCGCTACATACTTAAAGAGTTGCTTCAAACTTTCAAGTTTGCTATAGCTATACTTTCTTTAACTTTAACTTTCACTTTAACTTTACCAATATTGAAAACGTGAAATAAGAATCGGACGTTCCAAAGAAAACCATAGCGATACTTAGTTGTTCAGTTTGATGGTCTGAAGCACCCTTAAGTATGTAACCAAAGATTTTTTTTTAACTATACGGCCTAAAAAAAATCTTTGTATGTAACGCATTTAAGTTTATACCCTGTATAACATATTCTCTGACAGTTTTACATACCTATAAGTTAATCTACTTCATTCTAAACGCACTACTACACTGCTTTAGCTTTTCAAAGTTATGCACTAACATGTGAAAACGTTGTTAAATTGTGAAGTACAATGTTAACAATGTAGTTAAAATTTAACTCAAACGTAAATTCGAAATGTCGTCCACATAGACCTACACCCAGTCCAGCTATTTATACATTTCACGGCAGTCACAAATTTATATGCAAGAGTATATATTTGGCGCGAACTAAATTTAACCCCAACTTCACGGTTATACGCAGTTTAATATGCGTTACTAAGAATTCTGTAAAAATAAATAAGACTATAAACATTTCTCACAGCAATGGGTTTGATTGCAATTACCGACTGAGGAATTAAGAGTCCTTTTTCCGTTCAGTGGCGCCCTTATCACAATATTAAAAGATTTCTGACTATGGGGATATTATATTATGTATGCCTACCTACTGATCGCGCGCTCCATACAAGCGAAATTTCATTATATTTCGGATATCAATCTATTAAAGTCAATGAATTTTTCGATTTAAAAAGCAATATCTGTGCTTTACATTTATCAGATTTCCGTTAAAATATATAGTTTCAATGCTAGGATTAATTTAGGATTTGTATGGAAAACTTTGAGCTTCGATTACTTTGAAAGTAGCTTTGAAATTATAATTATTTTAACGGAAATCTGGCAAATGCAAAGCACTTAATTAAATTGGTTTCTAGATCGAATTGATTAATATCCCAAATATAACGGTATAATATCCTCTTGATCAAAACCAAACCAAAATGAAAAAATGCTATTCCAACAACCCTAAAAGCAATTTTTACCCAACTGCGCCAGAAGGAGCGTCATGATTTTATAGAATACTTTTATAGCTCTATTTTAAACATTCCACTTTTAAGAAATGGAAATAAAATATGTAGAAGTGGGCATTTTTTTTTTTCAAATTTTCATGTTTTATAGACCTATAAAAAACCTATAAAAGTATTGTATAAAATTGTTTCAAGGCATTTGTAGTAAGATGGAGTAGCACTTTTTAAATGTAGGTTTTCTTGATTGAGAAATCTTAAATATTGTGATGAAGGCGCTACTGAACCACAAAAACCGATACTTTATGATTATGACTGAACGGTGAATGGACTCTTAATGTTTGTAATCAAAACATAATTTCGCAGCCAACTTCCTCTTTCGCAGGAGTTGAATTTTTTTCAGCGCTAATTAAAATTGTATATCGTTTTCAGATGAATATTTCAATAGTTGCAGGTACTTTTTATTTGAGTTTTATTTCGTGCAGTTTTTAACATATTATAAATTAACTGTGTACTGCGTAGGTACTGTGCAAAATATGTTCCGATACGGAATATTTAAGACTAAAGGTTCTGATCAGTTTTCCACTTGCGGCGAATTATAATACTTACGGTAATAATTATAATACTCTGGTGATAATGATAATACTAAACCCAGTTTACTAAGCCAGAGTCGGGTAAATAAATAGCCTATTTTCATATAGAAACTTCAATGAATGGCGTACTCTGTCCAAAGAAGTGTGTCGAAGTTGACATTAATTTTATACATAGTGTTAGTGTCAACTGTTTCATAATTTTAAATGGTGATTGTGATTGCTGTTTGATGATGAAATAGTGATTTATGTGTTGATGTTTTGTACTCTTGATACTAAACAAATTTCTTCAATGAACCGATGCGATGGGAACTTTAAAAAAAAAAATGTCTGCTTTTAAAAAATTTAAATCTGCTTTTACATTGTCTTTCCTATTTTCTTACAGGTTTCTTGGGGAAAGTTGTTCAGTATCATCATATTATGAATATGGTACATACAGGGTGTTAGGGTAAACAGTTTTGCATTACTTTAAGGGGTGATTGTACCCATGATACTGAACAACTTTATTAAAGAAACTTATAGGAAATTCGCAATTTTTTTTTTTAGTTTCCGTCCTAAATGCAATCAGCTGACCGAATGTTTGTATGAAAAGTGAAAAAAAATTGCGAGTTTCCTACAGGTGTCTTTGGGAAAGTTGTTCAGTATCATGGGTACAATCACCCCTTAAAGTAATGCAACTGTTTACGCTAACACCCTGTATAAACGAAATCAAATTAAATCTTGTATTTGTATCTACTAATCCAGTTTAGTAGTATGTCAGTTATGACATGGACCAAAATATAATGTAAATAATAAACTAGGTAGGTATGTACACATATACTTGATTATGACTGTTATTGTGCTGAGTCCCGCAATGTTCTGCAAAATGAGCAATGTTGTTTGCATAATTGAATGATCCTGTTCAATCTGATGTTTCCATTTACGTATAATTGCATCTAAATGTTTAATTCTGCGATACTGACAGGTTTAGATTACATTATTTCAATTTCATAAAGGTATTATTCGATAACGTATGTAAGTACCTAACTTCCAAATCATGGGTCTTATTTTATCTCGGTAGATGTTTCAAACAGTGTTTGTCTTCTAGACACTGACGCGACGTTCGTGGACGTACACACGGCGACACATCAAGCTATACAAAACCAACATAAGCTGGCTGCGCGTAGGTCGAGTAACGTATAATGTCGCGCGGCCAGCTTATGTTGGTTTTGTATAGCTTGATGTGTCGCCGTGCGTACATAATTTCGGGCATAATATACCTAGGCCTCCTCCATATTATTTCCCCATAACGTTCTGTCCCTCGGCCTACGCATCTAGTTGCAACCTGAGTGTCGCCTTATATCACTGACCCATCTTTCTGGTGGGTCGCCTCTACCCCTTGTGGTTTCTCTGGGCCTCCACTCCAGTATTCGGGGATAAAGTCGTGAGTGCATGCATTTTGATTAAGTGGAATATTATAAACCAACACAACATGAAATGGGCTTTTATAGCGCTCTAGTGTAGCAATTATGTATTCACTTGACGTTTGAATAACAAGATTAATAACATCTTAAACTTGAAGCTCATACTATGTCATTGTAACTAGAACGACTAAGTACTGTATAACTAAGTAGGTACGTTGTCACACACATACGTTGAACTGTCACAACTTTGTTCATACTGGACTTTATACTGGTAAGGTTTAGGAGAAAACTTTTTAATAACAAACATTTTACACGTAGGTACGTACATAATCTTGAGACCGTATTCCCTTACGTAGTGGTAAAAAACTTTTTCTAGGATCTTAAGTTAATATATTTAAGTATTTGCTATTAATTAATCCTAAGTATACCGAAATGTAATATTTGAGAATACATACATAAAATTTATTGCACCACTTACCCCCTTAGACAATTTATATAGGGACTCGCCTTGCGGTAGCATTTCCCCTCTGCCACGGTATAAGAACAATTGATCTTGTGCATTTACACCCAATTTTATACCTTATCACTAAACGGGACAGCCTATAATAGCGAAACAATAATTTTGAACTTAGAACGTTTGGGGTTCACACGAGACTACTTTTCATGATTTTTAACATTGAAAATTTGAATCTAAACTTATGACTAATAAAACCCAGAGATGCGGATTTCATGTCACCTCGCCCCCCGCAAAAAGTGGCAGAAATGTTTCTTACTAGAATGACACGCGTAACTCGTCCCTATATAAATTGTCTAAGCTCACACCAAAACGCGTCATAAGATCTTCGCTAAATTGAAATGGGACCAACTCGGGGGTAAATTCTTCAGTACAAAAAAGAAATCATCCAAATCAGCCGAAGTTATCGCGTAAAATACAGACGAAGAAATGGGTTCAAAAAGAGAGTCAAAAAACTTAACTAAAATACTTTGAGTTTGATGTATTTTTGCTAACCCTAGAATTTTAATGAAAATGTAAGCATATGCAGTATGCTCACGACTATATTCCCCGAGGGGGTAGTCAGAGATATATTCTGAAACCTCAGAATATCCACGTTTCACTTGTAGTACCGAATGAAAATGTTTCCATGGTAAATATTTTTTTTTTTTGGTATAATAGGTAATTAATAACTTATTGTACATATTATATCGAACCTATTGAAACCTAACCATTATTAGAGTGTAGTCATTTCAACATCAATCACAACCAAATTAATTTGGAAAGTTAATAATTATGACATGAACGTTTTATAATGTCGATTATATAGGTTGTTGTAGGTAAGTGACAGCCTAGCAAATACTAAAACGGTCAATTCAGACCATCAAACTGAACAACTTTCACTATGGAACCACCCTCAGGGAAACGTGGAAAAAAATAAGTTGCTCATACAAAACATCTGTACCTAATCTACTCAAATGTGTATGAAATAGCAGACTTTTTCCACGATTCCTGAGTTTGGCTCCATACTGAAAGTTGTTCAGTTTGATGGTCTGAATTCACCGTTTCAGTATTTGCTAGGATGTCACTTACACCCTGTATATCAATAGTTAAAGTTGTTTATGTACCGATCATCATCATCATCTCAGCCGATGGACGTCCACTGCTTGACATGGCCTCCCCCAAGGATCGCCATAACGACCGGACTTGCGCTGCCCTCATCCGACGGGTTACCGCTGCCTTCACCAGGTCGTCGGTCCACCGTGTGCCTACCCACGCTGCGCATTCCGGTACGCGGTCGCCACTCGAGAGCTTTTCGGCCCCATCGGCCATCGGTTCTGCGAGCAATGTGCCCCGCCCACTGCCACTTAAGTTTAGCAATTCTTTGGGCTATGTCAGTTACGTCGATATAGGTCATTAAATAGTTAAAGCTAGCCGATATTAATCGGCTACAATTACCTTCATCCTTACAAATATTTTCCCTTTGGTTATATCCCAAACAAAAACTACATACCTACAATGGGATTATGATCACCATTTTCGTTTGCAACCCCTCTCCATAGCTTTATCTGTGCCACAGGATACAAAGAGGGTGGAAAAGGATTTTATTTCACATAAATTTTTTAACAGAAAGGGACACAGTCATGTTGTGTATGAGGATTATAGAGGGTTCCTACGTCAACCCCGATGCTGTGGGAAGATGATTGTATATATTTTATGCTTTTCCACTCAAATTAGTACTGTATCTATTGTTTCGATTTCGAATTTATCCCGTAAAGCCCTTCTACAGGGTCCAACATGCTGACGGCTTTTTAAGAGGATGATCAGACCATTTATCGAACTGAGCATATTAAGAGCACTCTGTATCTATCGGTATACAGGGTGTAAGGAAAAGTATCATTAACCTTTAAACCACATTATTATTATTGATTATTTGTGGTTGGGCTATTGCAAGCAAGGGTCGTTGTAGCACGGAGACCAGCGCTGGTCCGTTTGTGTTCGCCCCAAGCTCACCCATATTTACGCATACCTCCGAACTTATGGTATTTTCTTTTCATTCTCGGGAATGCAGGTTTCCTCACGATGTTTTCCTTCACCGCCGAGCTAGTAAATGATAAATACAACCGTACATAAATTCAAAAGAACTTAGTGGTACAGGCCAGGAATCGAACCGCGGCCTCAGGATTGAGTCGCTAGCTCTCTTCCCTATGGGCTATCATCGCTCTTTAAACCACATACTCTACCCATCAAAAAGAACAACTTTGACTATGAGAGCAAACATTCCTGTCAGAACAAAAAAAATCAACGGGTTGCACTCCGGGAGTACAGGCAGAAGTGAAACTAAGAGATCTTACATCTTACGGATTGTCACGTGACGTCACTGTTCTGACGCGAGTTTAAAATTTTTTACCGATCCCAAAATCTTACGTCATGTCTTACGAGTTTTCGATCAGGTCACGTGACGTCACGGTCCTGACGCGAGTTTAACATTTTTTACCCATACCAAAAAATGCACAACGCCGCTAAAGAAGTTTTCACCTCAAAAATCTTCTGTCTCTTACATTTGAGTCGTGTAGTTTGCAATACCTTTTAGTTCTAGTTAGTATGGAGCTGCTGATTCAGAGTTTAGGCTTGAAGTCCAATTGACTAGGTTTAATTGATTTCATAAGATGGCCTTTCGATTTTCCTCGCCATATCTATTTACATACGAAAACTTTAGACTGAATCCCTTTCAGTCAGAAACATTGTTACAACAACCAGTTGTAAGGCTATATGGCAGGCATACTAATTATTATTTTTTTTTACTACGGTAATTACTAATCTCCATTCAGGAATTCGAGCGACAAAATGTAAACAACGGTGATACCAGTGTAGAAAATACCATCTCGAGACGGAAGAAAACTTATCTCCGGAATGAACAACAGTAAATTATCTATTGTACTCGCAAAGGATTACGAGAAATTAAATGTTAATTTTGTATGGAAAATAATTTTTAAAAACGCAAGTTATAATTTATTTTAGATTAAAAGAAAGCGTGACTGTAAATATTTTATTTCGTGGTCTGGCAACAATCAGATATTTTAGACCTTTGGTTCGTTTTAACAAAGTTCTTAATGAAAAAGTTTTTTATTGTAAACAATAACGTAAACGCGTCTGTTGATTGTTTAATACCTTCGTCTGAGTCCGTACGCTATGCGCGGATGCTACGCATAGCACAAAAAGCCCACACAGACAGAGTAGCGGGCTACATAACGTAATTTAAAAAATTTCATTCAAATTGTCACGATTGTTTTTATTATTTATACATAGACAATACATTTTTAATGTTAACTAATGCAATTTATTATATGCTGTGCCGACATAATTTTATTCTTAATAAATGCACCAAAGGTTTTTGACCACGTAATGTCACTTTGACAGTGACATTTCTTTGTTTACATTTTGTCGCTCGAATTCCTGAACGGAGTATAAGTATGTAAGTTAAAGTTTATTAAAAACTCGGCACCACCTTTACCTACAAACACTGTCGTAAATTATAACACCAAGTAAAACTCTAAGTTAAAAGCAAAAAATCTGTTGTCCAATCCAAATAAATCTGTTTAAAAAGGGCTTTAACTGTTTTAATCCTTTCTGACGTCGTTCACTGATCATTCGCTCACGGACCCCGGCTTGACAGCGACCCCACTTGTTTTTCCTAACAACGGCTCGCCATTAACTTCGTCACAAATTACTCCGTTGAAAATGACGGCCTCATTTAAGACTTAGCGAAGATTACTTATTGTTGTATCTCGTGAATTCTCGTGGTTTAAGAAATTACTCGTGACACCGTTATGGTCTTAAGTTTAATACAAATTGCATTTTGACGGTTTTGGCTGCCTTCTAAATTAGGCTGGCTAATAGCCCTGACCTTATCATAACGCTGTGGTTATTGAGAGGGTATCACTCGTAGTGTTACTCTACCCCTAAGTATTGAATACCTATTTTAAATAAAAAGTAAAGCTAACTTCGTTATCCGTAACTTCGTCAGAGTTGACTCTAACAAGTGTCAATCAATCAATCAATCAAATATTCTTTATTTTACACCAAATCATGAACATTAAAAATACAGAGAAAGAAATAAAGGAATAAAGCGGCACTAGTGTCTTGGGTTAATCTAGTACGTATAATCTGTATATCCCAAAATCCAGATCCATTCAATCATATTTTATGTGTGATGACTTCATCAGTCATCACAAGAATCCAAACTTTCATATTTTTAATATAATATTAAGTAAGTAGCGTGGGAAAGCACCCCACAAGATGTACCCCACCTGGCCCCTATTCAAAAAACGTTACAATTGTAATTTACAATTACAATTCAGGGTACATTGCTGGTTAATATTGACTCTAAACATGTAGTAGGTAATTTGTCACTAACATTATCAGCAATGTACCCTGAATTGTCATTGTAAATTACAATTGTAACGTTTTTGAATAGGGGCCAGGTGGGGTACATCTTGTGGGGTGCTTTCCCACGCTACTGTGAAGTACCTAAGTGACTACTGTGTACTGGTGAAGGCGGCGGGAACCCGTTAGATGAGGGCAGCGCAGGACCGATCGTTGTGGCGATCTTTGAGGGAGGCCTATGTCCAGCAGTGGACATCCATCGGCTTAGATGATGATACAAAAAATTAAATCTAGAACTAGCGACCCGGCTTCGCACGGGTGCAATGCTGATATAAACCTTCCTCTTGAATCACTCTATCTATTAAAATCCGCATCAAAATCCGTTGCATAGTTTTAAAGATCTAAGCATACATAGGGACAGACAGACAGCGGTAAGCGACTTTGTTTTATACTATGTAGTGAAATACTGTCAAGGCTATGAGGTTCAAGTCTGCTACCTACAGGCAAGGATCGGGACACGTTGTGTTCTCTTATTTCGGAGGCAAACACCCATCTTTTGGTCGCTGATCGAGCGACGTTAGTTAATTAGAAACTATTATTTGAGGGTTTGGGGCCTTGACAGGCTCACTAAGCCAGTGCCACTTAGACCATCGCTGGTCCTTTGTGAACGCCCTTTTTATAGTTCCTTACCAATCCCCACTGCGGCCAGAAATCGTACCTTAGTAGGATTTTGGTCGGGACGGTTTGTATTTCATCTGGTGTCAATACCTGCCTACCCAGATGAGTACTGCGTTTGTACATCAGGGGAATAAGAGGAGTTTCCATCTCCTCCTTGCAGAATCTGCAGCTGGTCGTATCATTCAATTTCAGTGTGTGCATGTGCTTGTTTAATTTGCAGTGGCCTGTGAGTCACCTTGCTATTGTACAAAGATCCTTGCTGAGGGCAAAGAGACAGTTCGCAAGTTTGCGATTGTAGCCTTTGATAAGTGCTTTGGAGCGGCAAATTTCTGGGGTTGGAAACTATAATTAAATGTCATATATCTAAGTAGAATGTAAGTTCTTTGATGGATTAACGATATAACAATAGATAGATAGTATATTAGTTGCCTTGCGGTTTGCGGTCGTCACCGCAGTCGATCGTACGGAATCCGACGCCTACAATATTGCGATTATTGAGGAAAACAGGGCAGGGTGAATGTAACATAATATACAAGCGGAAGGTGAACTTAAAGGTATCATTTTCTACAATGATTAGGAATTTTTAGTGATTCTAAACATAAAAATAATAATTTATAAACGGTTATTTCAGACAGGCAACATAAATGTTCATTTGAAGGGTTTTAGAAAATGTTTTAGTGGGGTTTTACAATTTTGACGCACCGTCTTGAATTTAATTAAAAAGAAATTAATTACATTGAGATCAAAATTAAATATACGAAACATTTATTATTTAGTTTTTTTTTCTTTTGTGATCCAACTAAAATAAAATATATAATCTTTATCTGTTTTAGATTAAGACTTTACATGAAAAAAATCTTGTAAAGTTACGGGTAAATGGCAGACCTGAATAATTTCCCTTAAACAAACATAAATATTTGACTTTCAGAAAAGGTGCTGCTTTTTTATAAGAATCAGAGTCCCCTTGTAAGTTGGGTCATGTTCCAGGGGATCAGTTTACAAATAAACTCAGATCCGTTTATTTGTACGGACGACGGAGCTTTTTTAACTTAGTATTACATTTTCCTCGTTAAATCGATCAATAAAAAAGATATTTTGTAGGTACTTTAATCAGATAGTAATAATTTTAAATTAGTAAGTAAATAAATATAAACGAAATATTTATCGATCAACAAACTGATCTGTGTGAAACAATTTCTTTCCGATTGGAGTGTCACAAAGTGTCATCCATTATTGGATTAAAGGTAAGTAACATGATTATTATGACAGGCTTCTTTATCATTGTTTGTCTATAGGTATTTATTTACGAGTGTGGCTAGGCCTCATTTAATAAACATGACAATTGTAATTTGCAATTTCAATTCAGAGTACATTGCTGGTTACTTTTTCTACTTCTATCGAGTCGATGGGTAATATGCAATTATTTTTACATTTTTCCTGCCCAATATTT
The DNA here is from genome assembly GCA_922987775.1 of Agonopterix subpropinquella. Classification (NCBI taxonomy): domain Eukaryota; kingdom Metazoa; phylum Arthropoda; class Insecta; order Lepidoptera; family Depressariidae; genus Agonopterix; species Agonopterix subpropinquella. The sequence continues at coordinate 14,041,325 of OV277701.1, read as the reverse complement.
TGCCACGCGGATGGGCTGGTTACTAATAAAATTAAACATGGAGTGCAGTAGTTACCATCTGTCCTAACATTCTCAGCATTGTTATTGTAAATTAAAATTGACACTTTTATTGAATATGGCCCTAGTCTACATTATATACAGGGTGTAACAAAACACCCTAGTAATACTTAAGGGGGTGCTTCAGACAATCAAACTGAACAACTTTCACTATGGAGCCAACGTCGAGAAAACCCCCCTTAAGTATTACTAGGGTGTTTTGTTACACCCTGTATATCGTCAATAATATTCTAGTTACGAGAATAGACTTTTCCTTTCACCAACTATTACTAGTTAAGTAATACAACACCGAGTTAACAATGTTAATTACCGTCACGAAAAACAATCCCTAGGAAGGTACAGTGAATAACAACATTTTAAAAACTTCAGGAGTAGGAACATCGTCCATACAAAGCCTAGTGAAGCGGTCCAGAGGAAACCACGCTAATGGACGCTTATGCCTTACTATTCTGTGTTCCTTTTACCGTATCCCTTATAGTTGTTTTTCCCGTGGCGGGCTAAGTGCAATTTATATTAATGCCATAATATTTTCGCGCTGGTTACCCGCATTTTCATATTAACCGCGGTCCGAGCTTCCACGATAATGTGAGGGTCTCACCTTCGTCATTTGTTTGGGAGCTTATTAAATTTACATGGCTAACGAGGTTTGCCGTAAAATTTGCTTTCTGTAGGTAATTCTGGTTCTAATTGACATCGTATTTATCATCTAGTAGATGACATAAGACAAGCAAATAATAGGACATACATAGTAGTCCAGTCATTTTACGGTTTGAGCCGGGACTAATTACTAATTGCATTTTTCTTTCGCTATAATATTGAAGAGCCAATTTGAGCTTAGGAATGTACCAAAAATAAAAAAAAATTACGTTTGCAACAGTTCCAATTTTAAAATATAGCTATTATCTCGTTCTAAAAAACCTGATGATAATTTTTTATTTACACATATTGAAGGCTTTACTTATTATACATACTTCAAACATGGTGTAAATATTTTTGCCTACTTAGAAGGTTTTGAAAAATACATTCATATTTTCTAATAAATCCCTCATTTTTTAAATTTGTATGCCTATTTTATTCATCGAAAATAATGTATATTGTTAAATCTAATTCAAATGAGTGCATTAGTATTAATATTATTAATTTAAAAGCCTTCTGGGACACACAATTTTGATTTCTATGTTGCGGAGCAAATTTTTTTTAAATATTGTTTAGGATAGTATGTTTGTCACTAAATGGTGCCAGTTACAGTTTAAAAGTCCAATTAATAATTACTCCCTACCCCGCCTAACAAAACTCCGTAAAATGACTGGCCTATAGGTGCTGTCTAAATGTAGTGAAAACTTTGGTGATCAAAAGTTAATCTTGACTTATACATTATACCAAAAGTAAAGAAATAAAAATAAAAAGTAAAAATAAAAAATAAAAATAAAAAGAAATAAAAATAAATATTGATAGGGGTGGTTTAAAACCATAAATATAAGTACTCGTGCTAAATGTATGGAATAGCAGATTTTTTTTTCGTGATTATTATGTTCAGTTTCATGGTCTAAACCACCCCCTTAAAAGTTTTAAACATTTATTTTTACTTTTGTAACACCTTGTATACAAAAAGAAAACGATTGAGTTGCATTAGACTATCGGCCACCCGCAGAAAAGTCGTCTCTAAACCATATCTCGTATGTAAGTTCTGTATATACCTACAACAGGTATGGCTGTGTTCGGGGTGCTCTCCTGATCACGAAACTGCTTGTTGTAAAATTCAAAAGTGGTGGAGGGGGTAGCAGTGACGTCATAAAGATGGCCGCCGACGGTTTTAGTTTTTCTTCAACTGTAGCGCAACTATGAGGTCAATCTGGTTGTGCAAGGTGTCATTTGAAAGCTTATTAAATTTACTTTATTCTGTTTAGAGACACCTAAAGTGAAAAGTTTGTATTTACTGAAATATTTTCAGTTTATTGCATTTTTCGTTACCTACCAGCAATCATTACTCCAGTTTTCTCGGAAACGGGTAACTTTATTGTGTATATAGTTATTACATAAAACAAACAGAATTTTATAAGCTATCTTAAAAAAATTATTGTATAAAAATACAACTTCAAACGACTGAGCTGTGTCAAATTTTCTGGTGCACTGTAACTATGAGTCCAAGCGTGCGTTGGTGTGCGGCGGGGCGGACGGACTGCAAATAAAATTATTATTTATAGATTATTATATAATTAAGGTTTCCATTGTAATATTGATTAGGAAAATATACAATTTTACATTATTGATGTACCTGCACATGCGTTTACATAAACTGTAGATGTACAGGGTTAAATGCGTAACATACTTAAGGGGGTGTTTTAGACCATAAAACTGAACAACTTTTACAATGGGACCAACTTTGAAATTATGAGAAAAATATCCTATCCTATCTATTTCAATGTTGACTCCAAAGCAAGGTGATACTGGTTCAGCTGGATGGTCTGAACTGAAGTAGGTACCCCATTTTGATATATACTGTAACGCATTAAATTTTACTCTATATTACAGAATATGTAATAGTATATCTTATATTACCTAATACTACATAACAAGGACGATGCTGCCATGAAAAAGTGAATAAAAGAATGAGAAATCCAATATAATGTAACAGGTTTATAAATATTTATTGTTATATGAAAACCATTGTTAGTTGTAAGCATGCAAAGTAAAACTAGGTAGCGATTCATCAACATCACCAAAATCCCCGATATGGCATGCATTTTTTTTATTTTTATCAACACAGCCGCATCTCGCATTGCGGCAGCCTGTTTTGCATTGGCAAGATATTAATTCCAAATCTATTAAAGAAACACATCATGGTTAACGTTTTTGTTGGTGACAACTTTTTGTTTTCCAATGTCCAACCATGGTTTGTAGGTGGTGGTACATTTTGAATTGCGACATCTGCAGTGGCCCAGGCGTACCTATATTTGGTAATTTGCTCTTTTAATATGTTGTTTCAGAGCTTCTTGTGACGGCGGTGGAAGATTATCCACGAAACCAATATTTTTAAAAAAATCGACTCTAAGATTGTCCATATTGTCAACCGTGTACAATTTGGGTTTCTTATGACAGTAAGCCATAATAAACTTATCACCTTCTTGCTCTAGATCTTCTGTTAGGTCAACCACCGATCCAATTTTTTCCAGAAGATCGTAATTTTCTGTGAAGACTTTCCACGTGCCATTCTTTGAAATACTTAACAATGAGCTTGTGCTGTCGCATCCTGTAAGAGTGTGGTACGCCAATAAATCCTGCTAATAAATCAAATCGCGATGAATTTATTTCACAATACATGATAGAGCAAGCAACAAATCTTGAGGGAGATATAAGTAGAATTATGTTAAACAGCAGAAACACTGACGTTTTACTGTTGCTTACTCATTCCTTCGGCAAGATACCAGCGTAGGTCTGGATTCAATGTGGAATGAGCGCGAGTAAACCAAAATACGATTCAGTCCATAAAATTGTTCAAGCTGTCGGACCAGAACGACGCTGTTTATTGGCGTACCAAGCTCTTACAGGATGCGACAGCACAAGCTCATTGTTAGGTTTTTAAAAAAAAACACGTCGAAAGCCTTCACAGAAAATTACGATCTTCTGGTTGACCTAACAGAAGATCTAGAGCAAGAAGGAAGGTGAGAAGTTTAAAGTTTATCATGGCTCTTTACTGTCATAAGAAACCCAAATTGTACTCTTATAATATAATATATTCCTTGCCACCACCTACAAACCATGGTTGGACATTGAAAAACAAAAAGTTGTCACCGACAACAACGTTAATCATATATTTCGTTAAAAGATTTGGAATTAATATCTTGCCAATGCAAACCAAGCTGCCGCAATGCGAGATGCGACTGTGTTGATAAAAATAAAAAAATGCATGCCATATCGGGGATTTTGGTGATGTTGACGAATCATTGTACCTAGTTTTACTTTGCATGCTTGCAACTAACAGTAGTTTTTTTATATAACAATAAATATTTATAAACCTGTAAAATTATTTTGGATTTCTCAGTCTTTTATTCACTTTTCCAAGGCAACTTCATCCTTATTATGTAGAACCTTTACTATTACCTATTCTGTGACATAGTGTAAAATTAAATGCATTATACAGGGTGAAATTAATATCATCAGCATCCTTTTAAACTAAGAATCTACCCATCAAACTGAACAACTTTTACTATGGGAGCAAACCGATCGGAGCAAAAAATAAATAGTGTTTGTTTGTTCGAGTATCACGCAAAAACTACTGAACCGATTTTGATGAAACTTTTTTGTTTGATAGCTTATCATCTGACTTAAAATCTGGTATATAATTTATGCGGACGAAGTCGCGGGTAAAAGCTCGTAGTGAAATAAAATTGGATGTTCCATCGAACATGTCATGTCAATCCCTTCTCGACCAAAATGTATGAAACAGCAGATTATTTTTCTCATGATTTCAAAGTTGGTCCCATTGTAAAAGTTGTTCAGTTTTATGGTCTAAAGCACCCCCTTAAGTATGTTACGCATTTAACCCTGTACATCTACAGTTTATGTAAACGCATGTGCAGGTACCTAAATAATGTAAAATTGTATATTTTCCTAATCAATATTACAATGGAAACCTTAATTATATAATAATCTATAAATAATAATTTTATTTGCAGTCCGTCCGCCCCGCCGCTCACCGACGCACGCTTGGACTCATAGTTACAGTGCACCAGAAAATTTGACACAGCTCAGTCGTTAAAAGTTATATTTTTATACAATAAATTTTTTAAGATAGCTTATAAAATTTTGTTTGTTTTATGTAATAACTATATTCACAATAAAGTTACCCGTTTCCGAGAAAACTGGAGTAATGATTGCTGGTAGGTAACAAAAAATGCAATAAACTGAAAATATTTCAGTAAATACAAACTTTTCACTTTAGGTGTCTCTGAAATGATTAAAGTAAATTTAATAAGCTTTCAAATGACACCTTGCACAACTAGATTGACTTCATTGTTGCGCTACAATTGAAGAAAAACTAAAACCGTCGGCGGCCATCTTTATGACGTCACCGCTACCCCCTCCACCACTTTTGAATTATACAACAAGCAGTTTCGTGATCCGGAGAGTACCCCGAACACAGCCATACCTGTTGTAGGTATATACAGAACTTACATACGGGATTTTTTTTTCTCTGGTCTGGCCCCTACACTACATACTCGTACCCAAACAGTAAAATAGTACGAATAACTAGGTTAGGTACCTATATAATTATACTTTCCTAATTAGATAAGGGAAAAGTTACCAGTATAAATACATGGTCTTTCTATGCTAACACTTTTTAAGGAAACGATCAGACCATCAAACTGAATAACTTTCGTTATGGGACCAACATCGAAATCGCGAGAAAAAATCAGCTGTCCATACATTTGGCTCGAGTAGATTTGCAGTTTTGTATGGAAGAGCTGGGTTTATTTTTCGCGATTTCGATGTTGGTGCCATAGAGAAAGTTGTTCAGTTTGACGGTCTGATCATCCCCTTAAAAAAGTGTCAGCATATTAACAATGAACCTATATAAATGTACGAAACATACATTGAAAAAAAAATTTGCTTACTTCAACCAACATCATGAATCCATATGAGACTGTCAACATCATGACTTCTCCAACTAAGAGAACTTTGTTTAAAGAATTCGGCTTGTTGTTACAACTAACCATCTTTTGTTTTTAGTAAACAATAATAATGTCATTTCAATTATTTTGGTTAAGTGAAATTATACTTCTTAGTTGGCTCGCATTTTTTTCAGTGTATATCAGCTATCGTGGATCGAGAGGAGTGCAGGGTTGTGCGGATGGATGCACTCTCTCTAGACTAGAGCAATAAACTATGTTAATCAGTCAGGCCATGCGAGCGGAGCAGCGGATAAAAGCTAGTTTACGACAAATTAATATTTCGCCCCATATAAAAAGTGCTCCCCGTTTTTTAGGGTTCCGTACCCAAAGGGTGAAAACGGAACCCTATTACTAAGCCTACGTTGTCCGTCCGTCCGTACGTCCGTCCGTCCGTCCGTCTGTCCGTCCGTCCGTCCGTCTGTAGCTATTTAAGGCTGTAACTTTTGAACCGTAATAGCTAGATAGTTGAAATTTTCACAGAATGTGCGTTGTTACGGCGGATTTGCTAACAAATAATAAAAATGTCAAAAAGTTAAAAATTAAGGGGGGTTCTCAACAAGAAACTACTTTTTATCAACGTTTTTTCTTCACGCTCTATCGTAAAAACGGTAACATATACAACCGTAAAACTTAGTGTGATTATAGAGCAAACTCTACAGAATAACAATAAATACTAAAAACCGGCCAAGTGTGAGTCGGTCTCGCGCTAAAGATCCCGGACAAAAAAAGTTTTTTTTAAGTTAATAATGTTGTGTTCTGTGGTGGTGTGCTACGGAACCCTCGGTGCGCGAATAGCCCGACTCGCACTTGACCGGTTTTATTTATCAAATTACTTTCGCAACTCGTAAACTGAAAACGCATTCCTTTCTTCTATTGAGTCAGTGAGTACCACGAAAAAGTTATTCATGTCCTGAAAGTAGGAAAGTTACCTTAAAGGTATTCATTGAACGTTTTATTGAAAATCGTAGAAAGCCTTTGAAATGGCGTACGCTTACGGCTTGGATGAATACGGGGGTATTTGCGTTCTGCTTCAAATACCAAACTATGCAACTTTAAGTACGTTCTGCATCCTCACTTCACCTTCAATAAAAATAAAAAAATTAAAATTCATCGTTGGAATGTTAACTACTTTATTAGTTTGTTGAACCTACTATGGAAAGAACTTCTTACTGCAGAGCGTTTAAACTATTCGTTTATAGAGTCCACATAGCAATTCCGACAATGTGGAATTAATTAATAACATATTTTAGGGCTCCATACCCAAACAGTGAAACGAGACCCTATTCTTAAGCCTACTACGCTGTCTGTTCGTCAGTCCATCCGTGCGTCTATCTGTCCGTCTATCTGATTGTCCTACCTATTTGGCTGTAACTTTTGAACCATAATAGCTAGAATCGTAATCGGAATAGATTTTCAAAGAATGTGTGTTATTATGATGGATTTGCTAACAAATAATAAAAATGTAAATAAGTTAAAAGTTCAGACATGAAACTAGTATTTATCAACGTTTTTTCGTTTCGCTATCGTAAGAACGGTAATACATACAAGCAAACTTGATATGCTTATACAACGTGTTAATGAAAAGCGCAAAACCTCATACACCCCAACTGATTTATAACAAAATAATTAGATTGCAACAATAATTTCATTATTTTGATAATTCAACTTTAAAGTTATTCGCATTTTAAGTTTTGAGGCAAAAATGATTTGTTATCATTTCAGCACTGAAAGCGCTAACGTACTCATGGATACATTTTTATAATCTTGTTTTATTAGTAAGTAGAGTAAGTGTGCCCGTGCGGTGGGTTGTTATCGGGTTCAGTAAATTTTAAATTTTGCAAAAAAAAATACCTATGTTGAAACCATGATAATTCGATTCTGCTCTCGATTCTAAACAAACTTCTTTCTAGTTTTTCGTTAATTCATTAAAACGTTGTATATCAAACACTACAGTATTTATAACAAAAAATAATAAAAACCGACCAAGTGTGAGTCGGTCGCGCGCTAAAACTGCCGGGGAAAACAAAACTTTTCTATATGAAGTTGTGTGGTGGTGTGGTTCGGAACCCTTTGGTGCGCGAGTAGCCCGACTCGCACTTGACCGGTTTTTATTTATTGAAACGTCAAGCAACACATCGTATTTTAAACTTTCAGGGAGGGTTTTGTATTCGTGTGAAAGGCCACGTTCCGCGAACATTCTTTTCTCGCCTCACGTGCTTTTTGTATGGCTTCGTTCCGACGCTTTAAAATTAATTTCTATTTCAATTTTATAGGACGCTTAATAATTTCCCCTCCAAGACTTAAAGCTAGATTTCTTTATGGAAACTAAAGGTATATTAATAAGAAAATATGTTTTTGTTATACAAAAACGAGATTGGTAAAAGAGTTTTAGTAGAGATTAATAAAATCGGTCAAGTGCGCGTCGGGCTACTCGCGCACCCAGGCTGAGGGTTCCGTACCATACCACCACAACTTATTAGGGTAAAAAATTACCACCACCACAGAACACAACATTATTAACTTAGAAAAATAACTTTTTTGTCCGGTACCGGCCCGAGACTCATACTTGGCCGGTTTTTATTATTTGTTGTTATACTGTAGAGTTTGCTCTTTAATCACACCAAGTTTGACGTTTGTATGTATTACTGTTTTTACCATAGAGCGAGAAGAAAAAACGTTGATAAAAACTAGTTTCTTGTATGAGGACCCAACTTAATTTTTAAATTTTTGACCATTTTATTTTGCGAATCCGCCGTAGTACCGCACATTCTGTAAAAATTTAAAACTATAAAGCTCTTATGGTTCCAATGTTACAGCCCTAAATAGGTAGGACAGAAGGACGGACGGTCGGACGGACGGTCGGACGGACAGACGGACGGACGGACGGACGGACGGACGGACGGACGGACGGACGGACGGACAGACGGACAGACGGACAGACGGACATACGGACAGACGGACAGACGGACAGACGGACATACGGACAGACGGACAGACGGACAGACGGACAGACGGACAACGTAGGCTTAGTAATAGGGGCCCGTTTTCACCCTTTGGGTATGGAACCCTAAAAATCTGGAGACCCAAGGGAGCACGCTTGGCCCTACCTTGTTCCTAATCTACATAAATGATTTATGTGAAGTGAGACTGGGTGGGGCTGATGTGCTTATGTATGCGGATGATACAGTCATTCTATTCCATGGTTCTTCCTGGAATAAGGTGCGTCAACAAGCAGAATCTGGTCTATGTCGTATTACTGAGTGGTTGGAGGATAGCCTGCTATCTCTCAACACAAGCAAAACTAAATTGATGTGTTTTAGTATATCTGACGCTACATCTCCGGACCCTGATTTCACATTCACACTACATACTTTTCCTTGCAATCGCGGAGATATCTCTCTTAAAAACCCCTGTCAGTGCAACAAACTTTCTATGGTTAAGACTATTAAATACCTAGGAGTTATTCTTGACAACAGGCTAAATTGGGGAAACCACATTTCTGCAACGACATCGCGCATTCGGAAACTTATTTACGCTTTCAAAAACTTACGTAGTGTTGCCAACCACAGACTTCTAATACAAACATATAAGGCATTAGGAGAATGTATACTTACTTACTGCATTTCCTCTTGGGGAGGAGCAGCTAAGTCATACCTAATAGAAGTTGAAAGGGCCCAAAGGTCTCTACTTAAAGTTTTAATGTATCTCCCTTACAGGCATCCCACTACCTCAGTGTATAAAAAAGCCAAGGTTCTCAGTGTGCGACAATTATTTATTTCGCAATGTGTCCGAAGATACCACCGTGTGACGATTCCCTGCCTGGAACCCGAGCGTAGTCAAAGACTTGATCTTTGTCCTGTACCCACTGTCACGACAAGTTTTGCACAACGCAATTACAAATTTCTTGCCCCGAGACTGTATAATATTATTAATAGGAAATGTGATGAAAGCATTAAAAAGTTAAATAATTATAGAATCAAAATAATAATTTCACATTACTTGCAAACACTAGATTACGAGCAGACTGAGTCATTGTTTGTTATTCCGGTGTGAAATCTGGCTACTTGCACTCACGTACTTACCTACCTACACACTCTCACATACACAAACACACACACACACTCACCCCCCCCCCCCCACACACACACACTCACCCCCCCCCCCCCACACACACACTCACCCCCCCACACACACACACTCACCCCCCCCCCCACACACACACACACACACACACACACACACACATGCACGCACACAGTCACAGACTTTCTTACACACATTCATGCACAAACCACAGCACTCGCTGATTCCATATACCTTGTTTTCTTTGAACTAATATTTTTAAGTAAGAATTATATTTTATTTAGGTGTTTTTTCTTTTTTTTTTTATATTTGTCAATTTTAATGGTTCATTAATGAGACTATGAAGGATTTAACTATGAATGACGTTTTGATACTTTAAATTCATCTACTATCTAAAACAGATTGCTTCTTTCACAAATATAATAATATGTTATTTGGCGCACCATATGTTCATGATGCAAACATTAATGTAAATGTGTATTTCTAAACTTTTAATGCTGCTTGCTATCTACAGATTTTTTGTTTTACTGGTTGGAAAACGTCTCATTAAAAATTTGTATTCGCTAATATTTCATTTTGGCTAAAATTTGCTTTCACAAAATTGTTTATACCTAAGAAAATTCGTTATACTGTTTTTCTCATTTCTTTCTTTTCTTTATGTTTCTCATGTTCAATTCACTAGCAAAATAGCATGTAGGTACTTATTACTAAGTTCAATTGTTAAACTGGGGAGGTCTCTGGTTCCTGAGTCACAGTACTACTACTTGTAGTATGTACAATATCGGGAGACAGGGACTTAACAGTAAATGCAAAATGGTTATAGCATATTACCTATGTCGTATATTATATTACTGTTGAGGAAATAAATAAATATTATTATTAAATATTATTATTATTTTCTTGTTTCTTTTTTTTTCTCGGTTTTACGTAACCGGAGTTCTGATGGCACGGGCCTAAGCCAAGTGTTCACCAGTGTTATTGTTGCTATTGATGGTGGTGTGTATGTTTTGGGGAAGAGTTTCTGTGTTTGTTGTTTGAGAAAGAGGTGGTTGGTTGTGGTGTGAGTGTGTGTGTGGCTGTGTGAGACTGGTGGTTGTAGGTGGTGAGGGTGGTTGAGTGAGTGATTGACTGCTGTTTTGATCAATCTGTAAGAATTTTCTTACAATCCGGCAAGTGTTGAGAATTACAGCCTTCTGTAATAGATGGTAAATATTAGCGGGTAAATTCAAAGTGTTGAGGGATTGGTGTAGTTGTTTAGGGATAACACCTGTTGTAGATATGACTATGGGGACTATTGTTACCTTTTGCAAGTGCCACAGGCGTGATATTTCATCTTTAAGCTCGATGTATTTGGAGAGTTTTTCTGCTATTGTGTTTTGTACATTGTGTGTGTTAGGTACGGCTATATCGATTAATAATCCTGTTTTGTTTGTCTTGTTTATCAATGTGATATCTGGTCTGTTAAAGTGAACTGTTCGATCTGTAAGAATTGCTCTGTCAAAGTATAATTTAGTTGTGTTATTTTCTAGTACCGGTTCGGCGTTATATTTATAATACGGGACTATAGTATCTACAAATTTGCAATCGTAGGCGAGTTTTTGATGAATTATGTTAGCTACTTGGTCATGTCTGTGTTTATAGTCGGTTTGGGCTATTGATTTACAGGCACCTGTGATGTGTTGAATATGTTCCGGAGCGCTATTGCATTTTCTACAGGTATCGTTTATTTGTTTCTTCATGATATACTTCTGATAGTTTTTTGTTTCAATAACTTGATCTTGAATGGCTAACATGAAGCCTTCAGTCTCTGGGAAAAGTTCACCGCGACTCAGCCATGCGTTCGACGCCAGATTGTCGACATTAGGTTGGCATAAGTCTTGGCGATGTCTTCCGTGAAGGGACTTCCGGCTCCATTCTTCGATTTTTGTCTTATCGTCAGTGAGTCTCTCGTTGTTCTGTGTAGACTTGTTTTGCAAATTTAAGGGTGTTAGTTTACGATCGTTCTGTGCTATTGTTTTGTGGAGCGTAGAAACTTCGGTTTTGTCGTAGAAATATTTTCTGAGAGTTGTAATCTGTCTATTGTGTAGGTTGGTCACGTCGATAATTCCTCTCCCTCCTTCTTTTCTCGGAAGCGTTAATCTTTGGATACAGGATCTCGGATGATGTTTTCGAAATTTGGTCATCGTAGTGTTTATTGTGCGTTGTAGACTTTGTAGTTCAGTTTTGGTCCAATTGATTATCCCAAAAGAGTAAGTGAGAACTGGTATGGCATATGTGTTTATTGCTTTGATTGTGTTTTTTGCGTATAGTTGTGTTTTTAATATTGCATTTAGTCTATGTTGGAACTGTTGTTTTAATTTCTGTCTCGTCTCTCTATCTTGTATTTGTAGTGCTTGCTGGTATCCTAAATATTTATAAGTTTCCTGTTCATCTAATGGCTCTATGTGTTCTCCGGATTCTAACATGTATCGATGTTGGTAGTTTTGGCCCGCTCTGACTGAATTGATTTTACATTTATCTATTCCAAATTCCATTTTAATATCGGTGGTAAATTTTTCTGTCAAGTTTGCTAAGTGAATTAAATTATTTTCAGTATCTGCATATAGCTTTATGTCATCCATATATAAAAGATGGCTTAACAAGTTGGTTTGAGTGGTAGACAATTCGTCATTTTCTGTATACTGTAGGGGATATCCTAATGGAGAAGCGTTAAGAATATTGGATAGGGGATTTAGAGCAAGGCAGAACCACAGGGGACTGAGCGCGTCTCCCTGGAATATGCCTCGCTGTATTTTAATAGTGTTTGTCTCTATTGTCACAGTAGGTGTAGCAACTTTAAGTCGGGTAGCCCATTTTGTCATGGTAGTCTTTAGAAATGCGGTAATATGTGGGTGGATTTTATAAATTTCTAGAACCTGTAGTAGCCAAGAATGAGGAACCGAGTCATATGCTTTCTTGTAATCGATGTACATTGTATATAGGTTAGATTTGGATTTTTGAACTTGTTTGAGAACTACGGTGTCTATCGTTAATTGTTCTTTACAACCCTGTGAGAACTTTCGACATCCCTTCTGTTGTTCCGCCAAGATATTATTGGTACTCACATGTTGATATATTAATTCAGATAAACAGGATGTTATTATTTTGTACAAAGTTTGTAGGCACGTTATTGGTCTATATTTTGCTGGGTTAGTCAAGTCATTACGATCTTTTGCTATCATATATGTTGTTCCTGTTGCTATGTATGGCGGTAAAGTTGTGGGATTTTCAATGAAATTATTTATGTGATTGTAAAGGTGTTCATGAATTGAAATAAATTTCTTATACCAAAAACTGTGAATAAAGTCTGATCCCGGTGCTTTCCAGTTGTGGAGCCTACGGATTACCGTCCTAAAAATATCAGGAGTAATCTTTTCAAAAGACATGGTCTCTATATTTGTATCACTCTGTCTGAGTTCCGTTTGCAGCCAGTTTGCTTGTGTGTTGTGTTGAACTGGTGCTTCCCAAATTTTTGCCCAGAAGTCATGCAATGTATTTGGATCGGGAGTTTCTTGTGGGATATCGGCTGAAGTGTTTTCTTGTACATTTGTCGTTGTCTGTTTTATGTTTCGGTAAAATAGCTTTTCATTTCGAGTAAACTGAGTATTTTGTTGTTTTCGGAGAGTGCACGCTTTATATCTTTTTAGTCTGCCTGATATGACAGCCAGTTTTTGTTTGAGTGTATCAAGTGTCTGTATGGGTTGTGTGTTTGGTTCTTCGTGTATGGTATGAAGTTTGTATTGTTTGGATATACTATTAACCTGATTTATTATATTTCTGTTCCTATTGCCATTAATGAATTGAGTAAGTCTAGCTATTTTCCTTCTCAGATCTTCAGCTTTTCGTTCTAAGCGTTTCTGCCATATTGGCTGATGTTCTTTCTGAGTTCTTCTCGATCTTTCTGAAGGGTCAAGTGTTATTTTTGCTCCATTAACTTTAGCAGCAGTCCACGCAGCGCAATATATGATGGTTTGTAGTGTGTGAAATTGTGTGTCTTCATTGACGTTTTCAGGAAGGATTATTTTATTTAAGTAATCAACTATTTCAGCTAGTTTTTTGGATGATTTTTGTCTGGGGATGAAAGTTCTACAGGTGGGGTCAGTATCTTTGTAATGATTTAGTGCTTGCTGAAATGTTTCATCTATATCCTGGCGTCGATCTGGTTCGCTGAGTTGTTCGTTAGTTATTTGTTCCGGAAGGTTTAACTGTATGTTGTTTAGGAATTGTGTGTCAGGGTTGTCTGTGAGTATGCTAGTGTTATTGTTAGTGTTAGGAGGACTTGTATCGTCGAGGTAATTATTTAAGTCACTGTTGTTTATTGCCAGTTCTTCCTGTACTTGCTGTTTTATAATGTCAAGTCGTTCGTTGCTGATGTATTTGTTGTTTACTATTGCTCGTCTCTGATCAGATATTCTTTGTTCGCTTAGATGTGCAAGAGAAGGAACTCTAGTAACAAAATCTTTGTGAAGTGTTTTTCTGTATGCGGTATTGTTTGTACATAATTGTGTTACTCGATAGTATGACCTCATTACTTGTTCATTTAATTCATTTGTCCACCTCATCCTGGTTTGTGTATTAGTTCGTGTGTGAAGGTCTGATGTATGTCTGGATGTTACTATTGATTGTGATTCGCTTTGGGATGTTAGAGAAGATGCCTGCATCTGTTGTGTGTGAATGTTTTCTTGTAGTGTAGTAAGTTCAGCTTTGACTTCATTGTAAATTTGATCTATTGTACTTTGTGGAAGTAGTCTGGTACGGATTATAGCTCTGCGTTGGTCACCTACTCTCTGACGGCTTGTTTGCATTTCTGGATATTTTTCACAGAATTTTAGGTGGAGTGGTTCAAGGTAGCTTTTGGTGTCAGTTTCTAGGGCGGTTAATTGAAGGTAAGTACGCAATATGAACATGTTCATTTCAGGTGTCCATCGTTTGCGTGTTTGAGGAGCTTCCGTAGTGGGTGCATTTTCTAGGAGATGTTCACCCTCTTGCACAACACTAGCGGAAGTACTTGCAGAAGACAAGGTAGATGTACGTCTTGTCATGTACGAGGGGCGAGTAGAAGGGATGGATGAAAATAAAGAAATAGTATCATCGCCCGAAGATTGGGTCATAGCATCGGCGCCGCGGGCCCGCCTGTTCATTACACGGCTTTCCCGGTGTTCGACTGCCGTTACTATAGGTGCACACCCAGCGCCAGCTCTAGGTGTACTCCGGTGATCTGATCCAGTTGTAGACTGGGCAGATACATGCGACACGGTATCCCCCCCAGAATACGTGGGACAGCCCGAACCTGACGGATCGGGGCGGGATTCTCCATCGCGTTTAGCTCCGGTACCCGCCTGGGGTAGTTTAATTCCGCTTCTTAAACGCATCGCATTTTGGTTAACTATTGCTCCGTTAGTCTTTGGTAAGTATTATTAGCTTGAAAGCTGCCAAAGTCCGCCCCTCACGTGGTCACTGGTGTTCGGACCGGACGTGGAGTTAGATTTGTAAGGGGCTTATTATTATTATTATTACCTTTTGGATCGCAAATGAAAGCAAAGGTCAACTTCAAATGCATAATGTGGTTACCCTACATCTTTTTCACGTCTAGTCTTCAAATTACCAAATTGTTGTTTTAGTAAGGTTTAAGTTTAATATTTTAGTATTACATTTATTTTGTGCCTGATTACTTTGTGAATATTTATAGTTAGGTATATTATGTGAGTTATTCAAATGCATTTTAGATACATAAAATAAGGTTCTTTTTCTAATCTTATTACAATATAAACGATATTTATACGTACTTACGTTACGTTATATTTTTATACAGAGTGTAACAAAACACCCTAGTAATACTTAAGCGGGTGCTTCTGATCATCAAACTGAACAACTTTCACTATGGAGCCAACATCGAAATCGCGAAAAAAAATCGGTTCTTTCATACAAAACTGCAGTACCGTCTCGACTCAAATGTATGGGATGGCCGATTTTTTTTATTTTTTCTCGACGTTGGCTCCATATTGAAAGTTGTTCAGATTAATGGTCTGAAGCACCTCCTTAAGTATTACTAGGGTGTTTTGTTACGCCCTGTATAATTTATTTATAAATAAATTAAGCATAATTGCTTACCGCAGAGCAAGCGATGCCTGACGTGGTTGTTTCATAACAGCCAATTTAAAAAAAAACAAACAAATAAACTGTACAGTCGGCCGCAATAAGTTGTATACACTTTTGTTCTACGTCGTAGTACTAAAGTCTATACAACTTATTGCGGGCGACTGTACAGTTTATTTGTTTGTTATTTTTTTATACACTTTTGTTCTACGTTGTAGTACTAAAGTCTATACAACTTATTGCGGCCGACTGTACTTTCTTTCCAATTGTGAGCAAAATTGTCCATTCCAACACATAAGATGGAATAATTCCTAAATTTTCTGCGATTTTTTTTTTCTGGAAAATTCTATTACACCGTACTTATAGAGGTACGGTGTAATAGAATTTTCCATGTCCTAACAGCATTGCTAATGGTTAAATAACACAGGTGTATACCATTGCGTAAAATATACCTATACTTTGTTTATACTATAATATTATAGGATCAGAATGAATTGCTGTAATAACAGAGGGAATCTGTGTTTGGTCAAATATATGACGCAATTTGTTATGGTGACATTGTTTGTTGGATCGAGCTTAGCGCTCTGGTCAGAGTTGGTCACTGTGATTGACGCTATTTTTTTTCTACAAAGCTTGAACACAATAGTACAGCCGCTTAGGGCTTTCTTGCATTTCTACAAACGTTCTTTGTTATACAATTTCGTCGCTCAGTTATAGAAAAGTCTGTAGTTTGTTCCGATTTATTTCTGGCGCGTATCGATTGTCACTGTGAGTCAATCAAACATATTTCTTATGGGGTAGAGCCCGAGTTAACATACCCATCGAATGCAAAAGTGAAGAAAAACATTTTATAGAAAATAAAATCTCACGGTAAAGGCATGCCCGATCCTTATTCGACGGACTTCCCATGCGTCGTAGTTTCTGAATTACAGCTTCATCGTATAGGTTTTCTCAAGAAGTTTTTCTTCATCGAAAAGTTTGTAGTGTTAAAAATCCTACATAAGTTTCTAAAAGTCAGAGGCCAGGATCAAACAGAAAAAGATTTACTGGCTGCAATTCATTGACTCTCTTTTATGCCACTTTGATTGGTTTCAATCATTTTCTGTAAGGCAAATTTTTTCTAACTGAAAAAGTTTAAAAGCTGCGGCTATTACAATGATGATGATAAGTTAAGGCAATCGCGAGCGCTTTTATGTCTGGCACTAGAAAATGTTACCAAAGCCACTAATGAAAAAAACATTTTACTAAATCTTTAATAATCTGTAATTTTACTGATGGGATTAGTAAATTGACATAATACAGCTGAAGCATGCTTGTTTTGCTTTTATGATTTTTTTCAAGTCGTGTGGATGTAGAAAAAGAAAGTTGTAGGAGGTGGAATCAGTGTTTTAGAGTATTTAGAGTCAACTTGGGGTCACAGTTCAAAAATAAGTTTGAAAAACACTGCTATATACTAACATTTTATAACTTAAAAGAGAGCTTAACAATTGATCCCAAATTGTACCTAATTTATATTCTAATCACATCATCAATTATTAAAACATGAAGTGCGGTGCGAATTACTAGAATGTAGTTTGTTTGTGTAATAAAAGTCAGTGGGTCGTTGTTAAGAGATTTAGCCACATTTTGGAGGGTTCTAGAACATTATCCCTACGCTAGAAGCACGGCACGTAGCCACTAGACCATTAGCGGCAAACTGCGAGCAATGCCAACGTGCTTATTTAGAGGGAGTGCCACGCCACGCCACGCCACGCCACACTACGCTTCTGAAAACAGCGTACGCGCGAAATATGGAATGAACTTTAAAACTTTTAAAATGAAAATTTACTTGGTATGATGTTTTAACGGTAGAGTTGTTGCATCGTAAATATTATGAGGATTTGCGAGTTCGTGTTAATTGTTTCTTTTATAATATTATTCTCTATTTCAAGAAAAATATGACGAATGTACCCACCCGCCTTGCCTACCTACATGATATTATTGTATTGCCGCATGAATCGATGGCAATTTGTTTAATATTTTATGTACACACGGCGACAAATCAAGCTATAAAAATCCAACATAAGCTGGCCGCGCGTAGGTCGTGTAACGTATAATGTCGCACGGCCAGCTTAGGTTGGTTTTGTATAGCTTGATGTGTCGCCGTGCGTACATAGGATTTAGGGTTTGATTACACCATCAAACCTAACCTAATCTATATATCTGTTCGATACAAAACTGCAAACCAACTCAACCCAAATGTATGGGATAGGCGGGACAGCAGATTTTTTTTTTGTTATTTTGATGATGGTCCCATGGAGAAAGTTGTTCAGTTTTATGATCACCCCCTTAAAAACAGTAAGCATATTGAGAAGAACTCTATAATTATTTTTATGTAGGTTACGATAAAAAGTCTAGAAAACAAAAATGTGTAGGTGTATGGGCTGTCATATCAATAGCGCAGCATGAAACTGTAGCAAACCTACGTATAAGTTAGAATTGAATTGAATCAGGGTTATTGAATAAGTGTGCTTCTACGAGACATACGTACGTTGAATATGACGGCTCAGCCCCCAGAGTTAAACCTCTTCTTTACTAGATGTGTTATCGGTGTATGATGAATTCAATAAATAATTTTAGCAATTGCTATTTAAAAATGCAACCGTTTTCTGTTGAGATTTTCTGTAGTTGTACTTATTAAGATATCTTAAAAAAAGAACTACTTAACTCTTAGCCAATGTATTCTACTTTTCTAGAGTTAATGGTAGAGTAACAAATTCTAAGAGTAACAAATCACTCGTCCAACTAGAGCGGACAGAGTTTCTGGCCGCATCTTCTCTACAACGGAACACCTTCCGAAGCGGTAGTAGGTATAGTCAAAAAAAAATTGTCGGAAAGCTATCTATGTGATATATTATTTTAAACTAGCAGCGCTCGCGACTACGTACGCGCAGACCACTGACTTTAAATACTAATAAGTTTTGAATGCCTTAAACCAAGCTCTATGCTTTTGTGAAATCATCATCATTCTCCTGCCCATTTCCCATTTGATTACCTACTATTTGGGGTCGGCGCAATATGTCATCCTCTTCCATTCATCTCTCTTAGCCGTCATTTCAGCACTCACTCCTTTCTTACACATGCTTTTGTGAAATATTTAGATATAATATTTAAATCGGTTAAGTGATGCGTGCACAAACAAACAGACATAAATTCAATAATATGGTCTCAGTGCATTCCTCATTACATATCCTAAACGTTGCAAATATCTTCAAACACGTAAAGTTAACAATTTTATTGTATGCATAGAGTAGAAAATTGAGAGTTTGAGTTTTGGATGATCCATCGCAAAGGTCGATGCTGAACATTCTTACTCTGTGGAAGAACCCTTTATAGAATCGGCATCGGTGCTCCAAGTTCTTGTTTGCAAATGTTATGTCCAGTCGGCTTTATTTCATTGGCTTCCGACTAGCTAATCCAGTTAGGAGCCAGGTTGGCAGCCAGCTCGGGACAGAGGGTTTCATTACACACTCCAGCTACCGTATTCGTGACATTTCGAATATCCTATTTAAATGTTAGAGGTCATGTTACGACTCTTAATAATGTCTAGAGTATTAGACTAAGATACCACTGCACGTTTTCTACAGTATTTGTTTAGGCAATGATACATAAAGTTTCAGTGGAAATATACAGGGCGTAAAATTAAATGGGACACTTACTTAAAGGGGTGCTTCAGACCATCAAACTGAACAACTTTATCTATGGGACCAATATCGAATCGCGAAAAAAATCCGCTGCCCCATACATTTCAGTCGAGTTATGTTTGTAGCTTTGTATGTGACAGCGGATTTTTTTTTTCGCTATTTCAGTGTTGGTTCCATAGTAAAAGTTGTTCAGTTTGATGGTGTGAAGCACCCCTTTAAGTAAGTGTCCCATTTAATTTTACACCCTCTATATGTATCTTATAGCCACTATAGAACGCCGGAGGTGGAGATGGGCAGGCCAATTTTGTTGCACGTATGGATACTGAGCGTTGGACTCTACCACGCGTGGTAGAGGCCGCCCACCAGGAAGATGGGTCAATGACATTAGGAGACACGCGGGTCACAACTGGATGCAGAGGGCAAGGGACAGAAAGTCATCGAGAAATATGGAGGAGGCCTATGTTCGAAGATGGCCTTGGAATATCTGGAAAAATACCAAGTCTCTAGCGTATAGGTACATAGGGTACGGTAGTCTCCATGGAATATCCAGTCGTACCTAATTTCTTTTTCAATTTACATGCACTCGCGGTTTTCCTATTTCCCTGTTAATTAAAAACCCTCATAGGGAGATAATCCCGTTTGTAGCCAGTTAATGCGCAGAGACGTGAAGTATGACCCGGGTCTCTATTTTGACGAAGGTGCTCATTTACCTTTCCTTCAGCGAATTATAAATGTGAGAAAACATTTTAACATTAATTTGTACAATTTAAAGTAGTATTAAAGCAATGGAAAATAGGAAAACCTTAGGTCTAAATATGTGCCGAGAAAGAGTGTGTTGTTTTATCATTTCACCCATCGGGATAAAATTGTCTGTACAATGTGGAATAAAACAACCTTAGTAATATTTTGAGGGGTGGTTTATATCATCAAACTGAACAACTATCGCTTCCTATGTGAAACTTTAGTTCTTCTTACAGTTTAAATAATACTAAGGTTTTTTGCTACACCCCGTATAGGCCAGCTCAAAGTCGGTCTTGTGGCTTCTGATGCAAGATGATGTCTTCTTCTTCAGCGTACGTAGGTTTCCTCACGATGTTTTCCTTCACCATTCACAGTCTGCAAATTCGAAAAACTCATTGGTATATGGCAAGTCTACTAATTTACTTAAATCAACTCTAAATCACTTGAGTACTTGACTATAGGCACATAACATTTATGGCACTTATCCCGTATCTACGTGTAATTGGTGTTTGCAAAACGATTGAGAACACGACTGGTACCGTATCTTACTCGTATATATTTAAATGGAAACAGGGCAATCTTCAAATTAATGTTGATTTTAAACCATGGGAGCCGACGCTCTCCAAAATCTACAATTAAACGTTAATAACTGTCAAAATTCACAATTATTACTCCACAAAATGGTAATAATCATTATTACTTTTTTATTAATATTTTTTGGTTAATAAAATTATGGGATCATGGTCGTGGTTTTATGTAGTATATGTTTGTAATACAATTATGAAAAGATTTAGCGTACCTATGACCTGACCTGACTATTTGGTACTTTTGAATAATACCTAACAAGAATCAGGGCCTCTACCCGCACATTCGAACTTCGCAATTGCGTGAACGTTTTCGTTCCAATGTCAACTCTAGTACAATGAAGTGCGGACCGAAACAGTGGCGATATTTCGAACATCGAAAGTCCGGGCAGATCAAGAACCAAGATATACGTAGCATTGGTAAACTTTTATTATTATAATGCAGGAATGGCGGAATTAAAAGCAGGCCTATGCCCAGCAGTGGGTTGATGTGGGCTGAATTGATTGATTGATTGAAAGGTTTTTGATGACGGTAGACCAGGTTAGCTTTTAATTTTTGTTTTTGATGTGGTGTCTTGTAATAGATGTGGTAATAGACTAAGACCAAGACTAATTCTTGTATCTTTTTCTGATGAGTAAATACTTTTATTTATTTATTTAAGATCGCTTTGTTGCGTAACTGGAATGCATGATTATAAATTTATAGCTGTGAATCACTTCGAACCTTCTTAAATTAATTGTTACAAGCGTTTCATCCTCAACCACCACACGCCTAGAATATTATACCTACTCACATCTATCCATCTGTTTTTGTATAACGTATAGTAACACAGTTATAAGTATATTGTATTGTAAATATCTCAAGATGCATTCTAGCGGGCGGGCCCTTAGCCCGACCCGAGGGCAGACTGTTTCCGGATGTAATCGGCGACACATGTCACTGTGAAATACTGAATATAAACAAATTATCAAAGATACAGTTTTAATTTCAACAATCCCGTCACATCATCATGGCACGTGACAATCCAGTCTAAAAAACCTTTTAGATTTTCTTGTGCTCCATTAGGTACGTTTGTGCCCAAACAAGACTTGTACACTGAAAAAATGGTTTGTTAAATATGATCAAACTTTAGTGACTTCCAATCTGTTTTGTAGCATATAAACAAACTTTCGGCTATAAATAACAACACGTTTTGCTATTTATTTATAACCAAATGTTTGATTATGTGCTACAAAACAGTTTGGAAGTCACTAAAGATTGGTTATATTTAACACTAGTTTGGTTGATCATTTTTTTCAGTGTATTCCGTCTCCTTACTCTGTTAGTTATTTAGATACTTTATACTTCGTGTTCGTTTCCACGCCAAGGCCATGCAAAGAACCAATTTAATTCGTCTGCCATTACCCTTCTACCATTGCTACCACATTATTTCGATCGAACGTAATATTTTAGTTCATTAGTAACATTGGAATCGGCGACCTAAATTAGAGTTTGTTCGAGGCGGCGTTATAGTACCCTACATGCCCATAGTATACAGTATGTGTTGAAACTTGTACCAACCGTAATACAAATTTACGACTTATTACTGTTGGGAATTGAACATTGTCATTCCGCCGAAGTGTTGGCATGAGCATGAGCGTACCCGTGTAAGCTAGCACAACAACATCCTGAAATTGAATTCGTGTAAAAAACTTAAACAAGTGTAGAGCAACTTTTACTACGTAACTTTTTGAATAAGAAACTTTCAGATAAGTTGGCATGGCACGAGTACAATGTTTTCGAATCTATTGAATTTCTCATTCTATAGTTTCACAGAATTATTTTTTGTTAACCGCACCCCCCACCAATGTCACGTGACTTTTATCAAGAGAAATAAATTAAGCAACCAATTATTTTATTATGACATAGAAATATGTCGAACTTAAAACGGAAAACTCGGTATGTATACTCCCGAGGTGGTCCCATTTCAATTCGGTGAAGATCTGATAACGCACTTCGGAGCTACACAATAGAACTACTCAAAAGTTGACAGCAAATTATCGGCGATTGAAACCTTTGCTTCTTATCGATGTATTCACCACAAAAATTATGAAAAAAATATTTTTTACAGAAAAATTTTAACCGACTTCAAAACTCAAAAAGTGAAAAAATAATACATTATCTATAAGAATATCAATTTGTTTTATTGGAGTCGGTATCAAGCCTAGTCAAAAAATTACTGCAAGCTCAGTCTCGAATCGTACAGGCTTGACACCGACTTCGATAAAACAAATTGATATTCTTATAGATGCTAACGTAAAATTCATCGGCTGCAATATTATTTTTTACTTTTTGAGTTTTGACGTCGGTTAAAATTTTTTGTTTTATAATATTTTCTCGCAAAATTGACATTTGTTCAAACCCCTCCTTAAGAAATGATGTAACTTATTAGTAATACAAAAATTTTCCCCAAATTGTAACTGTGCTGTGAGTTTTGAAACTAGTTAGTTTTAAGATCTAATGATTAGCAAAATGTCGGTAATATGAAGCAAGGTAAGGGAAGACAATAGCACTAGACAAGTTAACTAGGTAGTGATACTTACCTTATCAACCTCCGGGCTCGAGTCGTTTGTACCTACTCATAGTAACGTTAAACTATCGGGCCTCTTCAAAGTTCCAGGATTCGGGTTGATCATCTGGCTGTAGTTATACTAATATACTTATACTAAGAATAGTTAATACTTATACTAGAATTTTAACCGGCTTATGCTTGCACTTCACATGCCCTATTTGATAAATATCACACATGACAAATACTCGTCGGTTTTTGACGCACAATTGAAGGGAGTGAAATAGGCAAAAATGCATCTATTGTATTGCCTATTTTCGCGTATAGAAACGCGAATTTGTTATGTGTGTAACTGTCAAATAGGCAATGAGGAGTGTCTATTTTCACGTATAGAAACGCGTATTTAGCAATCATTAGAGTGGACCACCCCAATTCTTTCCGTGGGTGTCGTACGAGGCAACTAAGGGATTAAAGGTTTCTTATGCAGTGTTTATGTTTGCAAAAGGCTACCCACCTCTCAATTTATCATTCCATCCTAGCTATTTATTCGTAAATTGTTACAACTACATTCTTAAACAAGTTGGAAGTTGTAGCAATGTTACTGACCAACCCCGAAAGGGATTATGTTCGGAACTTGATTTATGTACGAGCATTTACCCGCGACTTCGTCCGCATAAATTATATACCAGATTTTAAGTCAGATCATAAGCTATCAAACAATTTCATCAAAATCGGTTCAGTAGTTTTTGCGTGATGCTCGAACAAACAAACACACAAACAAACAAACAAACAAAAAAAAAACAAACAAACAAACAAACAGACAAAATCGCCGCGGTTTCGGTGTTGGCTCCATAGTGAAAGTTGTTCAGTTTGATGGTCTAAAGCTGCCCCTTAAGTATTACTAGGGTGTTTTGTTACACTCTGTATATGTAATCTTTATGAACTAGAGAGCCGAACGCTTTGCGTGTATCGTTGTAGGTAGTCAAATAGTAGTTTCGGATACAATTTCTATCGCTAGTTACAAGAACATTCCATCTAGTGGACACAACCACACATCTTGCAACAGTAGGTAAACATTTCTCGTGTAGCTACTAGCAAACGTCCAGCTCACGGTCAAGGAGTAAGCTACTGAAACGTGTCCTTCTTGTTGTTATGTATGCTGTTAGTGTTCATTTACTAGATTGCCATGGCCACTGTACCTATTAGATAACTTTGACTTGCATGTCGTACGTGGTGGGTACAACCGGTACAACGTACTTACCTATTTTGATAAAGACTTTATGTTGTATAGGTAGGTAGTGTTCTTTTTAGGATGAATTAAATAATTGATGGACTCAGTATTAATGATATTATAGCAGGGGTTTTCTTATATGCTGCCAGTTTTTCAAGAAGATGATCAGGAGCGCGATTTTTGAATCTCATTCGCTGAGTTCAGCAGTTGAAAATGTCAAAATTTCTATGGAGATACCCATCTTTCTCCTGCTGATTTGACTTTCAAAAATCATACTTCAGGAGTGCGTTTTTTGCAAGTCAAATCAGCAGAAGAAAGATGCGTATCTCTATAGTAATATTGACATTTTCAACGTAAAACGTCATTGTTTTCAATTGCTGAACTCAGCGAATGAGATTCAAAAATCGCACTCTAGATCATCAAATTGAACAACTCTCTCTATAGGACCATATCGAAATATCTAAATAGAAATCAGCTGTTCCACAAAAAGTTGTTGGAGGTTTGGTTGGAGTTGGAGTTTTTATTAATTATTTAGAGTCAGCCGAAATCTCATAAAATCAGCCAGTGTCATAAATATAGATTTATAGATAGATTCATAGATTCTTATTTCTTTCTTCTTTCTTTCTTATTCTTCATATACCTAGTACTAAAACCTTTTCGAAAATACCGTACTAGGTAGGTACTGATCATTTCCGTGAACCGGTTGACCTTCAATTAAAATTTGAAAAATGTAAATAAGATCTAAAATATAATTTTGTGGTCGCACTAAATAAAGTTGGAAGCTTTCAAAAACAATTTTCGAAATTCTCGAACAGAACGATGCAATCGACGAGATTCATAGGATGCAATAGACTGCATCTACCAAAACTGTGTGCCAGCGCCTCTAGAATTTCCCAATCCATATTTCATCGGATTTGCCTACAACACTCGTTCCTTACAAACTGGAGCCAAGGTGCTTTATGCATCGAAACATTCTTTTTGGCTTTTGCCGTTATGGTTTAAACGAGTAGTTTGTTCCGAAGAGATTTTTGAATGAAGCAATTTTCAGTTGTTTTCTTTTTGAACGATTACATAACTTTTCATAATCATTATCAGCATGTCTCAACATAGTCTCACCGTTGGGCACTCGCAGGCTCATCGGGGTGGGCTGGAGGTAAGATAGTGATCTATTTAATCAGAGTATTTTCTTAATATGTTATTAATGACTGGAATGATTGCCCTGGCCCAAAAAAAATCTAATTTTACTCTTCCCTTGAAGAGAGCCATGATCGTTAAGCTAGCAAAACTGGCACAAAGAGAGCTCCACGACTTAGCGGTTCGCTAGAAAGAAGATAGGAATTGGTCTTTGTGGATTTTTCACCACATGACGTGCTCCAAGTTTTGCTGCCGGACAGTGAAAAAAAGAAGGTGCAATTACTGTGGACACTCCTCGAAATGTGACCTAGATAACAGACAAACTTACGGCCAAGTGACGACGCTGTTTTTTGACGGCGTGTTTGCCAATTGACCTCCATCAGGGACTCATCAATTATGTGTAGGTTCCTCCATTAAGTAGTGATGTCCAGGACCGACCCCTTAATTTTCTTCCGTAAATATGCAGGTCCTCGAGATGAAGTACTCTTAGTACAGAGTACTATAATTACTACCGTAAGTATTACTTTTGGCGAAAACTTGATCGAACGCTTAACTTGAGAGAAAAACTCTGCTTTATGATTTTACTTCTTTAAATAATGCATGCATATGCTCACGACTATATTGTCCGAGAAGGTAGGCAGAAATATTCAGAAAACTCAGAAAATTCACGTCATTTTATATCTTTACCTTTTTCGAATGATAATACTTAATGCTGCCTATAACCTCCTAAGGCCCAGCTTTTTAAAAACTTCGAAGAGCTTGAGACCCACTGTACAATTTTATGTACATAATAAATATCTGGTGTCAGGCCCAAGACCTACTTTACCTTGTAACTTTAAAATTCGAAAAGTTTCAAGTGAGATACTATTCTAGCCTGCCTAGGCTTTATGTAAAGAACATTTTGGCTTAAATTAAATCAACCTATCTTTTGTTCAAAAAATTGTACTGTGGGTCTGAAGTCAGAGTAAATTTTTTACATAAATTTTGAAAATAGTATAGCCAGAACGTCAGAAACATACTTAAATCTCTTATTGTAATTAATAAACATTATGGCTTTTAAGAACTGTCAATACTTTACAAAAATAAAATTTAAAAAAATAAAAAACTGACACAATTTTACTATAAATGGTATGAAGCTGAGACCCGGTGTACCAAAACATGTACAAAAAAAAGTTTCTCATTGTAATTCGGGTGATTGTCAACCGACAGTGAAAATTATTAACTTAGCATACTTTTCTGTCTTTTTCATACATTCTACTAAAAAACATACTCGAAAAAAATAAATTTAGATTAACCAGATTTATTAAGATTTAAAAATACCCTTCCCGCCATGGTCAAACTTTGAACCTGCTTTGAACCATTTGGTTTTGACAGCTTTAACTTTTTTTTAAGTTGGCTGCATTTGAAACATTAAAAAAGTATTCATCAACACTGTGGTATGTCAAAAAACACCCCGCGAAGATTCAAAAATAAAAAATTATATTTTAAACAATATGTACAAAAATTTGTACAGTGGGCGTTTTCTACTATGATCTGTTTTTAAAGCTGGGCCTGACGGATGAACTTTATTATGTGCAAAATTTTGTACGAGGGGTCTTAGGAGGAATATCTCACTGACTGGTTTTTTTTTTGTACTGAAAGGTAATTAAGTGCACGGTCCTTCTAATTATCTTGCCGGGCGACATACACCCGAGCGAACTCGCTTGACCTTAAAATTGTTGGAGATATTGTTTGTTTACTCTCGAGAGGGCTTGTTGGCGAACAATGAGCACTTTTTTGTTAACAAACAGCGATGGAAGCAGGTAATGAATATGCTGGAACAAAGAGCCCAATGCGGAGCCTCATTAGCCATTCAGTCGGTGTGCCAACCTTAAAAATAATTTCACAAAAATCTTGATGAATTTTGGGCCCCTTTATATCAGACGTCTGCTTTTCAGCACTTGGAACTGTTTATTTATTTATTGGGTTATGTATAATTCTATTGAAAGAATAAAATAGTGAAAGCATTAGAACAAACAAAACTTACCCTAAACTTAAATCATTCTAAACAAAGCCACTATTAATTGTACCGACTACCGACAGGGCTAAGGTCCTTAATAGAAAAGCCCGCCCCCATCTAAATATATAAAAGAAGAATTTTATATATGATTGAGATAAGTCTAAACTGTAAAAATTACCTATATAAACTATGGAAAAACGATTTTAAATTGCTCCTTTGACGAAATTGTTTAAAATTGTACTCATTGTTGTGAATGCGACGCCTATCCGAAGCTACAGTTGCTACGAATAAAGTATCCCTCGTACATGTATTTGGTACCCACATCAAGGGACACAATTTATACCACAGTTAGTGGTCCAACTCAGCGATAAGTTGCCTACAAACGCAGTTACCCTGGAGAATCAAATTCAACCGCAACATGCTTAGTGATTTGAACATTTAGCCCTCTTTGATGCTCAGTTCCAATTTGGGGCTTTTGGGTCCGCTGCTAATTAATTGATTTACTCCTTTTAAAATACTTTGCCTGAAAATATCTTTTTATAATTCTTGTTTGTCCAAAATTCGATGTAACACACAACAAACAAACGCAAACACAGTCTGGTGAACAAAATGTTTTATTAATTGGGTAACAAAATATCCTTGTTGAATCAAATCACGTATAGTATTTACAGGCATTTAGTTGTGACCTAAAAATCCTTAATTGCCGAGTAAGCGGTGATTGCGCGTCGATATCGGTTTTCTGTGCCAAATATGTTGTATTCAGAGAGAAATATGGTTGTATCTTTTTCTAATTGTACAGAGATGCCATGTCGTGACGGATTCCAGACCGGAAGGAGAAACTGCAGTCTTCGATCTTTGAAAGTAACTTTCGTGCGGGTATGCTGGGTTTTGCTAAGAATAGATTTTTCCAAAATTCTAAAACCACGAAAAAAAGGTAGTTAACGTGACATCTACGCCTTTCATTGTTTTGATGGTAATAATATAAACAAACTACCTACATACCTACATCCCTTCCGTTACCTAGGTTACTCGTAAATGGTGGTTTATATTTTTTAGACAACTTGAATGGTTAACAAAACCCCGTGACCTTACAGATCAAGTGATGCGAAGAGGTGTTTTTTAAATTACCTCACAGTAGTTTGCGCAATTTACTTCCTCCGCCAACAAGTTCTCTTGTTATGGAAGAAGGCTTGGTACGAAGTATACAGGGTTGTTACAAAAGTAAAAATAAACATTTCAAACTTTTATGAGGCTTGTTGAGACCATCAAACTGAACAACTTTCACTACGGGACCAACATCGAAATCTCGAAAAAAATAATCATTTGTCCCATAAATTTAGCTCGAGTAGATTAGTATGGAACATCGCAAATGGCGATTATAGCAAATATCCCCATTTTGGGGAGGTCTATGTCCAGCAGTGGACGTCTATCGGCTGATATGATGATGATGATGATCGAACATCAGATTTTTTTTCGCGATTTCGATATTGGTCCAATAGTGAAAGTTGTTCAGTTTGATAAATGTTTATTTGTATTTTTGTAACACGTATAATTCATTCAGTTTCGAAATATAATATTAAAATAGGCGAAGGAGAAGATGAACTTAATCAGCCAGAACTGTTAGCCAGAAGTAAACACGTCCACGTTGAAAAAGTGTCGAGTCGATGCTCATTCGAAGGCACATTCAGACATAGAGTTTGATTTCTAGATGAAGAGTCAAGAATGGTCACGGTGCGATTGACGTATCTGGGGCCTAATTCACTTATTTTACAAATTTCTGGTTCTGATTCGTATGGTAATCGGTTCGTAACTCACGTCGTCGTCGACGTCACTTTTTATCCTGTATAAAAAGTGACGTCTGAAAAACGATGTTGTAATGTCATTCGGTCGGGGATGTACACACGGCGACAGATCAACCTACCCATAGTTGAACTCTATGTTCATGGACATAAGGTCGAACTATGGGTAGGTTGATCTGTCGCCGTGTGTACCTTTCGTTCTTCATTTATGGACTCATTCTACACATGCATGTACATACGGCGACACATCAAGCTATACAAAACCAACATAAGCTGGTCGCGCGTAGGTCGAGTAACGTATAACTTCGCGCGGCCAGCTTATGTTAGTTTTGTATAGCTTGATGTGTCGCCGTGCGTACATATGATAAATACGACCATTATCGATTTCTTTGTAGTCCGAAATTTTTCTACAATAATAAATATCTGAAGCGTGCAGAAATGCTTACTTTTAGCACATTATAAGAAAGAGTTATCTATTACTAGATACTTTAAGCTCAAATAATACCTACTTATGCCATAATTTAAAAAGTTCGAGAGAAACAAAAGGCGATTATTAATTGAAAAAAGTAAAGAAACTAATTAAAAGCCTTCTTTCATTGCGTAGTCTTTCCCGACTTCAAAAAATCTCCATTGTTTAGTTGATTTAATTTCAAAGTGAGTAAATTAATTCATGTAAGTACAATAGCATTCAAATGAAGATTTTTATTCTTTTAAAGCGTGAACGGGAAATTGAATTAAATCTGATTTGTAAAACATAACCAGCAGCTTTTTTTAAAGCTGTAAGTAAAAATGAGATGGGTCTTCCTGCTTCCTGATCATAATAACGTTTTTTTGTTAAGAAAAAAATAGTTACTATGGGACTCTAAACTGTAGAGTCTATCGATTTTAAATTTCACCCTGCTGTATGTAGTATATAGATTGAAAAAAAGTTGTTCACGAAAAGAGTTTGTGTACCTAGACCGTGTAGGCATGTTATGGTCGTAAAAACGTGAGGTTACGACGTAGAGGTCGCGTGTGTTCCTTATGCAAATGTAACGATAACTCGCCTTTAGCGCCTATAAACTGTTACTTCTCTTTTACGACATGATAAGTATATTGCTGTCTTGTAGCCATCCACCCCTATTAGTAGGTCACCTTTGTATGGAGATAACATAAGTGCGTTTTTGTTTCAGATATAAAACCCTGCAAATATTTCTTCTATCTCTCAACGTACAAAGGTATGTCAATAGTTACATGTTTTTAATTTAATTTTGTTGCTTTTAACTATAGTTTATAGTTAGTTTCTGACCACTGCGAATTATGGTCATGAGTTTATTTTGAATGTATTTATTTATCCAATTTCATAAGGACTAGCTTAAATAAATGAAATCCAAACTACATCAAACTGACTAGCAGTTTAATTCATATCAATCTAGATTTTGCCTGCAAATTCGTCCGCGTGAATTTAGGAAACTTAAACAACCAGTTGCACCCCTTTAGAGGTTGATTTTCCCTTTCTTAGTGCCCCCTACATCCAATGTAGAACAAGTTTCTATCTTCAGCGGTTAAGGCTGCGCGTTGTCTGGCAGCCAGTCAGTCATGGAAGTGTTTTATAAAGTACGAGCTTTTACCCACGACTTCGTCCGCATAAATTATATACCAGATATTAAGTCGGATGATAAGCTATCAAACAAAAAAGTTTCATCTAAATCGGTTCAGTAGTTTTTGCGTGATACTCGAACAAACAAACACCCAAACAAACAAATAAACAATCAAACAAATAGACAAACAAACAGACAGACAAAAAATCCAAAAACTTGTGATTTGGAATCAGGGACATCTAAAAACCATATTGTAATCTTTTTTTTGTAAAAATCTTCAATGTACAGACACACTTCTGTTACAGTTTTATAATAGTTTAGATAGATTACAAAATATAGTTCAAATTAATTAAAAATAATTATTACCTTATCATCGATGAAATTACATTGCCTTGCCCTGTCACACTTGCGATTTCCCAGCGGTTTTTCCAGGTTCTAAACTTAGATCAAACTTACTTGTACTTTGATTTAAGCTTCTAACAAGATCATAATTCCCTTAAAACATACAATATCACATTTTATTGGTTAGTATTCTATTGCGCTTCGCAGTGGTAACTATAACTTCAGAGAAACCAAGAAGCTTTACGTTTTTATTCACGATTTAAACAATTTACTTTATGACAGAGTTAAGTTATTGGAAAGTACGTAGGTACGTTATCTACACATAAATTATGTTGGCAAATATACTTGTCATACGCACTTTGCCTGACATCCATGACACCCAATGAACGCCCATCGAGCTGAGTGCCTTGTCTGATTCAACACTCAATGATTTTATGATGAAATTTACCAACTGAAATCACCGTAAATAGGTACTAAAATTATTAATAGCCGACACGCCGCGACACGATATTGTGATGTGATATTTTGAATGGAATTATGCAAAAGAATACATACAGCACTTTTATACAGGGTGTAAAAAGACATCTCCCGAAAACTTTAAGAACATATCACTGAACCTATATAAAAATTAATGGCGCTAACCTTTTAAATTTAAAAAATTTATTCGTGATTTTTCCATTTTCTTGCCACGCAATGTAAAGCGTACATCGCTCGGGTGAGCGGGCAGTGACCTTACAGCTGTGTGGCGCGCGACCGTAGCTTGGCGACGAGTTTGATGAGTGCGTTTTACATTGCGGATTTTTGCTATTTTCGAAATGCTTGTGTTTAACAATTAAAATTGTATTGCATTATGTCACTGGTAGGCTTTAATGTTCATAATTGTAGAAATAAAGGCCCGAAAAAAAAAAAAATTTGTGAAAATAAAAAAAATAAATGTCAGTGCCAAAGTGTTAGGTATCATGGTCTGAATCCATAGTTTCAGTTTTCGGGAGTAGTCTTTTTACACCCTGTATAATTACATACATACATAAACTGACCACCATAATCCGATTCGGGATGGTCAGAAACATTGCTACAACTACCGACTAACTTATAATAGAGATCGGATATTCGGATGCATATTTACCTAAACTTCATTTTTCACAAGAATAATGTGGACACGTCTTAATTCATTTATTTTATGAAACAATCCCAGGATCGTTCTGAAGTCCCAGGATTGCTAAAAGGTTTATCGACATACAAAATATCGTAGAACTCGGACATTTGAACAACGTTGTCAAAGTTTTTCATGTTGTCAGAGTTGTTAATGTTGTCTAAGTTGTTCATGTTGTCGGAAGTACGTTATATCATAGTGGTGTCACTATCTACGAGGATCAGTATGACAAAAAGGTGCGGGTGGCCCGACTTTTTTAAATAACTTTATTCAGAAGGGCATATCCATAGCCTGTTTTCGTACCGAAAAAAGTGAAGTATAGGTATTTACCTAAACTATCATATAATAATATGCATCCGATTATCCGATCTCTACTTATAAAGCATGCTGTTGTAACAAGGCAAATTTTTCGCATACTACAGGCACAGTATAAGAAAGAGTATCTAGTACTAGAGTACTAGGTACATACTACAGGTTTCAGAATGCAATAACGTGTCTAGTGATAGAACGTCTTTTTGCCCCCAAAAACACTGGAAAAGAAACCTTATATTTATGCCTTCCTCGCCTCGTTAGATACCTTACAGAAGAGAAGAGGTGAGGTCCTTCTACTAGTAAACCAGAAGCACACGGAGATAAATTAAAATATAATTTAGGTACCACAAAGAAAAAAAAACGATTATTTGTAATAGAAACAAAATACCGCTACGCTAAATTGAGAACAGTAGCGTCTGTATTCATAATAAAAAGTGTTCCACCTCCGTTATGAATATTTCTATCTACAAAAAAACGAATCAAATAGAAAACGTATATGAAATCGTGACCGTGAACATTAAATTGAATACCGATTTCTGCTCAAGCTTTTAATTCATTCCTATTTGTAAAGAGTCCTCTCAGATATTCCGCAACACAACGAAATTTTGTTTGTAATAATTAATTTTGCTCCAAAAATTTGTTCGCCAAAATTGTTTACCTAATCCGGTACAAAGCTGCGAACATCACAGGGACAAATGCTCCGATATTGCGAATTACGCTTGAGTGAAGACTTTTAATTAAGGCGGGTATACGCGTCACCGTCTCGCTGTGGGTACCGAGCACCCCATCAACTTCTGCTTGACTTCTGATTGTTTGAACCAACCTCGTTAGCGCGACACAGCCGGCCCTGTGAACCTACCCTTATATATGAGGTCGCAATAAGCTTATCTATCACGTCGGGTCGCCAAATTCAATCGGTATTCTGATTTACATTTATTTAATTACAACGCCCGCTGTGCCGGTACCGGTAGGCTGAGCACCTTTCATGTCCGACCTATCCCTATGAAAGCGCTCAATGAAGCATAACTTGCTTAACGTGTGCTATTAACTTGGAGAAAAGTCGTTTAAGTGGGTAGCTACTCATACTCTACTTCGCAGAAATTTTAACAAAGTTAAATCGTTAACTTTTATTCTTTTATGCATTAGATTTCCCAGCTTTAATATAAAAATATCGTACCATTTATTGGAAATCTGTAACGTTTACTCTATCGTAGAAGAATTCTGTTTGTATTCAAAGCTAATAAAACTTGCATAGTTTTCTACGTCAAGAAAAGTTTGGCAGAACTTTAGTTTTGGATGTGTAGTAATTGTGTAAAAGTAATTCATATGGGAACTCCTTCCCCTCTCAGAAGCTTGGTAACTTTCGTGATTCTAAGTAAGTAGCTGTTATAAAGTACCTACTGTATAATTTGAGTACCAAAATAATGTTTCTATACTTAGTTGTAATATCAGATACAGGGAATTTAGGGTCTTTTTCAACTTTTCTGCTGTTATTTAAAAAGATCTTGATGGTTCGTTACGCGCATTCAATTCCCATTTAAGAATAAAATGAGTTATTACCGAAATTCGTGACTACTCGAAGACATTGAATATTTTATTAACTTGCTGTGATAAGAATACTTAAGCAATTTCCCTGCAAACGCCGGGAGCACCCTTTTACGCTTATAAGTCTGCTGAAATGCTGATCGCACGACTTTTCTCCCCAGAAAATAATTTTAAAAAGGCATTCCTTTTTAATCTGAGTTTTTGTGTAAACAATTTTCCGCTTTATTCATAAGTAAAAGAATTCTTTTTTGTAAGGAAACATACTTTAGACTTTAACTTTGTTACATGGTGCCTTCAGATGTCGGTAACTAAATCTTGGTAACCTTATATTCGAAAAGAAACAAAATGTTGGAAATTCTTAGGTATCTGACAACAAGAAAATATTTCAATTATCCTGTAGCAGGTATATTCGCCTAAATATTTTAAGGAAACACCACCTGTATCCTCTTGTAAATAGAGCGTATTACGTAGCACGGTCACGTTTGCCTTGCCGGTCAGAAGCTAGGAAGGTCAAGGGACACCCTTTGGCCCGACGCTACATATTCCCAGCTAGTCGTTAGAATCAAGCCATTTTAATGCATATGACGTAAGCTTAAGGGTTCTGTGAGGTGTCTTCTTACGTGGAATGTACTTTAATTGTTAGTGAAATGTGAACATGCACGTATTATGCAAACGGTGTGGGTACTTCCCAGAGCAGTGATCTTGATGGAGTTTGCCAGTTAGCTAGTCAGTAATTAGATCAGAAGATTGGAAATTTGGAACTTTACGACTCGTTGGGTTCGTATTAAATATTAGGCACAATAAATACTTAGAATTATTATGAGTTTAAGTATTCGAAAAGTGTTAAGCCTTAAGGCGGTTGCAGAGGGGTCAGTTTTATACAAAACTTTACGCACAATACGCGTAGACGGTATTAAAATAAGTAAATTTGTATATATGGAAAAATCTTGACTATTATAAAACTGTAAATTTGAAAAAAGAATTTAGTTTGTTTGTTTGTTTGTTTGGGTGTTTGTTTGTTCGAGTATCACACAAAAACTACTGAACCGATTTTGATGAAACTTTTTTTGTTTGGTAGAGTAACATCTGACTTAAAATCTGGTATATAATTTATGCTGACGAAGTCGCGGGTAAAAGCTCGTAGGTTATAAAATCTAGATTTCGCGTATCAAACAACATTTGCAATCTAAACTATTATAAAACTGTAACAGAAATTTGTCTGTACATTGAAGATATTTACAAAAAAAAAATTACGATATGGTTTTTAGATGTCCCGGATTCCAAATCACAAATTTTTGGATTTTTTGTCTGTCTGTTTGTTTGTTTGTTTGTTTGTTCGTTTGTTTGTTTGTTTGTTTGGGTGTTTGTTTGTTCGAGTATCACGCAAAAACTACTGACCGATTTTGATGAAACTTTTTTTGTTTGATAGCTTATCATCTGACTTAAAATCTGGTATATAATTTATGCGGACGAAGTCGCGGGTAAAAGCTTTTATAATATAATTACGATCATATAATGCTTTGAAATTTTTCATACAAAAGTTTCAAAGCTTTATATCTTCGTAATTTTATTATGAATTGCAAATGTTATTTGATACGCGACATCTAGATTTTCTAAACTATTTTTCCATATATAAAACATTACTTTTATTAATTCCGTCTTCGCGTATTGTGCGTCAAACGTTTGTATGGACTGAAACCACCTTAAACTTATTTAGTGATCACTCTGTCTCTATCAATGCTCATACTGATGATAGTAACAGCGTTATATTTAATCCTAAATAATATTTAGGAGTAGTGTTGTAGGTCTGCTATTGGGTAGTCGCGTCGCGTGTCGGTCGTCGGTTGCCCCCTCCCTGGCCTACAACGAAGCTCCAGTAGTGGTGGCTCAAAATTGTGTTCTTTTGCAAAAACAACCCTTGAATTCACCAGAATAACTAAATGACCGTACAACGTCAAGGACTTTTGCTACATAAACTAGATATTGGCAAAAAATCATCAATACCGACATGGACACCATATTTTTAATTAAGAACCTCTTCCTTTTTTTAAGTCGGTTAAAAATAGAATAAAATAAATACTATTTGGTGCAAGCCACCCTTAATGATACTATTTATTTTAGTGTTTAGCGGTTGATTTAAATTGTTAGTAACAACTAGTTTTAGTTCAATATGTTGAAATTGGCAAGAAGTTCCGGACGATTAGGCAACTTATTGCCGATTCAGTGGCAGGCAGCTTACATGCAAGAGAAAGCCCCATTGCCTCAATAAACCCAAAAATAAACTGTTTAGGTCAATACAAATTTTGTAGTTTTTTAACACAAATTTTACTTTACCTATATAAAAAGAAATAGAGTTAATTGTACGTTCCTTTTTTTATTTATAACTTAATGCCTGATCGCTTGTGTCAGCTTTTGCATTAGAGCTAATTTTGACAGTATCGTAATCTGAATTATTGTAGAATAAAAACACAGTAGAGACAAAATGGTGGTGCCACGTGGCAAGCTAGAATGCGAATGACACACAAACGCTTCAGAACTAACTTGCAACGCAACTCCCCATTCTATTTGTCAGCAGTATTATTGTTTTATAGGAACTAAAATCTATTGAAAGGATTCACAAAACATTTCAGTCTTAGTTTATTAATATGAAAAAGTAACATAACAGCGGAAACCAAGCGTCATCATCATCAGCCTTTTATACGTTCCACTGCAGGGCACGGCCTACCCTTAATGAGGGTGCATGGGCGTCAGTCCAGCCCAATGAAATGCGGATTGGTAGACTTCACATACGCATCAGAATTTCTTCTTCAGCATGCAGGTTTCCTCACGATGTTTTCCTTCACCGTTTAATAGAAATCTATATTACTCACATAAGTACGATTAACTCATTGGTACATGGCATGTCGTCCGTGCGGAATCGAACCTAGATCCTTGTAATTGAGTGTCCATACCTCTCCACAACGCGCCATCGACGCTCGGAAAACTTTTCAGTAAAGCCAATTAAATTGTTCAATAGCGTATATACAGGGTGTAAACTTAAACCCAAAAACCACGTAGATAATTAAACTTTAGAACA
This sequence comes from Agonopterix subpropinquella, assembly GCA_922987775.1. Classification (NCBI taxonomy): domain Eukaryota; kingdom Metazoa; phylum Arthropoda; class Insecta; order Lepidoptera; family Depressariidae; genus Agonopterix; species Agonopterix subpropinquella. The sequence goes on along the minus strand of OV277701.1, from coordinate 14,003,650 downwards.
CACGCGGTAAAATTTTGTTTTATATTAGAAGTTATTAAAAGTAATCACAAGCTGTCATAGGCAGACTTGTTTAATTAAAAATTTATTTTCATCTTCACGTATCAAATAAATATTTTTCCATTAGCAAAATGTTACATAATTTAGCTCCAAAAAGTGAAAATTCTTGGTGGAATTAAATAATTAATGTTTGGGCTACACTGGCAAGGCCTCCCTCAGTATTTTCGCTTTCATTTAGATAATGGCTTCTTATTCTGAAACTTGCCTCGAGTAATTAAGATTGATAGCAAGCTGTCATTGATATTTAGTTTGTTTCAGGTGATACGCTGTTTTCCTCAAGACATTATCTGGGACGGCAAATTATTTATCGACTTTTCGAAGTCAATACAGCTTTTGTACCTGTTTTTACATAACCAGCTTAGACAATTTATACACCCCTAGTTTTTAATTACTAACATAACTTTAAGTGTGTATTCAGACCATGAATCTAAACAACTTTCCCAAAGAAACATGGGTCGAAAAATGAGAAATTTTTTTGGACCTTCCATACAAAAGTGCGGATCGGCCGATCGATTTTCTATGGGAGGTCCAAAAAAAATTCTCGTTTTTCGACCCATATTTCTTTGGGAAAGTTGTTTAGATTCATGGTCTGAATACACTCTTAAAGTTATGTTACTAATTAAAAACTAGTGGTGTATAGGGACGAGTTACGCGTATATCATTCTACTAAGAAACATTTCTGTCACTTTTTGCGGGGGGCGAGGTAACATGAAATCCGCAACTTTGGATTTTATTCCTCATAACTTTAGATTCTAATTTTGAATGTTGAAAATCATGAAAAGTAGTCTCGTGTGAACCCCAAACGTTCTAAGTTCAAAATTATTGATTCGCTATTATAGGCTGTCTCGTTTAGTGATAAGGTATAAAATTGGGTGTAAATGCAAAAGATCAATTGTTCTTATACCGTGGCAGAGGGGAAATGCTACCGCATGGCGAGTCCCTATATAAATTGTCTAAGATAACCAGTCAAGCGCGAGATTTGTCGATGAATAGGTACTTACATTCATAAAAACATAATTATGAGGAATAATGATTTTATTTTTAGGTACAATTTTGATTTTATATACTTACTTCATAGTATTATTGATTTCATATACTAAGTTAAATAATTATAATATCGTGCATTTCCTAAAATCTCGTTAGGTTTTTCATGTATAAAAATACCTTTAGATTTTGTTTGCCTTTATGTTAGGGCAGGCCACAGAGATACATTTTACTCCTGACTCCTGTACTATCATATTTTAACCTGTGTGTCACAATAAACAATTTTCTATTTGTTATCTAGGTCGTGTTTAGGTAAAGTTTATATTAAATTACATTAACATTTAGCTTGATACAAATATTTCTACGTATCTGGTTTATTGTTTAAACCATCCTCAGCCACTTCCAGCCTCCAGGTCCTATTTGCACTAAACAACCGCAGAACTACACAGCCTTGGTGTTAAGTGTTGAGTGGCTTATTTGACATCTCAGGTGCCTTTGTAATTTGTAAACATAGATACTTACTCTACACAAGGTTTAACAAAACACCCTAGTAATATTTAATGGGGTAGATTGGACCATCAAACTAAACAACTATTACTATGGGGTCAACATAGGAATCACAAAAAAGAAATTTGCTGTTTCATAAAAAAACATCACTTTCCATAGAATTTTTTTTTTATTCCATGGAACAACAACAAAAAAAACCTATTTTCGTTTTACACTCGATAGTGAAAGGTTTTCAGTTTGATGGTCTAAAGCCCCTATTATGTAACGTTAAATACGTTACATATTTTTTTAAGTTTAGTGTTTAGTTTAAGTTTACACCCTGTCTTATACTGGTTGAAATGCTTTAGAATTAGAAGTCTATAAGGTTTTTGATCCTTCTTATAAGAAACAGAATCGATTGGCATAAAAAAATATATTTAAACTGCAAATTTTTTGCTGACAATTCATTGCAGGTTGTTTTATGTTTCAATAGTCTTCTACGAAAGTTTTTGGTCATAGTCTCTCTTATATGTAGTACTAGATACTCTTTTTTATGGTTCCGTACCCAAAGGGTGAAAACGGGACCCTATTACTAAGCCTACGTTGTCCGTCCGTCCGTCCGTCTGTCCTACCTATTTAGGGCTGTAACTTCTGAACTGAATAGTTGAAACTTTCACAGAATGTGCGTAATTACGGTGGATTTGCTAACAAATAATAAAAATGTCAAAATGTTAAAAATTAAGGGGGGTCCTCATACAAGGAACTAGTTTTAATCAACGTTTTTTCTTCTCGCTCTACACTGAAAAAAAAATTTGGTTACTTCAAACAAGATCTTGTTTATGATAATCATACATCATGAATCTATATGAGCCTGTCAAGATCACGACTTCTCTGACTAAAAGAACTTTGTTAAACGAATTCGGCTTGTTGTTACAACAACCATCTTTTGTTTTTAGTAAACAATAATAATGTCATTTCAATTATTTTGGTGCTAATTAAGAGAAAATACTTCTTAGTTGGCTCGCATTTTTTCAGTGTATTGTAAAAACTGTACTACATACAAGCGTCAAACTTGGTGTGATCATAGAGCAAACTCTGCAGTATAACAACAAATAATAAAAACCGACCAAATGTGAGTTAGTCTCGTGCTAAAGGACAAAGAGTAAAACAATTTTTTTTAACGTTAAAATTTTGTGTTGGTGTGGTACGGAACCCTCGGCCTCGGTGCGCGAGTAGCCTGACTCGCACTTGACCGATTTTATTATACTGTGTCTATCCTACGTTAGTAAGTGAATTTGAGTTACAGTGGGAGCGACAGTAGTTAATGTATCAAGTCAATTGCTATTTTGCTAATAATTCGGAGGAGGGTCCGGAGGGACGTCGGTACGGAAGATTGATGGCTGGTTTATAAAGTGAGGTATGAAGAGGCTCCTAACAATTATTTATGACATTGTGTAAATGCAGAGGTATTAGGTTTCTATAGTTTTGGGCACTTGAGAAAACAAAACTTTTATACTTACAGGGTTTCTCAAACTTATAGCTCTACGTACCCCCATTCGACTTTCAAGACAATGGCGAACCCCTTTAAAAAAACTGACTGTTGATTGTTGAACAAATAAAGATTGGTAGGTATGTTATTTTTATTAATTAATTTGATGGGTGGGCTTGTTTTTTGTCCCAAAGGGTGTCCATTCTCGGGTCACGTACGCTAAAATGAATTTCATCCGGAAAGCTCCGGATATTCTTCTTATCTCGCTACCCAAAAATCAATTATAAGCAATCTATTTAATCGCCGCGTACCGGAAAGCGCAGCGTGGGTAGGCCACTCAGACCTGGTGAAGGCGGTGGGAAAACGTTGGATGAGGGCGGCGCAAGACCGGTCGTTATGGCGATCCTTTTGGGAGGCCTATGTCCAGCAGTGGACGTCCATCGGCTGAGATGATGATGATGATGATGAATCTATTTAATAAGAAACATGAAGACTTTGATCTACTGACATTTCCAGTAATGATTCGTGTTGGCCGCCATTACGTAGATTTTGTCGCGTACCGCCTACGATTAACTGGCGTACCCAAGTGGTACGCATACCCCACTTTGAGAAACCCTGCTCTAATACAACGGCAACGACTTGTTTGGAAGAATCTTCAAATGTTGCTGTAGTTTACATTATTACCTATACAGGGTGTAAGGAAGAGTAACATTAACCTTTAAACCACATACTCTACCCATCAAACTGAACAACTTTGACTATGGGAGCAAACCTGTCAGAGCAAAAAGAAAATCAGATGTCTCACACATTTGAGTCGAGTAGGGTAATACAGGGTGTATTATGATTCTGATCAGGGTTTGTAACCGGTACCTAAAGTACAGGTTCTGTACCTGTACTTAGCGGACGCTTGTAAGTCAGTCAAATTATTTCTCTCCTTCTTTTTTATCCAACTTGCTATACTCTGGTCTTGACAGATAAAGTTTGACACTCACGCTTATTTCAAAGAATGTGTGTATGGAACTATTTTAAGTTATTAAGAACCTATGTACCCATGAAAGCAACCAATAAATGAATATGAATATGAAAGAATAATTGAATTCGTTTTGAATTTCATTATAGCTTACATATACAGGGTGAAATTGATATCATTAGCATCCTTTTAAACTACTAGTCTATCCATCCAACTGAACAACTTTTACTTTGGGAGCAAACCAATCGGAGCAAAAATAAAATCTGCTGTTGCATACATTTGAGTTGAGTAGGCATTTGCAGTTTAGTATGGAACAGATGATTTTATTTTTGCTCCGATCAGTTTGCGCTCCCATAGTAAAAGTTGTTCAGTTTGATGGGTAGACTCTTAGTTTAAAAGGATGCTAATGATATCAATTTCACCGTGTAGATATGTGAACCGAACTGGTTTCACAGAGTCCCTTCAAAAAGTGTCGATGGTGACATGATCAATTTGTTCTGATTGACTAGACGGCGCGCGACATTCGCTACTTGATAATTGAATTTTGACATCAAACCCAATTTAAAGTGCTCGCATACGAAGAGAGGAATCGATGACTAACAATGAAACATAATTAGGCTGTTTGTGACATCAAGCTATCGAGAAATCGTTTTAGGGCTTTTGCTTTGACACATCTTTTAAGTGGATTAGTAGAAGCACGAATTTAGTGACGTTTTGAAAGCGATCGACAAATTTAATTTTATGGAAGGTACCAAAATTAAATTAAATAAAATCACATACCTACACATATCTCCAAATGGTTTTAAAATTTTGCCTCTATATAATTCGAGAAATACATATATCGAATTAGGTATTTGAAAAATACAAACAAATTTAAAGCTACGCTGAATGAGATGAGATTTCCTTTGCTACATGTGAAGGTATTATTATTTAAAAAAAAAAAGATTTTGAAGTAGAAATATCGATCAATAATTAAATCGGAAAAATAAAATCTTATTTTTCTACAGAAACAAGTGAATAAAATTTTTATTGTTGACAAAGAAAATATAGACTATGACTATGCGCCATTGTGTTTATAATTATTATTTAATGTGGTTTTAGTTCATAATTGTGTGTAAAACGTTTTTTAGATAGTGCTTTAATTTGTGAGCACGTAATGGAGGTATTAGTATTGATCCTCATAATTTTTGCAGGCAATTTTGAACAGCGTCGTCCAAAAATAAAACGGAAATCCTTCGAGTATCAAAGTGAACCGTAATCGATTCTGTTCAATGTTTCAAACAGATGGGACGTGACGAACATTATTTTTAATTCTCCGTCTCTCATATTCTCCCCGTATTTTTTTTTATAAAATCCGCTGAAGTGCAAATCGGACTCTTTTAGGTCGTATTTCAAATGTAAATTTAAAAGACTAAAGGTACATGCATGTACATACATAAACTCACGGCCATAATCCCTTTCGGGGTACTCAGAATCTTTGCTACAACTACAAAAGAAGTAAGCAAGGCTCACTTTTAGCATATTGAAGGTTTCACGATGGAATGACGTGTGAAGTGCTTTCAGGGGCTAGCCTTTCGCCCACAGAGACACGGCATAAGAAAGTTAGTCGCTTCTGACGACACCCACGGGAATAAATGGGGTGGTTCATTCTAAGCCGGAACCACACGGTGGTACTTAAGGTGGTTTCAGTCCATACAAACGTTTGACGCACAATACGCGTAGACGGAATTAATTAAAGTAATATTTTATATATGGAAAAATAGTTTAGAAAATCTAGATGTCGCGTATCAAATAACATTTGCAATTTATAATAAAATTACGAAGATATAAAGCTTTGAATTTTTTTTATGAAAACTTTCAAAGCTTTATATCTTCGTTATTATAAATTGCAAATGTTATTTGATACGCGACATCTAGATTTTATAACCTATTTTTTCATAGTTACTTACCTATAGGTATATTAATACCGTCTACGCGTATTGTGCGTCAAAGTTTTGTATAAAATTGACCCCTCTGCAACCGCCTTAAGGGGATATAATTCAGAGCGTGCAAACGAAGTCTGGTTCTATTTTCAATATCGTTGTCAGATTTTCGTTAAAACATACACGCTCGTCGCCGGTTTTTAAATCTAGATTACCAAAATTCCGCATAGCATAGCAAGCATTTTTAATCGATTGTAATTATTATTTTATATAAAGTAATTTTTTGTAATTATATTTATCCTGACGTTTACATCAACAATCTGCATCAACAATAATAACTGTCGATTAACCGCAAATCAAAAGGGATAAATTGAACCTGTCAATCCCGGCCGAAGTTTCCGAAGGTATTGAGGGTGTGGTGGGCCAAATTATTAATTTTCTATAGCGTAAGCAAGTAACTCGTGGCAGGGCCGGATTAAGCCATATAGCCCCTAGGCAATGCCAGTCTCGGGGCCCTCTTGGGACAGATTTGTCTCTGTGGCCCAAAGGGCTAGATACTAAATCTCTGCGCTTTTGTAACGACAAGTTTTTTTTTTCGCGATTTCGATATTTTTCCCATATAGAAAGTTTTTCAGTTTGATAGTCTGATAATCTCCTTAAAATAGTTTCAGCTAATTTTGTTAGACCTTACATATTATGTTCATGGCAAAATAGAGCTGATTTGTGTATGAGACAAAAGCATGAGCGATCAGAAAGAGCTTTACATTAAACAGGATATAATAACTCGGTTCCAGCGAGAGCACAAAAATGAGCGATCGAAGCGAGCTCAAAATTTTGCAATAAAAATATTTTTAATACCTTTTTTATTGACTGCCTCAAACTTTTAAATAATTCTTTTTAATTTTGGGGTACGCTTAAATCTTCGAGTTTTTACTTATTTTTTCTCTCGGGCTGCGGGGCCCCTGGGCGTACCTGGGCCCATAGGCAGCTGCCTACTTTGCCTCTATGGTTAATCCGGCACTGGCTCGTGCACTGTGGCCCACTCCCTCTCAGCAGGATGATGCCTGTGTCCAGCAGTGCAATTCTCTAAGCGCAAACATCGTCACAACCTTAAATTCGGCAGTAATATAAGCTATCACACGTCCGTTTTGCTAAAATTATTTTTCGACATAGGCTCTTAAGTACTTGTATACATCACCATTTAATTTACTAAGTCAGTCACGGATTTTACATCATTATCCGATTCAGTCGGTTAGGTTAGCGAGGAGCGAAGCGACAAGCATGTTAAGATTATGTTAAACACAGCGCACGAGCCGAGCGAGCGAAGCGAGCGTACCGCGGCAGCGTCCGGCGAGTGCCAGAATAAAATCGCTACTGTTTCCAAATATTGAAATAAGGGTCATGGTCACTGGATTCATAACCTTCACGGAAGACTAATTTACTTTATTCATCCGATAATCGGACGACTAGACTTTATTTTATCGTCCGTTTATCGGACGGCTAGCAACAGCCTATATGTTTCTGGGAACGAAAACATGCTCGTAGCAACAGTAGAAAGATAAATTCTTGATATATTATTATAACAAAATACAATAATCCATCTCTATACGCATAACATATTAAATGTAACATATATCATATCTCACAAAGGTACCTACATAAAGTAATAACAAGATGGAAAACCGAGTATTTGTAATAAATGTTGTTTCTCCCCCGCCTCCCCGTTTGCTTGACGTACAATTTCTAAACAGACCCAGCCTCCCGTCAAAATATCGTCTGCTGGTTTTAAACCTGTGTGATGTAACTACACTTAAGCTGCCTTTGTGTGTGTACCCAGGTTATTGATTCATAGCGGTCGGATTTATGCCTACCCTCTTGCTCTTAATCAAAAATACGTCAGAGCAAAAGAGATAGAAGTTTACCTGGTGGTTAAACTACCCACGTGGCTGAAATGCCTCCGCAGACGGAAGTTGTCCTGTTCATTTGGTTAAGCAAACATCGAACTTACGTTTATACGGGAAATTATTTTTTATTTTGGCAGAAACGTTTACAAATTTACATTTTTTTGCTTGCTTATCGTAGATTTGTTCCTTATGAAGTTTAGATTTTGTATAAGATTTTCCTTTCGATTTGTCATTTCGATTCCAGCATAAACAGCAGCCTAGCCAACGTCTTTTCAGGCTTTTCTACCGAATTTCATTATTATTCTGTATTTAACAAATTCTTGTTCATTTGGATTTAACAAATTCTTGTTGATTATCTCAGTAAAGCCTGTTCAGAATTCTTCCACAAAAACCGTTACCGTTCCAAGGAAGAAAAAAACGAAAAAAACATTATTATGTTAACAGAAATTCGCATGGAACAGTTGAAGTGTAAAATAGTAACAAGCCAACAAACTTTCACATCTAGTCTCTAGCAATCGTAAGTTTACGGAACTACTACACCTCTTCGACTGCTGAAGTATTACTAACAACTCGACATATCTTTTTAAAATGTTTTCATTCCTCGTAAACTTGTGCCGTACATTTATTTATTGTACCTGACCATAATTTCCTTTTAGGGTCACAAACAAGAACTACCAACTTATTTATTTTATAGAGTAATTTAGGAATAGGAATTTATTACACAGAAATATGATTGTGATGTAAACTTGTTACATTATCTTCTATACTGCTTTCTGGCAATGTTAATATAATTATTACTTTATTAAGTAAATGCCTAAAGCTCGGTTTCTTATAATTATCTTTGAAACGTAACTTTAATAGGTACCTAATTATGAATAATAGAACAGCTTTTCTTACAAAGTGATGTACCTACCTCTTCTTTTTCATCTTCTTCGTGATAATATTGACCATTTGACCCCGTCAATCAATCAAAATCAAATCAAAATTTTTATTCAAAATAATATCACATAGATAGCTTTTTGACGTCATTTTTTGACTCTACCACGCACCGCGTGTCGGAAGGTGTTCCGTTGAGAGAAGATGCGGCCAGAAACTCTTAAACACACATCTTTTAAACAAAACAAAATGTACAAAGTACAATTAAGATACAATATTGCATTACATAGTGTAAAATTTTCAAGACCAGACATTTTGGTCATTCAAATAATTATCGAGTTTACGTCGCCAGTTTACCTGGTCCCAACGGAGTTAGAACTGTTATCTTCTATACCTACTTATAAAAAAAGTTCGGTGCCTGACTGACAACGCACAGCCTCTATGTTGTAATATACGGGGTCCTTCTTAATATGCATATGTATAAGTATAGTATACGAGCTTTTACCCGCGACTTCGTCCGCATAAATTATATACCAGATTTTAAGTCAGATGTTACGCTACCAAACAAAAAAAGTTTCATCAAAATCGGTTCAGTAGTTTTTGCGTGATACTCGAACAAACAAACACTCAAACAAACAAACAAACAAACAAACAACAAACTAAATTCTTTTTTCAAATTTACAGTTTTATAAAAGTCAAGATGTATAAGTTTTTCTTACTTTAAAAATGATCTTGTATTTCTCTATCAAGTGAATTATATTCTTTGAGTAATAAAATCTTAAACCGTATATGCTGACACGTTTTTAAGGGGATGATCAAACCGTCAAACTGAACAACTTTCGCTATGGGACCAACATCGATATCTCGATAAAAAACTGCTGTCCCAAACATTTGGCTCAAGTTGGTTTGCAGTTTTTTATGGAACAGCAGATTTTTTTTTTCGCGATTTCGATGTAGGTCCCATATATTAGAAAGTTGTTCAGATTTACGGTCTGATCATGCTCTAAAAAAGTGTCAGCATGTTAAGAAGGACCCTATACAACGTGTTAATGAATTAGCGCAAAACCTCATACACCCCAACTGATTTATAACAAAATAATTAGATTGAAACAATAATTTCATTATTTTGATAGTTAAAATTTAAAGTTATTGGAATTTTAAGTTTTGAGGCAAAAATGATTTGTTATCATTTCAGCACTGAAAGAAAGCGCTAACATACTCATAGATACATTTTTATAATCTTGTTTTGGTAGTAAGTAAGGTGAGTGTGCCCGTGCGGTGGATTGATATCAGGGTTCAGAAATTTTTAAATTTTGCAAACAAATTATTTAATATTTTGAAAAAAAAAATCCTATGTTGAAACTATCATAATTCGATTCTGCTCTCGATTCTAAACAAACTACTTTCTAGTTTTGCGTTAATTCATTAACACGTTGTATATATTTTACGGAGGATGTAAGGGGTGCACGAAGAAAGGATTTTGCTATTATTCTAATTCCATGCAGATATATCATAGATTGTCGCGAATCGATCAATCGATCGATCAGTAGTGGGGCCCACTAAGTTCACATTCGCATCAGAAGTTCTTCACGCAGGTTTCCTTACGATGTTTTCCCTCTTCGAAAAGCTAATGTAGCGCTCTTATGTAATTTTTAGGGTTCCGTACCCAAAGGGTGAAAACGGGACCCTATTACTAAGCCTACGTTGTCCGTCCGTCCGTCCGTCCGTCCGTCCGTCTATCCGTCTATCCGTCTGTCCGTCTGTCCGTCTGTCCGTCTGTCCGTCTGTCCGTCTGTCCGTAGGTCCGTCTGTCCTACCTATTTAGGGCTGTAATTTTTGAACCGTAATAGCTAGATAGTTGAAATTTTCTCAGATTATGCTTTATTACGGCGGATTTGTTAACAAATAATAAAAATTTCAAAAAGTTAAAAATTAAGGGTTCTCAACATGAAACTAGTTCTTATCAACGTTTTTTCTTCACGCTCTATCGTAAAAACGGTAATACATACAAGCGCCAAACTTAGTGTGATTATAGAGCAAACTCTACAGAATAACAACAAATACTAAAAACCGGCCAAGTGTGAGTCGGTATTGCGCTAAAGGTCCCGGAACAAAAAAGTTTTTTTTTCTTAGTCAATAATGTTGTGTTCTGTGGTGGTATGGTACGGAAGCCTCGGTGCGCGAGTAGCCGGACTCGCTCTTGACCGGTTTTATTTTAGATTCACTAATAACATAACAAGAAACAAATTATAAATCAGTAAAAAGCGAAATCCCTCCGAAGTAACAGCCCAAAGCTACACTTGTCCTCGTTAAGGGCGCATGTTCACGGATGCCTGGAGGCGACAAAGTAATCAGGATGCTCTAGCAAATAGTCTTAACGGGTAATTAGTTTGTTCTACGTCTACGTACCTAGCATGTAGGTAGGTGTACACCGTAGGATGCCACTAAACAATGATCACGTCAGGAACCACAAGCGGCCTGGATAAACTGTCGTGCTGTACGTAATATATAGGTAGATAGGTCGGTACAGCTCTCAATCTAAGGTTAATTAAAAGCACAGAGAATCTGAATAGCTTTAGCTTGGTTTAGGAATCGTTTCACTTCGTGTTCCATACAAAATGAAGAAATGTGTTTTCTATATTCATGAAAAGGTTAGAAGTAGGGATGCAACGATTCGGCCATTACGATTACGATTACGATTACGATATTAATCGTTATTTATTACGATAACCGATGCATTACGATTATTTAAACAAATTTAGTTGAGATTATCCTCAGAATGAGTTCACATAGTGTTTCTTTGCATTCCAATGAAAGTAAAATCATTAAAGAAAATTGTTTTTAAATTCCAAGATTTTGTAACTTTTCTACTAATTTGAGATCGAAGTCAAATGTACACTTGGTCAGGATTCTGATTTTTGGATGCGTAGATGCTAATTTGCTTTGAAAAACACAATATTTAATTTTAATAATACTTTTTAATTTTAATTTAATTTATACAGGGTGTAACAAAACACCCTAGTAATACTAAAGGGGGTGCTTCAGACCATCAATCTGAACAACTTTCAGTATGGAGCCAACGTCGAGAAAAAATAAAAAAATCTGTCCTCCCATACATTTGAGTCGAGACTGTACATACTGCTGTTTTGTATGAAAGAGCTGTTTTTTTTTCGCGATTTCGATGTTGGCTCCATAGTGAAAGTTGATCAGTTTGATGGTCTGAAGCACCCCCTTAAGTATTACTAGGGTGTTTTGTTACACCCTGTATGGGACTTGATTCTGTATAATGTATAATCTCGTTAATCAAGTGATATCTCGTCCGATTTACCTGGGAGATTAATCATTTTAAAATGTGGATGAGATATCGCGAGAACGAGAATGTATTGTAATAATTCAAACCGAAAATCAAATCAAAGACCACAGTAGAATTAAAATAAAAAAAAATTGTGTCAAATCTAACCAAAAAGAAGTTAGATTTTGCTCAAAATGAGCTAAATATAGCAGCGAAAGACCCGATTTTTTTAAAGTTGTTTTTCGGCTCTGGAACCTAGTATTCAGGTCTAGTATTTGTCAACAAGTGCAATCTGATTACCATTTTAAATTAATTTTAATAATCGTACGATTCTTACTACGGTGTATTGCATCGTTATTAATCGTGATTATTACGATTACAGATGCAAAACGATGCACCGCTTCGTAATCGTTGCATCCCTAGTTAAAAGTTGAAACTTTGTATAGCAAAACAAAACACCCTAGTAATACTTATTGAGGGTGTTTCAGACCATCAAACCGAACAACTTTCACTATGGAGCCAATAACAATTTTCGCTTTAAAGCTTAATATTTCTCTAACGGATCCCTAAATCGAAAAATGATTTTCCCAAAACTACAGTATTTTTAAAAGACCTATCCAACGATACCCCACAACATGGGATAGACGAGAAAAAAAAATTTCATCCGCAGTTCACGTGTAGGGGAGGTACCCTAAAAATTTTTTTTCAAGGTCTTTTTTTTACCACTTTGTCGGCGTAATAAATATGTATACATATGCCAAATTACAGCTTTCTAGTATTAAGCGTCTCTGAGCTAAGCTGCGGACAGACGGACGGACATAGCGAAACTATAAGGGTTCCTTGTTGACTTCGGAACCCTAAAAACTGCAGTACCGATTCGATTCAAATGTATGAGAAAAGTAGCGATTACATTACCCAACATTTAGAGCCGATTTCGGCATACATTGCTTGCTTTGATCGATACACTTTAAAATAGACAGAATCTGGCAATGTATGCCGAAATCGGGCCCAACCAATTGCAAGTGTAATCGCCGCTAAAGCTGATTTTTTTTGCGCGATATCGAAATCGGCTCCATAGTCAAAATTATTCAGTTAGATGGTCTGAAGCACCCCCTTAAGTATTACTAGGGTGTTTTTTGTTAGGTACATTTTGTATTATGTAAGATCAATATAATCTTAACTATTATAAAACTGTAACAGAAGTGTGTCTGTACATTGAAGATATTTTCAAAAAAAAGATTACGATATGATTTTTAGATGTCCCTGATTCCAAATCACCAATTTTTGGATTTTTTGTCTGTCTGTTTGTTTGTTTGTTTGTTTGTTCGTTTGTTTGTTTGTTTGTTTGGGTGTTTGTTTGTTCGAGTATCACGCAAAAACTACTGAACCGATTTTGATGAAACTTTTTTTGTTTGATATCTGACTTAAAATCTGGTATATAATTTATGCGGACGAAGTCGCGGGTAAAAGCTCGTATTAGTATAATCTTGTTATAATTATAACGACATGGTTGGTGTGTGTGTATAGGGGCGGTAAACTGTATTTATTATGAGAAACTGTCGAAATAATAATGATGCCGAAATGAAATGTAAAATATCTTTTAATAAAGTCGATTAATAAAGTTAATTATCAGAAGCATTTGAATTCCAAGAACGTAATTACAAAGTGAAATGAGTTAGAAAATTAAAATGATCGAATTTCCAATTAAGTATTATTTGCTTTGAAATTGAGGGAAGTTTTTTAATATCAAACTGGGTTCCGAACTAACTGAATGAACCATACCATAGCCCGGACACTGCATATCTCCAAAAATTTGAAATTGACAAGATGACGTCAGCACATGCGAAACCAAAGAAATTGAACCTTATGTCTTCTTCTTACGAAACGAGTAACCAGTGCAAGTTAACCAGAGGGCGATAGAGTGGGTGAGGTAAAAAGTTGGTGGGAGGAAGGGAGTGTCCGTACTATATCTAGTAATAGATACTCTTTCTCTATACTCAGGGTATTTGACAGGTTTTTAAAAACTGTTCTACGCAAAGAAATTTAACCTTACGTTAATCACTGTGTCTATAAAAAAAGTAGACATCAGTGATTAACGTAGTAGTTAGTAATTAAAAGGACTCTATAAGAAAAGTAAATTTAACGTTCCATTACATAATTATAGTGCAAGAAAAAACGAAAACAAAAAATATTATTTAAATATCCCGCGAAAACGCTTTTCCTGACAATATACGTGGCACATGGTAACAAGCAGGTGACGAGACGTCATATCGTGACGTCACCTGCTTCTTCAACTTCAACGTTCAACTTTGTACGACACTAACACTCTACACGCGACTGTTTACTTATAAACTTTACAAGTAGCTGGAGTCATCAACCGTTCAGCCCATAGATTTATATATTACTAGCGTAAGGATAGGCCCGTCAGAATATTTTACAAAAACCTTCTTCATAGAAACAAAAATTTGCGCCATCTGTCATAACTCGTATACGAACTATATCGTGTCATATATTTGTAGTGCTCTAAAACTGACATTTTTCCTTGCATTTTAGAGCCAACGAACTGGAGACAATAGTCAAGCTCATAGGCCATGTCCTTACGCTAGTAATATATATGTCTTTGGTTCAGCCAATCACAGTCGTTTACGATCACGTGACTGAAGTAAATAAATTCGAATATTAATTCAAAGTTGAAGTCTTTAGAAACGCCGGTGAACCTCATATAAAATTCGTTACAAATTAGCTATGCTCAGTGTTGGCTCTCTTCGAAAATTCCGCATTCTCCTAAGTTCTCAAGAGCATTAAATTTTCATGGAATTGCTTCCCAACTTTTCCTCTCAATAAGCTCCCAACTCAATATCCAAAGGCATAGTTTTAATCACGTAGTAAATTGTTTAGAATTAGATAACAATATTTAGCTCTAATCATATTTAAAAGTAACTTTTTTTTTTCATTTAATGGTCTATTCACCGACCACTTTATCCGGGTGTCAGAATTCAAAATGAAGTCCGTAAACGAGCCGTTTTCGTACATAAAGCCGACCGCGATGGAGGATTAAATATAGTCTGTATTGCAATCACATAAAGTGCACCAGAATACACAATAGGTTGGTTGGTATAAGAGTAGGAGCAGACGGCAGCCGACTGGTGACTGCCGCCGTACGAATATAGAGCCAGTCGGAGTTGCCTTAATAATTCAACAGTGCAATGCTTTTACAAAACCTGTCCGCGTCAATCCTAATTTAGGGCCTCCGATCGAGTCGCTCCCCAAAATTGTCGCTAGACAATCGTAATGGAACTTTCCTGTACTAGGGCTCCGCTCGACAGAAAAACCTTGACGCAGGCAGTTACTTATGAATACTGAAAATATTCCGGAATCTCCTGAGCGCGCTGCATACAAACGAAATACTGTCCTATTTTTTTCTACAGGGTGTTAGGGTAAATAGTTGCATTACTTTAGGGGGTGATTGTACCCATGATACTAAGCAACTTCCCTTAAGAAAGCTATAGGAAATTCGCAAAAAAATTATTTGTCTGTTCATACAAAATTTCGATCAGCTGATTGCATTTAGTATGAGAAGGCCAAAAACATAGGTTTCTTTGGGAAAGTTGTTCAGTATTATGGGTAAAGTAATGCAATGCAATGCAATGGTGTATAAATTTTGACATTGTTTACAGTCTTGACCACAACTTTTTGACATTTTCCATGATTGCAATTATCACAATTTTTATCGTGTAATGTTGAACTTAAAGTCTCATATACTAACCTAGTAAGTAAGCAATACTAACAATGAAATTTAATTTGTGACATTGCTATGGAATTTATTTTCTGAAATAAATGATTTGATTTGATTTGATTTGAATGCAACTGTTTACCCTAACATCCTGTGAAAGTCAATGCAAATTTTCAAACAAGATCTAGAAACCAATATCTGGGCCTCTACCCGCACATTCGAACTTCGCAATTGCGTGAACGTTTTCGTTCCAATGTCAACTCTATTACAATGAAGTGCGGACCGAAACAGTGGCGATATATTGAACATCTGAAGTCCGGGTACAGCCCAACGAACACCAGAGTGGAAATTGCAGCCTGTCATTGCAACTTCAAGATGCATAGCAACGCCATAAGGGTTCAAGATAAAGTTTTAAGAGCTATAACATCTTCCGCAAACTCCTATAGCTGCACGGGGAGCTTATAGTTGCAGTAAGGAAATAGAATACAGCTTATGCCTACATATAAGTTCATTCTTGAACCTATTTACCACTTAAGCCTATAGTGAGAACCAGAAAGTGCATTTTGACACTAATAGCTGTGTATGGTATATACTTGGAACTCTAAAGCGCCTTATACCTGTAAAGAGGATATATTTTTAGACTATTTAAAGCAGTTGCTTAAGAGTTCAAATAGGCACTACTTTGTTACTAGCAGTTGCATTAAAGAGATAATAAAATAATCAGTGCAGCCTTTAGTTGCTTATGAGTTATAATCAGTGATCGGAACGATGGGATTTAAACTTGTCGTGTGGGGGTTTATCATGGAGTTGTTAAAAACCACAAAATTTGAATCCCGTGATACCGGGAACTGTCGCATTAGTCAGCAGTACATTGTATCGAAGTAGTTATATCAATTTTAATGATCTAAATCAAAATTAAGGTAATATAATTTTTTTTCCGAATCCCGGGATTTTTTTTTCTTTCCAAATTTTCATAAGTTGTCCAGTTTGATGGTCTGAACCAACTATGGAAATTTGGAAAGAAAAAAAATCCCGGGATTCGGAAAAAAATTATATTACCGTAATATGAATAATAATTAAATTAAACTTTTATCGATGGATTTCCCAACGAGCACCAGAGTGAAAATTGCAGCCTGTCTTGCAACTTTAAGTTGCATAGCAACGCTATAAGGGTTCAAGATAAAGAAATCCCGGGATTCGGAAAAAAATTATTTTACCATAATTTTTTTTTGAGATCATTAAAATTGATATAAATAGCTTCTTCGATCCAATATACTGCTGACTAATACGACAGTTCCCGGGATCACGGGATTCAAATTAAATAAAACAAAAAATTTTGTGGTTTTAACAACTATGTTATACCCACGGCAAGTTTAGGTATTTGCAATCCCATTGTTCCGATCACTGGTTATAAGATATGAATATCAAAAAAAAATAATTCAAAGAGTAAAATTATAACTAGATCAAACATCGTTTATGTTAAATCAATAACAATGATTTTAACGCACAGTAAAATAGAATAGGATAAGATTATACAGGGTGTAATATAAAATAGGACAGTCACTTAAAGGGGTGCTTCAGACCATCAAACTGAACAACTTTTTCTATGGGACCAATATTGAAATCGCGAAAAAAAATCGGCTGTAACATACATTTCAGTCGAGTTAAGTTTGCAGTTTTGTATGGGATAGCCGATTTTTTTTTCGCGATTTCAATATTGGTGCCATAGCGAAAGTTGTTCAGTTTGATAGTCTGAAGCACCCCTTTAAGTAACTGTCCCATTTTATGTTACACCCTGTATAGTAACACAATCTATGAAAATATGAATAATAATTAAATTAAACTTTAATCGATGATTATCAATTATTCAAGTCTTTGCTGTATTTATAGAAATTCTTTTCCTCGCCCTGTCCTATATCTCTGACTACCACCTCGGGGACTATAGTTGTGAGCATATACTATACTGTATTTCCACGCCGATTATTTTTTCAATATTTATATTGGATTTTTTCAATATTTATATTGAATTTATTTCAATATAAATATAAATATTGAAAAAAATAATCGGCGCGGAAATACATAGCATATACTCACGACTATAGTCCCCGAGGGGGTAGTCAGAGGTATAGGACAGGGCGTGGAAAAGAATTTCTATAAATACAGCAAAGACTTGAATCATTGATAATCCATCGATAAAAGTTTAATTTAATTATTATTGATATTTTCAATGATTGTGTTACTACAAAATCTTATCCTATTCTATTTTACTGTGCGTCAAAACAATTGTTATTGATTTTACATAAACGATGTTTGATCTAGTTATAATTTTTCTCTTTGAATAATTTTTTTAGATATTCATAACCAGTGATCGGAACGATGGGATTGTAAATACCTAAACTTGCCATGTGGGTATAACATAGAGTTGTCAAAACCACAAAATGTATTGTGTAACGAAGTGCCCCTGTGGCGGGATGGCCAGAGGGCCTCGTTGTAAAAATATATAATTCCCTTTAGAAGGGTTGACCTATCTTTAGGTAGGATGTCTGTAGTTCTGAGGTTGCTAATAAAAAGATAGAATTATAAACAAACATACAAGTTTTATTACTGAATAACCTAATCTCGTTTACAGGTTGTTTCCCTAGCTAACTTAATTCCTATTCACTACCACTTTTTACTTACAACCCAAGCCGAGCTGAAAAGAGGGAATAAGGACCCGGCACGAGGGGGGACGTATCGTGAAGGGTTATTTCCTTCAGGAGAATTGGCTCAAACTGTAAGACCTGACAACACTACCCGAGGAACCTCGAGCCACGCCTGGTCAGATCTTCAGGAGCTACCTGCGTCCTGGTTGATCTAGGACACAGCTGCGTCCACGACCCCTCAGGTCGAGGTGTTCAAAAATGAGGGGAGGTTGGGGAGAGGAGGAGGGGAGGGACACCCGATAGTAGACCTCTGTGGTTGAGCTTCTGCCCAGTCGCCTAATACCTCAAGCCACCGTGCTTCCACTCTCGGACGCCAACTATCGAGTCCCGGCCTAATCAATCAATCAGTCTCGCGGCAACGGCCTCTTTACTATGGTTTCTAGCGCCAGCTGCTGAAGCAGCCGGGTCATTGAGGTTGGCACGTGGTGGTGCCTCGTAGTTGTCCAGGTGTCTGCCGGCGCGGTCTAGCCCACCGAGTGGGACCCCGTTGGGGGAGGCCCGGTGAGCGAACTGCGGTCGGCAGTGTGGCCAATCAGGGGGGTTTTGTGCTGCGGAGTAGCCTACAGTCCGGCGGTTCACCCTCGGTCCGCCCCACGGTCCAAGGGGATCTACGGCCGTTAGCAGTTTCCGCAGCGGGGTGAGTCCTTAAAAGGGCTCAGGCATCAGGGGGTCAATTTCCGGGAGGGGATCGTCTGTGGAGAGCTCCATAGCGAGGGTGCAGCTGCCGAGGTCAGTTCGGCAGTGACGTCAGTCTGAGGGGTGCTGCGGAGAGCACACGAACCTGGCGGCATGCCAGGGTGTGTGCAGGCTCCAATGCGGTGGTATTTCTTGAGGTGCTGCCGGTGAGGTCAAGCCCACCGAGTGGGACCACGTTTGGGGGAGGCCCGGTGAGCGACCTACACGCCGGCAGTGTGGTTATCCGGGGTGCTTGAGGAGGGGCCCACGGTCCTGACGACTCGCTGAGGAGTCGAGGACGTGGGCGGGCTCCGAAGCGGTGTGTGGGCGCGACACAGATAGTCGCGGGAGGCGGGTGTGCTGCTGGTCGCACCTACGCGAGGCCAGCTTATGTTGGATTTGTATAGTTTGATATGTCGCTGTGTGTACATTGGATCGAAATAGTTATATCAATTTTAATGATCTGAAACAAAATTACGGTAATATAATTTTTTTTTCCAATCCCGGGATTTTTTCTTTCCAAATTTGCATAGGTGGTTCATACCATCAAATTGGACAACTTATGAAAATTTGGCACCGTTCAGTTCAGTTGTTACTATATTTTTTGTAGGCGAACCATCGAAATCTTTTTAAAATGTGAAATGCGCAGGCGGACATCATCAAATTAAATAAGTAAGTAATTAATTCATGGTTTCTTGTTATTCAGTACAGTACATGAAAAAAATAAACGGCGTGGAAATACATAGCATATGCTCACGACTATAGTCCCGAGGGGGTAGTCATAGATATAGGACAGGGCGTGGAAAAGAATTTCTATAAATACAGCAAAGACTTGAATCATTGATAATCCGTCGATAAAAGTTTAATTTAATTATTATTCATATTCACAAAGATTGTGTTACTACATAATCTTATCCTATTCTATTTTATTGTGCGTCAAAATCATTGTTATTGATTTTACATAAACGATATTTGATCTCTCTCTGGGGGTAGGCCCCTCACACGGTGGACCGATGTCCTGGTGAAGGCGGCGGAAAAACGTTGGATGAGGGCGGCGCAGGAACGGTCGTTATGGCGATCCTCGGGGGAGGCCTATGTCCAGCAGTGGACGTCCATTGGCTGAGATGATGATGATGATGATGATGTTTTCTCTAGTTATAATTTTACTCTTTGAATAATTTTTTTTAGATATTCATATGTAACCAGTGATCGGAACGATGGGATTGTTAGGGTTGTTAAAACCACAAAATTTAGTGTTTTATTTTATTTGAATCCCGTGATCCCCGGAACTGTCGTATTAGTCATTGGATCGAAGTAGTTATTATCAATTTAAATGATATTAAACAAAATTACGGTAGTATAATTTTTTTCCGAATCCCGGGATTCCCGGGAACTGAACTGGACGGTGCCAAATTTTCATAAGTTTTCCAATTTGATGGTCTGAACAACCTATGAAAATTTGGGATGAAAAAAAAATCCCGGGATTCGGAAAAAAAAAATATTACTGTAATTTTGTTTCAGGGGCCATTATTTTATTCAGGGTACAATAGTCGGTCCCCTTTGAACAAAGTCGATTTTGTTAGTAAAAGTGGTAAATTTAAAAATAAAACTGTTATTGGTAGCTACCTAATAAGAAACTCGTCTCAGAAAAACCTTGAAAATTGAAGTAAAATACTATACTTATTTGCAAATTACGGTAACTCAGTTGTTTTTTTAGGCAACGCAGTGGTTTTTCATATAAAAATTGGCTGTCCTTCAAAGCGAGTCACTTGAAATAAACTTAAACTGCTTTTAAAAAATCCAAGACATCAGTATATTTGAATGTTCTAAGTAATGAATCATTGTTTGAACTTTACTTTAACGCCAATAAATATAATTTTACTTTAACAGT
This sequence comes from Agonopterix subpropinquella, assembly GCA_922987775.1. Lineage (NCBI taxonomy): Eukaryota > Metazoa > Arthropoda > Insecta > Lepidoptera > Depressariidae > Agonopterix > Agonopterix subpropinquella. The sequence goes on along the minus strand of OV277701.1, from coordinate 13,982,669 downwards.
TTACAAATAATTAAATATTTTTCGCCGTGTCCCCGTTGCCAAGAAAAAATGCAGATACCCAGTGTTACCATAGGAAACTAAACTTTAAATGAAGCTTTTTACACATCTTTGCTGCTAAGATCGTTTGATCGGCTATGAATTTATATTGGAATAGGGAGGATTGCGCGGGGCGGGGAAACTGAGCAAGTCAGCTACCCGAGAGTCATAAGGAGAGGCGCGTGTGTTTATTGTGAGACCACTGAGTTACCAACGACGGACGGTGAGTTTTCCAGATACTGATAATTTTATTAATTGCACAGTATGTAATAATTAGTTAATATCTTGATGGTATCGTAATATCTTTGGGAAGTGTATCCATTTAAGTACCAAGTTCAAATACATTCACTTTTTACAACTGCGTTACCACTACACTGCGTTACTATAGAAGTAACTTTAGTAACGCAGTGGTTTTTTAAACATTTTTCCTTATGTTTTTTAAACATTAATCACAGATTTTATCACGCAAGTACTACATTTGAGCATTATTTTTTTATAGTATAACACTTCAAACACAATGGCTTTAACACCGGCTGAAAAACTACGGCGTTATAGAAAAAAAATGAAAAAGGATGAATGCCGAAGCCGAAAGAAAACATCTTGTACGTTACCACGCTTAAAAAAACTCGTAAAAGACACGCTGCAGTGGGAACACACATCTGCTAAACGCAAATGGGGGATTTTAAACAAGAAACGTCGAGAGCGTCAAAAAGCAGCATCGGCCATTTTGGTTGCAACCCCAGTTTCCACACCACGTTCCGAAATTCCCGTTTCTCCAAGTTATAGGGGAAGAAGACGAAAAAGACGAGACCGATCAGCATCATACACACAAAATACGAAATTGCAAGAAGAAAATGAAAACCTAAAAAAGAAATGTAATAAATACATAAAAAGATACCAAAGATGCAAGAATACTGTAAAAGAAAACAAGTAGGAGAAGGGGAGACAAAAAAATGCTGTTTTATCTAATGTTGTCCTGTTTATAATGTATCGAAGAGATATATTCGTTATTGTTTGATTTTAAGCACCTTATGATTGTTTTCTCATGCTTTTAATAGTTTAAGTACAAAATACTGTAATTATTAGTCTTCAAGGTAATAAACAACACTGTGTTTATTAGTTTGACTTGAATAAAGTACAAAATACTGTGATCAAGATACCACTTCGTTACTTTTTTTACCTCTGCGTTACTTTTTGTCCCTCTTTTCCTGAAAGCATTGAGTGCCATACAGCTAATTTATATTCATACAGAACCATTAATTTAAAATAACATCCAATATTATCCTTATTTGAAGCTATTCCTAAAACCTTGAGCATAGCTTGTTATTATTTAGTCCCATTTTCTAAAAATCTTACATTTTAATTTAAAGTTTAGTAACGCAGTGGCAAACTTAATTATAAAAGAAGTCATTAGACTGAGACTATTAGTCATTTAACATTATAATATTATCATTTACTGTGATAACTTTATATTTGATATGTTTTCGAAGCTAAATAAATGTTCCTAACAATAAAACTTAATTTTGTATGAAAGTAACGCAGTTGTTGTTTTTCCTCGCCCTTCCTTGAATAACCATCAGTAAATATAGGAAGTAACAAGAAAACATCGCTGCAAATGCCACTAATGATCACTATAAACAATAATGAACAAAAATCTACATAAAACGTTTAAAAAATACCGATACAATTTTTACAATAAAATTCTAAAAAATGAATCCAAATTGGCCCTTTAATAAAATAATGGCCCTCAGATCATTAAAATTGATATAACTAATTCGATCCAATGTACTGCTGACTAATACGACAGTTCCCGGGATCACGGGATTCAAATTAAATAAAACAATAAATTTTGTGGTTTTAACAACTCTAACAATCCCATCGTTCCGATCACTGGTTACATATGAATATCTAAAAAAAAAATATTCAAAGAGTAAAAATTTTAACTAGAGAAAACATCATCATCATCATCATCATCATCATCATCTCAGCCGATGGACGTCCACTGCTGGACATAGGCATCCCCCGAGGATCGGGATCAGATCAGATTAATCTGCACTATGAAATCCCTATGAAATCCAAACAATTCGACATAATTGTAACCTTGAACTTATGCCTGCATAAAGAATGAAATTGGAGCCTATTAGCAGTTATGAACTGCAATTACAGTAATAAAAATCACTCTGAGGTCTACAAAAGTTAAAATAAGCGCCTAAAGCCGCTTAAGGGAAGCATTGAGGAAGATACTACGGCTATAGGCTGCCCACGAGCAAGCGCCATGTTTATGATCTTTTTAGGTTATCCAAGCAAATATTTGTCAACAAATAACGTAAACAGAACTTAATTTTTAAGGATTGGGACGTTGTCTCCAAACCAGTGTATCATTAAATCGACCTCAAATGTTTTTATTACATAAAAAGTTGAAAAGACTGTATTCTAATACACATAATTAATTGCTTATTTGGATTATATCAAGAGCGCATCAAAATTACTCCAATAAGTGATATTTACATTATCAGTAAACTTATATGCGTTTTTAATTGCATGTACTGTACTGAATAACAAGAAACCATGAATTAATTACTTACTTATTTAATTTGATGATGGCCGCCACCGCACTTCACATTTTAATAAAAAGATTTCGATATTTTGATGGTTCGCCTACACAAATATAGGAACAACTGAACTGAACGGTGTGCTGTCAAAACAAGATTCATTCATTTCAATCGGTCATTCGTTCACGAATGTAGTGCTATATGAGTGAATCTTATTACTTAATCTTCCATTGCAGCTACTATGGCGCTCTTAAGCAGCTACTATTATAGCTCTTCTGAAGCTTAAGGCCGCATAAAATTGTGCCTATTTGGCTATAGTGCTGCTGCATAAGGCCTGCTGAGCACGCTCTATAGCTTACGCCTAGCAGCTTAAAGGAATAATTGCATTGGCTCTAAAGCCTTTATGCAGCAATTTTGTGCCCGTTGGGAGGGCCTGTGCTTTTAATGTGTCAGATTTCCTTTTAAATAAATGGTTTCAATGCTACAGGATTAATTTAAAATTTGTATGAGCCATGATAAATTTAGAACTAAATACTTATTTAAATGAAAATCTGACACATTAAATAAAAGAATTTAAGCCAAGCCAAAAGAAAGAGAGGGTCTTTCTACCGCGCGGCGAAAATGTATGCTTGTTCATTACATAAATGATGGTACTCTTATATGTTTTCACTTCTGCCGGCACTCCCGGAGTGCAACCCGTTTTTTTATTAAAACGTCTCATAAGCTTTCCAAAAACATTAAAATCGACAATCTACACGACTTGCCGAATTTAATTCTAGCCCGGGATCAAAACAATTATTAAGTCGAAGATATAGAATGTTTTAATTCCGCAGATTTTTTGGCGCAAATAAACGGTTTGATCTCGAACTCTGCTCTGACCTATTATTAAAAAGCTTGTAGCTCAAAAAGTACATTTGAGTTCTCTAGATAGTCCTCGTATGAAATACGACACTTCAAACAATCTGTTTGTATTAATATTTCTACATCGGAAAAAATTGGAGCTCATCGAATTGCCATGGAATCACAAGTGACGAATATAAATGGACCGGCTCTTGAAAATAGTGTAGCTTTGTGTCATTCAAAATTAGTAACTTTTTATGTCGATAAAATCCTACATAGATACTTGAGTCCAGTACAAACATCTATCAGAATCATTAACTAGTTAATTTGCAACTAAAACGTTTGTAATACCTTTCTTGTCAGAGACTAACAACACTACTTGTTTATTTATTCGTATAACAACACTCTTGAAATACATTTGCGAGAAACACGACAAAACGGAGAAGACACAAGTTAGTTGTCGACTAGAAGTCTGTTTAGGTGTGGTGGAGTGGAACTGACGAGGGAAGATTGCTTTAAACTTCCTCCTGGCTGCGGTACTCCCAGTTCACACCTGCACTTACATTTGACTTCATTTACATTTACTGAACTACGTTTTCTTAGTTGTTTGGTTTAAGTTCTTAAATATTCAAGTTCGGTGATGATGGTGCTGAGCTTCTAGATTCTAGATAACTTAGTTTCCAAAAGTTAGACACGAATAAAACCAAAGGTGATCGCACACACACAGGGCCTCTACCCGCACATTCGAACTTCGCAATTGCGTAAACATTTTCGTTCCATTGTCAACTCTATTACAATGAAGTGCGGACCGAAACAGTGGCGATATATCGAACATCGAAAGTGCGGCTACAGGGCCAGGTGTGGTGTGTGGTGGTCAATTCTTTCAGTTTCAGAACGAAACAAAGTTTCTTTAGGACTCGTACACCAATCCGCACCGAATCGGATGAATCGCCGAAAGAATTACCTACGTTGTATAATTATGGGATGTTAGGGTAAACAGTTGCATTATTTAAGGGGTGGTAATTAATTAAGTTATTGTACCCATAATACTGATCAGCTTTCCCAAAGAAACCTATAGGAAATTCGCAAAAAAAAACGACTTTTCATACAATCGTTCGATAAGCTGATTGCATTTAGTATGGAAAGTAAAAAAAAAACGCGAATTTCCTATACACTGAAAAAATGCGAGCCAACTAAGAAGTATTTTCTCTTAATTAGCACCAACATAATTGAAATAAAAAAAAAAGATGGTAGTTGTAACAACAAGCCGAATTCGATTAACAAAGTTCTCTTAGTCAAAGAAGTCATGATGTTGACAGGCTCATATGGATTCATGATGTATGATTACGAGTATCATAAACAAGATCTTGGTTGAAGTAAACAATTCTTTTTTCACTGTAGGTTTCTTTGGGAAAGTTGTTCAGTATTATTGATACAATCACCCCTTAAAGTAGTGCAACTATTTACCCTAACTCCCTGTATATTTCTGAAGTATTGTCAGAGCGAACAATCGGTATATTGTGGCGAAATCTGATGATGTCGTCCGAATTCGTCTTTAATTTGGGTACCTTTCGAATTATTCTGGTGATTCGTCCTGTTCGGCCCAAAAAGTTTCATAGGATTTCATACAAACAATTCTAAAATTAGATTCTTTCGCCTTTTTCGGCGCGTTCGCCGCGGACGCGGACAGATGTGCGATCACCGTTAGGCAATAGTTGAGGCGCACGAAACACGCTCAACATATTTGGCAACGTTGCGCAACAGCACGAAACGTTGCCCGATAACGCGACGTAGCCATGACAAAACATTTCAGCAAAATCAACAACATCGCAACTAACATCAACCTCAGATAACATAATTATTATCCTGATCATGATGTATTGACCGATGACGTAACACATGTTGGGTTACATGTAAATACATGACTTTGTACCTACTCACCGAAATTAATTAGAGAGAATGTTAATGTTAACCTATATCCGCACAGACCCGCGTGGTGGATTATTGGCAGGTTAGTCTGTCCCCAATTCCCCATCATCGAGACTTATCAAGGATGATGATGACATAAAGAGGTCACCGATTCAAAAATTATTTATCGGTATACAGGGTGTAACAAAACACACTAGTAATACTTAAGGGGGTGCTACAGACCATCAAACTGAACAACTTTCAGGAGCCAGCGTCGAAATCGCGAAAAAAAAATCATCTCTTTCATACAAAAGTGCAGTACCGTCTCGACTCAAATTTATGGGACGGCAATTTTTTGTTATTTTTTCTCGACGTTTTGGCTCCATAGTGAAAGTTGTTTTGAAGCACCCTCTTAAGTATTACTAGGGTGTTTTGTTACACCCTGTATACAGGGTCCTTCTTAATATACTGTCAGTTTTTAAGGGGATGATCAGACCATCAAATTGATCAATTATTTTTCTCTAATATCGAAATCGCGAAAAATAAATCAGCTGTCCCATACATTTGGCTCGAGTAGGTCTGGAGTTTTGTATGAACAGCTGGTTTTTTTTCGCGATTTTGATTTTGGTGCCATAAAGAAAGTTGTTCAGATTGACGGTCTGATCATCCCCTTAAAAAGTGTCAGCATATTAAGAAGGACCCTATGTTAATAACTATTATAAATATAACTTATTTCACACCAAAACTTTATGAGAATACAGAGAGAAGGTACATGTACAAGATGTACAAAATAAGGCAGTATTATCGCTAAAAAGCGATTTCTTCCATACAACATTAGGTTAGAGAAACGGCGAATTATGGTAGGTAGGTCCTACCAATCATCATTCACCGTTCCACCCTATTGAAAACAACAGGCCACCAGAAAAACTATCAATGGGAGCTTCATCCCATCGCGAACTTCGTGTAATTTATATAATGTGCCAAGCAAAGATTTTCTTTCTTCTGCTTAGACCAAAAAATCTTTGGTGCCAAATATAATATACCAATGTATTTTTCGATCGAATCAATAATGAAGAGATCCGCAGAAGAACCAGAGTAATTGACATAGCCCAAAGAATTGCTAAACTTAAGTGGCAGTGGGCGGGGCACATTGCTCGCAGAACCGATGGCCGGTGGGGCCGAAAAGTTCTCGAGTGGCGACCGCGTACCGGAAAGCGCAGCGTGGGTAGGCCCCTCACACGGTAGACCGACGACCTGGTGAAGTCGGCGGAAAAACGTTGGATGAGGTCAGCGCAGGACGGATCGTTATGGCGATCTTTGGGGGAGGCCTATGTCCAGCAGTGGACGTCCATCGGCTGAGATGATGATGATGAATGTATTTTTAGAATGTGTTCAGGATATACCGAATTTTCTGCAATCGTGACATACTATGACGCAAAATTATCGTTTACTTATTTCTATACAGCGCTTCACTTACCCGATATGATCTGATAGTAAGACAAAATAGATATTACCACCACTTCACTTGTCGGCTACTTAAAAATAATCCTAGTATTGTGTGGAAGAATATACAGACATCCAAATATGTAAATCTATTAATATACAGGGTCCTTAATATGCTGACACTTTTTTAAGGGGATGATCAGACCATCAAACTGAACAACTTTCTCTATAGGACCAACATCGAAATAGCGAAAAAAAAAATCAGCTGAGCAACATTTTGGCTCGAGTAGGTTTGCAGTTTTGTATGGAAGAGCCGATTTTTTTTTCGCGATTTCGATTTTGGTGCCATAGAGAAAGTTGTTGTGTTTGACGGTCTGAAAATCCCAGTAAAAGAGTGTCAGCATATTAAGAAAGACCCTGTATCTATGTAACGACACACCTAAAATCATAAAGAAACAAATAAAATACATTCATCATCACCATCATCATCTCAGCCGATGGACGTCCACTGCTGGACATAGGCCTCCCCCAACGGTCCTGCGATGCCCTCATCCAACGGATTCCCGCCAACTTCACCAGGTCGTCGGTCCACCGTGTGAGGGGCCTACCCACGCTGCACTTTCCGGTACGCGGTCGCCACTCGAGAACTTTTCGGCCCCACCGGCCATCGGTTCTGCAAGCAATGTGCCCCGCCCACTGCCACTTAAGTTTAGCAATTCTTTGGGCTATGTAGTTACTCTGGTTCTTCTGCGGATCTCTTCATTTCTGATTCGATCTCGCAGGGAAACTCCGAGCATAGCCCTCTCCATTACCCAAATAAAATACATTATACTCTGATAATTACCCAAAAGAACACTAATTAGACAATTTAAATCTCAAAATTTCACAACCAACTTTGTTACGCGAAAACATCTGCTAATTGCCTTGCCATTGTTCGGAAACTTACTCAAATAACAAACTGAAGCTGTGATTCAACCATTGTTTCATCATTAGCCAAATTCCTAATCACATTATCTGTAATTCACGAATGTTGTCGATTTAGATAGAAATAGACCCTTGTTACTTCGTATAGAGAACAAAACAATTAGAACGATGGGGGCGTGAACTTTTCAGTAAACATTAACTTTGTCTTAAATGACAATCAAAGGGAACCCCTTGAATCCTCTGACGATTACTACGACAAGAGAACGCTAATGAAATTAATGTTTATGATGTTACCTAACCGTTATGATGTAATGTGTTTTTGTTAAGATGTTAAACGTGCTTTTGTTATAACAGTGATAATTTTAATAACTGAGCTTTAAGGATTAGGAAGCTGAAGTGAAGTAGGCCCGGCACAACGATCCAAGAACCGATTAATGACGACTATTTCGATCTTCTCTTCTTATCGTGTGGGCAGAGCCCTGGTGTCAGAATTTTTTCAGACCGCCTTACGGCCTCTGACGTGGTTTTTATATGTAACGACTACTACTCCAGAGATAGTAGCCGGAACCAACGGCTTAACGTGGGACTTCGATGACACTCGATTGAAACAGAATACTATAGGTTCTAGTGTGGTGACTGTAACTGGAAGAACTGAGAAGAGAAGATCTGTTGGATGCTGACCATGCATAAAGAAGACTGGTGATCCTGAGAAGGTCGCGGGGCGCAGACAAAAGCTCAAAATCTGTGTTTCTGGAAGCAGTTGCATATGGAGACGGCCTTATGTTCATCAGTGGATGTCTTTCGGCTAAAATGATTATGTTAAAAAAAAGAAATAAATAAAAGCGGTCAAGTGCGATTCGGGCTACTCGCGCACCGAGGGTTCCGTACCACACAACCACAGAACACAACATTATACTTAGAAAAAAAAAAAACTTTTTTTGTCCGGGACCTTTAGCGCAAGACCGACTCGCACTTGACCGGTTTTTAGTATTTGTTGTTATTCTGTAGAGCTTGCTCTATAATCGTTGTAAGTTTGACGCTTGTATGTATTACCGTTTTTACGATAGAGCGTGAAGAAAAAACGGTGATAAAAACTAGTTTCTTGTTGAGAAACCCTTTTAATTTTTTACTTTTTGACATTTTTATTATTTTTTAATAAATCCGCCCTAACAACGCACATTCTGTGAAAATTTCAACTATCTAGCTTTTACGGTTCAAAAGTTACAGCCTTAAATAGATCGGACAGACGGACGGACAGACGGACGGACAACGTAGGCTTAGTAATAGGGTCCAGTTTTCACCCTTTGGGTACGGAACCCTAAAAAAAATGAAAAGATAATAAAGAAAAGAATATAATATTTATGTTATGTTATACCAGTGACTGGCGTTCTTACACCAATCTAGTGGAGATCCTTTTGTTTCATTACTGAAGCTCGATCACGTGATATCACAGCCCATAACTGACGCTGACAATAGCAAGTGAAAATACTTAACGTTTGAATATACGATATTCACAAAGGGATTCCTTCTCTGCGAAGATTATTAGAAAGATATTAAAATAAAGATCTCTCTCACATTTTATAAATTTCACAAAGCTCTTGTTTCATCTAAACATTTTTTCTTGGCATTATTTACTTTTGTTTTCTTATTCACAAATGTAATATCAAATCGTTTAAGTCTGTCCGTGAGTACTTATCAAGTGTACATTTGTTTACCTATTTTTATTACGGAAAATAAATTCTGAAAATAAGGGTGATTGGTAACAGAGTTTATTTCTCATGAAATAATTTCTTTTAAAGATTACATTTCGTCTGCTTAAAGGTACAACCACATAAGTGAAAGTTTTTTCAAAAATAAGATAATTATACTGGGTGTAAAATAAAATGGGACAGCTACCTAAAGTGGTGCTTCAGACCATCAAACTGAACAACTATCTCTATGGGACCAATATCGAAATGGCGAAAAAAAAAATCTTCTGTCCCATACATTTCAGTCGAGTTATTTTTGCAGTTTTGTATGGGAGAGCGGATTTTTTTTTCGCGATTTCGATATTCGTCCCATAGAGAAAGTTGTTCAGTTTGATGGTCTGAAGCACCCCTTTACGTAACTGTCCCATTTTATTGTACACCCTGAATAGCTGAGTTCAGAAAATCATGTTGTATGTACAGGTAAAAAATCTCTAATTCTGCATTTATGTGGTTGTACCTTTAAGCAGACGATTTGTGTAGCCTTGTGCTTTTGCTGGGCAGGCTCTTCCTCCCTTATTATTGGTAGCCAGTATGTGCTAGTTCCGGTTTATACGAAAAGGGTACTTCTGCATGTATCCAGCGTATATCGGAGTAGTTAAGAACATGAACAATTTCCCGTAAGGGTATTTTAAAGCCTTAAAAAAATCTCTGACCAACTTCTAGAAGCATCTCCTAACCCTTAGGAGAAGCTGGTCAGAGCCTTTCTTGCCCATACCACCCCATTATTATTTATTTATTATTATTATATTAATAAATAATAATACCACCCCATACCTTACACTGAAAAAAATGCGAGCCTACTAAGACTCTTAATTAGCACCAAAATAATCCAACATAATTGAAATGACGTTATGATTGTTTACTAAAAACAAAAGATGGTTAGTTGTAACAACAAGCCGAATTCGTTTAACAAAGATCTCTTAGTCGGAGAAGTCATGATGTTGACAGGCTCATAATGGAGTCATGATGTTGGTTGAAGTAAACAAATTTCTTTTTTAAGTAGGACCTTAAGGGGATTAAAATCTACTAAAAATTCCAGATGTTGTTTTGGCCACTAAATAAAAGCGTCAATTTTATAAAAATGTAACAGTAGTGTGTACAGACACAAGATATTTACAAAAAAAAGATTACGATATGGTTTTTAGATGTCCCTGATTCAAAATCACAAATTTTTTTATTTTTTGTCAGTTTCTTTGTTTGTGTGTTTGTTTGTTCGAGCATCACGCAAAAACTACTGAACCGATTTAGATGAAACTTTTTATGTTTGATAGCTTATGATCTGACTTAAAATCTCGTATATAATTTATGTGGACAAAGTCGCGGGTAAATGCTTGATAGATATACCTAGCGATTTCACAAAATAACCAAGTTAATATTTTATACAGACTAGTTTTTAGTCTTTGCTGAGGCATTTTGTAATTTGATTTTATAATAAGCATGTAAAATAAAACTTAATCTACCTTCAGTGGATAAACATGATAAATAAGTTACCTTGACGCCTCAAAGCTTTTACTTGCTCGCTTATTTTCACCAGCTCAACTTAATTTCAAACTGACAAAAAGGTTCCTACATACATACATAAACTCACGACCGTAATTTCGGGGTGGTCAGAAACATTGCTACAACTTTCTGTTTAAGAATGTAGTTGTATACCAATGCTCACATTTAGATAGTAAGTAATTTAAGTTTCTGAAATCCATCACTGATTAGTGATTACTTAACTATAGACTAGGTTTCATACTAAAATGTAGCCAAAATAGTACATAATATAATGTTAGAGATTTGAAATAAAACCTATCGTTTAAAAAAAGGAATAGTTTTATTAGACACGGATTGGGTTTGTGGTTTGTCAGATGTCCTTTAAAATATGTATATATGCAGTTTCAATTCCAGGATAAATTTTAGATTTGTATGGAAATCTTGGAGCCACTAAAACTTTCAAACTATATTAGGCACAAGTAGGTAACATTTGAACGAAAATCTGTCAAACCACGGGATTCGTTTCTAAATTGTGTTTAAAAAATTTCATTGACTTTAATTGGTTAACATCCAAAATAAAAATTTTCGTTTGTACATATAGAGCAGGGGTTCCCTAACTTATTTGAGACGCGCCCCCTTTCGGCAATAAAAAAGAAATCCCCCCCCCATCCTGCAGTCCAGATTATCAGGTCAGAATAAAAAAATATTCAATAACAAAATAAGTTTTTTTATTGCTCATTAAAGTTTTACAAAAATCATACAAAAGGTATTTGGTAAGTAGTACCTAACGTATAATAGCGTAGCGGTTATAATCATCGAAGAATTATAAGATTTAACATTGTCACATAACCACTTTTAGTTCTTTCAGATTTAAAAAGTTAAGAAAATAAATTTTTAAAACACTTTTTACAAATGCAATTTCATTCAAGCTATTTTATGACTTCTTCAACCGTTAAGAAAGAACTAGGTCAATTTTTATTAACAAACTCAGTAATCCAAATACCTACTAGAGTCATTTGAAATAAACTTCACGTTTTATTAACGTTATCAAATTCAAACCCATCATATTTACGCCCTTTTAAGGGCTATTCCTTCTAAATGGGGCTATTCCATGTTAATACGGACCATTATCCCTTGGCGTTAACGTTAAGTTAAATGAAATGCCGCGCCGACCCCTGCCCTTGCGCTATTAATAATCTGATTCGCAATCTAGATTTAAGCACAAATTAAAAATCAATACAAACCCAAAAACGTTTACATTAAATTTGATTCGAACCAGATAAGATATTACATTATACTATATCATTGGCCCTTTGTTGTTTCTGATGCGGAATGTTTATGGCGTGATGATGGTGGCATTTTGAAGCAGTTATGAAACAGTTATGAACTCAATAAGGTACAGGAGTGCGATTTTTGATACATTGAACTCAGCCGTTGAAAATGTATGGAGATACGCATCTTTCTACGGCTGATTTGACTTTCAAAAATAGCACTCCTGGAGTATGATTTTTGAATGTCAAATCAGCAGTAGAAAGATGCACATCTCCATAGTAATGTCACAGTATAAGAAAGAGTATCTATTGTAATGTTGACATTTTCAACCGCTGAGTTCAACGAATGAGTTTTAAAAATTGCACTCCAGGTATAATTTTTAGAAGTTTACAGCATCTAAGCTAGGCTAGGCTAGCTTTCTTTCTGTGCTTAACTAGTTGATTTTGTATACACTTTCCTAATTGTCAGGGGTGGTTCAGAACATCAAATTGAACAACTGTTACTGTGGGAGAAAACTAGAAATCGCAAATAAAAAAAACGGTTTACAAAATCACCTAGGTAGTATATGTGATTTTCGACCCTGAAAAGGAAAAAGTCGTGAGTCTATGTAAGTATCATCATCATCATCAGCTTCATTGTCCACTACTGAGCATTGGTTTAAAGATGCCCCTCATAACTCCTCGGCCTTCCTCATCCAGTCAGTTTCCCACTACCAGTCTTATGGTTAGTCCAGCTGGAGAGCGTACCAAACTACGCCTGCCAGATCGTGGTCACTATTCTAGAACTCTCTCTAACTAAAAACTAAGTTATACTTATAATATTTTCCAAAATAAATAAAAGAGAGCAGGAAAGAGATTTTTGGAAGTCACGCGTTCAAATCAGCAGTAGAAAGATGCTTAATCTCCATAGTAATTTTGACATTTTCTAATGCTGATTTCAACGCGTGACTTTCTAATATTGCACTACTGAGAGCTGCCCCTTGCTGACCGCCTAAAGCTTATATATTCATACAACGTTCTACCAAAACAAAAACATAAAATGAAAAATAAAATTTGTGGTTGCAACTATCCAGGTTTTTACTATTAAAACTAATAAAAATTTAAAAGTTACAGAAAAAACGTATATCATGGCAATTCTAATGAAAAGAAGGAAGATCAAAAGACCACTTTACAAGATTGCCTGCTATTTGCTCTCCAACGTACCTACCTACTTACCTACACACAATAACTTCTCAATGACTGCGCTCAGCTGTTGTAAACAATTGAAAATGTTATTAGTTAATCCCATTTCCCATATGCGTACCTACATACCTGAACTCTTTTTTAGGGTTCCGTGGCCAAAGAGTGCCAACGGGACCCTATTCATATGCCTACACTGTTCGTCCGTCCGCCCTACATATAAAAGGCTGTATCTTTTAAACCATAATAGCAAGACTATTGAAAATATCATAGAATTTGCTTTATACAAAACAATTAGTAAAAATAACAAAATATGCTAAATTAATGCATGAAATGTTTTTTCTTAAAAGTTTTTTTGTATATGCTCTATCGTAAAAACGGTAACAGGTAAAAACGTCAAACTTGGTGTGATTATACCTAGTCATAGATAAATACCTAGTGCATACTCCTTTGAGTATTTTTCCTTAGAAAAACAACAAAAAAACCGGGAAAGTGTGTAAGGATCCCGTAACAAAATTTTTTGATAATATTGTAGGCTGAAACAGAACCCTCCGACCGCGAGCCTGATTCGCACTTGTCCGGTTTTTTTCTTTTTGTACGATCCAATCAGACTAGAAGGGCCAGAAATTCAGCAAATTGAAGTGGCAATGTGCACATAGCTCGCACAACTGTTGCCCGATGGGGAATAAATGTTCTAACATGGAGACATCGTACCTAAAGATGCGCATTAAGGCGCCCGGTGATGGCTTGACGGTCTGTCTGGTCAACATACCGGGAAAACATTTGTTGTAAGGTTCATTGGGGTAGGCTTATGGCCAACAGTGCACTTGATTTTGCTGAAATTATGAAACATCAACTTTGGTCATACTCTGTACCTACTACAATTACAAACCATCTCCTTAGGTGCACACTGGGGGCAAACATAACATTTACCGTACATAGGGTCTCGGAAGCCATAGTTTTCGCCAACCAAAAGAAACCATATCGTACGATGCGACGCCCACCGGATAAATGGGATGGTATGATTCTAAACCGTCATTGGTATAAAATAGTTAAACTTTTGTACCTTTTCATCGCCTCGTTTGGTTGTAGTGTACGTATTCAAATCACAGAGTACCTACTGTAAAAAAAATTATAAACTGTATACCAACTTATAACATTAATAAGGCAAGTAAGTACTTATATCCTTTATCCGCACACCAAAATACATTTTGAAAACCGGCCAAGAGCGTGCCGGACTTGCTCGTGATAGGGTTCCGTAGCCATCGTAGGTATAAGTAAAATGGCTGCTTAACTTAACTATTTTTGCACACTTTGTTTAGAAGAAATTTGTGAGAGGTACTGCTTACGGTTGGTGGTGGGGATATGCTTACATATTTCTATTTCGCATAATATTACTTATAGCATGTAAAAAAAATCTAATTAGCTATTTTTTAGTTATTAATAACTATGCTGACTGTACTAACGCTTCACCATAGCGTAAATATTTCACAATTACCTAGAACATGACCTACTGTGAAAAGGAAAATACTAAAACGACGTGCATAGAATAAGACCTAGGTCGCCGAAATTGTTTTTAATTATTTAGCTATTTAAAAGAGTATAGTATAGTAATAGTGTTCCATAAAACTATGCGTAGTCTAATCAAATTAGGTACCAAATCCATTTTCAATTACCAAACTGATGCAGTTTGCCCGAAAACGTGCATTACAAAGCATCAGCTCTCGAAAATTATTTCTAGATTGAAATTCAGAACTTAATAGCTTTATAAAGTGATTATCCAACTCATTCCTCTCCAGGCATGTAAGTCTAGAAACTTTGGGTACTCATTATAACGCGGGAAATATGGAAAGTATGGTAACTTGAGTTTTACTTGGCATGTGATTAAGATTTTATGAAACACGCTCCGGGAGGTATCGCATACATAATTATTTTGTCTATACCCAGTTACATAAAATATTATGTAGAATTCAACATTATACTGTGGTGTCCTCTTCGCATTGTACCTAACGAGGGTAGGTACCATCAAAGAAATCTCAAACAATTCTTTTATATTAAGGCAGAGAAGCTTTCACGCTGGGTACTTTTGTTTTTAATGATCATCCATCATTGTTTGTCCTCCTCACAAACCAATAATCAAAATGTAGTTCGTCTTTGTTTCTGAACTTTTGATGAATCTTAGTTCTCTTTACTTTTTTACTAAACTGGAAAAAGTTTGCTTTTATTTTTCTATACAAGTTTTTTTGTGTTCGTTATTTTGTTCAAAAATATACCTGCTCCAACGAAGTTTAAACGGCGAGCATTTTATTCAAAAAAGTTGTTGTCTGTGGCTCATTCAAATAAGTTTACTTTCATGCCTGCCACACACATACGGAATTCCGAATCAGTATTGTGATATTGTATAGTATTTGATGTCTCAGTAATTCCGTCTGTAATTCTCGAGGAGGCAAATCCATACAAAATCGCAATTCTCATTAGGAATACCGATCCTGAATTCTGAATCAGAATTGTAATTTTGTATAGGATTTGATGCCTCCGTAATTCCGGACGCAAAAATCCATATGATATCTTAATTCTGATTCGGAATTGCCGATCGGCATTCCGTATTTATAAGTCCACATGCGTTAAAATGCTACAGGTGTCCTACGCACACAAATTTCGGACAGCTTTTTGTACAAAGCTCTCGCTCCTTAAATATAAAAAAAAAACCGGCCAAGTACGAGTCGGGACTCGGGCAATTAGTGTTCCATACTACCAGTTGGTGAACATGGGTCATTGATACAACCACTATAAATTGACACTTACTTAGTATGTGGTCACATAGTAACTGAAGATCATTTTACACTGGTCATTCTGGTGTTAGTTTTTTGGGTATTGGGAAAAAACTGTCCAAGTTAGAGCCACCCTGATAATTTTCCCGCCATCTACACATTATTTCTGATGTTCATGATTTTTTTCAGATCTTATACTGCTATATTTTTTGAAATAGAGGTGGGGACAGCAATTTCTCGGATTTAATTGAAAATATTGTTAAACAAAGTTTTAATAAAAAATTTGAAAAGTATATATTTAGACTCGTATTTTCATAAGCTTTCAATTTGATACCCCACACATAGGGTGGATATCTTTATTTTATTTTATTTACCCTTTCTTACTCCCCAAATTGCCCCCCAATATAAAAATAAAGCTTTTTTTACTTCATTTATGACATTGGACCAGCAATTGCTATATCTGTACCGAGTTTCAATTTCCTATGGCTTACGGTCTCTGAGAAAAATGCCTGTGACAGACGGACGGACAGACACCGAGCTGATTCCATAAGTGTTCCGTTTTGCCAATTTTGGTATGGAACACTAGAAATCTCCTCGATTTCATTATTAGGCTGTATTGGTTTTACCCAGTTACTTAAGAATCACTCAAAGGGTTAGTTGTAATTAACTGTGCAAATTCCTTTTAGAATGGCGACGTACGTACTTGCAAACGCATTACCCCCCTGATGGAGCAATCAGGCAGCGCTCTTAGTGTAATGGAGTAGATTAAAATTCGATACGCTAGGTGGTGTGATATATAACATTATATGGCTGGCTGATTTATTGATAAATTTCATTTAATTTCTCAGTAATTGAATATTCGATGATACAGGACAGATTTGGTTTTCGTGTGGGAATGGACCGCCCCTCCTTCATTTCCCGTTTTACCTAATTATAAGGAGATACGGTTGTAATAGAAAAGATCATCTTAAATATGAAATAAAAACCGGTCAAGTGAGAGTCGGGCTATTTGCGCACTGAGGGTTCCGTACCACACCACGACGGAACACAACAAATTAACATAGTAAATTTTTTTTTCTCCGGGACCTTTAGCGCGAGACCGACTCACACTAGGCCAGTTTTTATTATTTGATGTTATACTATAGAGTTTGCTCTATAATCACAACTAGTTTGACGCTTGTTTGTATTTAGCGTGAAGGAATAAAATTGACAAAAACTAAGTTTCTTGTTGAGATAATTTAATAAATTGACTTAATTTTTAACTTTTTGACATTCCATTAGTGAAAGTTGTTCAGTTTGTTGCACGCTGAGTTCACCGTTTAAGTATTTGCTAGGCTGTCACTTACACCCTGTATAATTATACTCTCTAACCCCAATGAGCATATTTTCCAACGAGTTTTCTGTCATCTTTAATTATTATAATAACCTTGCAAAGGCTGTTTTCAAATAATTTGTAAGTATATTACTTTTAAAAATGTTTTATAATTCCTTTAACGAGCTATATTGTAAAAAAGTTATAAGTATTATAGGTACTATATAATTATGTCTCCCCTTAAGTGCGAGCTCATGGAAATGAGAAAACTTCACGTTTCATCGTGCAATGCTTGAGGATGTCAAGCGATGCATTAAACATGAAATTGATGACGTATCTATAAGTATTAAGGTATATTATAATGGGTATTAAAGTCGGTATATTATCGGAGTATACAACGTGTTAATGAATTAACGCAAAACTAGAAAGTAGTTTGTTTAGAATCGAGAGCAGAGTCGAATTATCATGGTTTCAACATTGGTAATTTATTTCAAAATATTAAATAATTTTTTTGCAAAATTCAAAATTTTCTGAACCCGATGTTAACCCATCGCACAGACACACTCACCCTACTTACTACCAAAACAAGATTATAAAAATGTATCCATGAGTACGTTAGCGCTTTCTTTCAGTGCTGAAAGGATAACAAATTATTTTTGCCTCAAAACTTAAAATGCGAATAACTTTAAATTTTAACTATCAAAATAATGAAATTATTGTTGCAATCTAATTATTTTGTTATAAATCAGTTGGGGTGTATGAGGTTTTGCGCTAATTCATTAACACGTTGTATAGTACAGAGTACCTCTACAGGGTGTTACAAAACACCCTAGTAATACTTAAGGGGGTGCTTCAGACCATCAATATGAACAACTTTCACTATGGAGCCAACGTCGAGAAAAAAAAAAATCTCCCGTCCCACAGTCATTTAAATCGAGACGGTACTGCAGTTTTGTATGAAAGAGCGGATTTTTTTTTCGCGATTTCGACGTTGGCTCCATAGTGAAAGTTGTTCAGTTTGCTGGTCTGAAGCACCCCCTTAAGTATTACTAGGGTGTTTTGTTACACCCGGTACACTATTGCCTACTGCCTAAATACTTATATGTAATCTGAGAACTTTTTTGATAGGTGCGTCTATACTGTCACTGCCTAAACTTGCCAGACAAAAAGTTTAAGTCCCATGTTAAGCAAGTCCTGTGTAAAAAAGCTCACTACAAACTCGCTGATTACATTGAATGTCCAAAATGTCTGGTCTTGACAATATTACATTATGTAATTCAATGTTGTATTTGTAATTGTACTTTGTATATTTTGTTTTGTTTAAAATATATACTGGCTGCATTTTATCTACAACGAAACACGTTCCGACGCGGTGGTACCGTGGTAGAGTCACAAAATTACATCAGAAAGCTATCTATTATGATATTATTTAGAACGAGCTTTTACCCGCGACTTTGCCCGCATAAATTATATACCAGATTTTAAGTCAGATCAGCTATCAAACAAAAAAAGTTTCATCAAAATCGGTTCAGTAGTTTTTGCGTGATACTCGAACAAACAAACACACATATAAACAAACAAACAAACAAACAGACAGACAAAAAGTCCAAAAATTTGTGATTTGGAATCAGGGAAGCCTAAAAACTATATCGTAATCTTTTTTTCGTAGTTTAGATTTAGAAGTTTAGATTTAGATTTAGAATTTAGAATACTTACAAAATTTTTAGTTTGGGTTCTTAGAGTTTTTTGCAGAAGCAACTATTATTTTAGTCGTATTACAAACCTAGTAGGGCAAAACGTTTATTTTTAAATAAATGGTTACATCATAAAAAAAAAGTATCCAGTAGGCCTCGCATGCCACCCTAAAACGATAAAAATCAAGATGTGCCTCCATCTTTATTATTTTACGTATGCCAGAAAGGGCGCCTTTGTCGTGGGTGGCATGCTAGAGCTAGCATGCCACCCACGACACTGTGCAGTTACTTATTCTGTACTATAGGTTTTCATGTTTACCTATTGCATTTAGTTAAACAAATAAGTTAAATAGCCTCTGAATTTACAAAAGCCTTTGTTTGAAGCAATATTCATGCCAACTTTCATTGCGTGCGCGTTGTACATACAAAGCGCAAACTCGTTTGGTCCGTGTACTCGCAAGGAAGAAGGGGATGTTTCAGAGGGTTGCCTGAAGCGAATACTGTTACATTTGTGTTCTGCCCTCTTAGACATTCACCTACATCCATCACAGTCGCACTTGACTGACGTCAACAGCGTCGCTCCTGTTTTTTTTTTAGTTTGAAAAACAAACAAACGTCGCTATGAATTCTCTAGCGTAGCATTAACGTAGCGCGTGAAAAAAAAAAACATTATACCTACATCTATGTAATTTGATATCATTATTTTTTTATTTTTTCACACAGATCTAGTCCTAATCAATATAGTACCAGCCTTGTATTAGATACTAGCGACTTGCCCCGGCTTCGCACGTGTGCAATGCTGATATAAACCTTCTTCTTGAATCACTCTATCTATTAAAAAAACCGCATCAAAATCCGGTGCGTTAGCAAACTACATATCTTTCTCTATGGGACCAAAATCACAAAAAATTATCAGCTATACCATACATTAGGGTTGAGATTTTTTTTTCGCGATATCCTTTTGTTTTGGGTCCCATAGAGAAAGTTGTTCAGTTGACCATCAAACTGAACAACTTTCACTATAGAGCCAAAACCGAGAAAATATTTAAATAAGCCGCTGTCCCATACATTTGAGCCAAGCCGGTCGGTATACTGCAATTTTGTATGAAACAGCAGATTTTTATTTCTGCGATTTCGAAGTTGGCTCCATATTAAAATTTGTTCAATTTGATGGTCTGTAGCACCCCCTTTAGTATATATAGGGTGTTTTGTTACATAATTTCCAAATTATCAAATGCAAATCATCGTATTACGAACATCATTCGTCATTCATAATTTCGATACGTTGACGTTAGAAAACTGCTAGACTCGGCTCATCGTCCTCCATAAGTAGGTGTATGTAATTCGGAGTAGCTAAAAGTACCTACCTACTTAAACGTCTTCTGAACAACACAGATAAAAACTTTTCCCATACAAAACTAGCTGTTAACTAAAGTTAAGTTGGATAAGTTGACGAGTAAATGCGTGTATTCTATTCTATTTATAAGTTAAGTAGTTGGTATGGTAAGCGGCTATCCAAACATCCATTCCTGTATTATAAAAAACCGGCCAAGTACGAGTCGGGCTTCTCGCGCACAGAGGGTTCCGTACCATACACACACAACATATTAACTTACAAAAACGTTTTTTTCTCCGGGACTTTTAGCGGGAGACCAGCTCACACGGTTAGCCGGCTTTTATTATTTATTGTTATTCTGTTGAGTTTTCTATATAATCACACTAAGTTCGATGCTTGTATATTTGACCATTTTAACGATAGTGCGAGAAGAAAAAATGTTGATAAAACTAGTTTCTTTTATGAGGACTTGAAGAATGAGGACCCCCTTAATTTTTATATTTTTTTGTCGTTTTTATTATTTGATAGCAAATGCGCCATAATAACGCACATTCTGTGAAAATGTCATCTGTCTGTCATCTATTACGGTTCAAAGACGGGCGGACGGACGGACAACGTAGGCTTAGTAATAGGACCCGTTTTCACCCTTTTAGTACGGAACCCTAAAAATGAAATCTTATTTTATTAGGTGGGTAGTGTGAACCGAAAAGTATTTAGGACTAAACATGTTTAACCGCACGCAACCCGGCTTTAGGATACCAATAGATAAACAATGAGTGGTTCAATATAGGTTCAATAATATTGAGATGTGGGAGTAAAGGGTTTAATATTATGCCGTCACTATATCACATGTTTGTTGCATGCTACCCTTAAAATCCTTATAAATAATAAAATAAATTAAATTAAACGCTTTTTATTTCTTGCTTGCCATTATTACATTTATTAACATCTGCATTATATTTAAATTATTTTATACTTAACTCATTTATATAGGTACTTAACTAATAGGTATTATATTAAATGTTATTAGTAAAAATTAAATACCTACATACTTATTATCTACTTCAAATTTTGTATACACAATTAATTTATTGCATAATGCTTCTCTTGATTTCGAATATTAATTAAATAAATCCACGCAGACGGAGTACCAGCTATTACAAAATAAATTCACAAATACAGTATGCTTAGCTGATTATACCGGTGATTTTTTTTAACCGTTCCGAAACCTTCAGACCCTCAAACTGAACAACTTTTATAATGGTAGCAAACCTGAAATCGCACAAAAAATCTGCTGATCCATACTAAACTGCAATACTTACTCGACTTAAATGTATGAGACAGCCATTGACGTAGAAACTACACAAATCTAAGTACGTGTATTAATATAAACCAACTAAAAACATTGAAAATGCTGAAATTCTTTTCCATCCCACTCCCATCAGGGCACGACGCGCCGCGATTAAACGAAGACTGTCGCGTAATAATTGGTTCTCTTTTTACGTTTTGGTGCTCTTTTGGTTTGGACACTTTTGAGCGCGGACCCTGCGTCCAGTAGTTGGTAATAGCAGATTTTCTTTACGATTTCATGTTTGCTTCCATAGTATAATTCCATAATGAGTAGTCAAAATTATACTTTTCTTTTTTTATTTTATAGTTTAATTGAGTAAAATATGAAATACAAAGATATAAATTAATTGATACTTTATAAATTTCCTTGAATAAGTACGTAGATTAGATAAATATTCTTTAATTGCATACCAAAATACAGAAATAAAAGCGGTCAAGTGCGAGTCGGGCTACTCGCGCACCGAGGGTTCCGTACCACACCAGTACAGAACACAACATTATTAACTTAGAAAAAAAACGTTTTTGTCCGGGACCTTTAGCGCTAGACCGACTCACACTTGGCCGGTTTTTAGTATTTTTTGTTATTCTGTAGAGTATGTTCTATAATCACACTAAGTTTGACGCTTGTGTGTGTTACCGTTTTTACGATAGAGCGTGAAGAAAAAACGTTGATAAAAACTAGTTTCTTGTTGAAAACCCCCCTTAATTTTTAACTTTTTTACATTTTTATTATTTGTTAACAAATCCACCGTAATAACGCATAATTTGAGAAAATTTCAACTATCTAGCTATTACGGTTCAAAAGTTACAGCCCTAAATAGGTAGGACAGACGGACAGACGGAAAGACGGACAGACGGACGGACGGATAACGTAGGCTTAGTAATAGGGTCCCGTTTTCAACCTTTGGGTACGGAACCCTAAAAACAAGAACAACAAAAAATTATTGCAGCACACTATAGCAGCTCCTTCAAAGATGTTCTATTCCCCTGTGATTTTAGTTTTGAATTTAATTGTATTCGTTTGAGTACAGATTTAGGGAACTCTCAAACTTTCAATCCCTCGCGTTTTCATGAAATGGTTAACTAAGTAGAGAATTAAGATAATTATCTTAATACTTATAACAAAAGTAAGTTTAGGTAGTTGACTGCAGGTGCTTTTTTTTTATACAACGTGTTAATGAATAAGCGCAAAACCTCATACACCCCAACTGATTTATAACAAAATAATTAGATTAAAACAAAAATTTCATTATTTTGATCGTTAACATTTAAAGTTATTCACCTTTTAAGTTTTGATAAGATAAGATAAGATAATATTTATTTGCACTGAAAAGGGTGTTGTTACAGGATGTTATTATAGTTACAATTGAGTACTCTTTATTCAACTATATACAAATAGCATGCAAAATGTATTTTACAGGTATATATTTATTTGAGATTA
This sequence comes from Agonopterix subpropinquella, assembly GCA_922987775.1. Taxonomy (NCBI): domain Eukaryota; kingdom Metazoa; phylum Arthropoda; class Insecta; order Lepidoptera; family Depressariidae; genus Agonopterix; species Agonopterix subpropinquella. Next base: position 13,959,385 of record OV277701.1, on the reverse strand, counting down.
TAATGTCTGAATTCAGAAATTTTAGATTATATTAATGTCAATACGAATCAAATTTTTAAAGTCGCTACCAGCATTATGAGGCAAAAATGATTTGTTATCATTTCAGCAATGAATGAAAGCGCTAGTGTACTCATGGATACATTTTTATAATCTTGTTTTTGTAGTAAGTAGGGTGAGTGTGCCCGTGGGGTGGGTTGACATCGGGTTCCGTAAATTTTAAATTTTACAAACAATTTATTTAATATTTTGAAAAAAAAATTACTTACCTATATTGAAACCATAATTCAATTCTGCTCTCGATTCTACTTGTAGTTTAAGGTGTTTGCTTGTGGTTTCTGTTCTCGGTCTTTTTGATTAAGTGTTTGACGTGGCGTGTTGCTGAATGATTCTGTATAAAATTGACGACGCATGTTGCTGAAGGGAGTTTTGTAGGAAATTTGACGACGCATGTTGCTGAAGCTTGTAGTTTTGTACTTCAAAACTACTTTGTAGTTTTGCGTTAATTCATTAACACGTTGTATTGTTTCAATTATTAATAATGATTATCAACGACGATTACTCGTACATTACATTTCCACGACTTTTTAACATTATGTTCATCATTGCAATTGATACAGTATCAAAATAATTAAAAGTTCATTTTGTATTCATTAATTAATAGCCGTTTTTTTTGTGCCTATAGCTGCATGCCAATGACGACGTCTCAAGGATTGTTTTATGTACAAAAACACATTTGACCTAAATACAAGGTTATGGGGCCACGTGCAAGCCGGGAAGTGCCCTAACGATACACACCCGCCCACTAGCAGATTTGCAACACGACACCCAAAGCACCAAAGTCAATTTCAGATTGTAGAAATCAGATAGCTAAATCTGGTACCAAAATCTATGATAAAAAAAGGTACAAAGGCTCTTTGACTTGAGGCAAGAAATAGTTACTTCTGCAAAGCTGTGAAAATTACTTGTATATCTCCATGAAAACTCAAACATACTTCTCAGGTATAATAATTTACGAAAGAACAACCCATCTATCGTTTCAAATCTTCACAAATAAATTCAAAGTGTATTGAGAAAGACTGTGAAGATCCCAGATCAAGTCTTCCCCTCTTTTATTACGTTTATTGAAGCGAGGCAAATAATTTCAGTCATTGCGTTATCTACTCCACTTCTATTGAGATGACAGCTCTTTACTAAATAAAATATCGGTTATTATTATTACAAGAACATTCTTATTTTATTGATAACAAAACAATGGTTGACAATCTTAGTATGCTAAATAAACATAGATTGATTAACAATCTAAAGATTCAAAAGTGACCTGATGTCCTGATAATAATCATTATCTCAAAGATTTTTTTTTGGTCTTCGCTGACCAAAAAAAAATTCGAAATTGTGAAACAAAAATCGACTGTCACATTTTAAGTCGAGTTATGTTTGCAGCACGGACCAGATTCGTGGTTTGCAGTTTTGTATGGGATAGCGGATTTTTTTTCGCGATTTCAGTGTTGGTCACATAGTAAAAGTTGTTCAGTTTGATGGTCTGAAGGATCCCTTTACCCTGTCACCCTGTAAACTGCACAAGTTTGAGCTACTGTGATGCTTACTTTTGTAATCTTACCTACCTATCGCATGATTATAAAGGAGTAGGTCGTTGTGATGTAAAAACTTTTCGAGTTATGATTACGAAACCCTTCACTGCGTGATCCAACTCGCACTTGGCCAGTTTTTTCCCTAAATTCGATCTGAAATCGAAGATGATGGCAACGACCGACCGACTGACGCAGTATCGCATCGGCGTCAAAAGCGGAAGCTCATTGTTCGCTGTAAAATGATGCTTCTCTTATCTCTGTCACTCTGAAATACTAGCCCAGTCAATGTACGAGGTTTGTTCACAGATTAATAACTAATACTGCACTCTCCCGATTTCGCGCACTTTTCAGAATTTCGAATCTTGCGCTTCAAGAACGAGGAAATAAAATTTGCGATAGCCTGTATCTCTTGAGATACAAGGCACCGTAGGACGGTTCACGGAGCACGGTTTTTGCTAGGAGGGGTGGGAAGTTATTTTGTATGAACGAGATAAATGCCTAAATTATTAATTGGGTGCTATTGCTGGCGTTATTTTTGTATATTTCAAGGCTCAAATTGGCTCTTAAATGATATGCAAACAAAAAAATTAATTCTTAATTACATAGTTCAGGATCAAACCCTAAAATGACTGGGCTATACACTGAATTCTCCGCCCGAAATATACTCTACCAATTTTAGCAGCAGTCGATCTCCGTTATACTTAGTTAGTTACAGCGACACTTTGCAAAAGGTAGGTACAAACATATCGCAGCCGCGTTCTTGCCTTCTGCTTTCGGTGCACTTGTTATTTCCTTTGTCCCAAGTATAATTATCTCTCTACCCTGGTTTAACGTTTAAGTAACAGTTTGTTAGTACTGAAAGTCTATGACGTCATATTTAGCTATGCATGTCTGCAAACATTAAATAGTTATACCTCTATGATAGATTGCGAATGCACTGAAAAAAATATGTAGCGTGACAACTATTTATTTTAGCAGACTTAACTAGAATTTTTTTTGTTCTGCATCAATTCTGAACCACCATATAACATTTTATGGCATTTTTTAGGCCACAAGGACCGAACCTGCACCACATCCTAGGCTAGTTTAGTTTTAAGTCCCTTTATTTGTAATTTTATTTAATTTCTAATGTCTGTATAATAATAATAAATTTATTTATTCAAATAACTATGGTTAATTTTTTTTGTGACATATATAATTGTAAACAATTTTGGTATAATGTATTTAATACCCAAATTGCTGACTGTTGTGTTATCATTGATGAAGCTTGTGCTGACTACTTGTTTTGTGTAGACTTTATCGAATTATATTTATTATCAATAAATGATGTTATTGTTCTTGATATCCAAATTACTGTTGTTCAATCACTAAGAGACAAACATCGATATCGTGAAAAAAAATACATCTGTTCCGCACAAAACTGCAATCGTAATCGACCAAAATGCAGATGCGTGTGCACATTTTTTTTCACGATTTCGATATTGGTCCAATAGAGAAAAGAAATTTTTTCAGTTTAATGCTTTGATCATCCCCTTAAAAACCGTCACCATACATACCTAATAAAGATGGACCCTATATACTTCTAGGAATTTTTCTCCGTGTGGAAAAATATGAAATGCAGTGACTTGTGTACGAGGTAAGCAAACATAGATAACGCTACCTGGCAAACTGCCAAACAGTACAAAAACATGGTTTGTCATCGGCATCGACATACATACACAAACCATTTAATTAATAACGACCATTTCAATTACAAAGAGTACCGTTCTAAATACAAATGTAACTCCAACATACTCGTTTCAATAATAGACTATGAATTTCTAATACTATTTCTGTACGTCGACGTTGCCAGCGGAGGGGACCGAGGGAGTGAGGTGGGGGGTTGAGAGACGAGGGGGGTGCGTCTGAAAGCATAATATGATATTATTGCCAAAATAATAACGTTTAGTAGACAACGCCGCACATTCTCAGCGCCAGGGTTGCTAAACTGCGTCAATTAATGTCCGTAACATTATATTGTCGGATTCTTGCTCACGGCGGAAAATGGTCCGAGGGAAACAATGCGTTAGGCATATTCATAATATTTTATTGCAATTATTACATGTTACAAACAATGTATGTAACAACTTTATGTTCGATCGTTTGATCTACATTATACTTATTCATTTTCTGAACATATTTTGAATGAAATTGGAAAGAGCTTGATTACTTACTTATTTTTGTCTTATTTCTTTTTCAGATCATTGCTGTACATTTAACTGGTAAGTTGTTTGTTACATAAGCTCACGACTATTTTCCCCGATGGGGCAGGTAGTTAGAGATGTTCTAAATATAGCATAAATTAAGAATATACACATTTCGCAAACAGTGCCTAAACTCTGTCTAGTGTAACAGGAAGTGAACCCAGTAGATATGACAAAATACACATTGGTTTCCTACACCGAGAAGCCAGTGGTATTCAAAATTTAAAAAAAAAAAAAAATTATTCTGTTTTTTATTTGAGGTTATGTCAGCCCCATCGTGCCTTAACCTTGACTCTACAAAACAATAAAATGAAAACCTAAGACTTCCTACCGAAAACACAACTAAACACTAGTAGGTACTATAAATAAAAAGGTACACCATTTTAGCCTCTCACGACGAAGGGGCAGCTAAAATGGTGACGAAAGGGCCTACATTCACAATTATTTAGATTTAAACTATTATAGAGTAATCGCCTCTGCGACTGATACCGGACACATTTTACTAACAAATTATTACATTAAAAATGCTCTTTAAAATAATATCATACACCATAGTTTTCAGACGTATTTTTTTTGACTCTACCACTGCGTCTGAAGGTGTTCCACGAGAAACTCTACAATACACATCTTTCAAATAAAATATAATTATCTGATAAGAGAAAAACAAGCTCTATAACCGTTGGTGTTTGGTTTGTCGCCTGCAATACCTACCTAATAATAATAACATTCAAAATATATTTGCTTAGCTGATTAATGATTATAGAGCTTGTTTTTCTCTTTTCAGTTAATAATTTTTTATGCAGTCAGGTTTTTGTTTTTCTTAATAATTTAGTTTATTTCGTACTTTTCAGGCTTGTGTGAAAAGTACAATAATATACATATAAAAATATTGATTATTTCCCCTCTCTTTTTTAATTCGCAGACGCCATCTTGAAATAATATAGCCTTTGACACTCACACAATTTTTAAGAATCTTAAGACACCTCATACTTCAAAATTCATCAAGCCGTTTAGGCTGTAGGGCGGCGTGACAAAATTAGATCAAAGTAAAATTAATGGATACGCCCAAAGCGCTTTAAGTTGAAGCACGCAACTAGCGCACTTCAATACAAACTAAGGCACTTGGTCTGTCATCTCGTTGTATGTACATATTCGAAGTAAAACTGTCAATTGTATTGCCTCATTTTTCTGGTTTGAAATGTTCGCGTAAGGCAATCCATTAATTTTACTTTGATCTAAGGTGACAAAGAAATAGAGAACGGAATTATGGACGGGGAAAATCCACACGAAATAGCAATCCTGATTAAGTTTGTACGAGTATGTGGCAGACCTCACCTTTTGTTAATGTTGTTAAAATTAAATTTCATGAAAACAAAAAATCTAATCCTAATATAGGTAGATAAGCTAAATTCCAAGCTCAACAACTTGATTATTGAAAGAACGGCTTGCTGCAAATATGGGGTCAGAATTTCTTTTTCAGGTTCCTTTACAATAAAACGAGAACCCTCCCTGCCCACTCGATCCCTCCCATTCGAGCACGCATTGTGGTCGGACTCGCTGAATCTACATTTTTTATTCACATTGGACATCAAAGCACCTAGTAAACCTCCCACAACGAACGTTATTTGGATCAAGAGAAACAAATTATTTACCTAATATCAGATTCTGAAAATGGGAAAATGTTTTTGGCAGTTTGTTTATGAATTTAAGGTAGGAAGGTACTGATCCGTCCATTATGTATATACTTTCCATGTTTTCCGTATTTTCAACGTAAACCGTAATACTCATCGAAAAAGGTTAAATCATGTGTTAAATAAAAGCAATTCGTGGATATATCTGTATTTATGCATATTAAAACGGCAACTAACATGTTTTAAAAGGATTCTATGGGGATTTTTATCCGTATTATTATTATTATTTTGTGGTTGGGCCATTGCAAGCAAGGGTCGCTATGTAACACATCGCTGGTCCTTGGTGTACGCCCCAAACTCACCCATATTTTACGCATACCTCCGAACTTATGGCATTTTCTTTTCATTCTCGGGAATGTATAGTCAATAGTAATTTCCTCACAATGTTTCTTCTCCGCCGAGCTAGTAAATGATAAATGCAACCGTACATAAATTCCGAAGAACTTAGTGGTACAGGCCAGGAATCGAACCGCTGCGCTGCCTCATGATTGAGGCGTTAGCTCTCTTCTGTATGGGCTATCATCGCTCCCTTTTATCCATAACTCCGCATCTCAGAAGTTACGATATGGTTTTTAGGTGTTCCTGATTCCAAATCACAAATTTTTTGTCTGTCGGTTTGTTTGTTTGATCGAGCATCACGCAAAAACTACTAAACCGATTTTGATGAAACTTTTTTGTTTGATAGCTTATGATCTGACTTAAAATCTGGTACATAATTTGTGCAGACGAGAGAACGTTGGTAGCAGCCCTAAGCGGTCGAGTTCAAATTTAAACACGCCGATATCGTCCGCCGCCTAAAGTTTAATCGCAGGACAGGTGCACTGGACGTGTCTCTTGCCTCCTGCTGTATCACAATCTATTTATTACCCTTTGATTATCTAACTTGTTACCCATTATCCTAAAGATGTCAATATAATGGGATCTGTGATAATTACTTTGGTTCATTTTGAAGGGGGAATATTGCGTTATGGTGTGCTACGGAAACACTATCTTGAGGTCCAGGTTCGAATCCACACGGATGACATGCCATATAATAAATTGTTTTTCTAACATAAGTAACGAACTTTTGACCCGCGACTTCGTCTGCATAGATTACCCCTTTAGGGGTCGATTTTCGAGAAACCCTTTCTTATAGTGCACCCCTACATCTTCTGTAGAATATCACTCGTCCGTGAGAAGATAGAAAATGTCATGTTTCTATCTTCAGCGGTTTAGGCTGTGCGATGTCTGTCTGTCAGTCACGGAACTCTTTTATTTATAGGTATAGATTAATAAAGACTGCTCTCAAATGGTGAAGGAAAACATCGTGAGGAAACCTGTATACACTGAAGAAGAAATTCCAATGCGTTTGAAGTCTACCAATCCCCATGGGCATGGGCACATACACCCTCCGTAAGGGTACCTAGGCCTATGCCTTACAGTGGGATTGTGATGATGATGATGATTTTAAAGGGAAGATACTTATTTGAAGTTACGTAAAATTTAAAGACGAGGATGACGGCTAGTCAAGTCTGAAAGGTTTTGAAGAAAGTCAAAGAAGGAACAAGAATTATTATTGACATAAATCTTAAGTCAAGTCTTTACAGAACCGGAACAAATTGTTCAATGTTATTTTATATAACTTTTGAAGTTGAAGACAATACCCGTTCCGCTCGAGACGCGACTTCATCGACCGTTAAAGTCAAGATTGGAGGTAAAGGTTCGTTTACAGGGGTACGATGTCAAAACAGAGTTGACGCGGTTCACTCCGCGAGTTGCCAGCTTGTCTAACGCAAAATGGAGCGGAGGCAATGCCTTTTGTACTTGTAGGCTTTGTGTGCAAAGTAAGCTTCCTACCGACGCATCTGCGCGATGATGAAACTTGCCAGACACCGCTTTTAAGCTCGCTTTATGTCTCGAATTAAAACTTTACAGGAGGAAATTAAACGTCAGAAAAATGTCGCGTGTTGCATTCACTTTTTTCTCTCAGTGATATGTAGAGGTTTCATTGTTATTGCGAAAGTTTGCGAGTCAACGGAATGAACAATCCTTTCCTAAATTACCACATGATTTGTTTTGGCACTGTAATAATATTACGAAAAAGGCAAAAACATTAGTTACGCCCAACGAATTCTCGTAGAACGCGTACTGGTATTAAAATATTACCTTCAAATTTGGTTTTCCTCACATTCAAGAGGCTCAAAGTAAATTACCCACAGCGATCAATAAGAGAAATCTTGAACGAAACTGAGCTTTATTATTAACGTAGTAATGAGCAAATTACAATGGAAATAATGCTCACAGTCTGATATTTATTATTGTAAATGTGTGTTTGTTTCCACCCCTTACAAAACAAATTCCACTTGTCAAAATGTTCACGCTATGCTCACGGAAATCACAAAGCGGGGCGCTTACAAAGAACGCTGCTAACAAATTGTTCCGTCAAGCCGTGTGTTTGTGTAATGCGCGGTCGACTTCCACTATCAACTCGCTCTCTTCTATGCGTGTGTTTTCACAGCAGCAGTCCGTCAGCGGTCATGTTTTGGTTGTGTTCTCATTATCTCACTACTTCTCACTAATATCATAAATGTGAAAGGATATTTGGATCTTTGTCACACAATCACGCATAAACGGCCGAAGGGATTTGGATCGAATTTAGCACGCAGATAGAATACACCTAGGATAGTTTTTTAAGATCTACGCAGATGGAGTCGCGGGCAACAGCTAGCAATTAATATTTAAAATAGTCTCTCTTTATGTATTAACAAATTCATAGCAATAGATAGACGTTTGTCATATTCCATTCCACCCTGTTTATCAAATATTATAAAGAAAATATGAAACTTTGAAGTTACAAAAATGTTGGTAACTGCAACATCAAAGTATTCAGTTAGTGGCACATATCAACTTATGAAACGATTCCGGAGTCTTCATTCAATTCATTATCAGAGTGAGTATGCTTTATTTATTTATTTTCACATAGAGTCGTTTCCATGACATAAGTACGAAAAGGTACCTTGGGCTAAAGTAAACTTTAAATTCAACTTTGATTGAGAACAGGAAAGGAAATTATCATGTTTCGGAGTTTTGTCATAACATAATTGATCAACTCATATACTACCTCCAATTTCAATAGTACCTATTTGCATGGAAATTTGAAATCCTGGACTATTCCATTAACATGATTCTTTCGATCGGCGTTAATAAAGTCAGTAGTTCATTCGACCAAGCGTTAATCGACCAGCGGAAGTTCGATGTCCCGTACGGCAATCGAAACTCTCCGTGGCATTATTAACCCACAGTAACCCGCTCAAATGTCACCTCGGTATAACTTGGTTATTGCTCTTGCTAATTGAGACTAGTGCCGGTGACGCGTTGCTGAAAGGTTATGGAATGGACCCTTAACCATAAGAGTCCTGATTCGAATCTGCACATGACATGCTTTTTTTACGCACATAAGATAGAAAGTAGTATAGTAATAGTTTACTATCATATGTGCGTAATACCGTCTAGTTTCAAAAACCTGCATACGCTGAAGAAGAAATTCTGATGTGTACGTGAAGTCTACCAATCCGCTTTGGGTACGTGTAGTGATCTAACGCCCATACAATCTCCTTGAAAGTAGGCATAATGCCCTGCAGTGGGACGTTAATAGGCTGATGATGATGTTGAATCGAGAGTTATAAATAAATAAATAACGCTCACAGGCACATACATTGTAATGATCCCAAGTAAGCCTCAGGCTTTTTGTTATTGGAATCATACAACAACAGCACAAACATATAACATTCATGACCGAACCGGGGTTCGAACCCAGGACCCTGGTTTGGCAGTCCGGCGTGGTAACCATTACACCAACCGGGTCGTCAGTTACACAAAGTACCTTGTCAATAAATTATTTCATACCTTTCCAAGGCTGTTAAACATCTAACTAAAATATTATAAAACTGTAACAGAAGTGTGTCTGTACATTGAAGATAATTACAAAAAAAAAATTACGACATGGTTTTTACCTGTCCCTGATTCCAAATCACCAATTTTTGGATTTTTTGTCTGTCTGTTAGTTTGTTTGTTTGTTTGTATGTTTGTTTGTTTGTTTGTTTGGGTGTTTGTTTGTTCGAGTATCACGCAAAAACTACTGAACCGATTTTGATGAAACTTTTTTTGTTTGATAGCTTATCATCTGACTTAAAATCTGGTATATAATTTACGCGGACAAAGTCGCGGGTAAAAGCTCATGTAACATAAAGCCTCATTTTATGAGTGAGGTCAGTAATGCCTTCTAGATTAAATAAGTAACCGAGCCCTTCAAACTTTCCTCATTAGGATTGTTTAACTAGTGAACGTTGACGGTGCTGGTCGCTGCCACATAACTTTGTTTACTCATAGTTTACGATCTACTTGAAATCAACTAAAAAGTTTATATTTGCTTATTTAGTTACTTTACTATTATTAAACACGAGCTTTTACCCGCGACTTCGTCCGCATAAATTATATACCAGATTTTAAGTCAGATGATAAGCTATCAAACAAAAAAAGTTTCATCAAAATCGGTTCAGTAGTTTTTGCGTGATACTCGAACAAACAAACACCCGAACAAACAAACAAACAAACGAACAAACAAACAAACAAACAGACAAAAAATCCAAAAATTGGTGATTTGGAATCAGGGACATCTAAAAATCATATCGTAATCTTTTTTTTGTAAATATCTTCAATGTACAGACACACTTCTGTTTAGACTAGCAAATATAAACTTAAATACAAACATAAACCTACGTGAAACCAGTGCGAAACATTGGTATACCTATATTAATTTGTTTATAAACGATTATTGAATTAGAATATCTTTTTAGATGACTCAGACTGCATACTGTTCTTATCATCTTATCTTGTTGTGGGGGCTGGCAAGCCAGCAACACTTCGACCCAGTGGGATCTTTTGTGTTAGCCCCAATACTTTTTGCTTTCTTCACCCTTCAAATACATGGTCAATGAAGGAGGCAATACCATTGAGGGGAAGAAGCCTAAGATCTCCCGGTTTCGGATATCCATCTCCGTGGAGGCACATGCGTTTTGCCGACAAGACATCGCAGTCACAAAGAATATGCTCCATGGTCTCCTCATCCTCTCCGCACGCTCGGCAGCTGGGATCCAGGGTGAGTTTCATCTTGTGCATCATCGTGCCTGTGGCGTAGTGACCACTGAGGGCTCCGACGATGGCACGAGCCTTGCTCCTGCTGTTTTTCAGTATGAACTTTGAGACACGAGTATTGCTGATAAATTTCTTCGAGTGTTGTAGACTTTTAAGGCTAGACCACTCCTGCTTGTGTGTTTTATCAGCCCAATCCCTAATGGCCATTCTTATGCTGCATGCCGGAATCCCACACTTGGTTCTTGGTTCTGCATACTGTTATGTCAATGTCTAACATATAAACCAAAGTAATGTTTTGTCTCTGCTATAACCACTTTTTAGGGTTATATGTATATCCATGGGGTATAACATGGTAGTACGGAACCCTCCGTGCCAGAGTTCGACTCGCACTTGGCCGGCCTTGGCCTTTCCAAATCATACCTCGAACTAAATGTTTATTATCATAGTATGGAATTGCAAATTTTCAAATGATACAGTCATGATAGATACCAAAAATCAAACAACACCAAAAAACACAGTAGCCCTTTCAGAGTATTAATTTTTAGACCGATATTATTTAGATAAAAATGTCTGTTGTAAATCTTTTTGTGTTGTGACAAAAAATACTTAAATTTCGTTTAATTTCATCATCTTTATGGGCCATAAATGCAACTAAAACATTCTGTCAATCATCATCATCAGCCTATAATTATACGTCCGGGTTCCCACTGCAGGCAATGCAGGGCAGACGCATCCATCTCATCTACCCTCAAGGAGGGTGTATGAGGTCCACCACGCGTACCCAACTCGGATTGGCAGACTTCACATACACATCGACATTTTTTCTTCAGCGAATACAGGTTTCCTTTACTGTTTGAGAGCTGTCGGTAATTAACTTTGACTACTTATATAAGGACTGGCCTTGCGGTAGCATTTCCCCTCTGCCACGGTATAAAACAAATTGATCATGTGCATTTACACTCAATTTTATTTGTGGTCACACGAGACTTTTCACACACACTTTTCATGATTTTTAACATTCAAAATTAGAATCTAAAGTTATGGGGAATAAAATCCAAAGTTGCGGATTTCATGTTACCTCCCCCCCCCCCCCCGCAAAAAGTGGCAGAAATGTTTGTTAGTAGAATGACACGCGTAACTAGTCCGTATACAGGGTGAAATTGATTTCATTAGCATCCTTTTAAACTAAGAGTCTACCCATCAAACTGAACAACTTTTAATATGTGAGCAAACCGATCAGAGCAACTAAAAAATCAGCTGTCCCATACTAAACTGCAATGCTTACTCGACTCAAATGTAGGTATGCAACAGCAGATTTTTTTTTGCTCCGATCGGTTTGCTCCCATAGTAAAAGTTGTTCAGTTTGATGGGTAGACTCTTAGTTTAAAAGGATGCTAACAATTTCACCCTGTATAAGTAGTCAAAGGCAGTTAGGCAGGCGGTAGTTGGTTCAATGGCATGTCGTTGGTACGATTCGAAACCGGACCTCAAGATACGGATTGAGTTTCCATACCTGAGCCGCAACGCCCCGATACTACCAATCAGTATTCGATAAATTGGAAAATTGGTTCTTGAGCTATGTATGTCCAATATCTCCATTCGACCATTTTTCAGATAGCTCGCTATTGCTTTCAGCATACGATAACACTCGTCGAGTGTGCAGGAAAGTGTTAAATAAGCTTCGCATCTGCAATTTAATATAATATGCATCACTGACATGGATACGTAATTTTTCTTATTCCGTAAACGAGTCATAGAAAAAGCAGCGGCGAAAAGAAATTGGTATTTTTTTATCATCCGAGCCGCATTCTTCCGACATCACTTTTCTTCCACGTGAAGATTAAACCTATTGTTCTGTCACTCAAGGAATCGCGTTTCTGACAAATTTTTCTTCACGTAAGGCGAAGCGGGTAACCTGAGTATTGTACGTCCTTTTCTTATTTATAACACTCTGTTCAGTCTATTTCACCCGTGTCAGTAAAATGAGCTTAAAGTAGTGCCATAATAGGACACGTTGATGTTGATGGAGCTCTTGATATTTAACTCTTTTATACAGGGTGTATGGAAAAGTATCATTAACCTTTTTACCACATACTCTATACCCATCAAACTGAACAACTGGGAGCAAACCTGTCAGAACAAAAAAAAGTCAGCTATCCCATACTAAACTGCAATACCTACTCGATTCAAACGTATGGGATAGCAGATTTTTTTTTGTTCGGACAGATTTACTCCCAGAGTAAAAGTTGTTCAGTTTGATGGGTAGAGTATGTGGTTTAACCGTGTATATACCTACTCGATGCGAACGTATAGGACAGCTGATTTTTTGTTGTTCTGACGGGTTTGTTCCCATAATAAAAGTTGTTCAGTTTGATGGGTAGAGTATGTAGTTTAAAGGCCGCCGTCGGGTCACGATAACAATAGATTTTTCATTGTTTGTCGGTCATTTGGCAGTCAAAGCCTTAATAATTATTTTCCTTACTTGTTTGTATACATGGTGTAACAAAACACCCTAGTAAAACTTATGGGGTGCTTGAGCCCATCAAACTGAACAACTTTCCCTATGGATATTGAATTATCGAGCCAACTTATAAGTCGCGAAAAATTAATCAGCTGTTCCTTACAAAACTGCAGTACCGACTCGAATAAAATGAATGGAACAGCTGTTTTTTTTTTTCACAATTTCAACATTGGCTCCACACTGAAAGTTGTGCAGTTTGATGGTCTGACACACCCCTACCTTAAGTATTACATAACAGGGTGTTTTGTTACACCCTGTATAAAACGAAATGTGTTTTGTTTTGAAACCTACGATAATACAATTTTAATATTCCAATGATTATGGGGCAGGCCTATGTCCAGCAGTGGGAACGTCCATCGGCTGAGATGATGTTGAATGATTTTGTAGCAACATAAGTAATATATCTACAGAATGGGGTGCTTCAGACCATCAAACTAAACAAGTTTTAAGTTGTTTGTTCTCACTTAGTGCCATTTTGATGAGTTTTCATTAAATGTATTGTTTGTTTAATGTACTGGACCGAGGGACTACTAAAGAACGAAAGTACTTACCTGATTCTAACCATGTTTAAGCGAAGATTTTGGAGCTAGAACGAGTGTTCATAATCATGAAACACGGTATGTCACTCACTACACATTTTATACGAGTCCGGGAACGCTCGTTACTCCAACAAAACGTAATAAAGTAAATGGAGTCAAAAATTATATTCCTGGTGGAAGTTCCTTAAAATTTTTCGTGACGGTACAAATTTGTTGTTCACTGAAAAGGTAATGTATCTCAATCGTAAGCCTTTTCGAGCTTCATTTGATTGTTATAAAATATTATATTACGTATTTCGTTGAACAGAATTTTAAGAAAACGATAATTATAATGCTGGATTTAAATTTAATTTTATATTGGAGTCTAGTGATTCTTACAGATATCGTTTCAGGGTTACACTGTAGTAAATAAAGGTACCTTACATAAGTTTTATTTTTAGCAAACATTTTATTGTAACTGATAGAAATAAAACAAGCATAACTTTTTAAGGGGCCATAGGTCCCGGAATTACCTGGGAAGGGGTCTCTTATTTTTCGTTTTTCTACAAAATTTATTCATCTTACCGAAACGAAAAAAATACACAGTATTCTTGAATACGAGTAGTTTATCTAGTAAAATAATCAATTGAATATAAGATTGAAATTACTTCACTCGATAGAATTTCCTTTCGAAAAGTTACGAAAATAACGCACATTATTTTCTCAAACTAGAATAACTTGCAACCGTTCACAATAAATGGAATTTTACTCACATATTCACCATAGTTTATCTCGTTCTAGTGAAATCATAAAAAAAATCTATTAAAAGTACGTTTATTATTTATTTTAATCGAAAATACGGCACACGCACGCACTTTTTGGAGGGCTGAGCAATCGCGTTTCTCATAGAAAATATTCTCCTGAACCTATGGCCCCTTAAGTGTGCTTTGCCCATTTTTCAGATCTAAAAAATAGCCGATTAAAAGCCTACAAGCACTGACTGAAAAATAGAACAAACTTTCGAGAAATTCTCGGTTAAATTCTGATATAAAACGGCTATTAGTAAAGTGATTTGTCGTGTTGTGGACGGCCGCACTTAGTTCTGGTTTCTTATAGTTTTCCAGCTCGGAATTGAGGCTGAAAGGCCTTCAAGCACTTAGTCTTTTAGAAAGTAACTAAAAAAGTTCACGTCTACTTCAAAGCTAAACATAGCTTAACACGTATAGCTAAGTATATTAAAATTTTTAGATTCTCACGAAGAATTTGAAGGGCTCTATCCTTTAATTTTGTATTTAAATAATAACAAGAATTCTTTGTGTAAATTCCGCCAAGTGTTAGCTCGCTCGATCGCGTCATAAAAAAATTTACTTATGCTAATTTATTGGTTGATTTGACATAATTATCTCCGCTCTGCTCCGCTTTGGTGGATACCGGATAGGCTGGCATTCCTTTTTTTTATATATCGGAACACTTAAAAATGGTATTCGTTGTATACAGGACCCTTCTAAATACGTTGACTATTTTTTAAATTATAAGACCATCAAACTTAACAACTTTCGCTATGAGAACAACATCGAAATTGCTGTCGTTTGCATACTTTTGAATCAAGATGCTGATTTCTTTTTCATTTAAAATCAAATTAATAAGAATTAATAATTTTAATAGATCCCACTGCAGTACAATGAGAGGGAGTGGGTTATACTCCACCACCCATGCCAGCCCAGTGCCGGTTTGTAGAGACATTTTGAAAAAGGAAAATAATAAAATGTCTTGATAGAGCTCGTACAACTGATTAGGCAATAAAAGTGAAAATAAGAACAAAAGTAAGAAACCTTAAGGAGGAAATTGCAAAAAAGGAAACGCGAGAGAGTTTTTAAATAAAGATTCAGTTTTCTTCCGTTTGCTGTCCTTCCTGTCATATTAAAGTTTGTTTTTCTTTGACTTTCGGAATAAAATGTAGCGAAAAGTAAACACGTAGAAGTAATTAAAGTTAAATGATATTTTATTGTTTATAATAAACGTATAGATAGGTATTAGAAAGAAAAATCTAAAATTAAGAACGTGTTAGTGCTCTTACAGACGAGCGACACTTTGCGGTCGCAGAGGGTCCCACGGTGACTGTAAAGTCCATAAGCGTGACACAACGACCCACGGCGAATGCAAACTGTCGCTTGCTGTAAGCGCTCTTACAGACGAGCGACATTGTGCGGTCGCGCGACCCACGGCGACCGTAAATTCTATGAGCGCGACCGACCCTCTGCGACTGCTAATTGACTGCAAAGTGTCGCGCTTCAGTTTCCCAGTCCTCTTTTTCTAATGACATAGACTGAAAATACAATTTTCTGCCGTTCTATTCAAAGTGAAAATATTAATATCAACACAAAAGAAAATCTAGTTCCTTACAACAAATAACGGTAAACTAGAGCATGTGCATCGAGCACTCAGGTGTTTTATGTTGGCTGCATTGCAAATTGAAATGTAAGACATAAATAATAGATTGTATATTGTTATGGGTATAGAAAAGAATATGACGAACTGTTCACCGGCATACAGAGAGATGGGCATCGTCGACGAACAAAGAAAACGGATAATTAAAGCCGAGCAACGTGAAAAGAGATTTTTAATGAACCGCGACGTTTGCCGCGTAACAAGACTTTGTAAGCTTAAAAACGGCAGTAATTAAATAATAAAGGTGAGAAAAATCGGCAAATTATAGATACCTATAGAATGTTTGAGCTTTGGTGGCGCATTGCAGAAGGGTATAGACACTCAATCATGGGGTTCCGGGTTCGAATCCGCACTGAGGACATGGCATGTACCAATGAGTTATTCTAACTCATGCACGTGTACGTAAAATCGACTGCTCTCAAACCATGAAGGAAAACATCGCGAGGAAACCTGCATACGCTGAAGAACAAATTCGAATGCGTATGTGAAGTCTACCAATCCGCATACGCGTGGTGGACATACACCATACAACCCTCCACCATACAATCCCTGAGGTTATGTAGGCCTGTGCCCTGCAGTGGGACTATACAAAATGTTTATTAATAAAATGAAGCTGGTAATAAAATTCAATGCATTTCTAGATAATTTTAGGCCGTTTAAGTTTTCTGAAACATTTTGTGTCGTTTTTGTCCAGGTATATTCTGCTTTTGAGCTATAAATAGGTAATAGTATATAGTTCTACATAGCTATAGGTGGCATTACCGATTAGAACTTTTTTCAGTCACTCGGGATCGCATGCGGGCAGCACACGTTTTACGTACATTGCTGGCTACATTCGATGCATCAAAAGACAATATTATACGAAGCATGCAATGTAATATATAGGCATATAGGTAATATACAACGTGTTAATGAATTAACGCAAAATTAGAAAGTAGTTTGTTTAGAATCGAGAGCTGAGTCGAATTATCATGGTTTCAACATAGGTAATTTTTTTCAAAATATTAAATAATTCGTTTGCAAAATTTAAAATTTCCAGAACCCGATGTCGACCCACCGCACGGGCATACTCACCCTTCTTACTACCAAAACAAGATTATTAAAATGTATCCATGAGTACGTTAGCGCTCTCTTTCAGTGCTGAAATGATAATAAATAATTTTTGCCTCAAAACTTAAAATGCTAATAACTTTAAATTATAACTATCAAAATAATGAAATTATTGTTTCAATCTAATTATGTTGTTATAAATCAGTTGGGGTGTATGAGGTTTTGCGCTAATTCATTAACAAGTTGTATAGTATATAGGCATGACTGACAAAACGCCCTTAGGCTCTGTTGCTTCATACAAGAGCTTTTATTTATTTTGGAACATTTTCCGCGCTAGCTTTTGATATGCTTGTATACATGTCCAATCTGTTGTTTTTGGTAATGTATTCATGTACAATAAAACGCTAAATAAATAATAGGTTCGGATATTGTGTTGCGGACTAGCGAGCTGGCTAGGCGGCCATGTAACACCACTTGACAAGCTATAAGTTATAACATCATTGAACTTTGTAACTAGAGTTTAATAAAAACCGGTCAAGTGCGAGTCGGGCTACTCGCGCACCGAGGGTTTCGTACCACACCACCACAGCACATTATTAACTTAGGAAAAAATACATTTTTTGTCCGGGACCTTTACCGAAAAACCGACTCACACTTGGCCAGTTTTTAGTATTTGCTGTTATTCTGTAGAGTTTGCTCTATAATCACACTAAGTTTGACGCTTGTATGTATTACCGTTTTTACGATAGAAGCGTGAAGAAAAAACGTTGATAAAAACTAATTTCTTGTTGAGAACCCCCCTTAATTTTTAAATTATTGAAATTTTTATTATTTGTCAACAAATCCGCCGTCATAACGCATAATCAGAGTAAATTTCAACTATCTAGCTATTACGGTTCAAAAGTTACAGCCCTAAATAGGTAGGACATACGAACGGACGGAAGGACAACGTAGGCTTAGTAATAGGGTCCCGTTTTCACTCTTTGGGTACGGAACCCTAAAAAAACATAGCCTCACGACCGCTTTCCCTTTCGGGGTATTCAGAGCTATAACTATTTAATGAGTGCCTATTAAACCGTTATCAATTAGTTATTCTATATTTCATCCATTGCTGCTCCATACAAAACAGCTATCTACTCGACTCAAATGTATGAAACAGCTGAGTTTTTTCACGTTTCCTGAGGTTGGCTCTATAGTGAAAGTTTGATGGTCTGAATTCACCGTTTCAGTATATGTCTATAGGCTGTCACTTTACATTCTGTATTTCTTAAGCTTACCGCTAACAGAATTAATATAAAACGAAGATAGGTGTAACTCACTTAAGACGCTTGTAAGTATCTTGAAAATAGTCACCATACATAAACCCATTCCGTACAGTTCAGCAGTTTCTCTATGCTTCCGTAGATAACTAATGGAATATTTGGAGTGCCTACCTTCAAAGCGCCTTTCAGACGCCTGTTTCGCATATAAATTGACGAATTTACTCCCATTTACACCTTTCTGTCATGCAAGCCGGTCCAAGCGTGCACAAATTAGTTAGTAATTTATAACAGCTTCAGTTTATTCGCCTGAACAACTACAAAGTCTATAGGTTAGTTGACAATAAAGCCCAGGGAAACTAATATAAGTAATATGAAGTACTACCTATTATTAATTTGGCGTCTTAAAAATGAGAGAGTTACTGTTTTTACTCAAATTTGCAAAGAAGTTTGGCGGAAGGCCATGTAATGTGAGACCCAGACTTAGAGGTCCCATACATGAATGAAACTTAGTAATACGTGTAAAGTGAATCAAAACTAACAAAGATGTAAATTGGTTGTAATCTGTAGAAGTTGGGGGAAAGGTATTTCTCCTTATGATACCTTTTGTATCAAGTGTGTGAAACTCTTTCTTATTAGATAGTGCACTCAATCTTCTACGCATTCATTGTGTTTATTTTAATGAAAATTCACGATAACCGTACAATATTATGATAATGGAAGAAAACGAAATCACACACACTACCAGTTCAACCAAGCCAAATACGTTCCGTAACGACCAAAAATACCTCAGTGATAACATTAGATGATAATAGCTGACGTGGTAACTCTTTGCTACTGCTTTTTTGACTATTTTACTAGTAATTTCTACTTTTGAATCCGGACTTCTAGAGATGTGGAAGTTTTTTTAAAAAATGCCTTTAAATTTTCTGTTTATAATAATTATGACTGCCGTCCTGAATGGCTTTTAGTTTTCGAAAAAATGGCTGGGTCCAAATCCACAATTGTTCTTTGAATATTTTTACTGGTTCTTACCACATTCAAAGTGAGTTTCCGATATTTCGGCAGTATCAGTATTATAGAGATACTAGAAAGCAAAGGCCATCTCTCATCTCCTCAGTCACTTTATGCTTGCTCTTCGGTTTCGGATACATTTTATTTCGTTCTTATGTATACAGGGTGTAAGTGACAGCCTAGCAAATACTGAAACGGTGAACTCAGACCATCAAACTGAACAACTTTCACTATGGAGCCTACCTCAGGAAAAGCGAAAAAAAATCTGCTGTCCCACACAAAACTGCTGTACCTACCCGACTAAAATATATGGGACAGCAGATTTTTTTTCACGTTTCCTGAAGTAGGCGCCATAGTGAAAGTTGTTCAGTTTGATGCTCTGAGTTCATGGTTTCAGTATTTTCTAGGCTGTCACTTACACCCTGTATAAGTACCTAGAAACTTAATCCCAATTTGGAAAGCAATACGTACAGCCAACCAATTGAAAATACATAATATATGCGACGTATATCTAGGACACTTTCGTTTCGACTAATCAACTGCACATATTCGCAATATTTATGGCCGCGAGTTTTTAACGTAGGTACCTACAGTTTATTGGTGTTGTATATCAAATTTAAAAAAAATGGAATGTCAAAAATATTTAAAATCTTTGCGTGTTACAGACATGAAAATTTTTCACAGGAAAAAACATAAACTAATGATTAAAAGGACCAAAAGATTGTAGCAAGACGTGTTCAAGTACCGAGCCGTGCAGGGTCATAATAAGAGGGTAGAGGTACCATCGAGGTGGCTTCAAAACAAGCCACGCTCCTCATCCCCATCTAATCATTAATCGCTTTTTGTTACACCTTCACATTTGATCGTGACCTATAAATTTTAAGTGCTTTCTGACAGACTGTGTAACAAAGAAAAAGAGAATGAATAATACCTAGTAGTTCATTTAGATGAAAAGAAGAATACAATAGTTATTTGTTATGCAAGGCTGCAAAGTTGCTTTTTGGCGCGAGTACTTGTATTGAAACCTGAGCAAGCGAAGGATTCTAGGATTGAACCACGAGCGAAGCGAGGGTTTCAAAGGTACGAGATGCAGAATAACTTTGCTGCCGAGCGCAACACACAACTTTTCACCTCACTACAGCGAGGAAAACTTCAATGCGCCAACCTCATTTTTAGAATAATCGCACTGGCCAGCACATAAACAGCATGAAAAAAAACCTGTTTAGGCTGTTTTTCTTTATTGAATAGAAAGATTCGAATTTTAAAAATTCTTTCCACGCTAGCGGATAAAATGCACTTTTGCACTCTGATTTTGAATGACAAACAGAATCTTTCCGAGAATGTGAGGTGAAAAATAAATTATTAATGCTTTAGAAGTAAGAAATTAATATTAGCTGTCGAAAATTACAAAACCCTGCAAATGCTCTCTGACTTTTATTTTTAATGGGAATACTGTGGTGCGTGAGCCGTGTGGTTCCGGCTTAGAATAGACCACCCCAATTCATCCCGTCGTAAGAGCACTAAGGGATTGAAGGTATCTTATGCAGTGTTTATGTGGGTGAAAGGCTAGCTACCTCTCACCACTTGACACGTTATTGTATGCTGAAACTTAAGTTGCTAAATATGAGTATTGCTAGAACTACATTCTTAAACAGTTACCTTGGTAGTTGTAGAAATATTTTTGACCATCCCAAAAGGGATTACGGTCGTCAGTTTATGTACCTAATCTTCTCATCCGTAGGTAACTATCTTTATTATAATACTAGCTTTTGCCCGCGACTTCGTCCGCCTGGAATTTGGAAAACCCCAAGTATCCTATGTTACTTCTAATACCTCCAAGAATATGTGTACAAAGTTTCATGATGATCGGTTAAGTAGTTTTTGCGTGAAAGCATAACAAACAAACTTACATTCACATTTATAATATTAGGGATATATGCTTAGATCAAAGTAGATATAGGTAATATACCTATGTCATTAATGTGAGTTTAAATGATAATTAAAATAAAAACGAACCTAACGTAAAATAAAATTTGAATGACGAATGACAGAATTATAATTAAACTTGAATATTTAGAAAGTCCATTGAATATTTCGATGAACCGATAGAGTTTTCAATTTCCCTTAGTCACGTGCGCCGGGATATCGGATCCCGCGGTCGGTTCAGTCGGTAATGAGCGAGCGGATGGCAATTTCGCTAGATGGGCTTTTGGTTACAGGGGATTCCTGTTTTTCTATATTTTATACGAATATGCTTTTAATATGTCTACCTCGTGTATCGGGGGAATTAAGAGACTTTGTTTTAGCGAGCTAGCCAATTGTTTGCTTTAGGTCGATGGATTTTGTGTTATATTTTTAATTTTTAACAATATTTTTACAAAGTTGAACTGCTTCACTTTAGACTGATAAAGAAAGCCTTTAGAATGATCCCGGTTTGGTTACCTGATTTAAAGGTTGGTTACCATAGTACTACGGTAGTGATTTTGCTGTACAGTTTCCAAAAGCTCTCAATTTGCAGTTTGCTTTTTGAATGTACCCTACCTGTAGTTGGATGTAAATACCTATAATTAATTAATTGTTACTAACCTGGATAGTTTTAATAAAATAAATAGGTATTTATTGTTGTTACCAAAATGTTACTATTACTTTGAATTTTAATTTTCACGGCAATTTCAAGGCACTTCAAGCCTTGAATAGTGATTTCTCTACACATGATCCTGCTACGTATTTTCACGTAGCTATTTGCACAAGCTATAATATAATAACAGAGTATAGAACTGCCACTCCATGTCTCCCGCCGCAACCCCACAGATCAGCGATACTTTGCAGACGGATTAGTAAGTGTGTTTATAACATTAGGTACGTAGCCACCACGTCAGAGTTTCAGTCTTTTACGTTTTATTTATGCTCGGATCTTCAGGGTTTAGTAGTCATCATCATTATTATCTCAGCTGATAGACGTCTACTGACAAAGGATCGCAACGACGACCGGTCTCTGCCCTCATATAACGGGCTCCCCACCACTTACACCAGTCCGCCCCTTCACCTTATGGTGGGCTAACCCACGCTGCGTCTTCACGTACGCGGTTGCCTCTCGAGAACTCTTCGGCCCCATCGGTCATCCTGTTCTGCGAGCAATGTGCCCCGCGCATAGAGGTTGTGTAGGTTGGTGCCCAAAGCCTATCCCTGAAATATCATACAAACACACCGATTGTCGCTAGCACCTAAAGCATGAATTATATGTGTACGCATAACTATAATACGTAAATCAACGCAAATTGACTATCTAACTGACTAACTTTCATCCACCAATCCTCACTGCGCCCCCTTATTCGGGAGAGGAGGCCTTTGATCTGAAGTGGGATTCCACAAGCAACGTGACTTAATAACTAATCAATAGTACCTATAATATACATATAATATGTTAAGTGTGAATTGGATTAAATTACACAAAATTGGAATCAACACGAAATTCAAAATTGTATTAGGTAATTAGGTAACCCAACCAGCTAGAAGATTATCAATTCGGTTAACAGTGAAATAACCACGTCGCATCGGAGGTAATTACGAAAATTTGCGGGTGTTAGAATATTTGACTTTATGTAATCGAAAACTATATATAAATTAACATCGTTTAGGAAACTTAGAAATAGAAGTTCTCTTTAAAGTGATTGAGTTGCGAGTCGAGTCATGAGTTTGAATCTAAATTATTTAATCTGCATTTCATTTTTACACTTTGCAACATCTATTAAAAAGCAAACCTTTGTTGACAGTATTTAGTAACTTATTTTGATGAATATTGTTGGAATTGTGATATTAATTATACAGTGATAATTACTCTAATTCTGTGACATAATAATTAATGATTAAGTACAGTGAATCCAACTGATATTATTGTGTGTTTCTAAAAATAATATACAAACGACACTGTCGTCTTGTCGCCGATTGTTCCGCGCCAAGAAGTAAACGTGATAGTTACTTGATCAACTAAAAAGTACTTATTTGATTGATAGGTTGTGTTTACCGATATATTATTCATCCTAAAATCATAGTATAATTTGTGAAACAATAATTGTAATTTAAAAAGGATTTAGTACGTTCCCTAATATTGTAAACAAACTCCATTTCCTGGATACATTTGCCGCCCATTCCGAACCATCGTGAAGTGTGGTAGCAAATGTTATAAAAGATGTGGTTTGTCGAAAAGCGGGACCTTTTGTGATTGAGACCGTCACGCTGCCCAAGTGTAAGTGTTACCCTAATTATTATTAATTTAAATATAGGAATTTACTAAGTGTTGTGGAACATGTGATCATATTATGATTATGTTGTATTTTGGTTGTTCTATGGAGTTTCTTCCTGCTTCTTCTCCATATAGGCCCTATGCTTGCCCTATGGCTTATAGGGACACAACTAGCGAAGCAGAATAAATGTCGAGTCAGTGAAATAAAAGATAATTGAGTAAATATTGAGTCAGAGATATAAAATATAATTAGTGAACTTAAATATTCTCCCGTTTCATTTTAATATCATTATTGTCCTTATATCCACTTCACTATGATCATGGGTTTGTAGGCCTATGTCCCTGTACTTGGGACATGTGATGATGATGATGATGATGATGATGATGATGATGATGATGATGATGATGATGATATAACCATGATGATGGTATCATGATAACCTTTCCTTTTCTTATTGGGCATCTGGTCCAACATACACAACACACACATACACATAATAAGCTGATGATGATCAGGCTGATCAGCATAATAACATAATACATGATAGGTTTGATACGATGTAGGAACACTATCAGAATATAGCTTTCACTATCAGCATCATGGCTTTGATATGCTTTAATTATTATTAAATTCTATAGTTAATTAGTTGAATAGTTTATGGACCTAATCCTGACAATATGCCATGAATATTATATGCTCTATTTCTCTTTTAGAATCTGACACGGGCATAAAATGTAATAACTTCACTATTACCCAATTTACGTCTCGTTAGAAGTACTAAAGCTCTCATTTAGTTTGTGATAATTAGAAATATTCGTTTATTTTTCTGGCACATATTTCGATTCGAATATTACCTAGGTACTTACTTAAAAACTTAGCACAGTATAAGCAAGTGTCTGTATCTACAGGGTAATTTTTATATCACTGCGGATAACTTCAGCATTCTACTCATCAAACTGAACAACTTTCACTATGGAGCCATCTTCGAAGGTGGCTCCATAGTGAAAGTTGTTCAGTTTGATGAGTAGAATACATGCTGAAGTTATCCGCAGTGATATAAAAATGACCCTGTAAATAATTCATTTTCGTGTGATTTCGGCTTAGAATGGGCCACCGTATTATAGTCCTGAGTTCATATTATTGTATAATTTGTGTCCGTGTCAATTCACCTACAGAACAAGCTCTCCTCGAATCATTCTATGTCACATCAACATCAGACAAGATGCCGATACGATGATAGTTCCTAAACCCGTCTCTTCCCTTGTGATACAATGGTACCACCCTATATCATACAAACATACGTTTATGTATATAAACTCACGACCGTTATCCCTATTAGGGTGGTCAGAAACTTTGCTATAACTATCAACTTTCTGTATAAGAATGTAGTTGTAGCACTACTAAAGTTTCAGGATGAAGTGACGTGTCAAGTGATGAGAGGTAGCTAAACCTTTTGCCCACATAAACACTGCGTAAGATTGATATACTTTTAATCCCTTTGTTGCCTCGTACGACACCCACGGTAAGAATTGGGGTCGCTATGGCTACCCTACTTCATAAAGTAAATTATTTCATTAATAAAAGATGGACGGATACTTTAACGAAATAGACCATTTATCCAAATGAGCAAGCAGTCTCCCCAAAGCCGGTAAACTGTTATCCCGGAAACTTATTATCGTCTATAAACCAACCGAGAAATCTTATAATCTTTGAAAATTGAATATTAAAATTAAGTACCTGGAATTAATATTATACTTCTTTCCTCTTTAGATGAAAAGTTGAAGTAATTTAAAGTGAAAATGCGGAAACTCCTCGTTTTTGTAAAAAAGTCGTCCTGCGGTTCGCAGAACGAGGAAAAATCCGCGAGTTTTGGTAAGCCAAAACAGAAATAGAGAACCTTTTTAAAATAATATAAACAAGACCATCTAGGCAAGATTACCTTACTTATTTTAATTTTGTTCGCGAGTAGCTGAAAAGCAGACAGTCCGAAGTGGCTTACGCGGCGTTTTCCTTCAAATTGAATGTGAAATATAAATTGGCCTTTTCCTTCCATTGTGGGTCTTTGTTGGACACTCTCCAGTGCCCAATTTTTATCTCAGGTTTACCTGTCTTGAGTCACTTGAAATTTATGATAACACTTTATTTCAGTTGACTCCATGTCTGTTTAATTTTTGTTATAATATTCTACTTGAGGCACTCATTTGAAAGAAAGAAAGAAAAATAATTTATTTTCACTTTTTGCTCTTGAACACCAAAGTTAAGTTACTTGAAGCTTATAAAAGGTGTACAAAACACCCTAGTAATATATTTGGCAATGATACAGGGTGTATCGAAACACTCTAATTATATTTAAAGGGGTGATTTTAAACTTAACAACTTTTACAATGGAGCCAACATCGCCAAAATTAAAAAAAATCTACTGTCCATTACATCTGAGTCCAGTACCGTAAATGTTTGTACTACTGCAGTTTTGTAAGAAACAGCATATTACAGTTTTAAAGCTTAGTTTGAATCCTCTCAGAGTGTCACCTCATTCATTGTTCTGACAGCAAATAAATAACCGCACTGCACTAATGTACTGTAAAAGTGTGAGGTTCGCATAAAAATGTGACGTAAATCATACCTGTACAAAGTTTCGTGAATACCTTCATCCCTATTGTCTCTTTATGATTAAAATTTCCCCTGGAGCGAGGGCAGAGAGTTTTAAAATGAGACCCCGAACTTGTGCCATGTAGTTTGAAACCAGGTACGAGGACAAACAGAGCGGAGGCTAATGTAAAAAGTTGATGCGGTGACGCTGTTTTGTTTACATCCAAAACATCAGCGATTAACTGTTCAGCCGTTGTTTATCGTCTCCCCTTGAATTACTTCCTTAGCTCGTAGTCTGCTGAAGCTGAGTAGAGTTCACAGTAATTAACTCGAGCCTGTATTAAACTATTAATCCTACTAATATTTTAAACGCGAAAGTTTGTAAGTATGGATGGATGGATGTTTGTTCCGCTTTCACGCAAAAACTGCTGAACGGATTTTGATGAAAAGACAATGCGGGTTTTGTGTGGAAGGTTGGCGCCTTATTTTTCGACGTATTTTTTAGCGCGGCCATCAACCAAACTTGAATATTTTAGTTCAGGATAAAGTAACAAACAAAATTTGTTATTACATGTATATCCCTAAACTCAGTCTAAACGGAGATATAAAGGCTTGAAGTTGGAAATTTATTCATTTCGTTCACTTCAAGCCTTTCTTTCGCCGAGTGTAGAGTGAGTGAGTGTAGAGACATACTTGTTATAAAGTTTTGTTTGTGACTTTATTCTAAACTATAATATTCAAGTTTGATTCATGGCCGCCCTAAAATAAGAAGCGAATAAAAAAAGGCGCGATTTTTAGTCCTTGGCTTTTGGCATACAGATAGACCATGGCCTCGATTAACACATATAGCCCAGTCATTTTACGGTTTGAGCCGGGACTAATTACTAATTGCATTTTTTTTTCGCTATAATATTGAAGAGCCAATTTGAGCTACAGAAAGTACCAAAATTAAAAAAAAATTACGTCAGCAACAGTTCCAATTTCAAAATATAGATATGATCTCGTTCTAAAAAAACCTGGATGATAAATTTTGTTTGCACATATTTAAGGCTTTACCATCACCATCACCTATCACTCTGTGTGGTGCGACACTGAACAGGGTAAGTCAGTTCAAGTATCTGGGCCACTGGGTCACAGATGACCTGTGTGACAACGATGACATCGAGAGGGAACGCAGGGCGTTGTCTGTACGCTGTAACATGTTGGCTCGTAGATTTGCGCGCTGTACTACACGGGTAAAAGTTACTTTATTCAAAGCCTACAGCCAGTCGTTTTACACGTGCAGTCTATGGACCAACTACACTCAGCGAGCATACAGCGCCCTGCGTGTCCAGTACAACAATGCGCTCAGGATGCTGCTAGGGCTGCCGCGGTTTTGCAGCGCATCGACTATGTTCGCGCAGGCGCATATAGATGACTTCTACGCCATCATAAGAAAGCGGAGCGCCTCGCTGCTGAATCGCTTCCGGGGCAGTACTAATAGCGTCCTGAGCGTGTTGGCTGAGCGGTGGGACTCACCCATGGTACAGAGGTGGATGCAACTGCATGCCAGCTCATCCCCCTTTGTTCAATAATGTAATATAATGTATGCAATGTAATGTAATGTATATTGTAATTGTAATTTTATTTTAATTTTATTTTATTTAATGAATTTATTTGTGAACTAATATAGTTATAAGACAATTGTTACTAACACAATATGGATGAGTAATCTGAAATAAATAATTTTTAATTTTTAATTTAATCATACATACTTCAAACATGGTGTAAATATTTTTGTCTACTTAGAAGGTTTTGAAAAATACATTCGTATTTTCTAATACATACCTATTTTTTTAAATTTTAATGCCTATTTTCTTGATCAAAAATAATGTATAATGTTAAATCTAATTCGAATGAGTGCATTGGTATTAATATTAATAATTTAAAAGCCTTCTGGGACACACAATTTCGATTTCTATGTTGCGTAGCAATTTTTTTTTTAATTTGGTTCAGGATAGTATTTTTGTCACTAAATGGTACAGGTTACAGTTTAAAAGTCCAATTAATAATTACTCCCTACCCCGCCTAACAAAACTCTGTAAAATGACTGGCCTAATAGGGTACTTTTTATCCGCGTTACGCAGACGAAGTCGCGGGCAACAGCTAGTTTCAATCATGAATATAAGTTTCGCTTGATTATAATTAGGGTTCATCTTCATAAGCTGACGGTTTTTAAGAGGTAAATAAGGGCCTATTTAATTAATAAACGTGACAATTGACAATGACAGTTCAGAGTACATTGCTGAGGGACACATACACTGCAAGTTTAGCGTCATTAGTAACCAGAAATCTACTCTGAATTGTCATTGTCAATTGTCGCGTTTAATAAACAGCAGGGTCCTTCTGGGCCCGTAAGACTGAAAACCTTTCTCTATGGGAACAAGATCGAAGTTACGAATAAATAATCTGCTGTTACATACAACACTGCAAACCTACTAGAGCCAAATTTATGGGACACCAGTTTTTTTTTCGCGATTTCGATGTTGGGAAGGTTGTTCAGTTCGATGGTCTGACTAATGATCCTCTTAAGAGGGCTATCGGAGTCCAGTGGCGCCCTCGCCACAATAATAAAGATTTCTCAATAAAGAAAGCCTAAATTAAAAAAGTGCTCAATTGACAAACTACAAAAGCCTTCAAGCTATTTTCATAGAATACTTTTATAGGTTTTTTAAAGGTAGAACATACACATTTTGAAAAAAGAAAAAAAACGGCCGCTTTTGTTTTAATTCGGAACTGTCTAAAAGTGGAATGTTCAGAACCTATAAAAGTATTGAATAACAATGGCTTGAAGGCTTTTGTAGTTTGTCAATTGAGCACTTTTTTATTTAGGCTTTCTTTATTGAGAAATCTTTATTAATGTGATGAGGGCGCCACTGGACTCCGATAGCCCTCTTAAAAAACCGTCTGCATATTTAGTTGGACCCTGTATAGGGTAAACTTAAATCCGTTACCGGACTATCAAACTGAACAATTTTTTTCAGAGACCAAGAATAAAATCGCATAAAAAATGTCTGTTTACATTTGGGTCGAATGGCTGCCGACATTTTCTATGAAATAATTTTTTTTTGTGGTTTCAATGTTTGTGCTGTATTGAAAGTTGTTCAATTTGATGGTCTAAACTTTAGATAGATACTCATTCTTATACTGTGCCTAAAGCATGCCCTCAAGTGTAAGGCATTTAAGTTTACACCCTGTATATTTACGGAAATTTCCCCATTGCTGGGCAGCGGCCAACCCTTTATTTAAGAACGAACGTTCGTTTTTCACAAACACTGAATTTTAAAATATGCTTTTCATCGATCTTAACTGCACAAAATGCACTAAAGTTATATACAAACAGTGGTAGAGGAACACTTACAAAGAATTTAATACAATATTGAGAGGAAATTCTTTGTTACTAACAAGGTGAAGCCATGCTTACAATTCCTCGTTCCTTGCCCCGACTCGGTATTTATTTCTCAAAATGAATATACAAGATGGTCGGTAGGTACTTACGTAATATGTAAGTACGAGCATTGTCTTTTGGCTTGCGTCCAACAGTTCGCGACTCGGTAATATTTTTTAAATTCAATTTCGGTGAAGCCACAGTGCTGTATCCAGTTGGCTTAATGTACACCTGGTGAACGTTTAAATGAGATACTACGGGACTGCTTACTTATTTATGGCAGATTTCACTACGCTAAAACATCTGCATGCCCCACGTAGGGAACTAGGAGACTACTTGAAAGAGAATTTGTCCGAAAATAATAGCATCGTACGAGACGTAATGCGGTTTGTTTGGGACTTTGAGCTTTGGATGTTGAAGCCGTTGATTCCGTATCACAAATAGCAAGATTTATACAAGGTGTAACAAAACACCCTAGTAATATTTAAAGGGGTGGTTTAGACCATCAAACTGAACAAGTTTCACACAAAAATTTAGAATATTAACTATACATATCTGCTCTAGTAGCATGACAACCCGCGATAGCCGTGATACGGCTTTATCACGTATTTTATATCGTTGGTTCGCGCGGAAACGAAAGAGATATCACGGCTATCGCGGGTTGTCATGCTACCCATGCTGGACTCTGGAGTAAGTGCTCTTACAGACAAGCGACACTTTGCTGTCGCGGTGGGTCGCAGAGCGCCGCGCTCATACATTTTACGGTCGCGCGACCCTCCGCGACACCCGGCGACCGCAAAGTGTCGCTCGTCTGTGAGAGCGCTAACTACTAGACTCAGATCTATGGGATAGCTACTTTTTTTCAACATTGTCTCCTTTCTTACTGGAGTGCGATTCACTAAGCGTCACATCGCTGTCAATAACATCGACGACAAATGTTACATCCTTCTTGCATCCTTCAGATCGTCGAAGTTTTTAAATAAGTTTAACATCATTTCAGCCTTTTTTATACGTCCACTGCTGGACATAGGCCTCCCCCAAAAGGGAGTTTTGACACATATGACATAACCATAGCGAATACCGAATTATCAGCTCGCCGATATTTCAACCGGCCAAGTGTGAGTCGGCTAAAGGCCCCGGACAAAAAAAGTTTTTTTTTCTAAGTTAATAATGTTGTGTTCTGTGGTGGTGTGGTACTTGACCGGTGGTTGCGACAATGTATTAGTGAATTGCATTGCTGGTCTTTGCTCCGTAGTAAAAGTTGTTCAGTTTGATGGTCTACACCACCCTTTTAAATATTACTAGGTTGTTACATCTTTTATTTTATAACAAGTGACAACTGAGAAGTTTTCGTCTCAAAATTAAACTTACAATGTACTTAGGTACTTCAATTCAATACATAAGATACAATGACGATTTTAAGTAAACTCACAATTGTGGGATACTAAAATATGCTTCAATTAGGCTGACTGTCCATTGACGCGGAGCTAGCTGGTGGAGCGAAGAAACGGAGTTTTATCAACAAATAAGATTACAATCAAAATCTCGGCCGAGATTTTATGCAATCCTGATTGGTTAATATTTCCTCGCTACTCCGCTCCGCCAGCTAGCTCGCGTCAATGGACAGGCAGCCTTATACCCACCGAGGAGCTCACAGTTCGATATCTAGAAAAATTTCAAAATAATCCAGTTCTAAACTGAGCACTACAATAATTATTGAGTGGATCTAAAAATAGGTGTTCTATGTGGATTACTTTGAAACGATCTCCCGAGACTAATCTTGGCAAACACTTCATAGAACTGTAAACTGTACTTTAATCGTCAATTTGGCAGTAGGTAAATAAATAACGCTCACAGTACATTGTAATGATCCCAAACGTAAACTACCTAGTAGGCTTTTTTCTAACGAAACTAAACAACAACGGCACGAACATGTAACATCCATGACCGAACCGGGATTAGAACCTAGGGCCTCAGGTTTGGCAACCATTCCACCACTACGGTAGGGCTATTGTGTAAATTACCGATTAGTACGTTTTACAATATCACTATCGTATATTATTATGACTGTAGTAGCACAGAATAGGTAATAGTATATGTAGTAGGCAATTTTTAAATAATATTTAGTTTCTGTGATCATCATTTCCGTTGTCTGAAATTAATTAACTTGATAGAAGCAGAATCGCTATAAGAACTGTCAAAAAATACTACGCTGATTTGATACCAATTTAATCTGGTGTAACCACCAGTAACAATAAGATCCCTGGACTTCACTTAGACCATACCTGAACCATGACCTTCGACACCATCAGGTTATCCTATGCATCTAACTTCAGATCCATATTGGTACCGATTCGGACTGTGCCACGACTTAACTAAATTTATTCCTGTCACTTTCTAAAATAAGATTAAGAAAAGAGACAGAAAACCAACAACTGACTTTAGTGCTGTCAAAGTGACGTTACACGCCCAAAATAAGATGCCATCATAATGTACGCCATCTTATTTAAGGCGTGTAACGTCACTTTGACAGCACTAAAGTCAGCTGTTGGTTTTCTGTCTCTTTTCTAAATCTTATTTTAGAAAGTGACAGGAATAAATTTAGTTAAGTTAAGTCGTGGCACAGTCCGAATCGGTACCAATATCTAATTATCACGCCCATATAACCTGTGATATAACTATGCAGTATGCACTTACATCCTCCCATAAATTGAGTATGCAGATTATGAGATCGTTAGAGTAAGTTAATAAAACACACCATTCATAGCGTATAAAGGCTGGAGTAATCCCTTAATAACGCGGGGTAGCATCCGTAGCCTCATTAGAGAGGCTAAACCCCACCTGCGGGCGCTTGCGGCTGAATACATGAAAAATTTAAAATATATACTTTCAGGGTACATTGTTAAATATAGTTTTAATGGTGAGAGAGTGACTGGTCTTGTTTGTGATTTTTTTCAGTTTTCTTCATCGCTATAACATGATGCTCGTAGCGTAGAAAAGCTCAACTTACGGTATCTATCTACAACCGTTTTCCGGTACCAAAAACTACACGAATTTCCCTAAAGTTGCAGGCAATAAAACATGTTTATTGAAAATGTTTTCAAACAGAACCTATGTCAATAGACGACTGTTTTGATACATTAAATTAATGCGCACTTTGAACCAACAATGTGGTTTGCGGTCGGCGGTTAGCTTTAGTGCAATCGCTGTTAGGAAATACATGGATATTAAGAAATTTAATCTATTTCCTGCCATTCCATTTCAGGCTAAATTTTATACTTATAATATCAGAAATCTACATAAGTTCGCCGCCGCGATTACAGACTGCTTGGAACCGTCCATGAAGTATCGTGTTTCCATTCATGTTCCGTTCTGTTTTTTGGAAAATTGCTTCATTTAAATTAAGGTCGTAACAGACGGACGCTATAATATACAGCGCAGTACAGCGCAGTATAGCGCTATACTGCGCTATAGAGTACGGTATAGCGCGGTAAAGCGCAGTACTGCGCTATACCGCGCAGTATAGCGCTATAACGCGTGTGCATCAAGATGGCAGGATCAAAATCATCGATTGAAAATTTGGTAAAACGGTGGGCACCTGTCTCATACATTTAGGTCGAGTAGGTAGAACAGCAGTTTTGTATGGAACAACAGTTTATTTTTGTAATTTCGATTTTGGTCTCGCATAAAGTTTGTCAGTTCGATGGTCCAATCAACCCCTTAAAATCCGTCTGCTAGTGTTGGGCGTAATTCAATTAAATTACGTAATTGGAATTACCCAATTAATTGTTAATTCAATTACATTAATTTAGTAATTAAATTTACACAATTACTTTTACAAGGGTCACAGATAATACATACTGACGCGGAAACCTGGAGTGGGGTAGGTGTCCAAGTGTCCACCGTCTGTAGGTCCGCGTGGATTGAATCCGATGTCAGATTTGAGAAAACCAGCCACCATTTTGAACTTTACAGTTTTTGGACAGATTGTTACCAAAATCCATTAGGTACCAAACATCCACCCTACACCCACCACATTGACAAATATACTCCACATACAGCCCAGCATCCACCACCAAACATCAAATGGCTAACGCAATCATTCTTCACTTTCAACATAATTATATACATTATAATCATAACCAAAAAAAGTTATTGAGTAATTGAAATTAACAAAAATTACAATTGTAATTATTAATACAATTACTTTTCAACAATTCGGTGTGTCATGATTTTTTTGGCGGGCTAAATCGAAAACCATGTCGAGATAATTGTCTCAATAATTGATAAGAGACAAATAAATACTGTTCAATTTAATTTAATTAATAACAATATTTTCTATGTCAGACATATAAAATAAAGACCAAATTGACATACCGAAAGTTAATTGATGTTTATTAATTCTAATCAACTTAATAAACTTCAATTAAGAAAAATAAAAGCTAATAAGTCATCATCTTAAGAAAGGTAAATTAGAAAAAAAAGTCTAATAAATTAATTATTAGTTAATTATATTTTGCCCAACACTGGTACCTGAACTTTACTGATAAAAGAAATAAATTTTGAATCGAAGACTATCCCGCCGTCTTGATGCTCACAATCTATTCAATGAACTGACTAGCCTACTACGCCCTAGTGATGTGCCGTTACAGGTTGGACTCGAGTGCGGATTCGAATACCTTATACCATACCTAAGTACTCGCTCACTCGAAAATGCGAAATATAGTATTCGGATACACAATACTCCGATTCGTTCTTACAGTTAGCACTTACCTACATAAAATACCTCTTTAATTTCTCATCTCTTGTCGAAAAACGACTATATTAAGTAAGAGTGGATGTATGGTTAAATGGGTTACCTACATCATTTATGGGGTGCTTCAGACCATAAAACTGTACAACTTTTACTATGGTACTAACTTTGAAATCGCGAAAAAAATAATCCTACATTTTGTTCGAGTAGCTATTGGCATTTTCTATGAATGACATTTGCTGTTTTTCGCGATTTCTTTGTTGGCTCCATAGAGAAAGTTGCTCAATTTGATGGTTGCTCAGAATGGACTCGAATACGAGTAGGTACCAAATCAATTCGAGTTCGTGACTCGAGTACTAGGTACCAATTTGATTCTTCTTTCAATGAGTACCTAACAAAGAAATAAGAAAATTTTTATCGAATAAATTAATATTAATATCCGATTACTAAAATAGTCGTCTCGGCACATCACTAGTACTACAATGTCGGCGAGTACAAGGGGCTCGGCCACGCCGCACGCACACACGCCACCGTAGAGTCAACTCCACATGGAAGACCACTTCTTCATACTTTAAAAAAAAAATTCTAGAGCAAAAGCAAGTACTTTGTTTAGCAACGTAGTTTATTTATCATTTTAGATAGGTATTAAAATTTAACTTAAATAAACATTTAAAACATAATTGATCTTATTTTAATTCGTAAATCAATGATTTTATTTAAGTCTGTTGTTTGTGCTCGAGCGTTACGCGAAAACAACTGGACCAATATTATGCAGGGTGTAAATTTAAATGATTTACATTTGTCAAACCGAGTACTTCAGACCATCAAACTGAACAACTTTCACTCTTTTG
Source organism: Agonopterix subpropinquella (assembly GCA_922987775.1). NCBI lineage: Eukaryota > Metazoa > Arthropoda > Insecta > Lepidoptera > Depressariidae > Agonopterix > Agonopterix subpropinquella. The sequence continues at coordinate 13,924,055 of OV277701.1, read as the reverse complement.
GTTCCATAGTGAACATTGGTTAATTGTATAACGTGTACTATGTACCAATACAAAGGTAGCAAATAATAAACAATTTACTTTGCCAAACAAAATACTTACAAAAAAAATTACAAGTATCAAGATCGACCGATCGATCGGTATCAATTTTGCCGCTTGTGTCTGTGTGCGTGAGTTATACAGGCTGTTCACTTAAATGCGTTATATGGGTTCATGGTTTGGGATGAAAATCAAACCAGGAGGTTTGATTCCTTTTATCTGATCGTATGCCGCCAATGAACGCGAAGGTACCCGCCGCCAAAACTGGTTCGAGTGAAAGGTCTACCTATCTTAAAAATTTACAATGAAAAAGTAGACCCTACTTAGTTGTTTGATTTGATTTCCCAATAAAGACAAAAATTTGAAAAATATACCGGAAGATTTTTTTACCGTTCCGAAACTTTAAGGGGTGGTTCAGACCATCAAACTGAACAACTTTTATTTTGGGATCAAACCTGCAATCGCAAAGAAAAAATCGGCTGTTCCATACTAAACTGCAAAGCCTCCTAGACTCAAATGTATGAGACAGCCGATTTTTTTTTGCTTCATTTGGTTGTTGAGACACTAATAACTCATATAAACCTTTGTTGCTTAAAATTATAATAATAAACTGTTAAGTAATATTAGTCCGCCTATTCAATAAATAAGTTGATTAATTAAATAAATCAGGACGGTTGTAGAACATCCTGTATCTATGCCACGTAATATAACAAGCAGTATAGCGCAGTATAGCGCTATACTGCGCTATACTGCCAGGTATCTTTCAGATGGCAATAGCCTCCTCTCACTCACACAAGAATGAGACGTGCCCATGTAATGTTTCGTGTGTTAGAAGAGTTCAACCTCGGCGGTATCGCGCTATACTGCGCTCTATAGCGCAGTATAGCGCTATACTGCGCTATAACGTACTCTAGAGCGCAGTATAGCGCTATACTGCGCTGTATATTATAGCGTCCGTCTGTTACGACCTTAAATTATTTCTCAAACATGCTTGGAAATGTGAGCATTATTTTGACAACCTTCTTCGAGATAAATCGAAATTGCTGTACTGGCCAAATACATGCGCGCAGCGGCCGGCAATGTTGTATGAAAATCCATATCTGTCGTGTTTAGCGGCCAAATAAATTACATACTAAACTCATATCTGTCGTGTAATTTAAAAATGGAACGATCTTTTACTCCGAAACATGGCGACCAACGAGGTAACTCATCAAAGGTTTTATTTAAATTTCGAACTGACTTGCAAATAGAAAGCTGTTTATTGAAAAATAAAATATTGTTGTTCGTTGTTTGTCATTGATTTTGAAAAGAGTTTTAATTTCCGCGAATTATATGAGAAAATTTACTGTTTTAATTTCCGCGCATTGTTTGAGAAAAGTACTATACAAGCCTTGGCCACAACTAGGCATTGATGGACTTACGTATGTGTGCCTCGGCTTTGCCTCGGCCCATATTTACACGTTCGTCCATCAATGCCTCTGTTGCTGGCCGCTGCAGTAATGTACTAATATTTTATAATTAATTGACAAAATTTAATTAGCATTCACATGGTTGATGCAAAGCTAAAGCTTGTGACATCCTATTTATAAATTAAATTAAAGTTTAGAGAGCCAATGTTTATGTTAGAGTTTCATGGAAACAATATTGAAAAGCGCTTCGAGCAAAGTTGTTTAGTTTCATTACATTTAACATTTTTGTTTGTAATTAAAAATAGGGGTGTACTCATTATATTTTTATACAAATTGTAAAAATGTATGCCTTACATACACTTTAGGGAGTGATTCAGACCATCATAATAAACAGTTTTCAGTATGGAGCATCAAAATCGAGAAAAAACATGTTGGTTCCTCCGTAGGAAATATTAACGGTAGACTAGACCCAAACGTATGAAACAGCAGATTTTTTTTTCGCAATTTCTCTTTTCGTCCTATAGTAAAAGTTGTTTAGTTTGATGGTCTGAATTTACACCGACGACATACAGACACTGAATTTATACAGGCTGTAAACTTGGCACCCCCTTAACTATGCAACGCAAGTTTACACCCTGTATAAATTACAACCGCGTTAAAAACTTATCTTTTCTTGGTTTTCCGTAGCAAATATAAAGATACCTGAACTTGCTTTTATTTATATAGATAAGCAGTTAGAGATCCGCAACATGCTTCGTCAACTTACCAAACTAAAATCCACCATACGGTTCGTCATCGTCAGTAACAAAATAATAACTGGCCAAGTGCGTGTCGGACCACGCGCAGGGTAGGGTTCCGTAGTTGCCCGTTAAAATATAATATGGACTTAGGAGGCTTTTTGTTTTATACTACGGTTTAACGGCTAATAAAGTCTAAAAAGTACATTTTATTATTTGGTCGACTATTACTCGTAAACTCGTAAAGCCTACTTAGCGGTGATAGTTTTCCTTTTAAATTCGTTATATATGCTATTGCCGTGAATTTTTTCATATCTCCTACTACAACCGTTTAGCTGGGAGAGGGGGGGGGGACATTTGACTCTAACCAATTGATTAAAGAAGGATGTCCACTTTTAACCTGTCAAATAATTTAACAACTACAAACGTGTATAACTTTTATTCCTCATTATCAAATTAAAATAAATTATTACCGATGCTAATGGAATCAACCTATAGTTTGCCTATATCAATATTAACTGTATACTTTCACGTCTTCAACTAAATACAAAATAGTTTGACAGGTAAACGAATGTATGGGAAGTGGTCGTTCTTCAAACTAGGTAATAAATAACATAGCTGATGATCTGATCTCTTTGCCGTCAATTCAGCGCTCACTCTTTTTAATTGTATTTAGGTAGGTACTAATCTAAAATATTCACATTAATTCCTTTAAGTTTTGTAAGGACCTCTAGGTACGAATCACCTTCACAAAGCACGTTTCACATGTCTAACGCAGAACGTTACACTCGCATTGACTAGTAAAGCTGCAAAGCGTTACTAGAGTAGCAGAGGTATTTAACACCAACATTCTGGGTAGGTAGTGATCCTTGTACTACAAAGGCTCATTCCAACCGTTCCTGCAGCAAACTATGCTAGAAATTTAATTTAAATCAATCAGTTTTAGCGCAATTTGTAACAAAGTATGATGCAGGCGATTTGCAGCCTTTGTTTTAAGCTATAGTGGTGCACTAAATTACTAGTACTACAGGATGAGCGTCGGTGGTGCGTTGCTGAGAGGATGAAAACTCAATCTTGAAGTCCGTTTTCGAATCCGCGCGGAACCATGTACCAATGAGCTTCTCTAACTTATGTACGTAATTACCAACTGCTCTCAAACGGTGAAGGAAAAAATCGTAAGGAAACCTGCATTCGCTGAAGAAGAAATTCTGATGCGTATGTTAAGTCTACGAATCTGTACTGGGTACGCGTGGTCGACTATGGCCATACTCTCTCCTTGAGGGTAGGCCTGTGCCCTGCAGTGGGACGTATACAGGGTCCTTCTTAATATGCTGACACTTTTTTAAGGCGATGAACAGACCGTCAAACTGAACAACTTCCTCTATGGGACCAACATCGAAATCGCGAAAAAAAAAAACAGTTGTCCCATACGTTTGGCTCCGAGTAGGTTTGCAGTTTTGTATGGAAGTGATGATTTTTTTTTCGCGATTTCGATGTTGATTCCATAGAGGAAGTTGTTCAGTTTGACAGTCTGATCATCCCCTTAAAAAAGTGTCAGCATATTAAGAAGGACCCTATATAAGCTGATAATTATAACTATGAGAGTAAATTTACATACTTCCCCTATACTGAAAGTTGTTCAGTTTAATGAAATCTCGACGAAAAATCGGTTGTTCCATACATTTGGGTTGAGCAGCCTTTGACTTTTTCTATGGAACAACCAATTTTTTTTACCAGTCCAATATAATTGGTCTCATATTCAAGGTTGTTCAGTTTGATGGTCTGAAGCCGTTAAGTATAGTAACACATTTAAGTGACACCCTGTATTATGCATTATAATAATTATGTTGATATGTAAATTTTACTTACTTGTGTCGAATCATAGTTTACAGCGGAAGGCATCAACATTTCTACTGGAAAGCGATTAAAATAATATACCTACCCAGAAAGTTTAAAGTTAACAAGACCTTGCCTGCAACCCGTGACGGACAACGTCAATATTCAGGAAACTAAAATGAAACTGATATTATACTGACGACGTTACTGGAAATGCGATACACAAACGCAGCATTTTTATAACAACACGCGTCTAGTTTTTCAGTATACGTGATACCACAACAGTCCCGTAAACACTCGCGAGGTCGTCATTAGGGCTTGAGCTCCGGAATTCCGGAATTGGCATAATTCCGGAATTCCGATAGAATCTAATATCGTTTTCAATTCCGGAATTGGCGATATCAATATCGAAATTTCGATATTGAAATAAAATAATATTTTACAACGCGGTTTGAGGCACGAGGTGAAATACTGAAATAGAAACAAATACAGAACATGGAAAAAAAACATGAAAAAAGAATTATAACGAAAAAAGGAGAAGGAAGACGAACGTTTAAGATTTAGAAAGTTTAATAAGAGTAGAGATGGCAGTTTATGAAAACGGTGGCGTTAGAAGACAGTACAAACTTGCAAAAATGTTTCCAATATTTAAAAACAATACCGCCAACGAGCGTAAAAACAGAAAGAGCTTTTTCGGCGGTCACACACCTATACAGGGTCCTTCTTACACACGAATACGAATCTCACTCAATGACGACAGTTTAAACGCGCTAACGTTATAAAAATTTCATTATAAACAAAAATGTGGATTATAAATCATCAACAGCTGTCGTCCGTTAGTGAGCTTCTTATGCGATTTAATTAACTTTAATTACTACAAAGTTGAATAATTTCTGATTTCTCTTTTATAAATGTAATTCAAGTACTTCATCATTTTATTTGTTTTATATGATCATATTTCTAAAACCTACTAAGAAAGTAAATCCATAAAATTAATGGTATTTGATAGAAAAAATACATTTAAATTATAATAATATTAGGTATGACATTTTTGCAATTTTTTTACACTTAGAGTCAATGTAAACTTTTACGTGTCACAACTTTATACAAAAAGACACTTTTGAGTTCCGGAATTCCGGAATTCCGGAATTGAAATACTGAATATCGAAACCCAATTCCGGAATTGAAAAAGCGTCCGATATTCAAGCCCTAGTCGTCATGAAAGCCAGCTAATTACAGCTTTTCACAGCAGCATCCCAGCCGCCCCCGCCACACCTAGTTGAAAAATAAACTACCCCAAACGCACCCGACAACTCTAGTCATAGTTCTAACTTTTAATATTTTAATTTCTCCCAGGTAAATAAAGTTCGTAGCTCCTATTGTGTTTGATCAAGTTAAACATTGTAAAAGCAGAATTAAATTAGTTGTAGGTACAATAGTACAAATCTCGAGTCGAGACTCGAGAGTCGCAATGTTGCTCGCGAATCTGAAACTATTTAAGTATCTAACAAAAGGCAGGTTACTTTGCAGTAAAGAAGATTACATTTTTAAACTGTACCTTGTACTTTGCAATACGCTGCCAGGAAGGGTACACCCCGCACGTTCCAAACCTGTGCCATATTTTAGGTTAAGTTAGTTTTAAGTCAAGTTAATAACCTTTTGTTCATTGTGTTAATAAATAAATTAGTACCTTTGCAATATTTATGTTAAGAATAAAGTATACGTGTTCTGAGAGAAGAACTTTAGTAGAGACACGACGATAATAATGAAATAAGTAAGTAATTTGTTTCGCCGTCATCATACGAAATTAAGTTCGCGAGTTTGTTTATGTTTCATTTGAGTGCCTGGAGGATAGCTTAGCTTGATCGCTGGGAGTTTACTTACCATTACGTGCGAGGAAAATGTGCTCTGACACCGGCCCCGGTAGAAAAGTTAAAATAGCAACCACCTTCAGCGTTCCGTCTAATGTCGAAATTGTTACGACTATTCTATGATAACATTTATGTTAAATCGAGACCTTATATTATTGAATTTAAAGTATAAAATACTCTACGGTCTTCTTCTTCTTTCATATCAGCATGAGCGATACGTATCGCATGCTTTAGTGGAAAGATTAAGCCAGTCAGCAGTAATTGTATCGAGCCTTACTGCCCAGGGTTCACCAGAAGAAATTAAGTTTCGGGGAGGATATTTCCTTGCCCACCCTTTGCTTAATTCAACAGTAAAAAGTACAGTGAAGATGAAATTTACCGTGGCCCTATATTAAAAAAATAGGCACATCTTAACCTTTATCTCTACTAAATCCTTCAATGGATTTGATTAATAGCCAGGGTAGAGGATGAATACGAAAATTATATAATTGGTATATAAAACTGTTTATTAATTAAGTATTTTACGATGCTATTCTACTCAAGATAATTGTTGTTTTATGTTCAGAATATTCGGGCTAATCCCCAAAAAGCGGCGCATCCCGTGATATTTTTTCGTCGACTTCAGTTCCTCTGTAACACGCTTTAATTATAATGAAGCATGGAGTCTGATAGCTATCAAGCAAGAGAGCTGGAGTGCGAGTTTTAAAGTCATACTTTTCAAATTGGAAATTGAAAAAAAAATACTATGGAGATTATATGCATCATTCGATCATGATTTTGAAAGTATGAGATTAAAAAATAGCACCTCAGAGGCTGGCTTCCCAGATGTAGAGAAGAAGAATGATTTAAATCTTTAGTAAGTAACAAAAACGTTGTCAAAAAAAACCCGACAAAAAACTATTAACTGAATTTTCAGTTAATAGTTTTTTTATGTAGTCGGGTTTTTTGTTTTTTTAATAATTTCGTTTATTTCATACTTTTTAGTCTCACTACTATAATATATATATTTTAGGAATCGTCTGCATACTAGCTTTCATTTGATACCCATATTGTAATTTTTTACAAAAAAAAAATTGTATTCCCCCTCTTTTTTTTAAATTCGCAACCGCTTTATTAAAATAATACCTATAGCCTATGTCACTCTCACGATTTTAACAAATCTAACAACACCTCAAACGTCACAAAATCCATCAAGCCGTTTAGGCTGTAGGCCGTGCCAAAGAAATATACATACAAACATACATACATACATACATACATACGCTCGAAAAACATAACCCGCCTTCTGGCGCAGTCGGGTAAAAATAAAATGTTGATTAGGTACCTATCTACTAGGAAACTCCTGCATCATCAAATCTTAGGACTTACCTATACTCCATTTTTATTAAAGACGAAAAAAAGAAGATCACAGAAGCAGGTCTTCAAAACCTTTTCAGACCGTGATCATTTTATAAAAAATTCGAAACACTATGTCAGTGTTTGATGACTGATGAATATAAGAATTAGGGATAGCGAGTGAAACAGCCAATAGTATGTAGCGCACTGGCATTTATTAGAACTAAAACGCTGTCACCGGGTATACTCACATACTTAAGCACATTTTAGTTCACACTATCGGAGTTGATGGAAAAATAAGAAAACGTCTGTTATGTATGTGCTCACTAGTAGCATAGCGAGGGGGGGCAAATGCCCCGGGCACCGGGTGGCACTTTACCAGAGGTGGCAAAAATATTAATTGATTGAGCTCTGACTGAACCACAGGGTGTTAGAGTAAACAGTTGCATTACTTTAAGGTGTGATTGTATCCATGACACTGAAATACTTTTCTGAAGAAACCTATAGGAAATACGCAAAATTCAGTCATCTGATCTAACGTTTGTATGAAAATTTCAAGTTTTCATACGAATGATGGATCAGCTGCTTCCATTTACTATAGGAAGAAAAAAAAAATTATGATTTTTTTTAGGTTTCTTAAATAAAATTGTTAAGTATCATGAGTATAATCACCCCTTTTAGTAATGCAACTACTTACCATAAACAACCTGTATAACCAATTCGTAGAGCAGAGTAAAGTCTATTTTTGAATGGATAACCAACCCCACCAAACCAAAACCAAAAGACCTAAAGATGTCTGACCACAACCCGAACAGGTTGTGGTAAAAAAATTCGAGCTGGCTTCGGTCGCTTCGGTCTCTCCTTTATGTTTAACGTAGAAAGATAAGGAGGCAGCAAAATCGGTCTGTGCTCCGGGGGAAAGACAAAACACTCACGCTACGCCACCGGTGCTCACTAATGTCCGTTATTCCGTATTAATAAACCGCGCTGATAATCGATTTTGAAGACGTATTAAACGAGTTCTTCTTAAGCCTTAAAATACATCTTAAAATAGATAAAGCCGGTATCAGCTAATATCACTTAAAATGTCTCAAGCAAACTCAAATTTGTAACATTTTTTTTCCAAAAATGCAGTTGCAGAATCCATGTTGAATTTAATCCGTCTGCTTGTAACATCAATATTATTTGGTATTACTTGCGTCGCGCAGAGCGTTGCCGGTAGTGTGATGTGGTATGAACGCCCTCAATCGAATCCTGAAAAATCCGAATCCTGAAATTCAGAAAAGTGGCCGCCATCCTGAACTTTTTTGTTTTTCAATCTATTACTTCCAAAATCGATATCTGGGAGTTTCTGCCATCTCGAAACACGAATCAGAAGTAAAAAATTTAAAAAAGTGGCCGCCATCTTGAACTTTTTTGTTTTTCAACCGATTGCTTCCAAAATTGATAACTGGGGGTTCCTGCCATCTCCAAATACGAATCTTAAGTCAAAAATTCATAAAAGTGGCCGCCATCTTGAATTGTTTTGTTTTTCAATCTATTACTTCCAAAATCGATATCAGGGGGTTTCTGCCATCTCCAAACACGAATCTGAAGTCAAAAATTCAAAAAAGCGGCTACGATCTTGAACTTTTTTGTTTTTCAACCGATTGCTTCCAAAATCGATATCTGGGGGTTTCTGCCATCTCCAAACACGAATCTGAAGTCAAAAATTCAATAAAGCGGCAGCCATCTTGAACTTTTTTTTTCAACCGATTGATTCCAAAATCGATATCTGGGGGTTTCTGCCATCTCCAAACACGAATCTGAAGTCAAAAATTCAATAAAGCGGCAGCCATCTTGAACTTTTTTTTTCAACCGATTGCTTCCAAAATCGATATCTGGGGGTTTCTGCCATCTCCAAACACGAATCTGAAGTCAAAAATTAAAAAAAGTGGCCGCCATCTTGAACTTTTTTGTTTTTCAACCGATTGCTTCCAAAATCGATATCTGGGGTTTTCTGCCATCTTCAACCACGAATCTTAAGTCAAAAATTCAAAAAAGCGGCCGCCATCTTCAACTTTTTTGCTTTACAACCGATTGCTTCCAAGATCGATATCTGGGGGTTTCTGCGATCTCCGAACATCAATCTAAAGCCAAAAATTTAGAAAAGTGGCCGCCATCATGTTTGGAGATGGCAAAAACCCCCAGTTATCGATTTTGGAACCAATCGGTTGGAAAACAAAAAAGTTGAAGATGGCGGCCACTTTTCCGAATTTCTGACTTTAGATTCGTGTTCAGAGATAGCAGAAACCCCCAGATATCGATTTTGGAACCAATCGGTTGAAAAACAAAAAAGTTCAAGATGGCGGCCACTTTTCCAAATTTCTGACTTTAGATTCGTGTTCGGAGATCGCAGAAACCCCCAGATATCGATTTTGGAAGTAATAGATTGAAGAACAAAAAAGTTCAATATGGCGGCCACTTTTTTGAATTTTTGACTTCATAGTCGTATTTGGAGATGGCAAAAACCCCCAGATATCGATTTTGGAACCAATCGGTCGAAAAACAAAGTACAAGATGGCGGCCACTTTTTCGAATTTCTGACTTTAGATTCGTGTTCAGATATCGCAGAAACCCCCAGATATCGATTTCGGGAGCAATCGGTTGAAAAACAAAAAGTTCAAGATGGCGGCCACTTTTCTGAATTTCTGACTTTAGATTCGTGTTCGAAGATCGGAGAAACGTTGCGTCCAGCATGTGTGAATAAAAACCTATAAGTCTTCTGTAGTCTGACGCCTAATTGTCATCATTATCTCGTGACGATTATATCCACAGAACATTATAAGAGAAGTTAGAAGCGCAAATTAGGCATGGAGCGCGTGCCACACGGTTATGCAATGATTTGCATAAGGTGCGTGGCGTGGTGCGAGCGAGAGAGCATAAGTAGTTGTAGCAGCGTGAGTGGGAAGATACGTGGTGACAGTCGTCTCCTAAGAAAAAGCGCTACTTTGCATTTCTAAACCCCCTTATATAATGTTCTTTGATTATATCATTATAATGTTCTTTGATTATATCAATGAGGCGTTTTGGTAAATAAAATTTTTTTACAAAAAAAGTAAAAACCGACTTCAAAAGTAAAAAATTAAACAAATTAATTTCCTTATAGATTTGAACGTAAAGTCATAGGCTGAAATATTATTTCTTACTTTTTTACTTTTGAAGTCGGTTTTTACTTTTTTTGTAAAAAAATTTTATTTCATAACTTTCAGTGATTAAATATTATTATGTTAGTTCGATTCAGATATCAGTTATATACGCAAAGGGTACATTGAAACGAGGCAAATGGTTCAATCGCAGACGATTTGCTGTCAACTTTTGAGGAGTTCTATTGTGTAGCTCCGAAGCGCGTCATCAGATCTTCACAAAATTAAAATGGGACCACCTCGAGAGTATACCCTTTCAAACAAAAAAAGAATTTTTTAAATTGGTTCACAATTGACGAAAATATCGGTGAACATACATAAAAAAAAATACTTACAGCCGAACATAGAACCTCCTCCTTTTTTTGAAGTCGGTTAAAAAAATTTCCACAGTAATAAACTAAATGCTTGCCAAACGTATTTTCCTAGATTTCCAAGTTTAGAGACAAATTTATTCATACATTAATAATACGATGACGATCATAACGATTTAAATGAAGTCGCAATAATTTTAGTACAATTTTTTAGAATTTTTAAAGATGTTTTTTTTTCGAATTGTCAATATAGCTACTACTAGCGCCACCTGACGGATTTTTTTCATAACAGTCTTTAAAAAAGCTTCATTGAAACAAAGGCGAACCACATGTGCGCACCACTGCTTCTTTAGGTCTTTCAACATCGCCATTTTGTTGTTTGATACAATATTCATAATTTCTTTAAAGTGTGTACTATAAAGAATCTTTTTTACCTTCTTTTCGCCCCTATCTGGAATGGAGTATAGCTTATGTGCTAATTTTCTGGCTATAAATATTCAACAACACTACATTGTTTCTACCCCCCAAACAGAATTACAACAAAGCTTTTATTATGGGTACAAGACAACAGTATGCCACAATATGATGCCGAACCCAGATTCTGACCTTTATGCTGTAGGGGGAACTAGCATACGAACCGAGCTATAAATTGAGTAAATAACATTTTTATTAGTACCTACTGTGATGAAGTGCATACTGCACCTTGCTTGGCTGCGAGAGGTTTTGTAGAAGAAACACACTTGATATCTTGTAGACGAGTATATTTTCTTTTACACAAAATTATTATAAAACAATACGTCTGTCTCTCGTTTATACCCGGGATAGAATAAAATCCTATCGCTTTGCTTATTTTACTATTTAACGGCTATGTGTTCCAAATTCAATCTAGCATAGTGGCCAGTGTTAAACCCCGTGATATACCATCTAAAACGTACCATCTCTACAGTACTTTATAAACAAAAACAGTCGCTGTATAACTATCTAGTCACACCGAAATGTACCTATGTATGTATTCGATAATACTCTTGCTACCTATAACTGTATTAGTAAACAAAATTAACTCCTGAAAGCAAACCACTCAAGCTGGGACTCAAGCGTTTGCACTAGGTTTTAATTTAGCGAAAAGAAGAGCATTATAGTGAAGAGATAACGTGGTTAATTTTTTGCGCGGGGGCGTTAAAACATTTTCTGTTTCGCACGTCACTCGGACCGACAATAAAACGGCTTAGCGAGTTTGGTGTTAATGCGATTTACTTTTATTAAAGTTGTGTCGTTGTTTGCCGTTGTGTACCGGGACCGGGGACACTCGGGGAGCTCGGTCAACTTGCCGGGCACATAATTGTGCACTCTAATTTTATGAAACTACTTTCTTTGTGATATTAATTTTTGTTTGATATTGTTATTTTGAAGCAATTTTTTATCCTTTTTATAGCCGGAGACGTGCCCTGAAGTGAGATATTTTGCATGTCATATTATTATACAGTAAAGTTGTTCAGATAGATGGTCCATGATCATCCCCTTAAAAAAGTGTTAGCATATTAAGAAGTAGGTACCCTATACAACGTGTTAATGAATTAACGCAAAACTAGAAAGTAGAACCTCAAAACTTAAAATGTGAATAAACTTTAAACTTTAACTATAAAAATAATGAAATTATTGTTGCAATCTCATTACATTGTTATAAATCAGTTGGGGTGAATGAGGTTTTGCGTTAATTCATTAACACGTTGTATATAGGGTCCTTCTTAATATGCTGACACTTTTTCAAGGCGATGATCAGACCGTCAAACTGAACAATAGAGAATCCCATAGAGAAAGTTGTTCAGTTTGACGGTCTGATCATCCTCTTAAAAAAGTGTCAGCATATTAAGAAGGACCCTGTAGGTACAGGGTCCAACTTAATGTACGACGTGTACGAATGACGAATTTATAAAGAGATGATCGTGCAATCAAACTGAAATACATTCTCTATGGGAAAAACGAACGTCGATATCGTGAAAAAAAAAGTTTCATACAAAACTGCAAACCTACTCGACCCAAATGTATCAGACAGCAAATGTCTTTTCACGCGATTTCTATGGTGCTCCCATAGAGAAAGTTGTTCAGTTTGATGGTCTAATCATCCCCTAATAAAACTGTCTGCATAATTATTTTCGATAATGCCGCATTGGACCAGCTTGGTAGGGTCAAAACTTCCATCATAAATTATTTAAGTAAGTTTAAACTTATTTTTTAATTTGAGCACTTATATCTCGAGACAGAAGCATCGAAACTATAGAAGAGTTCCTTGCCCGAAAGTAAAATTTCAACAATAAAATTTTAGAAACACAATTAGTAGAACAAATTAGAAGAAGAAGGGTGAACAACTTTCAGCAAGGAAGCCATAGGGCAAAAGCAAAAAAAAAAGTTGGACTTGCCATATTGTTGACATACTAAATTCAATCAGCTGATCAAACGTTTCTATAAAAGTTTTTTCTTTTTTTTATTTCTTTTAGATTCCTTGGAGAAAGTTGTCCACAAGTTAAAATAATGCAACTGTCTACACCTATACATATAGGGTCCTTCTTAATATGCTGACACTTTTTTAAGAGGATGATCAGACCGTCAAACTGAACAACTTTCTCTTTGGCAACAACCTCGAAATCGCGAAAAAAAAATCATCTGTTCTCCCCTAAAAAACTGCAAATCAACTCGAGCCAAATGTGTGGGACAGCAGATTTTTTTTCCGCGATTTCGTTGTTGGTCCCATAGTGAAAGTTGTTCAGTTTGATGGTCTAATCATTGCCTTGAAAAAGCGTCAGCATATTAAAAAGGACCCTGTATACACCCTGTAGTTAACATGACCCGGTTGGTGTAATGGTTACCACGCCGGACTGCCAAACCAGGGTTCGAATTCGAATCCCGGTTCGGTCATGGATGTTATATGTTTGTGCCGTTGTTGTATGATTCCCATAACAAAAAGCCTAAGGTAAGCCACCTTGTGATCATTACAATGTATGTGCCTGTGAGCGTTATTTATTTGGTAGCAATACGATTGTAAACTCACTAACCTCACCTAAAATCAAGGAACACAAACAAATATAATCCGGATGAACCAGGTATCACTTTGAAGGATCAATATTTTCACAGGGGTCTTGGGCATTTAGAGTACGACACAATAGACTTAGTTCAGATACTGTTGAAGTTTGCTTAGGACGTGGACTCATTCGCCGCCATCAATCCCTTGCTCCCATTATTTGTTTACACCCTTAAAGTCGAAACGTCGCATCTGGCTCAGCCATTAAAACATTTTGGACTTTATCCAGTAATCGCTAAGAAACATTTCAGGATCTATGTTTAATGTATCAGTATTCAGATTTTGAATACTCGAGGGCGAGTGTTGTAAATCTTAGAAAAGGCCTTCAATTTCACGAGTGAATAATGGAATGGAATGCATTTGTTTCTGTAAAGGTACCTATAGTTTATTTAAGTATTTTGAAAATTTTCTGTAACTTTATTTTTATATTTAAGGAGGCACTATGGCAAAAATAATTGTTTTTAGACAAGTTTTACGACCAAAGTAAACAATAGTGGTAATTAAAGAAATTATAATCATTCGGTAAATCTATATTCTATAGGTAAATGATGCTATCCTATTATTCTTATCTATTTTGTTTATTTAAACCATATTATATTTAGTAAGCATGTGTTGTAGCCGTTGCATAATATAATTGTTTGTGTTGAATCAATATTAACTGCTACTAATTAACGGATTTGCCTCTATTTAAAAAATATGTAGGTTATAAAAAACCGGTCAAGTGCGAGTCGGGCTACTCGCGCACCGCGGGTTCTGTACCACACCATCACAAAAATAAACTTTCACCGGGACCTTTAGCACGAGACCGACTCATACTTGGCCGGTTTTTATTATTTGTTATTATACTGTAGAGTTGCTCTATAATCACACCAAGTTTGACGCTTGTGTGTATTATCGTTTTTACGATAGAGCGAGAAGAAAAAAACGTTGATAAAAACTAGTTTTTTGTATGAGGACCCTTAATTTAAAGTTTTTTGACAGTTTTATTATTTGTTAGCACTGTGAAAATTTCAAGTATTTAGCTATTACGGGTCAAATGTTACAGCCCTAAATAGGTAGGACAGACAGAAGGACGGACGGACGGACAACGTAAGCTAGTAATATAGGGTCCCGTTTTCACCCTTTGGGGACGGAACCCTAAAAAGAACAATAAACGTTTTTAATCATATTAATACAATAAAATAACGGTGCGGTAGTGTCGTCCTTATAACGTAGTACGTATTAAATACGTCGTCATCATGCCGAAGCGAGTGTAACGTGCGATAGTGCTTCATCAAAACTTCAATTAAATTTACGTACATGTCGCACGCAATTACTGTTGTTTGGCATTCCATTTTATATCTGTACTCCATTCCAAATAGCAACGAAATTTTAAAGCTATTTTGAATTACTGAAACAGAGGTTTGAAACACTACTCTCTCATTCTTAGAACAGCTTTATTAACGTCCAAGATGAAAATGGATCATCATCCATTTTGTATGATGATGTCGGATTGAATATCTTTCTAATAAATCTATAATAAAAATGAATCCCTATTTCCCTTGGTCACGCCACCATCACTCGAGAACGGCTGGACCGATTTGGTTAATTTTGGTTTTGAAATATTAGTGGAAGTCCAGGGACGGTTTATACGGCATAAAAAATGGCCAAGTGTGTGTCAGGTACAAAAGATTATGTTATATATTTGTTAATCAGAAGTGGACAGAAATCGAAAATGTTGTTCGTCCTTATATGGAATGAAGGAGTAGTAGACATTTTTAAACCATCTCTGTTAACGTAACGTAAATATTCAGAACTAACACAAAAAAAAATTATAAGTAGATCAAAGTAAAATTAAGAACCTATATCTTTTTTTTTTCTAGAACAATAGGTAGTTAACTTTACGTAGGTACAAGTTTTAAATGGAGTACAAATAATAATAAAACCGGTCAAGTGCGAGTTGGGCTACTCCCGCACCTAGGGTTCCGTACCACACCACCACAGAACACAACATAATTAACTTAGAAAAAAAACTTTCTTTGTCCGGGACCTTTAGCGCGAGACCGACTCACACTTGGCCGGTTTTTAATTATTTGTTGTTATTTTGTAGAGTTTTCTCTATAATCACACTAAGTTTGACGCTTGTATGTATTACCGTTTTTACTATAGAGCGTGAAGAAAAAACGTTGATAAAAACTAGTTTCTTGTTGAAAACCCCCCTTAATTTTTAACTTTCTGCCATTTTTATTATTTGTTAACAAATCCGCCGCAATAACGCATAATCTGAGAAAATTTCAACTATCTAGCTATTACGGTTCAAAAGTTACAGCCCTAAATAGGTAGGACAGACGGATGGACGGACGGACAGACGGACGGACGGACGGACGGACGGACGGACGGACGGACGGACGGACAGACGGACGGACGGACAACGTAGGCTTAGTAATAGGGTCCCGTTTTCACCCTTTGGGTACGGAACCCTAAAAAAGGGTTGGAATCACTTAACTTACCTATTTGTTAACAAATTAAAGGCTAGCCATTTCGAAAACAAATAAATGTAATTTGACTACAACGTTCGGATACCTTTCGCCGACTGGATTCACTCGGGAGGGTGAGCAAATTAACAACTGCCCTTTGAATATGTTTTAATTTCGATGTTATAAAGTGATAGAAGCGAACTGCAATTTCATTTTCTATTTTTTTTTCATGTAATTTAATTTCTACATTGAAGAGAAAAAATAAAAGCTTGAAAAGGTAGAAACAACAAGTAAATTAAGCCCTTTAGAAAGAAAGTTAGAAGCCGCAGCTCATAATTAAAACACAATCGCGTAACAAGTACTAGTAGCAATAAGTATCTACCTACAGCAAGTCTCTTTCATTCCATAACTTGATTCCTTTGCTTTTAATTTAGTTAAATCCATTGTTTCATCAACATTAAATTTATTACATCAGTGCAAGCTTAAATACTTATTTAACAGATTTTATCTAAATTACAACTAATTAAAGATAAACACAGTAATTTAATAGTAAATTGTTAAAAGGTTGTTTTCTATAACTATAACTAGATCCTAATAGACATTAACTTGACAAACAACAGAAACAACAGAAACGAGTAGGTAGGCGCTTTGTTCGATTGGGCCAGGTGGCCAAGTTGACCAATAAATGCTTTGAATTGGCCTTCTCGGCTAAAATTCCAAAACTATTAAACACGACTGTATTAGGCATACAACCCACAAGAAATCATAAAAAAACCGGTCAAGTGCGAGTCGGGCTACTCGCGCACCGAGGGTTCCGTACCACATCACCACAGAACACAACATTATTAACTTAGAAAAAAAACTTTTTGTGTCCGGGACCTTTAGCGCGAGACCGACTCACACTTGGCCAGTTTTTAGTATTTGTTGTTATTCTGTAGAGTTTGCTCTATAATCACACTAAGTTTGACGCTTGTATGTATTACCGTTTTTACTATAGAGCGTGAAGAAAAAACGTTGATAAAAACTAGTTTCTTGTTGAAAACCCCCCTTAATTTTTAACTTTCTGCCATTTTTAGTATTTGTTAAAAAATTCGCCGCAATAACGCATAATCTGAGAAAATTTCAACTATCTAGCTATTACGGTTCAAAATTTACAGCCCTAAATAGGTAGGACAGACGGACGGACGGACGGACGGACGGACAACGTAGGCTTAGTAATAGGGTCCCGTTTTCACCCTTTGGGTACGGAACCCTAAAAAAGACCTAAGCAACTCATACTAACTTCTAAGTTGGTGTTGCGAGTGTAAAAATATGTCAAGAGTGTCGCTGTGAGCATTATACAATCTGCAAAGTCTAGCAACAACGGAAAATGATTTAAATGTTCCTAACTATAGGAAATCAATCCTTTTTCTCAAGAAACTTCCTTCAGTTTAAATTTGAGACGTGATTGAGTAACAAACGGAGTTTCGTAAAGTTCCGTATAAATGACCTCGGTCACAAAGTTTGTTAATACTAACAAACGAGCCGCAAAAGGCGCAACTCTTCGCTCTTCGAACAATTTGTCTCTCGTAAACGAGTATATCGACTAATGGAGCCCTGGCCAAACTAAGTAGGTAGTTTAGAAAAAATATTTTTCACGTCGAGTTATGGCAACACCTTATTTTCTTATAATCTTCTTTACAACGGTGAAGAGACTCCAGCCTATACAATTATGTAAAAAACACATGTGTAAAAAAGGAGTGTACGTGAATGGAGGAAGAAGACATATTTCGCCGACCCCAAGGAAGGTCGTTAATGATGATGGTAATAGAACATTAATACAGCCGATATAACTTTACTTTCGTGACAGGCTTTATTAATAACACGTTTTGAAGCGTATTAATTTTACATAATATGCTAAGTAGGTAGAGTAGGTCTGACGTCAGCCTTCATGATGAGAGAAACAAAACAATTTCTTTTTTCCACAAAGTAGCTTGTTGTTGGCTGGCTTATTTATAATGTTATTTGTTAACATAGAAACTGAGCTCCTTGGTGTCTTGTTAGTATTAAAATAGTGGAACATAAGCTTTAGACTTTATCTCATGGTAGGAATAAGAATAGGTACAATAGTGTCTTAGGCGGTGTCCTATTGCCATCGCACGCGCGATGGTGCGATGCGATGTGATCGTACTGATGGGTAATTCTCCGAAATTTTACAAATCGTTGAAATTTTTCCATAGAAAAATTTGGAAATTTGAAAAATTTCGGAGAATTACCCATCAGTACGATCGCATCGCACCATCGCGCGTGCGATGGCAATAGGACACCGCCTTAGTTGTGAAAACAATCGAACACCTATTAAAGTCATAAGCATATTTTATGTATTTTAGGTTAAGGTATTTACAATATGGGCCCGTGATAATTTTATTGTACTGTTGCCTGAATCAAATAAATAAATAAATAAAAAATAAATAAGCATATCATATACTGACGACTATTCCCCAGGGAGGTGGAATGTGGTCCCACAGAGAAAATTGTTCAGATTGATGGTCTGATCATCTCCTTAAAATCCATCAGCATATTAAAACAGACCCTGCATAATAGGAAGACGGTCTACATTTCATACAAAAACAATACCGAATTTGGGATTTCAAATTCGATACGATGAAGATCGAACTTATAAGTCGTACTAGAGCTACAGATCTTAACTAATTTAGGAAAGAAATCACAAGATGCTATATTGGGTTGAACACAAACACTTGTCGAATCGAGTGGTTTGCTTAGGATCTCTATTGTGGCGCCAAACAGACAGACAACTAAATTACTCATTGTATATCCGCTCCCTTAGGCTCCTTTAGGCTCCCTTTGTAGTAGGTGTGTATTTATTTGTTTTAAACACACAACAATTGTAGTTTTATTGTAGAACCTTAGAGTTAAACAGGCTATACGTTTCCTACTTAGTGTTGTATTACACACATAAGCTCCGTATTTTCTATCGAAGAAGCTTAGAAACGTTACGAGTACTTCAACTAGGTAGGTGATGTAGCATGGAGATCGTATACGCTACTACTGGCTGGCTTTGGATTCGGAATTTGAAACGTGGAACCCTAGGCTCGTTATTCTTTTATTAATTCATAAGACGAGCGGCTGCCAAGCGAGTGCCACATATTTTAAAATACAATAAAAACTCCAAATAATAGTGATACAGGCGTTTAATTCGGCCTCTGGCTGCGTCTCCACCCCTATAAATGGTGGAGGCGCCGGGTAGGAAAGACCTCTCTTTCGCCTTGCTTAGCGGCGTTTACTTCTTTAGCGGCATTGTGTACTTTTTGGAATGGGTAAAAAATGGTAATCTCGCGTCAGGACCATCATGTCACCCTGATCCTGATCGAAAATTGGTCAGACATATCCCCTCTTTCTACCGCGCGGCGAAAATGTTATGCCTGCTCCTGCTGTCATAAATTGTCATGTTTGTGTACGATAGCCCCATCATCATCATCATCTCAGCCGATGGACGTCCACTGCTGGACACAGGCCTCCCCCAAGGATCGCCATAACGATCGGTCCTGCGATGCCCTCATCCAACGTTTTCCCGCCGCCTTCACCAGGTCGTCGGTCCACCGTGTGAGGGGCCTACCCACGCTGCGCTTTACGGTACGCGGTCGCCACTCGAGAACTTTTCGGCCCCACCGGCCATCGGTTCTGCGAGCAATGTGCCCCGCCCACTGCCACTTAAGTTTAGCAATTCTTTGGGCTATGTCAGTTACTCTGGTTCTTCTGCGGATCTCTTCATTTCTGATTCGATCTCGCAGGGAAACTCCGAGCATAGCCCTCTCCATTGCCCTTTGGGTGACTTTCAGCCTTTTTATGAGGCCTTGAGTGAACGACCACGTCTCTGTTCCATATGTACGATAGCGCAATAAATGAATATTGTATTTTACCACATAAATGATAGTACTTTTTTACTGATAATTAAACAATTCTTGCAAAATTATTCCCTCTAACCTTTCCAAAATATCAAAAATGCACAACTTGGACCTCTTCTGCCCACGGTCCTTTTTATTTGCCGACGTTTTTTTATGCACTTATCCTTATTTAGTATTTTATAAATAGAATTCTTTATTAAGGGTCTGACGTGATTTGTTTCTCTTTTTCAGATTATCTAAAACCGGAACGTGCCGAGACCCATTAAGGTAAGAAGATTTACTTTGGTTTCGTGAGATAAACACGGAAGCTTAAAAAACAGTCTGCACTTATCTACCTATGTTATTTTCTAATACATTACAAAACAGTACATACAGGATGTAACAAAACACCCTTGTAATACTTAAGGGGGTGCTTCAGACCATCAATCTGAACAACTTTCACTATGGAGCCAACGTCGAGAAAAAATGAAATAAAACTGCCGTCCCATACATTTAAGTCGAGACGGTACTGCAGTTTTGTATGAAACCGACTGACTCTACTCAAAAATGTGTGGGACATCTGTTTTTTTTTTCGACGTTGTCTACAAACTGAAAGTTGTTCAGTTTGATGGTTTAAACTTCACCTTTAAATTTTACTAGGGTGTTTTGTTTACACCCTGTGTACTTGTGCGGGACACGTATGTCTCGTACGGCGCCGGACCAGTTCGTTCGGTTATTTTCACTACAGTCATATGCCCTGCACCGCACGTATTTCAATTACATCGTTATTTTTACGCCAATTACACAGAGTGCTGTTATTTGTGCTGCATGCGAAAGGGATTGAGTAGGAAATTTTTATTAAGCTTGCGTTTTTGCAAAATATGCTAATTAATTTCATTATACAAACCTGCAATTAATCTAAGATTTGCGTTCGTTCCGTATAGAACCGCAAAACAAGTAATGTTTATTTTTACTTATGTACGATTTGTAACACCAATAGCTTTTCTGTGAGGAAAATATTGTATGCTGATAATAAGCTAAAATAGACAGCATGGAACTACGCTACGCGTACAAGTCGGTAAAGGTATACTTGTATTATAATATCTGTGGTAAAGGCGTTATACTTTGGTAAAGGTAACTTTTTTGACGTCGGGTTTCATATACTTAGCGATTTTTCTCTAACCAAACAACTATAAGGCTCGGTGCAAACAAACCACCGACCACAGCCACCGGTAGCCAGCGACAAGTACGTAGTTCTAGTTCGCACACTTTTTTTTTTAACTTTTTGTAATGAGTTAGGGACTCGCCGCTCACGTGTGGCCGGTGGCCGCCACTTCGCTACAGCCGGTGTCCGCGACCGCAACACCGGTGGCTGTGGTTGGTAGCCCGTTTACGCCGAGCCTTATCTGTTTTCGTCTGGGTCGGCCCTTAAGTATCTGTAGGGCTAGCATGCCATGCACGAGAAAGTGACAAAACGAGAAAAATGTCATGCGCGCTCACTTTCACATAAGCAAGGTATACGGAGGCACGTTGCGAATCTCTTCGTTTTCCCGGGGTTGGCATGGTAGGCCTTCTGATAATTATAATTAAGGAAACATTAACACCACATTAGAGAAACTAAGCATACCTACTTATTAGAGAGGTCGGTCGCAGTGTTGCTAACTACGGGTAATTTACCCTAGATTTAGGGTAAAAACGAAGGCCTAGGGTAATTTTTAGGGTAAGAAATTATTTAGGGAGAATAATAATGTTACTTAGGGTATTTTTGGGGTAAACTCACGGACGACCGTACTCCCCTTTTAGGTTAGTTAGAATCCTTGTTACAACCATCAACAATCATATTAGCATGGTTAATTTTCACTTTTTAGGGTTCCGTACCTCAACAGGAAAAAACGGAACCCTTATAAGATCACTTTGTTGTCCGTCTATCTGTCTGTCTGTCTGTCTGTCTGTCAAGACCCTTAATCTCTGGAACGGGTGAAGGTATCAAGTTGAAATTAATAACAAACATTAAGGTCTGCGGTCCCGTGGTGGTGTAAAAAATTCAAGCTTCTGAGTCAACTCAATCAAAAGATACGAACATTTGTTTTCGAATTTCCATACTAGCAGCTCGCAAACCAAAACCTATAGGGTACTTTCCGTTGACATAGAATCATGAAATTTGGCAAGAAGTAAGGTATCAAAGTACAAATAAGGGAAAAAATCCGAAAATAGTTAATTTGTAGTTATATCACTTAAAAAAAGCATAAAAACGTATTTTTTCGGTTACAAACTTACATTTTCAGTTGGAACATCAACCGTGGTATAGACCCTGAAAGCAATAATCTCCTTTATGAATAAAGGAGATTATTGCTATATTAGCAGGCTCTTAGTATAGACCGATGTATGGGAGAAAAACTTTTCCACCGCAAAGTTAAGTTTGTCTTTCAACCCAAACTCCGAAAGTTTTATCAAACTTCTTGGTGCTTACCTTACCTACAAATACTTCGTGGATACCATTCATAGCCAGCCTAGAGTCAATATGTCAAATTATAATGTAGTGATGTGTTTGAATATCTACCGATGTCGATAATTAGGTAGGTAGGTATAGAAAATAAAATGAAGTATACTGCCGATTGAAATTACCTATTATTATTTATGTGTTGGTGATGAATTGATGTCAATCAAACCACTAAAACAGAAACAGTGGTTTTTGTTGTGTTAATAATTATACTGTAGAATTGTCAAGTTAAAACATTTATTTTAAATCACAAAGATTTGAAGCTAACATAATTTCATTTGAAGTTATCACAATTCTTCATTTGGTAGGTATGTGTAGTATGTGTGCCAGTTCTTCATTTTCCATGTGATTTAAAACCCACTTTTGACACCTGAAAATAAAAACATTAAATATTATGAAATCATCAAAAACATCGATGTTGCAACATGATTGTTTGCTCTCTGTATACTATGTTTTTTCTTTTTGGTGTGAAATAAAGTATAATTGAATTGAATTGAATCGATATCGAAATTTTTCATAAATAATCAAAGCACGATTAAAAAAAAAATTAATTTTTGCTCAAACATGAACCAGGGTTTATAAATTAAAAGGCTTGAATTGATAATTTAAAACCTTGCTTTATTTATTGGAAATTTAGCTTGCTAGAAATTACGAATTTGAAAACCAAAATAGATTAAATTTCTTTGTTGAAAATCAACTGACAGCTAAGATATGTGACATTTTCATTAAAGAGAGCATCAAGAAAGAAGATGAATGAACGCTCGTGCACACTTTTTTCACCAGTATCGAGTTGCGACAAGAAGTACAATGTTTTAAACTTCTTGAGTTGCGATCATAAAAGTAGAGACAAATGGTCAGACCATCAAACTGAACAACTTTATGAATGGGACCAACATATAAATAGCGAAGAAAAAAAAATGCTGTCCCATACATTTGGCTCGAGTAGGTTTGCAGTTTAGTATGGAAGAGAAGATTTTTTTTCGAGATGTTGGTGCCATAGAGAAATTTGTTCAGTTTGATGGTCTGATCATCCCCTTAAAAAAGTGTCAGCATATTAAGGACCCTATGCATATTGGGTCCTTCCTTCAGGGTGTAACAAAACACCCTAGTAATACTTAAGGGGGTGCTTCAGACCATCAATTTGATTGCCGATGGGGCCGAATCTCCCGGTACTAGATAGACAATAGTACATATTTCCAGCTTCCTGGTATAGTACGAGTATATTAAGTTTACCTATGCCAATATTACCGATGCCACCTTCCTGGGTTTCGATAATGAATACAAATCCTCCTTATAAGCGGTGAAACATGAAAATACTCCTTGGCGGTCGGTAATGTTCAACGTTCCTTCTTTCGTCGATGTTTCCAACTTTAGGTTCGTCCCTTTCTATCAAAACAACAATTAAACACAATTTGTTTGGTAAATACAAACCACAATATATTATATGGTAGTACGGAAGCCTCGGTGCGCGAGTCCGACTCGCACTTGGCCGGTTTTTTTTTATGATTTTGGATGGTACTTTATTCTATGCAGTTTCAAGTGGTGACAGTGACTAGAATTCTACCCACAAAAACACAGCATATGAAACTTTAATTTAAATTAATTATAGTAATACGGACAAAAAAGACTTTATAGTATGTAGTAACGGTTAAAAAACTTTTTTTTTTTATATGATTTGAAACTTGGTTTTAAGGTAATTTTTGAAAATCATGCAAAATCTAGGGTAAAAGGCCTAGGGTAAAGTGAAAACAAGACTTGGCAACACTGGTCGGTCGTATAAGTACAAAGTAACATTTTGAGGTAAAGTGGGATTTAGTGTCGCCATGTGCATCCTTGCGGGTAAGTTTGACCATAGCAAACTTTGTACTCAGCTTTATGTGTTCACTGCGCTCTTAAGTGTCATGTCGTTATTATATTGTGTTACAAGTTAAAGGACCTTTTAGTCAAGTTGCGGACGCTTTGATAGTTTGTTAGTGGATCTGTAATAAATAAATAAATCATTTATTCTCCGACAACTGGTCCATTTGTTAGTAACACAATTATTACAGTAAAAACTTACTTTATGCCGCCGGTGTCGCCAACATAATGGATAGTAAGTATAATTTAGGTAATATGATATTTATGCAGACTAAAGTGTTTATTATTGAAGTTTCACTATGAACTAAACATAAATTAATGAAGAAAAAAAATGTTTTTCCTTCATTAGATAAGTATATTATGGACTTTGCAAATAAATATCCACCCACTGCTAGGCTGGGAATAGCCCAAATAAAATATGATCAAGTAAATATTTGCTTTTGGCTTGTACATAGATAATATACAGGGTGAAATTGATATCATTGGCATCCTTTTAAACTAAGAGTCTACCCATCAAACTGAACAACTTTCACTATGGGAGCAAACCGATCGGAGCAACTAAAAAATCAGCTGTTGCATACATTTGAGTCGAGTAGGCATTGCAGTTTAGTATGGAACAGCAGATTTTTTAGTTGCTCCGATCGGTTTGCTCCCATAGTAAAAGTTGTTCAGTTTGATGGGTAGACTCTTAGTTTAAAAGGATGCCAATGATATCAATTTCACCCTGTATTATTGGGCTATATAATGAACTATTTATTAAAGAGGGACAAATAGGGATGAACAAGGTATTATACACAATTATAACTATGATTAATCATTTATGGCCCAAGTGAAGAAAAAGTTTGATGTCGTGTAGTATCAAGAACTAGCGGAAAAGAGACAGGGTTGGCGAATACTCCACCGACAAGAGCGTATAGCTCTTAAATAAGATGATATTAATATATAAATCTAAACAGATAATACCTACTGTATTTGAAGTAAATTATCTTGAATCTGGGTAGGTGCTCTGTCATAATCATAATAATGCATTTTCTTGCCTATCTTCATACCTATAGTCACTACAAAACACAATTTCAAAACATTCTGCTTTATGATCTTCTTCTTCTTTCCGTGTCAATTGTTCTACTATTCTATATTTTATTGGCCAGGTATTCGGCCAGCCTGACAGCGTCCAGTGTAGCTTTATTGAGGTCCTCTCTCGTGCAGGTGTTTGGGCACAGTGGGCATTCTAGCAAGCGTGCCATCGACTGAATAGGCTCACCGGCGCCGCAATCGCATTGCTTTATGATGTGATGATGTCTGATTGCGTGTGGTCGTCACACTAAATATACAGTTTTCTTGTCGGTACGAAATGTCTAGCAATCATGCTTTTTGCTTCATTACTTCACGATGGTACCCACGTAAATACGTTATCATCATCAGCCCGTTAAGGTCTTAATGTCCACTGTTAGGTCTCTTTCTCACGCCTTCGCCATCCCATCGCGCCGCATACTTTAATATTTAGTATAAATTTACCTTTAGCTTAAGATTGAACATTAGGTCAAGCACAAGCATATACCCCAAAGTAATATGGGTAATATAAGTCATTGGTAATATATTATATTTAATGCTGATATGCCATTGGCCATTGCATATCAGCATTAAATGTAGGTATCGCCATTGTGTTCTATCGGCTACGAATAAATAATTTATTCGTAGTAGGTAGGTAAACATTTGATGTATATTATACCTATTAGGAACCCATTTTACATCAGGAAATAGGCAGTTTAGAAATTAAGTATAGACCGAGATCCGACCGTAAAATTATGCACCTATTTCTTTGGTGAACGAAATGTGATTCTAGTGAATGTTTACACAGGGGTTCATACAACGTCGCCAGATTGCCTAGAAAAATCTTGCCGCTTTTCTTCTTCATTCTGATTTGCTTCTTTTCCATTATGATTTTTCGTATAGGTAATTTTTTACACCTATTTGTTTGGGAAGTAAATAGTGCCATCGGAAGGAGACTGATCTAAAAAACTGGAAAAACGAGGGTTGACACCTCTCAGTCTGCTGCAACTCTAGGATTGCTGGGTTCAAAGAAGTTATTTAAGTGACTTCTTTGAACCTGGCAACAGTTCCAGTTTTCAATTCTTTAGATCAGTCTCCTTTCGATGCCACCTCATTTACTTCCCAAAAAGATAGGTAGAAAAAAATGTACCAAAAATCATAATGAAAAACGTACTTGTGGCAAGATGTTTCTAGGCAACCTGGAGCGGTGTTGTATGAACCCCTGTGTAAACAATGACTAGAATCACATTTCGTTCACCAAAGAAATGGTGCATAATTTTACGATAGGAGTAGGTAGGTATGCGATTCTTGCTAATATTAGTGACAGTCCTAATCAAAAAGGTCTTTAAACAAATTACATTACTTATTAAGCGGTTTTGTTAATCTCGTGTTTTTTTTTTATTTATGATGGGTTTGCTCTTGACCTCAAACCAGTCCTCATGCCGAAGATGGGGTCGAAGATGTAGCGAGCTTACCCAGAACGTGCCTATTTCACTCGTACTTTAAAGGAATTCGGGTTGTAAGTGCTCGGAAATACTGACGCAGGCAAGGCATTTCACTCCCTGCCTGTGTGTGTAGGTACAGGAGCGCCAAAAACAATTTAGAGTTTCGTCTCATTGATATGATTCAAATAATTAATAAGTAGAAAATGCCAAATTCCTTTTAAACTTCTTGAAGAACGTAGACGAAGGCACTTCCATTATTCAGTATTTACTTCGGGCTCTACGGTCCTAAAATTTTAGATTAAAATTTTATGACAGAGGTCACGTTGCAGGAACTGACCCGAGCACACGTCTCGCGTGGTTACGCGCGTTGCGTTTTTGCCTGCCACGAGGCTCCACATTCCTCAATCTCTTCTTGTTCTTTTCCAAAAACAATCCCTGACATTGGGATAGATTCTCCCAATAAACTACTTGACAATGGCGGAAATGCAGTGCTAACACACAAGCAAGAGCCCATAAATTATAAATAAATAAAAAAGGTACCAATAAACGCCAAAAATTAAGTTTGACAAAACTTTTGTTCCAACAACGTAATAATAAAGCAATTATAAATTTTCCCCTAAATTTTCTAAGTACTTGGCACAGATGATTAACCCTCCAAAATAAGGAGACGGCCATCTTTGTTTTAGACAATGTTGCTCAAGTTTCAGCAAAATTGCTTTCGTTATTGTTACTTTAAACAAGGAAGCCCTTTATGATTTTTAGGGTTCCAAAAGGGTAAAAGGGGCCCTATTACCATAGTGTCAATAAAATAAGCTTATGTTGTCCGTCCGTTCGTCCGTCCTATATATTTAGGTCTGTAACTTTGGAACCGTAATAGCTATACAGTTGAAATTTTCACAGAATATGTGTTACTAGCGGCCCGTCCCGGCTTCGCACGGGTGGACGTCTAATCTTTACTCAGGGTGAATGCAGCTTTCTAATGGTGAAAGAATTTTTTAAATCGGCCCAGTACTTTTTGAGCCTATTCATTACAAACATACAAACATACAAAAATAGGTACAAATCTTTCCTCTTTATAATATTAGAGTAGATTACGTCGCATTTGTTAACAAATAAAAAAACAGTCAACAAATTAAAAATTAAGGGGGTCCTCATATTATAAGAAACTAGGTTTTATCAAAGTTGTTTCTTCTCGGTCTATCGTAAAAACGGTAATACATACAAGCGTCAAACTTGGTGTGAGTATAGAGCAAGCTTTACAGTATAACAACAAGTAATAAAAACCAGTCAAGTGTGAATCGGTCTCGCGCTAAAGGTGCCTGAGAAAACCAAACTTTTATCTAAGTTAATTATGTTGTGTGGTGGTGTGGTACGGAACCCTCGGTACGCAAGTAGCCCGACTCGCACTTGACCGATTTTTATTTTTGTTTGGTATCAACCATTTCAATTGAATCGACAGGATTGAGGGAATCCATTTCATTATTAAAAGTGTGTAGGTAGGTACCTTTTCCGTTTATGACATAGTGTATGTACACACGGCGACAACGTACCTTACCTTATTATCTATAAAACACCCTAGTAATACTTAAGGGGGTGCTTCAGACCATCAAACTGAACAACTTTCACTATGGAGCCAACTTCGAAATCGTGAAATAAAAATCAGCTGTCCCATACAAAACTGCAGTATCGGCTCGACTCAAATGTATGGGACAGCAGATTTTTTTTTTTTTCTCAGTGTTGGCTCTATAGTGAAAGTTGTTCAGTTTGATGGTCTGAAGCACCCCCTTAAGTATTACTAGGGTGTTTTGTTACACCCTGTATGTAGTAGACAATCGTTCTTGCAATGACAATAATGTCACACTACTACTACTACTACTTGTCAAATAGTTTAACTTCTTCAGATTTTAGTCTAGACCAAGAAGCTTGGATGATGTACTTAGTTGATCTCGAGTTGGTCTAAACTTTAGAGAGAGTATACGAAAGAGGAAGGTACACTTCGATGAAAGTAAGGTAGCAGAAAAATAATTTTCTTAGAGATTTAGTTTCTAGATTTTTTAAATTATTTTACCTTTTGCGTTAGAAAGGAAAGGGAAGGTCTTCGTAACCGCAGCCGCGGTCCATCTGTTGTTAATAAGGTCAACTGGATCTTTCTAATACGAGTGCGAAAATCTAAAAATTAGTGCAATTTTATAGTTACATAAATATGTATGTTGTTGTCTTTTTCATTCATCTTGTAATTTCGTACCGGAAAGCGCAGCGTGGGTAGGCCCCCCAAGGTAGACTGACGACCTGGTGAAGGCGGCGGGAACCCGTTGGATGAGGGCAGCAGTGGACGTCCATCTGCTGAGCTGGTGATGATGATGATGAATGCTTATTAGAAAATCGCATAAAAGTTTTTCATATTTGGTCATATCTCACCACCGAAATCCCGACCTACAACCGAAGGCAACATAATTGTAGAAGTTGATATAAATACCTACCATTCTCTAAGAATGAAGCTATACGGGCAAAAAGTATTTCTATCTAACACTATATTACACTGATTATTCATTTTTATAGCTTCATATTGAATAGTGAAACTTGTGGAGCTCTCATATTAATTAGTCGGAATATTTTATATGGCCATTGTTGGCGCGAACTTAAGCAAGATTTCCCTTGGTACCACAATTTATAATCTGCGCCATGTTTCATTAAACCCGTAGTTGTTTTTTTTTTCATAAAACATACGAATGTTCATTCTATTTATAATATACTTTACTTCTCATTTAGTCAATACATAAGATTAATTTAGATGTCAATCTACTGTTTAATTAGAGGTATGATTTTTTATTAAAAAAGTCTAGCGCGAATAAAGTGTCAGTGGGTATTTCACCACACTGATTATCAATCAATCAATTCAAACTAATAGTTACCGTACTTAGTATAAAAAAAAATTACTTTTGCTCTTAAATCTAAACTACCGAAACTACCTATTATAAAACTGTAACAGAAGTGTGTCTGTACATTGAAGATATTTTCAAAAAAAAGATTACGACATGGTTTTTATCTGTCCCTGATTCTAAATCACCATTTTTTTGTTTGTTCGTTTGTTTGGGTGTTTGTTTGTTCGCGTATCACGCAAAAACTACTGAACCGATTTTGATGAAACTTTTTTTGTTTGATAGCTTATCATCTGACTTAAAATCTGGTATATAATTTATGCGGACGAAGTCGCGGGTAAAAGCTCGTATTATAATATAATTATACCAATCTACTTGTTGGTGTGTGTATACAGGGTGAAATTGATATCATTAGCATCCTTTTAAACTAAGAGTTGTCCCATCAAACTGAACAACATTTACTATTGGAGCAAACCGATAGGAGCAAAAAAAAATCTGCTGTTGCATACATATTTTGAGTCATAACGACCGGTCCTGCGCTGCCCTTATCCAACGGGTTCCCGCCGCCTTCACCGATCGTTATGGCGATCCTTTTGGGGGAGGCCTATGTCCAGCAGTGGACGTCCATAGGCTGAGATGATGATGATGATGATGATACATTTGAGTTGCGAACTCGCGCGTCGAAATTGTAGTTTAGTATGGAACATTAGATTTTTTATTTGCTCCGATCGGTTTGCTCCCATAGTAAAAGTTGTTCAGTTTGATGGGTAGACTCTTAGTTTAAAAGGATGCTAATGATATCAATTTCACACTGTATACTTGTAATTGTAAGTGTTTTGTGCTTACTTACAATTACTTACAATTTAAAAACATGAGATAAACTGGATAGACGAATAAGAAAAAGGCTTCGAGGCCCCTTGGCAGCGTTTTGTACTGCTTCGGTGCCTAATTGAGTTTCGATCTGAGTTCATACTAAAAACACTAATAAAGTTTATTTATGGTACAAGGAAAACTCGTGAGACCTGTATAACCATTCTTAAACTTTTTGGTGAAATTGTGTGCTTATTTTTCCCACAAACTTTACTTGTTAATTTAATTTGTTAGGTACCACATAAGGCAGAAAAGCAATTTAGCGGAAAATGAGTTTATACAAAGTTATTTGGGATAATTGTCCTTAAATGAGAGCGAAGGGCTCGTATACAATTATTCTAACTTACCTAATATTTCATTGCTCCGCAAAAACTTTATCATTTCTTTATTTTTAAGTTGTGATAATTTTGTGGGCATAAATACAGTTCAGTGTATATACGTAGGTTATCAAAGAATGTTTCACTTCAAAGGTTTCCGGGTGTAATGATTTAAACAGTCTCCTTTTCTTAAGTTCAATTGTTAAAGCTATTATAGGGTAGTTAGGTACCTATTGAAAAATGTTTAATAACCTTAATAGGGCTTTAGTTGAGGGAATAGATGACCAATTCAGTTTTACTCTAGGCTGAGTCCATAATTATTATTAGAAAACACGAAAATACAATTTTTCAAGTGTGTATTGATTTGTTTCATCATTCTAGCTAGCAATCGTAAGCGTCAAATAAAGGGCGCGCTCATTTTAGTGTTCCGTACCAAAATTGGCAAAACGGAACACTTATGGAATCAGCTCGGTGTCTGTCCGTCCGTCCGTCTGTCACAGGCATTTTTCTCAGAGACCGTAAGACATAGGAAGTTGAAACTCGGTACAAATATAGCAATTTTTATATTGGGGGGCGATTTGGGGAGTAAGAAAGAGTAAATAAAAAAATTTTTTTTCTACCCTATGGTGTGGGGTATTAATTGAAAGCTTATGAAAATACGAGTCTAAAAATATACTTTTCAAATATTTTATGAAAACTTTGTTTAACAAAATTTTCAATTAAATCCGAGAAATTGCAGTCCCCACCTCTATTACAAAAAATATATATAGAGGGTGAAATTGATATCATTGGCATCCTTTTAAACTAAGAGTCTACCCATCAAACTGAACAACTTTTACTATGGGAGCAAACCAACAAAAATCTGCTGTTGCATACATTTGAGTCGAGTAGGCGCCGCAGTTTAGTATGGGACAGCTGATTTTTTAGTTGCTCCGATCTGTTTGCTCCCATAGTAAAAGTTGTTCAGTTT
The DNA here is from genome assembly GCA_922987775.1 of Agonopterix subpropinquella. Taxonomy (NCBI): domain Eukaryota; kingdom Metazoa; phylum Arthropoda; class Insecta; order Lepidoptera; family Depressariidae; genus Agonopterix; species Agonopterix subpropinquella. The sequence continues at coordinate 13,892,031 of OV277701.1, read as the reverse complement.
GATGGTTAGACTCTTAGTTTAAAAGGATGCTAATGATATCAATTTCACCCTGTATAATATAGAAATAAGGTGTAGAAAATTATAAGGGTGGCTCTAACTTTTATAGTTTTTTGTCTATACCCAAAGAATAACACCAGTGAGACCAGTGGAAAATGATATTCAGTACTATGTGACCACATACTAAGTAAGTGCCAATTTATAGTGGTTTCCTCAATGACCCATGTTAAACAACTGGTAGTTCGGATACGGAACACTAATTTCCTGACTCGTACTTGGCCGGTTTTTTACTTCTATACTATTTTTTTGCGTTATCTGATGCATCTAGTCTGTGATCGCTATAGTTTACCTATACAGAGTGAAATTGATATCATTAGCATCCTTTTAAACTAAGAGTCTATTATATCAATTTCACTCTGTATATTTGCTTATAATTGCAGGAGACCCAGCTCAGCTCTTAATATATTTATAAGGCGACCCTTTGCTCCTGACTTTTTATACCCGTATAATGTTTGGAGTTTACTGCTCGATCCTTTAATGTAATTGAAAGTAGAAAATAGATATAGCGTTGAAACCAATTTTATAGACTGCTATCGATTCGATTAGAGTTTATGAACACCATCTGGAGGTACTATATTAAATAGTTTGAGCTGCTCTTTCAGAAAATGTATAGAGTAATTCGAAAACAAGTCGAAGTTCAAAACTCCACGTACAGATTTTCTATAATGGGGATGCGGAATGAACTCCCTGGAATATCCGGAAAATCCGGGCAGTTCTACATAGAGTTACCTGCAGAGTGAAACCGCTGGTATGGCCAGCGGGCAGCGGGCAGCGGGCTCGGGGCGGGACGCGAATGAGCGGAGTCGCGGCGGCGGCGGGCCAAACTACCGCTAATTAGTTGGGTATTTTCACGCGAAAACTTCAATTAATTCCGTCAAAGCCACACCGGCTCCGCTGACCTTTTTGTTAGCAAGGAAAGTCAAACGCAGCGAAAAAGTGCTCTAGGTTTATTTCCAGTCGAGTAACTCCATAATTATATAACTACAAATTGATTTAGAAATCTTGTCATGATACCTTCTAAGGATTTAGCCATTGATTATTGATGCATTTTGTTTCTTAGCTGATGATTCTGTCTGCTTCAAAAGAGATTTTAGGTTTGTAATGTCTACGTCTAAAAGTTTATTGAAAAGTGACTACTGAAATGTTAAAAACTCTACCGTGGTAATGAGAGTTTTTCCAGCAATTTTCCTGTGGATCGGTAGTTCACAAAGCTCTACCAATGTGCAGGGTGTAAGGAAAAGTGTCATAAACCAGTAAACCACATACTCTACCCATCAAACTGAACAACTTTTACTATGGGAGCAAATCTGTCAGAACACAATTACAAGAGGGGCACATCCATAGATATATTATACCTACAGAACTTATAATATATCTATGGGCACATCACACTTTGTTATTTCGGAAAATGCATGTAACGCGTTATGGATCGTTTATACGATGACAATTTCTAGGCGCCAATTCTGCGGCGCCTAAAATTAGCACCGTGTAAACACTTTAAGGCACAAATAGGTAGATGACACGATTGTATCAAGACCTCCGCCTCTAAATACCTAGTAGACAAAGTTGTATTACGTAATAAAATACAAGCTGCTTACCAAATAATTTCTACTCTACACGTGTTTCGCTCCACCAAGGAGCATCCTCAGGAGTTAGACCGACGAACGTTCGATACCGAGTTGTTACTCCGCCGAGCGTCCGACACCGAGTAAAGAGTAGTAAGTTCGTCGGTCTAACTCCTGAGGATGCTCCTTGGTGGAGCGAAACACGTGTAGAGTAGAAATTATTTGGTAAGCAGGTTGTATTTTATTACGTAATATAACTTTGTCTACTAGGTATTTAGAGGCGGAGGTCTTGATACAATCGTGTCATCTACCTGTTAGTCATGGATTTCCGCAAAGTAACGCCTGTATCAATTAATTACTTTAAGGCACGACAATTTTAGGGCACGGCGTAAAATTGTCGTGCCAAAAGTGTTTATACGGTGCTATTTTTTTTTAGAAATTGTCATCGTATAAACGGTCCATTATTGTTTTATCGTCATCATCAGATACTACTGATACTACTATACCTACATTACAAACCAAATAAAGTTCAAATCCAAAGTGAGTTTGCACTCTGAAATCTTCATCAGAAGTAGGAACGAAGTAATGAAATTCGTTTTGGCACTCGTTTGTTAACTCCGCGGTCTCTTCCTGCCCACTGAGCGGGGCTTTAACGATATTGAAGATTTTGCTGATAAGATTGAAATGAGAGGAAATGCAATCACTGGCACCTCATTTTTAATTGAATATTTTGAATTATCACTCAAATCGATTTAAAAGGAAACGAAATTGCATTGGATTTAACATTCCTTGAGGCGAGGCGCTCATCATCATCATCGTTTCCAAACGAACAAAATTGGAGATATCAGAGGAAACAAATTCTACCTACTCCTTCGTAGACGAAAGAGTAACGAAATAAAACCGGTCAAGTTTGAGTCGGGCTACTCGCGCACCGAGGGTTCCATACCACGCCAACACAGCACACAACATTAATAACTCAGAAAAAATTTTTTTTTGTCCAGGACCTTTAGCGCGAGATCGACTCACACTTGGCCGGTTTTTAGTATTTGTTATTTTGTAGAGTTTGCTCTATGATCACACTAAGTTTGACGCTTGTATGTATTACCGTTTTTACGATAGAGCGTGATGAAAAAACGTTGATAAAAACTGGTTTCATGTTGAGAACGCCCCTTAATTTTTAACTTTTTTACATTTTTATTATTTGTTAACAAATCCGCCGTAATAAGGCATAATCTGAGATAATTTCAACTATCTAGCTATTACGGTTCAAAAGTTATAGCCCTAAATAGGTAGGACAGACGGACGGACGGACGGACAGACGGACAGACGGACAGACGGACAGACGGACGGACGAACGGACGGACGGACGGACGGACAACGTAGGCTTAGTAATAGGGTCCCGTTTTCACCCTTTGGGTACGGAACCCTAAAAATGAACTGACAGAAATTTACGACATGCTAAAGCAATTCATTTCGGCGAGCTAAAGGTCCTTTTCTATGCACTAATTAGATATTTATTCATCATCATCATCACAGCCTATATTATACGCCCCACTGTAGGGCACAGGCCTATTCTCAGGGATGGGGAGTTCACCACGCGTGTCCAATTGCTAAACTTCACATACGCATCGGAATTTATTCTTTAGTGTATGCAGGTTTCCAAACGATGTTTTCCTTCACCGTTTGAGAGCAGTCGGTATTAAGTACGTACATAAGTTCGAAAAATTCATTGGTATCATGGCATGTCGTCCGTGCGGATTTTAACCTGGACCTCAAGATTGAGTTTCCATAGGTCTCCGCAACGCGCCACCGACAGGCTCTACCACGATATTTATTACCCGCTCAGGGGGTCTACCCGGACATTCGAACTTCGCAATTGCGTTAACGTTTTCGTTCCAATATCAACTCTATTACTATGAAGTGCGGACCGAAACAGTGGCGATATATCGAACATCGAAAGTCCCGGTACAGGGCCTGAATTCCAATATTAATAGGTATTAGTGTATGTAAAAGTTTATACCTAACTTTTAAATTAACTTCTCTCGTAAAACTTTTAAAGTGGACTATCTGTTCGAACTACGCAATTAGGTACTTAAAAAAAACTAGGATTTATTATGTATAGTACCCGCTCTACTAGACGATAGTAAGCGCTCTAACAGACGAGCGACACTTTGCGACGGCAGAGACAGTCGCGCGACCCACGGCTACCGTAAAGTCTATGTAAGGGCTCTTACAGACGAGCGACACTTTGCTGTCGTGGTGGGTCGCAGAGCGCCGCGCTCAAACATTTTACGGTCGCGCGACCCTCCGGTACACCCGGCGACCGCAAAGTGTCGCTCGTCTGTGAGAGCACTAAGAGCCCTTAGATTTCTACAAAATCATGAGAAATCAGTAAGTGTTTTAGACACGGCGTGAACCCATCGAAGCGTCGAAACACCGCGGACGGTCTTCGCTCCGGCGTCGCGGGTAATCTCATCGAATGATTTGATTTTCCGCAAAATTAGATAAAAGTAATGAAATACTCCCTCGAGATTTCGTTATACCCCGCGCAGACATCGGAAAAATCGCAAGGAACATTGATTTCGAAAACTAAGGCGTTTACAAATTACAGATAATGATTCAACAGGAAAGTTTATTGAATCTTACGAGTATGTAAATGAGACAATTTGTCTTGATATCATTGACGTAAGTACTATGGACGACAAGTCTAGAAAACAATCTCGAAAAAAGTGTCCGAGACTAAACTACTTTAGTTGCTTTATTTTTAACATGTAGTTTTGTGTGTTTTTAAACGATTTTATAGTATCTCTTAACTCTGTACAAGGAAAATGGAAAATTAATCATTCATTAGGTAACCATTTCACAGAAGAGATGAATGTCTTTACAGTTTATAGGACGAACAGAACAGCTGTTACCTAACCAATCTAAAAACCACGTGGGAAATATAAAATACATGAATATTTATCTAATCTAGAAACAAAATGTCTACTAAAAATATGAAATGTCAACTGGTCACATTCCGTTAAAGTACTATATAGCAGCAGTACCACGGCACGGGCATGGATGGCAGTATGAGTATATCAGACATAGTTTAAGCGGTATATTGCCCTCACGTCGCAACGCCGCCCGGGCGGCTATACCCCGTGCTCTTATTCAATTTGTGAGCGAATCAGTTCCGCCAACCCGATTATCTTTCATGTCGGGATTTATATGCTCACAAGAGCTGAGAGCCTCGCGAAGGTTTACGAATGTTGTATTCAATATTCTTCCATTAAAAAACCTTTTCATGCGATTGACTGGCAAAATCAGTCCTGGATTTGTCAATAGGCCGTAATCGGCCGTATAGTCCGCGGACTAGGGGCGGCAGTGTCCTAGGGGCGGCAGATTTCAGAGGATTCTCACTCGATTTCAGAGGATAAAAGTCAAACATGTTCACTGGTTTTCTCATGGTTTTTTATACATTAGTGTAAAAACCCCCATATTAAATCCCTATACAAACTCTTTCCTATCCAAAATTATCAAACCTAGGTACCTACTGTTATTGTACCTATTTTATCTATAACTGCGTTTTGAGGAATCCATCTCCGTCTAATGTTTACCCTATTGAAAGTCCCGCAAAAAATGTGTATTATATATAGTATATTAATGTTAAACTAATAACTTTAGTACCTTACTACAAATGGAAAATTAGTATTTTAGAAAGGTACATGGGGCGACGGAAATAAAGTGGCCTACCCTACACTCATAAAAAATATAAATACGGCACTGGGCAAAATGGTAACATCATATAAAAATACAGACTGGCTTTTTTTGTAAATCCCTCAGTGAAAAGTAAGTGCAGCGACACTATTAGTCTCTCTTTATTGGCTCATTGCACTGCAGCGGAGAGTCCGTGAGAAAGCAACTACTACTTTATGTAATGGGAAAGCGCTTGGCACATGTACAGATCGCAGCAAGAGGCCACTCGGCTCCGTAAACATTTGCCCAATAATTGCGAGTCCTCAGTTAAACGCCGCCGGAATATATTTGGTCCTCCCCGTGAGGAATGTACGCCCAAATACCTTTAAGTCAAAGCATTTTCTTTATTGGATAAAAACATGACTATTGTTTTATTAAGGAATAACTCAGAATGATCAGAATTTTATTTACTTAGGATATTTACCGTTTGTTTCTTGTGGCAATGTTATGTTTACGAATGGTGTACTTTTAACCGACAAAAAGAAGGATCACTTGTCTTGTTTCTCTTATGTCCGTATTATATAGAAATGTTTACATTGTTATCGTAGACATAGATATAACAAACAAACAAATATTAGGAAATTACACATTCCAAAGGGGTTTTTAAACTTCTGGCATAGTCTCGAAAGATTTTTTTTAAAATCGCATCTTACAATGAAACTTACAAAGTAGTTAACTACCTAATATTTGTATTGGGGGTTTACAGTAACAAAACATCCTTATTTAAAGGCCGGGTTCAGATTCAGACCTTAAATCTGAACAAATTTCAATATGGAGACAACGTCGAAAAAAATAAAAGAAATCTGCTGTCCCATATAGTCCGAGATCCGACCGTAAAATTATGCACCTATTCCTTAGGCGAACGAAATGTAATTCTAGTGTATGTTTATACAGGGGTTAATTCAACGCCACCAAGTTGCCTAAAAAAATCTTGCCGCAAGTGCCTTTTCCATTACAATTTTTGGTATAACTTTTTCCACGTGTTTGTTAGGGAAGTGAATGAGGTGCCATCAGAAGGAAACTGGTCTAAAGTACTTTAAAAACTAGGGTTGCCACCTCTCAATCTGCCGCAACTATAGGGTTGCCAGGTCCAAATATGTCATTTTTGAATCTGGCAACCCTAGTCTTGCGGCAGATTGAGAGGTGGCAACCCTAGTTTTTAAAGTACTTTAGACCAGTCTCCTTCTGATGGCACCTCATTCACTTTCCTAACAAACACGTGGAAAAAGTTATACCAAAAATTATAATGAAAAAGGCACTTGCGGCAAGATTTTTTTAGGCAACTTGGCGGCGTTGAATTAACCCCTGTATAAACATACACTAGAATTACATTTCGTTCGCCTAAGGAATAGGTGCATAATTTTACGGTCGGATCTCCGTCTAATACATTTGAGCCGAGTAGGTAAGTTCAAAGTTTAGATTTCGATATTGGCCCCATAGAGAAAATTGTTCAGTTTAATGATCTGATCATCTCTTTATAAAACTGTCAGCCTAGGATACATAAACATAATGTAATTTTATAACAGTAGTACCACTAACACATAGTGGGCCCGCGCCGAGTATTATAGCATGTAGTAATATATATATGCATGTAGAGTTAAAAAGATGTGGGTGTCTATTGATTCATTTCTATTCATCGGCCTTAACCTGCTATAGGATCCTAATAGTCTATGCATATTGTTATTCAATAAACCTTTCAGAAAAGTTTTTAATGCTTCTAGCTAACTTAAATAGAAAATAGCAAACATTATAATGGAGCTCAATCTCCACCTTGATGTTTATTTATGAGATCGTTGGGGGATTCGATAATATCCGAGCTTACAATATTAGCATTTGAGATTTAATGAAGGTATATTATGTTTGCAGAAATAGGTACGCATCACTAATTCAACAGTTATTTACAGCAATTCATATTTAATTTAGTACCTAAAGTTTTGTACCGTTTCGGGTTTAAGAATACTTAAAGGGCTTTCGCGATTTTGAACTTGGCTTCATTGTTCAGTTTGATGGTCTGAAGCACACCATTAAGTGTTGCTAGGGTGTTTTGTATCCACAATAGGTACCTATTAAGAATTGCAGTAATTCACTTACATGATAATATAAACTTTAATTATTGTGTTCGACCCAAGCTCATCCATATTTTGCACAAACCTCCAAACTTATAGTACTAATTTTCTTTTCATTCTCAAGTACGCAGGTTTCCTCACGATTTTTCCTTTCACCGTTGAGCTAGACAACGATAAATACAACCGTATATAAATGCCGTAGAATATAGTAGTACAGGCCAGGAATCGAACCGCTGCCTCGTGATTAATTTGCTAGCTCTCTTCCGTTGCCATCAGACTATCACTGCTCGATGAATGAGGTCTAATGAACTTTTCGACAAAAATTAGAAGCAGCCAACAACAGAGTATCCGTAACGTTCTTGCCAAACAAGTTATCAGAGGTTTGTATCTTATCGTTACTTACCTTTACAGACAGAAGAGCTCAACCATTCCTCGTCACCTCTTCCGACACATGACAGGATTTCTTTTCTTACTCTAAAGTAACTTACACACCATATCTTGATATAACCTTCATCATATGCTGAAGACATCCTCACGATACAAACGTCTCAACACAATACAAGGTCCAGCGTGTCTACGAGCCGTCATTCCGTGTGGTTACCATTATAACCCGCGTAATACACAACAACATTTATCTGAGCAGCGTCCCTCTTTCCTCAGTGACAGTGACAAGTGCTTCCGTGAGTGTCCGCCGTTATGTTTAACAATGGCTACCCTAGTTCTCCTACTATCACATTACTAACAGTTTTGTTCTCTTCGATTTGTAAAGGTTTCCGTTTATCCCAGTTAACTGAAGCTATATTGTATCAGGTTGACATTTCCAATCAGTGATACATCGTATCGCGTCAACCCTTCGCGGAGTCGTCTGACAGCCTTATCGTTGATGGTAGATTATTATGTTGACTAAAACGTATGTTATTTGATATCTGAGAGATGTTTGGAATTGAAATTGGTACCTTCCTATTCATTTGAGATTGGGATTCTATTATCTCGGGATTTGATCGAAATAGACAGATCATTTGAGAATTAGAGCTCCATTTAATATAACCGTCTAGCAAGCGGTCGCTATTAGTTCAAGATCAGACATCGAGCAAACATTTTCATACTTCTCAGATTCTTTAAAAACTTTCCAAATTTTAACGGGTGTTTGAGACCATCAAACTGAAATCTTTTAGTATAAGAGCAAAACTAAACATGCCAAAAAAATCTGCTGTTCCAAAATGAACTGGCAATGCCTACTCGACTCAATTAATGTATGAAACAGAGGACTTTTTTCCGATTTCAAGAAGGTAAATCCTATGGTAAAATATGTTCAGTTTGATGGTCGGAACCACCCTTGAAAGTGTTTAAAATCACTTCTGAATGATAATGACACGAAATTATTTTACATCGTTTTTTTTAAGAGAGAAAGGAACTTACTAAATAAAGTCAAAATAGTTTAAAGAAAGAAACAGCTAATTAAATAGTGATAGGCACTGGGAAGGAAAATTCAAACTAAAATGAAACTCTTCCAACGAGGAAAGAAAAAAGGAAATTAAACATTAAATGAAAAACCTTTGAAAAACGTCATAAAATGAAAATCGACAAGCATTAAATTAAAAAAACTTATTCACTAAAAATAGGTAGGTAGTACCTAAGCCAGTCCCAGCAGTTGGCAATAAGCATAAGTTAAGCTATAACTTGTAGGTTCCCATTACAGAACGAAAGCTTGACATCGCTAAAGTCGATGAATGACGTGTGATATTCCACTATGATGGTTCAGAGCTTCTTGGTGCAGGCAAGTTGACGACTTTTCAAGCCGCCCTGATATCATCCATCATCTATCGGCGCATATTAAGATAATCTTCTAAATGTGCTTAATCACTGCAGCGGAAATCCATTCAAAGAAATACATTCAACGTTGTTTCACATTGATGATCGTCGTCCAATCATCATAATTATCATCATCTCACGTTACGTCCACTGCTGGATTTAGAAACATAAGCCTCCCCCAAGAATCGTAGCAACGACCGGTTCTACGGTACCCTCATCCAATTAATCATCATCATCATCAGCCTATGTACGTCCCACTTTATTATATTAGTCCACAACGCGTGCCCAATGCGGATTGGTGGACTACACATACGCATCAGAATTTCTTCTTCAGCGTCTGCAGGTTTCCTCACGATGTTTTCCTTCACCGTTTTGGGAGCAGTCGGTATATTACGTACATAAGTTAAAAAAGCTCTTCGGTATATAGCATGTTGTCCGTGCGGATTCGAACCGTGCTCTCGTAATTGAAAGTCGATACTTATCCGCAATACGCCATCGACGCCCTTATAAATATAATCAACTATTAAAATAATAAGTAATATTAGAGGTTGTAAATATTAGAGTGAAGAACAAATTTGAAGCGTAAAGTTTTCTCATCAAACCGAACGGACTAGTTCATAATTGTTTGTTATCCTCAATGCACACTGCAATTCACTTTTTAATTAAAACCAACCCAAAATTATTATGCAGTGGTAGTGTATGAGAATGCATCATATAACTTTAATGTTTTGTGAAAGAATTAAAACAATCCTTTCACTTTGTTCGTCTCTCTTCTTTTTAGAATATAGGTAGGTATTATATTTATAGGTAACATTCTGTAAAAGAAAGGTATGCTAACGAAAACATCTGAAAAACTTCTTAAGAAAAACATTTTTATAAGTAGCCTAAAACTTTTTTAACTAATATAAGAAAATCTTTCATAATAAAAAACCATATATTTTGAGGTGTGGGACCTCTACTGTAACTCTATAAACTTTTACATAAAAATAAAATATGAGTTTTTATTGTACGTAGTGTATGGGAGAATCCGGACAGGGGCATTGCTTGCCTAGCAAACTTTTATGTTTCAAAAGACATTCATTATTTCAATTTAACACGAATATTTTCTGTAATGTTACATCAAAAAAGTACTATAAAACTAGAAGCAGCATCAAAGCGTTTTCACGATGCCAGCTCTCAGCATATTTCAGTCATTTCAGTTAAGAGTGTCCCGGTTGCATAACTAACTAAATGTTGTTTTGCTTTGAAAACAAATGTTTTTTAACTTTTCAGTTTTCCGACATTGCTTCTTATTTTCGTTTTAGGATAAAATTTGCGTACGCTTTACACTGGGTATACATCATTACAAGTTTGTAGTAGAAGTATAAAATTAAGTAATATAATAATACTTATTTGCCCGCCAAAGATGCATTGGTACCGATTCGGACTGTGCCACGACATAACTAAATTTATTCCTGTCACTTTCTAAAATAAGATTAAGAAAAGAGACAGAAAACCAACAGCTGACTTTAGTGCTGTCAAAGACACGCCCAAAAACGCCTTAAATAAGATGGCGTACATTATGATGGCATCTTATTTTGGGCGTGTAACGTCACTTTGACAGCACTTAAGTCAGCTGTTGGTTTTCTGTCTCTTTTCTTAATCTTATTTTAGAAAGTGAGTGGAATAAAAGTTAAGTCGTGGCACAGTCCGAATCGGTACCATTGCATATTAGTACGAGTAATCAAATATAGTTTTTAATTACGTCATTTAATTAAACATATTGTTCTATGATGTAAACACTGCAATATACACACACATGTACTCGTAGGTGTATATAGCGAGAAATGGAAAACGGTTTTCATTTCTCAAAGTTTTACATTAAATAATAGCGGAAATTAAAAGTTGGACGTGCGTCGAACGTGCAGGTGGCCGAGTTGCCTATCGGACCAATATGGCTGACTCAACCAAACTACCCAAAATTAGTTCCTCAATTCTGATTAAAACTTTAATTGGCTCCTCAAAGCCAATATGTGGCTGTTACTTCGATCTAAAATGAAAGACAAGTTTGTTACGGGGAAAATTGATTCTATGAACTTTAGTTTTGTGATACTAAGGTAGGTTCAGTTGATGAAGTAATTTTCAAGTAATTTTGCTCCGTGTCCGACGCAGAAAATTCATTAAAAACCTACGAGCAAAGTTACTCTTAAAGGTAGGTTTTTCATAATAAAAGTCGTATCTACCTATTCATAGTTCAAGAAATCGTAGAACTACCTGTCGAAGACGTTTTGGTAAGCGGATCACAAAGTTAAAGTGGAGATGAGCAGGACTGGAAGGAAAGTAGGCGATGGACCAAAAGAGTATCAGGATTGTGTCCAATCGAAGAATCGAGGAAATTGTGGTTTGATGTAGACTGATTAGATTGATTGATTTCAACCTTTGTCTGATTGATTGTCGGAAGCATTTGAGCCATTGTTTATATTATTGTTATTCCTATTTGAATTATTCGTGCGTCGCTGAATACATTTTAGACGTAAAAAATAGGTACAACGGAACATGGAAATAATTGAGTTATGATTGCTTTTTAAACGTCCATCTAAATATTTCTGATTGTTATCACCTTGATATAGAATTACTTTATCAACATTATATTTTTTAAAAGCTTTATTGTAGCGTGAATCCAGTAAAATAAAAGAAGTTAATAATTTGCTTTAATCGCTATGTGAAAAAAATAGAAACACAAGACTTAATTAAAAAAAAAGAGATTGATATTTTCTAAATTTTGATTAGAGCAGAATTGAACTTACATAAATAAATAGTACAATCACAATTAAATAAAGTTTGATTTGGCGCTCAATTCGTTTCAGGCGCGCGCTGCCCCATCTCTTTCCCTCGCATCAGGCCGTAATATAAGCTATCTCACGCCTGTTTCGCTTACATTATTTTTCGACATAGGCCCTGTAGTTCAGTAAATCTGTTTGGAAAATGATACGCTACCTTACAAAAGGTCGGGTATCCGGGATTTTTGGGTATGTTATACAGGTAGAGGTCCTTAATAAAAATACAAATTTTCGACCTTGGGGTCCTGCCGCGGGCTCTGGTGTGACCATAAAACAACGAAAATTTGGAGACTTTTTCAGTAAAACTTAAATGTTTACTAAAGCTTTAAAGAAGACCAAATCCGCTAGAATTTGATAGTTGAATCATCTTTATATACTGAATAGTTACCAAGATACAACACCTCAAAGTATGGAGAGGTATGACTAATTCCTTAAAATTTCGTTTTTTTTTTTAAATTAAATATGTTATTAACTTTAGGTTTCACTGTGAAGGTATTCAGAAGAAGTATAAATAATGCGTTACAATATGTTTTTTGAACCATAAGATGCGACACTTGTAAATTTTCAGCAAATGTCAATTGGTAAACAAATACTTAGATATCGAATAGATGTTTTTTTTCAAAAATTAAATGTAGCCTATGGTAATCAGGGATAGTGTAGCTAGGCTATCAGTGAAAGAATTTTACGAATCGGTTTGGTACTTCCAGAGATTACCTACATACAAAAAACCCTCTTGAGCCCAGCTTTTCTGCACCCACAGGCATAGGGCAGTTAGGAATTAGCCCTAACTGCCCTTATTTTGAAGTGCTGTATCTCGGTAACTATACAGTATAAAAAGATGATTCAAAAACCAAACTGTAGCGCATTTAGTGCTCTTAATTCCTCTAAAACATAATTTGACTCTAAAACCTAAGCTTTAGATTTTAAATAATGAAAACTGAAAAAAATCTTCGAAATTTTCGTTCTTTTATGGACATGGCAGAGCCCGCGACAGCACCTCAAGGTCGAAAACTTGGATTTTTAATAAGGACCTATACCCGTATAACATATAAAGAAATCGTGGATACCGGACCTTTTGCAAGGTAAAATGTTTACATTTACTAGGCTACTGAGGTAATTCAGTGCTAATGTGTCGGGACCTCAGCATCAGCATGAATTCCAGCTATGGAGGTTTCTTACTTATCCAGGTCCCACTTAAACAAGTTTCACTGTATTTGTGAACACTGTTTGCTAAAATTGCTGTGCCCTAACAGGGTTCCCTGAAATTGTACTATACCTATAGATAAGATCAGCAGATTTTAAGGATGCAATAGAGATTACGATTTATCAAAGTTCTATCTAGCATTTAATGCTTTAGTTGCGAATAGATTACAATATTTTCTAGAGCTCATGTATTTTTTCCCTGGCATATTCTAACTAATAATGACTCACAATTATTATGTATGAGATTGAGATTACAAGGCATTATTGTTTGGTGTGCCATTCTTCTTGCGTCGCGCCTGCTCCGCAGAATCTGATTAATGGCCGCAATATTCGAGAGAGCCGTATGAACCCAAGAATTGTTCTCCCTATGCTCGTGCCCCCAGCTGGAGTTTGTGTTTCTGCGCATTACTCAACGCCACCACAACAAACCTATTAATATTTTATTGCGAAAACGTGAACTGAATTTCATATGCTGACAATTGATGGTTATTACACGATCTCCAATTTTTGCTCAAGTATTTTCATGAAATACAGCGGTCAGTCGGAAACGTTTGAAGCACCCAATAGGTACTATCAATGAAAGAACCTTAATCTTCGTCTTATATAAGAGCCACACTATTGTCATCGTAGCACTCGCTCGCTAATCTTTATTTCCTAAAGAGGGAAATAAAGATTAGCGAGGGAGTGGTACAAAGGTAAGGACTTATGTTTGACCTCCAGTAGGGCAAGCGAGAATATGAGAAAGATTAAGAATGCTTAGGTATGCATTTGTAAACTTGCTATTAAAAGAAATAAAGTAAGTACCCAATTCAAAGATACATCTACATAACTACAAAATTCATTATCATAAATTGCAATTAATCGGCCCAGTAGCGTAGCGAGGGGGGGGGGGGGGGGCAAATGCCCTGGGCGGCACTTTAACAGGGGCGGCAAATTCGGGAAAAATTACCATTAATTGAAGCTCGGTTTATTAACCAATTCGTAGAGCAGAGAAAAGTCGAGCTCGCTTCGCTCGCTCTAAGTTTCTAATTTAATTACTGTGCAATTTTATTACCATAATCCTAAAGAGTTCTGACCTCATAATCTAAGACGTGGTGCTAAAAATTTCGAGCTTGCTGCGCACGCTCCGTTATTTTTTTGTGTAGGTCTTCGTAAACACATAAAGGGCCGGCAAAATCTGTTTTTGCCCCGGGCGGCAGAAATCCACGCTACGCCACTGAATCGGCCCCGATTTGACATACATAGCTTGCTTTGATTTCTCTATTCTATATTTTTTTAAAGTCCGACTTAAAAAAAGGAGGTTATCAATTCGACACGTATGTATGTAGGTACCTACTATTATTGGAACTGCAATATATTCACATATGATATTCTATCAGGGCTCCCAAAAAAATTGGTGTATACACAAGGCGACACATCAAGTTACCCAAAACCAAAATAAGCTGGCCGCGCGTAGGTAGAGTAATGTATAACGTCGCGCGGCCAGCTTATATTGGTTTCGGGTGACTTGATGTGTCGCCGTGTGTACCTGTACATAATAATAATATGTATTTATTTATATGTTTATTCACATGGTCTTAAACCCTGCTATAAGGTAAGTATGGTAGGTAGATATTTATCGTAACTTACAAAACCAGAAAAAATAAATTTTCAATCAAATTCTTTTCATTAAAATTTTTCCAATTTGATCTGTGCATTCAAAAAGAAGATTCAACATTTCAACCAGAGAATAAATCTTTCAGCTTAAAATATTAGCGAGTAATGGTATATTGAATGTAATTTATTTTGTACCTTGTTTATTTTACAGTGAAGCCCTCTCTTTCGTTGAACAATGATAGCTTATTCGTCAATTTGCATTGTTAATGATCAGCATAATATTAATTGTTTTACGGAACAAAAATAAAATGTACGTGGATTTGGAAATAGGTCAGTTAATGCTGATATTAATTATTGACACTGATTATATAGTGATTATACGCATCATTGCCAATACATCTGCATATATCGACTTTATTAAATTAAACTTGTGTATAACAATCGTATTAAATTCGTCAAAACAAATTGAGTTTGTGTGAGAAGTGGTCTCAAAACAAAAACCGGATAAGAGCGTGTCGAACATGCCCATGATCTGATAGGGTTCCGTAGCCATTGTCATCATCATCATCATCATAAGTAGAAGCTACTTAATTATTTTTGCACACACTTTGTTCAGAAGAGTAGGTTTTAAATTTATTATTTCTGACTTGGGACCTACGAATTTTCTGACTTGGTTCTACAGTATACCTATCCGTTATCATTTTCATTGAAAGTACTTAACCCCTCAACTGTCGTATAAAGATGGCTACATTTCCCTATACTGTCATGCCCCCCGCGGGCCCTTGCGACAGTATGGATATCGTGGAATACCATGGTTTTCTAAAATCACGATTTCTTTCGTTCTTGGGACTTATTACTGAAATTGAGCAATAAGAGCAAAAATTACATGTTTATTTACCTATATAAATAATATATATAATAATATATAATATATATTCAATTGCCGACGCCTCAAGAGTAGTTAAGGCGACGCATACAGACGGTATGGACAAAAGTATAAGAGTTCCTTGTTTGACTTAGGGACCTTAAATGGTGATGAGAAACCTCCTCCTTTTTTGAAGTCGGTTAGAAAACAAGCTCGTAGCACCCCTTATAACCGTTAAGTGCGTGGCATATTCATAATAGAACTAAATTTTCAGTAGTAATATAATAGCATCCCAATGATTAGAGAACTCACACAAAAAAAATACCCTGGCGCTGCTCTGTGGAAGTAGAGACCAAAAGCATAAACACGACCTGCACGTCTAGCATGATTTCTCTCCTTGCGCGCGACTCGGCTTCGGGAACAGGTTATTTTCTATGGAAAAAGGCGCGTCGCACGAGTGTAGAGAATTCATACTAGACGTCCTGGGAGGTCCTATACAGGGTAGGGTTTTGTTCAGCGACACCCGTCTGAGGTGTTAGATAAACACGACACTGATGCCAAAAAAAATTACCTTAAATTTTTATGGAAAAATCCCTAAAATCTAGAAATCAACCGCAGTCAGTAAATCAGCGCAACCTCGTGCCTACGTAGCTTCGTACAGTCATAGCTACACTCGCTACAAATAGAGCGTCCAAACGAACGTCGCGAAATTGTAGTCATTCGAAATTGCGTCGCTGACAAAAACCACACCCTGTATACAGTGCTGCCCAAGATCACAACCGGTAGAGAGCTCAACAATGCGAGAAAAAGCACTCACATAATTAGCTAATTGTATATCTTTAGTGATAGACCTACATTACTAACATAATATTACCTAATTCCCACCAATGGATAGCTGCAGAGTATTTATCGGAACGATCACCGTTGAGAGGGTATTTATTTAGGGGTCTCGTGGGATAGAATAGGGCTGCGGCCGACGATAGCTTATTTGCCAATTTACATCATTAATGAGGTTCGCTTAATTGATTTAATGTTTAAATCTAGCGATAAAGTTTTGTTATCCTGCTTTAAAATGTTTTATATCAACATCAGTATCACATTTAGGTGTTACGCGTTCAGTGTCGATCGATATCGTACTCAGTAATAGTTACGACACATTGATCGACGGCGACCGACGGTTTGTTCATCCAAAAACATATAAGGGCTCTTACAGACGAGCGACATTTTGATGTCGTGGTGGGTCGCAGAGCGTCGCGCTCAATACATTTTATGGTCGCGCGACCCTCCGCGACGCCCGGCGACCGCAAAGTAAAGTGTCCCTCGTCTGTGAGAGCGCTAAGAGGGACGTATCCTTTCGCATCGAGACGTGGCGAACGGCGGCGGTTTTCCATACTAATCCTGCTTTTTTTAAGGACCAACCGTCGATTGCCGTCAATTAATGTGTCGTTACCCTATAAAAATTTAAAAAAACATTGTATTAACATTCCGTTCTCCAACAATTTTCTTCGAGGCAGTATGCCCATCAGTGGTCGGAGACTATTAAATATCATCTACTACGTTTTAGTAGATCGTTAGTGTATAATTTACATTACATTCCTTTGCCCTCTACTCATTGTACTTAGCATGAAAGTATTTATAGAAACGGCATTTGTATCGTCTCTCTGTTAAACCTGCAAATAAATTGATTGATTGATTGATTGATCAACATTTTGTTTTATTTTTTCCCCAATAATTTTCACTAACTCATTAATTTTTTCTCTAATAGGTAATATGTCAAGACTAGACTAGTCCTCGATGTATTCTTTTATGAGAATATATTTGGAAAATAAAAAGCTAAATATGCCCAAGTAGTATCCATCTAAAAAGTTAGTTATCTAATCAGTATTTAATGGGGAAACAGTCTTCCACCATAATTTGCTTCTTTTAATTCACCGTATCAGCTTTAATAAAAATTTCAGCACAAATGTCAACAAGGGTTTGACAATTTGAATGGGACACGGATGACATAATTTTCGCGACGGTAAAGTGGCGAGAAGCACCTCATAACGGTTTCGTCAAAGAAATTTTACGACTTTTATTTGGGTGCGTATAATATTGGATAGACGTAAGGTCGTATATATTTTTTTGTACTTATTGCTATCTGGTTGCTTTTTGGGAATAGAGAGACTACAGAATTGACAAAATAACATTAATATTCCTCATTTGCACGTCAAACATACAGGGTTTTTCTTAATATGCTGCCAGTTTTTTAAGGGGATGATCAAACCGACAAACTGAACAACTTTCTCTATAGGAGTTTATAATTTATATGAACAATATAGAAACCGCGAAAAAAAGATAATTAACTGTTCCATACAAAACTCTAATCGAGCGAAAATTAATGGGATAGCAGTTTTTTTTTTGCGAATTATTTGTAGTCCCATAGAGAAAATTGTTCACTTTGATGGTCTGATTATCCCCGAATATACCAATAAAATAACAAACACAACAAAAATTACACAACAAAAATACTTCATAGGGATCAAAGTGAAAAAGTCCGATATTCTAAAACTTAAAGAAAGACAAGATGAAAAACTATAGGCAAAAGCTTTTATTAAAATATTTTGCTAAGAAGGCTTTCCGGTTGGGTCGCGCAGTGAATTTTTACGTTTGTTCCAAAAGTTGGGATCGAATTAGCATTTATCGACTATGGACTGGATTAAATGGCACCGGTAAGTGCAATTTTATTCAGTGAATCGGCGAATATAGCTGGAAAACTTATTCTATTTGATTACAGAGCTCCTTCGTAAATAATTTACAGATTGGCCCCAAACTTCGTCTTTTTGATCGAGCCTTTTTGCCTGCCAAATATCTTGCTCATATTTAAATTCAATAAGAGACGCAATAACTTCAACAAGTTTCTTTTAATATTTAGGGCAAGATAACTTAGTTTCTGATTGTAGTTAAGGTACTTATACATATATAAACATATTATTCAGAAGTGAGCAACCATTTGCGATCTATAACCTTGAGAATGTCAAAAATCGTCGTAGAATTTTTCTTTAATTTAAGCTACTCCTCCTTCAATCTAGAATAAAATTTTAACGAGTTCTTACCACGTTCTCATACTCGTTATATTTCATTCATTCATTCATTCATTCTCAAATATATAAAAACGCGGTAAGAACCCGTTAAAATGTTTAATTCTAGATTAAATAATAACCGCGTAACTCTCAAAAACTGTATTACTCCTCCTTCCTCTATTCAAAATCTTAGTTTTTTCAAATCTTCTTCTATCGAGCCGATGTCGTGTCATTCTAAATCCTTCCAGCCCAGTACTACGCCAAACGTATATGACTATCGGCAGCGTCCATATAAGATCCATTCGCGTGCAGGTATCCGGGCAGGAAGGGCAAGATACGAGATGGACCATAGTTTGCCATTTTCAAAATTTATCATATGAGATTTTAATAAAATAATAATGACCTTGATAACAAATTATGATTTACCGTCATGTCTCCCTCTTACCGTATGGCAATCTTCCCTGACCGTTCAAATATACATTTGTTCATTTCGAACGTCCCGTTAAAGACATTCCTCAATGTAAACCGATTTATTTAAACAACAAATTCAAATAGAAAGTTTGAAGTTATATTATTAGCAAGTATACGTGCACCACGCAGGCACATACACCGAACAAACAAACAAACAGGGTTGCTCGTGAAGTTTGCACCATTCACGGAGCGACGCCGACGCTCGCTGGTGTCAAACTCATAATTAAAACTTACGCCGTCACGTTAGCATACAATGCTACCGCTTAATTAAAACCTCGGATTGGTTTAAACTACCATTAGTGAGGCACTTGCACATGTCACTTTGATAAACCTATATTTTGACTGCGAAATCTGAGCTGAAAACTATAATACGAACTCTTCAAAATCGCACCTTTTATTAAGGATTAATTCAGTGTTTAAAATGCATTATGCAAATTTTTCAAAGATAATCACACATACACAGACATAAGACAAAAAACACAATGGACATAAGATTAAGCCTGTACCTAATAGATCTCTATTCTATTTTTCTTAATTAATGGCTGGTTGCTTGTTAATGTCAAGTAGTTTATAATCTGAAGTTACTATTTTATAGTTAAAACACAAAAGAGCTTTACAAAATGGCGGAGCCATGTGCAAGCCTAACGCGCAGATACGCACGCGACCGTCCTCCGAATGACTTGCAGCGCGACTCAATATAGATCTCAGGACCGCGATATCGAAGTTCAATCCTTATTATTTCAGTTCTAATCACATTGCAATCCAGTTACTGTTCAATTGTGTTCTGGCTAAACTTGACTTTACTATATTGTGATTGACAGTTGAAACGTCAGAGCGATCTGTCAAACGGCTATCAAATGATTAGCGCGATACCGAATGTCTAAACAGTTGATCTTCGCTCGCACGTGGTCTAGTCACGGTTCAGTGAAGATTTATTTAGCGCAATCGGGTGTTGCAATCGGGTGATGTTGGTTCCTTAGGCAGTGGTAATATGGCATGGATTATCTTTGAAAGATTAGAAATGGTGTTTTACTATTTACTCTTCGGTAAAACGATATCCATTCGTCCAAAATCATGAATTCCTATTAAATGGGAATCTTTTAATATCACATTTTAATAATCAGGTTTAAAGCCCTATCTTACCAAACTCCAACGCTCGCACATTTTAAAACGAGAGTTTAAAAGCCCGTGAACTCATGGGATTTTGTTCTTTTGGACCTGTTTTGGTCTTTCGAGTTAGATAATATCGTTTTCATTGTAAAATCTATAATTTAACAATTATACAGGGTGAAATTGATATAATTAGCATCCTTTTAAACTAAGAGTCTACCCATCAAACTGAACAACTTTTACTATGGGAGCAAACCGATCGGAGCAACAAAAAAATCTGCTGTTCCATACTAAACTGCAACGCCTATTCGACTGAAATGTATGCAACAGCTGATTTATTTTTTGCTCCGATCGGTTTGCTCCCATAGTAAAAGTTGTTCAGTTTGATGAGTAGACTCTTAGTTTAAAAGGATGCCAATGATATCAATTTCACCCTGTAGATGTTAAACCCGTTCTGAAAGTTAAAAGCTTATATCTTTCTAAGTTTTCTTGTGAAATGTCCACAGATTTTTATCACTAAACTTTTAACCTACATTGTATCCTATACTGACATTCAATGAAATCATAAAAGTTTATAGAAAATCCTTCTCTATAGCCCGAGGAAAATTGATGTTCGACTGAAAATTTGATTCGCTGCTCGGACATTTGGTTTTGTGTAGCCTGAAGGGTTTTTGTGTCCATTATTTCTATTTTCAACGCTTCGCAGCGCTGTTTCACGCTTTTGTTTAAAGAAAAGAGGTGATGACAAAAGGCTTATTTTTTCAGCTGGCTACTGAGATACAGGGTGTAAGTGACAGCCTAGCAAATACTGAAACGGTGAACTCAGACCATCAAACTGAACAACTTTCACTATGGAGCCTACCTCAGGAAACGCGAAAAAAACATTTTAGTCGGGTAGGTAGGTAGGTACCTACAGCAGTTTTGTATGGGATAGCTGATTTTTTTTCGCGTTTCCTGAGGTAGGCTTCGTAGTGAAAGTTGTTCAGTTTGATGGTCTGAGTTCACCGTTTCAGTATTTGCTAGACTGCCACTTACACCCTGTATATATTAGTATTCAGGGTGATAAATTAAATGGGACAGTTACTTAAAGGGGCGCTTCAGACCATCAAAGTGAACAACTTTTACTATGGGACCAACATTGAAATCGCAAAAAAATTTCGCTGTCCCATACAAAACTGCAAACATAACTCTACTGAAATGTATAGGACAGCAGATTTTTTTTCGCGATTTCGATATTGGTCCCGTAGAGAAAGTTGTTCAGTTTGATGGTCTGAAGCACCCCGTTACGTAGGTAGCTGTCCCATTTAATTTTACACCCTGTATGTAAAATGATGAATCAACGTACAAAAATATTAATTCTCGATCTATGCATTTCATATGTTCGTATAATTATGCATGTCATTCGTTCCAAGCCAAAGACATATATATTACTAGTAATATATAAATCTATGTTCCAAGCCGTGTTCCAGTGAGACGAGACTACGGACCAGCTCACCTCAAAAATACCAATTGCACCGCTGAATTAATGGAGTCAAAGAGGTCGAAGGCCGAACTAATCCTTATTTTCAAACCTAATTTGTATTCTAATATCTGTGACCTAATTAATTTTTTTTTTCGACTGAAATACTAGACTGAAATGTTCGGAAACACGGCTCTAAAAATTATAGTCTTGGAAACTATGGATTTTCATTATACTTAGCCTTCGAGGCATCATGATAGTGGGTTGAGAGTTTTAAAAACTGGCCAAGGGTATGCCGGACATGTCCATGAGAAGGTATTGTAAAGTGACGGTTTTAAAATTATTGATATTGTAATTTTTTTCTGACACTGATTGCGCTACAGCATCCGTTATAATTTTCGTTGGAGATTCTTTAGGATCAGGTCAGTTACGACCTTTTCCCCGAACGTCTATCGCCCGAATTCCTTGTACGACCATTTCCCCGAACGGACTTTGCCTAGTACGTCCATTTCCTTGTACGGACATTTTCATTACTCTAATATTTTAATTTTACATTTAGCATTTCTAATGGCTTTGCTCCGGAGGTTGTTTTGTTCCATTTTATAAGACCTATCTTCACTCAAAATCTGTCGTCATGCTAAATTTTGTCCTCAATTATTGAGGTGGCATAGAAACAGACGAAATGGACGAAACTAAAAGGGTCCTTTCTTTGACTACGGAACCCTGAAAAAGGAATAAGAGTTAAGATTGAGTTTTTAACTACAATCTTATTCTTTTTATTCTGTGGTTCCGGTAAGAATGAAGCGCCAGCTTAAAAAAGCGTAAACATATTTGGATAACAAATGTATTGAAATATTGGTTTGTTTTTCGTATGACTTTAATAAAATCCTTTCAGATCTGAACTCAATTTCACACCTTTCGCCATCTTTCACATTTTCCTTATTTATAACAGAAAGCTCACAATACAATAATAGAAGAGCAGGCTTTCGATTTTATAAAATATTTGCTTTTTTTGTTTGGCACACGTCGGTTTTACACCCTTATCAAAAAGCTTTCAAAGTGTGCATGCATGCATAGACATTGTTTCCGGTTCTATTGTTTTTACATAAAAATATTCCTAGGCGCGATGTACCATACAAATACTTTCCTTTTCCATAAGTTTCTTTACAATTCTCGTTTTTTAAAGCAAGCAAATTCATATTTCTACCGTACAGGATTATGCAAGCTAGGAATGTACGAACATTATTATTATTGTATCGAATCTATCAACTTTTGTGCGGGTTTTTTCTTATAGGTACATGTATCTGAAGAAACTACCAGAAACGAGACTAGATTGGCGAATACTCCACCGATAGGACTGTAAACTCTTAAATAAGATGATCTAATGGATGGAACTAACACATACATAAAGGGTCACAAACGTTTAAATAGACGAATGATAGATTTTTGTACATGTATTTTGATTCAGTGTACATGACTACATGTGTATTGGATACAAAATCATATCAACCGCCCAAAAAATAGTAACGCATTCAAATTGGATTTTTTGCAGTAACTAAAGCTAAATATAGAACGTGCCCAATGCATGATCTAAACTTTTACAAGAGCTGGGAGCTGGAGCTTTATCAGTTGCAGTAATATTTACATGATGGTTTTAGTCACCAACCACTAATCCAAAACCAGCGCTAATTAAAACCGAGCTAACTTCATTATTACAATGTTACCGTTAAAATAAAGTAGCGATTAAAACAGTACCGACACTAGGCTCACACAATCGAAATAATCGCCTACATTACTAAGAATATCTGAAGAATGCGTCCTGAAAGATGGGCATAAACCATCATGCCCTGGATCCCTGAAAACGGTCGTCGGCATCCAGGTAGACCTAGGAAAAGATGGCGAAATGTTTTGAATAGATGACCAATGGCCAGCGGTTGCCCAAAACAGGAACGAGTGGAAGAGTAAAGGAGAGTCCTTTACCCAGCATTAGAATGATTACTTATAGGCTATGGACTTTTATGATGACAAAGAGCTTTATTATTTTTATTAGTTGATTTCTTCTTTACATTATCATCGACTGTTGTAGTGTCCCTGATTCTAAAGTTGTCACTACTGCTTGATTAGTATATTTGGACAGTATACATACTTACGACAAACTTCCCTATTTTGCAATTTCTTTTATTCTTCAGACATCTGTCTTGTTTCCGGACCCTTTTCTACCCTCGTCGGGTAGACACTATTGGCTGTCAATGTCTTCATACTTTGTTGTCAATATCCTTTTTGAATATTTATTGGTTTAAGTGAAAGGATATGAGGTAGTTTACAAGATGCTAGAGATAATTGATAAACGATACAATGTGGTTATTTGTTTTTCAAAAACAAGTCGTTATAAAGAGTGTTTATTTTTATTTTTACCCTAATATCCAGTGGCACCAACTAGTAGTGCTCTCTATTAGGGCTATATTTAATAACAACCAGACAACCAGGTACATGTTTATCACCGTTTCGTATGGCATTTTATTTTTTATCCGTGAAGGATTAATATTATTTATGTTAATTTTTTTATATTTGTTAGGGAGCGTCCATTAATTACGTGAGGTGTTTTGGGGGGCGAGGGGGTCGAACCCAATCTCACCCAATCTCACGTAGGAGAGAGGCAGGGCTCGGCAAATATCACGTAATTTCAAGCACAGATAACACAAAAAATAAGCCTTTTAAAAAAATCTGAAGTGATTAGGGGGGAGGGGTCGTGCCAAATCTCACGACATTACACCAAGGGGGGAGGGGATCGAAAAATCTCTGGACGGGACTTGAACTCGCAATCTGTCAACCCGGGGCTATGCTTTTATCCAATTAAGCTATATATTATACCAATTATAAAGTGTTTAATATCTTTCGTATTTAAGGGACGTCGTTTTGTTTATTAAGGTACTTATACTTAGTATCGAATGTTAATAAATGTGTAAATTCTCCATTAAAACCACTTCAACTTTACCCGGATTGCTTGTTACCGGGTCATTGAATACGTCCCTCACACCACGGTCAGCATAAACACAATTCTTCCCCCGCGCTTAGGTACTTGAAAACACTCTGAATTTTGAGTACCTACTTTTAGCAATGTTCGGAATTATTATCCTAACATTATACCTTCCTGCATTTATTGTATAACTGTAGTCAAACATATTGATGTGCTTCCGTATCTTCGCAACATCTTCGCATTAATGGTGAAAATAAAACAATTTGAAGTCGATTTGTTTAAATAAATTGCTATAATATAAGGTGTTTCACTTATTAGACGCATAATCAGACCATGAAACTGACCAACTATCTTTATTAGACTTACAAGGACAGCCGACTTTTTTTTCGCGGTTTCATTGTTGGTCCCGTAGTAGTTGTTCAGTTTGATGTTCTGAAGAACACCTTTAAGTAAATGTCCTATTTAATTTTACATCCTGTATAAAAAACACCTGTATAAATCGAGACTGTTTTTTCAAATCTTACCTACTACGAAGTACGCTACTACGCGCTACGCGATGAATGGTGGGGAGTGCTACGAGCTAGCCGCGTAGCTCGTAGCACTTTACTACGCACTTTATTTTATTTCCCACCTCCATCCGTAGAAGCATGAATCAATAAAATTATTTTATTTTATTTTATGGTAATCGATTAGAGGCACAAGTTTCCTTGCGTATTTTATTCAATTTTACCGTTTTAGAGACATATCAAACAAGCTATGAGCGTACACCTTAGACTAATTATATCGGGACGCGTAACCACGTGTCATTCTACTAACAAACTTTCTGCCACTTTTTGCGGGGGGCGAGGTAACATGTTATCCGCAACTTTGGATTTTATTCCCTACGACTTTAGATTCTAATTTTGAATGTTCCAAATCATGAAAAGTAGTCTCGTGTAAACCCCAAACGTTCTAAGTTCAAAATTATTGTTTCGCTATTATAGGCTGTCTCGTTTAGTGATAAGGTATAAAATTGGGTGTAAATGCGCTAGATTAATTGATCTAATACCGTGGCAGAGGGGAAATGCTACCGCAAGGCCGGTCCGGATATAATTAGTCTAAGGCGTACACTTATGCAATTTCACGAGGAATCCCTAATATTATAAATGGGAATGTAAGTTTGTTTGTTAGGCTTTCACGCGAAAACTACTTAACTGATCATCATGAAACTTTGAACACATATTCTTAGAGGTATTAGAAGTAACATAGGATACTTGGGGTTTTCCAAATTCCATCGCGGGCAAAAGCTAGTAATGAAATACATGAATACCTGGAAATCCCAAATATCAAGGAGGAGTTCAAAAAGTTTTGTATGATGAAATAAAAAGCTCAAGGTCAAGGGACAAACTAATAGATTAGCCAGAAATCTGTGCAATCATAATCAGAAGACACGGCTTAAGAGGTGGCATATACTGGATCTCGAATTGAGATAGTGAAAGAATGGGCTTGGGGCTTAATGAAGAATCACCCATAGTAGAAACTCACGAGCAGCAGAGAAACAATATGATTATGGCCATCGGTGGCCGATTGCAGATAAAATCAGTGAAATAAAAAAAAAACGATTTCGCAACTGCACTAAACCGCAACGACGTCGCAACTCAATCGCTGCGATTGTACTGGACGTTATCGCCACGATTCCGACGCTAATTGATCTCAGAAATATCGCAACGATATGAAAATGAAAAAAAAAATGAAAAATATTTTTATTTCAACATGCATAACAGACTAAGATAACAGAACAGGAAATGATGCAATTAGAATTAAAATCTAATGTGTCCGGATCTTAACTATGCATGCTGGCATGATATATTTATAGGCTTCGCTAGGTTAACATTGGTCCCCTCACAAGGCAAGCCTGGAAATTGGGGTCCCAGAAAATTTAAAAACATTACAAGAACACAGGTTTCCTCGAAATAACAGCTTCGGGTCTAAATAAACATTGTAAGAATTGGTAGTGTACCATATAGTGACCAATCTGAATGATTGGACATCTAACAGGTAAAAGACTATAGACTTAAATAATTATTATAATTTATAATACAAAGTAATATCTCAGTGATATCGCGGCGATGTTAGGGCGGAATTGTGAGGATATCGTTCCGTCAACGCTTACGCTCAAGAATCGCCTGTGTGGTCTTATTACCGGGAACAAAAAAATAAATTAATCCTTTAAGAAATGGTTTACGACCGCGATACTAAGGAATATAACTCAACTTTTTTTGAATTACCAAAATTTTGATACAATTTTGCTTCACCAAAAATACAAATATAAAGGTAAATAAATGTAATGTTATGTAACTTAAGTAGTACTTAGAAAACGTTCACAAACAAAAAGAATAACGTTGCCCCAGGCACTGAATTCAATCAAACCCCAACTAGATGTGCTCTTATTGGAAACCAATTCTATTAATATTAAAGCAAAAAACATCCACTACATTATGTATTTAGTAACTACGTTTAATATTGTAGATAGATCCGACGAATAAAGCTCAGCCGTGTTTTATTCACTACACAAAATTTACAGTTCAGTTTTAGGGTTCAAGACCCAAAAGGTGCCAAACGGGACCCTTTTACTAAGCCTACGCTGTCAGTCCGTCCGTCCTAACTCTATTATTATTATAATATATTATCTAAGCCTGTGCCACTTAGACCATCGCTGGTCCTTTGTGATCGCCCTTTTTAGAGTTCCTTACCAATCCCCACTGCGGCCAGAAATGAAATCGTAGGTAGGTTTTTGGTCGGAACGGTTTGTATTTCATCTGGTGTCAATACCAGCCTACCAAGATGAGTACTGCGTTCGTACATCAGGGGGCCACAGTCACTTAGGAGGTGCAGAGGAGTTTCCATCTCGTCCTTGCAAAATCTGCAGCCGATTTCCAATCGTATCACTAAATTTCAGTGTATTCTAACTCTAAAGGAGTCTGTATCTTTTGAAACGTAATAGGAAGTGAGTTAAAATTATCACAGAATAACTTGTGTTTTTATTTTCGATTCGCTGACAAATAATTAAAAAAAATTGTTTTCTGCATACATGAAACGTGATTTTTTTCAAGTTTTTTTGTTTTTGCTCTATCGTAAAAACGACAATACATGCAAAAGTCAAACTTGATGTGATTGTAGAGCATACTCTAAGATAAAACAAAACATAATAAAGACCGGCCAAGTGTGTGTCAAGCTCGCGCTAAGGATCCCGGCGAAAACAAAAATTTTCGATAATTATTGTATAGTGTTGCGGAACCCTCCGTGCTTTAATCGGACTCGCACGTAACCGGCCTTTTATATTATTTTTGTTTGTTCATAAAATAGAACAGACATTTCACATTAAACGAACGGTCTTTAAAAAATAAAGCACAGAGAGAACCTCGACAGAGCATATAATACATTTTAATGGTACTAGTTAACACCTCCTAACTAGACGTTTTAATTAAATTTCTTCGGTGTTACAATTTAGCCTCGTCCGTGTTATAAAAAGTAATGTTAATAAGATCCGACCTCGGGTTTTACGCGGGACGTAAATCAGGCCTCTTTTCATTTTGGCAGAGGTGGCTGTTCATTTCTTTTCCTCCCCGTGAGGAATTAAACTTGTCTATGGGTAATTGTGAGCTTCCTTCCAGCTATAAAAATTAAAAGATGCCTTTCATTAAAGTGTGCAAGCATTTGTTATTATTAAAGCGTTGTTTTCTTACGACCAAATAAATAGATAAATTCCTTGTCCGTGTGGTTCATACCGGTGGAGAATAGCACCATCCCATTTCCTCCCGTGGGTATCGTAAAAGGCGACTAAGGGATCTACCGGAAAATGGGCAGCAGCATCCTCTGAGTACACACATTCAATCCAACTGCGATCGCCAACCCGCCTGCCAAGCGTGGCGATTACGGCAAATCCCCCAAATTTGGGGGAGGCCTATGTCCAGCAGTGGACGGCTGATATGATGATGATGATGAAATAGATAAATTAGTCTTAAAACCTGGTTGACTAAATTAAGTACCTAAACGAAAAACCCTAGTAACACTTTGCTAGTAATATTTAAAAGGGTGGTTTAGATTAAACCATCGAACTGAACAATAGGTACACAGGATCCTTTTTTATATGCGAACACTTTTTAAGGGGATGATCAGACCATCAAACTGAATAACTTTCTATGGGACCCAGATCGAAATAGCGAAAAAAATCAGCTGTCCCATAAATTTGGCTGAAGTAGGTTTGCAATTTTATATGGAACACTGATTTATTTTTCTTCAGTTTGACGGTCTCATCATCCCCTTAAAAACCCTATTAAGGTATATAAATAACTGAGAAATATTTATATTTATGATAATTATTAAACGGCAATAGATCTCTTAAAAAACGTTTTTAATTTATCTTTCTACATACTTACTCTATTCTACATATTTAAAATCAAAAGTACAATTTACAATCTGACTTTGGTTATGTGTCTGTAACATTTGCACTTCAGAGAAAATATAGCTCTAAAAGCGAACGTATTTTAACTAAAACATGTAGCTAGCAGAATGTAGTGGCAAAGGACTCGGGACTGCTATAAAAACACGAACCAAATGTGCTCGTAATGCACATTTTATTCTTTTTAAACCTAGCTGGAACAAAATAGACTTATTCGTATCCATCCAAGGTGGAAAAGCAAATATACCAAGCAGCCAAGCTCACCTAATTACGCGCCAACATAAATTTCAATGTAGCACCGAGTCGAATTTAACGGGAGTCTTCAATCTTCCACATCGCCTAACTCGAGGTCACAACTCAATTTTATAGGAGTAATCGTTTATCGGGATCGGCTGGAAACTTTTGTTAGGAAGTAACCCTAATACTCACTTATTGTTGTAAGTCTGTGATTCAATCGCTCGATTTCGATTATGTTTGGTACTATACCAAAAATGAACAAACGAATAACTTTCACTATCATGAAGTGATGAGTGTTTGTCCGTCAGTCTGTCACAGGTGATTTGCTCTGAAGCAGAAAGTTTATGAGACGTAAAGTTGAAAATTGAAGTAGAAATAGAAAGTGGATAGTATTCTGAATGTTTTATGCATAATGCATATCGAAAGTTTACGGCAGAGCTTTTATTTATTTTCAATATATACATTAACATGTTACAAAAAATATACTTTGTACATAATAGGTAAGTAGGTATTTTTTATTCAAAATATGTTGTTGTTGTTTGAGATTCCGGCCGCATCTACAACATTAAAACTTTTGAGCGCGGCGGTTTAAATCAAACTTTGATCTAGATCGGATGCGGTGGTAGCAAGTGGTAGAGTCAAAAAATATGACTTCGAAGACTTCTTGATGAGAGTTTTTGGAATTTTGAATAATCGCAAATAAAATTGATGACTTATAAAATAAACGTTTTAGTATTTAGACAATCATCATCATCAATCAGCAACATTAAATATGGTCTCAAATAACCGGCTTTTTGAAAAGAAATTATAGAAACATTATTTTTGAATCCGATCCCAGAAATGGGCATAAGTGCGATTTTTGAAAATCATACGAGCGACTTGACAGTAGAAAATGTCAAAATTACTATGGAGATTATGCATCTTTCTAATGCCAAGTCGCTCGTATGATTTTTAAAAATCGCACTTCAGATAGCGTGACTGTAATAATACTAATAATAGTCTGAAAATATTTGTATTATTGTTATAAGTACAACGTGTTAATGAATAAGCGCAAAACCTCATACACCCCTACTGATTTATAATAAAATAATTAGATTGAAACAATTATTTCATTATTTTGATGGTTAACATTTAAAGATATACGCATTTTAAATTTTGAGGCAAAAATGATTTGTTATCATTTCAGCAATGAATGAAAGCGCTAACGTACTCATGGATACATTTTAAGAATCTAGTGGTAGTATTTAGGAGGGTGAGTGTGCCCGTGCGGTGGGTTGAGATCGATTTCAGTAAATTTTAAAATTTACAAACAAATTAATTAATATTTTGAAAAAATTACCTATGTTGAAACCATGATAATTCGATTCTGCTCTCGATTCTAAACAAACTACTTTCTAGTTCTACTTTAATTCATTAACACGTTTTATAATAAAATAATACGCTTCTTTATTTAGCTGGCTATACATAGATATCCACTTATATCACCACAAGAATTAAGTCTGTATAATTACGTTCCTAATAGGCATGAATCTGTAACGGATTATCGTAATCCCAAACATACGCGCAGACGATTAAATAATAAAGCCGCTGCGATAATCTAGATTATGTTGTACTACAGATAAAATAAATACCTATTACATTATTTACACTGTGTTGTCAATTTACACATGACACACTTTACCTTCACAAAAAATCATTAGGTGCCCTATTCATTTCTCCAAGCATTTCAATTCAAAAGACTATGTTGCATATACGGCGTGTTGTTTAGCGAGGGAACACAAACTCGTCGTTGCATCTCTTTACAAGAGTTAGTTCTTTTTATACGTCGAGACGGAGAGGGTCGTCGCGTCGGCGTCGCTGTGAATATCACATCGAGTCGAAGCAATTAAAAGTTGCTAGCCTGCCCGGAACCGGTGTACAAAGTCCGTCCATTTATTGTGATACAGTTTATCTATTAACTAGGTACTTTAGGAATACAGTTTTGTAAGCCCAAAGATTATTTATGTGTGTCGTACCTAAATTCATAAATTGCATTATAATGGAAATAGAACAGGTATAGGATCGGTGTTATTTAGCAGGACAATGTATTTGCAATATGCTTGCTTACCTACATGTGAACTTACTTAGTACCTAAATGTTCATATTTTTTTAACATTGTCACACAAAATTATCTAGTCACAATATTTGAAGTACCTTTTGTTATGATGACTATATAGAAAAAGTGTAAAAATGTTTAGATTCATTACAGCAATGTATCTATAAAGGGTGTAACAAAACACCCTAATAATATTCAAAGGGATGGCTTAGACAATCAAACTGAACAAATTTGACTATGGAGCCAACATCGAGAAAAAATAAAAAAGATCTCTGCTAAATCTGCTGTTTCATACAAAACTGCAGTACTTACTGGTGACTCAATTGATATATGGTAGAATAGATTTTTTTTTTACTTTTTGTCCGTAGTAAAAGTTGTTCAGTTTGATGATGGTCTTAACCACGTCTATAAATAATGCTATAGTGTGTCACACCCTGTAAAGTAATCAAAGATTCTTTATATTTATTTTAAACTAGCTTTTGCCCGCGACTTCGTCCGCGTGGAGTTTGGAAAACCCCAAGTATCCTATGTTACTTCTAATACCTCCAATAATATGTGTACAAAGTTTCATGATGATCGATTAAGTAGTTTTCGCGTGAAAGCCTAACAAACAAACTTACATTTACATCTCATCTCATCTCACTAATATTATAAATGCGAAAGTTTGTGACGATGTTTGGATGTTTGGATGTTTGGATGTTTGTGTGTTTGTAGCTCAATCACGCCTAAACGGCTGAACGGATTTAGATGAAATTTGGCATGCAGATAGAATGTGTTCTGGATTAACACATAGGATACTTTTTATCCCAGCAATGGGTTACTGTGGGACTCTGTGGGATTATTTCCAATGTTTTATCATGCTCTCTAGCGCCGACTTGACGCTGACAGATGTATTTGGGTAGATTCCAGTAGTAAATAGTGGTTGCTTTTTTCAACACTTTTCTCAAGAGCTGTGTAGCGTAGTTGGGAAATGGTCGGATTTTCGCGCAAGAGGTTGGAGGTTCGATTCTTGGGTGAGATTTTATCCATTTTTTAGCGGATTTGACAGAAGCAGTTTGCTGACCTTAATAATATCCTGAGATTAGATCAGATCCAATTTTAGGACAGTACGTTTTCTTTGGCTTTTTTCTTATTTTAATAGGTACATACATTGTAGTGATCCCAAGCAAGCACGGCTTTTTATTATGGAAACATTACAACAACGGCACAAACATAATAATGTCCATGACCGAACCGGGATTCGAGCCCAGGACCAGGACCCTGGTTTGGCAGTCCGGCGTGATTAGATCAGATCCAATTTTAGGACAGTACGTTTTCTTTGGCTTTTTTCTTATTTTAATAGGTACATACATTGTAGTGATCCCAAGCAAGCACGGCTTTTTATTATGGAAACATTACAACAACGGCACAAACATAATAATGTCCATGACCGAACCGGGATTCGAGCCCAGGACCAGGACCCTGGTTTGGCGTCCGGCGTGGTAACTATTGCACCAAACGGGTCGTCAAATATAAAAAAATACTCTTTCTTTTAACCTTTTTTAAAGTTATTGTAGTACGTTTTCATCTTAATAGATGGCGTGAGGCGTATTTTAAAAGCAAGTGTGTAACAATAAAATTAGGCTAGCAGGAGCATAATTTAGTTGATTAAATTCCTGATCTCTAAGTTCATACATTTCGACCATACTTGCACTTACTCGTAACTCACGCTCAAGGCGTCTCAGAAATTAGGTCTTAAAGATTTGATTGTAAAGTAACTTAGCGGGTGAATTAAAAAATAATTAAATAAATAACGCTCACAGTCACATACATTGTAATGATCCGAAGCAAGCAGTATAGGCTTTTTATTATAGAAACCATACAACAACGGCACAAACATATTACATCCATGACCGAACCGGGATTCGAACCCAGGACCCTGGTTTGGCAGTCCGGCGTGGTAACCATTACACCAAACGGGTCGTCAAATATTTTTCTTTCTTTTAACCTTTTCTAAAGTTATTGTAGTATCGTTTTCATCTTAATAGATATCATTAGGCGTATTTTTAACTCTAGCAGGAGCTTACAAATTGATTAAATACATCTTTGTAAGTAAGTATAATGGTAATTTGAGCCCAATCTGCGCCAATTCTACGGTATAATAATTTAGTTGCAGAAAATTTTGCCAAATGTTCGGTAATTGTTTGATTTTCGGTTCAATTATGATTCCTTGAGGATTTGTGTAGCTTAACTATAGAACATCAATCTACCACAATCTATGAAAAGATAGGTACCTACTTATCAAAAAAGTCCTTATAACACCACAGTTTGGTAATGTGCCTAGGTACTTTCATAATAGCTAAGTAAGGTTAGAGATTTACAAATGTGGCTTGAAAATAATTCTTTTAGCAAGTTGACCATTTGCTTGCTAGAATATTATCGTTCTAGCTCTTGCCTCCACCATTGTGCACTAGCCCGCGTGGTAGAGTATCCTCTATCATCATCATCATCTCAGCCGATGGACGTCCACTGCTGACATAGGCTTCCCCCAAGGATCGCCATAACGACCGGTCCTGCGCTGCCCTCATCCAACGTTTTCCCGCTGCTTTCACCAGGTCGTCGGTCCACCGTGTGAGGGGCCTACCCACGCTGCGCTTTCCGCTTATCCTCTATCCTCTAACGTTTATTTGTGAGTGGAGGTCTGTGATCCGCAGTGGGTCGTAAGATGATTATTATGCTGCTCGACACAAATAAAACACTGATAACCGACGAATAGTAGAAAAATTCAAGTGATGGATCTGTGAATGACTTTTTTTTTATACCTTCATACTTACTTTCTGATTTTGATTCAGCTTAAGTTCATGACTATTATCCTATTCTTATCCTATTATGGGGGCTGGCAAGCCAGCAACACATCAACCCAATGTTATCTTTTGTGTATTTATTTTCTTCACCATTGAACAACGTGGAAAATGAGAGAGGCAATAGCGTTCAGGGGAAGAAACCTGTAATCTCCCAGTTTTGAATAACCATCTTTCAGGACACATACGTTTAGCCACCAAGACAGCGCAGTCACACAGTATAAATGTTCCATGGTTTCCTCTTCCTCTCCGCACGCTCGGTAACTGGGATCTAGAGTGAGCTTTATCGTGCCTGTGAGGCGTAGTACCCGGTGAGGGCTCCGACGATAGCACGAGCTTTGCTCCTGCTGTTGTTCAGTATGAACTGTGGGATTCGTGGTGTTATATTGCTGATGAATTTCCTGCAATGTTGCAGACCCGAGAAGCCAGAGCATTCTAGCATGTGTATTTTATCAGCCCATTTCTTAATGGCCATTTTAATTTTACATGCCTGGGTTTCTAGACTTGGTTCTGACCATGACCTTCATGACCCTTAGACGAGACATGAGACAAAATCACATGTCCACGCAGGCGAAGTCGCGGGCAACAGCTAGTTTATAATATTAGGGATGTAGGTAGCCGTCGTAGTACCTCCACATTTAAAATAAATGTTTATATTAAATCTGTAAATTGAAAAAGGTGCGTGGCACAGAGTAGAGAAACCATTTATAAGTATTTCAGCGAACATTTCTCAGTAATACAACATTGATCGCAAACTATAGATACATTCTTTCTTTGATTTATGCATGGGCTACTACAATACACAGTTATTGGCTCGAACCTCTCAAAATGGAATAGGAAACGTACCTATACTGACTTCGTAAGGTAAATACAAACAGTTCCAATATTGTTGGACGCTGCTGTACAATAGAGTTTACACGTTATGGTCCAACGAGTACCTTTTGTGCCCAGTTTCTCCCTGTTTACAGTCTGGTCCTTTCTCACCCCGTTTATTGATTACCGTCATTCATTTAATGACACGATACAATCAATTTGCAGATAAACAAACACAGAAATGACATCGTCAGTAAAGTTTGCAGGTACGGTTTAACCACAGGACGCGTCGGACGAAATGATCACGAATTGAATTGATAAATGCCAAATGGACTATTTGGATTAATTGTATGTTTTTTGGTAATAATAGTTTTTCGTTTTCATCGGTAGATAGTCATAATTATGTTCACACGGCGACAGATCAACCTACCCATAGTTCGACCTTATGTCCATGAACATAGAGTTCAACTATAAGTTGATCTGTCACCGTGTGTACAATGCTTAATGGATGGGTGATAGAGCTGTTGATAATGAATTATTATAATTGCTGACCTCTTTTTTAACTATAATATATGATATATTATGTCTTATACCGAAAAAGAAAATATTCTTTCAGTTCAAGAAGAAACGTTCCCCCTACTCTTAAAAGGTAGTTCTCCCCCAAACACCCCCTCTTTTAGGGTTCCGTACCTCAAAAGGAAAAACTGGACCCCTACAGGTGTTGTTCGACTGTCTGTCTGTCCTGTCGGTCAAGCAAGACCCTTTTTCTCAGGAACACTGTACAGGAGAAGTAAAATATATGTAATTAATACCAAATAAGGTCTAAGGTCCCATGGAAGTGTAAAAAATTTAAGCTTCTAAGGCAATGCGATCAAAAGATACGCGTATTTTATGTCATACTAGCTTTTGCCCACGACTTCGTCCGCGTGGAGTTAGGAAAAACCCAAGTATCCTATATTACTTTTAATACCTCCAAGAATATGTGTACAAAGTTTCATGATGATCGGTTAAGTAAGAAGAACAAACAAACTTACATTCACATTTATAATATTAGGGATTTTGTTACTCGCTACTTGCAAATCAAAACCGTTAACCTAAAATCATGACATTTGGAAATGAACCGTGGTATCATAGCTCAAGTAAAGGAATCTATCCGAAAATTGTTAATTTGTAGTTACATCACATAATAAAATATTTTTTTCGATCACAAACTTACATTTTCGGTTGATGTAGACCGGTGTATGGGAGAACTTTTTTCACTGCAAAGTTAAGTTTTTCCTTCACAATTATGTTTGTACGGCGCCCTGAGGGCGCAGAACCAACTCGCACCTAACCGGTTTTTTTCTGAAATGTTACCTCTACGTGCTACTACCCGTGGTCAGAGGTCGCAACCTAAGAATAAAATAAATTTATACTTATTTAGAGTGTACCTAGGTAACGTATCCCGAAATGAATCGTTACTTTTAGTAAGGTAAAAGAAACAATAAGAAAAGGTAGCTACATAATTAATCACTTATGTAACTTGATATAGGTATAAACCTATGACTTTATCTATTTCACCTTGGAAGCTTTTATTATCTTCGTACTTTTCCATTTAACTTTTCTGTTGTGATCCATCCATCAAACTATAACGTAACTTTCTGAATTATTGGCGAATTGGGAGTAACTTGTACCTTTGTAGGTACGTAAGGTACTTTCCTGCTTTTAATAATTTACCGAGATTATAAGGGGAAGCATAATTAGTTTACTATCCTAAGAATAATATGTACTATCGAAATGCGTCTTTTTATTTTAGAATTCGAGAGAAAACGGAGGAGTTGCTCAACAGTGAATCGCCAACGGCTGACATATCGACGGGTTCCGGGCTATTTGTTTTAAGCGACATCCTGGCCGATATTAAGTTATATACATATTCGGAATCAGCTGATTTTTCTGCGTCATTTGAGCTCGGTTTCGTGGCGATCTGAGCACTTTTGCTGGCCTGATTCTTAACATTTAGCCTGACACTGAAAAAAATACCTATGTCCACTTAAATCATTTTTCTTGAAACTATAAATCACAGTCTAGGTCGCTTGAATCATTTAGCCTGTTTCTTAATAAAAGACCGTAGAGGGAATTTTGTATTAAACGACATTTATCTCTGATAATAAAACCTTTAAAGGAATAATATCTTAACTAAATTAAGCGGAATCGGTATTAGCTTAATTTTTAGTAAAAGCCTGATAATTTACAAGTTATGATTTTTTTCCGAAAACAGAAACTTTAAATCTCTCTCCTGTAAAGTTCCAAAAATGTCGCTTAAAACAAAGAGCCCGGAACCCGTCGATATAATAATAATTCGTACAGTGGTACTTTATTTTTGTACATTACAAATTACTGAATAGGTAGGTATAATAAATGCAGAAGACACATAGCTTGACGGTAGGTACCTATTTACTTATAAAATTCGCAACATGATTATTTTCTAGATCACTAAGAAGATAGAAGTCTTACATTGTGCGCTCCATACAAAATTTCGTGCTATTTTCAATATTAACTAAAGAACATCCTCAGTTTTAGTATGGGAAAAAGGCTAACAAAAAAATGTTAGCGTATTAGTTGACGTACTTATAGTTATGGAATTCATGTCGATTTGTTTCTCATAATCTCTAGATTATAGTGGTAACATTAGCTATACCTTATCTACACGGAGTGTCGCGTAATCGCCGTTGGCGCACATCGTGTCTTGGTAAAATATGTTGAGTTTTTTTATTATTATTTTCGTGTTAACATCTAAGACGTTCCTATATGTACACGCATTGCTTTACATGTGCCGTTTTAACCGGAAAAAAGAATCTTAGCAAAAAAGTCAACACGGTGCATTTTTTATATTTATTTCGTGATTCCATTTGCATTTTTACCAAATCTATCATCTGATTACTAAATAAAATAAATAAATTATGTATTTAGAGTGTAATGTCATGAATAAACGTTACCGTTTGGTGGACCTACAAAAAGTTGACTCCTTTCCGTTACAATTTATATTGTTTCAAAGTTAACAGTGACTCGATGATTTCCATACAAATCTTAAATTAATCCTAACATTGAAACTATATATTTTAAAGGAAATCTGAAAATATTTTTCTATCGAGAGTAGGTATAGTTGGAATTATAATATTGTGGTATTTGGTGCGTTGACTATATCACATAGCACGATGCGGGTATTATCAGATATCATTGATTAATATGACATCTGCATTGAATCAGGTATTATATTATGTCTATGTCGAACTGCGAAGGAATGTCACATATTCGAATTCTGATGGTATTTAGTGTGGTGGCACTAACTGTGAATATGTGGACAGAGATGTGCTACTAATGAACAGACTTTAATTGATCCTACTTAGATTTATAATTGGTTGTATCGAATAGGTAGGTACTATCAACATCTCAGCAGATGGACGACCACTGCTGGACATAGGCCACCCCGAAGGATCGCCACTGCGCGCCCTATAATCTTGCCCTGCAATATTCAATTATAATTTATCTAATTATATCAACAAATAGTCAAAATCCAGATCAAAAAACTACTTTACATAATTTTGTTTTATTTATTATCAAAATATTAGCACGTAACAAAACAACACTTCCTAAAACAAATATCTTCGCTACGTGACCGTACCTTAATTACTCCCTACAAAACCGTATTTTTATCTACCATCGATCAGAAGATAAATTTGCATTCATAAACCCACCCTCAAAAGAGATAAAACAACGAAATCTTAAGGACTTCATTTAAAAAGCGGCCTTTTATATTAGAGGATTATTAACTTTAATTGGTTTCAGGAACTGCTGTGAAATGAACGCCTATTGTGCGATTTTCTTTTGAAACTGTATATCTTACTTATTCAAAGTATTTAAGCTTTACCTATACTGTACCTTCTTATAACAATTATTAAAGTTAGTACTTTCGAGCTTTCGGAATTCAGGAAAGTTAAGTTAAATACAGGTCATCGGTCCATCATACAACCTGTTTATTAGTACCTAACCACGCTGCGCTTTCCGGTACGCGGTTTTCACTCGAGAACTCTTCGGCCCCATTGGCCATCGGTTCTGCGAACAATGTGTCCCGGCCATTGCCTCTTTAGCTTAGCAATTATTTGGGCCATGTCAGCTACTCTGGTTCCTCTGCGGATCTCTTCATTTCTGATTTGATCACGCAGGGAAACCCCGAGCATAGTATAGCCCTCTCCATTGCCCATTTGGAGACTTTCAGCCTTTTTATGGGCCCTTGATGAGGCCTTTTGATGGGGGCAGCGCATAGGACTAGTCGCTGTGGCGATCCTTGAGGGAGGCCTATATCGAGCAGTGGACGTTCATTGGTTTAGCTAGATGATGATGAATTAAATAGAGCCTGCACCATATAGTGAAGCATCATATAAATGGACGGAGAGGATAAAAAAATCACACATGTCAGATCTCTATCATGAATCATGATTATAAATGAATTCCTAGTCGATTTCGACTACGGCGACTGCAAATCTTTACAGAAAAGCAGCAAAATATTTTGTTGTGCATAAGTGTACGCACTAAACACATGCACTCTCTCATTCTTACCCTTTTATGTCTGATGGAACGGTAGACCGATACGATCAGGGGTGGGGTCAGATTAGTGGCTATATAACTGGCAGCTAATACACGGTTTGGATGTCAAAGATGTGTAAGGCGCCTGAAGGAATTATAATCAACTCTTACGACACCCGACTGGGTTGGTTGGTGCCTAGTTTGGTGCTATTTGAAGCAAGGCACCACATACGGCATTATCATATTGCCAACGTGACAGCAGCATTGTTTAGATTACACCAAAGACAGAGATTGCAAAAAAAATCCTTCCTAAAGATAATCTATTTATATTATTATTATCTATTTATTGTTTCAGATTAAAAAGAAGAAAGAAAATAGTGACCATTTTACTAACATGTAAGTATGCATACCCTCATTCATTCAAATTAGCTATGCAGAGGTTTGTAGATTGAGGGTGGCGGGCGGGGATCATTTCACGCAATTTAGGTTAGATAGATTAGATACCTACTCAAATACGTATCAGATGAACCTACACCTATAGAAATTACCTATAGAAAGTGAGCACCTTTACTGTCATAACTAAACTACCCTAAGGTATCGAATAAAATCATAGTAAGTACCTAATTAAGTAATTTGCGCGTAGGTTGAATTATGATCTTTACCAAAATCTTATATTATTCTTTATTTTATCTCTACATTTTTTGCAAAGGTAATATCTATGTTTTAATGAACCGACATTAAAATTGTATTACTTACAGTTTTATTATAGAATAGATCTATAGCTTTGGTGGTATTGATAAAATGTCACAAATAAACATTTAGTTCCTTCCTTACCCACCTTCGTAACCATTGCAATAAATTTGAATGAAATACAGTACCGTCTACTATCCTATGTCACGGAGAAAACATTAATGTTTCCCGCAAAAGGGATTAAAATTGGTCCATAGTGATATTTCACTACGTAAAATACACACAAAGTCCCGCGAACCAAGCCATTTTCACACAAGTTACATAGCTATAAGAACTCCGTTAACGGACCTCTTAGGTGGAACAAACTGTAGGTGGAAAGTCCTTGCCTCCATGTCAAGACTGAAGTGGCTTCCATCTACGGGAGTTTCGTAGTCACTAACAATGTATAAAGACAACATGATGTATGATATTATGTCATAACAATGTTGTCTGACAAATGTTGAACAAAACAGTGAATTGAATGTTTCACTTGTCTAGTAGAGTGCGATGGGATGCAATATGATATGATAGACTTGTGCGGAGTCTTGATACCTGTATGTCTAGTATGATTTCTCTACACGCGCGCGACTCGCCTTCGCTGCATACAAAATAACCTGTTCCCGCGCTTTTCGGAGAGCGCAAGCCGCGCTTGCCGCGACTTGTAGTATGGAAAAAAATAGAGTCGCGCGCGTGTAGAGAAATCATGCTAGACGCTCTGCTCTTATAGGGATACTGTTTACAGTCAAATATGTATTCGTGACAGTTTCGTCATTAGCTCAAAATGAGATAGAACCACAAGAAGAAGTTAAAATTTGTAACGAATTCTTATTTGTAATTATTTGGGTTCTCGTAAACAAAAGACAAATCTGTCTACTCTTACTCTTCTTCGCTTGCTCCGAAAAGCTAGGTACCTAACTATAGAAACTTTTTCAAAAGTCATAGTGAACGAAGTAACTAACAAAAGCTCTAGGTTCATTACCTTTAAGATATTTAATTAAACATACCTATCAACACCTACAGCAGTAGGTAGGTAGGTAGGTAGGCCTGTTCATGGCAGATCAAGCTTCAGAAACATTCGAATTCTCCTTTTTTCTCCCTCAATTTTCGCAATAAGTAAAATTTTGTTTTTCGTTAGCACGTAGGTATTTTATAGCTGCATGTGCGGTATTAATTTGTAAACACAATTCGAAGTCGACAATCAACGAACTTTCCAGTAATTTACGAATATAAATTGAACTTCAATGAACAGTAAAGTTGTCGAATCTAGAAGAGTTGTCGTTTATTTAAATAATGTGTTCGAAAGAAGATTAACCACCACGTTAAACAGTGTAGATGTAGAGTCGATAGTGTAAAGATTCTTTTTTTTTCTCACTGGTTATAGTGTCATGTGAACTTATAAAAGGATAATCGCTAGACAAATGATCGCCCAGAAGACAAGGAGAGATTATCCAATAGAGAGTCCCTCGCTTCATTCCGGCTGAACTTAATCCTAACTTTTCAACATGAGGGTATAATAATGTACCTATACATACAGATAATAGATCCAAAAGATTAATTCTTGTATATAGGATCCAATCATAATATGCTGACACTTTTTAAGGGGATGATAAGAGCGTCAAACTAAACAACATTCTTTAAATGGAACCAACATCGAAATCGTGAAAAAAATAATCTGCTGTTCTATACAAAACTGCAAACCTACTCGAGCCAAAAGTACAACAGTTTTTCTTTTCACGATTTTGATGTTGGTCTCATAGAAAAAGTTGTTCAGTTTGATGGTCTGATCATCCCCTTAAATTATAGAGTTTTAATAGAGATGATCAGACCATCACTGCTGAACAACTTTTTATATGGGACAAACGTCGGAGTCACGAAAAAATCTGCTATCCCATACATTTGAGTAGAGTCCGTCCATACTGCAGTTTTGTATACCTACGTATTTGTATAACAGCACATAACTTTTCCGCGATTTCGAATTTGGCTCCTTAGTGAAAGTACA
Source organism: Agonopterix subpropinquella (assembly GCA_922987775.1). Lineage (NCBI taxonomy): Eukaryota > Metazoa > Arthropoda > Insecta > Lepidoptera > Depressariidae > Agonopterix > Agonopterix subpropinquella. Next base: position 13,849,514 of record OV277701.1, on the reverse strand, counting down.
CAAGTTTATTATTATTATTTATTTAGTAGTTCAGTTTGAAGGTTCGCAGCACTCACTGAAGTATTACTAGGGTGTTTTGTTAGACCCTGTATTTTCAGCGTCAATTCATTAAAATATACCGCAATGGCTGCTCGTCAACGTCACAGGTTGAGGCTTTCGTTGTGAATAAATTGCTGTCTACCTGGACCTTTATCACGAGATTATGTGCTCAGTGATGACACGTTATCTTTTATATTTCGTGTTATGACGACACCATGCTTAAGAGATTAAAATTGATGTTTGGAAACATTGAAAAATATAAACATGAATATAGGATTAATACCTATGAAATGCTAATTTTGTTTATAGAGTTCTACATAAAATATATGAAGGTAGGAGTACGTTCGATATTAGTAGTTGTTTTTCAAAATTCTAAAAAAGTTAAGTAAAATTATTCTTTTCAATTTATTTCATTATATTTTATACAACGTGTCAATAATTAACGCAAAACTAGAAAGTAGTTTGTTTAGAATCGAGAGCAGAATCGAATTATCATGGTTTCAACATAGGTAATTTTTTTCAAAATATTAAATAATTTGTTTGCCAAATTTTTAATTTACTGAACCCGATCTCAACCCACCGCACGGGCACACTCACCCTACTTACTACCAAAACAAGATTATAAAAATGTATGCATGAGTACGTTAGCGCTTTCTTTCAGTGCTAAAATGAAAACCAATAATTTTTGCCACAATAAAATGTGAATAACTTTAAATTTTAACAATAAAAATAATGAAATTATTGTTTCAATCTAATTATTTTGTTATCAGTTGGGGTATATGAGGTTTTGCGCTAATCATTAACACGTTTTATAACCTAAAAAATATAAATAGGTAGGTACATGAACGATGATCACTTTCAGTCTACAGCGAAGCAACTAAATAGGATTTAATTAGGTAGTTACGTACACTTCTTTCTGTAGGTAAGTATGAGTATTAAATTATGTATTGTGCTCCGATTTTTTGTTTATTGTATACCTACTAAAGTTTACTTAATTTATTGATTGAATCTTTAGTAAAGGTGGTTTCGGTTTGATTCAAACTCATACAAATTGGAAATCGGACGTTGCAATCCCATATCTTGAACAATTAAATCGTTCTAGTCACATAGGGAAAAAATATACCAACCTAATTAATAATTAGGGGGTCATAGGGGCCATATTAGAAATGAAATTGTTAAAATAATAGAAGAGAGAACCGGGTTCCGTTCATTTTCATATTGTGTAACAATGTAATAGAAATACTTAGAATGAGAAAATTGTCACACTAAGCACAACAAAGCTTTCTACTTGAGTTTTGGGATACCAACCGTGTCGTTACGGCAGGTGTAGTGCACTGCGCTGTGATCCACCAGCACAAACAAGGTATAAGCGGTCCATTAGTGTAAAGAAACTTCCTGGAAAACATTCGTGCTCCATGAAATATTGCATTTTGAAAGTACTAGTAACTTAGTTTAATAATAACGAGAGAAACGACATAATTTTATCTTTAAGAAATCTTTCCGGAAAAGTCGAGTACTAATTTGAACAAAGAAAACTGTTTCTTTTAAACCGCAGCTACTAATTGGTTCTGTATTCAGTTGCCAGTCACCTAGAAGAATTTTAATATTACCGTGGCGCGTTGCGGAGAGGTAGGGACAACCCAATTATGGAGGTCCGGGTTCAAATCCGCACGGACAACATGCCATGTACCAATGAGTTTTTCTATACTTAAACTTAATACCGACTGCTCTCAAACGGTGAAGGAAAACATCGTGAGGAAACCTGCATACGCTGAAGAAGAAATTCTGATAAATGACATGTGTGTGTGAAGTCTACCAATCCACATTGGGCCCGCGTGTTGGACTAATGTCCATACCGTCCCTGAGGGCAGGCCTGTGCCCTGCAGTGGGACGTTTGTAGGCTGATGATGATGATGATGACCTTTGGATCACACGCCCAAAAACGCCTTAAATAAGAAGGCGTACATTATGATGGCATCTTATTTTGGGCGTGTAACGTCACTTTGACAGCACTAAAGTCAGCTGTTGGTTTTCTGTCGCTTTTCTTAATCTTATTTTAGAAAGTGACAGGAATAAATTTAGTTAAGTCGTTGCACAGTCCCAATCGGGGCCATTGTATACCTACCTATATTGAGCTTTTTATTAAAATCTAGCTGTTGCCCGCGACTTCGTACGCGTGGACAGTTTATTTTTTCCCCAATTTTCCAATGTTTTTAATAGTTATTCTGCTATTCGGGACGGAGACAAATACAACAAATCAAAAATCATGAAAATCGGTCCAGCCGTTCTCGAGTTATAAGTGTTCGAACAAACCCGACTTTCTTTTATATATATATATAGATTAATAGTTAAGTCAGGATATTGAAACTATTTTATAACGGTCACACTTATCGAAGCATTAATTTATAGGTATAAAATGGAATATTGTTCGTTTTCAGCGGTTAAGATGAAACCGCAGAGCAAAATAATGGTTTGCAAAATAATAATTTTGATGCGAGAACCTTCTATTATTGCAATATTCAATTACAATTTAAAAAAGTAGAACGGCGTATTTACTTTTTATTATTCGGATGCAGGAATGAGATTTGTTTATTTTATTATTGTTAGGTATTAAATCCGAAAATTACACAAACATTAGATGGATGTGGAGCTCCACAAACGATGGCCCATCTCACATCGTGCCCTGCGTGCCCTAACACCTGCACGCAGGAGGAGCTCATGACCGCTAGCGACGGTGCAGTATCGGTTGCCAAATTCTGGCAAAAACTATTTAGCGACTTTGTTGTGTTGAAATCGACACGATAAGCAAGCAAGCAACATTAGATAACATTAAACTTCAATAATTTCTACGTTCATAGAAAAAATACGTTTTCGAATAGGTAAAACGTTTTATCCCGCACAGGGATCCATTCACCCGATAATAAAATCGATGAGCACATTTGCATGGGACAAAGCGCTAACTTTTAATATAGCCTTGTTTCCCGTGCAGGAAGTGAACCGTCATTCTTTTTTTTAACTGAGGCGATTCGACCGTATAATGTATGCTGCGCCGTTTCCTAGTATAGGAAGAAACATACAGAGTCCTTCTTAATATTCAGACCATCAAACTGAACAACTTTCTCTACGGGATCAAGATCGAAACGAAATCTCGAAAAAAAACAGCTGTGCCATACATACCTACACATTTGGCTCAAGTAGGTTTGCAGTTTTGTATGGAAGAGCTGATAATTACCTATGTTTTTCGCGATTTCAATGTTACTACATTGTATATTCTTTCGTTAAATTTTCGAGATTTCGATGTTGGTCCCATAAAGAAAGTTGTTCAATTTGATGGTCTGATGATCCCCTTAAAAAAGTGTCAGCATTTAAGGACCCTGTATAAAGGATGTAATAAACACCATAGTAATACTTATTTATTTACTCTATGGTAATATAATACTTAACCTTTAGCACAGTATAAGAAAGAGTATCTATTACTAGATACCTTTAGGTATGCCGGAACGTGGATCCGCGTGACGAAAACCGACTCGACTAAAATGTATGGGATAGCTGATTTTTTTTATTTTTGCTCTATCTTGGTTTCATAGTGAAAGTTGTTCAGTATTACAAATAGGGTGTTTCGTTACAGGCAGGGCCTGATTAACCCTTAGGCTAATAAGGCTGCAGCGCTGAAATCGTGTCTTCCTATGCACTAATCTAGCATCATTGCATCTACCCTACATATTTCAACTAGAGGCGGCAGGTCCAGGGCGTGCCAAAATGAAGAGTTTGAAAAATAAAATACCTATTGCCACGATTTGAAAATATTGTTAAAAAATGTCGAGCTCGCTTCGCTCGCTGATGGTATTAGATCGTATTGCAATGATTTAATTATATTGCGGTAAATTTACTTGCTCGATTTGCTCGCTCTTAATTTTTTTATTGTATTAGACCTATCCAGTCATGCCTATCCGAATTCGATTGAGATTTTTGATCATATTATTACGACGAGCTAATCATATTGCCGTAAGATCTCGAGCTCGCTCCAAGTTTTAACCCCGCACTACACTCTCGCCGAGAATTCTCTAAAATTACTATCCACGAGAACAATGAAGGGCATCCACACTCTCGTTCTCGGCCTGTCTCGCCCGGTCTCGGCGAGAATGAAGAGCCGGCATTCGATATTTTTGCAACATCCAAAACTGGACCCGGCCACCCCTGGAAAAAATTATTGCTACTCCCTTGGAGGGGAGGGGCGCCAATGACAAGTTTTTGCCCCGAGTCGGGAAAATCGTAGATCCAGGGCTGAAAGGACAACGTTAGTTTCGCTTGCGGATCGATCTGAAAATATATCTTTTATAGGTAGTATGAACCATGTTAAAATTTTCATACTAGTAAACAAAGTCAAAACTAATGTAGGTAGGTTACTTACCACTTTTTAGGTAACCTACCACTTTTTAGGCCGACTGTAGGTAACACACCTGACTGGGGCGCGTCCTCATAATTAGCCTAGGGCGGTCAGAACTCTTCATCAGTCTGGTTACAGGCTGTATATATTTTAATTATAACACTAGATTACTTGGTTTTGGTTGGAAATAAGCAGTGCTGCCAACATAGATTTATATATTACTATGTGATTACTATATATATGTCTTTGGCTGCCAATGTAAATTTCTTTTCTTGATTCCCCGCTGAAGTAGGCTCAATTCCCCGAATTTCCCCGATTTCCAATCATGCAATCCCCAAAAATTCGCCGACAATGTAATATTCAAGAAATAAGGCATTTTTCATGCAAAATGTAGTTCAATGTTTCACAAAATTAGCTTATCAACTTCTTTGTCATCTAATTTTTATCAAAAAATCGACTAAAATGTTTTGAATACTACTAGTTTTATTTATTATTTATATTTCTCCCACACTTTCGATCTAAGGATAGTCCGATTGGGTTAAAATTTTAACAATTCCTCTTCCTTTGTTCGACATTTGTTACAAATAGTCGATTCCCCGAAATTCCCCGATTTGAATCATTCCCCGCGCTCTCCCCGCACGCACCTCTCATTCCCCGAAAATCGGGGAAATTCCCCGGAATTGGCAGCACTGGAAATAAGTTAGAATTTCCCTCTTCCTCTTCTTCAGTTCCCGCCATTTTTCAGAAACCTGTTTTACCGACATTTTCCGACTAGGAGTGCGATTTTTGAACATCACACTTTCATACGAGTAGTTTAAAATGTCATCTAATGCATCTTTCTACTACTCGTATGAACGTGTGATGTTTAAAATCGCACCTCAGAAAACAAGATGTCCCCATTATTTTCGTAAATTGCCGCTAGATGGCACTGCTTGCGTTTGCGTACCGCGTATGTAGAGAAGGGAGTCTGCGTAACGTAACAGCATGGTGATATTTTGAGACTTCATGTCATGATGTCAATGATTTATTTTCTACTCCTGAAATAATCAAAATATTAATATCGTAGGTTTTGAACAAATTTGAAAACAAAAAGTCCCAATCCCTCATCCAAAAAGATTTATAGATCCTATCTGTGAGCCCTCATCACAAGTACAAGTACGATTTGGTAACTAGTATTGAATTATATTATACCAAACTGTGATCGCAGTATCAGTTCCGCAGGTATCGAAGCAAAGCTCATCTCTAATCTTGGCTTTAGTTCAGTGTTGCCACCTTAGCCCGTTTGGCGCTAGATCTAGCAATTTTCACTATGTCTACCTAGCTTTATTATTTTTACTGCTTTAGCCGGAAATTGATAATAATCCTCCTTTAGCAAAAATCTACTTGGTAGGTACCGAGCAAAAAATTATACACCATTTGACTTATTTTCGAACTGAAATAAAAATTTCTAAACTGTTGAAAGTGTAGTGTTTTTTTTTTTATTTCTGCATGAAGGCATAGCATGTTGCACGAGATACGGCTATCTACATCTCGCCTTTTATCTCGTTCGTTCTCGTGATTATAGAAAGAGAGCGATGGAGTGATAGCGCTATATCACGCTGCCATGCCAGCCATCCAGCACTGGTAGCATGCACACCCGTGATAGCCGTGATACGGCTTTATAACGTCTTTTATCTCGTTCTTTCGCGCGCAAAAGAACGAGATAAAAGACGTGATAAACTCGCGGGTGTGCATGCTACCAGTGCAGTACCTACTTACCAAGGAATTAGCTTCATTCCCTAATTGCATTTATCATGGATTTTCGAACAAAAAATTAATAAATAATAAATATAGCAAGTTCTCTTTACTATCGGTTTAAAATAACAATGTGCATGACCTCGCTCGCAAATGTGACGTCACTCAATCACACGAACTTCACTCGAGTCATTCAAATGATTATTTCCTTTGCATAGAGTCTATATTCCTTTATCAACCAAGTGAAGTTATCCAACGGCCCTTCAAGGTCATGCACATTGTTATTTTAAACTGATAGTAGCCCTTTTCAGCTTGCCATGTAGCCTTTATTCAAAAATTAAGGTGGCAACACTCACTGGCTTGACAATTTGACAATCGGACCGACGCGTCACTGTCGGATTTTATTTATTTTATAGTTTTGTGACAAAGAAAAATTGTGATAAGTGTAATTTTTATACACATCTTGGTGATAATATTAGTGTTAAGATTTGTTATGTTATTGTTGCATGGTGGGAAACTAAACGAGGTAAGGGGCTTGTTCCGAGGCCGCCGATTGAAGTTTTTGTTTGGGATGCGGGAACAGGGATCGATAACCCGGTCGGCTAGCCTAGCCATGAGGCGCGACGCTGAGGTTATGTCGCGCCGCAGGCAGCCGACGGAGTTCAAGTAACGGTCCCGGCCGGTGTTACTCGCGTTACAACCGCAGAATCCGGTCGCCCTGGGACCAGTTAGCTTATAATAGCGTTTAGATCCTCCGCCGCCCTCATTCCGTGACGCTTGCCACCGACTCATTGTAAATAAAAATTCTACGGGTGTTTCAAAACACCCTAGTGATACTTGGGTGCTTCAGACCATCAAACTGAACAACTTTCACATGGAGCCAACTTCGAAATAGCGAAAAAATTTGGTGTTCCATTTTAGTCGAACCAGTACTGCAGTTTTGTATGAAACAAATTTTAGTTTCGATGTTGGCTCTATAGCGATAGTTGTTCAGTTTGATGGTCTGTAGCACCCTCTTAAGTATTACTAGAGTGTTTTGTTACCTGTGCAGGGTGTAAGGAAAAGTATTATTAACCTTTAAACCATATACTCTACCCATCAAACTGAACAACTTTTACCATGGGAGCAAACTGGTCAGCGTAAAAAACAAATTGGCTGTTCCATACTAAACTGCAGTGCCTTCTTGACTCAAATTTATGAGACAGCAGATTTTTTTTTTATGATATATTTGCTCCCATAGTAAAAGTTGTTCAGTTTGATGGGTAAAGGTTAATGATACTTTTCCTTAAACCCTGTATTAATCAGCTTCGCTTTTAAACAAAGAGGAGTGTCCATGCCCCGCACCTTTAGAACGCTCATCACCTACGGAGATTCCTTTTGAGACGTGCGCCTGTTTTCCAGCTTACCCTGCGTGCCAAGAGCCCCCGAGTCCCCGCCATTAGATTGAGTGGAGTGTACCCTGTGCCTGCCCACACGTAGCCCTGTACGCCGTCAAAATTCCGCGAGACGCGTCGGACACCTCTTCCAGCATGGACCTGGAGAAAGCCCCCTCACTCCATGAGGAAGACTCCAAAGTCACCCTCACTATCAGACTGATTATGCAGGGGAAGGTAAGATAAACACTGTATTAAAAATTTCTATGACTATTATTACATTATCATATCTCGGATCGTACTGCTTATCATGGCTGTACTAAGTCTTTTTTTTGGGCAGGGTTGAGTGGTATATGTTTACGGAATCCTTGTAACAAGCTCTGTAATGAGACTTTGATCCGTATTTTAATATAATATCTCATTCGGAAGAGGTAGAAATGGTTAACAAGAGTGCAATAAGAATGGTCGATCGGTAGTGAACCTGCCTGCTGTGCCGAGGGTTGTGGGCTTAAACCCCGTAAGGGACAAATATTTGTGAGATGAATATGAATATTTGTTCCCTAGTCATGGATGTTTGTATCTATATTCTATATCGTTGTCTAGTCTAGTCATTATACAAGTCCAGGCTAGATTCTGGTAAATGTGATGAGATAATTTGTGATGATGGCTAATAAGATACTTATATAGAGCTCATCACAAGGTTTTCGAAACTTATGGCTCAATTTTGCCAAAAAATACTAACTGCAGTCACGGCAGCATAGTTTCATACATTTTGTCTATGAACTTTTGAAATATGATCATGTTTTATGATAATGTTGGTAATATGGGGCATGGGCCTAATCGGTCATTACTTATTGATGTTCCACATTGTAAAAGTGTACTTTACCTTCTTCTTGATACCCTTTAACACTTCTGCTGCTAAGCTCAAAACAATGATACTCGCACAGTGCTAACACTGCAATACAATCCTGACTTTCAGGGTGACTTGTGCAAACTGCAGCCTATTTGTTGCTGACCTACGAAGTAGGTAGTCAGCAGCAAAAGTGTTAATATACAAGCACAGCGTAATAATGATAAATAGGACAGCTCAGTGGTTCTGTCGGGTCAATCAAATGCAGTGTGATCCATTGACCTGCTGCAACTGCTGTGCTGAGCTGTTCCAATTTATTTTTATAGATTGTTGTTCCTAGTCCCTACCTACCTTTCTTTAGTAGTAACTGTTAGAAAAAAGATTTCTGTCATACAGTAATTTACATTTCCTTAGCATGGCGTACCAACACCATAGACTAGAATAGTAAAAACTTCCCTTGTCAAAAGGAATGACTTTCAAATGAGACAGTCAAAGATTGAAAATTTTTGTATCGGACGGGACTTCAACCCCTAGGTAAAAATTAAAATGCGAACATGCGACTATGCGAACATTTCATATGAGAAAAATAAGTCAGAACAATCGCTCGTCAATATTGCCATTATTTTGATGATATGTCAGGTACACTTCTAATACGTAAGGTACCGAGATGAAAGACCAAGTGTGCTACATGTGGGGCCTACACATTATATAACACGCTTTGGGCCTATCCATTCATTTTACTCTCATCTAAGCTTGAAACCACAATCTGCCGATTTCAGGGCTTTCCTCCAATTCTTATACAAGCCATTTCAAAATTGCCTGAAATGCTTGTTTAAAAGAAAAAAACACATACCAGTAATGTAATGACACATGAAAAACATTACATAAAAAATTATGAAGAGTAAACAAATTGTTTATGAAATAGATGCCTTGATGATAATGTGCAGAATCATTGCTTTTTTAAAGTGAAATTTGAGTTCTTTGTTGTTATTAATAATATTATATTCATTTTAAAATAATGTACCTACTTAGTATGAGAAAATTCGAAACTCTTACGGTAGCCTTTACCAAATAATTACCAATCGACTAAACATATTCTACAATTCAAAGCAAAAATCTAAGCAAATAAAAACGAAAGAGTTATATTTTTTTTAAAACAATAATCTAATATGACTTTGGTATGACAATCCTGTTAGCGCTGCACTTGTCGGGATGCTTAACACAATCCTGTTTACATGTAGGCTTGCTTAGCGACTGCTTTCTATTACACACGTATAATAATTATAAACCTACTCATAAAGTCACGATATTGTTAGCAAACTACCTATCTTTTTTGACATGAAACATCTTTCATTTCGGTCAGTCTTTTGCAAAAATCATGTGTCACAAAATATTTGATGACAAGATCGCTTATTACTTGGGAAGTATAGCACCTACCAACATTATTTTACCATTACAGCAGGGCCTCGATGATCCGAACACCGAAAATGTATACCCTGTTCGGATGCACGAAGCGTTCGGATCACACTGCGGGACAGAAACTGTGAGAAATGGCGGTTGCGCAGGGGTAAGGGGGGTCGTTCGGATTATAGAGGCGTTCGGACGAGCTGGGTACGGATTATCAAGGCCGTGCTGTATTTAGTTAGAGGATAGCAGCCATTACTCGGTACAAGACGTTACACCTACTCCACTGCAGCTGTGTCCCTGATACAGCCTACACGATTTTCTTTATTCTGATGGATTCAACTCTAACAGAAGTCAGAAAGTCTTCAGATTTCTTCCCATACGATTCTAAAATAGAGTTCATCTAAGTATGTTATAATTTCACATTTTCGCAGTTGTTTTTATGTTACAGTCCTTTTGTCAAAATCTAAACAAAAAACTAACCTCACACAATACAAATAATCTTGACAAAGTGAAAATTTATACAAGACGAGCTTTTACCCGCGACTTCGTCCGCATAAATTATATACCAGATTTTAAGTCAGATGATAAGCTATCAAACAAAAAAAGTTTCATCAAAATCGGTTCAGTAGTTTTTGCGTGATACTCGAACAAACAAACCCACAAACAAACAAACAAACAAACGAACAAACAAACAAACAAACAAACAGACAGACAAAAAATCAAAAAATTTGTGATTTGGAATCAGGGAGATCTAAAAACCATACCGTAATTTGTTTTGTAAATATCTTCAATGTGCAGACACACTTCTGTTACAGTTTTATGATAGTTTAGATATATGAAATGTCTTACCATAGTATTCAAATAACAATCACAAAATACACAAAAAATACTATCGTTTATGATTCATTATCTGTTTTGAGGTTATTTAGTTTGTTTACATCTTAAGACTCTCCTGTCAGAATATAATATACAATTGTGTCTTATGCAAATCAAGTTATTGTTCTGAGCAAAGGTTCACCAAGAGTTCCTATCATATAAACACAATTAAATAATTCATGCAAGAAGTATTAGTAGTCTCTACAATAATTTTATTTGTGCTACAATCATTGCTCAACCGTAGAACTAATTTAGCACACCTAGATGTGTCTAGATTGCTGTGACATATGAGATGTATTGATGTTAACATGTACCTATTGCTGGTTTTACATCTAGGTACTTTTAATTGGCTGTAATCCAATACAAAGTACATTTGGCACCTGTCCAGCTATTGGCACTCGCCCTGTTCATCAAACTTGTCGATTTGTATCTTTTTTCTAATTAAAATAATGTCTGCTAAATCTTATTGAAAAGCCTGCTTAGCATTTAATTTATTCCATTAAAATTCAAGAAGAGTTGTCAGTTATCTTATGAAATGTCTCGCCTATTTATCTATTTTTAGTCTATGTCAAAATATAATTGTTTTAGCTCAGTACCTGGCTAGTTTTTGTGTCATCTTTTAATAGTACTCTTGTTACTATTCTTAAAAGATACACTTGAAGGGGCTTTCCTAACAAAATTTAAGTAGACAGACTATTAAAATTGATCTACATATACACATGCCTTGTTCTAGTTCCACTTGTTAGATTGTAAATTATCTGGACATGCTAATTACGGAACTCAATCATAAGTACCTATAGAAAAGCAAAAATATTTTTGTACAAACAGTAAATGTGATGATAACATTAAATGAACCATATGACTATTGTGAGAAAGTGCTTACGATCTCATTACGGTCACGCCTCATTGACCAATGTGAAAGTGAAATAAATTTATTCGAATTGCAAAAAATTTACTGTCATTGTTCCAGTAGAGAATATTAAGTTAGTCACTATTTTTGATAGCATGCATCACTGAGTGAAGTTCTTTGAACTTATCGACTTATTCATCAATCAGCGCTGCTATTTGTGGTATTAAGATAGCAAGTCGCCGCCTCCACTAGGTGCAAGACGTAAGAGCGTTGCATTGTTCACATACTCTAGGAGTCAACACGCCTTGTTGCCAGGAACACGTCGCAGCGGGCTTGATGCGTCCCTGATGCGTCTATAATTGCAGCAAAGAATCGCTCGATGCAGGGACTATTATTGGCTACCAGACAGGAAATCTTTTGTACTATAAATCTAAAGGCGACTGAATTAATTGCGCATGGTCTCGTTGCACAATACTTGCCAATCTTAAGTCTTAACACTTACTAGTATTTCTGGTACCTATTTAGCTGTTCCAGTAATTATGCTAATGTGATTTTCGTTTTGTTTTCAGGAAGTTGGCAGTATTATTGGAAAAAAAGGAGAGATTGTCAAGAGGTTTAGAGAAGAGGTCAGTATAAGAATAACTGATCTGTAAACTTGATCTTTCATAACATTTTGCTAGAATGCATAACATCAGTTCAAAAATCTTTTGAGCACCGTTTGTCATTCACATTTTACAAACTACGGGTTTCTTTTTTTTCTAGTCTGGAGCCAAAATCAACATATCCGATGGGTCATGCCCGGAACGCATTGTCACAGTCACTGGCAATACAAGTGCCATATTCAAAGCTTTCACACTTATATGCAAGAAATTCGAAGAGGTAAGACTATGAAATTTATCTTGTGTTATAATAATAATAATCTTTCTGCACATATCCGAATAGTTGGAGTCATCACAACTAACATCTCCTTTCAATGTCAAATACAGAAGGTGCAGTTCTAAAATAAACATTTATTTCTACTGCCGCACATAGTATATTTAAATGTATTGTCGCCATACGGTAAACATTAAATAATCGTTAATCACGAGATAGATATATTAATAGCTTTTTAAATTGCGTGTCGTCTGATACCTTGTAAACATAAACTACCTGAGTATAGATACATCAAACTATTTTAGTTCAGTCCCTGTTTTGTCTACAGAAAAAATTTATAAGTTCAAGTTGGTGAAATGCACGTCCATACTTTTTTACACATCCGTACCTTAAGTATGACATAATAAAATGTTGTTAATTTTGAGATTCTAAACCCTGTTCTGAAGTCGCCAACGGATTGCCACTTGCCCGCACAGGGCCAGTATATTATTTGACCATCATCATCTACTAGAAGTTAACTGCTAGACATGGCTTCATGAAGAGGGGATGGACCCTAATGGCTTTTCTCGATGACTGTACATTTTTTTTCAAAATCTGTGAATGCAGAAGTGAAATGCTCCAAACGTTAGGGTTAGTCTCCTAAGAACGTTTTCTTGTAGCTGTAATGCTTCTGGTAGCTGCCCTTTGTGCCCCATCTTAACTTTCCACCCTGTATATAACAAAGTATTAAAAAAAAATTGATTGATTGTTAGAGAGGTAGCTTAGGTAACAAAGCAGAGTAGTAGATCCGAAATTGTTGATGCGGAAATAGCGAAATGATGCTCATAATGACATCTAGCGAACTAGAATGTACTAAATTCCGGTGTATGCAGTTTATTATGGAGAATAGCACTCTTCTTGTCTCCTTTACTATAAATGGTTAAAGTAAATATGTGTATTATTGCAGTGGTGCTCTCAGTTCAATGAAGGCGGCGGCGGCGGGTCTCGCGCACCGATCACCCTTCGCCTCATCGTGCCGGCTTCACAGTGTGGGTCGCTCATCGGCAAGGGAGGCTCCAAGATCAAGGAGATCCGCGACGTGACCGGAGCTAATATTCAGGTATTTACTACAATAATTAGCATAAGGTAAATAAATATACGGCCTTGTATTGTTTGTAGAATAACATGAAATGGTTGCTAAGAAATATCGAACCTTTCATCAACTAGTGACAAAAGATGTGTTCTGGCCGCATCTTCTCTACAACGGAACACCTTCTGACGCGGTGGTAAAGCCAAAACATGACGTCAGAATGATATTATTTTGAATAAAACATTGAGTTGAGCTGCTGACTAGGTACTAAAATTATTCAGCTAAAGTTTCTCAATAAAACATTATTACCTGTATTTTTTCTCGGTGTCTTCCCAATATGAAACTTATTAAAGCATTCAAAACATGAGTGCTCATTTTGGTGTTTCTATTAAGTTCATAGCTCCTCGTAGAGTACTCTGAGAAAAATACACTGTCAAATTGAGACCTACAGGCTCCTCTAACTTATAAGTATTAAGGGAAGTGAGTCATAATCCACCACAGGCACCCAGTGGCTACTGGTGGAGACAATTTAGTGGTCAACTTGTTGTCAGAGTATTTTCACCTCTTACCTCTTGCCCTGGAGATGAAAATACCACGTTCTTAGATCTACTGCTGACCTGCCGTTGTGGTGACCTTCTGAGATGGTTCCTGCTTACAAGAGACCACCCCATTTCTTACCGTACGAGGCGACCTAACTTTTTAAACATTTTTGTATGTATTTACTACCCCGATAGTGGTTATGGTCGTGAGTATATACAAATCAGTTCTGCATCAAATTAAACCAATTGCGGAAATTATGCAATACCTACCGATATGTTATACCGGTTTGTCTTTAATTGCAGGTGGCAAGTGAAATGCTTCCGAATTCGACAGAGAGAGCAGTGACGATCAGTGGAACCTGCGACGCGATCACGCAATGCATTTATCACATCTGCTGTGTCATGCTAGAGGTACAAAGCAAAACATTTCTTACAAAATTTCATGGTATTCCTGTACCCTATATGTTGAACCACACTTTGCTGCGAAATTCCCATACAATCTTCCACATTTTCACACCTCTTTGGAGGTTGAGATACCCTTCCTTATTATCGTATCAGACAAGTATAAGCCACGCGAAACAAATCAAAAGTTTGAGTAAAATTTTAGGTTTGTAGACAGTTAATGAGTACCTATTTGGCTTTTATAACTTCAAATTTTCGTGCTTATAGATATAATAATCCAAGGGTACTTCATTCGATTTGTTGCTTTTCCCATAAGAATCTTACATTTTCTTAGAGTTATAAAAATACTATCTGAAGCAAGAAGGCTTTTTAAATTTAAAAGTAATTTGTGGAGTCATTTTAATAGTATAGTAAATTAGTAGGTACTTACAGAACAATCACAAATAATTAAGGTTTAATTAATTATAATTAGTTAAGCGCGTGTAACGAAATATTATGTAAGTGCGACGAATGGTTTCCACACATTATAAAGACCATAACAAATTCAATAGTTGCTAGGTTTTCTTTACCGTGCTATCAAACGCAAATTGTTGATTTATTTAACTATGGCATCATAGGTAGATAACAAGACTGTATCGAGACGTCCGTTTCTAATTACCTAGTAGTACGCTTCTAAATAACTCTGCGGAGTAACAACTCTGTTACGAATGTTCGTCGGTGTAACTCCCGAAGAAGCTCCTTGGTGGAGCGAAGCATTTGAGTAGAGTAGACATTTTTTTTTTCGTGTCTTAAGATGAAAGTCTTCGATTAGTGTGTGTTGCCAGTGATGACATATGGAACAGAGACGTGGTCGTTCACTCAAGGCCTCATAGAAAGGCTAGAAGTCACCCAAAGGGCAATGGAGAGGGCTATGCTCGGAGTTTCCCTGCGAGATCGAATCAGAAATGAAGAGATCCGTAGAAGAACCAGAGTAACTGACATAGCCCAAAGAATTGCTAAACTTAAGTGGCAGTGGGCGGGGCACATTGCTCGCAGAACCGATGGCCGATGAGGCCGAAAAGTTCTCGAGTGGCGACATCGTACCGGAAAGCGCAGCGTGGGTAGGCCCCGCACACGGTGGACCGACGACCTGGTGAAGGCGGCGGGAAAACGTTGGATGAGGGCAGCGCAGGACCGGTCGTTATGGCGATCCTTGGGGGAGGTCTATGTCCAGCAGTGGACGTCGATCGGTTGAGATGATGATGATGAGACATTATTTTGTGGGCAGGTTGTATTGCATAACGTAATACAACTTTGTCTACTAGGTGTTTAGAAGCGAAAGTCTCGATACGATCATGTTATCTACCTATTAGTCATGGATTTCCGCAAAGTATAACGCCTGATTCAATTAATTAAGATATAGTTTACTGGATAATAATAAGAAAACCCCCAATAAATATGATCACATATTATGTCATATGTAGGCTGGAGCTAAAGTATTCATCAAAATTTAATTTATACGTAGTATTCATATTTCATATTTCATTTATTGCCATCACACAGTATTTCCGCATATACCGCATATCCGCATATAAAAAAAAAAAAAAAAAAAAAAAAAAAAAAAAAAAAAAAAAAAAAAAAAAAAAAAAAAAAAAAAAAAAAAAACTATGGGAGCAAACCGATCAGAGCAACAAAAAAATCAGCTGTTCCATACTAAACTGCAATGCCTACGCGACACAAATGTATGCAACAGCTGATTTTTTATTTTGCTCCGATTGGTTTGCGCCCATAATAAAAGTTGTTCAGTTGGATGGGTAGACTCTTAGTTTAAAAAGAAGCTAGTTATATCAATTTCACCCTGTAGAAAATTTTTTTTTTCATAAGACTAATGCAGGATTTTTATTTATCTTTGCAGAGCCCGCCTAAGGGTGCCACAATCCCATACAGACCAAAGCCAAACGTAGCAGGGCCTGTCATATTAGCCGGTGGCCAGGCTTACACTATCCAAGGAAACTACGCCGTGCCGGCACAAGATGTAAGTTTTTTTGTTTTGTGTGATTCCGTTAACAATTCACAAATTAATTTAACTAAGGGACTGTTTCACCACGTCTAGATATGATTTTGATAGCTTATCTGACGGATCGGTTGACACTATCTTTCATATGATATAAGTCACACGATCTGTCAGGTAAGCTATTGAGAACATATCCAGAAGTAGTGAAACAGACCCTAAATTAACATAAAAGAATTAAGACATTAAAATAGACAAGATCCGTATTTACTGATCTAGCGATTACTGTCTTGTCTATAAAACAGTTACTAAACCTAAAATCAGACGTTCATTACAAAGTAAAATCATAACACACTTGCCATTAATGGTACCTGAACACAAATTTTGTCACTAAAACTAAAATCAGACTAATTTCATCACAAAGTAAAATCATAAACACACCATTAATGGTACTTAGCGTATGATTAGTACATTGTACGCGAACTTGACGCATGTTAACCGACCGCGAAAGATTGCGGCCGCTGGTTACGGCGAGCACACCCAATATATCAGCGATGTGAGGCACAGCCTAAGTGTGGGGCCGCGTTGGCAGGCGGTGTGCGCGCCAGTCTTCCCCCTGCTGGAAATGAAGCCGCCCCTGGTGGGCGCTCTGCCGCCGCATCACCTGCTTCCGCCGCCGCTCCACGAACACCACCTTGTGAGTCGCCTCGCTCCTCCATCGACCTCATAGAGTACCAAGACCCATGCATCTAAACACACCTACTATCTCCGCCGCATTTCTTCGCATTCTTATTCCGTGGTACCATAGAGTATAGGAGACAAGAAGATTGCTATTCTCAATACTAAGTGGCGTACGTCGGAAAATGCTCAAAATCCCATCTCATAGATGGCGCTGACTACTTGCCCGCGAGTAGATGAATTGCTAATATGCGCTAAGAAATATTGATTTGTCTTCCAATATTATGAACCAAACAAACCACGTCACAGGTAGCTTAGGTAACTAAAAAGAGTAGTATATCCTAAATTGTTGATGCAAAAATTGTGAAATTATTCTCATAACGGCATCTAGCGAACTAGAATGTACTAAATTCTGGTGTACGCCACTTAGTATGAAGAATAGCACTCTTCTTGTCTCCTTTACTCTATGGTGGTTCCCTTGTAGAATTTATCATTGGCGTTATTTGGAATAGGTGAAGGCCAGACGTTGAAATTGTGACAAACGTGGTTACTTGCGAAATGACGCCATTGTATTTTATATAACAAAACCAGACAGCATTGACCAGTAAATTATACTTCGCTTATGAAGCGTGCTTGCGGTGGATATTTTATCTAGAATATACTGACACTTGACACTTTCTTTTGATTGTTCAGTCTTAGTTTCAATGTGCAATTCTCTATGAGGTTGTGTGGATTCAGAGTGACATTATGTGATTGGTGCTGCCCCAGAATCCCTTGAACATGGTTTGGATGTGTGGTGTCGAATCCCCTTCAGTAGCGGATATGAATTAACATTGTTAAACATCTAAATTTATTTAGATACCCCGGTGATGTTATTCAGGAATGGATCCCATATTGCTCTATTCTTTTATACCCTGCGCTTGACTCTTTGATATTATCCTTTGTTATGCACG
The DNA here is from genome assembly GCA_922987775.1 of Agonopterix subpropinquella. NCBI lineage: Eukaryota > Metazoa > Arthropoda > Insecta > Lepidoptera > Depressariidae > Agonopterix > Agonopterix subpropinquella. Next base: position 13,831,494 of record OV277701.1, on the reverse strand, counting down.
TGACCCCTTAAGTATAGTGCCTCTTTATTGTTATCCGAGTATGTTGTACATATGTTTGGATCGGTAGCATTAGTCCTTTAATTTAGCAAATTTTACTAGTTCGTCCTGCTGTAAACGAAATGTGTAAAGAGACACATGAACGTTGGAAGCTTTATCTGTTTGTTTTCTGGCATTGCCGAGACGAGTCCGTCTTTACTTCGACAACCGCTCACGCACAATTAAACGTTAATTGAACATCCTCGTACATGCACCTCTCCTTATTTTGCCTTTGCCTTGCCTCTTCCAACATTCTTTATTTGTGTTTTACGCGATTAATGTTGATAATTAACCACGGAAGCGCATGGCTTAACGTGAGACGAGTATATTATACTATAGAGTTCAGAATCGCATAATCCTGATTATAGAAAGGTGCGGTTTACACTTGGGCAGCACCACTCGGGAACTCACAATGTGGTTTGTTTTGTTTCGGAGTTGAGCTGAGAAAATTCACAATTTCTAAATCCAGATGTGCATATCTGGAATCTGCATCTGCATCCTTGGAAATAAATACATGTTAAAAAATCTTCCAACACATTAAATTAAGTCTTCTGTTAGATGATGCCTTAATTTATCGGAATTAATCATTATGATAGAATACAATTTGCGAATTTTCTTAGTACTACTAATAAAATTACTTTCTACAATCTAGTTTCTACCCAGGTAACCCTATCCAGCGATCCCATCCCGGCCATGTCAGAGAAGACGAAAACAAGCAGCTGGAGCTATTCATTATTTGTGTACTCTTATCAGAATGTTCATAATAAGTGTGATGAGATGACCCACCTGCCGAATTTACGCGTCTATTAGGAAAAATGATGCGTACTCTATCATTCTCTGATATCATTGGCATCCTTTTAAACTAAGAGTCTACCCATCAAACTGAACAACTTTTACTATGGGAGCAAACCGATCGGAGCAACTAAAAAATCAGCTGTCCCATACTAAACTGCAATGCCTACTCGACTCAAATGTATGCAACAGGAGATTAGTTTTTTGCTCCGATCGGTTTGCTCCCATAGTAAAAGTTGTTCAGTTTGATGGGTAGACTCTTAGTTTAAAAGGATGCTAATGATATCAATTTCACCCTGTATAGGGAAAAACCTGGAAGGTGGCATAGGGTATTGTCGGTATTGTCTATACCTGGAGAACAGACTGCCTTACAAGCGGTGAAACATGAAAATACTCCTTGGCGGTCGGTAATGTTCGTCCTTCTTTCGTAAATTTCTGACGTTGTTTCCGACGTCAACTTTGTCCCTTTCTAATCCACAGAGCAGGAGAATTTGCATCCATTGGAAAAACATTGTATGCGTATTTTACGTCGCGTAAATTCGGCGGATGTGTCATGTCATGACTCATGATCATGACACTAACTGTGATTTTCTATAAAGCTATTTCGTTAATATTCCAGTTATATGGACATGACAACAAGTTGTACTAAATGTTTCGTAACTATGAATGTGTTGTCACTCATGGGCGGTGTATTGTAATGTTTTAGATGGGCGGTCTAGCGAAGTCGCCGCTCGCCGGCCTGGCGGCCCTCGGCCTCGGGGGTCTTGCGCCGACTGGCACCGGCGGCCTCAATCCTGCTGGTATTTATATTTGACATGTTTAAAACAACACTAGTCCGTGTCATAACCTGTGAACATCACTCGATATTAATGCGAGAGAGATAAAGCATACGAAGATATGTATGCTACAGTGAGATAGATAGGCTCCCTTCGTGATTTTTACACGTTTTGAAACGAACTCTAAAAACCTTGGTAACGATAATCACTCTTGTTGTTATATGATTAATGCTGATCGAACAAATTAAACTTTATTATTCTTATCTATGCCAAAGATTATTATAAATCATGGGTAGCTCATTATTTCATTTTGCGTGGTATTTAAAATATGCAAAGAATTCTTTATGATTTTTATAACCGTGTTGTGTAACCTAACCACCTAACCTGTGGACGTCAAAATCTATTAGGTTGGTGGCACTACTTGAATTTACCCAGCCTCTTACTTCCTCATCGGGTAGGTGAGGAAGTAAGCGAGCGCCTACGCCAGACAATATCGTAAAACCGGCACTTTCAGTGCTATCGTCATGCTAAAATGTTGACGTTGATTAGTTGACAGGCACGGTTATGAAAGTCGGGTTGTATGACATGTTCACGACTATATTCCCCGAGGGACTATAATAGTTAGAAATATTTTTAAAACTCATAGCATCCACGTTTCATTAGTAGTACCGAAACTCTGCCCAGTGTGACGGGGAGTGAGCCGCTTATTGAACAGGTACAATACATGCATCGAAATTGAAGCATGCCGGTTTCCTCACGATGTTTTCCTTAACCGAAAAGCCAGTGGTGTTAATCGTATATAAATTCCGAAAACCTCATTTATACGGATCGGCCTGGACGGGGAATCCAACCATCGCCTCATGCATGTCAGGCATGGTTGCTCGCCACTGGACCACCATGATGTATATCGAGTAATATCAATTAATAATTGGGTATTTGACTACATTCAATATATTTTATTTTTATCTACTCAATAAAAAAAGGGTTAGAAAATAACGCTAAACTCCCATTTTCATTGAGTTTTTAGCTTGAATACTATTTTTTTATAACAAGAAAAACTATAAAAAGTAATGTTGATGACGTCACAACTCAATATTTAGTACAAATCTTCATACAAAGCGCATGTTTTGACGTCCGATAAAGAGTAGCTAATTTGACTAGTTGTCAAGTAGCCAATTGAGTACGAAAGATGGATGGATTGTGTGAAGGATGATATGTGTAAAAAGGGGTGAGTGTTGAGACGACGGCTAAGAGAGATGAATGGAAGAGGATGACATATTGCGCCGACCCCAGTTGATTGGAAATGGGCAAGAGAATGATGATGATGATGAATTGAGTACGAATAGCATAGCAAAAAATAGAATTAAACATTTTAACGGGTTCTTACCGCGTTTTGGTATTTGTGAGTTCCCGATATTTCGGCAGTGTTTCAACTGCCATGATCACGGGATAATCCCTAATATTATAAATGTGAAAGTAAGTTTGTTTGTTAGGCTTTCACGCGAAAACTACTTAACCGATCATCATGAATCTTTGTACACATATTCTTGGAGGTATTAGAAGTAACATAGGATACTTGGGGTTTTCCAAATTTCACGCGGACGAAGTCGCGGGCAAAAGCTAGTAATGATATAATATCGGGAACTCACAAATACCAAAACGCGGTAAGAACCCGTTAAAATGTTTAATTCTAGATTGAATAATAACCGCGTAGCTCCCAATAATTGTATTAGAAAAAAATAGTATGTTAGTACCGCAAAGCCAAGTAGAACCTTGTGATACATGTATTAGCAAGTGATTGTGAGCGTGTAACTAATTGTCGGTGCATGTCTCCCAGCATTGGCGGCGCTGGCGGGGTCCCAGCTGCGCACGACGAATCAGACGCGCAACCAGCCCGCCACCAACCAGCAGTCCCACGAGATGACCGTGCCCAACGAACTCATCGGCTGCATCATCGGAAAGGTTACTACACCACTAGTTTTTAACTACTAACAAAGAAGATTGGCAGATTTGGACCCAGCCATTTTTTACGAAAACTAAAAGCCATTCAGGACGGCGGTCATAATTATTATAAACAGAAAAAATTAAGGCATTTTTAAAAAAACTTCCACTTCTCCAGAAGTCCGGATTCAAAAGTAGAAATTACTAGTAAAATAGACAAATCGTCCAAAAAACAGTAGCAAAACGCAACCACGGCAGCTATTTTCGTCTAATATTATCATTATCACTGAGGTATTTTTGGTCGTTACGGAACGTATTTGTCTTGGTTGAACTGATAGTGTGTGTGATTTCGATTTCTTCTATTATCATAATATCGGTACATGGTACGGTTATCGTGAATTTTCATTAAAATAAACACAATGAATGCGTAGAAGATTGAGTGGACTATCTAATAAGAAAGATTATGAGTTTCACATACTTGATACAAAAGGTATCATAAGGAGAAATAGCTTTCCCCCAACTTCTACAGATTACAACCAATTTACATTTTTGTTAGTTTTCTTTCACTCTACACGTATTACAAAGTTTCATTCATGTATGGGATCTCTATGTCTGGGTCTCAAATTATATGACCTTCCGCCAAACTTCTTTACGAAATAAATTGTTGGATAGATAATCGATAATCGATCGTCCCATAGATAATCGATCGACTGATCCGCAGTTATGTATGCGAGCGCGCGATAAAGCTATATCGTGCCTTTTACCTCGTTCGTTCTCGCGCAAATAGAAAGAGAGCTAAGGCGCAGTAACGCAACCGTTGTTACAGTTGGAGTTTAAAATAAAGCCATTTTACTTGGATAAGTTATATATCAAGATAGACAGTCGAAGCTACGAACGTGTAGAAAAAAATTGCAACCAGTACTGGCCTCTAAACCCTATCCATATACACGCACACTGACATAATTTGTATGACGCCTCACGCACACCAACCTAAGAAAGTTGGCCCCTTTTGTTTTATACGGTAGAAGCATGAGGCTCATTCTAGACATACTTTTTCTGAGCCATTTTATTGCTTATTATCTTCTTTCCGAAAAGGCTCGAAATATTAAACCGATGTAATAAATTATTGCTAACAGAGCACCGTGTTCCGCAGGGAGGCACTAAGATCGCAGAGATCCGTCAGATCTCCGGCGCGATGATCCGGATATCAAACTGCGAGGAGCGTGAAGGAGGCAGCACCGACCGGACCATCACCATATCCGGCAATCCGGACTCCGTGGCCCTGGCCCAGTACCTTATCAACATGAGGTGAGACTACAACGTATTACCGATCCTCCCCAACTTCCATCCGAAACTCCGTATGAGAATAATTGCCCATTCTCGTCCATATAAAATCTTGCCTAGTTCCCCCTCTGATGAAACAATTTATTTGTCATCCCGTTATCTTCCTCTGATTTGTCTTTACCTTTATTGGGCTGTTTCGATGTTGGTTCGTTTAATTCACGTTAATTACGTCTGAACAGAGAATTAGATAGTATATTTATAATTTATGCTCACGCCCATGTCCCACTGGGGTAGGCGGAGACAATTGTTTGCAATATGCTACGATGGTTACTAAATTAGCCATTCCGTAAGCCATGAATTTCATGATTTTATGTCGTGCACTTAATGCATTTTTTATATTGCTCTACAGAATTACTGTAATGCAATAAGATATTGTTGCAATTTTAAATGATGATCTTTAAAACGAATCTAAATATAAACAGAAGGCTGGCTTCTTGACCTTCTGTTATGCCATGTCGTCCATACATTTATAATTTATATGTAATAATAACTGAAAAGAAAAAAAAATTAACTTCTAAGACACATCAGTAATGATTAATCGTAACTCTCATTTGCTATTTAGATTTTACTTGAATTAATATTGCAAATCACAATTAAAATTAAACAGGCATTTTAAGTGGGTAGAAATTGTAACTTCAATATTTAAAAGTTTGAAGATTCAATCCAGATACCTGTTGTGACTCTACCTCAACAACCACATTCATCCCAATTCTCTGATCAGCGTTTCTATTAGAAATGCGACTCATTTTCCACTCCACTCCATCGGCATCGAGCCGGCCCTGCTTGTCGCCTGACCCTTTACAACATTCCTGTCCCGCTCCCGCAGTGTGGAGCTACAGAAGGCGAATCTGGAAGGTAGCACCTCCGGGGGCACGTCGGGCTCCTCCGCCTCGAGCCCCCTGGCATCTGCCATCCCTCTCGCGCAACTCCTCAGCAAGTCCGGAGCTCTTGGGGCCCTCAACTCCCTGTCCGCCCTCGGGGGCCTTACCGATCTCCTCAGCGGGGCCAATGCCGCGCAACCCGTTCAAACCACAGGCGTTCACAGAAACCATAAGACGTTTAACCAACGCAGGCAGGACGACGAAACGCCCTCAAAGACATCCAAGGAAAGGAACAAATACAATCCCTACTAGAGCACTCGTGATCGGCGCTCGCCGGTCGTTCAGCTGGTCATTAGTGCTGCTTTGTTACTTGAAGATCATTGATTCATATAGAATCGACGTTTTGGCTGTTCTTGACTATTCTGAAATGCTCTTGGTCATTTCTCGATTGTCATCGTATAGAATTGTGCATATAGTGAATCACAATCGTCGAGAATTAACAAAACAGTTTTGATTTAATATCAATAGATGATCGGCAAGTAACACAACAGCTCGCGAGTTAGCGCGCAGACACTGGTGTCGCGTTTTCATTGGGACTGAATTAATCCAAAGAAATGGAACGACCGTCGAGTCCGCATTAGGTCGGTCGTCGGCACGGTGGAGCTGTAATATTTTTGAGTGTTTTTAAGTCTAGAAATATCCAAAATTTAGCTTTAAGTAATAATTTTCGGATTAAGCAAAAATCATCTTTTACTTATGACTATCTTAAAAATTTAATCACTGTTATGCACATATTATTTGCCTACTTTGCATACTGTACGTTTAAAAATCATGTATAGGGCACATTATTTTAAACTGGTTTAAATTTCATAATAAATGTAAAAGCATTAATTTTCATTGGTTCGCCTCGGCGCGATTGTGAAGTATTTTGAAAATATTTGTTTTCATATTCAATATTTGTTTTCGTATTAACTGTGAGCTATAACAGTACATAAAATTATGTATTTCCCTTTTTACTTTACTTAGTTACGTGACTAATTTTTTGTTTTCTGATGATAATTATAATTTGACAGTTATTATTTTAGGTAGCTATTCTTTAAGAATAGTCTATAAGAAATTTGCATTGTTTTTATTCACGTTCATAATTAATCGAGAGAAGTATTAAATAGAAGATAACTACTTTCTATGATCATTCTTTAATTACGTTTCATTTAGGTAGAATCCACATTTAAAATTATAGTTATAGTAGCATTACGATGACTATACATTTAATAAGAACATGATTAATACGACTAATGACTAGGGATCGTGACAATAGTAGAAATTACGTAGAAGCTTAAAGGCTGTAGAATACAGAGTGCTTCGCGTTTGATTGCATGTATTAAAGGCTATTCGAGATTGAAATACAGGGTGTCTATCGAAAACATCAAGCCGTTTTTCCGGATTGATTTGTCCTCTACGTAAGTGTAGACATAACATACACATTACTTGTTAAGTGCCCTAGGCTATTTCTATATATTAGTCATTCATAACATAACGTAACTTTTTAAGACATTACGCTAAAATTTGACATAGAATTAAACCAGTTTTATGAAATTGAAATTCAAAGGGTTCTCGGAGAACAATGTTTAATGTTTTATTTTTAATTAATAAGATATTTTATCCATGATGAATTCATATAAAATACAGTATAATTGTTATAAGTGACGCAACAATGTGTCGTTTGAAAACATGTCTATTGCAAATAACCGAATCGTCACCAATAAATTGGTAAAATTATTTGAAATAACAAGACAACCTTTGCTTTGCACACTAAAATTACACGATGTTAGGCGATTCGGTAAATACCTAGGTATTCAATATAAAATTGTTTAACTAAAATAGATTATTCATATTTTTAAAAGGTACCGAATTGGTATATAATTTTTACACTTTCGGCAAGGAATGTGATTTATTTTTTCACTTTTATATTTTTCGCATCGCAATTTACTTTAGGGTCAATTGAAAGCTACTTAAGCGCTCTTTTTTTACTCTTTAAAACGGAAATATCTGTTTGTTTGTTTGTTTTTCTTTCCTGCTTAAATTGCTAAACGGATATCAACAAAATTGTTTATCGATGTACAGCAGGGCTTCGATGATCCGAACACCGAAAATTTATACCCTGTTCGGATGCACGAAGCGTTCAGATCGCACTGCGGGACAGAAACTGTGAGAAATGGCGGTTGCACAGGGGTAAGGGCGGGTCGTTCGGATTATAGAGGCGTTCGGACGAGCTGGGGTACGGATAATCAAGGCCGTGCTGTATATGTACAAACCTCTGGGTTTAGGGTATCTTATCATCTTATCTGGTTTCACTACCAAAGATACATTCCGTATACAACGTGTTAATGAATTAACGCAAAACTAGAAAGTAGTTTGTTTAGAATCGAGAGCAGAATCGAATTATCATAGTTTCAACATAGGATTTTTTTTTCAAAATATTAAATAATTTTTTTGTAAAATTAAAAATTTTCTGAACCCGATATCAACCCACCCCACCCTACTTACTACTAAAACAAGATTATTAAAATGTATCCAGAAGTACATTAGCGCCTTCATTCATTGCTGAAATGATGACAAATCATTTTTGCCTCAAAACTTAAAATGCGAATAACTTTAAATTTTAACTATAAAAATAATGAAATTATTGTTTCAATCTAATTATTTTGTTATAAATCAGTTGGGGTGTATGAGGTTTTGCGTTAATTGATTAACACGTTGTATAACAGGACAGAAACTGGGCTCAAAAGACAGTATATCGAATAATGAAAACTATTCAGCAGAATACATGACTGTTAGGTGCTGTTTATACAGAAGAGCCGTGTGGCGGTGGCGGATAGTCAAAGTAACATAATATTCAACCTTATAGTACGCAGCATAGCGTCGTTTTTGTCGTAAAGGAAAATCGCGCCCGCGCCACCAGGCGACGTCGCGGAGGAGGCGCGGGCGTAATTCTCTACGCTATGCTACGTACTATTAAGGTTTATAACGGCCCCGATTCGGACTGTCCCACGACTTAACTTAACTAAATTTATTCCTGTCACTTTCTAAAATAAGATTAAGAAAAGAGACAGAAAACCAACAACTGACTTTAGTGCTGTCTAGAGTTGTAAATGCTACGTAGCCTACCACTGCCTACGGTAGTCTACCACTGCCTACGGTAGTCTACCGGTAGACTATGGTAGACTACGGTAGACTACCGATTCATACCGTAGATTATGTAGATTTCAAATAAAAAGTCGGTAGATTTATTTAAAAAAAAAATGATTTTTATTCATGTAATATGTAATATGAGAAAGTACTAATCAATACAAATTAATTAACATTATGTAAATATTTGAAAATACCAACAAAAGACGATTTTAAACTTTAAAGATTTTAAATTGTCATTAGCCTATAAATTGCCCCTCTTTTCGGACATGAAAGTTTCCTCACGATGTTTTCCTTCACCAAAAAGCCAACGATAATTCTTTAAAACCGAATTTATAAATTAAAAATTAATAATTACATATCCTTATAATTTTACATACTTACCTTATATTCGAATAAAAGTATCCCGTAAAACAACTTTCAGGCGGTTTTTATAGTGATAACTAATTTAAATACATCAATATAAAATTAAAATGATTATAGAAAAAAATTACAGATTGGTATTCAGATTGGTTTGTCATGCCCATTAGCATAGAGTAAACTAACAACAATGCGGTTTTAACACCGCATTGCAGAGTAACATGCAGTTCCTACTGAACACCGTATCTAGTACTGGTACAGTACATTGATATCGTTGGTAATAATATTAATAATCTACATTTTCTACCTCACGATTTGGTAGACTACGGTAGATTTACAACTCTAGTGCTGTCAAAGTGACGGCCCAAAAACGCCTTAAATAAGATGGCGTACATTATGATGGCATCTTATTTTGGGCGTGTAACGTCACTTTGACAGCACTAAAGTCAGCTGTTGGTTTTCTGTCTCTTTTCTTAATCTTATTTTAGAAAGTGACAAGAATAAATTTAGTTAAGTCGTGGCACAGTCCGAATCGGTACCATTGTCTTACTTTGATTATCCGCCACTGTCATACGTCTCTTCTGTAAAACCACACCTTAGGTAACATCTCTAAATATAATTTTTCTTATAACACACTTTTTGCCAATTTAAGGCTTATAATCGTAACGGTAGAAAACATGGGAATGTTTAATATTTATTAATAATTATTATTAAGGTAAAGGCAAAATATAATAAGGTTGTTGACTTAGATAAGCAAATCATGGCAGTTTGTGAGCCTGAGCTAAATAGCAATAACTGTGTTTTGCCTTTACAAACTTTTATTAGTTAGTGGGAAGTTAAAAATCGAGGTCCAATTCGAATTTCTAAACGTAACACGTAGTTTCACGTGAAATACACATGTTTGGCTGCCAATATAACTTTTATTTGTAAAAAAAATCATGTTAATTTTAAGGTAATAAGCATTGTCATATTGTTTCAGGAATTATATAACTCGCTAGAATCGTTTAGTAAAGTGTATTGTTTAAAGTACATAATTAATAAATTGTAAAAATAAGAGTTCGTTTTTTCATTATTCACCGATACGATGATGTAACTGTACAGCTCATTTATATCTATGAGTAAGGCAAATGTTTAGCTTAAAATGATCCGCATTAAAGCTTCCCATGCAAGAACCCAAGCCATTTTCCTGCCTAACCAGGCACCAAACTATCCCGTGATAACCTGACATGCTGAACTCTCGTCCACCGAGTCCACATCCCACAGCTCACTGGATCATCCAATATCCCGGTAAGAAATTTCCTTTAAGTTTTAGTTTATATCCTAGTATATCCGAAAAGGGGGTGTAACTTGTATCACATGAATTTTTACTTTCACCCACTACTGCTATATCCTTGCTATTCCACTTCCATAAAATCCGAAGTACCACCTTGTACGAAGCAACCTTAACAATAATATGACACGATTCTGAAGCACTAGACCGTTTCCTTGTTATAGTCTGATAAAAATAATGTAAATTGAATGTTGCAGGATCACAATGGAGACGGCGGGTCTGCCGCTGCCCGGCTACCACTACATCGCTCCGAACCACATCGTGAAGGCGCCGATCCATTGAATGGGGCTCCGCAGCCAGAATTCCAACGTCGCGTACAAGGCGTACAACACGGACCGCGGCTACTACCTCCAGCCGCAGTACGGGACTCTGGCTCCGATATACTTCTTCACGTAAATATCGAGACCAAACAAGCTCTATTACAAGAGGGGAAGCAATTGGCAAATCTTTAGATTTAGCAAACGTATGTTTACATTTGTTACGAGTTTATAAGTATTTTAGATATTCTTATATTTATTCTCCACTGTATTTAATTATTGGGGCGACTTGTCGGTCACATTCGTTGTCGATGTCAAGTGTGAGGAAAGTTGGTAAATAATGTTGAAAAAAAAAAAGTTTTAATGACTGACATTTTAAAATTGTTTGTTCAATCCGTGAGCAGTGAGCCCTAGATTGTCTAAGCACTTGGTTAACATTCGTTGGGTTAGTTCACTGCTCATGGATTACGAATTATGACCTTATGACAAAGTGTGCAACAGGAGTTAGCTAAGCTGATCGAATTTACTATGGATTTAAGCGGTCGAGTATTTTAATTATCTATTGGATTTATTTTTATTATGATTATGATCAGTACTGACCACAAAATAATGTTCAAAATAAGTGAGGAGCGTCGGCGTTATAGGTACAGCGTTCAGCGTACAGTAGGTAGGTGTAGATGCGTTACAATCGACCTCCGACCCGCTGACGTAGCGTAGTGTTAGATTAGCGAACAGAGTGAGAGGGTTAAAGACAATATTTGTAAATAAAATAATCGTAATGACCTGGAAAATTAGGTGTTACAGTAACAGTTGCGTCGCTCGGGCGCGACGCGACGCGACGATACGAAACCGATGGGATCAAATCCTTTAAGAAACTAACATTTAAAACGGAGACAGAGACGAAATGAACAGATATCATTTAAATCGTCTATGATCACAAAAAGACGTTAGTGTATAAAATAGTGTTGATATATGTGATAGTCTTCTAATTTATTTAACATTTGAAATATTAAGATCTCTAACATTTATACACAGTGTGTATACATCGGCTACTGAAAAAATTAAGTCAAATAATATTGGTCTAGGGATCAACGCCAAAGATTGTTGAAGTTTGTTTAACGTTAATAATGTTGTGGATTTATGCTAAATTATTCTGAGAGTAGTTAATGTTTAGTATTGTACTGTGAACAGTTTATTTGAATTATTTTATCGCCCTCTCCAGACTGCTCATTGTATTTAGTCTTAGATCGAAATGATAGTTAGTTCTGTGGTAAACAACATATTTCCAAAAAAATATAAAAAAAAGCTTAGGTTAAACTAGAATAAGCTAAGTGTAGGACCAGTGTACTAATGCTTTCCAGATTATTATCTACGACAACTGTGCCACGACACGACAACTAGTGCCAAATTAATTTGAAACGTGCTCTTTGCGGTTTAAGGAACAATATCGCGTATAATTTTATAAAGTTTATTTGAAAAGTTTTATTTAAAGAACGGTAAAGAACATTGATGAAATAAGGATCCAAACCATTTCGGCGCGTACTTAACGGGATATTTGTAAATCAGATTCCTCGAATTACAAATTTAGTGTCAAAATAGAAAGTTTAAAAAGTAATTTGTAATCCACTAGTTCATTAATTTTGCACCTTAGATTTAAGATACACAATTAAGCTTAACAATTAGTCTCAAACATATCCCAATAACATATTTTCCCCATGTCTTCCCCTTCGGTATCTCAGTAATAAAATGATAATTAATGATTGTGCCAAAGTTGTGTCTAAAAGTATAAATGTATGGGTTTGAATAACGATGAAATTATTAAGTTTTTATTTATGATTATATTGTCCGATTATGCTAGTCAATTTGTTTTGAAAGAAAAATAGTAATTATTGTGTAATTTTCACAAGCTAGTCAAAATTTATTTAAATTGGCGATCTTTTGTTGTGTTTATATAAATATAAAAATATTATTTATTTTTGTTCGAATTATCAACATTTTTGTGTGGTCTTGCTTGAGGTAAAAATTAGCAATAAAATTTTGATAAAATCAATTATTTATAGTCTATCAATTGCAATTAAGACAATGTATAGAGCTTTGTACATTAAGTACCACACAGGTATACATATTATTAACTAATCTATAGAAATAAACTATAGAATATTGTAAGTTAAAGAGAAGAGATTTCTTAGCTGTGATTGAAATTTGGAGTGCACTTTTGTGCTTAAAGGCTACGTCGGTTAATGCAAAGTAAATGTTGTCGGTAAAGAAATGCAGGTAGATATAGAGCACGCTTTCTAGGTGATGATTTATGTGCCGAGTGCGCAGACGCTGCGCAATAGACAAGAGCGAGTGATCCGTTTATATTTTATAAATAAAGAAGCGACAGTAAAGTTTTAAGGCAGTTGTAACGCAAATACTTAATAAATAAAAAAAGTATTTGTTTGCTGGTATTGTCTGCATATTAAATTTAGTACAATGCAATTTTAAATAAAGTACTATTATTATATTATTAAATAAAATGTGTTAATTTGTACGTACGTATATTACGTTTAGTTAAATATTGTAATCACAGCAATCAATATTATAATCTTTATTATACTCATATTTATAGTAATTATTATGGTTCGGTATTGTTACTGTTATTTTGATTTGCTCAATTTTCTGAATGTTTAAGTAAGCTAGGCTTGAAAATAATCTTTAATTTGTTTTGTAGATCTCTAGTTGTATGAAATCTCAACATTTAAGTTAACTTTTCATCGTCCGTTTTATTCAGTATTTCAGTCTCATTGGAACATCGGATAGACACTACAGATTCCGAATTAATTTCTAATCGATTTATATTTCGTTGGTCCAGCCATCCAGCTTTTGTAGTAAGAGTAATTGATTTAAAGATTTCAAGGATAATGTCGCAAACAGAATATAATATGATTAATATGTCTTGCATCCAAATACCAAACTTGATTTCTTGGGTCGGCACGCGCAGGGCACAATATTTTTCAATGCCAAAGCATTTTGACATTTTTAACTGCTCAGTTCAACAAATGAGTTTCAAAAATCGCACTCCTGCCCTGCGCTTGTGCCGGCTCAACCGTGACTAATTTGTTTGTCATTTGACATCTAATGTCATTTGCTGATGCTGGATTTTGCTACCTGACCACTAGTTAAGGTCAGTGTGGTATCGTTAGTTATGTTCGAAATATGTATTTGCTATTTGGTATGTAAACGCATTAAACGTAAGAACATTACAATGTTGGTGCCTTTTGTTCTCATATTTTGCTTAAAAGTCAAAGCTATTATTTTCACTATTTCTAAACTTCGTTACTGACTTATATTAGCCTTTATTGACAGGGTCTGACTGCGCTGTATAATAGTGTAATTAAATTCAATTTTAGCAAATATTGTATAACTAAATATAATAGTCAATTTTTTTTAGAATTTTCTTGTTAGCACCTGAATTTAAAATTCTTATTGCACCATTTTGGAAAGTCCCTATTGAATTTTGTGGCTATTAGAATATTTTAATAATGCCTAAAATATTGAAGTATTTTGGACGGATGCTTCCTACGCATACCTTTTTGATTGTGGAATATAATAATATTTACATGAGAAAATACACAATTGCTATAATAAAATTCATATTTTGCTATCTTCGTAATAAACCTAAATCCACATACAGGTTTGACACGATTGGGTAAAAAAGGGTTGTGTAATTTGTTAATCATATACAATAATTGTTATATTGCTTCAATCCCTTTTACTTAGGTAATCAAATCACTGCTACACTTAAATTAGAGTTACAAAATGTTCATCTTAATCTATACCTACCGTAGTAATTAACCAGGGTAAAATATATACAGTTTATTTCTCAATAATTCAATTTTACACAGTCTTACCTTATAGTTCAAATCAGTGTATTCCGAATGCTTACAAAATGGAAGATATTTTGAAATCGCTGTAGATCTTTATCCATAAACCAACTATCAAAACGATATGATGCATGTTAACGTTTTAAAACATTGAACGTTATAGTTTCAAGGCATAGTCAGTGTAACAATGGCCCCGATTCGGACTGTGCCACGACTTAACTAAATTTATTCCTGTCACTTTCTAAAATAAGATTAAGAAAAGAGACAGAAAACCAACAGCTGACTTTAGTGCTGTCAAAGTGACGTTACCCGCCCAAAAACGGCTTAAATAAGATGGCGTACATTATGATAGCATCTTATTTTGGGCGTGTCACGTCACTTCGACAGCACTAAAGTCAGCTGTTGGTTTTCTGTCTCTTTTCTTAATCTTATTTTAGAAAGTCACAGGAATAAATTGAATTAAGTTAAGTCGTGGCACAGTCCGAATCGGGGCCATTACCGAACTTACGGTATCAAGTGTTCAAAAAAACTGTTCGCACTGACCTATTATCTCACTATGGTCTGTCTATGTCATTCTAACCTGTTTTAGTAGGTACTCATTTAGTATTAAAGTTAATAGTACGTACTGACTGAGTATAGTTAAGATTTAAAAATCAAAAAGGCAACAAAATCTAACATAATTGTGTCTTATGTCACTGCTGCAATTTCAATAAGCATTTAATTTTTTACTCACAGTCATTATAATTTTAACAATCGTTTTCTACGCATTTCGTTTGTCAATAAATTTAATTTTCACATTTTACAGCCTACTCAAATGTAATTATGTCTGTCCCAAAGATGATTTAACATTATTTTGGACCCAAATATCACAGTGATAATGGTGACAGGCAGTATTTTTATTTTTAATATTTCCTGACATTTATTATAATTCAGAGATATCTTTTAATTAATCGGATGTAAGTTTTAAATGTAGATGTAATGTGAAAAAAGACGTAAAGGAGAAAGCTTGGTTCTTTCTTTTGATGGTCTCATATCGCAAGTTAGATGTTCACTCGTCATATCTTTCAAATATCACTGTAATTTGTCGACATATCTAATCGTTTTGTGAATTGAATTGATTAATGTTAAATGAATATAAATGTTGTACTTACGGTTACAGTATACTGTCATTGAGGTTAATTTCAATACAATAATTAATGTTTGTTTTCATTATGTTAATTCAATAAAGTGTGTAAATAAAATTGACTTTTTTTTTAAACATACTACTAAGCCTAGAATAAGCCTGTTGTCCGTCCGTCCGTCTCCGTCTGTCCAAACCAGTGGCGGATTTGTCCTAAGGCCCAGTAGGCTCGGGCCTAGGGCGGCCAATCGTGACAAAAATTCACTGATAACAAGAAATAGTAGGGAGCTGGAGTGCGATTTTTGAATCTCATTCGCTTAGTTCAGCAGTTGAAAATGTCAAAATTACTGTGGAGATATGCATCTTTCTACTGCTGATTTGACTTTCAAAAATCATACTTCAGGAGTGCGATTTTTTAAAGTCAAATCAGCAGGAGAAAGATGCTATCTCCATAGTAATTTTGAAATTTTCAACTGCTGAACTCTGCGAATGAGATTCAAAAATCGCGTCCCAGTTGACGACTCGCCATGTGGTTACGAATAGAATACTACTTGCTGCTTGGTGGAATAGTCAAGCTCGTAGCTGGGGATTTAGTGCTCTTAACCGTTTGATTAAGCGCTCATTCTTGGCATAGTTGTTCCTTAGGTGATCTTGAATGGATTTTAGCCCGGGAGACATCGCGAGCCCCCCTGCAGGTAGCGGGGAGAGGGGGAAGAAGTTTAATTTCGCCGCGCTCTTCTTTGAGGCCTACCTATACAGGTTTATTTTTAATTCGACGTATTCCTTTCAGGACGTAAACTTTTGTTACAAGCGTTTCATCCTCAACCACCACACGCCTAGAATATTATACCTACTCACATCTATCCATCTGTTTTTGTATAACGTATAGTAACACAGTTATAAGTATATTGTATTTTAAATATCTCAAGATGCATTCTAGCGGGCGGGCCCTTAGCCCGACCCGAGGGCAGACTGTTTCCGGACGTAATCGGCGACACATGTCACGGTGAAATTATTGTAAATACTGAATATAAACAAATTATCAAAGATACAGTTTTAATTTCAACAATCCCGTCACATCTCAGAAGTGGGATTACGGAAAATGCTGGCCCCTACTTTCATGGATTGAGAAAAGGAAAAATCAAGATACATTTTTTTTTTTTGTAAAAGAAAATAACGGAACTACGAAACGATCAGTTGAATTACAAGAAACATCGAGTGACCCACATATGGACACAGAATTACTATTCAAATTTGATCCGGGCAAGAAGACAACAGATATCAGAGGAGGATGATTAGATGATATTATGCAGAAACGCCAGAAGAAAAAAAAAATATTCTATGAAGTGCAACCTTGATGCAGAAGAAGAAATTTCCTGCCACATTAGAGGATTATAATACCGTTTGAATTACGAACCAATTCCAAAGAACTTAATTGCGAGACTCCAGAGCAACTTTATCATGGTCTATCACTGGAAAACTACTACATACAAGGAATCCAAAGAAATAAACATCATAAAACAACAACAATATCGAGGAATGATATGTTACTAAGCAGCGCAAGATGGAAATTAACGTAGTGCCGAAGATCTGCTATACTGACGGAGGACGGGCCATGAATCCTGAGACTTCCGGATTGCGAGATGTCAGGACTGTCAACGCCTGGACCATGCAACCGCCGCACCGGCACCGCCTGCTGGCGCACTGCAGGGTTTGCGGGGACGTCATCGCTGGAGTTGCAGCAGGCAATCGAGGTACAGTAATCAATATTATATTTAACCGATGAATCAAATTCCTAGCAGATTTATATAAATAGAAAATGAAAATTTGTGATCATCCATTAATAGCATAAATCGATAAGGGAAGATAAATATTATCACGTTGAATCACCTACCTCACCATCCGAAGTCATCATGAAAGGTTTTGGTGGCATAGTACCCCATCACAAAAAAAAAAATCAGGTGTACAAATTCTTACAGACAACTTGTTTCTTAATAGCTAAGCAGAAGTTACAAATGCGGGTGATAAAGAAATACTTAGATATAATTCTGTAGGTTAAACAATTATTAACCAATCCAATATTAGTTGAAATACAACGTCAACGTCACAAAAGGTTAAACTTAATAAAAACCCTAAGAACAAGAACCTTGTAAAAACCGAAGATGATGTAATTAATAGCGGTTTTAACACCATGTGGTTACAGGAGACCGATTTTCTAACAAAAGTCGTTTTGCATTATCAGAGAACTAAATAATTCTCCCTAACTAATTGCCTACCTAGTTACCTACCGTACATATTCATCAAACACCACTGTTACCTATGTGTTAGTAAGCCAACCTGTACCTACTTTTCTCTCTGGGCTATATACCTAGGTATCTTACTGTATTCCAGAAGCAATCTTGTTGTCTAAATTCCATCGTAAATTTAAGAGATACAATCATGTCTAGAATGGTCAATAGATAATTGAATTACTCATGCAGAAGTATACAAATAAAATAATAGTGTAACTCTAATGCTAAATTCTAATAAGAAAATGTTCACTCTACAGATAAGATAAGATAAAATATATTTTATTTGCACACCATGAATATACGAATACAATTTATAACAAGAATAAGAAGGGTGGCGGTCTTATCACTAAAAGAGATTTCTTCACACAACCATTGGATGGAAGAACTATTTACAGAGATAAATGCTACGGCGGTGCATTGTTAGGCACCTATGTACCTGTCTACATAAGTATATAGAGTAAATATAATATATGCATCATGCATACACACAAATATATAAATATATATTCAGACATATACAATACTTACATATATAATTATGCTGTTAAATATAAAATAAAAATATAATAGTAAAAAAAAAAACACACCTTGTAGATAGAGATAGTATTCTTTGAGCAGTCTTTTAAATGGAACGAATCAGCAACCACTTTAGCTGAACATAGCAGTGACCTTGGATGCAGTGATATTTAAATAAAAAATTATTAAGACAAACCAGTTCACTATAAATCTTATAGAAAACAAAACGGTCAAGGAAAATGTTTAAGATCTTATTTCATTGAAGAAGAAGAAGTATTATGCTGAAATTTCGTTCAGAGTACTCAGGCTAGACCTGTAGTTTTAGTTTAAAAAATAGCTCCTTTATCAACTTTGCATCGATTATCGAGCACTCAATTCACACACTGTTAAAGATCGCTACTCATTACAACACATTGACGATCAAATAAATAAATTATTTAAAAATATTGTTCTACTTCAGATCTAGCTAATAATAATTATGTGAAAATGTCTGAAGATTCAATTTCAAATACTGTTTATGTGACACCGACTACTACGGTCAGCACGAATCTCTAATAATGTCCTTCTAGCCGTCTAGCTAACGCGTAAGCCGAAAGATAGAATCTGAAATAGCAATCTAATTTGTAAGACATTAATATTCCATCTGCGATAAGATAAACGAAGATATTATTTATTATAAGATTATTAATTAGAAGAAGTACTTCAATTACTAAAAGCTAAATTTGCAATAAGTTCTTTTACACTAAAAACTTGTGTCAATTATTCGGCAGTAGTACGCCCTAAAAAAAAAATGTGTGCCAAACTACAAACCACCTACTGATGTTCATGAAATACGTCGATTTATAGTTTTGACATCCTATAATATTTTTAGCCGAAATAAATCGCTAATCGATCACTCACTTATCTCACTAAAAAAATTGAGTTGAGTCCGAACAAGAACAGGCGCTCGAATCTTTAAAAGCTTAATTGTAATCTGTTCTAACTATTAACAGTCCAAAAGTTTCAACTTAGTTAAACACAGATGCCAGTTAATTAGGCCTAGATGGAAATTGGAATTTTACTTCAGTATCGAACAGATGGGTTCTTACGACCAGTTGCATACCGCAACCGCAGCCGCATGACTTTTAGTGAAGAGCAATTTTATTTTATCTTAACTATGAATTGGAAACTCTTGCGGTAGTAGAAACGCTTAGTTATTACTTACCCTATGAATAATCCAGGTATTATTAACAATTATGAACTCTATAAAAATAATAACCTAAGACAATATCTACATAGGAAGATATTCGAGTTTGAGTTATACATAAACTATCAATATGTAGCCTGTTACAATAATAGCATACTAGTTATACACTGAAGGTAATTGATTCTGCTTCAGAGGAGTTATAGCTCTATTGATACAGTAAAACAAAAATATAAGTGAAAGGTCATCACAAGTTGGCAATCCACAGTGCATTATTTCTGATTGAGGTGTACCTAGCATTCTTCTTCTTATCGTGTGGGCAGAGCGATGTTTAACTAGTAATACCTAGCATTCATCAGTAGATATTACAATGCAATTTGAACATAATTATACTTAACGCAGTGAGTGAAGTACTCTCGTTATAAACGGTCAGGTATAGAGCTTGTGAAACGAATAACAGAGAACGCACTTGAGAGTGCTTGAGATGATAAATTGATTGGCGTTATATGCAGTATTAATGGCACCATACTATTTCTAACACTATTCTTTTACTTACTGGTATCACTCTTTTTCAAATGATGTTTAAAAACTTAATAATTTACTTTTACTTGTTTTCCCTTCTGCGAATTCTAATATCACTGAACAAGAAGAAAATAAATGAGTTAAGCGAACGTAGAAAGTCAACAAAGATAAAAATTAAAAAAGGTTTAATAAATTGGATAAGAGACAAGAAATGCACGAAATATCATATAAGTTTTAAGAAAAGGTGATATTTATATCGCGGAATGAACGTACTCAGGCAATGAAATTATAATTAATTGTGATCAGGTAACAAAACTACTGGGAAGCTTGTATACATGGCCTTACCCTATAGCATATCCAAAACTGATAGCTCAATTCATCGTTATATTATCAACAGTACAAAAAATATGAAAAGATGCCGAAAGTTTAGTACCTACAGTCGTTACAAGGAAATCACTTCGACCATCTAAACCTATTGTATCCTGATAAAATAAAATTCATTACTTAGTTACTAGTAGAGTAGAGTAGAGTATAGGTATATATATAACAAAATGGAAAACAGGAAGATAAACGTAACAAAATAGCAGGCGTCCAAATTATAACAAATTATCAGAAAATATTATTTAATTTCTACTGTGAGAAGAGAAATAAATAACGTACCTATAGAATGATAATTTAGAACTGTATGAAACAAATTGTAAAATCTAGTTTAGCTATGCTGTGTGATACGGCTATCTAGATCTGTGTGAACTACTTCTGAAATAATATTTTAATATCTAGTTTAGCTATACGGCTATCTAGATCTGTGTGAACTACTTCTGAAATAATATTTTAATATCTAGTTTAGCTATACGGCTATCTAGATCTGTGTGAACTACTTCTGAAATAATATTTTAATATCTAGCTTAGCTATGCTGTGTGATACGGCTATCTAGATCTGTGTGAACTACTTCTGAAATAATATTTTAATATCTAGTTTAGCTATACGGCTATCTAGATCTGTGTGAACTACTTCTGAAATAATATTTTAATATCTAGCTTAGCTATGCTGTGTGATACGGCTATCTAGATCTGTGTGAACTACTTCTGAAATAATATTTTAATATCTAGTTTAGCTATACGGCTATCTAGATCTGTGTGAACTACTTCTGAAATAATATTTTAATATCTAGCTTAGCTATGCTGTGTGATACGGCTATCTAGATCTGTGTGAACTACTTCTGAAATAATATTTTAATATCTAGTTTAGCTATGCTGTGTGATACGGCTATCTAGATCTGTGTGAACTACTTCTGAAATAATATTTTAATATCTAGTTTAGCTATGCTGTGTGATACGGCTATCTAGATCTGTGTGAACTACTTCTGAAATAATATTTTAATATCTAGTTTAGCTATACGGCTATCTAGATCTGTGTGAACTACTTCTGAAATAATATTTTAATATCTAGCTTAGCTATGCTGTGTGATACGGCTATCTAGATCTGTGTGAACTACTTCTGAAATAATATTTTAATATCTAGTTTAGCTATGCTGTGTGATACGGCTATCTAGATCTGTGTGAACTACTTCTGAAATAATATTTTAATATCTAGTTTAGCTATGCTGTGTGATACGGCTATCTAGATCTGTGTGAACTACTTCTGAAATAATATTTTAATATCTAGTTTAGCTATGCTGTGTGATACGGCTATCTAGATCTGTGTGAAATACCATTGCAATAATATCTAGTTTAACCTAACTAGATCTGTGTGGAATACATAACTCAACACCAGCTAAAATAAATCTAAAACGAAACACTACAATACTTATTGAAAAGACCAAAAAAAAAAACAATGAAGTACCTACCCATCGATAACTAAAGAATTTCGAGTTCTCCCCATAAGTTACAAGTTTGAGAAAATAAATAATTTGTTATTCAAAGTGTATCTATGCAAACAACACTTGACATTATTCTCACAAGCAAAGTTACCACTTAACCACAAAGTCACTCAACATGAAATGAATAAAAAAAAGTAAAATAAACAAAAGCGACGCTCACTTAAGGGACGTTGAATGAATGAGACCTTTTTCATCATTATTTGTTTAAAATGGGTAATTACCTACAACAAAAGAAGCCTTACTGCGTACATTTTTTTTTGTTACAGTACAAACCAGGAAGTAAACAACCAAATCGCAGTGGGACACAGCGACTGCAGGATGGCCGAATGTTACAAGCGTTTCATCCTCAACCACCACACGCCTAGAATATTATACCTACTCACATCTATCCATCTGTTTTTGTATAACGTATAGTAACACAGTTATAAGTATATTGTATTTTAAATATCTCAAGATGCATTCTAGCGGGCGGGCCCTTAGCCCGACCCGAGGGCAGACTGTTTCCGGACGTAATCGGCGACACATGTCACGGTGAAATTATTGTAAATACTGAATATAAACAAATTATCAAAGATACAGTTTTAATTTCAACAATCCCGTCACATCTTATAAGTTGAAGTCACTTTTACTTGCGAAGTTGCGACACACACCATATTGTGTAGACAATATCAAGATCTCCGGCCCGGTAGCTCCGTCGGTTGTGAACCTGCCTGCTGTGCCGAGGGTCGCGGGTTCGAATCCCGTAAGGGAAAATCCCGTAATATTTGTATGATGAATATGAATATTTGTACTCGAGTCATGGATGTTTGTATCTACAGGGTGTAAAATAAAATGGGACAGCTACTTAAAGGGGTGCTTCAGACCATCAAACTGAACAACTTTCTATAAGGGACCAATATCGAAATCGCGAAAAAAAAATCTGCTGTCCCATACATTTCAGTCGAGTTATTTATGCAGTTTTGTACGGGAGAGCGGATTTTTTTTTCGCGATTTCGATATTGGTCCCATAGAGAAAGTTGTTCAGTTTGATGGTCTGAAGCACCCCTTTAAGTAACTGTGCCATTTTATTGTACACCCTGTATACAGGGTGTAACAAAACACCCTAGTCATAATTAAGGGGGTGCTTCAGACCATCAAACTGAACAACTTTCACTATGGAGCCAACATCGAAATCGCGAAAAAAAAATCCGCTCTTACAAAACTGCAGTAGGTACCGTTTCGACTCAAATGTATGGGACGGCAGATTTTTTTTATTTTTTCTCAACGTTGACTCCATAGTGAAAGTTGTTCAGATTGATGGTCTGAAGCACCCCCTTAAGTATTACTAGGGTGTTTTGTTACACCCTGTATAATGTATTCTATATCGTTGTCTACTCATCATAATACAAGTCCAGATTAGATTCTGGTACTTTAAATGTGACTAGATAATTTGTGTGACATTGTCCAAGATATTTATTATTATTTATCTATGTTATTTATCTAATCTAAACTATTATAAAACTGTAACAGAAGTGTGTCTGTACATTGAAGATATTTACAAAAAAAAGATTACGATA
Organism: Agonopterix subpropinquella; assembly: GCA_922987775.1. Taxonomy (NCBI): domain Eukaryota; kingdom Metazoa; phylum Arthropoda; class Insecta; order Lepidoptera; family Depressariidae; genus Agonopterix; species Agonopterix subpropinquella. Next base: position 13,807,714 of record OV277701.1, on the reverse strand, counting down.
TGATTTTTAGATGTCCCTGATTCCAAATCACCAACTTTTGGATTTTTTGTCTGTCTGTTTGTTTGTTTGTTTGTTCGTTTGTTTGTTTGGGTGTTTGTTTGTTCGAGTATCACGCAAAAACTACTGAACCGATTTTGAAACTTTTTTGTTTGATAGCTTATCATCTGACTTAAAATCTGGTATACAACGTGTTAATGAATTAACGCAAAACTAGAAAGTAGTTTGTTTAGAATCGAGAGCAGAATCGAATTATCATGGTTTCAACATAGGTAATTTTTTTCAAAATATTAAATAATTTTTTTGCAAATGTTAAAATTTTCTGAACCGGATGTCAACCCGCCGCACGGGCACACTCACCCTAATACTACCAAAACAAGATTATAAAAATGTATCCATGAGTACGTTAGCGCTTTCTTTTCGTGCTGAAATGATAACAAATATTTTTTTCCTCAAAACTTAAAATGGGAATAACTTTAAATTTTAACTATCAAAATAATGAAATTATTGTTTCAATCTAATAATTTTGTTATAAATCAGTTGGGGTGTATGAGGTTTTGCGCTAATTCATTAACACGTTGTATAATTTATGCGGACGAAGTCGCGGGTAAAAGCTCGTTTTATCTAAAATTGCTTTGAAGTAATTTATTTAGGACCAATATTTAATGAGTTAATTAGATAATTGTAAAATTTGGTGCGAATTCTTATGATTTTCGAATTTGATTTCCTTGGATTAGAAGGCACCAGACATGGGCAACTACGAAACGAAAAGTCCAAACCATTCAAGTCGCTGAGATGAAGATGTTACGCTGGATGTGCGGGGTTACGAGATACGACCTTAGGATACGACAGAATACGCAACGAGCTCGTGCGAGGTAGTCTCGGAGTCCGCGACGTAGCGGACAAAATTCAAGAAAATCGACTTAGATGGTTTGGACATGTTAAAAGAAGACCACCTGATTATATAGGCAACAAAGTAATGGACTATACCCTACCAGGTCAACGTGGCGTAGGCAGGCCAAAACTCCGATGGTCTGATGTTGTAAAGAAGGAAATGGACAACTGCGAGCTCTCCGTCGACGATGTTCAGGATAGAGCGAAGTGGAAGAAACTGACTAGGAAAGCAGACCCCGCTACCCAGCAGGACAGCAGCTAGGAAGATGATGATTCGTCAAACATTCGTCGTTTTCTGGATGTCTGATAGCAGGCGGTAAAAGAACTTAGGCAAATTTGGACCCAGCCATTTTTACGAAAACTAAAAGCCCTTCAGGAGGGCGGTCATAATTATTATAAACAGAAAAAATTTAGGCATTTTTAAAAAAACTTCCTCATCTCTAGAAGTCCGGGTTCAAAAGTAGAAATTACTAGTAAAATAGACAAATCATCCAAAAAGCAGTAGCAAAACGCAACCATGACAGCTATTTTCATCTAATATTATCACTGAGGTAGTTTTTGGACCTTACGGAACGTATTTGGCTTTACTGAACTGATAGTGCGTGTGATTTCGTTTGATTCCATTATCATAATATTGTACGGTTATCGTGAATTTTCATTAAAACAAACACAATGAATGCGTAGAAGATTGAGTGGGCTATCTAATAAGAAAGATTATGAGTTTCACACACTTGATACAAAAGGTATCATAAGGAGAAATACCTTTCCCCCAACTTCTTACAGATTACAACCAATTTCCTTTTTTGTTAGTTTTGTTTCACTCTACACGTATTACTAAGTTTCATTCATCTATGGGACCTATATGTCTGGGTCTCACATTATATGGCCTTCCGCCAAACTTCTTTGTCATTTTCGAAGGTGCCTAGTTCTTACAGTAATTAACTTATGCAAAAAAGCAAAACGTATTAGGGACATAGCAGAGGTATCTAACATAGATAGTATGGTAACAATTTTGTTGCTCTAATTAGTCTAGTGTCATCATTATCCAGGGGAATACGTTTGTATGTACAAAATGTCTATCCTCTTAAGGCTCCTTGGGCATTTTTTGACTTTCCATACTAAATGCAATCAGATTATCGAACGTGTGTATGAAAAGTTGTATTTTTTGCCAATTTCCCTTATGGGATCATAAGGAAAATCCCTTGGACTTTCAACATCATGAGAATATACAATCGCCCAATAAAGTAATGTAAACAGTCTTCTTCTTTTCGTGTCAATGGTTCTTTAGTGGTGTTTAGGACAGGACAGAGGTAAGTACTAATCATTTGAGCCTATCTTCTTCTATCAAGTCGATGGCATGTCATTCAAATCTTCCCAGCCCAGTATTTCGCCACACGGATCTCCATTCGCGTGCAGGTGTCTGGGCAGGAAGAGCAGAACACGAGATGGGCCATAGTCTGAGGAGAAACACCGCATTTGAGCCTATAAGCTCGATGTATCTAGTTGTGATACTTGCTGAGATCCCTTTGAAACAATATCGTTATGAAGCTGGTCATCATGATACTCTGATGTTTTGGGATCCCCGCAAACCTAGACATAGTTGCGGGAATTCCAAATCTTGTATAGTCTATTAACTTGACATTTGAGTCCAAATTCGATGTTTCTATTCCAGCTGTGATTTTGGCAGAGATCCCTTCAAACACAGTATAAGCAATATAACATCTTCATACAATGGTACCAAACGCGGCTTGTATGTGTACTCGCCAGTCCGTACGCGCCCCGTAGCAGGCACACACTGACAATATCTCCACGTGCCACGTGTGCGGTAGTGAGCAAACCCTGAGTGTCCGAGCGTGAGTAGCTAATTATCTCTCGTACGAGGCCGAAGATGGTCTACTTCCTATATTTTTACTATGCTTCAAAGCTCGATCTTAAAAAACTGCTAAACCGATTTTCATGAAACATAGCATAGCTAACACACTCTCGCGAAAACAGCTTTTGATTACAAAAAACAACATCGAAATCGGTCCACCCGTTAGCTACGATGTCATAATATGACGTTATAGCGTCAAACTTATAGCAACCCTCTTTTTGCGTCGGTGGTTTATTTAAAATCTGAAGGATTCACGGTTTTTCAAAATATACGGACTGAAATACGGATTTTTGTAAGATCGAAAGGAAAACATGGGCGTATCTTTTGATTACATTGACTATTCAGCATTCATTTTTTACAACTCCAAGGGTCCGGCAGAGACTATATTTTCTTTGCCGTAGCGTAGAGCATATTTGATATTAATTTCAACTTGATACAGTCTTGACCGAAAAATAGGGTAGACGGCCGGACAACAAAGTGATCCTATAAGGGTTCCGTTATTTCCTTTTGAGGTACGGAACCCTAATCAAAATATCGTAGGTACCAAGGTAGATAATAAAAAAAAAATTAAAAAAAATAAAATAAAAAAATAAATATCTTGGACAATGTCACACAAATTATCTAGTCACATTTAAAGTACCAGAATCTAGCCTGGACTTGTATTACGATGACCAAAGAGAATGTGACGATGACTAGACAACGATATAGAATACAAATATAAATACAAACATCCATGACTCGGGTACAAATATTCATATTCATCATACAAATATTAATATAAATATATCATATTAATATTATATCGATCAATCATCGGCATTATTGTTACACAATAAAGCATCTCGTTGATATCTTTTCTATGAGAGGTAGGTCTCTTAGCAGTATATATCGTTGAAGTCTTTTGTAGGAGAGGTAGGTCTCGTAGCAGCAGCATATCGTTGATGTATTAGGAGGGGTAACAATAGTATGTAGTACGAGCTTGACGTTTTCCTACTAACTAAGTCTTAAAAGGTGAATAAGTAATAGGCCTGGTACCACTTTTCCATAATTATAGACAGTTTTAACAAAAAGAAAACCTATGTATATAAAGAAAAAAAGATAATATGTACCCCGTGATTTCCCTAGAAAGGTATTTAAATACGAGTTCCGTGCGAAGGTTTTGACAGGAAATAAAAGGTATTGTAGGTAAATGTTGCGAAGATTGGGCTCGCCTGCTATTTTGCTATTATCGCGGTTTCACGCGATGTCTTGGCGCCCTGACCTCGGGACTACATGCTGTTTAAATATTGACTTTCCTCTACTACACTTACTTAGTGTCAGCCTTAAGTTTAAAGTGGGTCAGGATAATAATGGCTCATAAAATGGTTGATGTTCAAATCTCTTTTGTTCTCGCAGTACCTACCTGCGTGCATGGCGTCGAACCACGTAGTCACGTCAGCATACAATTATGATGATGAGGGGGACCGAGACGTCGTCTCTCGAGAAATACCAGTACGTAGACTCGACAGGTGAAGAAAGAATGAGGGAAGATTTATGATGGCACAGCGGAACGGCGACACGAGGCGAGGCGGCGACGAGGTTGCCAGTGCGCATGCCCGCCACTGCGCCACTAGGCGGCGCGCTGCCCCCTGGTGGACTCGCGCCGCAGTGAATTGCGTAACAAAAGCACACTCGTCTCCAAACGTTACGCTGATGAAAACTTTCGCTCCGTGCGCGCCGACAAAATGGAAAAGCGTAAATCGACATAACTTTCCCGCGGTGCGCGCTTCTCAATTTGAACGTTAAAAACCGTTTAAGTATCTTTGGATTATTATTTTTTTAATCGGGACTCAGCTTCTGGCTTTTCTTTTTTAGTTCTTGAAGTTTTCTTGGGAAGTTGACTGTGGTTTAAAGTGAGCCGATGCGGATTCCGCCGGCCGCGTATAAAATAGTGAGGACGTTCTAAGTGTGTTGTGTTACATTTGTTTTGTTTTGCTTTGCTTGCTGGCGAGTGGTAGCGCCGGCGACCGGTGCCGGTGGGTCGGCGCTGGTGGTAGGAATCGATACTGCGGTGGGAGCGGCGAAGGTAATTTTTTATTCACCTATTGTTGCAGACAACTAAACTCAAGGTTTCTTTCTATGTATTCATACAGGTAATTAAATATTGCAAGTTATTTTCCAGCGCTGCGTTACATAAATGTATACTTTGGTAGGTACCAGAGACAAAGAACTTACGTGCAAAGTTTGCGACTTTTCTTAATTCCTGAACAATACCTTAATTAAATGTGGAGTACGGGCTACGTACTACTTAATATTCTAAGTATTTTTAGGTCTTTCTCCCTATTCTCGGAATCGCATCAAAAACTTTTAGAATTAAGTCAAGTGGATAGGTAGGTATGTAGTCGTATTACAACAGGCTTTTTTCGCTACATTGACTGAATAGTTTGTCGAATTTGGGATACAGCCAAAGATGACGTAGTCCTAAGGAAACTAGGTCAAATAAATAGGTCTAACTGAGGCTGTCTATAAAATCTTTTACATCATTGAAGTAAGTTACTTTGTAAGTATGTTAATACGAGTAGGTAGTAATAAAGTATGAAAAGGTTCTAAAGGTTCGTATGGCGGATACATACTTGCCTACCTACTGGTATAATAGTTATATGTGTGCGGACATGACATTTCTTTATTGGGTCCTTACGGCCTTAAGTAACCATAATCGAATATTAGTTAATTTAATTCTATGATTAAAAATTAAAGGATCCGTTAAATGCTAAAAAACAGATTTTATCATTGTACCTACTTAAAGCGTGTGTAATTTTTAATATTTGAATTACATTTTGGCAGACAAATTTTTACTCAATTAGCATTAGGTACATCACATCACACATGCCTTTCATTTATCCAATGTATTTAAATAAAACATTAAAACCTTGTTAAAAAGTATTGGTTTCTTTGACAAGTAATTATTATCGACTAATAAACGTTAATAACTAAGTACAATATATTAATGTTTTAGATAAACTAGACATACCTATTAATAAATTAAATACAAAACCTTAAAACTTTTACATCGTAATCAATAAACGAACCACATGATATGAAAATTAAATTCTCTAAAAATATGTGGATTTTTTACTCGATTAAAAATATAGAGTTTGAACGAATAGTAGGAAAAAATAGCTTAGGTATTTCAAAAAATTATCTCGTATTCCTTTGTTTAACGCCTTGTATACACGTAATACAGCTGTACCTAGAATTGTACCTACTTAACTACGATTTAGAAAGTATTATCATGTTTGTAATGTATCAAGCAAGTCCCCATTCATCTACAACTAAATAATAACGTTCTTTTTAAGGTTCCGAAGTCAACAAGGAACCCTTATAGTTTCGCCATGTCCGTCCGTCCGTCTGTCCGCGGCTTAGCTCAGAGACGCCTAGTACTAGAAAGCTGTAATTTGGTATATATATTAATCAAGCCAACAAAGTGGTAAAATAAAATCATGAAAAATATTTTTTTTAGGGTACCAGGGGAGGTACCCTAAAAAAAATATTTTTCATGCGCGAAGTGGGAATGAATTTTTTTTTCGCGTCTACCCTATAGTGTGGGGTATCGTTGGATAGGTAATTTAAAAATATTATGGGTGTGGTAAAACCATTTTTCGATTTAGGGATCCGTTAGCGAAATATTAAGCTTTAAAGTGAAAATTTTTGCTAGAGTCAAGTATCTCCCCCCCTGACAGCTAAACGGTTGTTTCTGGATATGTGAAATGGCAGTAGTATATTTACTGAAATTAAAAGGAAAACTATCACCACTAAGTACGCTTTACAAGTTTACGAGTAATAGTCGATCAACTTATAAAATGTACTTTTTATTAGTTTATTAGCCGTTAAACCGTATAAAACAAAAAGCCTCCTTCTAGGTCCATATTATATTGTGACGGGCAACTACGGAACCCTATCCTGCGCGTGGTCCGACACGCACTTCGCCAGTTATTTAAAATAGGTAAATAAAATATCTATAAAAAGAATATTCAATCCAATCAAAAAATGTAGAGACACTGTAACTTTAAAACTAGCATTTTATCGAAAATCTGACGACATACAAGAATAGAGAATTATTTTCTAGATTGTTTCTGAAAAATGTCATTGAGTTAAATTGGTTAGTATTGAAAATATAGCCAGACTTCCTTTGTATGGTTTGCTCTACAGTGGGATTCTAAAGACCTTAAAACTGTCTAGAAAATATATTTTATTATTTCTATGCTATTTCTAAGATTCAGTTTATGACATATTATGACAGCCGGTTCTGAATATGCATAATAATTATGTATAATATTATATTTATACATTTAAGCAGTAGGTCGAGCATGAGTTGGCACTGTAGGAAGTAGTAGGTAACCGCCAGGAGCGGTGTACCAAACTCAATACAAAAAATCACATATCTCGCGTGTAAGAGCGCTTACATACGAGCGACCCTTTACTGTCGCCGTGGGTCGCAGAGCCGGCTCATAGATTTAACGGTCTCGCGACCCTCCGCAACACACGGCGACCGCAATGTCAATGAAAATATACACTACGCAAAGTGTCGCTCGTCTGTAAGAGCTCTTACACGAACTTCGGGTACCTACCTTACCTACCTACATTGAATCTGCCAAACGAACTGAATAATTCTTTTTCTCTTTGTCACAAAGGTGACACTTCTGAATAACCCATCAGTGATATGAATCTCCAATAATGTTTTAGGAATATTTGATTGATTGATTGAATAATGTTTTAAATATAGCCTAAAATTATCGCTATCTCACTTCGTTTTCGAGATAAGATTTTGGCGATAAAAAACAATTTTTTAATTTTTTTATTTTGCTCTTTTAACCCTTGTCAAGCGCAGACACGCGTCTTTTGACGCCTCATCAGCAATTTTATTCCCAAAACCCACGACACCAGGCGATATGTCGCACTTTCGCTGAAAATCGGGCCTATACAGAAGTGACAAAAAAAAATGTTTAATGTTAAAATGGGCGTCAAACTATTGTAGCATATCGCGGTCTAGACGTCTCGGTGGTCTCTCTGGTCTCTCTGTCCCCTGAGCGCTCTTACAGACGAGCGACACTTTGCTATTGCAGAGGGTTGCGCCACCGTAAAGTGTATGTATGAGCGCGACGCTCTGCGACCCACGGCGACAGCAAAGTGTCGCTCATCTGTAAGAGCCCTTAAAGGGAGTTACCCGGATATTCGATTTCCCATATTGATTCCTGATCCCTTTAATTTACATCTATTCTTTTCCTATTTTAAAGTTCGTTTCTTTTGCATGTTATAATAATAAAGCATGTAAGTAGGTACCTACATTTATTTCTGTGATAGGTATCTACCTACCTAATCATTTCTATGATGTAACGCGCCACTCTGTTACATAACATCCTGTTTGGACAACTATGTAGTACCACAGGGTGAGTCGTAAACTGGAATGGACTATTGAACTGCAACGTGCCGTTCGTTGCTTGGCACTATCCTGGTTTATGCTGATTAAAGTACCACATATTTTATGGCAGTTATGAGCTGGAATGTCAAAATTACTTAACGTCTAAACGTTGATTTCTGAAAGTTTTACGTGAAATATATTTCGGTTAACAATAAGGTAACAGTAGATTCATTATTGAAGTTATACCATATGAATAGGTAATAATAGTTACACTAATGTTTATACTTCTTTGGCCCATTGAAGAAACAGATTAGAGAGTAGGTACTTATGTTTAGTTCTATATTTTCAGCTAATTTTCCAGAAGCTGCGCGTGCCGATATAATATATAACACACTATGAAGTTAGTTTGTATCGTAGTAAATTAATATTTTTCAGTATATTTTTATATTTCTATGGTTTGTATTTTCAGCATGACTGTGATAGAAGTTTGCGCGCGCCTGCATCAGAACGCCCCCATGCATAAAGTTGATTTTTATTTTTAATGAAAGTTTTTTTATTCACTCCAAACTTACGCCAAAGACGTATACCCTAAGATCAAGGACCTTTTTAGTATACCTAACTCCATAGTGCATACACATACTTTTTTAAAAGTCTTTGTTTTTGCCGTTTTTGCTCTCATTTTATATTATTTTTTAAGTGGATGCTGTTGCTTGCGTGCGTGTTTATCGTAGCGTCAACACATCAAATGAATTATTTCAACTATTTATTTTTAATGAAATGTTATTATTAACATCGAATCGAATGTAAAAAAAAAGAACGACAGGGATGATTGTTCCTATCGTTATTTTGATATGGAACTCACAGTCAGTTTACAAAAAAAAAAACCCCCATATAAAAGAATTCAACGCTGTCGATGGTGCCCACGTAATTTTGCATTTAGATCATATTAGGTTAAAGTTGAAAGTAGATACTTAATACCTACGTGAAATTCTGAATAGATAGGTGTATTCTATACACGAATAAAAGGAACTATTTATCAATACGTTGATTGTTACACAACGTGAAAAAATAACCTAAACTGAAAAAATAATATACAGAAAATAAAACTAATTAGTATAGTGGCTTTATAGAAACTGTGCTTAGATATACTTTTAAAATTAGACTTCACAAAATTATGGTGTACAGATTCTATTGATTTTTCGGAAAGAAACTCTAAAGATGTTGTTGCTCGTTGTACCTAAATGTTGTGTTTAGATCCAGAATTATGTTATTTATGTTTAAAATGTAGTGGCATTCTCTCATGCGCTGTCTTCAATCGTTGAAATGTAAACTGAGTGCTGTATTTTTATAGAGTTTCGTTTACGTAAAATCGTGTGGCACCTCCTTAAATTGGGCTTAAAAATAGTAGTTAGGTATCAAAGGATCTGTCCACCCCGAACGGGATTACGGTAGTGAGTCTACGTATAATTTTATTAATTATATGGTAGGTACTTAGGACCTATCACACAATCGATTTTTGAGCGACGTCGCTCCTGCATCGGAACGACGGACGTCGCAACCATAGCGTAAATAATATTAGTGAGAGCGGTTTATGGTCGCGACCCTATATTTGGTCGCAGTCGCGACAGGCCAATTGTGCGCGGGGTGCGGGGCGCGGGAGGAGTACGTCTCGTCCCGCTCTGCCTGCATGCGGTACCAATCCTGAACTTTGACGATTGGTACGCGCCGGCAGCAGTGTCAAAAGTTATACGGCATTATATATTTTGACGGCCCGGTAGCACAGTCAGTAGTGAACCTGCCTGCTGTGCCGAGGGTCGCGGGTTCGAATCCCGTAAGGGACAAATATTTGTATGATGAATATGAATATTTGTACCCGAGTCATGGATGTTTGTATTTATATATGTATTGTATATCGTTGTCTAGTCATCATAATACAAGTCCAGGCTAGATTCTGGTACTTTAAATGTGACTAGATAATTTGTGTGACATTGTCCAAGATATTTATACTCGAGCGCGCACACGTACTACAATGGTTCGAATTGTTTGTATTGTCACGGAATATATATGGTATTGTTTGTATACGGGTGTGATCCCACATCGTATAAAAATTACGATTTGCTGGAAATAAAGTGGTTCGAAGCATTTTTAACGCGATTTAAAACTTTGTTGTTTTTACTGGAGATACCGATTAAAATTGCAGGTAATACTATAAATAGGTAAGCTAAGGTTCTACGTTGGTAAGGTGCTAGGTTTTTGGACATAATACTTGTCAATAATTGAAAATTAATGTGTTTTTCTTATAAAACTTGGAATTAAAAACGTAAGTAAATAATAGTTCATACCAAAAATAAAAACCTAGGTAGGTATTAGGATCACTATCAATTAATAAAATATTAAATGATTAGACTTATTTGATATACATAGATTGTCTTATATTTTATTTCATTTCCTCTGAACTTTAATTGTAACAACCCTTAGCATGCCCGCCATCTTGCCGCAACTCCGGCGTAACACGCGGATTCTTAGAAGCGCTCCTACTTATATTGTATATACTTATATTGTATATATACTTTGTCGCAACTGAGTCGCCGTTTACTGAGCTTTATCGCAGCGACATCGTCAATGTCGTTCCGGTAACGCCTACGCTTGTGTGATATGGCCCTTGATCTTTGAATTTTGTTGTAATTCTGTGATAGGTATGACCCTGACCGTACGTCGAGTTTTTATCGTAATTCGCTTTCCACAATAACCTCCCATATTATGGTTGAGACGAGAAACAAATTTACTGAATCTCAAATTGAGAATGTATTTATTATTCATTAGATTATTCATCTTTTTGGCCATGGTTCATTGGAACTTTTTCCAAAGTTGCCTTCTTTCATCATTGTAATATTAACATAGGTAGGTACATAGCATCTACCTGTTATTTATGTCAGCAATAACACGTTTACGTACCTACTACGTAACACATTCAGAGACATTCCTCGTTTCAGTGTCTTCTTCTTGAAACGTCATGAATAATACATTAAACCAACGAGAATAGTCGTAATGCATTCAGAGATAATAAAACAGAAACATTTCACTTGAAAGCGAAACTGTTGCAATTTACCTAGTTTATAATATTTAACTGACTCGAATGCAGTATCGTACCCTGACAATAATCACTATCACTAGATCACTAAATAGTATAAAACGAAGTCGCTTCCCGCTGTCTGTCTGTCCCTATGTATGCTAAGATCTTTAAAACTACGCATCGGATTTTGATGTTTTTTTTTTTAAAAAGATTGAGTGACTGAAGAGGAAGGTTTATATGTATGTATATAATACATGCATAGTATCAGCAGTGCACCCGTGCGAAGCCGGGGCGAGTCACTAGTCATAATTTTATTGGCTCTCTTTGTTATGTTATTTGTGACAATACAAAAGGAAAATCAGAGTTAAGCCCCAACATAAGCACAACATAAAGGTTTATCATAAGATCATAACGTATAGTATATTAAAGGTCTGCAAATACCTACCTACAATAGACAAATATTGATTGGGAAACTTGGTCAAGTGAAGTGATCTAGTTCTATGTTTGCGGAGCTGCAGCTGTAGGCCAAACGCTATGACTTTTGATGCGAAAATGACCGAGTTTCGCTTCTGTTTAAATAATTTTAAAACTTAGGGTGCGAGCCAATAAACAAGCATAATAATTGATATACAGTCAACAATGTAAATCTAGACGTCTTCAACTATAAGTGAACTTTGAACCCGCACTAAATAGCGTACCTATCTGTCTGTAAATGTATCACTCATGTACAAGTTTTCGTGACATGAAAAGTTAAAAAATACACGACTTTAACACAAAGAGATAACGAAAAGCTCGTGAAGTCGTGAAACTCGATTGGTTTGCTAATAAAGCGTTTAAAATTCGTCTCGTGAATCCGAGCTCAACGTTAAAATGAAGATAAAGACAACTAAGTCGCTACTTTGAAAACATGCTATGCGTCGCAGTGGCAGCGCTGACTTAATGTTCTGTGAACCAACTTATACTGCAACAGTATTTGTTAAATGCATTAGCAAATGAACCAACTGACTTATCAAAGGTAAACTGACCGAACTAGAATAATGTTATTTGAACTTTGGAGCCCTCTCTACGGTATCGGCATCGCAAAGTTTATAGGTATGGAGTAGAAATATTCATTTTTGAATACTGTAACAACTAGACTTACCTAGACCCTAAATCTATCATTCCATATTTTTAATAACTGAAAAAGCAACCGTTGCGTTTGTACAAATGGGAACTATTTTGTTTCTATCCATGATAATATTTAAATTTAACAAAAATATAATTTAAATCTTTGTGTAATGTTAAACCCGGTTGGGGTTTAACAGTCATTTCATTACACAAAGAGCAATCAGCATAACACAACGGAGAATACTGTTTTTTTTTTTAGAAAAGTGCGGGTCGCCGATTGATTTTCTATGAGAGGTCTAAAAAATGTTCTCGTTTTTCAAACCATGTCCCTTAGGGAAAGTTGCTTGGTTTCATTAACTAAATATATACCCTTAAATTCTTTCTATTCATAAAAAAATTAGGTGTATAGGTAAAAGCATGGAGTAAGCTTAGATCAAAGTAAAAGTTGCGCATGTCATACATAATCCATAATTGATGGGTTAATGAAGGTACGGGTAAACTTCCTATTAATGACATTGATTTAAATAATTAATATGTTTGCAGGAGGTTAAAATTGATTCTATTTGATTTAATAAACACATAAACAGATAAAACAAAATTATATTTTGATGAATGATGATAAGAAAATAACTCCTGAAAACTTCGAAGTATTTTTACATACGAAAATCCAGATTTGACATGTTTAATAAAGGATTTGTTAAGCTAACCTACCTACTAAATACGTTGACCTGACCTATATTTTTTACCAAAACTTTGCAATGAAGGAATTTCAGTGAAAAAGCAACGAAACTTTTTCCAAGCCCACTTAAATCTTGACCTACCGACGACGTCCTAGAGTCTACAAGACGTCTAACGGGCGTCAAAACGTCGCATGTTTATCTTTCAGCCTGAAACTGCAGCATCTTTGTAAACGAACTGAGGAGCGGCGCATTCGCTCGTCAGTGTCTTTCACCTAATGTTATAATTAGACGACGATACCGTGACGTTCGTCAACCTCGGCCTTGGGTACAAGCACAGAGAACTATAATTGATACAAAACGTAAGTAACTAGTCTTTTACTACCATTTGCCCGTTGCTTCGTCCATATGGGATTTACCCATTTTTTCTCGATGTTGGCTCCATACTAAAAGTTGTTCAGTTTGATGGTCTGAAGCACCTCCTTAAGTATAACTAGGGTGTTTTGTTACACCCTGTATATGTATAGGGTCCTTATTAATATGCTGACACTTTTTAAGGTGACGATCAGACCACCAAACTGAACAACTTTTTCTATGGGACCAACATCGAAATCGTAAAAAAATATCAGCTGTATCCCATACATTTGGCTGGAGTAGGTTTGCAGTTTAGTATGGAAGAGCCTTAGACAATTTAATAGTATGGACTCGTAACGCGTGCCATTCTCCTAACAACATTTTCTGCCATTTTTTGCGGGGGGCGAGGTAACATGAAACAGCTTTGGATTTCATTTCTCATAACTTTAGATTCTAATTTTGAATGTTAAAAATTATGAAAAGTAGTCTCGTTCCCAAACGTTCTAAGTTCAAAATTATTGGTACGCAATTATAGGCTGTCTCATTTAGTGATAAGGTATAAAATTGAGTGTAAATGTACTGGATCAATTAGTCTTATACCGTGGCAGAGGGGAAATGCTACCTCAAGGCCAGTCCTTACTATTAAATTGTCTAAGGGAAGAGCTGATTTTTTTCGCTATTTCGATGTTAGTGCCATAGAGAAAGTTTGATGGTCTGATCATCCCCTTTTAAAAAAGAAGGATCTATTTATGTACTTAGAATGATTCAAATAAAGTGGTTATTCTATCGTAGTTAAATATAGGTATACTTATATGTATTCCGGTAAGACTGCAGTTTAATCATAATTCAAAGGCAGCCTAGTGCACGTGGCCATATTCCGAGAATAAATATAAATCGATAGACATTGCGCGGGCTAGTGTATTTGTTCCAAAGAAATGTGTATAGCAAACCGTTTTAGTTTTTCTGTTTTCTGCAACGAAAGAAGATTATTTTATCAAAAACTAAATCGGATACACAGGATGTGACACACACTAATAATATTTAAACGGTTGGTTCTGAATCTAAACTTTAGACCGTCAAACTGAACAATTTACACAATGGAATCGAAGCGAAATCGCGAAAAAAAAGATAAGCTTCATACAAAACTGCGCAGTGTCTACTCGACTTAAAAATGTATGGAAAAGCAGATTTTTAAAATGTTGTTTCCACATGATCTTCATAGTAAAAATTGTTCAGTTAGCAAACTAACTGCCTCGCTAGAGACCGTTTCCGGAACAGAAGTCCGATTTGAACATATATCCGAATGCTTGAAGTCCGAAAGTTTTTTTTTTCCGATCCACCACTATCCGAACGGGAGTACCATCGAATTAACTTCGAAGGACGTTACTCCGAAAAAAAAATAGCGGAACTGCGATGGTCCGATGACCACCCCTTTAAAGGGTGTTTTGTTAAACTCTGTAGACTTTGGAAAAAACCGAATGCTATTGAAATACTGAGAGCTAAATTATTCGGTATACCACGTTTAGGTATAAACGTGGTATACCGATATATACTCCTCCCGTCTATCTACACGCGATGCGATAAACACTGCCGCAAACCGGATTAGTCATTAAAATCTATTAGTACACTACAATCAAAACCATGTTGGCATTCAAGCACACTCGCGTAGTTGGATGCCGCTCAATTATAAGAACAAAAGAATATATTGAAAAGTAAATACTCAAATTAGTGTCCTCGTTTTCCTTTCGACATATGAAACGTAATCATAATCAAACTCATATTTAAAGTTTGCTAACAAAGACATACCTTAGGTAGACCTAAACAAGAAACATACAAATTGATTTGCTTAAAGAATGTAGAGGTAGGGAGGTAGGTATTATAAGTAATATTCTAGCTTAAAATCTACATTAAAATAAGTTCTAAAAAAACTGATATTTTATCGTGAAAAAAACTGAAACTGTACTCCTGGAGTGCGATTTTTGAATCTCATTCGGTGAGTTCAGCAGTTGAAAATATCAAAATTACTGTACAGATATGCATCTTTCTACTTCTGATTTGACTTTCAAAAATCGCACTCCTGAAGTATGATTTTTGAAAGTCAAATCAGAATTAGAAAGATGTATATCTCCAAAGTTATTTTGACATTTACAACTGCTGAACTCACCGAATGAGATTCAAAAATCGCACTCCTGATCAACAATAAAAAATCTTCAAAATTTTAATCATTGATAACGTGCGGCCGCGTACTGCGTTCGTTGTACAACTATATAATACAACAATCAATTTTGATCTTGTTAAATATTGGTAAACGGTTTTCAGTTATTGCGTTCATATTTGAACACTTTATTTATTCTATCTATAGTATTAAGTATTGTGGTATTTAAATTTAAAGCGCTATCGATTCATTGTACATTATAATCTCTATTATTTCCTCGATTTGTACAGCGACTAATGACCGCAATATTTATGGTCTGATGATAATAAAATTCACCGCCAGGCCTATTCTTGTAAAACATGCTAACGTTATTCATACCAACATAAAAGATCGATTGAAAAAGTTCTAGTCAACCAACTAATAGGTAGGTATAGCCCCAACAAACTAGGTAACATGGGTTTTTGTTTCATAAATCTTCTGCAAAAACGATATTAATACTGTTTCGTTATGTATGAACTCTTTAAAACGTGCACATTTTCGTCTTATAATATGTTCGATATTTCGTCTTATAATTAGTTCGGTTTCGTCTTATATTATCTAGTCTCATTATTTCGGTACCTACCGAACCTTAGATACTTTTGTATCTCATTCGATCGGGAACGAACCTTTGAGACTATCTTGTCCCAGTAAAAAGAAGAAAAATATATTTGGAATCGTTACATAGATTAAAATTGAGTTCTCTTAGGAACTAGGAAGAAGATGTATCCAAACAGTAAATGTGATAAAAGTACGAAATTACAAATAGGCAGGTATTACAAGAGTCAATCATCATTAAAATGTAAATCAATAATCATTAGGAGTGAGTTAACTGAGTAGGTAGTGAGTACCGACTAGGTACAGAGAGCACAAAATTAAAATCAAAAGCAATTTTCACATATTTTGGAGAAAAAATGAAGATCTATAAAAATTGAGCTCCAACTCCAGCAGTAAAACATCACGATAGCTCTAATTAAACTGCAAAGGTGCTAAACAATGATTACTATCCAAAACGCCTTTCGCTTTAACTGCTCGTAAAAACATATATATAAAGCGATGGATGTAAACATAACGTTATGTAGGTGTAATTCGTATTATGACAGAACATTCACAATGAACAAAGAACTAAAATGTCACTGGAGTCGAGACTGAAATACTTATGTATAATTATACTTTTGAAGAGTTGAAAGACCTTTACGATCGATACCAACCGCAATGTTTAGCTATGGTTTATACAAGGGTTATGTGCACTTGTTTCTAGAAAATAGCTTAATAATGTAGGAGTTAGTTAGAGGTTTGCGTGTTTCTTTTATTGATCAATGCCGCTCTGTCAGCTTGTCGGCTTTCTAATCGTTTAATCGCCTAATGAATACGTTTTCGTTTCCTAATTCATGAAAAACCTTTTAGAAGATGTCATTGGCTGCTTCGATTCGTCGTCGTAAAGCTAGCATTAATGTTTAGAATTCGTTTTGAAATATCGAGATTATGTATTGTGTGGTGCAGAATCCAATAGTTTATTATTATTTGGGGTTGAGAGCCTTGACAGGCTTGGCAGACCTGTGCCACATCGACCATCGCTGCGGTATTTTGTGCCCCTTTTACAGTTCCCTACTAATCCATATTGCAGTCAAAAATCGTAGTACATTTTTGATCGGGATGGTTTGTATCTCATCTGGTGTCAATACCTGTCTGCCTAGATGAGTACTGCGTTTGTACATCAGGGGGCCACAGTCACATAGAAGGTGCAGAGGACTCTCCATCTCGTCCTTGCAAAACCTGTAGCCGGTCTTGTCACTTAGTTTCAGTCTGTGCATGTTTGTTTAGTTTGCAGTCGCCTGTGAGTGACCTAACTATCGTACAAATTTGATCCTCGCTGAGAGCAGGGATCCAATAGTAGTTATTATCTAGTTATATAATCTTCACAGCACTATTCGCTCCCGGACTTGCGGCTTTTATCTTGAAAGTTCCCTTTTGTTTGAACAAGAATTTATGCCCGCAGCTCTGCAAATTGTTCAACTTCCTTTTGTCATAAGGTTATAACATAACAGGGGATATAATTACCAAAGTATCGACCTCGCAAGCAACACATTTGTCACATCTCGGGACGTAAACTTTTGCGTTTTCGAACTCATCGATCACTAGACAAATATTATTGAGATATATTAGGGAAAAGCTAACCGTAAAACATGTTTAACCTTAATCTAAACTATTATAAAACTGTAACAGAAGTTTGTCTGTATATTGAAGATATAATAAAGTTATGATGTAGTTTTTAGGTGTCCCTGATTCCAAATCACAAATTTTTGGATTTTTTGTCTGTTTGTTTGTTTTTGTGTTTGTTTGTTTATTTGAACGAGCATCACGCAAAAACTACTGAACCGATTTTGATGAAACTTTTTTTATTTCATAGCTTATGATCTGACTTAAAATCTGGTATATAATTTGTGCGGACGAAGTCGCGGGTTAACTGTAGTATTATACTAAAATCGGTGCACAGTTAAGCTTCTCTACATATTACTACTTCACTATAATTATAATAATTAGGTACGAGGTTTTGCCTGTGACATCGTCCGCGTGAATTTCGGATTTAAAAAAATTTTCTCTTAGTGCACCGCTACATGCTCCGTAGAATACGTATTCCAACATGTTTCTAACTACAGTGGTTTAGGCTGTGCATTGTCAGTCAGTCAGTCACGGAACTGTTTTATTTATAACGAGCTTTAACCCGCGACTTCGTCCGCATAAATTATATACCAGATTTTAAGTCAGATGATAAGCTATCAAACAAAAGAAGTTTCATCAAAATCAGTTCAGTAGTTTTTGCGTGATACTCGAACAAACAAACACCCAAACAAACAAACAAACAAACATACAAACAAACAAACAAACAAACAAACAAACAAACAAACAAACAGACAGACAAAAAATCCAAAAATTTGTGATTTGGAATCAGGGACAGGTAAAAACCATGTCGTAATTTTTTTTCTAGATATCTTCAATGTACAGACACACTTCTGTTACAGTTTTATAATAGTTTAGATAATTAAAATAATTATATCGATTAAACACAGGAAACTACCGAAACACCGAAACCAATTTTATTGTTTCGGTTTTCACCCATGGATAAATTGAATTTTTAATGCCTCAACAGAAATATTTGTCAATTCCAAATATAAAGATATTTGGAAATTTAAATTAATTTCTTTGTTGGATAAAAATAGATAGATACCAGACTCCTTAAAATTCAGCATTAATTAAGAGACCTTAGCTAAAATAGATTGGTACTTAAAGCTTAGAAAATCGTCGTTTCACCAATGAATGGCTCAACAGGATTACGTGGATTAACAGATTAGTGGGTGTCGCCAATTAGGGAGTAGCTAAGTCCACTTTGTAAATGCTTAGCTTACCGAATTAGCTTCTTACTTTTGAATATCACATTTTTTTTTTTATAGTTTCTAAATGTTAGGTGTTGTTTTTATTAAAAAGAAAATGTCACAATAAATCTAAAACATCCTAAAACTAATTATAATAAAATAATACCCCAAATAATAATAAACTAATTATTATGAGCCAATAAAACTTCACCATTTTGTGTAAAGAACTCTACTTTTTCTTTATGTCGTTACAGAGTTTTCGTTAAATCACTACATCACCACATTTTATAAATTACTAAAGTTTACCCGCGACTTCGTCTGCACGGGTTCCCGTAATCGCCGCGTGATAAATGATATACCAGATTGTAAGTCTATGCATAAGCTTTCAAACACAAAAAGTTTTGATCAAAATCGGTCCAGCAGTTTTTACGTTATGCGCGAACAAACAAATAATCAAACAGATAATCAAAAAATCCAAATTTTGTGATTTGGAAACAGGGACACCTAAAAACCATATCGTAACTTTTCTTTTTAATACTTTTAATATACGGACAGATTTCTTTACAGTTTTATAATAGTAGAGATAGCCCCCGCCGCGTTTTGCTTTCGTCTGTATGCGTCTGTCGGATACTATCAGAAAACCACTGTTCGGATTTTGTTAGATAGACTTACCCGTGCGACAAAAAGAATAAAATTACTGTAGGAAAAATTCTACTTTTTAATTAAATGTCCTTTACTTTAAATCTCTACGAAGAGATTAGCAATTAATCTTGTTTTATACAACAAGGCCGGAAACGGCTGTGAACTATAACTGTCATGTTATATCATAATTATCATAATACTAAGTAAATTATTCACCGCTTTTCAGCTTTGTTGCCCTATGTCAGAATGATGAAATGTTATCTTTGTCTACTCGTTACATCGTAGCACGTCTTTCATTCCGTCGGTATTGTTTGGTAACAAACGATTTTATTTTTTCAAGAATGAAAAAATGATGATGATTTTTGTTCCGTTCTCGTTCCGTTTGTATGATTTTTTGACGATAAACGTTTTCATTTCGGTCAGTCACTTGCGAAAACCGTTATACGTAACGAAATAAAAATAATGTTATGACAAGATCGCTTAACTTGACAGAATCGAGCACCTACTGGCATTATTTTATTAGGTAGGTATGTTTCACGTAGATACTCCACTGCAGCTGCGTCTCTGATACAGTCTATCCAATTTTTTAATTCTCAGTAGGTACAGTCGCGCAACAATAGTTGATTAACATTTCTCACCTTTATTTCTAAAGATATAATGTTCAGAACTGGTAATGAACATAAGTTTGTCGACTTTATACAAGTAATTAAGTATTTCATAATAAACTGTCGCCTCGAAGGGGTGAAATGAAATATATGAGAACTTTATTAATGTAAAATTTAAAAAGTATAATAAAGATTTTAAAAGGGGCCAGACAGAAATCTCTGATAAGAAATGCGTGAATTTTAAACCTACCTAGGTAAACCTATATTTCCTCACATTGTTTTCCTTCACCTTTTGAGAGTAATCGGTATTACGTAGGTAAAGAAGTTAGAAAAGCTCATTAGTACATAGTATGATATTAGCATGTCATCCGCGCGGATTCGTACCTAAACCTCCATGATTGAGTGTTCATACTAAGCAAAGCCCCATGACGCTCTCAGGGAGATATAGGTACGATTTTTCTCTGGTAGCTATATAGAGACAACGAAATATATACTTACATGAAACATTACCGTAAGTGAAACATTTTATTTGTCCTAAAGTCCCACACAAACGAGCCTACTGGGCCCGGCCCGTACTAGCACGTAGCATAAACTGTCTGTAATTGCGTTAGCACGCACGTTAGCCCAAATCTGGAATGTCATCACGATCTTTATCACGACTGAGACTGGAGGGGTAAAGGTATGCATGTTTTATGTTTATGTTCTCTATAGGACCTAGTATCACAGAGTACTATAGTACCTACGTCCTACGTACAGTCAATCAATCTGAAATGTGGCCAAAATTCAAAATTCAATTCAAAATTGAATTTAGTTGTCTGTAAGTAGACTTAACCCTACCGTAGAACCATCACAGACGGATAATCTGTAGGATAATCATTGCCTGTGCAAAACGCTGCATACCCAGGGGTTTCCGAAGAGAGTTCACACCGGGCTGGAATGCTGAAGCCGAAGACGCATATCGAAAGTACATCTCCACGAATGACATTCAAGAGGCAAATAATCTAATCGCTGCACTGGATCAATCCCGCCGGGAGAAGTGGCTCAAGAGCGTGGAAGGTTTAGACTTCACCCGTTCGAGTAGAAAATCATGGTCCCTCCTGAGAAAGCTTGGCGGCGCAATGGCACCAGAATTCAAGGAGCAAAATATAGGGCCAGACGATATAGCTCGACGGTTGCAGAGTGTAAGCAAAAGCGCGAAGGTCGATAAGAGATTCACTAAAACGATGCGAACCACATATCAAGCCGCACTCCAAAACCTCTCTGCGAACGAAAATTTCAGTTCACCCTTTGGAGCGGAGGAACTAATGAAAGCCCTGAAAAATGTGAAATCTGGTAAAGCGGCGGGCCTGGACGAGATCTACCCAGAGTTTATTAAACATCTAGGAAAACGCGGCCAAAGATGGCTAACCGATTTCTTCAATGAAATTCTAGGGACTAGCAAGCTCCCCCACATTTTCAAGAAGTCGAAGGTCATCGCTATTTTGAAGCCCGGAAAATCTGCTGACGACCCTGCTAACTACAGACCGATTTCTCTACTTAGCGTCACTTATAAGCTCCTGGAGAGACTGCTCTACAACCGACTGTGCCCTACTATAAATAGACTGGTGCCTGCAGAGCAGGCTGGTTTCAGGGCTAACCGTAGCTGTTCCGATCAAGTCCTGGCCCTGACATCTCTTATTGAAGCGGGCTTTCAACGAGGGGAAAAGACTTGCGTTGCCTTCGTGGACCTCAGCGCAGCTTATGATACAGTCTGGATAGGTGGCCTACTGTACAAACTCAGTGCTATGATCCCATGCACAAAAATTTTGTCTCTACTAAAGAGCATGCTGGGCCCTCGCTATATTAGGGTGTGCATGGGCGACAGGGAAAGTGGCTATAGGATTTTGAAAAATGGCCTCCCTCAAGGCTCTGTTCTGGCGCCACTTTTGTTTAACGCCTACACCAGCGACATGCCTGCCACCGTGTCCGAAAAATTCGCATATGCAGATGACCTTGCCCTAGCATACCAGGGGAGAAGTCTCGAGGAGGGAGGAGCAGCGCTCTCGCAGTTGGAGGTGTTGGGGAAGTACTATACAAAGTGGCGGCTCTGCCCAAACCCACAAAAGACGGAAGTATCCACATTTCACCTTACAAACTGCCTGGCCCATAAGGAGTTAAAAGTAAATTTCTGTGGAGAGCGAGTGCGGCATAATCACAGCCCCAAGTACCTGGGAGTTACTCTGGATCGTTCGCTCACCTATAAAAAACATCTAGAGAACACCAGTCAAAAAATCAAATCAAGGGTGAACCTCGTAACTCGACTGGCGGGCACATCATGGGGGGCGCGGGCTGACGTGCTGCGAACATCAACGTTGTCACTCGTATACTCCACTGCGGAGTACTGCGCTCCGGTGTGGTATCGGAGCGCGCATACCGGAAAGATAGACGTCCAGCTCAATAGAGCCATGCGCACAGTCTCTGGCAGTCTGCGTGCTACACCTACCCCCTGGCTGCCGGTGCTATCTAACATCGCGCCACCGGACATCCGACGGACGAAAGCGGCTTCCGCCGAATGGGCCAAATCCAAAAACACACACCCACATCCAATGCCGATTGCGAAGACGCTAGACAACCTGCCAAATTCACGACTTCCATCGCGGAAACCCATATGGTCTGACCCATCGGTGAGAGGCCTGCTGGACACTGCATCTGAGTGGCGTGATAGATGGCATGCTGAGGAATGTGCCCCTGTCGACCTCGTTCCGGAGCCCTCGGAGATGCTACCTGGTTTTAAGGAACACCGCAAGTTTTGGGTTACCCTTAACAGGATCCGCACGGGGGTGGCTCGGTGCAACAGCAGCATGTACAAATGGGGTATCAGGGCGTCCCCGGAGTGCGACTGTGGAGCGCCGGAGCAAACCGTGAGGCATATCGTGGAGGAATGTCCAAAAAGAAGTTTTGAGGGGGGTCTAAGGGATATATGGAGGCTAACGCCGCAAAATAGGGTTTGGCTTCAAAATTTGGATATAAATTTGTAGTTTTGTTTTATTTGTTATGTTAAAGAAGGAAAATGTTACTGTATTATTTATTATTATGTTGGAGGAAATAAAGCCATACGCAAACAAACAGACGGAGACGGCCTACATTTTAACTTAATTGGACTAGAAAAGATGATCAAGAGAATGGTCTATAAATTTTTACAAAAGAGAAATAATTATTGGAATTGTTCTTGATTCAAAATACACAAACAATGATCGAAATTATACATTATTGTTTTATGTCGCTCAAAAAGAATGTCAACCTATACAGAAACCTAAACAGAATTTTTCAGAAACTTGAACTTTAATTGAATGTTATAAATATAATAAAATTGTTCGGTTATCTTTATCTTTCTATTTCGAGACAGAAAAATGGTTGCAAGCGACACGCAAGCGAGCACGACGGTCAGTGATAAATTAGTTAGGTACGGCATTGTTAAACTACACGTATATCTCACTGACTATAGGGCAATTGACGGAATAGATAACGCAAGCTGCGGCCGTAGTACGGCAGCGTGCTTTCTATTTGCGCGCGAACAAACGAGATAAAAGTCTTCATATAGCCTTATCGAAGGCGTCATATTATAGCCATATCACGCCTTTTATCGCGTTCGTTCGCGCGCAAATTTGAAGAACGAGAGCTAAGGCCCGATAGCACTCTTTCACGCTGCCATACTACGGCCGCAGTTCATCAATGTGTGTTATTAAAGTATGCTATACACTACCCTGTCAATCGGCCGCAATAAGTTGTATACACTTTTGTTCTACGTCGTAGTACTAAAGTGTATATAACTTATTGCGGCCGACTGTACTTACTAGTAAGTTAACAGAGGTAGGTACCTAAACATAATACTAGTTAAATTCGGATCCGAATTTAAGTAGTGAGGCCACGCCATCCATGGTTCCGACTTAGGCCCATGGACGCGAGCTGGCTGGCGGAGCGGGGAAGCTGAGTTTTATTAATCAATCAGGATTGCATAAAATCTCGGCCGAGACTCGGCCGAGCTCCTGATTGGTTAATATTTTCCTCGCTACACCGCTTCGCCAGCCAGCTCGCGTCAATGGACAGGCAGCCTTAGAATGGACCATTTTTTTCCATGGGCGTCGTACGAGAGGCGACTAATGGATAGGGTTTCTTTTGCAGCGTTTTTGTGTGCGAAAGGTTTCATCACTTGACACGTCATTCCATCTTGAAACCTACAAAACGCCAAGCCTTGCTACGATTGCACGCTTCAGAAGATTTGGCAGTTCTAGCAAGGTTTCTGACCACCCCGCAAGGGGTTATGGTCGTTAGTTTATGTATGCACCTAGGTATCATGTTTAAATTGGAACTCAACATTATTTCAAAAAACACGGTTAATAAAGGTAAGGTTTTGTTACTCATTCGGGTGGATAAACGATAAAACTTGGCACAGAGGTACGTAGCTTCAAAGCTTGAAGTGCTTTTGTATAACAAGTAGTCTCGAATCTTTGCAGTGTTTGTTGGCACGTTTGAATAAAAATTTGATATTGTACACATAACAAAGACACAACTGTCATCATCACCAGCTTTTACAGTTTCTGCCATTTGTCCTACTACGGATTGACGAACGTTACATAATGCATCCGAATTTTCCGATAAGTCATTAAAATTGAACCACTAAACGCGGTACAAATAAATGCGATTGGTGCATTTTATAGTCTTTAACTGGATAGATAGCCTGTATATTAGATAGATAAAGAATAGGTACAATAATGATAAATGAATTAGGTACCAATTGCTCCTCAAAAAAGCTACACTGTCAGGCGCGCCGAATATCTGGATAATAAAATATAGAAACACAATAATAGAACAATGACTACTAAACTACTAAGATTCCTCTGGTGTCCGAGAACGGCTCTAGAAGATTGAAACTATGAAATTTTAAGTCTGTCCAAGATTTAATTTAATTTTGAGAAGGAATTCTTTCGAATGACTTAAATTTTTCAACACTAACTTTAGCATTCTGAACGAGTTTGTTGAAAAAATCCAGTACATTTATAAAAATCTGGGTTAAAAGCATGAAATACAAACCCAACATTTGCATTACACTTAATTAAATTAACTACTTAGCATAAATAAGAGCTCTTTGCAGCAAAATCGATATACTTAGCCGTAGAAAGGGCGCGGACCGCGGTAAACTTGGTTGCCAACTTCTATCCCCCATAAATTCTGATTTTTCAAGACGCTCGCTGATCGCATCGCTATTCCCAGTCAAGCCGTTCTTTAGAGGAGTTACCTACCCCAATTGGGATTTGGAATTTTACATTATTTTGTTAACCTTGTCCTTTATCTTCCAAAGGCACAAACTGATTACTGATTGTAACACTATTAAGTTATTGTACTACTTTCGAGAGGAGAGACCAGCAGGTCTAGTATGATTTCCCTACATACAAAATAACCTGTTCCCGCGCTTTTCGGAGAGCGAAAGCCGCGCTTGCCGCGACTTGTAGTATGGAAAAAAGCAGAGTCGCGCGCAAGTAGAGAAATCATGCTAGGGGGTCAGGTCTTCCAAAGCAAGGGCACTGCCTAGTTTTGACTGCTGTCTCCCTGTCTCTTTGCAATATATTGTTTAATACCTGTATTCTTAGTTTTATCTGTATTTTTTTTTTATTTATGGGAGAAAATAAACGTTATCTTATCTTATCTTATCTTAACCCTTAACTTTCCTCCATCAATCCGCACTGGACCGTGTGGTGGAGTATGGCCCATTCCCTCTCACCCTTACTCGCGAAAGGCGGTCTTTGCCCCGCAGTGTGATTCTACATACCTATTATAATATAACCCACTTACTTACTACTTAATTAAGTATAGGTGATTTAAACAATGTTCACTGAACTTCGAATTCGTTCGTTTTCTGCAATTTTATGTTTTTGATTATAATCCAAAATACCAACGAAAAACATTATACTTACTTTTGCGATAATTGTCGAAAAACAACAGTTTAATACATACCCAAACGTTTCCGAAGATCGAACTGCAGTGAATCTGTCCCAACATTTTGCACCACACATTTTGACTTATTATCAGATTCACAAAAAGATACATTTTCAGTTTTATGGCCAATAAAAGTGTTTTATCTACAGTTTGAGAAGATTTTTCGTATTTTACTTTACGACGAGAATGAAAGTTTCAGATTTATTGTACATAGACACGGATCCAGAGGGAAAAATAGAAATCTTACAAGTTTTTCAATTTCGCCATTAGTTTTGAGGTACCTGCTAGAGGCGACACGCGGACAATTTTTTTTGTAACACTCTTTTAAGCTAATTGACTCAACCTTACTTAGCATGTGCCGGGCGCGTGCTGAACCTCGACACCCCCAGTGCGCGCCCCACACTGCTGATCGTGGTGCATAGACTTTGTCCACGATGTCTGTTCCATACATAATAATTATTCAATGGATTAAAGCGACAATACTCAGCTCTATATTTGAAAACACTTTGAAAATAATAAATTTTGAATGTCGCAGTACCTTTTGTAAGTTGGTACCGAGCCGGCGGCCTTTTATTAAAATATACACAAGCAATGGTTTGAATAAGGCATAACGAGACGAGTTGCGCTGTGATGAAAGGACGTTCTGCGACAAACCTAATGAATAATAATTGCGGGTAGCAAGCAATGTCAAGACAATCTGCTAACTTGATGTAGGCACCTTCTTACGAAAAAGGTTCAAAAAGGATTTTCTTTTAAAATTCTGCTTTCTGTTTGTATTTAACCGTCGGACCATCACCTACATTTTCCCTTAATTCCCCTTTTATGTAAACGAGATAATGGAAACTTTATTTACAATATTTACAATGGAAATGTCAGAATAAGTAAAATTCAGAGGCTCCACACTCCTCCACTGGTTTGATTGTTACGAGGACATTCCTTCGAAGTTCGAATATGTGTGCCGTTCTCTGGGAAAAGGGAACTTGTGGTTTTACTTTTCAAAATATGTATCTAAAATACATATTTGTTTAGAAACATGTATGTAGATTTGGAATCTATTAACAACTCTATACCGACAACAAGGTCCGTCTGTACGTGTCTGTGTATAATTTGTCAGATGTTCGTTAAATGTAGGTACAGTCTCAAAGTTACAGTGGCTCAAATATTTCCGTATAAATGTTATATTACCAGAGTTTCTAAATCGTGTAGAGTGCGCTGCAAGTGTTAATGCTACTTTTCCTTACACCCTTTATATACGAGTACATAATCACCTTCACACACTACACTCTGCACCTCTTCGTTATTATTTTTATCTTATACAACGTGTTAATGAATTAACGCAAAACTAGAAAGTAGTTTGTTTAGAATCGAGAGCAGAATCGAATTATCATGGTTTTAACATAGGTAATTTTTTTCAAAATATTAAATAATTTGGTAGCAAAATTTAAAAATTTCTGAACCTGATGTTAACCCACCGCACGGGCACACTCACCCTACTTACTACCAAAACAAGATTATAAAAATGTATCCATGAGTACATTAGCGCTTTCTTTCAGTGCTGAAAAGATAACAAATCATTTTTGCCTCAAAACTTAAAATGCGAATAACTTTAAATTTTAAGTATCAAAATAATGAAATTATTATTTCTATCTAATTATTTTGTTATAAATCAGTTGGGGTGTATGAGGTTTTGCGCTAATTTATTAACACGTTGTATAACTACTAAGGTATTTGCTATACTTATTTGACTTATTTCACATGTGAAAGTTGTTATCGCTTATAACTAGACAAGTTTCTAGTGAAACTAACTCGGGGAGTCGTGTTTTCAAATCTAATACAAATGCAGAAGTGCTTTCTGCTGTATTATATTATTGGTCTGCATTTCAGAATTCAATTGAACTTTGTGGTCGTGTTATCTATTCGATATTCTGCACCATTTTTTTACCACTCAGGTAAGTTGAAAAGACATTGGTAATATAAGTACCTACTTGATACTTGAGTTGTTTGGTATTGGTGTCGATTCGAACTGTGCCACGACTTAACTCAACTAAATTTATTCCTGTCACTTTCTAAAATAAGATTAATAAAAGAGACAGAAAACCAACAACTGACTTTAGTGCTGTCAAAGTGACGTTACACGCCCAAAATATATCATAATGTACGCCATCTTATTTCAGGCGTTTTTGGGCGTGTAACGTCACAAGTCAAACGTCAAAGTCAGTTGTTGGTTTTCTGTCTGCACCAAAGTTTAAAACTATAATATCACGCCTTTTATCTCGTTCGTTCGCGCTTAAATAGAAATAGAGCTAAAGCTATATCACACCGTCATACTACGGCCGCTGAACAAACGAAATCATAACTGGTAGTTTCATTATTTATCACTGAACGGTCAGCGGTCGGGTTACAGCGCCGTGTAAGCGTATTAAAGAGCGCCTACGTAGTCGGGTCACGGCAACACGGGTAAGCAAACATTGTGCCGCAGCGCAGGTAGTTTGCTCCGCTCCGCTTTACTTTCCTAGTGCTTTTGTTGCTACGATCCAAATGGACTAATTAGGCACGTTCTATCTTGTTCCCGCTTGCGTCTATAAAAGAATCATTTACTATTTCATCGCGTGAGACAGCCATCGGCGTAGCGCCATTTGTTTCTGCAAACTAACAGAAATCATATTTTAGACGGTAGCGTTAGATATATACTGTGGTTACTCTGGTTACCTACATATATACATGGTCATTCTTAATATGCATACGGTTTTTTTAAGGAGATACTCAGATCATCAAACTGAACAATTCTCTCCATGGGACCAATACCGAAATCACAAAAAAAATCTGCTGTTCCATACTAAACTGCAATGCCTATTCGCCTTAAATGCATGAGACAGCTGATTTTTTTTTAGGAATTCCGTTTCGCTTCCGAAGTAAAAGTTGTTCAGTGTTGAAACGACGGCTAAAAGAGATGAATGGAAGAGGATGACATATTGCGCCGACCCCAAATAATGGGAAATGGGCAAGAGAATGATGAATGATGAGTAGTGATCGGTAACTATTGTGCATCTCGCGGCAAACTCTAGGGCTGACAATTGTAACACATATCATTGGTTAAGAATTACAATGTTATCATATCGTTTTCTTTTAGTTTTTTCTAATACCAAAAAATAGAGTTATTTTCACGTTTCTCATTGTTTTATTTTTTCCTATTTGTGAAAGGCAAAGGGAACTAACCCATACAGCCATGTGCAGTCAAGACCACTTCAAGCTTGAGATTTGAAGTGCGATATTGTTTTTTTATACGAACGGCATAAGAACAGTACCAAGATCAAGGTGTTGAACTTGACGTGTTCTCAAGTGTATCATATTGATAATTTCATAATATTATTGAAATGGCACACTGATTAGAACATGAACTGTAAGAATAATAATAAAAACTAAAAGCCACAAAAAACTCGCATATTACCAACTCTGAAAATGCCGCGAATCGCACAATAGTTACCGATCTATAATGATGAGTAAAAGTTGTTCAGTTTGATGGTCTGAACCACCAATGAAAGTTTCGAAACGGTTAAAAAATCCTCCGGCATAGAGAGATAATGATGGAGCATTTGTATTGTTTTAGCCAACATTTTCTCAAACACCTTCTTTGCTGTTTAAACTTTTCTTTACACATTTTAAATAGAAAGTACCTCCTATTTTCTTCCAGTACTGCAACTCTCATAATTTTTGCATTATAGAACTAACTAAAACTTAAAAATGTTGATAAAGCGCGTTCCTTTGTTTCGCTCGGTCGATACTACCTTCACCGCGTAGCTTATTCGTAGCCGTCGTAGCCACTGTACTCGTAAAACACACTTTTGCTACGAGAATTGCTACGCACCAGTGACTACGTCTACTTACGATTTACGATATCATCGTCGTAGTTGTTTTATTGTGTATGCGACAAACGAAATGTTGAGCAGTTTTATTCAGACTGCAAAGGTTTTTATCAAAATAGGACGAAGGTTTTGTGTTTTCCATTTAATACATAAAAAATAGGTATACCTGTTAAAATGTTAATGAAATAAAACATTTTAACGTGACTTTGCACTCTGAAAGTAAAATGTACTGTTGCTGTACTAATATGACGACCCTAAAACAAATCCGCCATTCCGCTTCACCGCTACGGTCAACGCCAACGCAACAAAAAAATTGAGTAATTAGTATACAGGTGTTACAAAAATACAAATAAACATTTAAGTGGGTGGTTAAGACCATCAAACTGAACAACTTTCTCTATGGGACCAAAATCGAAATCGCAAAAAAAAATCTGATTGTTCCATCATAATCATATCAGCCGATAGACGTCCACTGCTGGACATAGACCTCCCCCAAAATAAAGAGATTTGCCATAATCGCCATAATTCGATGCGTTTGCGATGTTCCATACTAAACTACAGATCTGCTCGAGCTAAATATATGCGACAAAAGATTTTTTTGTGATCATACAGCTAATTCGAGAAGCTAACTCGTAAAGCTACATGTTAAATAACATGTTATGCATGCAGAGTGCAAGTTAATTTGCAAATTGAGAGCAAGACTTAATCCTAAGTTCGGGGTCTTATGAAATAATATTAAATATGGAAGTTTATTGGAAGTATGGAAGAACTTCACGAGCTGTGTTCTGAACAAACACACTCTCAAAACTGGCAATCATAAATGACGTGAATTCAGCTTAAAATACTGCCTCCGTGGTCTAATGGTTAAGAGCATTGGCTCTCGACACGGAGGTCGTGGGTTCGATTCCCACGGGGGACACCTAGTGATATGTAACTTTGTGCATTTTTCCCCAGTTGGTTAAGACATTGCAGGCTGAATCACCTGATTGTCTGAAAAGAAAAATTATTCCGTGCTTCGGATGGCACGTTCAGCCGTTGTTCCCGGCTACTATCTCCGGTGGTAGTAGTCGTTACACTAAAACCACGTCAGAGGCCGTAAGGTGGTCTGAAAAAACTCTGACACCAGGGCTCTGCCCACACGATAAGAAGAAGAAGCTTAAAATAGAAGGATTCACCTCAAGTACGGAGCATACTGATGTCACCATAAAGTATGATGATAATACTGTTGGTGATGATAACGGTATTTAAGATGACGAGTCACCATGGCTTCAGTAGAACGAGCATACATTCTATCATTATGTTTCCTCGGAACGAGCGAACGAACAAAAAAACTGAATATTTTTTTCCAAAATCGATAAACAATAATAATGAACAGAACAATACAGATGAAACATAAAACGAATAAATAAAAATAAATTTGACAGCCGGCGCGGCTCCGCGACGAGGTGAGTTACCACGGGAATAATTTGCTGCAGGCCTTATTTGCCTACCAGTTACAAATCGCTGACGTTTCGTTTGTAACAAACAAAGGCTCCATTTAATTTTAAACTCGGCTTTCAAACTCCGGAAAAAGAGAAATAGGTAAATATTTGCTATAGGTATCGTGCGAAACGAACATTCATAACAAGCGCGAAAATGTGACGTTTTGAAATAAATGTACATATTAGACGAATAGAGGAAAAACAAGTTTAGTGAAATATGTAACTTAGAGGCCAACTTTCTGTTTAAGAATGCAGTTGTAGCAATTAGCATTTAGCAATTTAGTTTCAGCATAGAGTGACGTGTCAAGTGGTGAGAGGTGGCTATCCGTTTGCCCACATAAACACTGCATAAGAAACCTTGAATCCCGTCGTCGCCTCGTACGACACCCACGGGAAGAATTGGGGTGGTCCATTCTAGTCGGAACCACATGGCTATTTTTGATCCTTTATCTTTGATTTTGAGGACCGCTTCTATTATTCGTAAATGTAAACTAAAATATTAGTCCGAGATCCGACCGTAAAATTATGCACCTATTCCTTAGGCGAACGAAATGTAATTCTTGTGTATGTTTATACAGGGGTTAATTCAACGCCACCAAGATGCCTAAAAAAATCTTGCCGCAAGTGCCTTTTCCATTATAATTTTTGGTATAACTTTTTCCACGTGTTTGTTAGGGAAGTGAATGAGGTGCCATCAGAAGGAGACTGGTCTAAAGTACTTTAAAAACTAGGGTTGCCACCTCTCAATCTGCCGCAACTATAGGGTTGCCAGGTCCAAATATGTCATTTTTGAATCTGGCAACCCTAGTCTTGTGGCAGATAATAAACAGGTAACGGTTCGAAGTAATTGTTTTGGACAAATAACCCTGGTCTACTATTGAATAAGCAGGAAACTATATAGACGTAATACATACCTATTTTAATTACCTATATTACAAAAATATGATGCATCTCTCTCTACCCACTGAGTAGGTAACTAATGACTAAGCCCGCAACTTTGTACACGCATACCAGACACGTGTCGATGCCGTATTTACGATGCAAAGTGCAGACTTATAGACAAACAGAACAAGATTCTGAAAACGATTTGCACTTTAACTCCATCACACCTCACTCCTTCAACCATTTGAACAGAAATTTATTTATCGTTTCGCAAATGTAGAGTTCCGTGAAAAAGGCCCGGGTACTTAAAATTAATACGGGAAATTGTGCATGTTTCACAGGTACCTTCGGAACGAGCACGAACTAAAGATGTTTTCCTAGAATTAAAACTGCTCCATCACTCATGGTTGGGTACTGACCTAATTCTGTTCTTAATGAAGAACAGTCAATTGGTTCTTCACATTCCTTACGTTGAATGTACGCTAGAAAATGTACCTAAACTCAAGATACTGAGGATTTATTCAGGTCCAAAACCAAGGTCCGTGGTCCGTGTTCCGTTGTCCGTGGTCCGTGGTCCGTGGTCCGTGGTCCGTGGTCCGTGGTCCGTGGTCGGTGTCCATGTCCAAGTGTTTTGTATGGGGATCGTCAATATACAGGGTGTAAAAAAACCCTGTTGGAGCCTTAAAGGGGGTGGGTTGTTTCAGACCATCGACCTGAATAACTTTCTCTATGGGACCAATATCGAAACCGCGAAAAATAATCTGCTGTCCCATACATTTCAGTCGAGCTATGTTTGCAGTTATGTAGGGGACAGCGGATTTTTTTTTCACGATTAAAGTGTTGGTCCCATAGTAAAAGTTGTTCAGGGTGATGGTCTGAAGCACTCCTTTAAGTGAGCGTCCAATTAAATTTTTCACCCTATAAGTCCAGTAGGGCACTTCCAGCTCCACAAGATCTTTGATGACCTGGATAATCCTTACAATAATGAAAATATCACCCAATGTTTGTTAAATTGTGGTAATGACAGATACGTAGGAAAACGTATCATGGGATGTTATATCAAGCAATAGAGGAGAATGGATCGATAAAATTAACCAAGCAGCTTGCCAAGTTGGCCAGACCGCCCGTGACCGACTAATGTGTGCTAGAGATATTGTGAGACATGTACATCTGACCATGGCATATTTTTTGTCCCTTTGACATTATAACTTACTACTAGAAATTGTATACAGGGTGCAAAGTATCATTATCCTTTAAACCACATACTCTACCCATCAAACTGAACAACTTTTGCTATGGCAGCAAACCTGTCAGAACAAAAAAAAGTCAGCTGTCTCATTTATTTGAGTTGTGTAGGTGGAACAGCAGATTTTTTTGGCTCTGACTGGTTTGAGTCCATATTCAATGTTGTTCAGTTTGATGAGTAGAGTACGTGGTTTAAATGTTAATGATACTTTTCCTTACACCCTGTATTACTTATTACAGTGATTTAGAGTGACAGTGATTTTTATTGTTAAAAATTGACTGAAATGTAATTCACATCGTAAAAAAAGCAAAATAGCAAATTAATCGTGTTGTGATCTACAAAATCAACTCTGAAATTACGCGATTTTGATATAGTGTTCGATGGAAGCTTCCGAGTTGCTCTCACACCGTAGCAAAAGTTTTGCAGTTTCAGATGTGTAGTGAGACCGTGTGACATAGCGGTTTCCTCTTTTGATTTTCAGCGCATCGGGGACACAAATATTATCGCTTCTCTAAGGGTGAAACCAAACGAGCGTAATTTTGTGATCTTTTGTGAGTTGTATTTTGAGTCCGTTTCATATAAAAGCTGAGGTCATAGACAATGCATTCCCGGATTTTATATGAAACGGACTCAAAATACGAGACTCACAACTCACAATATTACGATCTTGGCTTCATCCTTAAGGCTACTCCTCCCATCTGCAAGGCTCTCTTTCTTACAAGCAAACTTTTGCAATTAGCCATCCCGCTTCAATTGCGCAGCGCCGGTCAGAATTTTCCGTTTTCTTTGAAAACCTGTATGATTTTTTACGAATTTTCAAAAAATAAGAAAACCACATCATTTTATATTGTATTGTGAAGAATATTGTAAATTTTCATATTCTTCTGATCAACAATGTAAGAGCAAAACGGTTACCATTGGAAAAAAAGAGGTGACTTTGGAGTCGTTTTTCTTCAGTTTTATTAATTAAAATTGATTTTAAAAAAAACCACATCACTTCTCATATCCTGTAGATTGTTCAGTTTTGTTTTCTGCTTAAAAAGTGCCATAGTTAATGTATAAAATGGTTACGAAGTTACACAAAACCGGGCGGACGCCCCTTGACATCTTGCGGGTCAGTAAAACCTAAACTAAAACCGGCCAAGTGCGTGTCAGACCACGGACCGCACGTATGAGGTTCCGTATATTTGTTTATTAATCTTGAAGCCGCCCCGCATAGTTTTGCACACTGACAAGGTTGCGAGATTACAAGTTTTTAGGTGAGAAAGTTTATAATAGGCCTTTAATAGGCACACATTGTTGACGACTTTGTACTCTCAAACAGTACGGCTGACAATTTTTTTTAAGGAAACCCTGCCTTTTTTGTAAAGACTTATTATCGATTCTTACTGAGTACAGTAGGCCTCGCATGCCACCCCCGAGAAAACGACAAAAATCGAGATGTGCCTCCATCCTTACTATTTTACGTATGCCAAATAAGAGCGCGCATGACGTTTTTCTCGTTTAAACGCTTTGTCGTGGGTGTCTCTACTAAACTTTTTTGTAATACAAGTGTACTACTAACAAAAATTCATGCATTTCGGTTCATAACTTGAGAAGTTATGATATGAATCTATGACAGACTGGATGGACTGGACGATCTTAGATCGGTTCCTTAGTAGGGTTACTACGAAATCCTAAAACGTGCCGCAGTTGCCTTTGAATTACTCGAAAAAGTTAAAAATATAATGTAGGTACTCAAAATGTTCAATGTTCATCGATTTTGTTATTAGTAATATTAAGAAGGACGCTTTTTTCTCGCGATCGTCGTACACATGTAAATAAGTGAAACATTATTTGCACCCCATTGCGTTTAATGTACTCATAAAGCAACGGAAGGTCGCGGTTTCTACCAGCAACATCAGCCGCCTAAACGACCAACTTCACTTTATTGCCCTTCGTTTAAAAAAATACCTACATACTAACATAAACTCACGACAATAATCCTTTTCGGGGTTGTCAGAAACTTTGATACAACTACCAACTATATTTTATTTTTAGCCTATCGAAGGTTTCAGTAAGGCCGTGACAAAAGTTAACATAGGTACCTTCCTATGTTCTTGTTATTTTTTTAATAGCTCCGTGATCACAGACCGTTTTAGAGCTATTATGTTACTTTCTGAATATATTTGAACCGTAAAACCTTTAATTTTATGTTAAATGTTAATCTTGTATATATTTTCAATGTATTATAGAGTTTTGACGGCTCTAGCAGCTTTAAAAAGTAAAATAAAATCTCTAAAACCTCCTGTCAAAATCACGGAGCTATCTTGGACGCACTATAGCCACTAGCATAACTACCAAAATCTGACAAAAATGAACCAAAGGCATCAATGCATGTTTTAAATGAATTCCTTTAAATATAAAGAACTGTCCTGCGCCTGCCCTTGTCGGTCATTCCCAACTTTTCCATACAGATTTTGGGATGCGACCCCCGCCCCCCGCTTCCCCGCAAGCCCCTCATCGTTGCTCTGCGCAAGTACATCCGTTGCCATACGTAAGGACTAATATGAAATTGAAATCAGATTCTTAAAATTATGTCTACTATCCGTAGAAAATATAAAACAAATACAAAAAAAACGTTATATACCGAATTGGTATTGATTTATTTTACAAGATGGTGAAAACAAATAATACAAATACAACATAATACGCACAGTAAATGTTATACAAGGTGTAACAAAACACCCTAGTATAAGGCACAGTATAAGAAAGTTCAGCCCATCCAACTGAACAACTTTCACTATGGAGCCAGCACCGAGAAAAAATATAAAAAATCTGCTGTCCCATACATTTGAGTAGAGCCGGTCTGCAGTTTTGTATGAAACAGGTAATTTTTATGTCGCGATTTCGAAGTTGGCTCCATAGTGAAAATTGTTCAGTTCGATGGTGTGAAGCACCCCTTAAGTATTACTAGGGTGTTTAGCTACACCCTGTAGGTACGTATACCTACCTATAAAATACGTTGAATAACAGCAAGGAACATTTTTTTTTCGGCGGTAGGCCTAAAAACTGTGTAGATGTCAAAAATTTTTGCTCTACATTTTTATTTTATTAAAAATAATAAAAGTACAGTTTTTTATAATTATTTATGTCAGTAATTAATCAGTGACAGAAAATACCTGTCTGGCAGTGTTTTCCTTACAAACGGCTCAGTATTTCACTATATCACTGCACATCACTTCACGTCACAATCTAATCTACCCTACACTATGGAAAAAACCTTGAAGCAGTCGATGTCCGAGCTGATGGAGCACTTTAACAAGCAGATGGCAGCCTTCCAAAATGAGCTTCGGAACTCCCAATCGCCAGGTCCAACCGCCACTAAGCTGGAGACGGACTTTGGAGCATTCCGCAGTTTCATTACAACTGCTATCGGGAACCTTCAACAACAGTTGGAGCTTATGGCGCAGGAGGTTGACCATTTGGACATGCGGGGTCGCCGGAAGATCCTGTTAGTCCATGGTGTGGCTGAAGTCAAGGAGGAGGACTCGGCGGCGGTGGTCGTCCGTGTTGTACGTGAGCGCCTCAACATCCCAGAGTTCTGTGCAGCTGACGTCAGGCGCTGCCACAGAATGGGGCGTGCGTCATCCGGTGCCACGAGACCCATCTTGGTAAAGTTCCAAAGCGGCATTACCAAGGACAAGATCTGGTTCTCCAAAAAGATGTTGAAGGGCACCGGGATCACGCTCTCAGAGTTCTTGACTAAACGGCGACACGACGCATTTATGGCCGCGCGGCAGAGGTTTGGCATCCCTAGGTGCTGGACGAGGGATGGAGTAGTCTTCGTGCTGGGCGATGACGGCACCCGACACAAGGTGCTATCGCTCGCCGAGTTGGGCCGGATCCCGCTGCCCGACGTTGTGTCCAAGGAGCAAGAGGAGCCCCAATCTAAGCTGAAGAAGCCCCCTCCGAAGCCAAGAGTACCGAGGGTGAAGAAACCTCTTTCCGACAAGTGATTTTGTGATCCAAACAAGTCTCATCTGTAGTGGAGTCTGGACAGTAGGTATTCATTTCTATTTGTTGTTGTAATCTTCAATTTGGTAAACTTTTTGTACTAAATTATACCCTCAATGTTTCAGTTTTTAACTAATGTTTTGGTTTTGATTTGCTTTACTTTGACATTTAATAGGTTCTGACGTTTGACGTTTGCGTTTTGTTACTCCTAGTGTTGTTCATAGTCATTGACTTTCTTTTTTATTAATTATATTTGTCAAAGTTGCGTTTTGTTCGTCAACATTGTGGATGCGTTCATTTTCACATTATTTTTATGATTTTGTTGAAACTGTCCAGACTCTGTTTTTACTCTGTTTTTATTTTTTATTTTAAATGAATATTGTAACCATTAATATTTCTATGATTGTAACACGCAGCCGGCAGGTATACACATCTTGTTTAATTTTATTTAGATTTTAAATATTTGTCTATTTTATTTATTTTAAGTAAGTATCTTCTATCCTATATTTTTGTATGTTTAATAATTTATTTTCTCAAAACAGCAGCAGTCAAAGCGATGAATTTCACTCCTTTTCCTCTTCTTCTGATGGTGAAGTCTGCAGCAGTGATTGCAGTTTCCAGAGTCTCCCATCCCTGCACGATACTCTCATTTCTCAGTTTTCTGATTGCAGTAAAAATTTTAATGTCGTGCACATCAATGCCCAAAGCATTCCAGAACATTATCCCCACATATTGGCGACGTTCGATATTAAAAATATTCATGCCATTCTAGTCTCGGAATCCTTTTTGAAGCCAAATCATCCTTCTACTTCTTACTCGTTGCCGGGATTTGTGTTGATTCGAAACGATCGCATTGGTGCAAGGTGTGGTGGCGTTGCGATTTATCTCCGCTCCCACATACCATATTCTATTATTAGCATGTCTGCACAGCCCCCACCAAAAGATGCAGGCGAACATCTTTTCATTGAAGTTGAACTCTCTCACTCTAAAGTCCTCTTAGGCGTTTATTATCCCCCATCTTTGAATATTAGTTACTTCTCTTCTTTTGAAATGCTCCTTGAAACACTAATCCCTTCTTATAGTCAAACCATAATCATGTCTGATTTCAACACCTGTCTTTTAAAAAACGATCATCGTTCGTCTTCTCTTCGGTCTATAGTAAATGCCAACAATTTGCATATCCTCCCCTCTAGTTCCACTCATCACTTCCCCAACTGTCAGCCATCCCTTCTTGATCTTATAATTGTATCTTCTTTGGCCCGTGTTGTCAAACATGGTCAGTATAGTGCGGACGCTTTCTCTTATCATGATTTAATTTTCTTGTCTTACAAAGTCCGTCCACCCAAAGATCGTCCTAAAGTACTTCTGCAGCGCAGTTTTGGTAGTATGAATATTGAGAATCTAAGAGAGGACGCCCGATGTATTGACTGGACTTCAGTTGCACTTGAGGGTACACTTGACAACCAATTAGCCATTTTCAACTCACTACTTGTACAATTATTTGATAAACATGCTCCTATACATGCTGTTAAAATAAAACACTTTCCTGCTCCTTGGCTAACGGATGATATCAAGCAGCTAATGGAGAAAAAAGTTCTTGCCAAGTCCAAATTTAAGCGTCGTCCTACACAGCTTAATAGGGAAAAGTACATTCTTACACGGAATCACTGCAACAAGGTGTGTAGGGATGCTCAACGACGCCATATTCACGAGTCCGTAGAAAATGGCGATCCAGCTAAAGTTTGGAAATTTCTCAGGTCACTGGGTGTTGGTAAATCACGTCAAAATGCTATCTCTAAAGACTTAAACTTAAACCAACTCAATTTACACTTTTCTTCGTCGTTCGCCATTAATGGTGCTACGAAAACTAACACTCTTCAATATCTTTCCACATTACCAACGCCCGACTACCCTCCTTTCGTCTTTAGTCAACTCACCGCTTGTGATGTTAAGAAACACATCCTCTCAATCACATCAAATGCCGTAGGGAACGACAGTATTAGTCGCAAAATGATAATTCCCATCCTTGATATCCTCACCCCTGTTATCTGCAATCTCCTTAACACCTCCTTATCCGCGGGTATATTTCCATCGGAATGGAAAGATGCCCAAATAATACCCTTACCCAAAAAACCAAATCCTTCCTCGTTTTCTGAATACCGCCCCATTTCCATACTCCCCTTCTTATCCAAAGTCCTTGAGCGCGCCGTACATCATCAGTTATCACATTTCCTTACCAAGAACAACTTGCTAAATCCTTTTCAGTCGGGGTTTCGCCCTGGACATAGCACTGTCACGGCTTTGCTAAAGATAACTGATGACATCCGTTTGGGAATGGAGAACGGTTTACTCACAGTTTTAACACTGCTTGACTTCAGCAATGCCTTTAATACTGTCGATTTTGATTTACTCTTGGGGCTTTTGTGTTCTCTTAACATATCTCCAACGGTAGTTGACTGGTTCCGTAGTTATCTTCACGGACGCCGGCAACGCATACGTATCGACGAAACAGTATCCGAGTGGTCTGACACTACTGCCGGTGTTCCTCAAGGTGGTGTTTTATCTCCTCTCCTCTTCTCAATCTTTATTAATAGCATTTCAAATAACATCTCTTCGTCCTACCACCTCTATGCAGATGATCTCCAAATTTACACACAGTCATCTTTAAATAACCTTCCACAGGCAATTGCAACAACAAATAGTGAGTTGGAACATATCTCGGAGTGGAGTCGCAACTTTGGATTAGGAGTAAATCCTAAAAAGACTCAAGTGATTGTTATCGGTAGTCCATGGTACACATCCAGGGTGGATTGGGCATCGCTGCCACTAGTCCTCTTTGACGGGACCCATGTTCCGTTCAGCAACACTGTAAAGAACCTTGGTTTGTACATGGATTCTACATTATCATGGGTTCCACAACTGGAAAATGTAAAACGTAAAATGTTTGCATCTGGAGGAGCGTTACGAAGGCTCCGAAATTTCCTTCCAACGGCCACCAAAACTGCACTTGCCCAATCTCTTCTACTACCTGTCCTAGACTATGCTGATGTGGCCTATCTTGATCTCAACGAAGAGCAACTAAATAAACTTGAGCGTCTCCAAAATTTCTCTATACGGTTCATATTTGGTCTTCGCAAATATGACCACGTCTCCGAATTTCGTGCCAAGCTCAAGTGGTTGCCCATCCGTCTTCGTAGAAACTTTCACTTACTTTCTCTCCTTTACTCTATTCTGTTTCTTCCCCTTAGTCCCTCCTATCTCAAAGACCGATTCACTTTTCTTCACGCCACCCATGACCGAGTACTGCGATCGGCTAATAATCTTCTACTTGCTATGCCTTTGCACACCTCTTCATTCTACGACAAGTCCTTCTCTGTTCAGTCCGCCCGTCTATGGAATGAACTGCCACTCTCGGTTAGACAAGCTCCCTCACTACCTATCTTTAAAAGACTGCTCAAAAATTACTATCTATCGCTATGACAAACTTCGCTACTGTTTTGTACTTTACGCTGACAAATCTTCCTAAGTAAATTATTGTAATTAATATAAGTACCTATATAATTATTTTGTGATATTTAAAGTATGTATGTATTTAAGTATGTATTTAAACTCTGTTTAGATTATAATAATTGTTATGTATCAACTAGAACACCGCCTTAGCATTTATCTCTTTAAAAACTTCCTCCATTCACAGGTTGTCTGGAAGAAATCACTTTTAGTGATAAGGCCGCCTTTTGTACCCTTCTTTTTCATGTTTATTATTGTGTTTTTTGTGTATTTTGGTGTGCAAATAAAGAATATTTATCTTATCTTATCTTATCTTAAGGAACAAGTGCTTTAGTTGACTCGGCTAGTTTAAGACGGTGCAAATGGTAAGGGTCGACTATTTATGGTCATTTTATCGCCCCACTGCCCACCCTCTAAGACCATTAGGCCCAAAATAATCAGTCACTCTTGAACTATGGATATTGTCGGTAAAATAGCAGTATTATTTCTTTTACTTTTAGCTTGTAATTGGAGGTATATCGTTTTGATAAATAATAACACGTAGAAGATTCTGCTTTCTAAAATGGTTATTCATTTTTGCTGAAAAATTATAGGATTCTTTCTTTTTAAAATGAATAATTCGATTTAAAAAAAAGACACCTTCAAATGGAAATCGGTCGTGTGTTCAGAGAGACAATAACAATTATAGAGTAAAATAAAAATCAAAGAGAAACTTTCACTACGGACCCAACATCTACTGCAAAAAATCTACTGTTCAAAAGAAAATATGCTTGCAACAATAGTTCTTTTTTCGCAGTTTCGAAGTTGGTGCCATTGTAAAAGTTGTTCAGTTTGATGGTCTGAACCACCCTTTGATGGAAAGTTTTAAAAAAATCACCTACTGTTACTAGGGTGTTTAGTTACATCATGTATGTACCTACCTATAAATAAAAAGGTATCTACATATTTTCCTTTGAAAAAGCTTTTGATCCTAATAACAGTCATAAACCCACAAAAAACAGTAAAGGCAGGCACAAATCTCACATAAGTTCGAGTTAGCACAGATGAAGAATACAGAGCACGTGCTATGCAAATACCTTCTCTTTTAGTTC
The DNA here is from genome assembly GCA_922987775.1 of Agonopterix subpropinquella. Lineage (NCBI taxonomy): Eukaryota > Metazoa > Arthropoda > Insecta > Lepidoptera > Depressariidae > Agonopterix > Agonopterix subpropinquella. The sequence goes on along the minus strand of OV277701.1, from coordinate 13,765,490 downwards.
TGTCTGCAGTGCTGCCGATTCCGGGGAATTTCCTCGATTTTCGGGGAATGAGAGGTGAGTGTGGGGAGGGCGCGGGGAATGATTCAAATCGGGGAATTTCGGGGAATCGACTATTTGTAATAAATGTCGAACAAAGGATGTCTAAAGAAGAGTAATTGTTAAAATTCGAACTGAACCGGACTATTCTTAGATCGAAAGTGTGAGAGAAATATAACTAATAGGGTGCATTGGGGTAATTACGATAGAAATTTTGACGAGTTGAGTAAACGACATCATTTCAGGTAAAAAATCATTTTATTTTTAAATTGTACTGCCTAAATTTTCGTATCTCTTGAAAATTGATGAATAGACTTATGATTAGTGGACATTACATACTAAAAATACGCTGTTGTTTCTTTTTTATGCATATTTATTGTCATGTCTCACTTTTTTGGACATTTGGGGGAAATACGAAATATGCCCGGGTAATTCATAATTAGTTGAAAAGTAGATTTTACTACTCATAGACTAACGGTTTATATTTATTTTTCATTTGTAATTGCCCCTTACTTGTAATATTGGAAACTTTGTTAATAGTTTCGCTTTTACGTTCATTTCAGATTGATTACTTCGGATTTACCCCGGTAAGAGGAAGTGGTTCTCAATATTTCAGACAGATACACAGTATTTTAAGTAGTAAAAAAACGCATTTAACTGAGAAATAACTTTATTGTTTTCCGAAAAACATAAACGTAATAGAAATGGCAATACTTAACATATCACTTCAGTATTCTTATCTTGAGGAACAAAGATGGTACTTATCAGACCTAAATTTTATTCATAACGGTTTATAATTTATTAAAGATATAAAAAAAGCCTCCATCTAAAAAACATACTAAATCTGCAAGGGTTGTAATTAAATCAGCAAACCCTTAGCACCAAGGTACTAGTAAACAATTTCTGAAAAAAATAATATCACATATCAACATTATTTTAAACACAAACACAGTTATTGCAATCTTACTATTTAAAATTTTAAGTCCTGGTAATAGACTCAATCGGTTCAGCCGTTTAAGCGCGTGGAGGTAACAGACAGACAGACAGACACACTTTCGCATTTATAATATTAAGTATGGATGGATGGATTAAGAAAGTTGAAAGAATAATAATAACGATGATTTGAATATAGTACTATGTGCGTAGAAGAGAATACATTGCTTTGCAATAAGTACCTTACGATTGAATATTGCAAGAAAATATGAACCTAACATAAAATATTTCTTTATCCTACATACCTAGTTTGAGAACCAGTGGCCATTTCTATGAAAATGTTAGGTGGGGTTATTGCGAATGAAATATGTATCGTAATAAACCCAGAGGGGTATTTCCGAAACAAAATAAAAAACAGCATGTGGACTTGGTGTTCCCCTCAATCAATAGTAAAAAGCAATAACCTACAATACTAAAAAAACAATTATTTTAATAACTTACCTGGGTTCCGAGAAAAGAGTGTTGGAGTTATTACGAAGCACCGAAAAAGGCGCGAAAATCACTTGTCAGCCCAGATAACATTTAGCCGTCCTAATGACGTCTGTTTAGAGTCTTGCTCGACCTAGGTGACGTACATTTTCGACGTCTGTAGGTCCGATAAAGGACGTACATTTGTCACAACCTAATGACGTCGGATCAAGACGTCCGTAGGCCGTTGTATCAAGACGTACGTAGGCCGTCGTATTAAGACGTCCGTAGGCCGTCGTATCAAGACGTCATTAGGTTGTGACAAATGTACGTCCTTTATCGGTCCTACAGACGTCTAAAATGTACGTCACCGAGGTACGAGACTAGACGTACTTAGGACGTCATATCAAGACCGATCCAGGGACCTTAGGGTGCGTCCACAGCTGACGAACGCTCCGCGAATGTGCAGCTCGCGAGCGGCTCGCGAGTTGCGCATTTGCGGCGCGTTCGCCAGATGTGGACGCACCCTTAGGCTGCCTGTCCATTGACGCGAGCTGGCTGGCGGAGCGGGGAAGCGGAGTTTTACTAACCAATCAGGATTGCATAAAACCTCGGCCGAGATTCGGCCGAGCTCCTGATTGGTTAATATTTTCCTCGCTACACCGCTCCGCCAGCCAGCTCGCGTCAATGGATAGGCAGCCTTAGACTGAGATTCAGAGACAAGATTTGAGTATAAGATCCTACTTCGATATGTCAAAATTTTATTGATTTTTACATATCAAAATAGAAACTAATACTCAAATTTCGTTTCTGAATGTCAGCCGTAGAATGACGTTCCTAGACTACGGTGGAGTGAACTAGGGTTGTAAATAAATAAATTAATGAACACCGAAATGTAAAATTTTATTTAAAGATTTTACTTTTAGTAAAAGATGTTCTGGAGCATGCTGTAGCCAGGTTTTGATGCTAACTTCGACGCCCTCTGCCGTTGCAGTTGCAGTTGTGCTAACAACGCCTTCTATAAAGAAACAAGAAAGATACAATTTATTAATTGTATAAAAATGGTCGTGGGAGTAGCACCCACGCACACAGGGCTCCGTATCTTTTTATTATTTGCCAAGATAACTAGATGCCACAACAACAAACTGAATATGTTATGAGGCTACCTCAGTAGGCCTTGCATACCACCTCCGAGAAAACGATAAAAATCGAGATGTGCCACCATCCTTATTAATTTACGTATGCCAGAAAGAGCGCGCATGACGTTTTTCTCGTTTAAACGCTTTGTCGTGGATGGCATGCTAGCCGTGCTGTTGTGGAGTTGTTTACAGTTGTTGAGATTATACCGCTGTGATATACTGAAAAACGGATGGACAGCATAGGCTTAATAATAGGGTCCCATTGACAACCTATGTGTACGGAACCCTAATAATAATTCATTAAAACTAATTATTTGAATTCCAAATAGTGCAAAGATATTGAATGGGGGATTGACGCAAACAATATTGAGATAGTATTGGAGAATTTCGGTAGGTACTTATGAACTCACCTACAATGCAGTCTCTGAGGCGTAGAGTGCAAAAAACTTTTTCGATTTTGGTTTTCGTTGCAGTTTTCATTCCATAGAAATTGTACTCTGCAACTAGCTTGTCGGAAATGTAGGACTTCATTGTACGTGGCACTTTACTGGAAACATCTCGACCTGACACCTGTAAAAAGAAATAAGTTAGTTAGGTACTTGTAAATCAAACCAAAATTATTTTCTTAGACAATATATAAATAACTAGTGGACCCGTCAGCGGCCCCTCCCCAATCACCGGCACCCCTCCCCTCCTGCTATACAATTCTATATCCAACCCTTTAATAATTCTCTGCGTTATTAAATAGAAGCGTCGTCGTAGTTAATTCATACAAGCATCCCGAGAAGCCAGGTTCCCCAAAACTGAAAACTGACTAGCGGGGCTAGTACGCCAACCCACGATAGCGTCATATAGCTCTATCACGCTCTTTCTATTGGGGCGCGAACGAAAGAGATAAAAGACTAAATTTGGCAGATGAATGTGTTAAATGTCGCTATCGCCGCTTGGCGTACTAGCCCCAGAAGCCGTAGCATCATAGTGTAAAGAACTAATAGTGGTGAAGCTCAGCGGTCGCGGCAGGCCAATCGTGCGGGGCGTGCGGGGGCCGGGAGGAGTGCCTCCCGACCCACGTTGCCTGCGCGCGTATCTTAACAGCGAATTGAATTAGGGTACGCCCGTACCCCGCATGCCGCGCGGGCATAGACCCGACCGCTGAGCTTCATCACTATTATTTTATTTACACTATGGTAGCATGCTACACGTGATACGGCTGTATCACGTCTTTTATCTCGTTCGTTCGTGCGCAAATAGAAAAAGAGCGAATGTGTGATAGTGCTGTATCACGGTAGCATGCTACCCATGCAGGAAAGGGATAAAATACGTACCTACCAGTTTCGTAAAACACTTGCTGCACACCATAAAGTTTCAAATTTTCGCTGGGGGACGTGTTGAGATTGAGGATCAGCTCAAAAGCTTTGGGCCTTTTTATGACCGGCCAATACACTTCACACCATCGTGGCTTCAGCCACTCTAAATCCACAATAGAAATAGCACCGCCACCGCAAACAATAAACTGGATCACTGCGCACTTGGCTGGGCGGTCCTCGTCCATTACTAACACACTTTAGGTTCAATTTCTTTGAATAACACTAACTCAACAACAAAAAGGACTCCGCGACACGTCCGATGCGCATAGAAAAATGGCGCGACTGAGCTGAGAAAAAAGGAGGCAAGTCCGTCCGTCCGTCAGTATAACGTCCAACTTGCGTCCAACACAGGACGTATACTGGCTGACGGTAAAATGACTTTCCTAGTACCAACTAGTACGTACTTCTACGACCAACATCGGACTATTCGGACTGACTGTATAAGTACCTTAAAATGACGTCATTTTTAAGTCGCCGACCGTAAATGTTATCTGGGAGGCGAGACAGCACGTAGCTCGCACACTTACGCTAGCTGCGACGAACGGCGACGGGAGCGTCAAAGCCGATAGCAAGGGCGTCTAAAGTAATGTAGCCAGTAAGAAAAAAACGCGGGGTTTGGTAGTTTTTATAAACTTTCGGAATATACCCAATTTCGCAATTACCCCAATGCACCCTAAATAAAACTCATTGTATTCTAAATATCTAAGTAGATTTTTTGATTATAATGATAAGACAAAGAAGTTGATAAGCTAATTTTGTGAAACATTAAACTACATTTTGCATGAAAAAATGCTTTATTTCTTGAATATTACAGTGTCGGGGAATTTTCGGGGAATGCATGATTAGAAATCGGGGAATTTCGGGGAATCAAGCCTACTTAAGCGGGGAATCAAGAAAACATTGGCAGCACTGTCTGTCTGCCACACACGCCCCGTGTTAAGAATGTACATATTGAGCTCCATACGCGGAGCGACGCGCATACCAACTGCATAGATGCAGTTAGTTGAGTCGTAGCAAGCTGTAAAATGCACATTAGTTCCGTGTGCAGGTTTATCAAAATAAAATCTGTTTTAATTTGGCTCTATTTTGAATGGTAAATTATGTCATTTTACTGTTTCGAAACGTTCTGGGGTGGTTCAGACTTTTACTATGGAAAAACGAACCTTACGGAAAAACTAAAAGGAAAAAAATCCGCTGTTCCATAGTAAACTGCAATGCCTACTCGAGACTCAAATAAAAACAAATGTGTTTCTTAAAATTACAGCTGTCTCATACGACAATTGATTTTATTTACGAATTCAGGTTTGCTTCCGTATTAAAAGTTGTTCAGTTAGTTATACGGTCTGAACCACCCCTGAAAATTTATAATCGGTAAAAAGTTTCACCAGTAAGTACCTACTGGTGATTCTTTTTAGAAGTAAGAACAATAACCCAGTAAAAAGTAATGACCTTTCCACTGTAAAATCATGTATAATCATTGTCATGGGGGCATAAAACTTGTAAAAGAATCTTAGTCTGTAAAAATAGGGATTTTTCATAATAACAAAACAACGTTTAGCAGGTGGATTTGTCGGTTCGGAAAGAAAGAACACAAATGATCTTAAGAGGGTACCGAGTCTATTGTGCTGCCCTCAATCGTATTTTTTGTATTTCTAAACAATTAAACAACATTTCCAATCAACCATCAGAATGTCACATTTTAGTATTGATTGGCTTTCAATTTATTTATCGAACGGATTATTATGTTTTATACCACTTTTAGCGGTTTTAACGATAATAGCTACAAACAATATAAAAATAAATTCGCAGTGACCCGATAAATTAAAAATCAGCAATGAATAACAATGTGAAATTCTTGTTTTTTGGAAATATTGTTTAACTGTTAAGAAATAAAAAAATACGATTGGGGGCAGCACAATAGGATCGGTGCAGCCTTAAATTCAAAGAAACGCGGTAAGTGCGGCATCTAGGTATATACAACGTGTTAATGAATTAACGCAAAATTAGAAAGTAGTTTGTTTTTAGAATCGAGAGCAGAGTCGAATTATCATGGTTTCAACATATGTAATATTTTTCAAAATATTAAATAATTTGTTTGCAAAATTTTAAATTTTCTGAACCCGATGTCAACCCACTGCGCGGGCACACTCACCCTTTAAATTTTAAGTATCAAAATAATGAAATTATTGTTTCAATCTAATTATTTTGTTATAAATCAGTTGGGGTGTATGAGGTTTTTTTGCGCTAATTCATTAACACGTTGTATATCTTTATGTACATGACATGTTTCAAACGATCGATATGTGGAAGTCTTATAGTTATTTTAGTTTTCTTACCTTAGAGACTGACGTAAAAGCTGTGTATGTACACCTACTGCAGATTTTCAGATTTCCCGCGGGGAACACTTTATCTGGGTAAAAAATTGCGTAATACAGGCGGCATCTTACAGGAAACTGGGTTAGGCGCTTTTGTGTTTTTTACAATTACATTTTTATCTTTCATTCCTTTTGACGAATTCATGAAATGGGTAGGTTAATTCAAAAGTAGGTCAATGTACCTAAGTATTATAGGGGATGATTAAACTATCAAACTGACCAACTTTGCCTATAGGGCCAATCGAAATCGTTAAAAAAATATTACATACGTTTGGGTAGGTGAGTAGGTTTGCAGTTTTGTATGGAACAGCAGATTTTTGTCACGATTTCGATATTGGTCCCATAAAGTTGTTTAGTTTGATGGTATAATCATTCCCGTTTAAGAAGAATCCTATATAATTATATTGGTACTTACATAATCTCACTATCATAATTCCTATTGGGGTGGTCAGAAACATTTGCTACAACTACCAACTGTTAATGGAAAACATTTTTAAAATCTAGCCAATATTTTTTAAATGCCAATCCCTTTACGTTTTTACAATTTCACAGCTAATCCGCTGAATCGGATTTCTAGAGATAGCTTGAACTCAAAAACATTGACTTAAAAAATCCAGGCAGAGGAAGTCACGGCTAACAGCTAGTTAGTTAATAAACAGTCAAACCAACTTACTCGAAGATATACTCACGTAATAACAAAGAACGTGATGCGTTAATATTAATTCAGCGGCCGGAAAATATTAGTCACATAGCAGCCATTCGGCGACTCCGACATGGCCCGTGATTAGTCCGTTTGCTATGTCAAAGCGGAGAGAGACCAGGGGAATATTCTGTTTGGTTTTCATCTGAGAATGTATTCATCTTCCCGTATTTGGATAGATGGAATTTTTAGCCTTGCTTTAACAAAGGTTTTCTTTATCAACTTTTTTGACATTATGAGAATCCACTCAGTAGGTACCATTTAAGAATTATTAGAATACTTTATAATGTATAATTTAAAAGTAAAAATACATCCATGACTAAGAAAATGGAAAAAAATAACAAGATATAAGAAATTGTTGTTCCCCACGACTTCGTCTCCATGGAATTGTTATACAATATGTTCTTCAGGGTTCAAGCTATTTCTATAAATACCTACCAAATTTCATCAATATCAATTTCAACGGTTTATCCGTGAAAACGTAACAGACAAATAGACAGAGAGTCTTTCGCAGTTTATAATATAGAAGTGCTTTTTACAAAGAAATCCTACAACTGTCACTGTTTATCTTGTATTGTTCTGATAAAATGAGCGATCTATCTATCTATCTACAAATTATTTGCATAATTTAAACAGTACAAAAACGAAATAGGTACCTACTTGCAAAATTTCTATCTCCATAAAGCCAATTAACCCATAATGTGCGACTGTTAGAAGTGGTTCTGGTAAATTGACTCGCATGAACATTTTATTTGTACATAAAATTCCCCTGAGGTTGAAAAAATGGGTGGCAAATGGAAAGGCAGCGTCATCAAGCGGCCATGCCCTGTTCAAAGTGTTGCCGGGTAAATTATTCAGAGCACCTGCTCGGCTCCGTCCCCACGGACCGAGCCTCTTGGCATACACTTTTGGTATGTAGATTCCGCCTTTACTTTCTTTTTTCCAAAAATACTTAATGCTACGTTAAATAGGTAGCTAGATTGTAGGTGGTTATCGATTTTTCCATTGCCATTCGTTCTGTTATTCTCGGCTGGTCTATTTGGAAGCTCGATTAAAAATGAAGCAGTTTGAATCAATTTCTATTTGAACTCTATTAATTCTAATCCTACGAATAAGAATAACTATAGAAGAGTAGCTCAGAACAAAGACGCTTAATTTTTCACCACAAAGAAAATTTTCACGCTATTGAAAATATGAGGTTTGGCTACGAATTTAGAACACGATACAGTTTTGCGTGGTGCCTTTTTTGAGCTTGATTTACATTTGTTATTTTTAATCTTGAAATTATGGGTATATCATGTTGTCCATAAAGAAATATGCTTGATTTATCTGGGCAATAGATATGTGGGTAATCTGATAGATTGTTTTTGTTGAATAAAAACACACGCTTGAGACACTACAAAATGGTGGAGCTTCGTGGCAAGTCGGAGAGTATGCAACCGACAAGCGACCGCCCAGTAGCAAATCTGCAACGCGACTAAGAATCTAGGATATTTGTTTGATTTAAAATACTATACTTTTATCATTTGTTTGATTTGAATACAGAACGAAATTTTTATTTTATTTACAATGAGTTTCAAACTACGGTAAAGTCAAAATGAAATTTTTTTTACGAGTATACAATTGTTATATTAATATTACGATTTGTAAGCTCACTGCGGGGATATAATTATGTAAGGAGTGGATTACTACTAGTGGAGTACTGGAGTGCTACTGGATTTTTGAATCTCATTCGCTGAGCTCATAGTCATAGATTAATATATAGCTGAGTTCAGCTTCAGCAGTTGAAAATGTCAAAATTACTATGGAGATACGCATCTTTCTACTGCTGGTTTGACTTTAAAAAATCGCACTCCTGAAGTATGATTTTTGAAAGTCAAATCAGCTGTAGAAAGATGCATATCTCCACAGTAATATAGAAATGTCAACTGCTGTACTCAGCGAATGAGATTCAAAAATCGCACTCCTGATCTTTAAATATAATGTATCCAAAACACCGCACTCTGGGTTATAACCGTTATATAGTGTCACAACCAAAAGAGAATAAAAGCTGTCGTGCTCTAATTACCAAACCACAGAATGTAAAATATTAACACCACAATTGTCTAATTTGAAAGCCAATTTGGTCAGCCTCAATTAAGCTGTAGCTATGTCAGACAGTCTCTGAACAGTCAGTGTAGTGAACCCAACTCTATTCCGTAACAACTGTGGTAATGCTGAGACGGTCCGCATATTGGATTTCATTACGGAACCCTGAATAATTGAGTTAGTGTAATGCCGTTAGTAATGATTATGATTCTGTTAGGCTTGGTATCCGTACGTGTTTGGTACTTTTTATATAATTATCTTAACCGAAACCCACAACGTATGAAGTGAGAAAATAAAGAGCCGAAAGTATATCTACACTAATCTACATCTACACTAATATTATAAAGAGGAAAGATTTGTACCTATTTTTGTATGTTTGTAATGAATAGGCTCAAAAAGTACTGGGCCGATTTAAAAAATTCTTTCACCATTAGAAAGCTGCATTCACCCTGAGTAACATAGGCTATATTTATTGCTAGAAAAGATTAGACGTCCACCCGTGCGAAGCCGGGACGGGCCGCTAGTCTTTAATATATTCATACCTGACATTATAAATTCTACAGATTTATAGTTGTGATTATCTCTTTGTGTCTTCCCCGAGATAGGATCAAAAACAAAAATAAACAAAAATTTAAACTAAAATGCGTCGCAAAAATCAACCTCGAATTCGCTATGTGCACCTAACGTCACTCAGAACCCTTGTATTCTTATAATTAGAACTAAAGTAAAAGCTTAGAAACAACATATTTTTTTTTTGTTTTTGTTTGATGGCGTTTCCTTGGTGGATTTTGCCAGTATCTAGTTTAAAAAGAGCAATTAGTGCTTGACGTTGTATGGTAACTGGATATGGCGATCTCAAAGCCCTGTTTTTATACAAAAACACACACTCGAAACCACGATAAAATGGCGGAGCCGCGAGCCAACGACAGACGTCCACTCGAAAGCCCTCTAGCCACGCGACTCCAGAAACAACATTATTGATATTAAAAATATTATTAATACCTTACTGACTGGAATCCAAGTTCTTCGCTACGAAATTCCCATATAACATTTTACGCTGTTATCAAACTTTTAGATGTACATTTCTGGTGCACCAAAATGCCAATTGAAATTAGTAATGTCCATGTCAAATTTTAAGTTGATAGTATTTATAGTTTTAGAGATTTCGTGGTGGATTCAAGCAAATACACAGCTTTTCCAGACTTGGTTTACATTTCTGAAACAGCATGCGCTGCGATCGATTAGACTGTCCCAGACACCCACTTCGCACATAGCCAATTATTACTACTTAAAAACTAAAAAGTTCATATATTTGAGGCCTTGATTTAGTTCTCAGCAGGAAACTTGTCTACAAAGTCAGAATAGCACCTAAAGAGAAACTTACATTAGATAAAGTGTAAGATTTACAACAGTTATCTTAAGTACCTAAATCGCGTAGCAGATCCCACATTGACCTACATTTTGAAAACCGTTGATATCATAAAGGGTCCCTTTTGAATATCGCCTGTCATACGAAATCCAGAGATATGATAAGCTGGAGTAATTTGACAGTTTGTAGCCGCTTTCAGTTGTATTTTGGGGAAGCTTGAACTTATTATCATATGTTCGTAAGTATCACAGTTCCTGCTGCAGATTGTACCTCATAGGTTCGAAACTTATACCTATTCTCGATAAGTGTCCGCTCGTAAAGTCATAAATGATGTTCGAATTAACTTTCGTCGTGAGCATATGCTTATTGTGCGAATTAACTTTCCAAACCAAAGATAAATAGCAAATTATCTGTGATGTTGTCATATCAATGGTTTCAGGGTTTCAGGCAGGCTCGCGCAACTCTCTAACAAAAAAATGTTATATGAAACGTGCACCGACGCCATTAAATTCCTTTGAACGTTCGCAGTCGCACACGTTTCATTCATTCTGGATATCGGTCACGACCAGTTTTTAGTATGGAAGTCCCGACTCTTATAATTATAACGTACCTAGTGAGTTATATTTGGTTTCAGGTTTGGTATTCAATTGTTAAAATCTTAATATACAGGGTGTGAGAAAAAGTATCATTAACCTTGAAACCACATACTCTACCCATCAAACGAACAATTTTTGCCATGGCAGGAAACCTGTCAGAACAAAAATCTGCTGTCTCATACATTTGAGTCGAGTATGGAACAGCTGATTTTTTTGTGCTAACACAGGTGTGGTCCCATGGTAAAATTTGTCAGTTTGATGGGTAGAGTATGTGGTTTAAAGGTTAATGTTGCTTTTCCTTACACTCTGTATTGAACATGACAGTAAATAATACCTAGGGTAAACTTTTATACACCCCTTCATAATCCTATCAAACACGAACAACGTCATAACGTCATGCTAATTCAAAACCGTTTCTAAAGAAAGACAGAATATGGTTCAAAATCCAACTAAGTTCTTCATTATGCTAAAGGTTGTCAAACTGACATCCCTCGGGCTTAAATATGGGATGCAAGTTTAGCAAGTTTATCTTAATTTGTAATCAAGCCATACAAAAGCGTCGGGCGGCTAACATGACCTCATCGAGTGACAGCCGGGCCGTGCCGCGAGCTTTAGCTACGTAACTAATCGATGCCACCACGCGAGCATGCTAGTATATTTGTCAATTACCAACTAGGTTTCAATTGTTTTTATTTAATTCTTCTACTAATATCATTATGTGAATGTTTGGTAACGATGCGATGCCAACAACTTAAATACCCGGTATGTTATTCTTCACTCTAAGAAAATGACAGACTCATGAAAAATCGTTATCTAAGCTTAGTCAGGATTTAATAACTGTCAGTTCAACGGTATAACTACACAAACCTAAACTAAGACAAAGTTTAATACCTACACTAACAAGCAGCAGTGGCAATCCTTAGTCCCAATCTTCAGCCAACTTACAATATCTGTGCAACTTACTAATAAAACTACTAACTTCTTCTTCTTCTTTCGGGTCAACATGAGCCATATCGCATGATAATCACTCACGCTGTAGTGGAAAGATGGTCTTATACAACGTGTTAATGAATTAACGCAAAACTAGAAAGTAGTTTGTTTAGAATCGAGAGCAGAATCGAATTATCATGGTTTCAAAATAGGTAATTTTTTTCAAAATATTAATTATTTTTTTATAAAAATTTTAAATTTTCTGAACCCGATGTCAACCCACCGCACGGTCACACTCACCCTACTAACTACCGAAACCAGGTTCTTAAAATGTATTCATGAGTACGTTAGCGCTTTCATTCATGGCTGAAATGATACTAAATCATTTTAACCTCAAAACTTAAAATGCGAATAACTTTAAATTTTAACTATCAAAATAATGAAATTATTGTTTCAATCTAATTATTTTGTTATAAATCAGTTGGGGTGTATGAGGTTTTGCGCTAATTTATTAACACGTTGTAGAAGCTGACTGCCCAGGGTGCGCCAGACCAACTTAGGTTTCATCACTCGGGGAGGTTCCTCGAACCCCAACTATATAGGTACTAACTGAAACAGTGACTCAAATAAGAATTGGCGAAAACAATAGAATAACGGTACCTATAGACGATTTAATAAAAGCAACTTTTCGGCTGGATCGGTTAGGTACCTTATTATCAAGATAGCGTTATTCTGTTGAATACAAATGAGGAGGGTCAAAATGTCAGGCACAGACGGCAACCACCAGGGTTGCCAATCTAAAAGAATTCTCAAGTTTCTATTCAGGAAGAGTGAGGCTTGAGTAATATTATCATGCGATGTAGCTTCTGCTGACACGAATGAAGAAGTTTAAAAACACGAGCTTTTACCCGCGACTTCGTCCGCATAAATTATATACCAGATTTTAAGTCAGATGATAAGCTATCAAACAAAAAAAGTTTCATCAAAATCGGTTGAGTAATTTTTGCGTGATACTCGAACAAACAAACACCCAAACAAACAAACAAACAAACGAACAAACAAGCAAACAAACAAACAAACAGACAGACAAAAAATCCAAAAAGTGGTGATTTGGAATCAGGGACATCTAAAAATCATATCGTAATCTTTTTTTGTAAATATCTTCAATGTACAGACACACTTCTGTTACAATTTTATAATAGTTTAGATTTAAATTCAGTGGCATTTTTGAAATGCTTTGTTTATGTTTAGGAAATTCCTAGAAATTTTCAATCAATATGACCTTAATTAATCAAAATAATAATTAATGATTTGCGTATACAAATTCATGAATAAAAAAACCGGCCAAGTGCGAGTTGGGACTCGGGCAATTCCGTACTAGCAGTTTTTTAACATGGGTCATTGATATAACCACTATAAATTGACACTTACTTAGTATGTGGTCACATAGAAACTGAAGATCATTTTACACTGATCATACTGGTGTTAGTTTTTTGGGTATAGAAAAAAAACTATGTAAGTTAGAGCCACTCTGATAATTTTTCCGCCATCTACACGTTATTTCTGATGTTCATGATTTTTTTCAGATCTTATACGGCTACATTTTTTGAAATAGAGATGGGGACAGCAATTTCTCGGATTGAATTTAAAATTTTGTTAAACAAAGTTTTTATAAAAAATTTGAATAGTTCATTTTGACACTCATATTTTCATAAGCTTTCAATTGATACCCCACACCATAGGGTAGAACATTTTTTTTTTTATTTGCCCTTACTCGGACGGACGGACAGACACCGAGCTGATTCCATAAGTGTTCCGTTTTGCCAATTTTGGTGCGGAACACTAATATAATTTACATCCATGAAATAAAACCCTGTCAGGCAGCGCCAGCGTATTGACTTTGATATACTTTTTAACCCTAATACAAAAGGTTCAGTTTTACTCAAACTATATAATTTTAGTTTGCTAGCCAAAAATTTACTTTGTTAGGTTGAGTCGTCAATAACTTTCATAAAGCGGAACTTTACGGTTTCTTTTTGTGGTACTGAGATATCATATCACATCAGCCTTGACATGTATTCCCTCTACTTGTTATTCATAAAATAAACCTTGTGTGTGTGGGTCTATTTACTTATGTGACGGTTATTTCACGAGAAATTCCTTCTTTTTTTCATAAAGCCTAGTTGCTCTATATTTTTAATGAACTATAAAATAGAATTGGTACTACAACTTTACTACAAGGATATACTATCAATACTATATTAATGTCCCAGATTAATCTTATTACTGTTATCAATCATATTATACCTACAACACGAGTATCAATTACTCTATATTATACAGTGTATAAATCAAAATGCGTTACATATTCAAGGGGATGTTTCAGAAAATCAAACTGAACAACTTTCCAACATCGAAAACGCGAAAAAATATATCAGCTGTTCCATACATTTGAGTCGAGTAGGCACTGCAGTTTACTATGGAAAAGCTGATTTTTTTATTGCTCCGATCGGTTTGCTCCCATACTAAAAGTTGTTCAGTTTGTTTGTTCTATAGAAGAACCAACATTTTCTTTTTATTATGCTTTATGAAATTTGTCCAGTTAGTTATACTGTGCGTTTAATATGTAACACAATTTTATAAATATTGTATTCATATGTTAAAATAATTTATTACGCTTTTGGAGTTATTTTTATAAAACCTTGAAAACAAATCGACTTGTTTACATTTTAACGATGAAACGCTGTTGTTTTTGTAGGGCTGTTTTTCCATGGTCCAAAAAAAGTTACTTGGAAACCGACATAGAGTTGTTTGTGTACTTTGAATGAAAAGAGGTTAATGTTTGCTTCCACTGTTTGTCGTACAATAGTGATTCGCGGACGCGACCGCCCAAACCCATTTCAGCTAAAAGGCTCTCCCCGACTGAAATAACGAAATGAAAGGTCTTTTCCGCTCTTTTCATCTATTTTCGTATGCTAATTGTGAAGAAAAGCGGACAATGTTGATATTATATCTTCATTCCATTTCATGTGGAAAGCAAACCACAGAACAGAAAGGGAACAGAATGACTATTTCTGCTCAGCAAATTATTGACCAATATTTACCTATTCAATGAACGGATTTTCTAAGTTTTTAGTAGTTAGATGCGTTCCTTTTAAGGTGTAATGATCAGATCATCAAATTGAAGAACTTTCTCTGTGGGACTAAAATTGAAATCAAGATACAAATATCCGATGTCGTATACAGGGTGTAACAAAACACCCTAGTAATACTTAAGTCTTGTCCGTGTGGTGTCGGCTAAGAATAGCACCATCCCATTTCCTCCCGTGGGTGTCGTAAAAGGCGACTAATGGATCTACCTGAGGATGGGCAGCAGCATCCTCTGAGTACACATTCAATCCAACTGCGATCGCCAACCCGCCTGCCAAGCGTGGCGATTATGGCAAATCCCCCCATTTTTGGGGGAGGCTTATGTCCAGCAGTGGACGTCAATCGGCTGATATGATGATGAATACTTAAGGGGGTGCTTCAGACCATCAATCTGAACAACTTTCGATTTTTTCTCCATAGTGAAAGTTGTTCAGTTTCATGGTCTGAAGTAATGTATTACTTAAGTATTACTAGGGTGTTTTGTTACACCCTGTATACATTTGAGTAAAAATTAAATTTATATTAATAAACTCTGGATAAACTCGGTGAAACGAAAAAAAAACGAAATTAGTGTCTTAAAATGATGTCCACTATTCGTAATAAAAATATAAAATAGTAAAAAAACTTGACATACCTACCGAATTATTTCTACAGAACAAATATTTTGAAAAAAAAAAATCTTATAAAACTTTGTATCGTCGATGTAAATATCATCGGCTTAATTTCGTTATATCAACATCGCAGGCGCTTGAAGCCCTCTTTTAAAACAAATTTATGACCCCCAGAGCTCCCTTTTAGCTAACGACGTGTGATGCGATGGTTTTTTATTAAACATTGTTAGCTATGTATAAACAAGTTGTTTATGCTTCTATTTTAGTATTTTAATCTCATTTTCTCATAAACCAGAGTTATGTAGCGTTATTATTACTGTTCTAAAAACTTTCTAGCTTATATCACTACATAGTATAAAACAAAGTCACTTCCCGCTGTCTGTCTGTCCCTATGTATGCTTAGATCTTTAAAACTACGCAACGGATTTTGATGCGAGTTTTTTTAATTAATAGATAGAGTGATTCAAGAGGAAGGTTATACAGGAAGGTTATACAGTTTATATCAGCATTGCAGCCGCACGAAGCCGGGGCGGGTCGCTAGTAAAATCTAAACTATTATAAAACTGTAACAGAAGTGTGTCTGTACATTGAAGATATTTACAAAAAAAAGATTACGATATGATTTTTAGATGTCCCTGATTCCAAATCACCAATTTTTGGATTTTTTGTCTGTCTGTTTGTTTGTTTGTTTGTTTGTTTGTTCGTTTGTTTGTTTGTTTGTTTGGGTGTTTGTTTGTTCGAGTATCACGCAAAAACTACTGAACCGATTTTGATGAAACTTTTTTTGTTTGATAGCTTATCATCTGACTTAAAATCTGGTATATAATTTATGCGGACGAAGTCGCGGGTAAAAGCTCGTATATGTATAAAATAGTGTTCACCGCTTACTACCTAATTATGGAGCAAAGAAACATTCAAGAAAATTTGATATTGGTGAGTCAAGAATTGCAAAGCTTGCATGACGACTTTGGCCCCATTTAATAGACATGATAATTGTAATTTCCAATGTCAATTAAGAATGTTAGTACACAATGTTACCTATTGAATGATTAGATTCATCTGTAACCAGCAATGTACCTACCCTGAGTTGTCATTGTTAATTATAATTGTCAGGTTTTTAAATAGGGCCTCGTCGGGTACCCCTAGGATGAGGACAGCGCAGGATCGGTCGTTGTGGCGATCTTTGAAGGTTAGCCTTGATTATGATCTGTACTTTAACAAAATAAAAAATTGTTCTAATCGTACTTTAACGTTCAGCATCGAACTCTATAACATCGTAGATATGCAATGAACGATTTCGAATATTCACAAAGAAATCAAGGTAGGTACAAATCTTAGTTAAAACAGACTCACCATAATAGTGATTCACAAAATTACTCAATGACCATCTTAAATATACCTATGTTATAGATAGGTATGTACCTAAAACGAATATTATGTAACCTATTTTTAGTAAACCACGTTATCAAACAAAATAAATTGTACAACACACAATCAATCAATATGTTGATTTAAAAGGTCGGTCGGTCAAAAAAAAGTTGTTTATTTGACTATGGTGTATAGGCCAGTCATTTTACGGAGTTTTGTTAGACAGGGTAGGTAGTAATTATTAATTGGACTTTTAAACTGTAACTGGCACTATTTAGTGACAAAAATACTAACCTAAACCATATTTAAAAAAAAATTGCTACGCAACATAGAAATCAAAATTGTGTGTCCCAGAAGGCTTTTAAATTAATAATATTAATATCAATGCACTCATTTGAATTAGATTTAACAATATAAATTATTTTTGAGCAATAAAATAGGCATTAAAATTTAAAAAATGAGGTATTTATTAGAAAATACGAATGTATTTTTCAAAACCTTCTAAATATACAAAAATATTTACACCATGTTTGAAGTATGTATAATGGTTGTGGAGCGTGGACTGTAGTAGGAGTTTCCTTTCTTCTGAATAAAAATGCCGATGAAATTTGCCAAATGTGAGCCAGGCTGGAGGGTAGGGTGGGGTAGAGAGGGCTAATGGTCGCAGAGAGTCTTCTTTCTTCAAGATGTTTTCTTCTCGAGTGCTGGATCCGGAATGATTCTGCGAATCGGCGCTTCTTATATACTATTTTCGAGCGACCACCCCCATTCACCCCGCACTCTTCCCCTTGACTTAAATCTCTTTATTTTCATGTCAAACTTACATTCTATAGTAAAGAAACAATGTTCATTACTTACATACTTATTTTCTATATCTAAACATATCATTCGCATCGTCTGCCGGCGCAAAACAGAGTGAGGAGCGGGCGCGAAAGATTTCAATATTTATATGACCCCGTCCCCCGCTTCCTCATACCGCGGATTTGCGGGAGTCGGGGCCCCCCTCGCTCGCCTGTATGCGCCGACAGGGACAGTTGCACTGTCTCTTTCTTACGTTGATTTCCCTTAAGTTCCTCCCCTTGTAATGAGATACTCAGTCTAATCAGAGTGAATTCTAACTGGAATTATGTAAGCTAATCGTGTTATTTACTTTGAAATCTGCTGAAACTATGTGTTAATTTTACTAGGGAAATGTGTACCTATCTAGCTGGGGTAGGAATCTCTAAGGAAATCACTTAATAAATGAAATATAACGCCCTATTCTAACTATTTACATTACTTATATCCTAGGCCCTAATCCTTATAAGAAATTGTGACTTTATTAAAAGAAAAGCTTATCCTAAACAAAACAAAAACAATGTAAATTAAGGCAAATTGATAAAAACTATGTACAAATGGTCGATTTATGTTCTGTCGTGCACAAAAGTAAAGCCTTAAATATGTGCAAAAAAAATTTATCATCTGGTTTTTTAGAACGAGATAATATCTAAATTTTAAAATTGGAGCTGTTGCTGACTTGATTATTTTTTTTAATTTGGTACATTTCGAAGCTCAAATTGGCTCTTCAATATTATAGTGAAAAAAAATGCAATTATTAATTAGTCCCGGCTCAAACCGTAAAATGACTGGGCTAGTATACCGGGACATGTGTACGCACGGGTAGAAAGGCATCACAGTTTCAATTTCCACTGTATAGCAGATTGTAGAGTAGTGAAAGCGCTCGAACAGTTCCATTTCAAGTAACAAGTATTTGAGTAATACGTAGACACCGTTAACGTAATGAAACTGTAAGGTATTATATTTACTTACTTTAGATAGCATAGCGTAAGCCTTATTACACCAACATGGTGCAGACGTACTAATTATATACAGGGTGTAAGAAAAAGGTATTCATTAAACTTTAAACCACATACTCTACCCATCAAACTGAACAACTTTTAGTATTGGAGGAAATCTGTCAGCGCAAAAAAAATCTAAACTGCAATACCTACTCGATTCAAACGTATGTCGATTTTTTTTGTTCTGACAGCTTTGCTCTCTTAGTAAAAGTTGATCAGTTTGATTGATAGAGTATGTGGTTTAAGGTTAACGATACTTTTCCTTACCCCTGTATAGGTACAGTATCTTCTTATGGACTGGGGAAAAAATAACGTCTCACCACAGAGTCGGTACTCGTAACTACCATGTCTCACTTATGAACTTATCCGCCAATGAAACTTGAATTTCAGATGTTCAATTGAGTCCACCGCAGTTAAGAAACCTAGCTACTATTCAGGTATTTTATATTTGACGCCTTTCTCGAAGCGGTCTTGCTCGTACTCCAAGTATTACATACAACTTTACTCTGTTGAGAGTGGAGCAAATTTATGAATTCCCATGTATGCATATTTCAGAAATAAAGTTTTTGAAATTTGATTTTTGATGTGAAAACTTCTTTAGCGGAGTTGTGCACTTTTTGGGATGGGTAAAAAATGTTAAACTCGCGTCAGGACCGTGACGTCACCCTGATCGAAAATTCGTAAGATGAAATTGGTAAGACGATGATGTGACATTCGTAAAACATAAGATCTCTTAGTTTTCACTTCTGCCGGCACTCCTGGAGTGCAAGCCGTTGTTTTTTTTTAGCTGGTTCAGATCAAAAACCAAAGCCTTAATCACCGTTGCTTGATAGTTTATTACAAATTCAGATACAAGATTGTATGGAAGAAATCGCTTTCTAGCGATAAGACCGCCTTATTTGTACCATTATAATTTTTTTCTTGTTTCTTTTTCTAATCTGTGTTTTTTGGTGTAAATAAAAGTATATTTCATTCATTCATTCATTCATACATACACCTGTGACATAGATACTTATCTATTGCCTACTATGCTATGCATACGTAACGCTAAACATGATAATAATGACTTTTACCTACATACTTTCTAGGCTATAGTTTACATCTAGAACAAGCACATCTAGTTAACCATCATATAGGATACTATATACAATGTTCTTGACCATCATACAGTCAACTTGTCAAAAGCTATCAATGTTTATAACTGTGTTTATACTTAGGTACGTCAATTACAGCAGCTCTCCTCTTGGCCGTAAAGTGAATCAGTTTGACACCATGTCGACGCTATGCTAGATAACTCGTACACAACCTGAATACCTAATTTACAAAATTTCGATTCATACCTTTCTTGAACGAATTTCGTATTCCATAGTCTTCAGAATTTCTGAGACGTTAAGAATTCCAAACTAACCTCAAGATGACTTCTATGTTTTAACAGTATAAGTACTAAGTATTATATGAATTATGAGATATGAATGTCTTCGTTCCACATTTTCTTGATTAGGTACAAGCTGCCAAGAAACTAATTTGTAAAAGAGATGCTAATCACGAAGGACCGCTCCCAGCAAAAGCTTAGTTCATGTAATTAACAAGAAAATTTATACATCTAAAGACAGGTCCACACTAGATTTTTGATGTGCCCATTCATGTGTTCATGTTACTGTTTAAGTAATTTGCTGTTTAATGACCAATACAGGGTGGAAAGCTGAGATGGGTCACAAAAGGCGGCTACCAGAAGCAGTATAGCTACAAGAAAACGTGCGTAGGAGACTAACCCTAACTTTAGGAGCATTTAAATCCGCATTCACGGATTTTTCAAAAAATGAACAGTCATCGAGAAAAACTGCAATTTACACAAAACTTTTTTTTATCCCATTCGATCCTCTTACTGATAAAGAACATAAGTATCTATGCGGTCTACCGAGATCGAGGTATTAGAACTCTCAGAAAACGCAAAATTAAATTCCCATAAATTTAGTAGGGAAATATCAAAATCACCCTAGGTTTGATTTTGTAAAAACTTCCAAAATTTTTAAGGGCGGTTCAGACCATCAAACTGAACAATTTTTACTATGGGATCAAACCTGAAATAGCATGGGTGTAAGTGACAGCCTAGCAAATACTGAATCGGTGAACTCAGACCATCAAACTGAACAACTTTCACTATGGAGCCTACCTCAGGAAACGCGTAAAAAAAATCTGCGGTCCCATACATAGCTGTTTATTTGTTTTCCTTAGGTACCTAGGCTCCATAGTTAAAGTAGTTCAGTTTGATGGTATGAGTTCGCCGTTTCAGTATTTGCTAGGCTGTCACTTACACCCTGTATTACCCATTGGTCCTGATAAAGAATTTGACCTATTCATAAACATAAAACAAAATTGACACCTCTTATACAATGCAACCAGGAAACACTATGAGTTACAGGTGCTGTGTATTGTACCTTGAGACAAAACATTGTTAAAACTTTAGCAATATCATCCGTGACATGCGGGTGGGGCTAAACAATTTGTAAAGTTCCACTATGTTAGTTATTATCAAAGTTTTCTGGGTCACAAATATTAATATTTTACAATCCTTTGTGTTTTCCTTTACTCAAATTAAATCCTGTTTTGATGAAAATGACAAGTTTGGCTATTTGCACACTGCCTTTTGTTTAGTGTCATCTCAACTTCTGCCAAAGAAGTTTGGCGGACGGCCATATTTTTTGAGACCTAGACTTAGAGGTCCCATACATGAATGAAACTTAGTAATACGTGTAGAGTGAAACAAAAGTAACAAAAAAGTAAATTGATTGCAACCTGTAGAAGTTGGGGGAAAGGTATTTCTACTTATGATACCTTTTGTATCAAGTGTGTGAAACTATATGATAGTGGAAGAAAACGAAATCACACACACTATCCGTTCAATCAAGCCAAATACGTTCCAAAAAATACCTCATTGATAATATTAGATGAAAATAGCTGTCGTGGTTGCGTTTTGCTACTGCTTTTGGACGATTTGTCTATTTTACTAGTAATTTCTACTTTTGAATCCGGACTTCTGGAGATGGGAAAATTTTTCTAAAAAATGCCTTAATTTTTTCTGTTTATAAGAATTATGACCGCCATCCTGAATGGCTTTTAGTTTTCGTAAAAAATGGCTGGGTCCAAATCTGCCAATCGTCTTTACTCTGTGGCTCTTACCTATTCATAAGAGACAGAGTATAGAGCACTTCACAGGATCTTCTATACTTCTATTGAAACGCAGTAAGCATGCAAGAAATCAATAAATTTAAATATTGTTGATTTTGGAGTGTAGAGGCAAGCAATTGTGGGGAAGGGACATTTTGGGAAAGGGTCATTCTGGGAAAGGGACATTTTGGGAAAGGGACATTCTGGGAAAGGGACATTCTGAGAAAGGGACGATTTAAAACCGGGGGACATTTTGGGAAAGGGACATTTTGAGACTAAACGAAGCAACGTACCTGCTTCAAAGACACACACTTTGGCGTAAATGTGGTGAAGATGGCCTTTCGCAATTCGTGCTCGTGATTGTATTACCTATTAGTAATTCAAAGGTTGTTCCTTTCGATATAAATAAGTAATTCAACTAACCCAACACCGTTTACAGATTTGAAATAGGTATCACATTAATCATTTATATCAAAGTTGAATGTGTATCACTTATTACTATTAACTAAACACCAAATCGTACAAACAAAATGTAGGTTAAGATAGTTTCAATTCAAATGAAAGGCGTTTAAACCTTGGCCCATATAAACATAACTTTTATTGGGTTAATAATCCATATGGGTGGGTGAAAATTATCAAATATTTTTAAATTGCATTATTACCGTTACGATATCGATACTACAGTATAATTACTACCGTAATAATTATGAAGGTAAGGTTTTTACCACTACTGTGCCGTCATTCTTCCAGTCTATTTGAAATTGTTATCTTTGCTGATACAGTACATAAACAAACGAACCTACTCGTAGGTACTTTCTATTCTATATAAAAATAAAAATAAAACCAGTCAAGTGCGAGTCGGGCTACTAGCGCACCGAGGGTTCCGTACCACACCACCACAGAACACAACATTATTAGGTAACTTAGAAAAAAAGTTTTTTTGTCCGGGACCTTTAGCGCGAGACCGACTCACACTTGGCCGGTTTTTAGTATTTTTTTTGTTATTCTGTAGAGTTTGCTCTATAATCACACAAAGTTTGACTCTTGTATGTATTACCGTTTTTACGATAGAGCGTGAAGAAAAAACGTTGATAAAAACTAGTTTCTTGTTGAGAACCCCCTTTAATTTTTAACTTTTTGACATTTTTATTAACCGCCGTAATAACGCATAATCTGAGAAAATTTGAACTATCTAGCTATTACGGTTCAAAACTCACAGACGAACGGATGGACGGACGGACGGACGGACAGACGGACGGACAACAACGTAGGCTTAGTAATAGGGTCCCGTATACACCCTTTGGTTACGGAACCCTAAAAAACGTATGTTCCTATCCTCATTTTCCAATTACTGTCATCATAACAAACCTCCCAGGCGCTGTTATGTACCTAACTCGGAAATCCGACGAGATATTTCAGAAGAAAATCTGTTCCAATTATTCTTTCCATGTTCAGAATACGTGGTCGGAGTATAGAACTATTATTAAGGGATCAGAAAGGAAGTTCTAAGGACTGTTGCTGATTCAGAACGAGACAGTTAACAAATGCTCCGTCACATTGTATATGATGAATGAGATAACTTTGAGATATTACATCCTACTTGTTTAGAACGTCTGTATTTGTTCGTAGTGTAGAACCCACTAACGGTAACGTTTATTGATGGTATAATTACACTCTAAAAACATAATTTAATTTTATTAATAGTAAACGGACGAAAGATTAGGTAAAAATGCAAATGGAAATATGAAATCAATATAAAAAATGCACCGTTTTGACTTTTTTGCTACAATTCTTTTTCCCTGTTAAAACGTCAAGGAACGTCTTAGATTATACGAAAATTAAAATAAAAAACCAACATGTTTTACCAAGACAAGATGTGCACCAACTTACACGACACTCCGTTTAGATGAGGTAGATTATGAGAAACAAATCGACATGATTTCCATAACTATACGCCAACTAGCTAACATTTTTAGGTGGCCTTTTTCCCATAGCTGGAAAATTTATCTTATTTTCATTTGTCTTTTTAATTTTTTTTTTGCCTTTGTCGTACGAAAGTGTTCTCAACAGAAAATTTTGTAGGTGATGATGACGCCTCATATGGCCTGAATACATATCTATATTACCATTAGACAGTAAATATCTTGGACATTGTTCTTCTTTCGTGTCACCTGATGCATGAGCTAAATCGCATGACAATCACTGAAACTGAAGTGGAAAGATTAGCAATCAGCAGTGGTCGTATCGAGTTGAAATCGATTTTCGTCACTCGGGGTCGACGCTATTGCACCGCAATACATCCTCAATCATCCGGCAATCCATCCAAGGCTGAAAGTCACCCAAAGGGCAATGGCTCCTGACTGCTAATCTTTCCACTTCAGTTTCAGTGATTGTCATGCGATTTAGCTCATGCATCAGGTGACAGGCAATGCTCGGAGTTTCCCTGCGAGATCGAATCAGAAATGAAGAGATCCGCAGAAGAACCAGAGTAACTGACATAGCCCAAAGAATTGCTAAACTTAAGTGGCATGGGGCGGGGCACCGATGACCGACCGAATGATTGCTCACAGAACCGATGGCCGGTGGGGCCGAAAAGTTCTCGAGTGGCGACCGCGTACCGGAAAGCGCAGCGTGGGTAGGCCCCTCACACGGTGGACCGACGACCTGGTGAAGGTGGCGGGAAAACGTTGAATGAGGGCGGCGCAGGACCGGTCGTTATGGCGATCCTTGGGGAAGGCCTATGTCCAGCAGTGGACGTCCATCGGCTGAGATGATGTTGATGATGATGACATCCTGTTGATTTGAAGCATGATCAAAGGCGTGATCAAACTTTAGAAGATGGATGGATGGTCTAATAAGACCATCACACTGAACTATCACCCAAATTAAAATTAATTCTGAGCTGTGGGAACAGCTCAGAATGAGCGTTTTTCTTTTGGTTTTCTAGTGGATCGATAGATGGCGTTACGGTCTGTGCGAAAAAAGGTCAACATTTCAAAAAGTGTTTCTTTAAAATAATAAAGAGGGAGAAGATGATCGAAAAGATGCCAACGCATCTTTTGAATGAATATTTCATTATTATTTACAAATCATTTTAATCGAAAATATGAAACTTTTCACGTCTGACATGGTGGTATGGGCTCCCTTGGCCTTTAAAAAAAAAGTCTGGCAAAGTCTTGACATGATTTTGACAGGATCTCGCCTACGTCTCTATGGAGCGATAAGCATGTCATCTGTCGAGTTTTTTAGGAACTAAATTTAAAAAAGAAAAGAAAAACGCTCATTGTTGTGAAAAGTGAATTACATTGAGTTTGACGGTCTAACTAATCCAACATCTGATTTTGACTCTACGATTCAAATCAACAGAGATGGCATATTTAATGAAATAGGTAACTAATTACAAATATTTGAAAACGTTTTGAGTTTTAAATGCTCGCAACCGAATGCTTCCATCGAGCGATTTGACTGATTGGAACTTTAAGGAAATTTTTTTTCAAAAAGGGCTATCACAGTCCAGTGGCGCCCTCATCACATTAAAAAAGATTTTTCAATAAAGAAAGCCTAAATTAAAAAATTGCTCAACACAAACACTACTAAAGCCATTGTTATACAATACTTTTATAAATTTATAGGTTCTAAACATTCCACTTTTAGACAATTTCGAATAAAAACAAAAGCGGCCGTTTTTTTTCATTTTTCAAAATTTGTATGTACCTTTAAAAAACCTATAAAAGTATTCTATGAAAATAGCTTGAATTCTTTTGTAGTGTTCGTGTTGAGCACTTTTTTAATTTAGGCTTTCTTTATTGAGAAATCTTTTTTAATGTGATGAGGGCGCCACTGGACTGTGATAGCCCTCTTAAACATAGTCTTATTGTAATTACCATTTAAGCAAAAGATTATCTTGAAAAAATCGTTTTTAAGCGATAACACCGCCTTATTATCTTCCTCTTGTATTATCTCTCTGTATTTTACTGCTTATGTTTTTGGTGTGAAATAAACTAGTCATATTTGATTTGATTGAGATAAAATACCTTCCTAATGGTACGTTATTTGATTATTTCAAATCTGTTACATCATATCTTATTGAGATTCATTATAATGGAGTGTACAGGTAGGCTGATTTGATTGATTGATAATGTAATGAAATATTGATCACTAATGGAAGCAACATACTGTATTCACCTATCCTACAACATCAAAAAGATCTTCCTTTTTCCACAGTCTGAAAAAAGCTGCCTAAATTGGGGTCAGTCGGGATAAGGTCGGGTTGCTTTAACATTCGCTTATTTAGCATTCACGTGGAGATAAATTACCCAGACCCAAAGTGTAGGCATACAATTCTATTCACGGAATAAAATTGAAACTGAGAACTTACACAAATTAGATTTTCTACATAAAGACGATACAGATTGCATGCGGAACAATACATTTTTTTTTTATACAATTTATCCTTTCGGAAATGCAATGGGAACTAGCCCTTACAGCATGGTCAAGTCCGTTTCTTGAAACATGCAGAACACAACTGTAGTTTGTCATCGATTAATATGTACTTACGAGTATATCAATCAATAATATTAATAATGGCTGTACAAGTGTACATTAGTATTTTATCTTAATTAATATGTACCTATATAATAATTGGTCTGCAGGTGTAGCGATTTAGTTCGTTGTTTGGATGTTTTAAGACTTTAAGCAATGGTATTAGTTTGGGTTTAAGATAAACTATTCTGTACAATAACGGATGTCGTTTGACGAAGGTAGTATAGGCGGTCTTATAAAAGACAAAAGTAAATTAAATCTGTTTCAATTTCAATTTCAAATGAACTTGCAAAAATAGTGGGCATTTTATTTTCAAGCTAGATTCTCAAGACAATCCAACCGGAATAGGATAGATTTAGATATATAGAAATATCTAATTTTTCAGATATATTTTGCATCAAACTGTTGTTTGTTTTCAAGCATAATAATTTGATACATTTTTCTAACTTTACATGTTGTTGAGGTGAACAATGAGAAAGTGTGAACAACTAAGAGCCCTTAGCCCAAGTTAGCTGAAGTGTTCTCCGACTACGGGGCTCGAGTGACTCGCACCAGAGAACCTTAACTGGTTTACTGGCCTTTGTTACAAACTATACGCTTCACTGGATAGTTTTAACCAAAAAGATATCACATTTTAACTGATTTTCCCTCATTTGCAGAACCGTTCATTAAAGTTAATCCTCCTTTAAATCTCTTGCTAGCTTTAACTACGTCATAAAGACAAAAGTAACAGCAAGAGATTTAATGGGGGATTAACTTTAATGAACGTTTCTGCAACTGACACTTTGGATGATACTTTTTAGAACAATTAATTAAAATCAATTATCCTTCTAAAACATGCTTTCTTATAATTCTGTTTTTTTACGGAGTCTTTCCACATATCATAGCATAGAAAACCCTGCAGGTAAACGAAATTTTTTAATAGGCAAGTACTAAAATGTTTGTCAGACGACATTGTGAGGGTTTCGGGTCAGAAATGGATTAGATTGGCCACGGTCCTATGACAGTGAGGAGTGGCGCAGTAAAAAGGAGGCATATGCCCAGCAGTGGGTTGATGTAGGCTGATTTGATTAATTGATTGAAAATGTAACAAAGCAATCAACTGTTCATATTAAAGAAAGACTCAATGTCCAGTCCACTCTACTCTCGATCTAAATAAAATGAATCGAAGCTTGTAAGTAGGTAAGTAGGTATACGCTAAGATGTTTTTAAAACGTCATTGGGTATACGTAGGTACTTAGTTTTTGTTGGTTCCGAAGTCGGTTTTTTACTTGCGTCATGTTGAAATAATCTCACCCACAATCTAAAAAATGATTCAAATCAAAATCAAATCAAATCATTTATTTCAGAACATAAATTCCATAGCAATGTCACAAATTAAATTTCAAATTAAAAAAAAATCAATTCAACATCATCATAATTTTTTTCAATTTTTAATTCAGTCTTTAGCTGAGTAATTAGTGATCTCACTACGAACCTATTCACTCTGTGCAAAATCACTCGCTCCACGCTCCAAATAAGCCAACGTTGATGTAAAACTGATTAAGCTTATCAAACAGAATGTTAACTAACGAACTACAGACACTGCGAAAAAACTGACCCAGAAAATTGTTCCGGAAGAATGGACACGCTCTTTGTCTCAGAGGGAGGAAAAGGGCAGGTCTGGCTCACATTACACAATTCATCTATCATGGAGGACGTTTTTATTCTCTAGTCTGGTTTTTGTACAGCAGGGGAATACTCGAGGACAGAACTCTTTGATTGTTTGGCGAGGTAGGTGACTTTTTTGTTGTTAAAGTTTTATTGCTGTATACAACACGTGTTAATGAATTAACGCAAAACTAGAAAGTAGTTTGTTTAGAATCGAGAGCAGAATCTAATTGTCATGGTTTCAACATAGGTAATTTTTTTCAAAATATTAAGTAAGTACTTAATTATTTTGTTTTAAAATTTACTGAACCCGATGTCAACCCACCGCACGGGAACACTCACCCCCTATAATCAAAACAAGATTATTAAAATGTATCCATGAGTACGTTAGCGCTTTCATTCATTGCTGAAATGATAACAAATCATTTTTGCCTCAAAACTTAAAATGCGAATAACTTTAAATTTTAACTATCAAAATAATGAAATTATTGTTTCAATTTTGTTATAAATCAGTTGGTTTTGCGCTAATTCATTAACACGTTGTATAAAACGTACCCACTTACAAAGAGTGTACACACTTTTTCCATAAAATGTTTCCGAATATTTGTTTAAATAGCGGAAACAAAATCCGCTGTTCTATACATTTGGATCGAGTAGCCATTGAAAGTTTCTACAAAAAACCACAACAAAGTTTTTCAATTTTATGGTCTGAAACACCCCCTAAAGTAGCATTAAAGTTTACACTCTGTAGGAGTTAATCAAATGAATTATGATAAATATTATAATTAGTTGTGTTATAAGATAAGTGTTATAACTTATAAATATTATTTCAACCCTTTTATTGGACTGCAGTATTTGCGGGTTTGAAAAATTATTCAATACGGTAGGTAGTATTGACTATTGAGTAATTTAAATATTGAGTTGATGGGGAGTTAGGTAGATAAAAATATGTCTTCCTCTCGCAATTTTCATCAAAATAGTTTCCGCCCCGTGCGTTCAACTGCCTCACATCAATAGAATTCTTGACAAAGAGCGGCCCTTTCCACCACAAACAAATTGAATGTCGTAAACATGTCTTAGTTTACGAATATTCCTCTTTCTCCGACCGAACGTAATGGAGTCACGTCAACATCACAGTGTTACAATACCAATTCTTTATTCCAATCCAGAAGTTGGCTCCAGTTGGCACGTTCTTCTGTCGGATCGATAGTTGGATGTCGGCTACATGTAGACGTTACACCGAAATGTTGGTACCGTCCCGTCCCTGGTGAACACGGTCGTTGAACTTCACTTGTGTGAACTGACCTTTATCATTTACAGCAGACGATGTGAACGGTTTAATTTTATTTTCTACACAGAAATACTTTACCTCATACTTTTACATGGATAAAAATATCTAGATTCTAGTAGTATCAAGACTCTGCGTTTAAAAGGATGCTAATGATATCAATTTTAATTTAATATTAACAGATGCATGGAATAGCGAATATGATGAAAGGCAGTTGCGTGTAATCCCTAATATTATAAATGTGAATGTAAGTTTGTTTGTTAGGCTTTCACGCGAAAACTACTTAACCGATCATTATGAAACTTTGTACACATATTCTTGGAAGTATTAGAAATAACATAGGATACTTGGGGTTTTCCAAATTCCACGCGGACGAAGTCGCGGGCAAAAGCTAGTAATTAATAATTGTGTAGAATCGCGAGTAGAAAGAAACGCGTTTGTGTAAAATTGAAGACTGTGTGTGGAATAGAGAATTTGTGTTCAATGGCAGTTGTGCGGAATTCATATTGTGTGGAATCACGAACAGAAAGAATAGCGTTTGCCAAGACCTTCGATTAAAATCCTATGTGATAGCAACTTTTTATTTTATTTTTTATGTTATTTATTGATTTCTTAACAATTGTTACATTGTTCAAAGGTAGAGGTTACATAATGTTCAAGTTAAAGCTAAATGCACAACCACTTATAAAGAAATACAGCATAACTACTCAAATTAGCAGACTTTATTAGAAAATTGTAAAGTTAAATCAAAAAAGTTAAAGTAAGTTAAAGTTAAATAAAAAAAGGTACCAGAATTCAATTTATTGTTCCTACAAATTTTCTAGTAAATTTTGATAAAGTCAGTCGGTGTAGACTCCGTGTAGGTACTCTACACGACAAAGACACAGTAGAGTTATCATTGGTTATTAAAATAGCGGCACATAATTATTATGAACGACAGATAGAACTCAAACAATTGAACTTTGATCTGTTATTAATTGTTAATGATCAATTAAACGACAGCAAACAACTGTAGATTTACTTCTACGATGATGTCATAAGTTCCATTGTGCCTCGGAAACGCCATTGAAATGCTAGGGCGTAACTGAAAGTCGTACATTTAAATTAATTTAGCAGAAACGGCGTACGGCCGTTCTAAATTAGTCTCAATTTCGCGTTCCATTTATGGAATGTTTATTTCGGTCCGAACGACATCGACATTCGCAATATTGTTATAGCCTTACACCGGCTTATAGGCTTTACTGGCGATCACAAGCCTTTGTTTCAAAATGTAGATATGTTTTTATTTGTAATTGTTTTGAGCCCGAAAATAAAACATTAATTATACAGGGTGTAAGTGAAAGCCTAGCAAATACTGAAACGGGGAACATAGACCATCAATCCCTGAGATTGGGATAGACACTCTCCCACAAACTACTTGCCACTGGAGGAAAAGCAGTGCTAACGCGCAAGCAAAGAGTCCATTTATTAATAAAAATAAAAAAAATAAACTTTCTAAGCAGATTCGCATGGCATGGCGGATGAGAAGGAAAGCGTGTGAAAATATGAAGATATAGGCCGATGAAATGCGACGAGATCTTCCCCTTGGGGCGTCTCCGTTCCGTAATATTATGAAATAATATTTACTGTGACCCACGAGCTTTCGATCTTAGGGTTCCGTTGTCAAACAAAGAGCCATTAGGTACAGTTTCGTCAGTGCAGTGTTCATATTCACGAGCTATAATCGTCAAGTTATTATTTATTCCATTCCATTTTATTCCATATTGGTAGAAACTACATATAAAACGACAATGCTGCACAAAAGACTTCGCAGAATTGTGCCTTACACGGTCTGAAAATGGAACAGAATAAACCAAAAAAATTTTTACAAAAAAATAAAAACCGACTTCAGAAGTAAAAAAGTACAAAATAATATTTCAGCCTATGAATTTTACGTTCGAATCTATAAGAAAATTAATTTGTTTTGTTGGAGTCGGTGTCAAGACGGTAGGTACGATTTGCGACTGGGCTTGCAGTAATTTTTTGGCTTGGCTTGACACCGACTCCAACAAAACAAATTAATTTTCTTATAGATTCGAACTTAAAATTCATAGGCTGAAATATTATTTTGTACTTTTTTACTTCTGAAGTCGGTTTTTATTTTTTTGTAAAAATTTTTTTATTTCATAATTTTTATTGATTAAATTTGTTAGTTCGACTCAGATATCAGTTATATATGCAAATGGTACATTGAAAAGGAGCAAATGGTTCAATCGCAGACGATTTGCTGTCAACTTTTGAGGAGTTATATCATGTAGCTCCGAAGTGCGTCATCAAATCGTCACAATATTAAAATGGGACCACCTTGGGAGTATACCCTTTCAAACAAAAAAAGAATTTCTAAAATTGGTTCACAATTGTCGACAATATCGGTGAACATACATAAAAAAAAAATACATACAGCCGAACATAGAACCTCCTCCTTTTTTTGAAGTCGGTTAAAAATAGTTATATTTCTATCTTTGTGGAAGGACCTAGGTATTGTACCTATCTTTTGAAACTGACTGATTTTGAAACTATGGGAACAAACACACATTTTCGCGTTGTGTTGTGACTTCCATTCCACACCATAAGAATAACTAGTGTAATTAAAATGATATCCATGGGCACGAATCAAAAATGTCCCAGGTCATTTCAAAGTCCCGAGATTGCAAAAAAATTTACTGACATGCACAATTTCGTAGAACTTCTTATAACAATGTTGTTTTATTTTAATTATGCTTTCATACTAGGTAGTTAGTTCTAAGTTAGTTTTACTAAACGAGTCACGAGTCCCGGGACGCCGTGATTTTTTAAATTAACTTTATTCACAAAGGCATATTAAATTTCAATTTTTCTGTTCTCGTAGGAAATACGTGTAGTTTAGGTAAATAAGCGCCCGATTATCTTATCCGATCATTAGTAATTTAGTTAATTATTTATAAACGAAGACCGCGACTTCGTCTGTGTCGATTTTAATAAAGTATTCTCTGTGTTTTTAACATCCAGAACATATTCTATCTGTGTGCCTTTGATGCCTTTCATCCAAACATTATAAATATCGCAACAATCTTTCACATTTATAATATTTGTAGGAAGGATCTCATCCATTAAAGAATTTTTGTAATACCTAACTTTATACAACAAAGGAATACCATTTCAGTATATTAGGTATACATATTTTATATACCATTTATTATACGTGTACACAAGTTATAAATCATCTTTCTGCTAATCTCCCCTGAAAGCAAAACAAACCATTTAAACGTGATGGAGTACTTAGATACAAGTTCTAACAAATATACGAATTTATCTTTATCTGATTTACGATGCATTCATATAGGATTAAAATAGTTAAAATCGATCTCTTCAGCACACATACACAGCAAAACATACATTCGATCATAATTTATCTAGAACATGATTTCTATGCATTTGAAAATACTGTTACATTCTTTTTATTCAAAACATTTTAAAATCTATTTTCTTCGTAGAAAACTTTGCTGTTTTGACTCGTTTTCGTGAAAGTTAATACGCTAGGTTGCGGTTGTAGTTACAGCCACACCTTCAAGGTTGACGCCCATCGCGGAAATGTCGGAGGACCCCAAACATCGCTTACAAATGGAAACAGTCACGCAATGCAAACGTTGCTGAATGCCTTCCTTTGCTTGCTTGCTACAAATATTTTTACATTATAATATTATGGTTAATTGTTTTTTTTTTCATTGTGTGAGTTTCATTTCATCTCAATGTCATCATCATCATTATCTCAACCGATGGACATCCACTGCTGGACATAGGCCTCCCCCAAGGATCGCCACAAAACGACCGGTCCTGCGCTGCTCATCCCGCAGAACCGGTCATATCAATATAATATTTAAAAAATTAATCTTCAGTCATATTCTCATTCATATTGCATAGCTTTATACCTATGTAATTTTTGTTAAAGCATAAACACAATTTGCGTGATCATATTTTAGATTACAGGTTAAACATACTTTACAGGTTAAATTATTTTCAACCTAAAAATTTTCGTAAAGTAAAAATATAAGAATAATTCTCATTTGTTTAAGATTGGCAGCAAAGATAATGTTTTTAAAAATTTCTCATTATTTTTATTCTAAATAAAAGATGAAAGTAAAAGGCACAACCCGCAAAACACAGAAAGCAACTAACTTTGAAGAGTGGTCTTGAAAATCCCTCAGGGAGTTGTGAAATGAAACAGTTTCTTTTGTAGCCTCACTCTACATTTTGTATAGTCAAGTTATTTTTGGCAACTCTCATTATTTATCTACTATTTACTTCGTCATCATCATCATCAGTCCATGTCCATCATGTCCACCACGCCTGCCCGATGCGAATTGGTAGACTTCACAGTCACGATACGCATCAGAATTTAATTATTACCTACATAAATAAGTCAGAAAAACTAATTGGTGGATTTTGAACCCGGACCTTCATGATTAAGTGTCCGTACCTCTCCGCAACAGGGTGTTAGGGTAAACAGTTGCATAACTTTGTACCCATGCCCATGATTTACTGAACAACTTTCCCTCAGAAACCTATAGGAAATTCGTAAATACAATTTTGGACTTCCCATACTAAATGCAATTAGCTGATCTTTTACTTGTATGAAAAGTCGATTCCATATTTTTTTGCGAATTTCCTATAATGTTTCTTAAGAAAGTTGTTCAGCATCATAAGTTCAATCAACCCTTAAAGCAATGCAACTGTTTATAACACCCTGTATACTTACTTCGCAATATTTTTTGTAATTGTCATCTAGTTACGTCTAGGTATATCAACAAACCCAGGGAGATCTTCCCAATACCTACGACATTTAGCTAAAACTCTAAAATACAATAACTAAGTAATAAAACGTAAAACATTGAACAAGTTTATACTTAGTAGCTCTAGTTAAAGCCGTGATAATTCGCTACGAACTTTAGAGAGAACATTTTAACAATAACGACTTGAACGAACAACGTTGTGTTGGAAAACAACGCGAGGCAATAAATTTGAGACTTCGCCATCATAAAAACGCTTATAAACTTTGTACATTATTACTGAACATTTGAAATTTTTGTTGGCTTTGAATTCTTAGCTATTATCCGTTTTGGTGTTTATGTTAAAAAAAACAAATTGTGTCCCTCAAGTATCTTTTTTAAACTTTTTAACGTAATTTATTGTGAAAGTACTAATAATATCCATAGAAATATAAAAAAAAAATGTCGAACATAAAAATTTAATAAACTTCAGTGTAATAATCCGTATTGTGAATGTAACCTGTCAATAAAGAATAACTGACAGAATCAATAAAAAGTACAAAGTGCGTATCCACGACAGGCTTCGTCAAAGGCAATAGGTACAACATTCACATCCACAACAGGCTTCGTCAAAGGTAATAGGTACACCACTCACATCCACAACAGGCTTCGTCAATAAATACATCCCATATATCTGCAACAAGCTTCGTCAATTTCTATACCTACAATCTATAAACCTCCTCCAAAGCCTCTCCCTGCGGGACGGTCCCTAGATCGCTGGCAGCATTCCCCCTTTGAATCGCCAAGCTTATACGCTGACGAAGGTAACTGCCAGCCCTCTTATCACCAGTGGACTCTATAAGGCGCGCTGATATGTCTCTCACAAGCTGTTTTGCAATAACTACATTTCCATATAAATATTAACCAAAATCTAATTTGAGATGACTTTATAGTCATCTCAAATTAGATTTTGGTTGATGGAAATGTCGAAAAGGAAATGTCGAACATGCAATAAAATAAAGTCGAAGTATAATCAAGTATAATATTGTCGAAGACGTCTCGTATTATTTGTCTAGTGATAAAATTGTCTATACCTAATAATTCGATCAAACATTCTGAAGACTTCTCTTGAACCTCATGTTAATATTCGTAACACATCCGAACATTACCCATGTTATGTTACCAAAGGGGATAAAGTTTCCCAAAAGTTTTGATTTGTTTCGTTTGGCACAAATATCGATAACACACCTATAGGCAAGTACTTACTTACCTATTATCGGATTGTTTTAGTGTAGAAGTATATATAGTCGATCGAAATAGGTCTCGACACGCGATGGCGATGGCGGGGTTAACAGTCTGAAGATGATAATGAAATTAATGTTAGGTACATCATATATCGATAGACATGCTGGCACTTTGTTAACATGCTGTTAATAT
The DNA here is from genome assembly GCA_922987775.1 of Agonopterix subpropinquella. Taxonomy (NCBI): domain Eukaryota; kingdom Metazoa; phylum Arthropoda; class Insecta; order Lepidoptera; family Depressariidae; genus Agonopterix; species Agonopterix subpropinquella. The sequence continues at coordinate 13,729,653 of OV277701.1, read as the reverse complement.
ACGCTGTTGTTTGTTATGCTGTTATTACATTTGATTCGTATTACCAACATTTTATTGCGAGTCTAATATTTAGAAATGATTGCGTGCGATTCGCAAACAATAAAGCAAGATTTTTCACAAAGCTAGAATTTTTAAATTTATATAAAATTAGTTTCCAAATACATTTTTTAATTAGTCCTAGAAAACTATGTTTTATGGTTTGGCATGGCATGTAGGAAACAATGTTGATGTTGTGTGATATTGTTTTTAGGGTTCCGTACCCAAAGGGTGAAAGCGAGACCCTATTACTTATTAACCCTACGTTTTTCGTTCATCCGTCCTATTTAGGTCAGTTTTATTTACGGCTGACTTTTGTAATAAATAAATTATAATTATAATTTTTAGATTTGTTAGCAATTCCGCCATTTTCAATTAAATAAGGTTTAAAATTCATACAGTTTTTATCTACGTTCTTTCTTCTCGCTCTATTGTAAAAACGTTAATACATACAAGCATAAAACATGGTGTGATTATACTTAGAGCAAACTCTATAGTATAATAACAAATCATATAAACCGGCCAAGTGTGAGTCGGTCTCGCGCTAAAGGCGGGAGGAAAACATGTTTTTTATAAGTACGATTAATATGTTGTGTGGTGGTGTGGTACGGAACCATCGGTGCGCGAGTAACCCCGACTCGCACTTGACCGGTTTTTAATTTACATACACATTAACAACAATACATATTTATAGGTACATAATACTAATAATTGGATTACTTAAATCAAGATTTGTTTGTCAGTGTATTATACCGACCAAGGTTCATGCGTTTCGTGCAATTAATTGATAGCAGCTTTTTCGACACAAAATTCAATATAACCTCCATCATTTTCCTGCTGCATTAATTCTACAAGCTACGTTAGTCGTGAATTAGGCCAATATTAACATTCTACTGAATTAATAAAGCACAAGTGGCTGCTATTTGGAAATATATACGCTGATATATATATACATTGGGCACTACAAATATACCAACATACCTCGAAACATCTCTTTTGGGAAGATCAGTTATCATTTTGCACACACTTTGATCAGACGACGTTTTTTTCTGAAACTGATTGCGCTTCAGTATTCGTTATAATTTTCAATGAAAGTACCTATACCTAAGAGCATATTTTCGAATTTACACTCCAGTATTTTAAAAGTTAGAGTGGGTGCGCTCTATTTTTAACTATGAGTTTTGTAAACTCTTATATATACCGTGCTATGAGTGGAAAATATCTTAAGATAGAAGCATTATAACAACAAGATAACAACGTAGATTTTAAGGGTGTTTTGTTCTATTTATTAACGAGCTTTTACCCGCGACTTCGTCCGCATAAATTATATACCAGATTTTAAGTCAGATGATAAGCTATCAAACAAAAAAAGTTTCATCAAAATCGGTTCAGTAGTTTTTGCGTGATACTCGAACAAACAAACACCCAAACAAACAAACGAACAAACAAACAAACAGACAGACAAAAAATCCAAAAATTGGTGATTTGGAATCAGGGACATCTAAAAATCATATCGTAATCTTTTTTTTGTAAATATCTTCAATGTACAGACACACTTCTGTTACAGTTTTATAATAGTTTAGATTAACTAGCGATCCGCCCCGGCTTCGCACGGGTGCAATGATGATATAAACCTTCCTCTTGAATCACTCTATCTATTTAAAAAAACAGCATCAAAATCCTTTGCGCAGTTTTAAAGATCTAAGCATACATAGGTACAGACAGACAGCGGGAAGCGACTTTGTTTTATCTATGTGTTGATCTAACACATCACTCGATGGTGAGGAAAACAATATTTTTAACCCTCATCTCGTTTAATGGGAGATAACATAACATAACATAAATATTCTATAAAATTATCAAATATATTTATTTCAGATTTTTTTTAAATTATTATTATTAATTTATTCTTTGAGATATTGTTCTATAAAGCTTACAAAATCAAATTACAAAATAATACCAAACAATCAATTTTAAATTCGGCAACATGCCTCGTCCAAAGGATGTACAGTCAAAAATAAAACAAGGGTGGGCTTTGTTTTTGGTTACCGAAATTCCTAAACGGAATCTTAAAAACAAACATAAAGACAATCCCTATATGTATCATGAATGAGTCAATGACACCACTTTAATTTGAACTTATTAATGTTCATGACTTCGCGTTGCCCACCATAACAAACAACATAACAAATGTACGTAATTCACCGAAACATTTTTCATCGAACATCGAAATTATGGTTGCGACTAGAGCATGGACACCGGTTTTCGATACTACCGAAAAACCGGGATACCGGACCAAATATGCGATATTGAAAAATTCGGTATTGGAGCGACAAATACCGGTTTTTCGATATTTAAGGAAATTAAATTAAAATGTCAAATATTATTGATTTTAAACATGTTACAGCCATGTTGTGCTATTTCGAATCAAATAAAGATTGAAAAATTAAGTCTCTTGAAACCGGACTCTTCCGCTAACGTCCCTGAAGACGCAATAGATTGAAAAAATTCGCACCCGGTTCGATTTTGCGTTTCTATTGGATAACGCAATTCCCCTAGGTTTGGAAAAGTGCGGGTTCAAGTCTCGTTCAATTTCTTAATTTTTAACCCTCTAATGCATGAATTATGAAGAATACGAAAAAAATGTTTGATACTAAATATCTGTTTAGAATCAAGTACAAAAACCATAACAAAGATTTAAAAAAATTTATGACTTTATTTTCAGAAGATAATTTTCAGAACCATATACTATGGCTATATATGGCTTTATATGCATTTAGTCCAAAATTATTTCTGACATAAATGGCTCCGCATGCATGTATTATTAATTTTTTTAGATGTATTGATAAGTTTTAATTATGCAAGTGCCTAGATATTGGTTGCTTCTCTTAGTAGAAATGACATTTAGCTATTATCGACGAAGTACTTAACGATTCTCCTATGCTGAAAACATAATTACGGACATAGTACTGTAACCATAGGCATAGAATAACTAAATTGCAAAGATCTTGTCAATATTTCTAACATCTTAATAAAATATTTACATTTCAATGTATTATAATTAAAGTTTATATGTAAATAATATTTTATATATGCAGTTTAGTCTCACTCTAAGTACCTGGTATACTCAAACTGTTTTTTAACAAGTATAACTTGTTGATTTAGGCCAGTTGAAGCATATAAGATATAATAAATTCCATCATATACTGCGAGTGGATTATACAGAAAATACGATTGGTTTCACAAGCCTAGTGTACATTTTCATGACACAAATCGATGCTTTGATGCATACGAAGCCATATATGACATCTTACATAAATTTGGTAAATAATTAATAAAATAATTATAATCTAAAAATAGATGATCTACAAATGTGGAAGAATGTCATGACTACCTTATTTATATTTTTAAAAGACTCACTTTATTTTTATTATCTTTTTACATAGGTCGAAATCAGGAAAATTCTGCTCAGGTAGAATATGAGCAAGGTCATGAAATGATGGTTGGTTACTATAAAAAATTATAAGAAAAGTTGTTTTGGAAAAAATATGTTTAATTCTCTATGAATGTTGGCAATACGGTTTAATAAGTTACTTGATAATTAACAAAAAATATCTTATGATAAAAAATGATTTCGTTTTGAGGCCATATTTGGCTTCGTATGCATTAGAGGGTTAAATCTCTAATTTGAAATTAAAATGTATTTTATCAAATAACTCCGATTCATATTTTTGTAACAATAAGTTACGACTAAAACCCGTGTGGACGAAAGCACAACAGCGATGGGATCGCAGCCGATGCAACGTTAATTTATTGACCTAAGTCAAACGTAGGTAATGGTAATGGCGAATCCCGCCAAGCGCAGTGACACCACTGTGATGTGCAAACTGTTCGCTTTCGTGCAAAACAAGCTGGACGTGATAGAAGAGCTTAGTCTGGAGCAGATCTGAACGTCGAGCTACATGGAGGACTAGATCCACGCCACCATGGTGGTGCTGCACGAGACCGCCGCGACAGGACACCTCGGCACCTCGTCACCAGCGGGACTAGTTCGCCAACCCGCGATAGCGTGATATAGTGCTTACACGCTTCCACTCTCTTTCTTTTTGCGCGCGAAAGAACGAGATAAAAGACTAAATTTGACAGATGGATGTTAAATGTCGCTATCGCAGGTTGGTGTACTAGCCCCGCAGGAAGAAAGACGGGCGCGGCAAACAGGACCTCCGGGAAATATTCGGGGTGTTGATGGTGTTGACCCTGACGATATTCCCACGTACGTGGTAGGGAACCTCAACAAGCTGTCGCCGGTGACCTTCGATCATGTCGACGTGCGTCGTCGTCGGTTGCTCAAGGAAATCCAGCTGTTGAGGGCCGACATCACCGATATTCGAGGCAAGTTGGAGGCCTCGGAACGAATCTGCGCCGAGTTGCGACATGTGGTGACCACATTACAGGCAGTGAGTGCTGCGCCAGCGTTTTCGCCTTCGCCAAATAAGCGAAACGAAACCGTGCGGCGCAGCGCTGCCGCACCACCCGACACCTCTCGTCACCTGCAGCGGACCCAGTTCGCCCGCGGGCCAATGCTCCCACCATGCCGCGCGCTCGCGCCATCCCTGCAACGAGCTGAACTGAGCAGCATCCTCCCATGAGGAGATGTACAATGTGTTGCGCCTATGCCGCGCGCCCTGCGTCCACTAAGGGGTTCCGGGCGCGCGACCCTTTTGAAGAGGAAAAACTATAACCGCCGTAGCCCCAACATACGCGGTACCGCACCGGCTGCCGCTTCCTGCATCAAGGTGGCCACGCTGACGGCTCCAGTGTACATCTCCCACCTGGACAGAGAGACGATTTCGGACGACATGCTGCGTCACCTCTGCACCAGGTTCCATGTTCGGGGCGGCGGGCCTCTGCCGGTGAAGGTGCTTGAACTAGAAAGATTCAGATCGGAAAGATCTTCTGATTTCAAGGCCTTCAAGCTCCGAGTTCCCGTCGCTCACCTGAAGAGTTTCCTGACTCCATACGCATACCCAGACTTCTGTCTAAGCAGGTTTAAAAGTAATTTAAAGTAGAATTTTCAAAAGATGATATTTGACGCAGAGTGTAGATAAAATGTACTTTTATTTCTAAAATATCCATCTTTTTAAATGATTACGAGAATATCGAAAAAATATCGAAAAACCGGAAAACCGGTATTTAGAAATATCGATATCGAAATAATACCGGTATTGTGAAAACCGCCGATAGTCCATGCTCTAGTTGCGACGTGCAATAAATGAGACACATTTTTTGTTAAGAAGGTCGCATGACTCTTCCTTTATGGTTCTTAGTGTAACTTAGCAACCGTGTGTTTTGTCATGTCAGATTGTCAGATAAATAAAATATACTTTTGCATTGCGCTGTTTTTAAGTAAATTCTTAAAGTGGTAGCAGAGTCATGGAAAAAGCGATATTAAACGCTTCCAAGGTTCAGGTTGCAAACCTGACTGACAAGAATTACAAAACCTGGAGATACAAAATTCAAATAGTGCTTAAGGCAATGCCGGGATGTGTGGAAATTTTAGAAGGAAAAATTTCACAGCCAGCCTTGGCGCCGACAGCAACAGCCGATGAAAAGGCTAAATTTGAAGGAGATCTACAGAAATTTGAAAGCTTGAATAGCGCAATTTTAATTTTATTTACGACAAACATGTCCGACGAAATTTTGCAAAAAGTTCTACGCTTTGACAAAGCCAAAGACATGTGGGATGAACTAGAGCGCCTATTTGGAGGTACTTGTGTGGATAAAACCTACGACATATGCCTGAAATTCTTCAGCTACAAGAAAGATAAGGATCATGACATAATATCACATGTGTCAGCTTTAAAGAATATCTGGAGTGAAATGAGTGTGGAAATACAAAATGAGGCCAAATTGCCCGAAATTCTCCTCATATGTAAAATCCTAGACACCCTACCCTCAGAATATCTTGGATTCAAATCTAGTTGGCTGTTGATTTCGAAAAAGGAACGCTCAGTTGAAAATCTGACAAGTCAGTTATGCGCACATGAAAGAGTTCTACGTCAGAATGACTTAGCTGTCACAGAAGATGAGACTAATGTAGAAGCTTTGTATGCAAAGAACGATAAGGGTAACAAAAAGAATTTTACCAAGAAGGACCTAAAGTGCAATTATTGCAAAGAAAAGGGACATAGAGTCAGAAGCTGTAAAAAGTGGATTCATGATGGCAGACCGCCCAAGGAACCCAATAATGTGAAGATGAATAATCTGACAGCAATGACGGTACATACGACAGAAGCATTAATGGGAGAAACAAAAGATATCCAGAACTGGTACGTAGACAATGGTTGCACCAGTCACGTCACCAATCGAGGAGACATGTTCCAAAGCTTTAGCTATTTCAAAAGCCAGCACACAGTGACCGGCGCGAATGGCGTATGTATTAAAGCCATAGGCAGAGGTAATATTCTTATAGAGGCTGATGTGAAAGGCAAAGTAGAGCCGATTCTTTTACAAGATGTATGGTACGTACCCAGCATTACCAAGAATTTATTCTCAGTCCTCGCTGCCCATGATAAATTAGACAAAAGCATTTTTAAATCCACCAGATTGGAATGCTCATTGGAAGTGGATGGACAGACAAAAGTTGTTGGCACTCGTGAAAAATTTGGAGGGTTATTTAAACTGAAAATAAGATGCCTGAAACCCAATTTGGATATAAACCAACTGACAACGTCCAACCTGTTGCAAATCTATCATGAAAGATTTGGACATCAAAACAAAAATCACGTCAAGAAGTTGATAGAAAGAGAGTTCGACATTAAAGTGGAAGTAACCAAGGAGCTCTGTGAAGGTTGCATCTATGGTAAATCTCACGTATTAAAGTTTGGAACCAGAGAGAAAGCAACACGACCTGGAGAATTGGTATACGCTGATGTCTGTGGACCCTTCCCATACTCAATTTCAAAGTACAGATATTTTGTTCTCTTCAAAGATGACTACACTCGGTACAGATTTGTATATTTTATGCGAGAAAAAGCTGAAGTACATGCGAAGCTGTCACTTATGCTGTCTGAAGTGAAAGCAGCTGGCGTTGTAATTAAGGAACTGCTAAGCGACAATGGCGGCGAGTTCGACAACGGCAAAGTACACGCTATACTCGACAAAGAAGGCATCAAGCAACGACTCACAATGCCCTATACCCCACAGCAGAATCCTACAGAGAGGGAAAACAGAACTGTTGTGGAAATGGCACGAAGTCTTATGCATGCACATGCCAATATCTGTACGGCACTATGGGCTGAAATGGTTTCAACAGCGGTGTACATCCTGAATAGATCAGGACCCACCAGTATCGATGGAAAGTCGCCGTATGAACTATGGCACCATAAGAAGCCGAGACTAAGTCATTTAAGAATAATTGGATCAAACTGTTATCCGCATGTTCCAAAACAACGAAGGAAGAAGTTGGATAAAAAGGCACAAAAGGGTGTCCTGATTGGCTACGACTCTGATGAGGGCTATCGTATATGGAACAGCGATACCTGCAAACTAATACGGTCGAGAGATGTCGTCTTCGATGAAAATCCCATACTGGACCATATTGCAGAGACCAAAGAACCCAATGCCCCGCGAAGCAACTTCAACTTCGGATTGCCAGTTTATGACAGCCACGATGACCAGCAATCATCAACAAGTCAAGATGAATGTCCAGCTGATAGAGATAGTATGTTAAACAATCAACAAGATCAGACTGAACCATCGTCAACTCAAGATGAACCTGCGGTTGAGGCGCGATTGCCTGTGGTAGATACACCAGAGCCAGAACAAACTATGGATGAGCCATTACAGGATTTAGAGGCAAATGACATAATCGAAGAAGATCAAATGTATGATGCAGAAAGCGAGATAGATAGAACTGGTTCACCACTTTCTATATCTGAGATCGAGGCAGAAGGCAGGATGACGCTACGAAATCGCTCAAACCTAAAGCCACCAGCCAAATACACAGATTTTGTCTGCAACGTTTGTTTCAACGTGAATTCGATATGCGACCAACCTCTTACAGATCCTAGCACCTTCAAAGAAGCAATGACATCCAAAGATTCTGAGCAATGGCGCAAGGCAATGGATAGCGAGATCAGTTCCTTAAAGGAAAATAAAACCTGGGAAATGGTAGAATTGCCGAAAGGAAGAAAAGCCATACCCTGTAAATGGATTTTCCGGATTAAGACAGGCCCTGATGGCACAATAGAAAAATATAAAGCCCGTCTTGTTATTAAGGGTTATTCACAGAAGAAAGGATTAGATTATGACGAGACGTTTAGTCCTGTCGCTAAGACAAGCACAATTAGAGCGGTACTCAGCATCGCTGCTCAAGAAAAACTTTCACTTTCTCAATTCGATGTCTCAACAGCATTTTTGTATGGAACATTGAAAGAAGAAATTTACATGAAACCTCCTGAAGGATACTCAAAGAATGACGGAAAAGTTTGCAAGCTTACAAAAAGTTTATATGGCTTAAAGCAAGCTCCACGCTGTTGGAACAGCACCATTACCGAGCACATCCTCAAAATTGGATTCAAACAAAGTGAGAGCGATCCCTGTCTGTTCAAAAGAGGAGAGGGGAAACACAAGCTGATACTAGCCCTATACGTCGATGACGGTCTTATTGCTTCTGCAAGCCCAGACGAAACAGACAAATTTATGAATGAGATGAGGCAACGTTTTAAAATAACAACAAAAAACGGCTCGTACTTTCTAGGAATTGAAATAGATCAAAAAGCTGATGGATCTATAAAAATTGATCAGAAAGGATACGCAAAACGGCTACTAGAACGATTCGGTATGCAGGACTGCAAAGCAGCTGTAACGCCAATAGTGAAAGATGATGTGATATTCCCAAAGGATAACAATGAAGTCGATAACTTTCCATATCGTCAAGCAGTTGGTGCACTCTCTTACCTAATGGTTGGTACAAGACCAGACATAGCGTTTGCTGTCGGAGTAGTGTCCCGAAAACTCGATAAGCCAACAGCTGAAGATGTAGGAAAAGTGAAAAGAATCCTACGCTATATTAAAGGCACAATGAACTATGGAATTATGTACAAGCCTTCCACTGCACTCCAGAGTTTAAAGTGCTACAGTGATGCTGATCACGGAGGTGACAGCTCTACTGGTCGCTCAACAAGCGGCATGATATGTCTCTACGCCAATGGCGCTATAGCGTGGCAGAGTAAAAGACAATCTACCGTTGCCATTTCCTCTACAGAAGCAGAAATTGTAGCTGCTAGCGAGGCTGCAAGGGAAATTATATGGCTCACTCGCATTATAAAATTTATGCAGAATGAAGGTAAAAGAAAAATACCAACACTGTACATAGACAGTGAATCTGCATTAAGGTTGGCTCATGATCCACCGTACGAGACCCACCAGAGGACAAAGCACATCAAGCTCAGACATTTCTTTGTGAGGCAGTGTGTCCTAGAAATGGATCTGACGGTTGAGAAGGTAGACTCCAGCGATCAACTGGCTGACTTCCTTACAAAGCCTCTCTTCAAACCTCGGCTTCAGAAGCTATGCAATATGGCAGGAGCCTTTATTTAAATAGAGGGGATGTTAAGAAGGTCGCATGACTCTTCCTTTATGGTTCTTAGTGTAACTTAGCAACCGTGTGTTTTGTCATGTCAGATTGTCAGATAAATAAAATATACTTTTGCATTGCGCTGTTTTTAAGTAAATTCTTAAAGTTTTTCCCAACCTGGAAAACCGTTCGGCAACGTGGTACACGAAATAAGGTTATTTAAGAATTTATACTTTTGTTTATTTTTCGTGTATTGTTCCTCAAGATAGAGATATAAGTATCAATATAACTAACAATTTTTTCTTGTACTCGGGTACTCTTTTCCTGGCGGTCAAGTCAGCAATTTAAAAATATTCTTTATTTTCTGGCAAAAATAACCCATTGGTACATTATTTAACCTAGGTACCTATACAGGATGTAAGTGACAGCCTAGCAAATACTGAAACGGTGAACTCAGACTATCAAACTGAACAATTTTCAATATGAAGCACGAAACACGAAAAAATCTGCTGTCCCATACATTTTAGTCGGGTTGGTACAGCAGTTTTGTATGGGTTAGCTGATTTTTTTTCGCGTTTCCTGAGGAAGGCTCAAAGTTTTTCAGTTTGATGGTCTGAGTTCACCTTTTCAGTATTTGTTAGGCTGTCACTTACACCCTGTATGTAGGTATGTCAAAAAAAATAATAAGCGTCTTTCATTCATGTCTAAATTAATCGTCATACTCTCTCTATTTTCATTTTGCAGCTATAAGATCAGATGATATCTTTATAGAACATTGCACTTTTCAATGCAGGTAACAGATAATTCCTTTGTCCTCACTGTGTGAGTTGGAACTTTAGTCATAGAGTTTTTTTTTTTAACAGCAAAACATTTTGTCGAACAGTAGTATATACCAACTACCTACTATCCTTCGGATATTGATTTGGTGAATTCGTTTGCGGGTCTCGTCCGCACTTTACGTTCGCGGCCGTCCGACCCATTCCGCCACGACCAGGTATTACGAGGCATTTGTCTTTTTAAATTTAATTATAGAAGAAGAAAAGTGTGCAAAGAACCTCAAAGTTTCGTAACAGCTATTTCTTAACAAACTGCATCAGGATTGTAAGTTGGACGAGAACCTGGATGAATCAAACTCGGTTAGTGCCAACAATGATATTTTATTCGTTTTTACTTCACCAGTTAAGTATATAATAGTAGATTATGTACCAAGGGGATAAAGCAGTGTCTTTCATCACGGGCGCGATATTAAATCCCGAGCGTAACGAGGGATTCTAGGGTTAACTCCCGAGCGTAGCTCGGGAGTTAAGACTAGAATCCTGAGTGAAGCGAGGGGTTCAAGCTCGCCCAAGATGAAAACACGTTTATCCCCGAGGACCATACTCTACTTTTCACACAATCCGCGAGAAAATAAAAAGCAATACTGTTAGAAACCCAGGGGAGCGTGTAAATTATCGATGGTTAGAAACCAATTATTTTATTAGAGTTTATAACAAAGTATTAGAGTTCAATAGTAGGTAGTGTTTAGAAAACACTATTTTATTAAATTAAAATTGAAAGTAGATTTTGAAAGTCAAATCAGCGGTAGAAAGATGCGTATCTCCATAGTAATTTTGACATTTTCAACTGCTGAACTCAGCGAATGAGATTCAAAAATCGCACTCCAGTTGTGGAAAGACAATGTAATATTTTTTTATTACTTTGTTCGTAGCAATAATAGGTACAGAGATATGCAGTATTCGCGCCTTTTTTTCTTTTTTTGTGTTCAATAATCGTGGTGGCCAGTTCAAATTTCGAATTAAGTTCTTTTTGGTGCCTGTCTCCATGATAAGTTTTCATACGAATTTTAAGTAAGGGTCGTAGTAACTATTAAATAATCTGTGGATGCGGTTCCATATTCAAATCTCATTATTGACCAGCGGGTTATAATGAAATTCAGTACAATATTATTGCCCGGCTAGACCCAGGGCTATAATGACTTGCTTTAGGTTCGAGTTACATGACATATAATGTTCAATTTTCGAGCGGGTGGTGTGAAAATACATGAATCAATCACTTCGCAATTAATATTTAACAATACTTTTTTAACGGCTAGTTTTTCGAATGACCATTTTGAAAGAGTGAACGATCGATCGAACGAGCGAGCGTCATCGTCGAATTAAGAAATCGATTCAAATAATGAATTGATTTCCTGAGTACCATAATAATGCCAGCCTAAATATAAAGCCAATTGGCCTATAGATATTTTTACAGGATGAACGAACTACCTATTTATTTGATGAAAATAAATACATGCTATCGTAAATCATTTTTCGTACATATACAGGGTAAAATTGATATCATTGGCATCCTTTTAAACTATGAGTCTACCTACCCATCAAACTGAACAACTTTTACTATGGCAGCAAACCAATCGGAGCAAATAAAAAATCTGCTGTTCCATACTAAACTGCAATGTCGACGCGCGAGTTCGCGACTCAAATGTATGCAACAGCTGATTTTTTTTTGCTCAGATCGGTTTGCTGCTATAGTAAAAGTTGTTCAGTTCCATGGGTAGACTCTTAGTTTAAAAGGATGCTAATAATTTCAATTTGTATAGTAGCTCAATTATATGTACAAATAACTGGCCAAGTGCGTTTCGGACCACGCGCAGGATAGGGTTCCGTAGTTGCCCGTCACAATATAATATGGACTTACAAGGAGGCTTTTTGCATTATATTACGGTTTAACGGCTAATAAATTCAAAAAATACTGATTATTTTGATTTGATTGATTTGATTTTGAAATTCTACGGAATATTTTATAAGTTGATCGACTATTACTCGTAAACTTGTAAAGCCTACTTAGCGGTGATAATTTTCCTTTTAAATTCGTTATATATGCTATTGCTATTTTCACATCTCCAACTACAACCGTTTAGCCGGAAGAGGGGGGGACACTTGACTCTAACCAAAATTTTCGCTTTAAAGCTTAATATTTCGCTAACGGATCCCTAAATCGAAAAATGGCTTTTGCAAACCCACAATATTTTTAAAAGACCTATCCAACGATACCCCACAAAATGGGATAGACGAGAAAAAAAATGTCATCCCCACTTCACGTGTAGGGGAGGTACACTAAAAAAAATATTTTTCATAATTTTATTTTACCACTTTGTCGGCGTGATAAATATGTATACATTTGTGTCAAATTACAGCTTTCTAGTATTAAGCATCTCTGAGCTAAGCCGCGGACAGACGGACTGACGGACAGACAGACGGACGGACAGACGGACGGACATGGCGAAACTATAAGGGTTCCTTATTGACTTCGGAACCCTAAAAATGAGAAATAACAAAGTACAATTTTATACAGTGAAGACGTAGACTAATACCAGACTAATACAGTGAAGTGCAGCACCTAGAAGGAAACATAGGGACGGGTGGAAGCATTACGATATTGGTTTTACAACTGGGAGCCGTTCACAACGAGATTAAAATTGGATAGCGAGCCTCAGAAACATTTTACGATCTCCGGCAACCCTCATCATTGCTCTCCATGGGAACAATTCGCAGACTATAGGAAAATAAACTTCTAGTTTATGGTTCCTGCATGTTTTGTACAGCTGCTTTGTCTCCAGCCTTTTTCTGCATTAGCACAATAAGAAGCGCAATTCAAAAACATTCACAGGATATAACTCTCGGATAAAACTTTAACCGTTTAAAGGTAACCCACAGCCGATGTTTTATTGGTTGAAGGTAGCGTAGATAATTATAGTTCCTTCCTACTGTCTTATGAAGTTATATTCTCAGTCTAATTTAATACCTACATTATAATACCACTTAGTTGTCGTTTTCTCCTATAGAACGACAGCTCGTCGGGTTCGTCGGCAGAATGCATGACATGCCATTTACATGTCAAAACCATCTGCCCATCAACCGTCAAACCGCCCCCCCCCCTCCCCCCACCGCTCTGCCTTGTTAAAGTACCTTGACATACGGACTGTGCCACCCTCATACAGGATACTATTTTGTTCCGAAATCGCTCTGACAAGTGCACAGGTGTGTCTCTCCTTTTCCAATTGACTTCATTAAATTACTTTTTAGAGTTTTCTAATTTCATATCCCATAAATACTTAGCATTTTATTTCGAGCTCCCGCTCCGTTAATTTTTATCACTCGAAATTTTAATAAAATAGCAATTTTGCAAAATTTGTACCAAATGGTTTCTCATTAATTAAGGCACGAAAAAGGCCCGGATAGGTTTACCCGTTAAATAATTAATTTTAGGAAAATTGAGTTTTCCCAATGAAAGCAAACTGTGCCGCGAAGTAACGACAAACTTTGACGTGACTCCAAACTTTATAAATTAACTATTATATGCCTAAGCAAATTACCCGGCGGGCTTATTACATAAGTTGCAACTCGGGGTGTCGTGGCTTCAAGCTTCTTCATCCGTTGTTCTACCAACAAACTAAAGTTGGTAAACGAAAGTAAGAACATAGCGTTTCTTGGCAGATTTTCGTCTTTTATGTAGCTGCGTTTATTAAGCGCAATTTCTTAACAGGGACTAAACAAAGATTCTCTACAAAACCATACTATTCTCTGAGGAATTTTCTTCAATCATCATCAGCCTATAAAACTTCTCACTGCAAGCCACAGGTCCACCCTCAAGGAAGATGTACAGGCGATAGACCACAACGTGTGTCCAATGCGGATAAGTGGACTTCACATACGCTTCAGGATTTCTTCTACAACTTATGCAGGTTTCCTCACGATTTTTTCTTTTACCGTTTGAGAGTATTCGGTATTACGTACATAAGTTAGAAAAATTAATTGGATTTCGATTTACGATTATTCTCATTTTCCTTGTATCCTAATTACCTACTAATGCGAGACTACTATACCATTACTGCACTGTCATCGGGCACTCTGTAATTCACGTCGTCTTCTGTCTCCAGCTTCTAATCAAGATGCTATAATCGCAGAGTAGGTACTATAATTATAACCTACTAGCGTTAACCCGCGACTTCGTCCGCACAAATTATATACCAGATTTTAAGTCAGATCATAAGCTGTCAAACAAAAAAGTTTCATCAAAATCGGTTCAGTAGTTTTTGCGTGATGCTCGAACAAACAAACACACAAACAAACAGACAGACAAAAAATCCAAAAATTTGTGATTTGGAATCAGGGACATCTAAAAACCATATCATAATTTTTTTTGTAAATATCTTCAATGTACAGGCACACTTCTGTTACAGTTTTATAATAGTTTAGATAATAGACCCAGAGCCCCCAACGGTCTAGGGCCTAAACGTATAGGAAAGTTGGATTCAGTCTAGCTCGAAAATAGACGCCAAAGTACATCGTTTAGCCTCGGTCTTATGACTCAAAGCGGTCACTGAAATTTTTTACAGCGGTCAGACAATCGCGAAAAAATGGGGTCTGGGCCTAAACATATGGGAAACGAACTGGATGCATTTTAAGAAAGAGCCCTCTTAGGACAATACCACAGCATATTTAGTATTTCTCAAATCGGTCACAGTTCAAAATCAGACCGGGGTTGAAAATCGAAAAAAATGGGTCTTGGGCCTAAACATATAGGAAATGTGAAACCAACTTGGATCGACAGAACACACTTTACTCATCACGAAAAACCCGGTCTTACATGGCGGATCGGTCACCTTTCCAGAATCAGACCACTTTTATAATATAGCAAAAATGACAGATATCTCTACAATGGCTAGTGATAGAAAAAATTTGTTACGAACAAAATTGTTGGTAATTTAATGTTCTTCAAGTTTGTAGCAGCATTGTTTACAATTCGATGCATAGGAGACGAGATATTTGTAAAAACTGAATAATTAAAATAGTAATAGACAGATATCTCGACAACGGCTGATGATATGAAAAGTTTGTTCAAGACACAATTGAAGATAATATTATGTTCTAGAAGTTTTGTTATAACTTTGTTCACGATTTGATGCAAAGGAAACGAGATATTTGTAAAACTAAATAAATAAAATAGTAATAGACAGATATCTCGACAACGGTTGATGACAGAAAAAGTTTGTGTAATAAAATTGTAGATAACGCTGTTGTAGAAACGAGATATTTTCAAAAACGAATTAATTAAAATTCAGTTTTTACAGATATCTCGAAAACTGTTCATGATAGGAAAAGTTTTTTTAAACATACAATTGTAGATAATGTTATGTTCTACAGGTTTAGTAATAACTTTGTTCACAATTTCATGCATACGAAACGAGATATTTGCAAAAAATAATTAATTAAAATAGTAATAGACGATATCTCGACAACGGTCGATGATAGAAAAAGTTTGTGTAGGATACAATTGTAGATAATGTTATATTCTACAAGTTTTGTTCTAACTTTGTTCATGATTTGATGCAAAGGAAACGAGATATTTGTAAAACTAAATAAATAAAAAATAGTAATAGACAGATATCTCGACAACGGTTGATGACAGAAAAAGTTTGTGTAATAAAATTTTAGATAACGCTGTTCTACAAATTTGGTTATAACTTTCTTTACAATGCTTTCTTTGCACGCCGGACTTCCAAGCCAGGGTCCTTGGTTGAATCCCGGTTCGGTCATGGATGTTATGTGTTTGTGCCGTTGTTGTATGTGGTTCCCATAATTAAAAGCCTAAGGCTTAATTTGGGATCATTACAATGTATGTGCCTGTGAGCGTTATTTATTTATTTAATGATATTTATAGAAAACGAGATATGTGCAAAAACTGAAAAACTAATTATTAAAAATAATAACAAACACAGCGGTAGAAAAAAATTAGTCAGAATAAAATTGTTGATAATTGTTTTTTCTAAAAGATTTGTATTAACTTTTTAAATAGGCTACTTGACAACTAGTCAAATCAGCTACTCTTTATCAAACGTCAAAACGTGCGCTTTGTATGAAGATTTGTACTTAATAATGAGTTGTGACGTCATCAACATTTCATTCCTTTTAAAGTTTATCTTGGTATTAAAAATAGTATTCAAGCTAAAAACTCAACGAAAATGGGAGTTTAGCGTTATTTTCTATCCCTTTTTTTACTGAGAAGATAAAAATAAAATATATTATAAGTAGTCAAATACCCAATTGTATGCATGCATTAGAAACGAGATATTTTCAAAAAACTAACTTATACGACCAGGACACAATTGTTTTTTTCAACAAAATTATCCAGTTTAAGAAAAAATGATCATTTACTCATTTGTCTAATCTAACATATTTGCTTGTTGTGTAGTATCAAAGTGAATATAATACTAATAGTGAGGGTGCTCTCGTGTCGCGCCAGACCAAGCGTGCGGGGGATGCGGGTGGCGGGGGGCGCGGTCCCAGTACCGATTCACCTGCGCGCTGTACCCCAACGGCCGGTACCTCACCCCTCCGCACACCGCGCGAGCCCCCCGCACTCCGCGTAAGCATAGACCCAACGCGGCCACGAAGCGCACCCACTTTATTGTATTTACGCTATGGTAGTATTAAGAGTTTCTCTTTTTACCAGTACCAATGCAAATAAATAATTTTATTCCATTCCTATGAATGAAATCGTGAACAAAGTTATAACATAACTTGTAGAACATAATATTATCTACAATTGTGTCCTGAAAAAACTTTTCCTATCATCAGCCGTTGTCGAGATATCTGTCTATTACTATTTTAATTATTCAGTTTTTACAAATATCTCGTCTCCTATGCATCGAATTGTAAACAATGCTACCACAAACTTGAAGAACATTAAATTACCAACAATTTTGTTCGTAACAAATTTTTTCTATCACTAACCATTGTAGAGATATCTGTCATTTTTGCTATATTATAAAAGTGGTCTGATTCTGGAAAGGTGACCGATCCGCCATGTAAGACCGGGTTTTTCGTGATGAGTAAATTGTGTTCTGTCAATCCAAGTTGGTTTCACATTTCCTATATGTTTAGGCCCAAGACCCATTTTTTTCGATTTTCAACCCCGGTCTGATTTTGAAGTGTGACCGATTTGAGAAAAACTAAATATGCTGTGGTATTGTCCTAAGAGGGCTCTTTCTTAAAATGCATCCAGTTCGTTTCCTATATGTTTAGGCCCAGACCCCATTTTTTCGCGATTATCTGACCACTGTAAAAAATTACAGTGACCGCTTTGAGTCGTAAGACCGAGGCTAAATGATGTACTTTGGCGTCTATTTTCGAGCTAGACTGAATCCAGCTTTCCTATACGTTTAGGCCCTGGACCGTTGTGGGCTCTGGATTATAATAATGACTATCTAATTATTAATACACCTAAGAAGG
The DNA here is from genome assembly GCA_922987775.1 of Agonopterix subpropinquella. NCBI lineage: Eukaryota > Metazoa > Arthropoda > Insecta > Lepidoptera > Depressariidae > Agonopterix > Agonopterix subpropinquella. The sequence goes on along the minus strand of OV277701.1, from coordinate 13,711,746 downwards.
TATACTCTACAATAATACAGGAGGTTACAGTCTGAAATGTAAGTAAGTCATTAAGTAATGGTATTCGTAAATAGCATTTAAATTGACTTATTAAATCGTAACAAACAGAAAATTTCTTTATTCCATTTAAGCCAAGTTTTAATCAAGTCTAAAAATATACCTTTTTATGTCGCAAGTTGAAAAATGTCCAATAAATTTTTGTGAAACGTGAAACCATTACGTGGAGATTTAAAATTAATGAAAAGTTACGATCGTACGGTCAGGGTTGGTGGAAACACAACATACTATATGACATATTATTGGAAGCCCGAACATTCCTGATATGACGTTTCATTTACAAAGAGTGTAATTGTGTAATTTTCAGCCATTAAAGTAATTTTGTGAGAACGTCAGTGACGCATTGCAGAGAGGCGTGGATTTTCAATAATGATGGTCTGGATTCGAATCTGCATACGCACGAGATGTTACATACCAATCAGTTCTTCGAACTTAGGTCCGTAATACGGCAGGTCTCAAACGGTGAAGGAATACATCGTGAGAAAACCTGAAAGCCAAAAGAAACAAAGGGAAATTCCCAACAAAATTTTCGACTATTCATACTTAAACGTTGATCAGCTGATTGGATCTATTTTAGTGCTAAATTTATTTTTTGTGAATTTACTTTTGTTTCCTTGGGGAAAGTTGCTCAGTAGGTATCATGAGTACAATCACCCCTTAAAGTTATCCATCTGTTTACACTTACACCCTGTAGAAGTAACAGTTAAGCGCAGATTGATCCTGAAGTATATTAATGTAAAATGTTTGTGGGGAACTTGCTACAGATGTCAGCACCCACAAGTTATAGCAAAGATGCCAACAGATGGCGATACCGTCGCCCGCGGAAACATGCTACATACAAAGACAACGTTCATCGTAAATACGTAACTCGTAACCTACTACACATAAGGTTCACAATCGAATGCGAGACATGAATCGCGCAAGAGAAATAATCACAGAGATTCGATATATATAGAAGGTCCAACTAAGAACTGTTGGACCACGGCCGGTCCCCAGGCATCACACCTAGCCTGGCCGAAGTACTTCCCTTTTCAATGGAGGAACATTCCCAAGTAGCACCTCCATATGTTTGTTTCCTCGACTCAAAAAATGATTTCTATAAATTAACAACCTTTTTTTACAATTTCGAAAAGTTTATGTCGTTGTTATACAGGGTGTAACAAAACACCCTAGTAATACTTAAGGGGGTGCTTCAGACCATCAAACTGAACAACTTTCACTATGGAGCCTACATCGAGAAGAAATAAAAAAAATCAGCTGTCCCATACAAAAGTGCGGTACCGACTCGACTAAAATGTATGGGACAGCAGATTTTGTTATTTTTCTCTATGCTGGCTCCATAGTGAAAGTTGTTCAGTTTGATGGTCTGAAGCACCCCAGATTTTTTTTAAAAAGATATATCATAATAATACCGTATGATACCTCGTCAGTACCTGTTGTACTATGTATGTTTATATACAGTTGTAGGTACTAACTGTAGTAATATACAGTCATAGTACAACATCGTTATTCATGTAGATATTATTCAGAACACCGTTATATAACGCAGCTAGATTAATATTTATAGTCATAAATAATAATGCCTAGTATAATGAAATAGCTACTAGAGTATGGGTACGTTTATAGAGGTAGGTTAGTGGATTGGTTAAGTGTACAGGGTGATGATATTTCATTAATCTTCAAGATGGAATGGTGGATATCCACATAAAATGCTATAAAAGATTATTTTCAAGTGTATGTATGTGAAATCTGATATAATACCTAGGGTATTAGTATTCATTAGGTACTATTCTCTCAAAGCGTCGATGGTGGAGAGGTACGGAGTAGTAGGTACGGACACTCAAACATGAGATTCATGAGGGTCCGGATTCGAATCCGCACGGACGACATGCCATGTACTACTACCGAATGGGTTTATCAAACTTATGTACGTTAGCTCTCAAATGGTGAAGGAAAACATCGTGAGGAAACCTGCATATGCTGAAGAAGAAATTCTGTAGTCCAACAATCCACATTGGGCACGCGTGGTGGACTGATGCCCAGACACCCTCCCTGAAGGTAGGCTTGTGCCCTGCAGTGGGTCGTATACAGGGTGTAAGTGACAGCCTAGCAAATACTGAAACGGTGTTCTCAGACCATCAAACTGAACAACTTTCACTATGGAGCTGCCTCAGGAAACGCGAAAAAAAATCAGCTGTCCCATACATTTTAGTCGGGTAGGTACAGCAGTTTTGTAAGTTTTTTTTTCGCATTCCTTGAAGGTAGGCTTGTGCCCTGCAGTGGGACGTATATAGGCTGATGATGATCATGACTATTCTCACGTGCCTGTGAGCGTTATTTATTTTATTTATTATTATTTATTGTTTCGTAGCAAATATTGTTAATCTTTAGTTGAGTGTCTCTTTAGAAACATACTGTACTCTACTATAATATAATAACAGTTCCCCAGGGATCTCAGTAACACAGCTTGAGGTTAATTGGTCATATTTATCCGTATTGCTCTCGGAATGAATTCAATCGTGCGGTGATTTCGTCGAGAATACAATTGGCAATCATTGGTATATTTTCTCTTTTATTGCCTTACTATATTTGCCCATGTTGATACAGTTTTCGAGATTGATTATTATTTATCTTATTTTTTTTATTTGGTGCCAATAAAATTTGTTCCTACCTCGTTTCCTCCTGTGAGTGTCTTATGAGAAGATTAAGAGACAGGAGTGCGATTTTTGAATCTCATTCGCTGAGTTCAGCAGTTGAAAATGTCAAAATTACTGTGGAGATATGAAACTTTCTGCTACTGATTTGACTTTAAAAAATTGCACTCCTGTAGTATGATTTTTGAAAGTCAAGTCATAAGTAGAAAGATGCCTATCTTCATAGTAATTTTGACATTTTCAACTGCTGAGTTCAACAAATGAGTTTCAAAAATCGCACTCTAGATTATTTTCGTGGGTAAAAGCTCACTAACTATTGCGACTATTACCTAATATCATAAAACTACATCAACATTAAATAAGTATGCTAATAATGAACCTTATGATAATTTCATTAAATTAAAGTAATGTTCCTGATCCCTCCAATAGAAATTACAGTCGTGAGTTTATGTTATAATATTTCTCGTCTAGAGATGAAAGATAGTGTTACCATCTGTTAATTATTGTGCAGTTAATTAAGTTTTAAAACTAATTTCCTACAAATATCAGCGGAACTAAATCTTATTAAGATCTGTGTTTATTTAGATTCTAAATAATTCATTCCAAATACACATTTTAACACAAAGTATCTAAATTATAGATACTTTAATTAGGCCCTTCGCCGCTTTTGGATAATTTCTTGTATCTAACAGCTCATTTGACATTATTTTGTATGAAAAATATATGACAAACGATCTGTCAATAAAAGCTAACAAGGAAGTGACGAAACAGGCCATGAGTGAAAGAAATCTATTTTGGTGTAAATGTACTCATCATAAGGTATGATTCATTAAGTAGGGTAGGACCCTACTTAATGAATTAACCTCTAAACCAGCTAGCAATATTTAGGTATTTCTAAGTGTGGTGGCATGGTGACGTCGAATCTTCCATTGGCTAAGTTCATGAAAAGATTTTTGGAGAAGTATAAGGTTAAAGAAATGTGAAAGAATCGTAGTACCTATGTAGCAAATTGCAGTATCTACCAACCCACGTTGGATAATGGCGTGACATAAAGTCAGACAGCATTTGTACACTGTCTTTTATTCACATCCTTCAGCTCAAATTCACAGCAGAAATCAATTTACAAGCATCAGAAAAGCCTTCGCAGATTGATGTAACAAGGTTCCGACGCGTCGTACTGTAACCAAAGCCAAAAATGTCGCCTCATTTCAGAGTACAGTCACAAACCCTTCGTACCTTACTCGTTTGTAATAAAGTCGACATTGGAATGTGTAAAGGCTTTCATACCCAACTTATTGTACAAGAGGCTAATAACAAAGTTTATAAAGTGATATGGAGGTACTCGTCACTGCGTGTGGAGGCAACTTGGGACGTGACATTAGGCGCACTTAGCTAAAACATCCTACCTGTGTGATTATACTAATGGCCTGCCAGCGGCTTCGCTCGTTCACCTTATCTTCGGGTAACTTATTTATTATCTCTCTTTGTGTTAAAATTCAGCGAAAGCTTCATAGTTTTTGGTGTCAATAATCACAGAGGAGAGGATAGTAGGTATGACACGGCACGTGGTGCTCCAGTAGAGTGCATTTTTTTAAAAACTTGCTTATACAATAAAAAAACGGGTCAAGTGCGGGTCGGGCTACTCGCGCACCGAGGGTTCCGTACCACACCACCACAGAACACAACATTATTAACTAAGAAAAAAAACATTTTTGTCCGGGACCTTTAGCGCAAGACCGACTCACACTTGGCCGGTTTTTAGTATTTGTTGTTATTCTGTAGAGTTTGCTCTATAATCACACTAAGTTTGACGCTTGTATGTATTACCGTTTTTATGATAGAGCGTGAAGAAAAACGTTGATAAAAACTAGTTTCTGGATGAGAACCCCCCCTTAATTTTTTGTCATTTTTATTATTTTTTAACAAATCCGCCGTAATAACGCATAATCTGAGAAAATGTCAACTATCTAGCTATCACGGTTCAAAAGTTACAGCCCTAAATAGGTAGGACAGTCGGACGGACGGACAGACGGGCAGACGGACAGACGGACAGACGGACGGACGGACGGACAGACGGACGGACGTACGGACGGACAACGTAGGCTTAGTAATAGGGTCCCGTTTTCACCCTTTGGGTACGGAACCCTAAAAATGAACACTATTAAAATCAAAACTCGTTTATTACATGTTATCTTTGAAATACATCGTAAATCTACACTAATATTATAAAGAGGAAAGATTTGTACCTATTTTTGTATGTTTGTATGTTTGTAATGAATAGGCTCAAAAAGTACTGGGCCGATTTAAAAAATTCTTTCACCATTAGAAAGCTGCATTTACCCTGAGTAACATAGGCTATATTTATTGCTAGAAAAGATTAGACGTCCACCCGTGCGAAGCCGGGACGGGCCGCTAGTTATTAATAAAAATAGCACAACAACATATTATAATAATATAATATCGCTTTATAATAATAAGACCGCATATACCTCTTGTATTTTCTCCACAATTCTATTAAATATTGGAGCCCAAATTCATGTGAAAATAAGTTTTCCGGCAGTTCTTAGCAATTCTGTTTCTTTTTAATATTTCGGACACTGATTAACAACTGCTTGCACCAAAAAGTATTTAAGCTTAAACATGTTTATAAATATGATGCTGTCACTGTCATTAGTATGAGCAGTGTGAGAGACAGAGCTGTCACTAAATACGTTTAAGCCTAAATACGTGCTGGTGCAAGCCAGGCTAAATTGAAAATTATACAGGGTCGTAATAAGTTACATATTTTAGGGGGTGCTTCATTATGAGATCAAAATAAAAATCGCGTAATAAAAATCAGTAAAGTTTTCTATTCTATTCTATACATTTTGGCCGAGTCCCCTCTGACGTTTTCTGTAGCAACAACACTTTTTTCGCTATTTCGATGTTGGTTTCATAGTGAAAGTCGTTCAGTTTGATGATATCAAGCGGGGGTTAAACATGTAATGTAAAATTTAACATCCTGTATAATTAATAATGCATTGTTATTAAACTATGTACCTATAGGTACACATTGTGAGTACATAAGTGAATAGCTGCCCTATTTACAAAACACCCTAGCCATTCGGTATTATTTATTATACATTGTGCTCTTTGGTAGTAAAGCGCCATTCCGATTCTTTTATAATGCGCACAGCCAAGGAGTGGAATGCCCTGCCTGCGTCAGTGTTTCCGAGCGCTTACAACCCGATCGGAGTCCAGTGGCGCCCTCATCACATTAATAAAGATTTCTCAATAAAGAAAGCCTAAATTACAAAAGCCTTCAAGCTATTTTCATAGAATACTTTTATAGGTTGTTTAAAGGTCGAAACATACACATTTTGCAAAAAGAAAAACGGCCGCTTTTGTTTTTATTCGAAACTGTCTAAAAGTGGAATGTTTAGAACCTATAAAAGTATTGTATAACAATGGCTTGAAGGCTTTTGTAGTTTATCAATTGAGCACTTTTTTAATTTAGGCTTTTTTTATTGAGAAATCTTTCGGGGCGCCGCTGGACTCCGATAGCCCTCTTAAAGTACGAGTGAATAGGCTTCTTCTGGGTAAGCTCGCTACATCTTCGACCCCATCTTTGTCCTGAGGACTGGATTGAGGTCAAGAGCAAACCCATCCTTAATAAAAAAACAAAATACCTGTCAGAATCGAAGCACTACCATAAGAATAGTTAATAATATGGCACTAGCATAAGTATAACCAAATGCTCACGACTATATTCCCCGAGGGGGTAGTCAGAGATATTCTGAAACTTCAGAACATCTCTGACTTCCAGCCATCGTGGAATTGTCCACGATGGATCTTAATAATAATATAGTGCCATATTAGGCACTATATTATTATTTAACGCTTCTGCGGTAAAACAAAAGTGCAATAGCTGTTCTATTTATATCTACAATACGGGTTATAATAATTACCAGACAATCTTCGCAACGCCCAAGCATAAAGAGGGTGCCACCGTGACATGGCCTCCATTAACTCTACAATTTACATTCTATTAATATCACACAACCATTCTAAATACAAAGTTATGCATGTATCAAAGTTCTTATAACTACTATATAAAGATGAAATTTGCTTGATTTTGGGGAATATGTGAGTTTTTCATCGGTTTTACTAATGATGTGCTTGTTGGCCAAGGTTAATATTTCATTTCAGTTGTATTTGTCTTAACCTACATTTTGTTTATAAGTTTGGTCTACTATAACATGGCCCGCGCCACCAAAGCATTTACAAGTGTCTCCTGTGTGTTGAGGCACACATTATAAAAAACAAATTTTAATACACTGCGAATAAACATATTTCATTTTATTTCGTTTCATTTCATTTCACTGATTCGTTGTTGGACTAGCTGCATCACTAGCTCATCATTTTCAAAAGATCTCTAAATTCGAATCATTCAACTTTGATGCTTGATGAATCGTTATAATGCGATATTATAAATCGGCAAATCGGTTTAATCGGAATTGGTTAGAATTAGTACTTATGCAGGGTGTAAAAAAATACTTAATTTTTAATTTCTGTATATTTTTATTATTTGTTAACAAATCCGCCGTAGTTATGCACATTTTGTGACAGCTGTTTAGCTATTTCGGTTCAAAAGTTAATTACAGCCCTAAATAGAACAGACAGACGGATAGCGCAGGCTTATGGTCCCGTTTTCACCCTTTTGGTACGGAATCCTAAAAATCTGGAGCTCTCTCCAATTAATATGCATTTATACAGAAACTCGCCAACTTATTCAAGGTTTTGTAGCTAATTGCAAACGCCGTTGATGCAAATTGAGACTATTGTGACCCGGCTTATCAGCAAACCGTCGTCGTCGGTCGGACGCTGGCGCACGAAGCCGCGTAGCCGTCCGTCGTAGCCGCGTAGCACTGCTACGCGCTCATAAAAAAGATTGCTAAAATAAATTTATACAATGGATTGTATATTTATCAGGAATGTGATATTATAAAGAATAGTAAATTACGTAGAGATAAACAATGATATACCAAATGTTTTAGTTGTAAAGATTTTCCATAAAATATGGCACTGTTCTAGACCGAGCCGTCTTATAAATATTGATACCTAATGTATACGTACATAATCTCAAGACTATTTGTTTGTTTGTTCGATCATCATGCAAAAACTACTGAACCGATTTTGATCAAACATTTTTTGTTAGAAATCTTTAATTTGACTTCAAATCTGATATATAATTTATGCGGACGAAATCGCGGGTAAAGTCTAGTTGTTAATAAATGTCGATGGTTCCACAACAAAGAACTATTCGTTCCGGTACTGTGATTTTGTCACAATTCGCTACTTACGAGTAAGCTATTTCTGACCAGTCCCTGATACATTTTTCGTCAGTACAGAAAGCGCAAGTTGACACAGAACATTATAAAAGGGGTTAGAAGTTCAAAGTAGGCGTGGAACGTGTGCTACACGGTTATGCAATGATTTGCAAAACACCGTAAAGGCACGCGGCGTGGTGCGAGCGAAAGGTAGTTGTGGCAGCGTGAGTGGGAAGACAAGTGGCGACTGTCGTCTCCGAAGCAAATGCTCTACTTCCTATTTCTAACCCTAATCTTATAATTAGGGATGCAACGATTACGAAGCGGTGCATCGTTTTGCATCTGTAATCGTAATAATCACGATTAATAACGATGCAATGCACCGTAGTAAGAATCGTACGATTATTAAATCGAATTGAAAACTTCAATGGGATTGGACTTGTTGACAAATACCAGACCTGTGTACTAGATGTGTAGAACCAACTTATTAATGATAGAAACCATGTTATGGCTCTCTTCATAGACTTCTCTCGGGCTTTTGATACTTTGGACCATAGTGAGCTTCTAACGAGGCTCGATAACACTGGTATTAGGGGACCCATTCTGAATTGGTGTAAGGACTACCTGAAAAATCGCACTTACTACGTTAAAATTGCTGGTAATCTTAGTAACGCCATCTCTATTACCCAGGGCACAGCACAGGGTTCCGTGCTAGGACCTTTGCATTTTCTGGCCTATGTAAATGATATGAACTCAGTGCTGAAACACTGTGCGTCATATCAATACGCGGATGATACGTGCCTTCTCATCGCCGGCAAAGACGCCAGTGACGCACTCACTCGACTCCAAGTAGACTTTGATAGCCTCAATATGTGGTGCCACGACGCAGGACTGGTTCTCAATGCCCAAAAAACCAAACTGATTCACATAAAGTCTTCACACCTAAGAGGCTCATGTGCCGGTAGTCTCGTAGCACACTCTCATTCCTGCCTACATGATAAACCCCGCACATGTAACTGTCCGACTATTGAGTACGTTAACACCCATATGTATCTTGGTTTGATGATAGACAACCGATTCAACTGGGGCCCTCACATAGAACGAATCTGTGATAAGCTTCGCGCGCTTCTAGCATGTTTCTATGTGATTAAAAATCGACTCCCGTTTAAAACAAGACTTTTGTTATTCAATGCATTCATAGACTCAATAGTTTCTTATGGAATCTCAAGCTATGGACGGACCTATAAAACATATTTAGACTCAATATTTAGTTTACAAAAAAGATTGCTAAAGTTAATAGTTCCATTGCATATTAGACTCGAATGTTCAAATGATTATACGAAACTATTTAATTATTGTAAAACCCTTCCCGTTCATGACAAAGTAAACTTTAACCTACTCAAGGAACAATTTTTTAATTATAGTATTCAACACAAAATAGAACACTCTATATACACGCGACAAATAGCAAAAAGTAAACTGGTTACGCCGCATGCAAGTAACTGCTACGGCGAGCGCACGAGCTCCTACCTAATCCCGCGGCTGGTTAATTCCCTACCTACCGACTTGCGCGACTCCATAACCAATAAAAATATCAAACATAAACTAAAAAATTACTTTCTGTCACGGTTATGATTAAGTATGTGTCATTATTTATTAATACAAATAAACAATTGCGATTTTAGTCGTATGGGAGGACAGCCGGAATCGTGTTGTTTTTAACTATAATGTACCTACTTGTCTAGTTCGTAAGTGAAATTGTACTAACGGCAACCGCAGAATGACTACACTCATCACATTCAAACCCTCGTAGTTTAAGTGGTGTTTATATCTATGTACTGCATTAAATTTGTATTTTTGGTAATAAATAAAAAAAAAAAAGATTCTAGACCCGAAAAACAACCTTAAAAAAATCGGATCTCTCGCTGCCATTTTAGCTCATTTTGAGCTAAATCTGTCATTTTTTGGTCAGATTTGACTCATTTTATTATTTTGTTAAATTCTACTGAGGTCTATGATTTGATTTTCGGTTTGAAGTATTAATACATTTTCGTTTTTTAAATTAATACATTTTAAAAGATTAATCTCCCACGTAAATTGGATGAGATATCGCTTGATTAATGAGATTATATGGAATCATATTGTGTTTTTCAAAGCAAATTGGCCTCTACGCATCCAAAAATCAGAATCCTGACCAAGTGAACCCTTGACTTCGATCTCAAATTAGTAGAAAAAGTTACAAAATCTTTTGACTTTTCTAAAATTCTTTTTTAATGATTTAACTTTCATTAGAATGCAAAGAAACACTATGAGAACTCATTCTGAGGATAATCTCAATTAAATTTGTTTAAATAATCGTAATGCATCGGTTATCGTAATAAATAACGATTAATATCGTAATCGTAATGGCCGAATCGTTGCATCCCTACTTATAATGTCCTGTGCAAGTAAAGGATTACACTCACAGATCTGTGTCAGCGTCCGGCCCTCGTCCGGGATCCGGCTAATCTCGGCCGGACCACGTTGCTTATGTTCCGACATCCCCTTACATCCCCTGCCGCCGACGTTGAACACGTCAGGTTATTTATGACGATCCCTTTTTACCTTGCTTTTCTTTTGAATATTTTATCGTGATCTCAAGACCATTTGATGGTTCTTTTTTTTATTTATTTACACCGACAGAAATGTTTTAAATGATAACTATATTGTGTCAGAAATGGATCAGATTAGCAGGAATGGACCGTAAGGAATGGCGAAATAAATAGGAGGCCTATACAGGGTGAAATTGATATCATAAGCATACTTTTAAACTAAGAGTCTACCCATCAAATTGAGCAACTTTCACTATGGGAGCAAACCGATCGGAGCAACAAAAAAATATGATGTTCCATACTAAACTGCAATGCCTACGCGACAGAAATGTATGCAACAGGCATCTTAGTATGTTAGCGTAAAGACGTCACTCTGCGTCATACATAATATTTTTACACAAAACACTACATTCTCATCCACTTTGCAGAAGAGCTGTAATAAATTCTAACCACCGGAATGCCCGACTCTGAAAGTATTTTAACGGAGAATCTTTTTATTATGTTCCACAGTCTGAAAATAGCAGGTGTTTATACTCGTATAATGTTAATTATACAATGCTAACGAATACAAAAAGAACCGCCACCATGAGGGCATTGTATAAAAAATGTAAAAACATTCGTTAACTTAATTAAGCCCGCGAGAGGTCCGATGAAAAAAGGGTTTTTTATTGCTAAGGGAAGACTTTCCTGACATTTATACATTTAAGAGAATATTGCGATCTAAATTAAAACATGACCTTTTAACACAACGACAAATAACAAACAAAGAAATGTGGCTTATATAAAAATAAAACCGGCCAAGTGCGAGACGGACTCAAACTTGGCCAGTTTTTATTATTATTTTGCTGTTATACTGTAGATGTAGAGTTTGCACTATAACCAAACCAAGTTTAAAGCTTGTATTATATTACCATTTTTACGATAGAGCGAGAAGAAAAAACGTTTAAATAACTTCTTACTCTTTATTTTTATATTATTTGTTAGTAAGTGTGCCATAATATCGCATATATTCTGTGAACGGCTTGAACGGCCAGCCGATGGACAGACAACTCAAGCTTATTAATAGGGTCCCGTTTTCACCCCACTTTTGGGTACGGAAACCTAAAAAAGCATTTAAATATTTATTTTAGCAAGATTTTAGCATACACGAGAATATTTTATTTTCGCGTCAGAACAAAAGGTTTGTGGTATTTTAAATAGTTAGAAAGTCACCGAACTTGTTGAACTTGGCATGACGATGGTGAGACGTACCGGCGACATCCCCCTGTGGTACTTGAACATCGGCCCCTTACTATTTACGATTAGTATTTAAGAAGCAATAATTCAGCCATTTAATACAACTTTATAGCATTTGTCCTCGAAATATCTATGGGGCTTTAAGTTGATTTATCAACGAATCGGGTAGGAGCATTGGTTGGCATTTCCTTTGCTGAAAGTGAAAGTAGGTTTAGTTTAATGGATGTACCTTGAGTTTAATGGATGGATTCTTTAAGAATGGATATGCCCAAAATGCGTTTAGTTGAAGCACACAAATACACTTGGTCCATACCATAGAGAATTCACACGCTCCCCCTGTCCATACAAACTAGCTTGTCTGTCTTCTCGGTACACATTTGAAGTATACAACGTGTTAGTGAATTAACGCAAAACCTCATACACCCCAACTGATTTATAACAAAATAATTAAATTGAAATAATAATTTCGTTATTTTGATAGTTACAATTTAAAGTTATTCACATTCTAAGTTTTGAGGCAATAATGATTTGTTATCATTTCAGCAATGAATGAAAGCGCTAACGTGCTCATGGATACATTTTAATAATCTTGTTTTGGTAGTAAGTAGGGTGAGCGTGCCCGTGGGGTGGGTTGACATCGGGTTCAGTAAATTTAAAATTTTAGAAACAAATTATTATATATTTTGAAAAAAATTACCTATGTTGAAACCATGATAATTCGATTCTGCTCTTGATTCTAAACAAACTACTTTCTAGTTTTGCGTTAATTCATTAACACGTTGTATACCAGTCATTTGTTTTGGCTTTTTTTCTGGTTTGAAATGTTCGCGTGGCCTTTGATCCCTTAATTTTACTTTAATCTTGAGTAGGTACTGTAGTTAAGATATTCGGTTGGATGTACTTTATAGTTTTAAAATTATTTGCTGCAGATATTTGGTGCGACATGTGGTGGCGGAGGACGCAGGCGGTGCGAGCGGGTTGATCATCTCCACATGCCGAAAACACTCTGCAGTCAGCAGAAAGGTATTTATCTTCTTTTTCAATAAACAAATACTCCTATCGACAATGTAGTAGCAAGACCATCTAGGTATACCTATGCATATATTAACTTCTATATCCAAAGATATAAAACAGTGAACAAGGTACCTACATTGAAAATCTTCTATATAGAGTCCTTCTTAATATGCTGACACTTTTTAAGGGGATGATCAGACCATCAAATTGAACAACTTTCTCTATGGCACCAATATCGAAATCACGAAGAAGAAAAAAACAGCTCGACCGCGTCCATACAAAACTGCAAACCTATACGAGCCAAATGTATATGACAGCGGATTTTTTTCGCGATTTCGATGTTGGTGCCATAGAGAAAGTTGTTCAGCTTGATGGTCTGATCATCCCCTTAAAAATTGTCAGCATATTAAGAAGGACCCTGTATACATAAAGATATAAGTTAGGTACTTCATAATTTTTTGTAATTCCATTTGTTCGAGATCATTAATACTCAAACCGTACCTAAATCAAATCAGGAGTGCGATTTTTGAAACTCATTCGGTGAGTTCAGCCGTTGTAAATGTCAAAATAACTACGGAGATACGCATCGTTCTACTTCTGATTTGACTTTCAACAATCGCACTCCTGAAGTATGATTTTTGAAAGTCAAATCAGAATTAGAAAGATGCATATCTCCAAAGCTATTTTGACATTTACAACAACGGCTGAACTCACCGAATGAGTTTCAAAAATCGCACTCCAATTCCTTAATTCCTTGAATGGTAAAAACTATCTTGAACGACGATGAGTTCCATAATCAAATCAGTTAGGGTGCTTTATTTAACCTTTCATTAACCTTCCTATATCTTATTCGCGAATACCTCAAGACTTTTCCAGACAAAAACCGCTTATACAGAATCCAATTCCGAAAAAAAAAATTGTGGAACTAAGTTCTAGCGATAGCAGTCGGTCGGTAGAGTTGACAAAGTGGCACTATCCGCCAGTCCCCGGAGAAAACAATGTAAATCGATGCCAAGTGCTTGTTTTCAGACTGACTGGTAGCAGACAAATCTCAGATAATGCCTTCTGGGGCGAAAGTGTTTGTAACGTACACAATTCGACAATTCCTTGTCTTGCAAACACTTTCTTGTTTTTCTGTGTTACGTATCAATACATTTTGTTACAAAAAGTTGAGAACAATCTCGTAAATGTAGCTATAATATAACTGTTATAATTTACTAACATTTCAATAACAATTAAACAGAAAGCTAATGTAACCAAGAGCATTCGAAGCGAGCAAACGAATAGGACTTGAGAGGCAAGTAGTAGGTATAGATTTTTAAATTACAAAAAAAAAATATAGTAAGAGTATATTGAGACAATGAAACTAAACAATATTCCCTAAACAACTAAAAATTGTTGGACCTAACATACAAAAGTGCGGATCAGCTGATCGATTTTATATGGGAGGTCCTTAAAATTTTCTCGTTTTTCGACCCACGTTCCTTAGGGAAAGTTATTTCAGTTTCATTATTTGAATTCACCCTTAATTTTTTTTTTGTAATTTAAAAACAGGGTTGCATAAAAGAGGTGTGACATTTTAACTACCTAAAATGTTTTTGCTTGAAAAGTACATACTTGTCAATAACTTTTATTTTAACGTAATGCAAATTAAATTTTACAATAGTATCTCAAGGGGTCGCCCGCACGCTTACAAAGCTTTCGGTTCTGCGTCTTATCAAATTATAAACGGTTGCTTAACCCCGAGGTCACTCAGTGCCAGACGAATAGCATCAAATAGAATAACATCTTTTCTCTTTTGTCGAGTTATATATACAAACGCCGCATTCTAGTTAATTCCCAGCTTAGAATAGTCCTCCCCTTTCATCATCCAGTGAGTGTTTTAGATAAAGAAGGGATATTATTATTTAAAGGGTTTTAAAATATGGATTAAATAGCCATAAGGATAGGCATCTGTCACCATTTGAAACGACATTCCATCCTGAAAACTAAAACGGGTGAAAGATAAACTTAATTTCTCAAATTCAGGTGGTAATCAAAATCAATGCTCTTACTGGAATAACTTGGTGGGTGTAGCAAAGTTTATATTTCTACCTACCCCGAAAGGGGAATATTGACGTGACTTTATGTATTTGTTACACATTGCATAAGTGTTAAAACACTCCCAGGATTCAGTTAAGCCTCGTTCAACAATCTATTGTCAATTCAAATATGGTGCCTCCAATTTGTCCCATTGATGGATTAAACGCTGTTTGTCAGATCCCAACAATTTGGCGGGATTACGAACAACCGCCGGATAAAGCTGCTCGTAATGGTTACCGATGAACGGTTAACCTATATTGATGTTCACTGTGTTATAGTAAGATTTACCTTTTTGTTGAAATACAGTCCCGGTTTTGAATACACACCACTTTTATCCGTGGGTAAATTTTATTACGCTATGTTATTGTGGTTAAAAAAGTAGCCACTTTTTAAAACCTATATTTTTTATAAGTGAACGCTTTTTTTCTTCAAATATTCATTGTTATAGATAGGAAAGCTGACCTCTTCGAGAAGGGAATAGAATTGTAAGTTTCTGTACCTATACATACCTTTATAGGCGTACAATACATTTTAAGGATATGAGGTACCTAATAAAAACCGGTCAAGTGCGAGTCGGAGTACTCGCGCACCGAGGGTTCCGTACCACACCACAGAACACAACATTATTAACTTAGAAAAAAAACTATTTTTGTCCGGGACCTTTAGCGCGAGACCGATTACACTTGGCCGGTTTTTAGTATTTTTTGTTATTCTGTTGAGTTTGCTCTATACTTACACTAAGTTTGACGCAAGCGTCAAAAGGTCAAGCGTCATACATACAAGTATGTATTACCGTTTTTACAATAGAGCGTGAAGAAAAAACGTTGATAAAAACTAGTTTCTTGTTGAGAACCCCCCTTAATTTTTAACTTTTTGAAATTTGTATTATTTGTTAACAAATCCGCCGTAATAACGCATAATCTGAGAAAATTTCAACTATCTACCTATTACGGTTCAAAAGTTACAGCTCTAAATAGGTAGGACAGACGGACGGACAACGTAGGCTTAGTAATAGGGTCCCGTTTTCACCCTTTGGGTACGGAACCCTAAAAAAGAAAGAATATGGCAGTCAAACAAAATAATAATCCTATTCTGAAATGGTCTATCATACGTGAAACAGAAAACAGTGAATCATAGGTATCAAAGGTTGCGTAGTAGAATCAAAACGAAAATAATAGAGATGCTAGAAGAACATTAGAGCTAATAAGAAAGAGTCGAAACTCCGACCTCTACTCGCTGGAATTGTACTTCATTTGCCGGGGCAGTCCGGCGACGTCCGCAAGCGGAAATAGGGAAATGGACCCAATTATCCAACTTTAGACCATAACCTAATCACAATTTTGTTTTCTACCACACACCTTTCCTTTTCGCTCTTATACGATAACTAGAGATCGGATAATCGGATGTATATTTACCTAAACTTCACTTTTTTCGCTACGAAAACAGGCTATGGATATGCCCTTCTGAATAAAGTTATTTAAAAAAATCGGGCCACCCGCACCGTTTTGTCATACTGATCCTCGTAGATAGTCACACCACTATGATATAGACAACATGAACAACTTAGACAACATTAACAACTCTGACAACATGAAAAACTCTGACAACGTTGTTCAAATGTCCGAGCTCTACGATATTTTGTACGTCGATAAATCTTTTAGCAATCCTGGGACTTCAGAACGATTCTGGGTTTGTTTCATAAAATAAAAAAATGAAGTTTAGGTAAAAATGCATCCGAATATCCGATCTCTAACGATAACATTATAATAATGAGTGCGAGGATCGATATACTGCTATGTAGATCGTATTATCTGCATTAAACACATTTAAATGCATAGCAGTAATGGACAAATACAGTACTGGACTTATTGAAATATTGCATACTAAATAGCATTCAGTTTGCATAAATGCGCCAATACTACGCCGTAGCAATACTACGTAGGTACGAATATGCTACGAAAATTCATATCCAATCGAAATTGTTTCTGTGCATGCTATAGAATATGAAACGAAAGGAACGTCGAGAATTAAAATCAATTACATATTTACCTCAGTGAATTCGCATGTCTAGCAACATTGACGTCATATCAAAAGTGGGTCATGTTTTCAATGGTGAGCTAATAGCAAAAAAAAAAACATAATTTAGCATGCGGCCTTGTGACACGGAAGTCAGAACTGCGCTTGCATGACTTACCGGATGACGACTTGCATTTCAAACTTTTGCATTTTAATGTTATAATTATTTATTATCGCGAGTAGAAAATAATTATGTCGGCAAAATACAAATTAGGTTAGCTATTACTAATTTTTCACACCACCCGCTCGAAAATGGAACATTATATGTCATGTAACTCGAACCTAAAGCAAGTCATTATAGCCCTGGGCCTAGCCGGGCAATAATATTGTACTGAATTTCATTATAACCCGCTGGTCAATAATGAGATTTGAATATGGAACCGCATCCACAGATTATTTAATAGTTACTACGATCCTTACTTAAAATTCGTATGAAAACCTGTGATGAAAACTTATCATGGAGACAGGCACCAAAAAGAACTTAATTCGAAATTTGAACTGGCCACCACGAGTATAGAACACAAAAAAAGAAAAAAAGGCGCGAATCATAAAAGTATCATCTTTATGGCGCGAATACTGCATATCTCTGTACTTGCTCTGTATCTATTATTGCCTTCCTATTGCTACGAACAAAGTAATAAAAAAATATTACATTGTCTTTCCACAACCTGGAGTGCGATTTTTGAATCTCATTCGCTGAGTTCAGCAGTTGAAAATGTCAAAATTACTATGGAGATACGCATCTTTCTACTGCTGATTTGACTTTCAAACATCGCACTCCTGAAGTATGATTTATGAAAGTCAAATCATAAGTAGAAAGATGCATATCTCCATAGTTACTTTGACATTTACAACTGCTGAACTCAGCAAATGAGATTTCAAAATCGCACTCCTGGTCTAATGTTTCAAATATCTACTTTCACTTTTAATTTAATAAAATAGTGTTTCTAAATACTATACTATTGAACTCTAATACTTTGTTATAAACTCTAATAAAAGAATTGGTTTCTAACCATAGAGAATTTACACGCTCCCCTGGGTTTCTAACAGTATTGCTTTTTATTTTCTCGCGGAGGGTGTGAAAAGTAGAGTATGGTCCTCGGGGATAAACGTGTTTTCATCTTGGGCGAGCTTGAACCCCTCGCTTCACTCAGGATTCTAGTCTTAACTCCCTCGCTACGCTCGGGAGTTAACCCTAGAGTCCTTCGTTACGCTCGGGATTCAATATCGCGCCCGTGATGAAAGACACTGCTTTATCCCCTTGGTACATAATCTACTATTAGTTACTTTAAATAAGTAAGTGATACGTTCCACTATTAGCATCTTTTAGGTACAGGCACAATATAAGAAAGAGTATGGTACTACATTACAGTACGGATACTCCCTGCCCCCCCCCTCCCCCCCCCCCCCTCCAATTTCTATCTCACCCCCTAACGTTTGGAAGCACTCGCTCGTGCTTACCTCTTAGAAATAGCGTAAATAAATGTGGTCTTTCATACAAAACTGCGATACCTTCCAATTCAACTCAAATGTATGGGACAACAGATATTTTTTCTATTTTTTTCGACGTTGTCTCTATAGTGAAAGATGTTCAGTTTGATGGTCTGAATGTCTGATCCACCCTTGAAATATAGGTAACTAGGGTGTTTTGTTACGTCCCTGTATATTGACAGCGAATTTTGTGGTACAGAAATTAATTTCATCCATCTTTTATCTTATTCGAAAGTGGAGCCTTTAATGCATTAATTCGTATACTAATTAGGATGTGTGATATATTTGAAAATAACACTCAGGCCTCCTGCCTCCTGTCACGTAGTTAGGTGAGTATAGCGTGGATTTGTGAATTTAAGTTATAAGTTGACTACTATCTCGCTCTCAGTGTACCTATAGCACTTCTTACCCCGTTCTTAGAGTTTTTGGAGGGCATTCGATAGCTACGTTTGGAGTCCACATATTTTATCGAATTTTTATTGTTTATTGTGAGTTTTGGTTCGTAATATTGGTGTTGTTTTGCGCAACAAAGTGTCGTACAAGTGAACAATATACAGTTCAGTGAAATATGATGGTGTACGGGGTTGTAAACAGGACAATTCTTCCGTCATATTAAGCGCGGCAAAGCGGTCGGTTCGCCTCTTTCCTGTGGACTTCTGCGTTTCCTGCTTACTTTCGATTGTCTCCAAAAATTCCAAAGAAGCGTCAAAACATCGAACACCAACGTTTCGAGGCTTAAAATTCATCGTCATCTATCATCCACCATCAAAATGAAGAAATTAACGTAGTTATGGCTTTAAAGGCCATTAAACACATTATAAAAAAAAAAATTACCCCGTTCTTCTTTCTTCTTCCTCACCACAAACTTTGGTCCTCACATCATTGACTGGTGACTCTAAATCCTATGAGACAGATAATACATACCGCCGTCCGTCCGTTCAATTACTGGTGTCTATAGACTCCCAAACAAGCCCTGAAATTAATTAGGGAACTATGTCGAGGATTAATTGCACTATCCTACCTCAAAGCAGTAAACACGAACTATGCGGTTATACAGGATGTACTTATACTTACAGGTTGTTAAATTTAATGCGTTAGGGGATGCTTCAGACTATCAAACTGAACAACTTTTCCTATTGATCCGACCAACTTTGAATTCGTGAAAAAGAAAAAAAAAGTTTTTTCATTCCTATATTTTCGTCGAGTAGCTATTGACATTTTCTATGGGCCAGCTGCATTTTTTTTTTTCGCTATTTCGACCTTAGTTCCACAGTGAAAGTGGTTCAGTTTGATGGTCTGTAGTACTCCCCCGGTTAAATTAAGTAACGGATTTAATTGTATACCTATATAACTTAGCCGTACCTATTTTTAATACCTCGGCGGCGTTTGTCCGTCCATCGCACGCAGTAGGCTGAAACTTGGCAGTTTATAGCCCATCAATGAAGTTAAAATAACGTTATGGGGATTGGCGATAGAGAATGGGTAAACAACAAATAACTATTTTTCTATATCGTGTGAGGTACTAAATAGTATACTAGAATACTTACTAGAATATCATGTGGGGTATTTACCAATTAAAAGCTAATGAAATTCAAAATTCAAAATTTTTTATTCAAAATAATATCATATAGATTGCTTTTTGACGTAATTTTTTGACTCTACCACCGCGTTGGTTGAAAATGCAACTGTGTTTAATAATTATTAATTTATAACTTTTTACAAAAAAGTTATTACGGACATACAGGGTGTAAGTGACAGCCTAACAAATACTGAAACGGTGAACTCAGACCATCAAACTGAACAACTTTCACTATGGAGCCTACATCAGAAAATGCAAAAAAAATCAGTTGTCCCATACATTTTAGTCGGGTAGGTACAGCAGCTTTGTATGAAACAGCAGATTTTTTCAAAGTTCTTAATTGTTCCTCTAATCTAGAGTACCTACCTTTAACAAAGGTACAATCAACAGATTGTATAGAGAAACCCTGTTCTTTGTGTAACTTTATTCCTGAGAGTTTAGCAAAGTTGTATTTCATCATGTACCAGGCACCCTGTGAATGCCCATAAAGGTATCACGGCCTCGGAAACTAATATAAAGAGTATCCTAATGCGGTGCTTATGAAGGTCGATCGTTATCCGATAGCCGGGATAAGTTTTATGAGTACTTCGAACAAGTAATAACGTCTTTTAGTATCATCTATATCGACCAGTATGGAGATAGGTTCCTTCCAAATGTTAAGGAATTGTGGATAGCCTTATCTTTTTATTTTTAATCTATAAATTTCGTCCCACTGCAGAACAAATATTTCTATTACGTCGCGGACGCCTCTAGTTTTAAATAATTTCTGACGTTTCAGATTTATACATCTTATAAAAAAAATAATGAGTCATTGGCCCCGATTCGGACTGTGTCACGACTTAACTTAACTAAATTTATTCCTGTCACTTTTTATGCCATCATAATGTACGCCATCTTATTTAAGGCGTTTTTGGGCGTGTAACGTCACTTTGACAGCACTAAAGTCAGCTGTTGGTTTTCTGTCTCTTTTCTTAATCTTATTTTAGAAAGTGACAGGAATAAATTTAGTTAAGTTAAGTCGTGGCACAGTCCGAATCGGGGCCATTGATTCTGTTTTTGTCGAAGACGGCTAGACCGCAAACGTAGACCGCGTTGGTATAATAGGTATACTATCATTATAATTATCCGACAAATCTGACCGGATGTACACTGTGTCTTCCTATAGTCTTCGTGTTAAGTGATAGATCGGTTCACTGCAATTGAGTTAGTTGTAATGTCTCCAATGTTCATGAAACAGCTAAATCATTGTTAGACCATTCTGAGATTGCCTAAATCTGACCGATCTTAGATATCTACGCTCTAATAATAATAATAAATTTCCCTCTCTTATTTTCACCTTATGAAAGAAACATTTATTCAGTACTAGCTGTTGCCCACGACTTCATCTGCGTGGACCTTAAAAAAATGTCAGAACATATTATACTATCTGTGTGCCAAACATCCAAATTCGTTTATGCGTGATTGAGCTACAAACATACACACATCGTCAAAATTTCACATTTAAATGAGATGCCTATTATACTTATTAGTAGGAGAGAGGTAGGTAAGTAGGTAGGAGGTAAGATTTTTCTTTCTTTCTTTCTTTCTTTCTTTCTAGGAGTAGAGTTAATAGAAATATTGTGAATTGAATTAAAGATTGAAAAAGTCGGGCGGCGAGCGGGATTCGAACCCACGATTTGCCACTTGTGAGTCAGTAGTTCGAATGAACTCTGGTAGATGGCACTGCCGTTCCTTAAAGACGATAATATAGATTGAAAATTTCGTCGTGGCCTGCGGGGCGCCGACAGCTCTGTTGGAGAGGAGCATGCCCCGGAAAGGCAAATCGTGGGTTCGAATCCCGCTCGCCGCCCGACTTTTTCAATCTTTAATTTGATTAAGCTAACATGGCATACATGTAAAATCAATAATTCGATTGTGAATTGAATTAGATTTTTGTTTATTATTAAAAGTCTTTTGTTTTCTGTACACACAACCAGCTGTCAACATAACCAGCTTAAGCAAGCCACACGACGTTATACATGCGGTTCAACCGAGGCGCGGCCAACTTATGTTGGTTATGTAGAGCTTGACCACAGTATAAGAAAGAGTATCTATTACTAGATAGCTTGACTTGTCGGCCTTGTCGCCGTGTGTACTTAAGAGGGCTATCACAGTCCAGTGGCGCCCTCATCACATTAAAAATGATTTCTCAATTAAGAAAGCCTAAATTAAAAAAGTGCTCAACATCAAAACTACAAAAGCCTTCAAGCTATTTTCATATAATACTTTTATAGGTTCTAAACATTCCACTTTTAGACAATTTCGAATAAAAACAAAAGCGGCCGTTTTTTTTTTCTTTTTTCAAAATTTGTATAGACCTTTAAAAAACCTATAAAAGTATTCTATGAAAATAGCTTGAAGGCCTTAGTAGTTTTGATGTTGAGCACTTTTTTCTTGATGAAGGCTTTCTTTATTGAGAAATCTTTTTTAATGTGATGAGGGCGCCACTGGACTGTGATATCTTCTTTAAAATATTGTTATGAACGAATGCTTAAATAAATATGAAAATGTTATAATTCCAGATGTCCTAATATGGGTTGGTCATGCGTGGTGGCACGCGTGGTGGCCTTCTTCCTAATGCTCAGTCCAGTGTCCGCGCTAACATCCGACATGTAAGTATTTTTTTTAAACATAAACATAAAAATTATTTATTGTAATTAGCTTAGAAATAGTACAATGTATTGCATTATCCAATTTCGCCACCGAGCCCATTAACCAGAGACGCTAGCCTGCCAGCTCGCTTCCAGTAGATGGCGCTCACGTCAAGACGCAACAGATTGAAAATTTCGTTCTTTGGTTAGTGGGCACGGTGACGAAATTGGATAACGCAATTCCCCGGTTTGGAATAGTGCTGGTTCAAGTCCCGCCCGAGACTTAATTCTTCAATCTTTAATTTGTTTCGAAAATTGAGTAATTATGAATAAATTTGAAAAGAATAATTAAGTATTGCTCAGATAGAGCTGGAGCAAGCCCAGCGACATCTTTTGGACGACATATGACCCAGACCAGCGGTCGAGGCCTTTTTGACGAAGCCAATTTTAACGGAAATCTGACAAATGTAAAGAACATTGGTTTCTAGACAGTGTTTAAAAAAGCCTATGCCTAAAAATGGCGCCTTTTTTCTTTTTTTAGCGCGGCCATCAATCAAACTTGTACTTCAGAATAAAGTTAAAAACAAAACTTGTTATTACCAATATCTCGGGACTCAGTCCGAACTGAGATATAAAGGCTTGAAGTGCACGTAATGGTAATATTTTCAACTTCAAGCCTTTATACCTCCGTCCGGACTGAGTTTAGGGATATACATGTTAATAAGTTTTATTTGTTACTTTATTCTGTAATAAAATATTCAAGTTTGGTTGCTGGCCGCGCCAAAAAAAACGGCGAAAAATAAGGCGCCAACCATCCATACAAAACCCGCATTGTCTTTTCATTTGTTAATTTCAATTGTTAATATTTAAACTAGAACCGAACTTCGTTTATATGCAGCGCGCATTAGCACTTTCGAAATAAACTTCTGTTTAGAGATTGAATTTAAAGTTTCATTTCTCCACTCTTCCTCGATTTAAAGGTGTAAATCTCTCATCAGCTAAATAATCAAGTAGAAAATCTAATTTAGCTTCTTTGAACTTTGTTTAAGGTAAATAATTTACCTAATTCCTACCTTAGACGCCCGAATAGAGGAAATTAATTAAACTTGTTAACTCGATAAGCCTTTGATTTAATCTTAGAAGTTAGACTTTGCCGCGAGCGAGCGACGCCGACGTCGAATTGGGATGAAACCATGATGAAACATAGTAACTGGAGTGCGATTTTCGAAACTCCTTTGAACTCAACAGTTGAAAATGTCAATATTACTATGGAGACGAGCATCTTTCTAATGCTGATTTGACATTAAAAAATCATACTCCAGGAATGCGATTTTTGAAAGTCAAATCAGAAGATGCGTATCTCCATACATTTTTATTAACTGCTGAGTTCAACGTATGAGATTCAAAAATCGCACTCCTGGGTGATTTTTGAAACAACCTAGTAATAATGACAGCGGATGTTTTCTATTTTTTCTCGATGTTGGCTCCATAGTGAAAGTTGTTCAGTCTGATGGTCTTAACCATCCCCTTAAATTTTACTACAGGGGTCAATTGAAATGATTCGAAAAATTTGGGGTGGTTCAGACCATCAAACTGAACAGCTATTTCTATGGGAACCTGAAATAATAAAAAACATCTGCTGTTCCATACTACACTACTACTTAAATGTATGAACAGCAGATTTATTTTGCAATTTAAAGTTTGCTTCTATAGTAAAAGTTGTTCAGTTTGATGGTTCACCATCTCTCAAAATTGCACCCTGTAGTTTGTTACACCCCTCTATTTTTGGATTAGGTATCTACTTAGATCAAAAATACCGTGTTGGTTTTAATAAGTACCTAAATAATAATTTTAGAGACGATTAAACAAGGATTAATGCTCCCTTGTTCGTTTGTCTAGGGCTTGAGGCCTATAAATAGAGCTAAATGCACGCTTCGACGGTCGCTCATCGGGTGGTTCCGTCCACTCCACCGCCTCCGCTATAGTCTAGGAAAAATACGGTTTGAGAGTGCATTAAAGACACTTTAGTAAATTGTGTTTGAACTAATATTACTGTTAGTTCACAACACTTATGTCGAGATTTCATGGTTATATAGGCTCAGGACCCTAAGAAATACCTTAAAATCAATATAAATGTACAAAGGGCAAGCTTATTTCTTAAGATATTTCTTCCAGCATACCAGCAAAAGAGATTAATTATCACAAGGCAAATTTAATGTGTTAAAACAAACAGTAAATAATTTAGTTTTGAAGTTATAATTTTTGATTAGTTACAAAATATTAAATACTTATCTACTAAAATTTACTATATTAACCTGGGATTATTATTTAAGTAGTACCTATTGAACGAAGCCGAATAAAATAACCAGTTTTTCATTTTTTGTTCATACCTAAATTTAATGTTTTGTAAATGTCTTAATTATTCAATAATACGCAATAGAAAATCGGGTATTATTGAGAATTTTTGTTTTTCAGGTACGTATATATCTACTATATTCCAAATTATCACCTAAAGTGCAATTACTGCAACCGACTCCATACAAAAATCCGTAGATTTCCCCGTGTAAGTAGCCCTTGCACGCCCTCACGCCCCAGCTTACAGGCTATTAGGATATAGATCCAGCTGTTTATTACCCAGCACTGTTTTCCGTTCTAAATACAGGCTGTAAAATTAAATGGGATACTTACTTAAAGGGGTGCTTTAGACCATCAAACTTAAAACAACTTTCGCTATGGGAATCGCGAAAAAAAAATCTGCTGTCCCATACATTTCAGTCGAGTTATGTTTGCAGTTTTGTATGGGACAGCGGATTTCTTTTTCGCGATTTCAATGTTGGTCCCAAAGTAAAAGTTGTTCAGTTTGATGGTCTCAAGCACGGTACCCCTTTAAGTAAGTGTCCCATTTAATTTAACACTCTGTATATACCACTATTTTCTAATTACTAAAAAATATTATATAAGTTTGAAGTCAATAATGAAACAAAACAACTGTGCCTAAGGAACTGGTTCTGAAAAAGATATTATTTTTGGTCCTCCCATAGAAAATCAATCGGCTGATCGTCACTAGAAGAATAGAGAAAGAAACGAGCTTTTGTCCCCATAGTAAAAGTTGTTCAGTTTGATGAGTAGAGCATGTGATTTAAAGGTTAATGATACTTTTCCTTACACCCTGTATAGCGAGATAAATTATAGGTATACCAGTTTTTAGGTCTAAAGCTTTAAAAGAATGTGTTTGACTCCTCCTTTTTTGAAGTCGGTTAAAAAACCAATAAAACGATCATACATAATTAATCCGCATTGGTTTGGGTATTGTTCAATTAAACCAAAACCAATACAAATATCGTACCTATGTTATGGACAAATTCGACAAGGTAAAAAGAGTCAGCCGAGTTATTTCGATTTTGTAAACCCTCTGGGCAGAGGTCACATAGACTGGTCAGTAACGATACTACAGAACTAATTTGATATTTATTCAGATTCAGGATACAACTGACAATCATGATCATAGTACTCATTCTATTAAATAGAAATGTACAGTCAATATCAGAGAAACATGACCACTCTAATTTTAATCTTTATACATGCAGGGGGGCTAGATTTCTGTAATGCTGACAGTACCTACCACCTTACTTAAAAGTAGGTAACAACGGCTTGCGATTGGATAATTATTAAAACAATAAAATCATCTCGACAGCCCGGTAGCACAGTTGGTAGTGAACCTGCCTGCTGTGCCGAGGGTCGCTGGTTCGAATCCCGTAAGGGACAAATATTAGTATGATAAATATGAATAATTTGTACCCGAGTCATGGATGTTTGTATCTATAATTATAATGTATTCTATATCGTTAGACGTTCGTCGTTCGTCGTTCGTTCGTTCGTTCGTCTAGTCATCATAATACAAGTCCAGGCTAGATTCTGGTACTTTAAATGTGACTAGATAATTTGTGTGACATTGTCCAAGATATTTATTTATATTTATTTATCTTTCTCACTACTTGTACTCTTGTTCCGAGGGGGAGCCTGGCGATCTGAGATACAGGTACATTTTGCCCCAGACGCCAGTCTCCCACAAAGACAATAATTTGTCCCTGTATTTATTACCTTAGTGTTTAAAACCTTGTAATTATTTTTTATTTTCTTTGTGTGAGCAAATAAATACTTTTTACTTACTTTTACTTACTTACTTACTATCTACACGTAAGTACTCTTCTATCGAGTCGATAAAATATCATTAAACCAAAGACATATATATTTATCTTTCTCACTACTTGTACTCTTGTTCCGAGGGGGAGCCTGGCGATCTGAGATACAGGTACATTTTGCCCCAGACGCCAGTCTCCCACAAAGACAATAATTTGTCCCTGTATTATTACCTTAGTGTTTAAAACCTTGTAATTATTTTTTATTTTCTTTGTGTGAGCAAATAAATACTTTTTACTTACTTTTACTTACTTACTTACTATCTACACGTAAGTACTCTTCTATCGAGTCGATAAAATATCATTAAACCAAAGACATATATATTACTAGCGTAAGGACATGGCCTATGAGCTTGACTATTGTCCCCAGTTCGTTGGCTCTAAAATGCAAGGAAAAATGACAATTTAGAGCACTACAAATATATGACACGATATAGTTCGTATACGAGTTATGACAGATGGCGCAAATTTTTGTTTCTATGAAGAAGGTTTTTGTAAAATATTCTGACGGGCCTATCCTTACGCTAGTAATATATAAATCTATGCATTAAACAAATGTTAAGCATGCAAACACTATTAAAGGGTAATAAAATTCAAAATAACATTATTAATGTAGTCATTTCTACCAGGGAAGCATCAACACTGTCATGGCAGTACTAAATCTGTATGTGGGCTTTACCCTCGATACCAGCTGCAAAGTGTAGGTTACCCTACCTACGTCCCACGAAACGATTTTTTATAAGAGGGTTTCTCGATAGTTGTACTGCTCCATGCATATTAATCATTTATTTAGATATATTATATGGAATATAAACAGGTTATTTAGTGCATTAGCATGCAGAGACTATTGTGGTAAGGTAATTAACTACTAATCTAAAATCAATACTCTTTTGCGTTCACACGTGTTCTAGTAGAACATGCATTAGTGATGATTAATTAATTTATTATCTATTAAGAGCTCTTAAAGTATAAATTATAACGTATAGAGTTGTATAATTATGAGAAGATGCAATAAGTTTGCAAATTGTACTCTTTATAAATATAGAACACTATCTAAACCGTTTTCTCGAGTAATAAAATATACCGGGTGCCACTGTGCTTTACGAGTAGAAAATGTCGTTTCCACACCTAATATTTTATACAGTGCTTCCATGTAAAGGGTAAAGGACATTGTTCTGAACGAATATAATTTTGTTTTACAGCTTTGCAGCGGGAAAGTCGGACAAAGAGATACTGGACAACCTTCTGAAAAACTCCCGCTATGACAAAAGACTGCTGCCGCCAGTGGATGGTAATATTTATATTTCTTTATTCACTTTATTTACCTAACCCTTACTTAACATTGGTTTTGCTTAGGTAACTAAAAACTTTGCAGATCCAGAATTCTGTTGTGGTCTAACATCGCCCAACGACTCTCTGGCACAAAATAGGGTGGGGCTTTCGTCGCTCCGGCCTCGCTCGCACAACCGTGGTGCGTTGTGTTTCATGTTTATGAAAAGAGAAATCCTTTCTTCCACGTGTTTCGTTCTGTGGGGCGTCTTTGTATGTTCTACTGCAGCCACCTTTGCACGCAACGTTCTATATTCACGTACTCTACCTCTTTTACACGCAATTGTAGATACCCTTTATTTTGCTTTAGATTTTTCTTTTATGTTCTCCAATGAGTATTGTTTTGTTACCTTTATTAACTACGTGTATTGCACCTCATATCGATGTGTAGTTGTAGAATGTACACAAAATTTTGAACACGGAATATTTTTTTCAAAATTGTTCCATTTAATGTTTAAAAGGTTTCTATGACGGCAATAAATTAAATAATTATCATAATATTTTTTGCTGATGTTATATCTAAGTATCATAAATAAGAATATTTCTATTTCATATAATCATGCTTTGTTAAACTTCAATGATTTTCTCTTTTCACAAACATTAAACACAATTAAATTGGCCTTTAAACTCTTCTAAAATATTAAATCATTTCATAATTAACGTTCTTTTTCGGTCTACCAATTTATTACTTTAGATTATCCTATCATTATTACTGCTACGTATTGCAATTCAGTTTTTCTAATTGCTTTGAAGTGTATTTCTTGGGATATTTGTTGTTTTACTGAGGATATAATATAAGTCAATGAACTAGAAAATTCATACATAAAATAGATTACAAAGATACGATAGGAAAACGACGAATTAAAAAGAAACTTAACAATTACCTTATCCAAATTAAATTTTGTTTATATTTCTTGAAATTTTTCATCAATATATAAACTTATTGAAAAAAAATTAGATATGTACAGACTTACCTACCTAGTTATTTTCGTCCTATCCTTTCTCTCCCAATTTTCAAAGTTCAAGTAACTCTTAAGTTCCAAAATTTAGTTTATCCAATTGGTACCTGTTTTACATAAAATGGATTCATTGGCACCTTTCTGTATCTATGACTAGATTGTGAGCATGAAATGGTTTGTGTATATTTATTGTTGTATTATTAAGATGTTACTAAAGTATGACTAAAGAAAGTTTGGTGTTTTCAGGTGTCCTCACAGTAAATGTTAGCGTGCTACTTCTTAGTTTAGCATCTCCAGACGAATCTAGCCTTGTAAGTTGATTTTACAATATTCTTATAAATATAATACTTCTTTTTATATTCAAACGTAACTCACATAAAAATTATAATGTCAATAACGTTGGTCTATTATCTCTAGTAACTCTTTAATAAAAACCACATACCAAATACACACGGCTACACATCAAGCTATAAATAATCAGCATAAGCTGACCACGCGACGTTATACGTTGTTCAACCTAAGCGAGGCCCGCTTATGTTGGTTAATTATGTATGTAGCTATGTTGTTATTTATTATGTAGCTTGACATGTACTAGCCGTGTGTACAAGAATAGATGAAACATAGATTTCATGTTTAAAATCATTTGATTACAATTATATTCCTACTTATATCAATTGAATTGATTTCATGGAACCACCTGAAATATAATGTTGTCTTTGAATTTAGTAAAATAACGGGTCATAAAACTATGCACATAGAATAAGAGTATTTGAACAATCACAGAAATACGAGGTGGAGTTTCTGCTCCAGCAGCAATGGTACGACCCTCGGTTGCGCTATTCCAACCAGTCCCACTACGACTTCCTGAATGCCATCCACCACCACGAGGACATCTGGCTGCCGGACACCTACTTTATAATGCACGGTGACTTCAAGGTCAGCTGTCTCTCTAATCCCCTTAGTTTTATCTATAAGAGCTATTTGTTCATATGTTTTACCTGTTTCCACAATGCTTTCTTCTGAAGGAGTTTTCTCAGCATTCATGGGTATTTATAAACATACAAGTAATGCTTCAACTCCACTGGCTCCTATGTATATAACATTGATTTCACTAAAGTGATGTTCAGGAGAAGCGACAAAATTTTACCAAGCATGAAAAGTTTCTTTTTCTTATTTACTATGATAAACAAACGTTTCATTGAACGAAACCTGCCTTTTATCACTTCTTCTGGATTTAGATCTTAAATTCGGCTTCCTCGCGTAAATTTGTGATTAAAAACCAAATTTTTAACTCTTATCCTACTGTCATGTGTTTCATTTAGGCTTTTAAATTGCCTATAGTTAAAATTTTCAGGATTTAAAGGTATTTAGATATGAAGGCTTCTAGTTTCCATCACTTTGCACAATCTTTTTTGACGGGTATCTAAAATATTTTATGATGATGTTTATTTCAGGACCCAATAATACCAATGCACTTCGCGTTGCGTATTTACCGCAACGGCACTATAAACTACTTGATGCGGCGGCATCTCATTCTATCCTGTCAGGGGCGGCTCAACATATTTCCTTTTGACGACCCATTGTGTTCATTTGCCTTAGAAAGTAGTAAGTAACATTTATATTACTATTAGGAGCTCTATACAGCGAACGTAGTGCGACATAATGATCGCAATAAGTCCCATTGCGCGCCGCGCCGCGTTCGGTGTGATGTCTGGAAAATAAGAAAATCTTGAGATATACTTTTCCATCTTCTCCAGAAGAATCGTCTACTATTCTTACAATGTTTAGGCGAAACCCAATTTTACTTTTATTTCGTTTCTTTTTGAGAAAAAAACAATTCATTTTTCATATTCCTATTTATAGTATCATACGAGCAGTCAGCAATAAATTACGTGTGGAAGAACGATGAGGACACCCTTCGGAAGTCGCCATCTCTGACGACTCTCAATGCGTACCTCATCCAGAATCAGACCATCCCGTGCCCTATAAAAGCCAGTTGGAGAGGTAATACACACTACCATCACTTGTCACCAATCCGACATGTCAACATCGCTTGCATGGGCGCCAGCAGGTGTGTGCAAGGATTTCATGTTGCACTCGCTAGCTAGGAACAAGAATTAATGATTTCATAACACGGTAAATTAATGCATACCCTCTCATTCGCTTCTCATGTAATCGACTCAACGCTAGAGACCTGCAAGCGCCCATGGTCGCTTACAACAATATTTTATGAAACGACGATGTTATATGATTTTATGTAGCTTAGCCTCCAAACGTCCTTCTCTTTTGTTACAAGCACACCCTTATACTTTGCACAAGAAAGGATCAGTGATATATATGTAATCTAATTGAAATTCTGATTAACTCTTTTCAGCTTGGTCTTGATTTACTTAAAGGTTCATTTTTATTAAATTTGTTTTCTTTGTCACCGGAATATAAAGTAGAAGCTTATTATGTGTGTGTTCCTAGTATCATGCAATTTGTGAATTGCATAGCTAGCAGTTAAGCATGTTCATTAGTATTCATACACTGGTAGTTTGGTAACTGATAGATACAGAATAACACTAGAAAAATCGTGACCCTTAAAATTTGATTGTTATTCGTCCCAAAAATCAAGAATGTAGAAAATAAGAATTTGTTAACGTCTTTGCAAGCAGCTGAGGGTAATTCACTTTACGAAGAAGACGAAGAGCTGACATGTAATCTTTGCCAGAGACGGTTTGAGGAGCAAGGTACTTGAGACGCACGCAGCCACGGGCCACCGTTCTGTCCGGTGTTCTCGTATTTACAGTAATATTACCGCTTATGTGTGAGTAAATGCGTTGTTGTGTTTACTTCGAGTGAGTGTACCTTTAAGTGAAGAGCTTTCATTTGCGATGGCGAAAAGGTACTTCAAAGATGTTATTTTCTTTATCGTCTTCATAAATCATCATCGTTATCATATTTTGCCGTCTGCACGTCGTAGTGTTTGTAGATAATTATGGTAGGTACCTAATTTCACTTAGTTTGCTCGAATTTTTATCCTTGTTACGACTGCACAAAGCAACTTTTCATGTACGTATATCAAGCAACACGTGGATACAACACGCATTACTCATACATACATAGGATAGTAAGTAGTCATAGTTTATTGTTTATGTTGTTTTCATTCGTTGTGTTGTTAAAGGAAATGTAATGTCTACAAGGCCACTGAATAGAGTTATTTGGAATATTATAACGCCTTTACCTCTACCTGGAATCCATACCATTTTCTTTACTTACGAACAAAATACAACAATCAGTAAATTGCTATTTATTACCTAGTGCGCTGAGTTGTATATTGTTCGAAATTTACGTAACGACATTAACTTCGCAGGTAACTACAGCTGTTTAAAAGTCGACTTAATATTCACGAGAGACCGAGCGTTCTACTTTACTACAGTGTTTATCCCTGGGATTATTCTGGTGACCTCTTCCTTCATCACATTTTGGCTGGAATGGAACGCGGTGCCAGCTCGTTCTATGATAGGTAAAATATGGCTGGTCATCGGAAATATTCTCGGTCTTGCGTTATCTTTACTCTCTATTAGATGTGGCTGAGGCTGTCAAATAACACGCTGTATATTTCGTTTTGCAGGTTACGCTTGTTCGTTGGCAATGTAAATAACATTATAGAGCTTTGTTTCAAGACGAACTTACTAAAATTTCAGGAACCCGCATATTCCGTAGATATCACTTTGAAGTTTATCTCTCTCTATAAAGCACTTCGGTAAATTTACGGTTACTAGATATAACTACATTGTATATGTATGAGACAGGGCTCTATCACGCCAACGGGCTTTCACAAAAGCGTAGTTAGTTTTGATGTATTATTATTAGATAATGCTTGACATTTCTAGGTAATTACAGCTGCCTGAAAGTGGATCTTATCTTCACGCGGGATAGATCATTTTACTTCACCACAGTTTTCATACCGGGCATCATTTTGGTGACATCTTCGTTTATAACTTTTTGGCTGGAATGGAATGCAGTGCCTGCTAGAGTAATGATAGGTTGGTTTTATTTATTTTTTATTTTTGTTGAAACTTTAACTGAAACTTTAAAAGATCCTATATTTTAAATATAACAACCTACTTCCTACAATCAATATTATGTTTCTCACTAACTGTCGCGGTACGGTCGCGAATTTCTGACTTTTTAAATAGGTATAATTTTATTAAACCTTAGAAATTCAACACGAAAATTAATGATTCACAGACAGTTTGACTTTAAATGAAATAAGCAAAAGTTTGTATTCAGCAGGTAACAAATTGTAGATAGTTTGACATAAATTTTTGAAAAATTCTTGTAGTTACCTATATTGAATATTAAAATTTTATTTTTAAACCAAAAACTTTACTCGTTTTTGCAAATGCATGGAAAATATTTAATTATTATTTAATCTGAAATAAAAATCAAGGGCGTACACAAAAATGTAACTATGAATCACTCTTAGATAATGGGATCTATGGAATTACTTTATTAACTTTGTAAAATCTATTTCATATTTTTATTTTAAACTGATATAACATAAAAAGAATGCTACCAATGTGCGCCTTTGAATGATTTGTACCACACCACTCATTTTTTTAATGCATGTTAGCTACATTTTATACCTACTTGAAATTTAAAAGTAAAGCTTAAGCTTATTCTTAATTTAGCTTCAATTCTTGTTTTAAAAAAAATAGTTCTTTAATAAATTCAAAAATAATTACCTAACAATATATTCACATAAATCTATTTCAAAACAGGTGTAACGACGA
This sequence comes from Agonopterix subpropinquella, assembly GCA_922987775.1. Taxonomy (NCBI): domain Eukaryota; kingdom Metazoa; phylum Arthropoda; class Insecta; order Lepidoptera; family Depressariidae; genus Agonopterix; species Agonopterix subpropinquella. The sequence goes on along the minus strand of OV277701.1, from coordinate 13,677,759 downwards.
TGTTGAATTTTTTCACTACATCGAACGGATTCAGGTCCACGCTGCCAGTGGTGTCAAATCTAACAGCAATGAATGTTTGGGACGGTGTGTGTATGTGCTTCATCTACGCATCGCTCCTCGAGTTTGTGTGTGTCAACTATGTTGGCAGAAAGAGACCGCTCCACAACGTGGTCTACAGGCCAGGGGAGAACCCCGTTACTCAGGTGATTGCTTTTATTGTTTATATATTTATACTTGTCGTTTTGATGTAACTAAATACGTGTGATCGATGTTTTCTCTCGTAGCGCCGCATAGTAGCGGTTATGCACCGGCTCCAATTAACTTCTCTGGTTAAGTCCCGCAATACCTATACATCACATTCGGAATTGTAATGTTGTATGGGTTTGATGTCTCCATAATTCCGAATTCTGGAGGGGCAAAACCATACAAAATCCTTAATTCCGAATCAGAATTCCGTTACGGAATTCGTGATGTATATGGCAGGCCTTAAAAGTTTTTGTTTTTATAAAAGATGTAGTAGTTCCTTGGAATTTAGTTAAAATGTCGTGTCATCATTCATAATCTAGAATTATCCATGTCCTTAATTAATTGGACCGGCATAGTCGACAGTTATCGACCATACATTGTATTTTTCTCGAATTCCTACAATACTTTAAAAATTATATTGATCATAACTGCTAATTTTTGTAAATAATATTGGAGTTTTTGTTCAAAAAGTTTGTCCCGATCACTATTCATACTAAAACTAAAGTAAATTGTCTACCTACTCAGCACATGAGCCAGCCTTACTTAATTATTCGATCGACATTACTTTGCTTAATTAAGTTCATAATTATATCAATTAAGTTTACGAAGGAATATCAATTAAACAGTAAAGTTTCCCCTTTTTAAAGCATAAGTACCATCTTTATCCATCTTCTAAAAAGCAAATTTTTTTTTAATGTCATAATTCCTTCGTGAATTCTTAATTTTTCCTATCTTTACTCTTTGCAATGTTTTCTTAGAGTTTTATAACAATAAGACATGGCATCTCTGGAACCTAATTGTGTTCGTGATAGCAATGTCGTGTTGTTAACATAATTCTTCTTCTAAAGCATGCTTCACATCTTTAAAATTACATTGCATGTATCTGGCTCAGAACTCATAAAAATATTTATGGCGTAGGCCGGAATTCATCACACCAATATAATTATGATTTTCAATCGTATCGTCTCAAAGGACTATTTTGTGTGGCCGTCATTTTAATTCTGAAGTCTATTTCTGTGTTGAAATCATCTTGCTTTTCATTTATATCTTTCATTCATGCATCATTTGAAACATTTCATTTATATAACAGAAAACATTGCAAAGACCATGATACAACAAAATCTTCATAAAGTAAAAGCAACGCAATGTTACTGTGACCTTGTTTAACGTCCCTAAGAATGTGGCCACAACAATATAGTCAATGTTCACTATCGCACACCGTCCGACCATCTGTCACGAGCTCACGAGTGAACAAATTGTGTGTGTGATGTGTTCGCAGCGTCTCCCCGCCGTTCTGAGCAGAATTGGCATTATACTGGCCAGCCCCTTGGTAAGAACGTTCGCCACATTCATTGGCACTTTCCTGAGCTTACGCCGTCATATTCCTTTGCTCATTACAATAGTTTAGTGCGGTTTAGAAGCGAGTAAGCTATTTAAACCACAACCATCAATATCTGTGTAGATACACAGACAGAAAGACTCACAGATGTCAGGCAGTTTTATTATCAGTTTTACACAAATCATTTGAAATTAATTATAAAGATAATTAAAATGATGAATTGATTTAAAGATGTCAAATTTTTATGAATGTGTACAATTGTACACTATTTTTAGCATAGATCTTGGAGAAAACATGGCAAAGAAATATGACAGTGTTACATTACTGAATCAAATAATAGGGCACCATCACATAACAGAAAGCATGTCCATGTTGTATATCTCTATAGTAACAAATTGGTAACATATACAGGGTGTACATTTCAGTCGAGTTATGTTTGCAGTTTTGTATGGGAGAGCGGTTTTTTTTTTCGCGATTTCGATATTGGTGCCATAGAGAAAGTTGTTCAGTTTGATGGTCTGAAGCACCCCTTTGAGTAGCTGTCCCATTTTATTGTACACCCTGTAGAACGAACCCACCTGCCTATTTTTTATTTATTTAATACTTAGAACCTAAAATTATTGTGAATTAGCTATAGCTTGTTTTAAAGCATTTTATAGGAATACCGACTCTTATTCATGCTTCTATGCTTTTTTATTTTATAAATAAAAATAATATGCATGTTAGGTACTTTCAATATTTTTGGATTAAATAAAATTGTCAAAACGTCACGGAAGACGCTAGATTAGATTCCAAAGGAATTGAAAAATGTTTATTACTTACTTATTATTGTCTTTAAGTATGTACGTACAACATGCAATTTGTATTTTGTGTCGATTTCTGATATAGGTATATAATTCTTATTTTAATACGAATGAAACGGAATCCGAAAACTTATTACAAGAAAAATAATGTTTATAAGACATTTTAACATTTGAAGACAAATATATTTATTATATGTACTTACTTGAAGACAATATTATAAAATTGATTAGGAACATCAATTTAGAAAATAAGCATAAGTATTTGCCTTTCTTAAAACACCTTTGCTATAGGTACCTGTCAGCAATAACAAGCTCAATTTGAAACTACTATCTTAAAACTGCAGCAAGCAATAATTTTAAGGCAAAAAGCAAAATAAACGCTTTTAGTTACAAGATTATACACAAGTTATAAGTAGGTAAGTATAGTAGCTTTAAAAACAACTACTGATAACGCAGCTTCTGCTTATCACAATTTTACAAGACTCTAATAAAGTTCATGCTTAAGCTAAATAAAATACAATTTACTTAGGAGGCGATAGCATTCCTCAATTGGGCAAAGTCAGACACACCCCAGCCGGAGTCTAGTGGTGACGTAAGTGAAGTCATTGCCGCCCAACCATTAGACCCACGTCATCACATCCAATCCGAATGATTTCACGAAAAACTAACGCATAATTCTTTTTAATGCTGCTTCGGATTGCAACAGCCTGTGAGTATGCTTCATGTGTCATTCACCTAGAATTTTCATGTGTTATTTTTTCAATCCTTAACTTAAAACTAAAGTTAAACCCAACTTAATGATAACAACATTTATATTCCAATACTCCTTTTTAGAATAACATTTTAGATGCAATGCTATACTGGTAGCCATTTTTTATTATTGATTTCCAAAATATTCTACATACACGTACGTACATTTTTCTTTCTCATAACATTATGCCTACCTATTTGCATCAGCAACATGTAAGTAAGGCCCGGAGCATAGATCACCCTTACTTAGAAAATAGTTACCGTTGAGAATCACATCACAATCATTGAATGGTTTTAAACCTTATTTGTCACTATTTCAGTTTAAATCGTAATAAAACGCTTTATGAATGTTCTTATAGGGTGATAAAAAGCGAGATTCTACGGGTGCAGCCGATCTCGTGTCATGTGCAACGTGTACGGGACCCCCGGGCTCTTGCACACACACTACCAATAATGGTGGTGTTACTGAGGTATATACATGTATTTATGTTTTTTCATGCCTTTAAAATTATAATTACGTTTATTTATATACAATAATATACATTCGTTGCAATTGTAATGTGCTTTGTACATTATTTAAAAAATGTTGGACTACCTATCATACCAATATTCGATTTTGTTTCTTTATTATATGATTCAATCACGTAGGTCGGTAAAATTTTCATTAATAATTACTACGCAATCATTCGGCTTCCCACGAAAACAAAAACCCACTAAATTGGCTACAAGTCCCATCTTTCATTTGCTTATTAATTTCTTTCAGCCATGTTTCGTCCAGGTTCGCAAAAAAGAACCGCCGCACCCGATCCGAGTGGCGAAGACCATTGACGTCATCGCCCGTATCACCTTCCCCACTGCCTACGCCGTGTTTCTCATCTTCTTCTTCATTCACTACAAGGCCTTCTCTTAATGCTGCCTCTGCTCCTACTGCCACTGCAGGCTTCACGTGAATGAACAATTAATTGTGTCTTTTACATCTTGTATTCTTAACTTATATCGTCACTGGTATGTATAGGAACGAGGTAACCCTGACATCTGCAATGAGTGTCGACAGCCGTTATGAAATGTGATTATACCCACTATAGTGATCATAATGTAACTTTAAATATAGATATAAGAGACAAAATGCAGAAGACTATCGTTGCAGCTTTCTAATGTTATTATAATAATAAAACGGCAAAGTTAATAGATTCGATAGAGATGGATGACAATTTTCTACAGGTTTTGAAATAGTTTTCGTCGAAAAGTATTCTTAGGTCGATGTTTATAAAATACGAGGTAAGATTTACTTTCTGTGTATAATGAACTTATGATAGGATAAAGAGGGATCAATAATGTTAAATATATGAATTCTTATATCAATGTCACTAGAACGGGTTTTTAACAATATCTTTTGAATGGATGATTAGAGGGCGGAGTTTAAGAAAGTTTCATCGTCCTTGGAAAGAAAGGAGAAACCTATTTCAAACCTAAAGACAGTCCAGTTGTATTTTATTGCTTATAGTAAGGTAGCAAAAGACATGATAACTTATATTATATTTAGATTTAATCACTATAGTTATTAGTTATCCATGTACACCCAAATAAGTTGTGATATATCATAATATTTAAATTAAAGTATTATACTTTTCTAGTAAGTACCTCATTACGAGTTTTGTTTGACGACAATTTAAAAGTTTAATTAAGTTCAGATACTATAATTATGTTTAATGTAGAATGTTATCTACGTCAAGCTCAAATCGTTTTATCTTCTAAATTTTAAAAATACATGATTATTTACGTTACGTGAGTCTTGAGATGTTTTGTAACAAACAATAAAGTGCATATATTTTTAAGACCAATGTTTTACCGTCACATCTATCACTCGATCAGAGCTTTACATTATTTCAATAGATTTTCTTCTGTCGAGTCGATGGCATGTCATCGATTTTGATTTGCCATCGTGGTGATGAAATTTTTCAATCAACATCAACCGATTTTACAACAAATTAAAGATTGTTATGTTTATTAATATTTCTTGTAAAACTACAAAAGATTATGTCGTACTTATCTTATTCCAAACTTTGTCCATAAGGATACGATTGTGTTGATTGAAATTTTAACCATGAACATGCCTTCTACATGTGAAAATGTTATTTTTGCCTGAAATTTAGTGCCATTGCCAACGTTAGGAATGCCATTATATTTCTCATGTCAATGGTTACATTGGCTTATGTAAATAAAACAACACTGTTTATTACACCTATCGATACGTAAGGTATAAATATTGCTAAGTGAATCACAAACGTGTAGGTACATAATATATAATATATCGTGAAAATTTTGTGCTGTGAGACCATACCGTAGTAGTTGTATTTAATTGTATTTGTCATCTCATTAATGCTAATTTAACTTTGCTAGCAATGTAGAAAACATATTTTTCATCAGTTTAGTTCATCAAAATAGTACCTAAGTGTCTATGTATATGTTACGGTCACAGTAATAAATTGAAAATTATTTATAATTACCGGTTGTTATTAATACAAACCAACGATGAAGGTTGAAGTGATAAATCAATCAAATTCGCCGGTTTTTATTGATAATTCCCGAATACTCTTGGTAAATTCAATTAGATTAATGATGCGCCAAAAAAAAATGTCACAAGACCCATATTTCTGTTTTCCATTGATTCATATTAAACAATATATTTGGCCAATGACTTTGTTAAACCAGATACCTATCGAAGCATTGAATGTACATACCAATATACCTACCAACATATTGGTCGAAGACGGATCAACTTCATTGTTTGTTAGATATATGTTTACAAATAAGTAATTTAAATGTACACGCTAGAATAATTGTCCATCAGCCGTTATTATAAGTTAACTTATTTAGGTACGATCGATTAAAATGCCTTTTGCTTCTTTAAAGCGCGGACCAAAAGAGTCAACTGTTTTAAAATAATTTTACATCTAAATTATAGACACAAGCGAAACTAATATTTTGTAAGTAAAACGTGTTTTGGCTGTGCTTTGAATTTAAATTATCTATTAAATATCAGGTAAATCAGCTTTTTAAGACGCCGTATTTGTGGAATACATTTTACCTACCCGTTTTTCGATAATAAGGTGGTTAACGAACCGTGTGTTATATTCACTAATTACTTATTTGCCCGTAGCCTTTCCTTTATTGACGACAACTCTACATAATATAAATATTAAGTACAAAGTTTTACATAATACGATATTAATTTGTGCACATGATCTGTCATCTTTTTTGTGACTGTTGGCATTAGCGCATTACATTCATACATACATTACGGAAATCGAACGACACAATAGCTAGATTTAAAATTATAACAGTAATGCTTTGCTATGTCAGTGATTAAAAATCAAAGGTATATTGAATGTTGAAATTACCTAAAATTGACCATTCCCAAATTTTTATAGAAACAAAGTGATACTACTTTAATTCGCGAGTTTCGTATTACCTACTACCTAATATAGGATAAAAATTACATATCATTCGCTTTATAAGATTCCTATCTAAATTATGCTACCTGTTAAACTGAAATTATATATATTCTATGCTGCCTTTACATTTATATTTGTTATATAACATATATTTATGAATTATATTGTTTCATTGAAATGTATAGTTATTATAAATGCAATCATAATAACAGAGTTTTATGTAAGAAGGACGTTGATACCTAACCGAGGTAAACACGTGTACTTATACAATTCGGTGCTAATTTGCTATGGCTTCACGGTGTAAAGCATTTGACTTATCTTTGCTTAACTTGAAAAAATAAAATTACTTATTTGATTAATTACATATTTAACGACTGTAATAAGAACTAACGCTCTACATGTTTCGGTAAGACAGAAACTAACGCGATCACTTCTCAATGACAGCAATTTTATGTTATAATTTATAACTAAAGCTTTGCTATCAATGCCCTATCGTAATTCATTTAGTACTACGCTTAGGTACGTTTTGTCAGTAGTGCCATGTAGTTACTATGGTACTTGTTTACCCAAAAATAGCATACTTATAGTTTACTTATTTTATATGATAAATAAAATAAACCCCGCACGTTTTACGGAGTAGGGGTAAACCGGGATGCTTGAACAGGTGGGATGGATGAGCCACCTCAATTTTTCGATTGAAAATTTCGTGCTATCGATTCGGTTCATGTGTCATTGCATGCCCGCGAACCACATCTACCACCACAAGCGCCATCTAGGCTTCCGGCAGAGTAGTTTGACTTCGAGCTGAGTGTTTTTGATACTAGAAAGTGAAAAAAAAATATTTGGTTTATTTGTTCGTTTCTGCGTTATATTAAAAGATACGTATTATAAACCTGTGATTAAGAGTTTTTCGGAAATCTAAACAAAGATTGGAACGGGGCGATAGGGGATGGTTGAGCCACCCGCAGAGGGATGGATGACCATAGTCAATAATAATATTTTTCCTCGATTTTATTTATCTTGCAGCTTCAAATGCCGTTCAAATCCAAAACTAAGTAGAATAAAGGCTTCAGCCCCAAGAAAAGAAATAAAAAAGAAGAAATTTGTAGACTCGGACTTTCGAAGCTTCTAAGGCCATATACCAGCTTTTTGTTTTTTTTCCATGTTTTAGTTTAAAAATTTGTTTCTCTTATTAAAGTTATCTTAATGTGATCATTTGATTAACGAATAGTATTCATAATGCTAAATTAGACATTAAAATGTTTTCTTTTTTAGTAATTTTCTTCATACTAATCAAGAAAACAGGTAGTCAAAGTGTGAAATGTTCACATGCCGTTATTTTTTGTTCCATTTTCAATTTTAACAACTTTAGATTGTTCCCATTATAATAACAATGAATTTTGAACGCTATCTTGTTTAATTTTTCTAAATATAAGGGTATGTTCAACCATCCCTACCCCCCTGTTCAACCATCCCACCCATTGGGGATGGTTGAGCCAAATCTCATTTTTTGTAAAAAACTGTCTAGCCCAATAAATATTATACTCACAAAGATCTTAGTACATACCATTAGTAGCCAAATAACTGTGTTATCTAATGCCACTTAAGTGACATTACTGCATCTTTGCAATAAAAAGTGGTGCGAGTTTAAGCAAAAGGTGGTTCAACCATCCCGCACTCCCCCTATCTACTCATATTTTTCTTTCTCGATTTATTTTTGAGCAATATTTATAGGATTACATTATATTTAAAATATGTATTGTTTAGACGGTTGGTTTGCCAAAAATCCTTAATTATTAAATGAAATGAAATGTTTTATTTGCATTAAAATTTTATACTTACTTACAACTTAAATTAAACGTTTTGAGAAATCATAAAAATTTATAAGTAGTATTTTGAGATGCTACATGTTGAAACTGTTCATGGTAATATTATAAAATTGTATTGTAATATATTTTGATTTATTTATTATAAATATTTAACGTACCTACATTCGACAAAATGGTGAAATGCTTCGCCCAAAATGAGAGATTATCTAGTAAGCACCAATAATCCGCTTTACAAATAATTCGATAAGTATTTTGTACCTTTGATGAAATCTTAAGGTGATTGAACCATATACTTAATATTATGCTGTACTCTAAAAACAATAATACGAGTAGTGTTACTAATTTATGCAAAATGTGGTAGGTATATTAATAGTGATTATGTTCGCTAAAATACGTAACCAAGCAAATTCATTAAATAACCTTTGTTTGTAGGTATACTGTAGTTATTGCAAGTGACCGAAAACTGAATGATTTGGTATTATGTAGTCAAAGTGTACCTTATCGTTTCATCGTAGTACATGTACTTTTATAAATTACAAGAAATAAATCAGCACACTATAATATATCGGTTTTCGGTACCAAACACAAAAGAGAAAACACACCTACCAAAATAGTTATATATTTTCTGATGTGTTTCATTTCTACTGAACTAGGCAGAGGTAGGTTATGAAAAAAATACCAAAAACACGATGTAAATAAAGAGAATGATTCTAGTCAATGAAGTGAATTTAATTCGTATATCTATTTTACAGTGTGAATATAAATGCGTTCCCTATATAATAAGAGTGGTGCTTCAGACCATCAAACGAAAAAAATGAAAATAAACGGAGATGTTAAAACAAAAATAAAGAAAGTAGAAATTTATGAAAATGGAAAAATTTGTGCCGATCGATTTCGATGTTGGTCCAGTAGTAAAAGTTGTTCAGTTTGATGGTCTGAAGCACCCCCTTTAACGTATACGATATTTAACGTATTTAAATGTACCCTGGATATTATGAAGTTTCTTGAATTCTAAATGTTTTCATAATGTCACTTAGTTGGACCGTGTAGGTATAACCGTAGAATATTGAATTCGTCGGTTTTATTCATTTTTTTACCACAGCACTTTAAATATGAAATGCATGTACAATATGAAACTGATATTATATACTTAACTCGATAGACCTTTAATAATAAAAAATAAAAACAATACTTTGAGAAAACTAAAACACTGCTCTGTTATGTGTTACGTAGTGAAATTTAATATAATTATAATTGTATTTTTGCGACAACGTTGTACAATAATTAATTAATTTACAGCACTCAAAAAATATAAAGATCCAGAAGTAGTTTTCAAATTCGTTACAAAATAAGTAATCAAACAATTATTAATGATTTGCTTTCACTGAAACATTACAAAACTAAATATACTTAAACAGTTCTTATTTCGGTTTAGGTAAGTAAGTACTTAACTTCAAAGTCTGTAGGTATTATTATTTTCGAGCACAATCGAGTTAGCAGGCTAAAATTATCTAACTTTTCTGTTCAGTTTTTAGCATTGTGTTTATTTGTACTTTTAGATTAGATAATATATAGGTAGTACTTACGATATAATTAAGAGACGTATCGATATGATTCGACAATGCAAGAAAAGACATTAGTGAGATAGATACCTACAAAATGAACGCAAGTTTTATTAATACATCAGCATGCTAGAATATTTCAGTAGGTAAAGTAAAAACTAAGCGTTCTTTCAGAGTTATAATCTGCAAAAATTACTTGAAAGAAAAGTCAATTGAAATGCTTGATAAACAATATTCTTAAAACCTGCAGAAACAGAATAAAAGGGGATACATTTTCTTTATCACGGTCCTTCAGTAAGTGCGACGACATATTGTAGGATATTTATTTTTGATCTTAATCCATAGCAGCAATTAAGCCCAAACAGCAGAGGGCTAGCCCTCTATAGGTGTTCTTTGGATTATGCCATACTTTACATTTTATTATCATTAAGGATTGAAATAAAATAAAAGAAGTAGGTACTGCTACTTACTACAATTCATAGGTTCCTACTGTCCTGTTCATTGGGGTTCAAGCTTTAGAACTCACGACCGTTTGGGTTTTGTTATTCTTTGATAATTTCCGTACAATTTGATTTTTTTTCGTAAGTACAATAACTACCTATATTTTGATAAAATATCTCTGCGCAATTCAGTAAAAACAAATTCGGAAGTCTAAAGCAAAATAATAAAACCCGAACGGTTCCGAAGGTTGGACCTCAATAATCAGAACCTATCTACACAGTCATCTATCATTGTGTGGAGACATTTTAGCATATTGTTAACAATACCAACTTGCTGGAAATATCGGAGTATTTTAAGATAGCGTGTTTTGACTGTCTGCCTGTACTTGTTTTTGTGCTTAGTACTAAAACGACGCTTACGAAAATTTTTAAATTGCTCTTCCCCACACCCATTCTTTCTTATCTGTGCCCACAAGGAGTGCTTGATGCATGATGGTGACAAAAGGAACCATATACCTACAACGTGTTAATAAATTAACGCAAAACTAGAAAGTAGTTTGTTTAGAATCAAGAGCAGAACCGAATTATCATAGTTTCAAAATAGGTATTTTTTTCAAATTAAATAATATGTTTGCAAAATTTAAAATTTACTGATCCCGATGTCAACCCACCGAATGGGCATATTTATCCCTACTTACTACCAAAACAAGATTATTAAAATGTATCCATGAGCACGTTAGCGCTTTCATTCATTGCCGAAATGATAACAAATCATTTTTGCCTCAAAACAATGCGAATAACTTTAAATTTTAAGTATCAAAATAATGAAATTATTGTTTCAATTTAATTATTTTGTTATAAATCAGTTGGGAGTACGAGGTTTTGCGCTTATTCATTACCGTACGTTACGTTGTAGACAATCCCTATGCCAGCTTCCTGGAACCATCATGGACCAAATAACAACCCATGCTATGCCAACTTCCTGGGAACCATCTTCTTCTATAATGTCGATGGCATGTGATTGTACACATCCCTTTTTTTTGTTTACTAAAAAATGTTTACGGGTCTTCTTATTCAGATAATGAAACTATACAACTTTCCCTAAGGAACATGGGTCAAAAAAACGTTTTTTTTTATCATTGACGTTAATAAGATATTATCTATAGATGCCTCCCATAGAAAAGTGCGAATCAGCCGATCATAGATATTTTCATAATCATAATCATAATCATAATCATTTTATTGTGAATCATAGGTAAAATTTACAGATGTTACACAGGGTGTAAATTACATTACAGTTTCGCTATGTCCTGCCGCATGGGCGCACAATAATTATTCCTAGCATGCATGAAAAACAATATCGGCACATACAAGATATTTACAAGGGATACATTTAAAATAAAAAATAAAAAGACAATTAGCAACAAAACATGGCACAGCACTACAGTTTACCAATGGAATCGTCAGCAAAAACAAAAAAAATTTTGTTTAAGGTTCAAAATTTTTTATTATTTTTCTTTCCATTTTTCTTGGGGAAAGTTGTTTAGTTTCATTAACTTAACACCCTTAACATTTTAACTTAATTAAAAGATAGTGTAGGTATATTGTTCTACAGCCTGACTAGAAAAATAAAAACCTCGCCATGCAAAATCATAGGAACAAATTTTTGTACTTGAAACATTGTTATTAAATGCTATAGTGGATTGTATATATCGAATGCTAGAGTCGTTTTTTTCTGACTAGGCTTAGGTACTTTTTTTTCTGAGCTCCATTTGCATTCAAATAAAAGGAACAATTTTCTTTAGATGTTTGTTCTATTTCTGTTAGTTTCGTTTCTTTCCTTAAAAACATATAAAAAAACTCTCATAAGACCCTTACCATCGCACGCCACTATACCGTTTCCGTAGTATCCGTCCGTCATTTTTTAACTACCTCTACTTAGCTACTTCAGCAAAATAAACCTAACTTTGTGTGACACGCCTTATGTTATGTTACTTATATTTATGATTATGATACTGTTATGAGAATAATAAGTTTTAGTTAAAGTGCTCACTAGTCTCTTTGTATATATCTTTCAATTTGTACAGTCTACTAGTCTCCATCAGATAGGTCATAGCAAATAGTTGGGTGTTCAAATATTTCTGAAAAGTGTTAATTTTCAATAAATTCTTTAAGTGCCTATAGTTAATCAATCAATCGACTCCACCCACTACTGGGCATAGGCTTCCCTTTTATTGCGCCATTCCTCACGGTCCTGTGCTAATCTGATCCTATGCGAACCGGCACCCACACAATGTCATCGGACCAAACGTGCTGGTCTGAATGAACTCTTGACCTCTCTGTCACAGTATAAGAAAGAGTATCTATTACTACAAACTATGTTACTGCTTTGGTCCACCGGCCGACTTCCCGTCTAGCCAAGTTACCTAACAGTTAATATTATCTAAACAAGAAAAACTGTAAAAGATCTGGTTTTCAGATATTAATGGTACAATTTACTGTTATGAATTTATTAAAAATTTATACTGATCAGAAATATGAACACCTTTCCTACATTAATCTATCTGATGGCGTCTTTACTTGTATCTACCTGTTTTCCTAACTTATATCCTGATTAAAACGCTTTAATGACAGCAATTTACTGTTCACGTGCCTTTATTTCCATTTCGCGAATGCATTCGTAGGCGAATGCTAAGTTTACTTAGGTGTTCAACTTTGTTAGTATGACAATGTCGAATTTGAAATTTTGCAGTAAGGCATAAAATTTAAAAGAGCACTTATAATTATAACATACTTATTGCGTCGTAGCTTAATAGCTCGTTTATTTTGTAAAACGAAAAATAAAGTAGATATTCAAACGTTTCCAGAATTTTTGCAGTGAGTGTTTAAATTTTTTTTATCTAAAATAATCAAATTAAATCGTAGTCATATTTTCGTGTCATTTCGCTTTACATAGAGCGTGCCTTTAGCATCTCATTTCACAAAATATATTGTTCATTTGTTGTTCATTGATAAACTTTCATGTCTTTCAAATAAATTATCCGTCGTTTTTGTTAAGTTTGTACCTAATTGTGATTCAGGCTAGACTTCTTTTTTTCAAGTTATACCTACTTTCCTTTGGCGTGTTAGAAGAAACAAATGTGAGTGTAAGTATTTTCGTATTTTCAGATTTTTCAGCATGCGACTGAAGGAGCTTCCTCCGATGTAACACGCCATAGTAGTTCGTTTTTAATGAGATTTTATCTATTCTCGTCAAACAAGTATAATTTCTTACGTGCGTACATAAACACCAATAAATACACACACTCTTTTTTTGCAGTAAACACAAATGTTCATAAAGCAATTATGTAGTTATAGACGAATAAGTAAGAATGTAATTTTCTATAAAATTTATGATAAATCCGTCATGTAAGTAAATAGTAGATGAAAGCTAAAACCTATTTTTAAGAGAGACAATTTGTAACATTGTAAGCTAGTAGATTCATGAACGATATTCGCTAAACTATTATAATACTGTTATATTTTATTGTACCTACACAGATATCAGGCAAAGAAATAAGTGGTTTTGTATAGGAATGTAGACGTACCTTCACCTACCCACTTATTTGGGTAGTTTTGCCACAATTGCCTATTAAGAGTGCGCAGCACTATGTACACTGATTTATTTAAGAAATTATTTATTAATTGCAATTACACGTTCATATTTTGTACTTATATAGTTAGAATTTATTATAATAATAATTAATTAATTAATAAACACCGACACGCATCGCCTTTGTAAATAAAATGTGAGTGCGATGGCTGGCCGTCATGTTTGAATTGTGGCATTGTAAATACTTTTATCGTAAAATTTATGAATTACAATTTTCATCAAATAAAACACAAATTTGATCCGAGTCTCAGATTATTTACCATACACCACTGCGACGGATCAACCAACCCCCGTCCGAATATTTGTATAGAACAGTGATTAAAGGGAATTTTTTCAATGTTTTTAAATCCCATAAATGATTGTCACCCGAACCAAAAACTGGATACGTGCTTGACTCTATGTTCATGAACATATCTTATAATGGATAGCGGCCCGTCCCGGCTTCGCACGGGTGGACATCTAATCTTTTCTAGCAATAAATATAGCCTGTGTTACTCAGGGTGAATGCAGCTTTCTAATGATGAAATAATTTTTGAAATCGGCACAGTAGTTTTTGAGTTTATTCATTACAAACATACACACACACAAAAATATAAACCTTTCCTCTTTATAATATTATTAGTATAGAATATAGATAGGGTGATCTGTCGCCCACTGTAACCTAAGATAATCATAACGATAAGTGTAGTTAGGTCTCCAGCGATCGATTTTTTGAAAATATTCTACAAAAAACTGTCCCTTTAATCTAAACACGCCTGGCGGGCGGCAGAGTCTACCTACTATTTACTTTTTTCATAATGATCACGTAGGGTGGTACCAACATACAATGACATAAGCCTACATACACAAAGCTTTGTACGTAAATAAACAAAGCTTTGTGTATGTATCTACCAGCAGAGAAAATTATTTTGTTAAAAGTCGTTAAGAAAATTTATATGCAATAATAATAAAGTAATAAAAATTTATATTTTACTCACCTCCTTCCCGCTTCAAAGACACCGATTCCATAAATAAATATCACGATATACAGGGTGTTAAGATAAACAGTTGCACTACAGTAAAACGAGGTGACTTTGATTAGTTTTAATTTAAAATTCAAATGGATGTATATTTCATAATTTTGGTTTTAAAAATTAGAAAATATAGTAGTGACGACTAGCCTTACAGATTAATTATTTTGAATAAAACAAAATTATCTATGTTTAATTTCGGAGAAAAAAACAAAATCCAGCTTAGCGAAGTTAGGTACATTGAAGATATTTAGTTTTACTTTGATACCAGTCGATTTTTTCATTGTTTTCGAAAGTCACAGGAAAGGAAGCTTTTTTCAGCGAATCAAACTTTATAAAACTACTAGCTTCTGCCCGCGACTTCGTCCGCGTGGAGTTTGGAAAACCCCAAATATCTTATGTTACTTCTAATACCTCCAAGAATATGTGTACAAAGTTTCATGATGATTGGTTAAGTAGTTTTCGCGTGAAAGCCTAACAAACAAACTTACATTCACATCCTACTTCCTACTTAATATTATAATCGCGAAAGTTTGTAAGTATGGATGGATGTTTGTTATTCTTTCACGTAACAACTACTGAATGGATTTTAATGAAACTTTACAATAATATAGCTTGTACATCAGAATAACGCATAGGCTACAATTTATAATCCTGCGCAGACGAATTACTAGGGATCGACGATTAGTAGGGATTTTAACCACTTTGGTAAAAAATGGACGAACTGTTAATAATGCCAACCCAAAAAAAACGGTTGCGTTCTATTTTCGCAGAGAAAGAAGAACACACTGAGAGAAAAACTTATCCAGAAATTAAAAAACCGTTTTGTTACTGGCGTAAAAACTAATTTATAGTTATGAATACTAAAGTTCTGCTGTCATTACTGGCACAAGCAGTTTTTTACAATAGTTTAGTATTATTAAAATGTAATCCCTACAAACTAGTTTTAGTAAAGTAAAATATTACATAATAAAGTAATTCTTGCATAAATAGTGTAAGTTTCACTTTACTTTAGTTATTTCCAAAATCATATTAGCTATGATTAGTAATCACAATTGTAATTTTGAATAGACAGTTTTAATAAAAGTAGAGAAACAAAAGGCATAGTTAATTCTGCAACTGCTTTGTTTTTGCTATAAATAACGTCGTGTTAATTAAAACACTCGTTTGTAATAACAAGTGTTTACCTGTTATTTCGATTAACAATTTTATATTAATTTTGACCAACCTCCTTTGTAATTCCTAGTGTTCCCATAGTTCTTTTTATGACGCTTGTCTTTTATAACCAGCTTATGATTAGTTATATTTACTACAAACATTTCATCGTAATAACTGCATGGAATTTTGTCATTTCTAGTTTCTCCTTTCTTCTTTCAATAAGCCATTTTTGTGATTTTAAACAAACTAATTTTGAATTTAATACCAGTTTGGTAATATTTAAAACTTTTTGTGATTGCTGACTTTCTGAATTGCCATATTAATTTCATTTCGTTTTCACCTCCCGGCCGGATTAGACGAATCGTTATCATCTCTAACGTGATCATAACAGTAACAGTGAAGTGAAGAGTTTAATTTTATTAAATTAAGTGTCCTAAATTTGGAATCGTTGACTGTCTTGAACTAAATATTAAAAAATTATGTAATAAGATGATGGCAACTAAAGTTTCCAGCCAGATGAATCTGGAAACGGACATGGATCAGCTCACTAGCGATTTACTGACAAACTTGGGACTAAATTTTTATGTCAGAGCTTTTTGTGGTAAGTAAAGTGTGTGTATTTATTCATTTATAGTGTGATAGGTAGGTACGTACTAATGTAACTTTATAGGCAAGATCAAGGAAGGAAAAGATCTATGTTATCTCTTACTAACCATATCATTTCTGCCAAAAGTGCATAAGTAAATATAAATATTTATATGTCCTTCATGTCATATCTATTTTCTTCTCAACCTGACATGAATGTTTAAAAAATTCACTTGACCGCCCTTTCATATTTATTAATGATTGCAGAAGGCAAGGAAGATGCTGGGATACTAAGGCTTCTATCAGATGATGAGACATCCAAGCTTATACCAGTACCTGGAGACAAGGCTAGATTTAAAGTTAACCTAGCCAATTGGAAGCAACCAATCGACAATTTAAATAACGTAGACCCCTGGACTTAACACCAAATGTGAGTTCTTTCCCATATATTCCCTAAATAGAATAGATTTTTATGATCAATGTGTTTTTAATTATCTATCTGAGATTACTAGTAAGAGCGTCCATTTTAGGCGTTACTTTGTTCGTATTGATCCTGAATACTTAGTACCTAGCTGTAGGTTGGCATACCTACATTTTTTGGAGTTGGATGCCATCTTTGGCTATACTGATCTAGTAACTGCCAGACATCATGATCAGTATCAATATCTAGATTAAAATATAATGTATTTATTTAATCGTTATTTTTTTCAGAACCCGCGGCGCCTGATGCTTTAAATAACGCCAGTCTGCCACAACTACCGTACTGGACTTTCAGCGTGCCGTTAAAGGAAAAAAAGAAATCGCTGTGGCTTTTAAATTATGTAGGTACTTAGATAGTAATCTGTTGTAAAAACTGAAATGAAAATAAACTACATTAACTATTATTTTAAGTTTCATTTGAACACAATTACCTATACCTTATAATTTAGTGGAGTTGTTATAACAAATCGTTTTACTAGGTATCACATCTTTCTCCTGTATTCTTTATTCTGTATTTCTTTACAGCATATACATAATAATATGTATATACACTTTTATACGAGGTGTTTTTCAGTAGCTAGGAAAGAACGCAATAACCTGAATACTGATACGTTCTTGCTAGCAACTGAAAAAGTACTGTAGAAACATGTACATGTTATAGTACAAGGTGTAACAAAACACCCTAGTAATACTTAAGGGGGTGCTTTAGACCATTAAACTGAACAACTTTCACTATGGACCCAACTTTGAAATCGAAAAAAAAGTTGGCTCCTTAGTAAAAGTTGTTCATTTTGATGGTCTGAAGCACCCCCTTAAGTATTACTAGGGTGTTTTGTTACACCCTGTATAATATTGTAAAGAATACAGGGGAAAGTTGTGATATCTAGTATAACGATTTGTTGTAACAATGCTACAATCTTGTAAAAATTACTCATTGTTTAGTAATATCAAGTAGGAACTCATTAGAAATTGTAAAAGTACAAGCTAGAAATTAGACTGCATTTTCTAAAAAACACTAAATTGTTTAGTAAGAACAAGCACTATGTTTCGTAATTATAAAATGCAAACTAGTATTTACAAAATGTTCAATTGCATTTAAATAATCGTTTAGTAAAATCAAGTAAGACATCGTAGATATCGTAAAGTAGTTTCTAAAATTCAGTTTAATGACAACTAGTAAGTGCTATCGTTTTATTTGTAGATAATGAACGACTCCATGTTTCTACAAAACGGTTTGTATATTCTGTAAAGTAAAATTTGGAGGATTACTGTTTCATTTTAGAAATTACAAAACACTTTGTCTTAACTGTGACGTCATAATGACGTCATCGTTTTGAGGATTAGTATTGTGCGTTAAAAATTACTAAACGCTCACTATACTAATTACTAAATACAATAACTAAAAACGACTCTTTCATATTACAAAACTTTTGTTGTCGTGGGATCTGCAAATATTTATTTAATAATTAGTGAATTTTTGTAATAACAAATGAAGTTTTCTCTCAGTGCATTCATTCTGGGCCATAGACGAAGAATTTTTCGCTTATGCTGGTTCTGCGAAAAGTTTTTAATCTAAGTTCTGAGCATTTTCTGAAAGTGCCGGCCAACGAAAAAAAATGGTACGTTCTGTAAAGCAGGCACTAAACTCTCGCGAGAACCTCTCGGCGAGAATTCTCGGCGATAAGTTTCAAGGAAAATTACTACCGCTTATGACGCCTCGAGAACTATAAAGGGTTTCCACGCTCTCATTCTCTGCTGTTCTCGGCGAAAATGTAGTGCACGCATTAGAACTAGCTATTTGGAGCAATAGTTGATATGGCACAAAAGTTGTAGAGTTATTCTAAACAGAATTCTAAAAGTTGTAGAGTTATAAGTACAGATTCGAAGAATCGTCATTTTTCATACATTCTGAATTGTACTGGGAACATAGATATATATATTACTATATATATCTATGACTGGGAAATATATTATTATTGCCCGCGACTTCGTCTGCGTTCCCCGGATAAAAAGTACCCTATGTGTTAATCCAGGCCATGGTCTATCTGTATGCCAAATTTCATCAAAATCCGTTCAGCGGTTTTCGCGTGAAAGCGGAACAAACATCCATCCATCCATCCATACTTACAAACTTTCGCGTTTATAATATTAGTAGGATGTATGTTGTCATTTGGAGTGTGTTTGGAGTTATCATCAAAGTCGCCCTAGTTCTCAAAGTCATCTCGTTTTACCGGTAGGTAGGGTTGATTGTAATTTGAAAAGTTATAACATAAAAGAATAATAAAAAGCCATTGTACCAACAATATCCTACTATGACAAGAATCGGTGCGGACGTCGCGTCGGTCGTCGCGGGCAAATGCGGGTACGATATTTTTATATTCGGTGGTATTACCTATTTTAATCCTAATTTCTTGCGACCAATGATAAGGGAAGTCCGTTTTTAATAGTCTGTACAATGACGGAGCCCGGGTCGGTGATGGGGTGACGTAGGGTGCTCTTAGAGGGCGCCACTGAGAACTTGCTCAGCACCGCAGCTAATCCGGCCAGAGACTGCATCAGTCCCAAACGCTCACCTGTAAAGAAATAAACGTACTTATAGCGTTTTCTCACTCTATAGTGGATCTAGGAACTTGAAAATAAATATCTTAACTATTATAAAACTGTAGCAGAAGTGTTTCTGTACTGTAGGTACGTTAGAGATTTTCTATTTATTCTATACAGGGTGTAAGTAACAGCCTAACAAATACTGAAACGGTAAACTCAGACTGAAACTGAAACTGAACAACTTTCACTATGGAGCCCCTTAGGAAACGCGAAAAAAAAATCAGCTGTCCCATAGAAAACTGCTGTACCTACCCGACTAGAAT
The DNA here is from genome assembly GCA_922987775.1 of Agonopterix subpropinquella. NCBI lineage: Eukaryota > Metazoa > Arthropoda > Insecta > Lepidoptera > Depressariidae > Agonopterix > Agonopterix subpropinquella. The sequence goes on along the minus strand of OV277701.1, from coordinate 13,657,583 downwards.
GTATGGAACAGCTGATTTTTTTATCGCGTTTCGTGAGGTAGCCTCCATAGTGAAAGTTGTTCAGTTCTATGGTCTGAGTTCACCGTTTCAGTATTTGCTAGGCTGTCACTTACACCCTGTATTGTGTCCCACTGCTGGACAAAGGCCTCCCCTCTTCTCGATCTGGAACGAGCACTCGGGCCAACCGTTCAGGAAGGTGTACAAATCATCACTCCACCTTCTCTTGGGTCTTCCTCGACGTCGGCAACCATCTTGTGGAACCCATTCCGTGGCCATCTTGGTCAAGGGCGGATCCAGGATTTCATATTGGGGGGGGGCCTCGGCCGACTCAGGCCACGTATTAAGATATAAAAAACTTAAGTTACAGACACAGACCCGAGACGTCTTGTATACATACATAGAAAACTAAAACAATCAGCCTCGGATCTACGAATTTTCAGAGGCGGGGTAAAAACATAAGATTGGCGCCGGGCCCGGGCCCGGGCTCGACAAGAATGTAGCAATAATTTTTTCTTAGGGAGGTCCAGTTTGACTGGTTGCAATAAAACGTTTAACATAGAGCGAGCGAAGCGAGCTCGAGATTTTACTGCAATAGTGCAATATGATTAGGTTGAGTCAGAAATTCACAATATGATCGAATTCTGTGATAGGTAATTTCAATACAACAAAAAAACCAAGAGCGAGCGAAGCGAGCTCGATATTTGACTGAAATATAATGAGATGACTGTAATAAGATCTAAAACCAAGAGTGAGCGAAGCGAGCTCGAGATTTTACTGCAATATGATTAGGTCGAGTCAGAAATTCACAAAATGATCGAATTCTGCGATAGGTAATTTCAATACAACAAAAAAACCAAGAGCGAGCGAAGCGAGCTCGATATTTGACTGAAATATAATGAGATGACTGTAATAAGATCTAAAACCAAGAGCGAGCGAAGCGAGCTCGATATTTGACTGAAATATAATGAGATGACTGTAATAAGATCTAAAACCAAGAGCGAGCGAAGCGAGCTCGAGATTTCACTGCAATATAATGGGATGACTGCAATACGATCTTAAACCAAGAGCGGGCGAAACAAGCTCAGATTTCGTCACTGCAATATAATGAGATGACTGCAATGAGATCTAAAACCAAGAGCGAGCGAAGCGAGCTCGAGATTTTACTGCAATATGATTAGGTCGAGTCAGAAATTCGCAATATGATCGAATTCTGCGATAGAATGAAGAATATGTTGTATTGAAATTACTTCAATACAACAAAAAAACCAAGAGCGAGCGAAGCGAGCTCGATATTTCACTGAAATATAATGAGATGACTGCAATACGATCTAAAAGCAAGAGCGAGCGAAGCGAGCTCGAGATTTCACTGCAATATAATGAGATGACTGCAATACGATCTAAAACCAAGAGCGAGCGAAGCGAGCTCGAGATTTTACTGCAATATAATGGGATGACTGCAATACGATCTTAAACCAAGAGCGAGCGAAACAAGCTCAAGATTTCGTCACTGCAATATAATGAGATGTCTGAAATCAGGAGCGAGCGAAGCGAGCACGAGATTTCACTGAAATATAATAAGATGACTGCAATACGATCTAAAATCAAGAGCGAGCGAAGCGACTTCGAGATTTCACTGCAATATAATGAGATGACTGCAATACGATCTAAAACCAAGAGCGAGCGAAGCGAGCTCGAGATTTCACTGCAATATAATGAGATGACTGCAATATGATTAGGTCGAGTCAGAAATTCGCAATATGATCGAACTCTGCGATAGGTAATTTCAATACAACAAAAAAACCAAGAGAGAGCGAAGCGAGCTCGATATTTCACTGAAATAAAATGAGATGACTGCAATAAGATTTAAAACCAAGAGCGAGCGAAGCGAGCTCCAGATTTCACTGCAATATAATGGGATGACTTAAACCAAGAGCGAGCGAAACAAGCTCAAGATTTCGTCACTGCAATATAATGAGATGTCTGAAATCAGGAGCGAGCGAAGCGAGCACGAGATTTTTTTGCAAAATTCTCAAATAATTAATACAGAGACATAATTTTCTCCGCTCTACGAATTGGTTATGGACAGAGCTCAATCAATCTATGCCCTAGTAAAGTGCCGTCAATACTCAGCCTCGAAATACAATGCAATCCGCAGAGGTCCGTGGGGGGGGCCATGGCCCCCTGGCCCCCCCCCCTGGATCCGCCCTTGATCTTGGTCCACCTCTCGTGATACATACGGCAGATATGTCCCGCTCATTTTCACTTCAGCATGGGTAGCATGCCACCGTGATACAGCGCTATCACACCTTCGCTCTCTTTCTATTTGCGCACGAACGAACGAGATAAAAGACGTGATACAACCGTATCACGTGTAGCATGCTACGGCTTCTGCTGAGCTGTTTTAGGCCTACGTCCACTAAACCCATAGACAAATTACACGCTCCCCTAGGGCTAAACAAGTTTTGGAGCGAATCTGTGTTTCGTACCCGATCTGCGGGGCTAGTACGCCAACCCGCGATAGCTTGATATAGCGCTATCACGCTTCCTTTCTCTTTCTATTTGCGCGCGAACGAACGAGATAAAAGACTAAATTTGCCTGAATTTGGCAGATGAATGTGTTAAATGTTGCTATCGCGGGTTGGCGTACTAGCCCCGCAGCAATGCAATTCTTGCGCAAACATCGTGGTACATACATAGATTTACATATTACGCTAGTAATATATATGTCTTTGGGTACATATTATTAATCGTTTGTGGCGAGCATACATCTACAGTCTACACTGATATATCTAAACTATTATAAAACTGTAACAGAAGTGTGTCTGTACATTGAAGATATTTACAAAAAAAAATTACGATATGATTTTTAGATGTCCCTGATTCCAAATCACAAATTTTTGGATTTTTTTGTCTGTCTGTTTGTGTGTTTGTTTGTTTGTTTGTTTGGGTGCTTGTTTTTTCGAGTATCACGCAAAAACTACTGATTTTAATGAAACTTTTTTTGTTTGATAGCTTATCATGTAAGTATGAAAAAGTCACACTATTGCTGTTTCATGTGCGGCCCATAAACATATTATACTTCCGAGTAGACCGAGGAACTCCTCAATATCGCATCACCGAAATCGAAATGTCAATATGTGCGTAATTGATACGTGTGTGAGTTCTAGTGATGTGACATTGACGTCTTCGCGATTATCGATATCAAAATCATCGATATCAGATTATCGACTACTTAGTAGTCGATGTGATTTTGATACCGATAATCGCGAATACGTCAATGTTACATCACTAATTTATAGTAGTCACTACTAATTTTATATTTTTATATTACGAAGTCTAAATCGGCTAGGCTTACAATCCATCTACCTACACTGTTATAAAACTGTTACTTAGGTCATAGGCCAATGGTCGACGAATATTTTCTATGGAAAACGCGATTGCCCAGCCCCACGAAAAGTGCGCGCTTCACGTGCGTGTGCCGTTTTTTCGATTTAAAAGATTCTACCGAGTAGACCAAGCCCTGTACCCGCACTTTCGATGTTCGCTATATCGCCACTGTTTCGGTCCGCGCTTCATTGTAATAGAGTTGAATTTGGAATGAAAATGTTCACGCAATTGCGAAGTTCGAATGTGCGGGTAGAGGCTCAAGTTACTCCTCATTATCACATCACTGAAATCGAAATGTCAATATGTGCGAAATTGATATGATGATACATTATGATGGCATCTTATTTTGGGCATGTAACGTCACTTTGACAGCACTAAAGTCAGCTGTTGGTTTACTGTCTCTTTTCTTAATCTTATTTTAGAAAGTGACAGGAATAAATTTAGTTAAGTCGTGGCACAGTCCGAATCGGTACCATTAGGTACCTACTGTAGGTAGATACTATATGTTAAACCGATTTTGTAAACGAGCAATGCAAACGCATTAAAATTACGTCAACACCGTCTTACCGATACAAGCTCTTGGCCCTTCTCCGAATGGCAAGTAAACGTATTTCTCTATGTTCCTCGCATTCTCCGCGCTGAACCTTTCTGGCTTGAACTTTTCTGGCTCAGGGAAGTACTGTTCGTCGTTCTGCAGCGCATGAACCGGGATATAGATGGATACGCCTTCATCTATGGTAACGTTTGTGTCTGGTATAGTGTATTTCAGCACATCTTCTTGTAAGGAACCCTAAAGATGGGAACATTCGCATGCTCTCTCTGTAACAAAATATGTAACAATTTGTACCTATATGGCCACTCTATATGGCTAGATATTAAGGCCTACCACAAGTACCACATACATCCAATAAACCTGAATCACCTGAATAAACCTGATTCAGAATTCAGTGTTGCCTTCTTTGGTTACAAAAAGTACTAGAGTGGTGTTTAAAAAATGCCTAAAATAATAAAAATGTATGAAATGCCAAATAAAAGCCTGCCTCGGGAGGCGCGGGGGAAGGTCAGCTATTCAATAAATATCATGTACCTAAGTATTATAAATTGTTTGTTTCGTTGTAAAAAATACCTAAAAATGCAATTGGCATTTCATACATTTTCATTTTAGGCATTTTTTTAACAGCACTCTAGTATTTTTTGTAACCAAAGAAGGCAACACTGAAAGTTCTGCAGTTCTGTTTTTTTGACACTGAATTCCTAATCAGGTTTATTCCGGATATACGGAATTGCAATCACGAATCCTGAATCAGGATTACGATTTCGTATGAATTTTCCCCCTCCACAATTGCGTTCGGAATTGCGCAGCTGTCAAATCCAATACAAAATCACAATCCTGATTCGGAATTCCGTATGTATGTGGCGGGCGGACCATATGGAACTGCATCTAGCAACTTGTTCGTACAGTGAGCATGAAAAAGAGATGAGCAACTCAGACATCTTCAAGTAGGTACACACGGCGACACATCAAGCTACCCAAAACCAAAATAAGCTGGCCGCGCGTCGGCAAAGTAATGTATAACGTCGCGCGGCCAGCTTATTTTGGTTTTGGGTAACTTGATGTGTCGCCGTGTGTACAAGTAGCAAATAAATCTACACATTAAAATGATTTTACCGTACCTAAAACATCGAAGTATACAAACAAAGTAGGTATTCATACTTATAACTCCAATGAGCATCTTATACCTACGCGTCAACATATTAATAACCCAACTTACAAGTTAGACTTATAAAATTGAATGTATAAGGTCTAAACTCTTATATTAGTTGTTTTAAAAGAGCATGCATTATGTCAATGTACGTTATAAAGGCACATTATTAGAATATTTAGCTAATATTACCTTTATTCTTATAATTTCGCTGGGTAAACGCTAATAAATCCGATTAATATGGCTACAATAAGGGTTCAAAATGTTGTCTTCTTATAGAAGCTAGTTACATTGCTTTTTAGCCGTATAATATTCAATGCCATATAAAGGTTTTTTATAAGGCTAATTATTCTTTTAAAAGTAGTGCACAAGGTCACTATGATGCTTTTGAACTTTTTTTTTTATTTTTTCTCGTTGTTGGCTCCATAGTGAAAGTTGTTCAGTTTGATGGTCTGAAGCACCCCCTTAAGTATTACTAGGGTGTATTGTTACACCCTGTAGAAGCATTTTATAAGATATCTATCAGCAAACTAATAACTGCATTTTATATGGTCTTTACAAGAATGAAAGCAATTCATATTCACTTATATAGTAATTATAAAGGCACTTTTCTCTATACGGTTATATTAAAATGCTTTACATAACTAGATAGCCATTTTGAAACTGCAGCCGATGTCAATCGATCATGTCATTAGTTTTCACTCTTATAGACTCCTTGTAGACGATGTAAGAATTGCTTTTGCTCTCATAATAGCATTGTTTAAAACATGACTAAATAATTAACCACATTTGTAGCACAAAACAGCTTAAATTCAAGGGCGCATTGATAACACAACACAACAAACTGCGTACCACATTTCATCATGTATTTGAATTCCCACGCAGTTTATACTATATACAATCCAGGGTTCGCCGATATATATCAGCGGATATATATCATGATATATATCTCGATATATATCAATTGATTTTTTCCTGTCTTCTGAATTAAAAATTTTGGAGATTAATGTTTCCCTTGCAACACGTAGCGAAAAACTACAATTCAGAATAATTTAGATTGTTTCCCAAAATGGCAACCTCATTTAAAGTTGGGGAAATACCCTTTAACATACCAGTACGGCTAGCTTTTTATTGAAATTCAAACCTTAAATTCATATCGCTTAATGTTTATTTTACAAGGTAATAAAAAATGGGAATTCCCTGGTGCTCCGACTTTTTTATGTTTACAAATTATGGTTAAATTCCCTTTTAGGGGTCACGATTAAAATTAGTTGATTTATCTCACAAACAAATGAAGATTATAATAATGATAGCTACCTGTTTTTTTAAGTGTTCATTAAAAAATTCTTTTTCAAATTGTTACTTTTTTTAAATAAAAAATGTGGTAATTTGACACTTACATTATTTTACAAATTTCTTTCACATTTTTAAGTGTTTAATACCCTTACAGAATGAAATTAGCTTCTTTTTCTTAGCCTGGATATAAATCCGATATATATCGGATATACAGGGTGTTAGGCGCATCGTGTGCCAAATCGAATGGGATGATTGGAGGGGTCTTTAGGTACCTCAGAAAAAAAAATAAAAAATCCTGGCCCAAAGATTTTTTTTTAACTGACTTTCAATGGTTTTGGGTGAAAATTGCCAAAAATCTACATTCAAATTTTTTTTTAAAAAAACCTGTTGGGTATAACTAACTTTTTTTGTTAAACCTTTAATCTGTGATAGTGTGCGCTTCTATCGAACCCAAAATTACTCGCCAGTGACATCTACTTTTTTTTTTACAGCCCCCCAAAGTTTTTTTTTTACGTTAAAATAAATGTGATAGTCAACTTTCGATCTCAATAAAAAAAAAACTAAAAGTGATCATGCTCTTCCAATTTTTTCAAAACATCTCTGGACTGTCCCCATTCTAATGGTATGCAATACGTTATGAAATAAAATGAGTAACATCGCAATTTTTTTTTTTCTGTAATAAGTCGCAATTTTCTAATATTCAATAGGTGACGTAAAAACTAGTATTTCCGGTAATTACACTCACAGTCAGGTAAAAAAATTAAATTTTGAAGGGTTTACTTGAAGTAACCGCCTCCCGTTCTTTGTTTGATACAGGTAAAATTTGCTTTCTCACTCTAACGTAGTGAAATCTATCTTGTATCCCTTTCTCCCGGGGGCTGTTTTTTTGAATAGACCCAGGGGGATTTGTAATACTCATTACTCAGTCAGTATTACAAATCCCCCTGGGTCTATTCAAAAAAACAGCCCCCGGGAGAAAGGGATACAAGATAGATTTCACTACGTTAGAGTGAGAAAGCAAATTTTACCTGTATCAAACAAAGAACGGGAGGCGGTTACTTCAAGTAAACCCTTCAAAATTTAATTTTTTTACCTGACTGTGAGTGTAATTACCGGAAATACTAGTTTTTACGTCACCTATTGAATATTAGAAAATTGCGAATTATTACAGAAAAAAAAAAATTTGCGATGTTACTCATTTTATTTCATAACGTATTGCATACCATTAGAATGGGGACAGTCCAGAGATGTTTTGAAAAAATTGGAAGAGCATGATCACTTTTAGTTTTTTTTTTATTGAGATCGAAAGTTGACTATCACATTTATTTTAACGTAAAAAAAAAACTTTGGGGGGCTGTAAAAAAAAAAGTAGATGTCACTGGCGAGTAATTTTGGGTTCGATAGAAGCGCACACTATCACAGATTAAAGGTTTAACAAAAAAAGTTAGTTATACCCAACAGGTTTTTTTTAAAAAAAATTTGAATGTAGATTTTTGGCAATTTTCACCCAAAACCATTGAAAGTCAGTTAAAAAAAAATCTTTGGGCCAGGATTTTTTATTTTTTTTTCTGAGGTACCTAAAGACCCCTCCAATCATCCCATTCGATTTGGCACACGATACGCCTAACACCCTGTATATAAAAAAATCGGATTTTTGATATTATTATAAAAATCGGATTTTTTCGAACCCCGATACAATCACATATTCAGGTAAACTTCATAAAATAAATAAATATTAATAACTTACAGTTTGCTTTTCATTAAAATGGTTGAATATGTTTTAACGCTTTCTATATGTTTCTTATAAATATATTGACTTTTTAAGAGCTTTTTTTCTTGCAATTATAAGTTTAACTCCCTTGTTGCTTGCCATAATAAAGCACGTATAAGAAAAAAAAAGCGAACAATAAAGCAACTATAAGGGGGGTATAAGTTTATTGTTCTTATAATTTGTGCCCAAACGCACCCTTATTAGCGATAATACGGCTGTTATAAGAATATTATTTTTGGCAATATAAGCCACTATAAGAGGAATTTTTGTTAGTTGGGAAGTAGTCCTATACGGTAAATTTTTCCTACAGTCCATATCCATAGGTTAAAAACATGGGTTCAAAATTAATTTTGAAAAACAAGATTATTTACTTATGATTTTAATAACTAACAACTTATGATTTTGACGCGTATTTTAGGATGCTCATAATCATACGTATTTGAACACGTAGCTTGTATCACTGTAGGTATATGGTAATTTATTGAACGTGTAGATTTATTTCTGTATCTTTATGTCTCATGTCCTTTTGATGTTGACTGTACAAAAAATGCAGCAGTCTATAGTTAGGTATAACTAGTATGACTTAAATATATTATAGATCACTCACCTAAAGACCATATCCAAGTATTTCATCTCTTTAACAGCGTCATAAGACAGCTTCCCGCCATGCCTATTTTGAACTTTGTCAATCTCTTCTTGACATTTCTTCTGCTGTTCCGGGTGGAATGCTAACTGGTGAAGCGTGTAACTGGTAGCAGACGATGATGTCTCAAAACCAGCAGCGTAGAAAACAAACACTTCAGCAGTCATCAACAAATCATCAAGTTCCAGTTCTACTATTTTGGGTGTTCCATCGTCATTCCTTTTTTCGATTGACTCCCCGACTATAGTACCCTTGTTTTTCAGCTCCAAAAGAAGATCAATAAAGTCGTTGCGCCCTGATGGTTTGTAATTTCGTTGCTTCATTATTCCTGTTACAAGTTCAAAGGTTTTGTCTTCGACCTCTGGTGCAATAATGTGTAAATTTTTGAAAGCTTCTGGCCATCTCTTTTAGTTATTGTAAAAATACGTTTTCCGAGTTTACGAAATGTTGATTCCTCGTCATTCAGAGTGTCAGCGTCTAACCCGAAGCCGCAAGCGCCGATGAAGTCAGTCGTGTATCTAGCCATCAGTTCTCGGATGTCCACTTCAGTGTTGTTCTCTGCAGCGACTGCGGCAATCGTTTGTAACTTCTCAGCTCTCTCCACAATAAGGGGGAACATGGCCTTCAGTTTTCCGCTGGTGAACGCTGGGGTAATTCTCTGCCTCAACAATTTCCAGGTGTCGCCATCAACAGTGAATAAGTTTTTACCTAAAGGCTCGATCACGGTCTTGTGGGGATTAAACCCTCTTGGGTGGAAGTGGTAAAAATCTGTCGCTAAAACATGCTTAATTAGTTCAGGATCTCTGAGCATGAGTCCTATCCGATCTCCTACGAAAATACCGAGGAACTTATCTTTAGTATATTTGAAGTAGTATTCGTAGAGTTGGTCACTGAAGCAAATCCGCTGAGTGAACACACGGAAGAAGGAACCGAAGTATGGGATGGGCTTTACATAAGTTACTCCTCTCTTTTTCCAATAATCGTGACCCTTGACACCATACAAGTAGAGAAGTATCACTAATACGACGCCGAATACAATTAGAAACATCTTGCGAGTATTTTTATCTGATATAATTATTACTTATTTACCAAAAGGATTATAATTGGGTATAACGTACACCGTACACTATTTACCTATCAGTAGGAGATATGATTACTTATTGTTTATACTTAGTGGACGAACGCGTATTTATACGTTTGTTATTTCTTGTTTACTAATTACTAATGTCATTGTTTGTTATAGGTACAAGATTAAATACTGCTTTGTCATCGTGATTTTTAGGGTTCCGTACCCAAAGGGTGAAAACGGGAGCCTATTACTAAGCCTACGTTGTCCGTCCGTCCGTCCGTCCGTCCGTCCGTCTGTCCTACCTATTTAGGGCTGTAACTTTTTAACAGTAATAGCTAGATAGTTGAAATTCTCTCAGATTATGCGTTATTGCGGCGGATTTGTTAACAAATAATAAAAATGGCAGAAAGTTAAAAATTAAGGGGGGTTTTCAACAAGAAACTAGTTTTTATCAACGTTTTTTCTTCACGCTCTATAGTAAAAACGGTAATACATACAAGCGTCAAACTTAGTGTGATTATAGAGCAAACTCTACAGAATAACAACACATACTAAAAACCGGCCAAGTGTGAGTCGGTCTCGCGCTAAAGGTCCCGGACAAAAAGTTTTTTTTCTAAGTTAATAATTTTGTGTTCTGAGGTGGTGTGGTACGGAGCCCGACTCGCACTTGACCGGTTTTGTTTCATTTTGTCGTTATGGTCTAGGAGACGATGAACTTTTAACTATAATATTCATGTTTAATTGATGGCCGCGCAAAAAAAGAAATAACTGGCCAAGTGCGTGTCGGACCACGAGCACGATTGGGTTCCGTAGTTGCCCGTCACAATATAATATGGACTTAAAAGGAGGCTATATAATCAGTGCCGGATTAACCATATAGGCAACGTAGGCACGTGCCTACGGGCCCACCACCGCGAAGGGGCCCCGCGGCTCGTGAGAAAAAAAAATCGTTTTGTATTTGAGTTGAATAAAAAATTAAGAAAAGATTTAAAAAAAAAAATCATTTTCATAAAGTTTCCTTTAATGATACCCCACATGATAATTTTAGAATAAAAAACATTTGACTCCTAAGCTCAATTATAATATACATCTTTTTTTGACTGCACTCTTCTAATTGGGCCCTTAATTGATATAAAAAACGAAGTTTCAGCTTCTTATAATATAAGACTTTTGTATATTATATAAAAATCTCTTTATCTCCAAGATAAACGAGTTTACGAGTGTTACAGACAGATGGACGGGCAGACATCGAGGTGATTCAATAAGTGTTCCGTTTTTCCAATTTTGTTATGGAACACTACACAGACTACACTATAGGTTTTGGATCGTGTTGCAACATTCGTCATTTTAGTAGATAGGTATGTGCTGTTTTATTGCGACCACCTAATCTGGACCACACATATAATAGTCTGTGATCTGGACCGCACTGGAAAAGAATCATTGTTACGCCCATGGGTGTTAAAAATGATAATTATGAATGTATACTAACATTTAAGTGCTATGCTTATTTCGGAACGTTCCGATATCTTTACTTTGAACGTCAAAGTGACAGCTGTCAACGCTCTCTCTCATCCCGCTTGCTAGCATGGCTGGTCGATCTAATTTATGTAATCTATTTTAATCAGACTAAATACTGTGTCGTTTGTTAATTAATTCTCAAGAAAGATTTGTTTGGCGTCTATTGTATTTCTGAGTAAATGCAATTGGTTAAACATCGTGCCGCTGTATTATTTAATCTCCACTACGCTACGCGTGATCTGCCCAACAATGGGCAGGGGGGCCCCGAGACTTGCATTGCCTAGGGGCCTCTGCATGGCTTAATCCGGCCCTGTATATAATATGCCCTTTTTTGCTCGCTCCGCGCACCCACCGCATATCATTCCTTTTTGATCATCCAGAAGTGCGATTTTTGAAAATCATACGAGCGACTTGGCAGTAGAAAGATGCATAATCTCCATAGTAATTTTGACACTTTCTACTGCCAAGTCGCTCGTATGATTTTCAAAAATCGCACTTCAGGGAATTCCAGTGTTTTTTTAAAACCGAAATTCCGTTCAGACCGTTATTATGGTTCAGACCTTTTCAGTCTGTTATTTATCTAAGTTTTCATTAAAATAGTAAGGGTGTTGTGTTGTGTTATCTACACTAATATTATAAAGAGGAAAGATTTGTACCTATTTTTGTATGTTTGTAATGAATAGGCTCAAAAAGTACTGGGCCGATTTAAAAAATTCTTTCACCATTAGAAAGCTGCATTCACACTGAGTAACATAGGCTATATTTATTGCTAGAAAAGATTAGACGTCCACCCGTGCGAAGCCGGGATGGGCCGCTAGTGTATTAATAAGTTACTTTGCCGTCCGTAGAATAGTTATACATACAGGGTGTAGGGTGTCCCAGAACTGGTGCTCAAAAATGGACGAGGGGTAAGTAGTGGAGATGATTTCCAATATTTTTTTATCTCATACACCGTTTTTGTAATATACAGTGCCTTTGCGCAGAATATTGTTACTCATGTGGAAATAAAACTATACTTACTGAGCTGTTTGGCTATAGTTAGAGCAGTACGATTATCTCAGTATCGTAGCGAGGGGGGGGGGGGGGGGGGCAGGGGGGGGCAAATGCCCCGGGTGGCACTTTACTAGGGGCGGCAAATTAGGGAAAAATATAGATTGATAGATTATCTTATCTTATCTAAGTTTCTATTTTTGCATAGATTAACCAAAAGATGTCTGACCACAACCCGAATCGTATGCAAAAAAAATTCGAGCTCGCTTCGCTGGCTCCGTAATTTTTTTTTGTGTAGGTGGGCGGACACCCATGCTACGCCACTGAATTCTCTGAAGTTGCAGTTGCACTAAAGGGCCGGTATTCGGGGAATCCACCCTATGTCGAAAAAAGAATGCTGCACATTTCTCAATTTGTCACTTTGTCGCGGGTGGCATGCATGCTAGCCGTGCTGGAACAAATAAAGAGATCCTTCATCTCATTATTAATCTAATCATACAAAAAAACCAAAGATTTTTTTTGGTTCGAAAAAAATTCTAGGATTTGGTAGATTTTAGCAGTAATTTTGGTAGATTCTCCAACAAAAAAGTGGTCACGCGGAAAAGAAGTAAGAACTGTCACTGTCAAAAAAAAACTGCTCAGTGATGCCAACTTAACAACTTTATAGCTAGATCTAGCAATTTTTCGATGTCTGGCTGCTCTACCCTAGCTAAACTTTTTGGCTTCTTTTTCTAGCAACTATTGGGATTGAGAGTTTTTCAAAGCCAAAGCCATGAAAATGAACAAAAATGGATCAATAAATAAAGGCGAACCATGAAAATAGCAAAATATTTGATCAGAAGTGCGGTTTTTGAAAATCATACGAGCGACTTGGCAGTAGAAAATGTCAAAATTACTATGGAGTTTATGCATCTTTCTACTGCCAAGTCGCTCGTATGATTTTCAAAAATCGCACTTCTGAAAGCAGTTGGAAACCCTGCCATTTTGTCTTTACATCCTTTTTTACGGCCGATACATAGGGCACACTGAAAGTTTCAGGAACGGACCAGTTAGTGACAATGCCAATGAAAAATTTATTATAATTATGAATAAGAAACTCTTTATCATTCTATAGCCGAAAATTTTATTCGATTGTCATTTGTTTTAACGATTTGGCGGCAATTTGAAAAGAGTGTGTCGCGAGGCAAATCGAATTTAGCAAGGAAAAATGTTTTCTCCCCAATTTATTACAATTTTCGTCGTGGTCCTAGTCCATAACAAAGGTAATGATAAACTTCGATAGGTATTTCATGATGAAGCCCTTTCCCTTGACACTTGTTTACAACTGGTTAAATGAATTTAGGCATGATCGGAGCAATCTCAGTGATAATCTACCTGGGAGATGTCGTTCAACGGCGACAACTGAAGAAAACGCCAATGCTGTGCAGCTCATGAGAGAGGCTGATAAGAGAGTGACCTACCAGCAGATTCAGGCAAGCTTCAGCATTGATATGAGTCAAGTGCAAAAGATCCTACACGAATATTAAGGCGTAGGGAGGCTACTAGATGAATACCCCATAATTTAACCGATTTCAATAATTTCATAGTAAAGCAGAGGGGGTCCACTGCTTCTCACAGAGGTTCCATTGAACGGGACGATACATAAAATGGAATGGAGGCCACTTCAAAAAATATTAAAAGTATTCCCAACCTCTTACTTCTATACACTTTTTACTGACATTTTTAGAAATAAAAATAATTTTTTGTGTTGTTTGAATCGATTTTGATTTTTAGCTACTTCTATTCGTGAACTACCTAGCTACAGCTCTAACATACCAGTTGGCAACACTGCATCTGCTTTGCCATGACAACCGATGAGTCAAATTTAACAACAAATGGAGATAATCGGTAATTTTGGGAAATAAATGCCATTTATAAGTGAAAATGCCATTTTTTAATCTTTGGTCGGCATTGCATTGGTATCTGCGACCTTTCATAAAGTGGTTTCTCAGAAAAACTACGCGTTTGTGTGAATTACAAAGAATTTGTTACGGTGATAAAGCTGGCGCTCAGAGGACGTGCAATGTCGAGAGATCATTGATGTTATCTCGTACAAAAGAAGTTAAGGAAATTGTTTCGTATCTGGATGGTTTAGTTTTAGAACGAAGGTTCTGTTTGAACCCGCGTGAGGACCTCGACCAATGCGTAGCTATGGTGCTGAGGGCCAAAAAGATCAAACCAAAACTGCATGTTCCGTTCATAGTATCCTTCAGAAGATGTTTAGAACAGATCTGGAGCTACAGAATGTTGATAGATGATGTAGAGGAGATACGGAAGACACAGTTTGAGAGCAGTAACCCTGAACATGAAGATAAATTGATACGATTGTGGTCTTTATTGGTACCGGATGAGGTTTTGGAAGGTCGTGTCACCAAACAATGGCAGTATATTGGATTTCAGGTTGGTACCATAAGACAGAATCGTTGAATTCTTTTATGATCATTACAAAAGATTTGAATTATAAACAATCTCTAAGGAGTTGTAGGTCTGCTATTGGATAGTCGCGTCGTTCGTCGATTGTTGGTTGCCCCTCCCGGGCCAATAACGAAGCTCCAGTGTTCCTCAAAGTGTTCTTTTCGAAAAACAATCCTTGAAGTCACCAAAATACATAAACTACCGTACAACGGCAAGCACTCATCATAACCAAGATAAAATAAAATAGAATAGAATAGAACAAGCTCCAAGAGAAATGCTTTTTTTTTAAAAAACCTTTATGGTTACTAAATCTAAAATGCTAATGGGTTGGTCATAAGCATATGCTCACGATAATGTTCCCGGAGGGGGTAGTCAGAGAGAGAATTGGTGGCACGATGCGTATGTGAAGTCTTCCAATCCGCATTGGGTATGCCAAGCGTGGTGGACTAACACCCATACACGGTCCCTGAGGCCTGTGCCCTGCAGTGGATCGTATATAGGCTGTGATGATAAATGGGTTGGTCATAGGCATAATGCTCATGAGAATATTCCCCGAGAGGGTAGTCAAAGATACCCAGAGGATGGGGGGATGGGAATGAGAATTCTATCATGTAATTCTATAAATCAAGTTCATAAAACACATTTTTTGTGAATTTATTTCGTATGTATCCAACTGATCAGTGAAGTTTAACCCTTTCCACGCCACGGATTTATTTAGAAAACGCCACAACCCAAAATTTTTCACTGCCTGGAAAACATATATGTACGTTGATAAATTTATTTGTGATAAAAATAATTATAACTGTTTTGCATTACAACAAAACAGATATTATGAGTGAGAGAATACATGCAGCATTGATTGAAGAAGCATCCATAGATTCTACCTTAAATTTGGCTAAATAAACGAACTTACCATCAACTCTCTATACTTTCCTCTATATCTGTCTCTTTCACTCTGCTAGATTGGCGCCTCGAATCTGACAAGGCGCGCTCATTTGACGTTTACTTCATAGTCTTCATCAATCACCAGCAAGCACCTTGCTGCAATGCTGCATGTATTCTCTCACTCATAATATCTGTTTTGTTGTAATGCAAAACAGTTATATTATAAGTTATTCGAATACATGCAGCATTGATTGAAGACCTGTTTGCTATCTGCTGGTGAAAGAGTACAAACGCTATGTGAAAATAAATGAAAATGTGTAGGTATGTCATAAAGCCATCATCATCAACAATGGGTACATTAACACAAGTCCTGTATAAAAAGGAAAAATACACCATAAAATAACTTTCATAATAGTAATAGAACATAATAGTATTGATAATGACTAAATGTTATCTCACTCAATGTAACTAGGTATTTAAAATCAACAGATTGCTGTTGAAAGAGAAAAACAATTGAAGATTAAATTTCTACACCTGTTGAGGCATAATCTTAACCATCATACAGAAACAATCGTCAGAGATCATAACAGTTACATTACATTTGAAGTGGACACGATAGGCAAGCAAGCATTACAGTTAATTCAAACCACTGAACTTATTAGGTAGATGTATGAAAAATTATTTAATAGTAGGTCCTCATTCTTAACAGTATTATACGGTACTGTTTATCTGAGAACAATACAATTTCCGAAATAAAATTTACCAGTAAGCTTTTTTCATGATTCTCTCATGGACCGTTTTGAGTTCTGATAGCTGGTCTAATAACATAAGATATTATTAGATATTAGATAAAAAGATTAATTACATCATTCTCAAAACAACTCTTCTCGTTGACCCAAGCTTCATTACATGTTGTACTGAGCATAAGGACTCCACAGTATGTTGTTGCTCATTAGCTAGTCAGCTGGATTGTTAACATTTTCTGTGTCTGGAGCTGAAGTTGGGTTATTATATTTATTTATAATTATTAGGTTTATCTCACCACTACACTACTCTACCTGGTACTCTCGGATCTATCAATATCTGCATTGGGTTAATTTTCTAGCCAATCAAATACTAAACTAGTGTCACATATTGGCATCCTTCTCTCCTGGTATTGAGCTAACAGGATATTTTGTAATTTTATAATGGTCCAGCTGCACGGCAGGTAAAACCTACTGACCTATGGCAGAGTATTGTCTGAGATGTCCATAAAATTCTGCCCACATATCCCATATGGAGCTCTAGAATCTACACCAAACGAAGTTACTCAGTTACTCAGACCCTATTTTATAATGTAGTGTCTGGTAGATGTCTTATCGCAGGTTGTTAAGACCGATTCTCTTTAGTAGGAGTTCCTTTCGTTTAATGACCAGTCAGTGCACTGCCTGATTAGCCTCCCCCCCTCCTTTTTTAGGGCTAAGGGTTTTAGTTTCTCCACCCGTGGTGGGCTCCTGCTCAAGTCCTTACCCCAAGAACTGAACAGAATGTAAATTGTCAGTTGGCAGCACTTGTGTGTCCAAGTTGTGGTACTATCAAAATGTATTGTGCCATGTGAAGTGAAGGTGGTACAGTTATTGTGGATCTATATTGAGTGGTGGGAGAGAGCGCCCATGCCAACCCGAAGATCCAATGTGAAATGAATGCCTCACAATATTCGCAATAGATTGTTGGACCATCTCTGAAATCCCAACCTTCACAACTATCTATGATTGTCTTTTCCTAGAAGTGAACAAATCAACTAAATCAAAGTCAACGGTCTACGCGACCAGGGGGGTGATGAACTGATGAGTGATGAGTGCCCATCCAGCAATGGATTCTAGATAATCGGTTGGTATTACTAAGGCAGTCAGCAACGCTGATATGTATATGCCCCTGATCTATGTTCGACCTCCGTGGCCGGGGGCGGCGACGAGTGCCATTCCGGCCCTGCATCCTAGATAAGAGGTCGGTAATGCTACTCCATATGCCCCATGTTCTGAATGCGACCTCAGAGGCCGGGGGCGACAAGTGCTATTCCAGCACTGGGTTCTAGATAAGAGGTCGTTAATGCCACTGGGTATGCCCCATGTACTGAATGCGACCTCCGAGGCCGGGGGCGACAAGTGCTATTCCAGCACTGGGTTCTAGATAAGAGGTCGTTAATGCCACTGGGTATGCCCCATGTACTGAATGCGACCTCCGAGGCCGGGGGCGACAAGTGCTATTCCAGCACTGGGTTATAGATAAGAGGTTGGTAATGCCACTGGGTATGCCCCATGTACTGAATGCGACCTCCGAGGCCGGGGGCGACGAGTGCCATTCCGGCACTGGGTTATAGATAAGAGGTTGGTAATGCCACTGGGTATGCCCCATGTACTGAATGCGACCTCCGAGGCCGGGGGCGACAAGTGCTATTCCAGCACTGGGTTCTAAATAAGAGGTTGGTAATGCCACTGGGTATGCCCCATGTACTGAATGCGACCTCCGAGGCCGGGGGCGACGAGTGCCATTCCGGCACTGGGTTCTATATTTTTAATGCCAAGTATTGTATATGCCCTATTATCTATATTCGACCGCCGCGGTCGAGGGCAGCGACGAGCACCCTTCAGGCACTGCATCCTAGATAACTGGTCGGTAATGATAATGGTAATGCCATTGCACATGCACCATGTTATGTACGACCTCCGCGGCCGGGTGCGATGAGTGCCATTCCGGCACTGGGTTCTAGATGGACAGTCAGTAAAGCTATTGTATATGTCCTATGATCTATATTCGACCTCCGAGGTCGTGGGCGTTGACGGGCGCAAAAGTACTGCGTTAGATAATCAGTCGGTAATGCCATGCATGAACCCCACGTTCTGTCTATGACCTCCGAGGTTGGGGGCAAAAAGTACCATGCCATTCCGACACTGGGAACAAGATTTGATACATATTTGTACCTGAAGTGAGCACCCCAGACCACATCCGATGTGTCTGATTCAAATGTGCTTCACCTTATGTGCAGAACCACCGAACTGTGGTATAATGGCCTTCCGCCATCAGGAAAATTCCTGCTGCACAGGGACAGAGAACTGATACTGTTGACATTGCAATAATCGCTATCTGGTTATATTGGCAAAGCCTAGGAGAGCTAACTAGCACTAGGTTCTATTATCTGTAGATAACTAGCGCATGCTATTGTAGCTCATGGTATTGTTATACAATACAAAACGGTTCAAATACTACAGGTCCAGACTAAGTGCAAGCGCAGCCTAGTATCTCAGTATGGTTGTGTGACCAGGAAGAAAATGTCTACATAAATCAAGACATCCAATCACTGTGGGCCGAAGGAACTCTTTGAGTCTAATACGATAAACCTGCAAAAGACCAGAGGGCCTAAAAGGAAGGCTGGCTGCAGTACCCGATCATAATTATAAGACAGCAATTAAAAAAGATTTTGTCCTTCCGTACTCCTTATCAAGAACATCTTGAAAAAAGGGAAACAAATTCGGTAGGCACGTCTAGTTTTCTTCTTTAAGTTTTTAACCATCTTTGACACATAAAATTCTTGCAAAGGAAGGTGGCAATGGTGGCATAGGTTTGTGATCATATTTATACCTACATAAGTTGATCTGTTTTATGGCAAACTCCTTTTAATCTTTAATGTATATTTTCTACAGGTATGCCTAACATTGCAAATATGGGTGATATTTCACCCCCCATTCCGGGTAATTATGTATGTAATAAGACTTATAAGGTATAACGCACTTTAATTGACTAGAGACACTTAATGATTTAAAATGTAACAGGTAGAATGCCACTCGGCTGAAAAAGTGTTCAATGCTCAATGGGGTTGTCTAAGGGTTGTTTCACACATACCGCAACCACATCACGTGAGCGGGCACATATTTTGTATTGAAAATGAACTGTAGAATTTACACGGTACCACATTCTGCTATCATTACTGACCACATGGGTTATATCGACCACATCACAACCACAACACCACCACCAGCGACACCGCACACTAGGTAGCGGCTGGCCACATTGCAGACACAACGTTGCATTAACATAACGACAGTGTGCACACACCTGTGCCAGAGTCAATCTGTCTGTCTGCACACGAAGTAAACACCTCACAATTACTGGTGACAACGCAACCACATCGATATTTTGTTGGTACGCAACACAACTGCAAAAACTGCAGCGACACTTTTCACAAAACAACTGCTTGACCACTTTCTCTTCTTTCAAGGGGTGGGTATAACATTCTTTTGATCAATATTAGAACGTAAATCACCTAGTATAGGTGAGCTTAAGATTATAGGTGTCACAGAGATTGACTAAATATTGGTCCAGATATCAAATCTGTTGTTTGTTCCTAGGAACAATAGTATACATGTTCTGAGTGTTCTGTTTAGCCATAAATAACCGAAATACAAAGGATCATACCTACTAGATCCTGAAAAATAGGTAGTTAACTTGGCTAAGGTGTCAGCACAGATATGAATCATAAAATTGTTGGGAAGCAATTAAAGAAGCCATCCTCCACTTGATTGAAAGATGTAGAGGTAACTCACCCCTGTCCTGTAGGGTTAAGAGCGTCAAAAGACCCTTCGAAGAGGCCGCTCTTTATCCAAAGCAGCGGCATTAAAGAGGTGACGTTCATTAGTGCTTCTACTTATTTTCTGCACACCGTGAGGGCACATCTTTGACAAAACACGCACAGAACACTCACAAAACAACCTTTCCGTGTAATTTACACTGTAAAACATTGCAATTTCACTGTTTTAAACAAGTTTTAAAGTTAAGAAAAAATTTTGCAAGCTTCGGCGGCAAAATCTATAAACGCTATGAAGTAAACGTCAAATGAGCGCGCCTTGTCAGATTCGAGGCGCCAATCTAGCAGAGTGAAAGAGACAGATATAGAGGAAAGTATAGAGAGTTGATGGTAAGTTCGTTTATTTAGCCAAATTTAAGGTAGAATCTATGGATGCTTCTTCAATCAATGCTGCATGTATTCGAATAACTTATAATAAAAGGATTTTTCAACAATTTTTTTTGTCTGATATATCAGACTTTGGCGCTGAATAGGTTAAGTTTACTTTAACCTTAGTTTGATACATTCAGTGCTTGTCTGAAAATAAGAAACTCAACGATGTGCTAACACTATTTGAATATGATATAAAATAAACCCACTATGTAGTTTCTTATGCATGCCAGACAAGGTAACATACAGGGAATTTTATAAAAAAAATTACTTAGGTAGTTATAATGAGAATATGCAAGTATTATTAGTATTCTATCGGAATAAAAAAATTTTTTTGTTTCACTGGCCCCGATTCGGACTGTGCCACGACTTAACTAAATTTATTCCTGTCACTTTCTAAAATAAGATTAAGAAAAGAGACAGAAAACCAACAGCTGACTTTAGTGCTGTCAAAGTGATGTTACACGCCCAAAAACGCCTTAAATAAGATGGCGTACATTATGATGGCATCTTATTTTGGGCGTGTAACATCACTTTGACAGTACTAAAGTCAGCTGTTGGTTTTCTGTCTCTTTTCTTAATCTAATTTTAGAAAGTGGCGGGAATAAATTTAGTTAAGTCAAGTCGTGGCACAGTCCGAATCGGGGCCATTGCCTACCAAAATTAGGCTACTAATTTCTATTCACAAAAAATTTTTCTCATAAAAGATTACCTAAAGTAAAATATGTTTATTAGATTATATTGGACCAAGCGCTACTAGGTCAAGTATTGTAATTAATTTCAATTTGTTCTATTTCAGGGAGATGATCCAAAGACAGATTTTCGTGGAATGGGACTCCTGGGACTAGATAATCTTCTATTCTTTGCTTCTGAGTACCCGCAAGCTTCGAGCCATGTACTGAGTCACTCGCTCCACCCAAAGTATGGCTATACTTTTGCTATTGTGGGCATCAATCTAACATCTATGGCTTATTACTTATTGAAAGATGGATCTGCAAAAACCTACATGTTCAACGCTAAACACTACCTTCCTAATATTAATTTATTCCATCGATTTTATTGTTATTTATTCTATGAGTTTGATAAACTATGGATAGAGTCTAAACCAGAGAATATTATGGAATTTTCACTGATATTCAAAAAATTTGAGAATGCGATCAGAACAGAGCTAGCTGACCCAGCTTCTGTGTTTCGAATAAATATAGAAGTTGACACTGTTTAGAGATAATCTAGTCAATTTCACCTACTAAGCCCTGAGTGCAGTGCCAGACAGACCACTGAGTCTAATATGAATGAATGAAATATACTTTATTTACAACAAACACATTAATACAGTACAGAGCAGGATACAAAATGTTTTTACTACGTAGTCAAGGCCGTGTTTGCCGGCCATTACACCTTATTTAACTTTATTGTAAACACAGAAAACCTACCAGAAGACCTTCAAACAAATTGAATATACATATTACCTACCAATTACTTTTAGGGTACCTACAGTACCTCAAAAAGATGCCACTTTTGTTCTGCGTCGTCGTATTAAACAAAATCGTGACAAAGTGTACTTAGTACATCTTTTTGAGACTGACCGTACAATAAAATTGTTTTATTATAAATTACTTACAAAAAATAATGACTAGGTACCTATAATAAATTTACTCATATTTGAGACAGTGGTCGGGCCACACCAGTGTGTGATAATAAAATTACTGTTGTGCTAATAATAGGTATTTTATGTTAGTAATTTTATTGTAAAGCTTGACCAGAAAAATAAATACCTCGTCATGTTGCGGAAATTCATTGGAACTAATTTTTGTACTTGAAACATTGTCATTAAAGGTTATAATCTTATAATCGGTTGTAGCGCCCCCAAAGCAAGTTATTTTTCTAGTCGAGCTTTACATTCGTTAGTTGTTATTGTCACATCACAATTTATAAGAATCATCATCATCACTTATTTATAATCAGTCACTGCAAGATAAACTTTACCTAATTTATTTATCTATTATACCTAATACCTAAATGTAATATTTTATTTGTAAATTAATTGTCTTTTGCTTGTGTCTAACGAACTGCCAATATCGAGTTGTTTTTGGGAGTATATAGTAATCTCAAGGGTTGTTAAATGCACAAAAACACATACAATTAATGTAATTGAGCTAATATAAAAAAACACCAACACGACCGAGTGCAAAAAAACTTGCCAAGCGTTTTTAGTTATAAATAAATGTAGCTAAATGTTTTAAGTATTTAATTTAGTAAAAGGGTGATTGTAATTATCATAACGACACTGTATAACACTTACCTACCTATTATCATAAAATTTATTCATTTATTTGATTGAAGAAAAGATGGGGATGACTATTTATTTTTGTTCGGCGTAGCTATGGACAGGGCCGGATTTAGGGGAGGGCAACCGGGGCTACTGCCCCGGGCCTCCACAAATGAGGGGCCCCCACAATAGAGACTTCGGAAAAAAATTATAAAATTCAGACTAATACTTAAAGACTAGTAAACCATTTTGCCTTTGATTTAAAGATAATAAAAGAATCTATAGGTACTTGATTTCACAATAAATTATTTATTGGAAAACTCGGCTGAAAAGAATTTTATTTGGAAAATAATTTAGGGCCAGGGGGGCCTCCACTCCTTTGTTGCCCCGAGGCCTCCACATCTCTTAATCGGGCCCTGGCTATGGATCTTTGATCTGATTTTAAAATGAATGAATTGAATTGAATTTTAGCATAATATTTAGGTAGGTAATGAAAACATTATGTAAAAAACCAGCGAAGTGCGAGTCACAAATAACAAAAAATATTTTTTTTCCGGCACTCTTAGCACGAGACCGACACATGTAGGTATTATTACATGACGCGCATTTTTTAACATCCTGCCTAAGTAGGGTACCTACCTATTTAAATTTTTCCATGTCATGTTACATTAGGTTACTACATGGATATAAACCAATGGATCCATAACCATATGAATAGATAATAATATAATGGTACTATCTATCTATCTATTATAAGTTTATTTATAAGAAATCGATTGGCTGATCCTCACTTTTGTATGGGTGTCCAAAAAATGTTCTCTTTTTAACCCCCGACGCAAAAAGAGGGATGATGTTAAAGTTTGACGCCTATGTGTCGGTCTGTCTATCTGTGGCATCGTAGCTCCCAAAAGGAAGGACCAATTTCGATGCTTTTTTTAAAATAGAAAGCTAATTTTTGCGAGAGTGTTCTTAGTTTTGTTTTATGAAAATCGGTTCAGCAATTTTCATGTAACTTAAAAAATTATGAAATAACATTAAATTACAAATTAAAAAAACCCCCACGCCAAAAACAAAGTTAAAAATAATTCGGTCACCTATTTTTTTTTATGTATATATATTATATGAATGTACCTATGTTTTAATTCTTACTCGTAACTCTCTTTAAGATATTAGGTCAATTAACGTGTCGGGGACCGCAAGTGATTGTAAAAAAAAATCTATGATCATATCATAGCGGTCCCCTACTACGCATTAATTGACCTAAAATATTTTTCTCAAACATGCTTGGAAATGTGAGCATTATTTTGACAACCTTCTTCGAGATAAATCGAAATTGCTGTACTGGCCAAATACATGCGCGCAGCGGCCGGCAATGTTGTATGAAAATCCATATCTGTCGTGTTTAACGGCCAAATAAATTACATACTAAACTCATATCTGTCGTGTAATTTAAAAATGGAACGATCTTATTCTCCGAAACATGGCGACCAAGGAGGTAACTCATCAAAGGTTTTATTTAAATTTCGAACTGGCTTGCAAATAGAAAGCTGTTTATTGAAAAAAAAAAACAAATTGTTGTTCGCATAGATATATTATAGGGTAGATAAATATTATGAAGCAAGACATAACAAAACTACTTGCCATCTATTCACACTTATGACAACCGCCCATTAGAAAAAGTGAAATGTCAATAGTAAACAGATACCGTCTTGAACCATTTTGTCACCAGACCTCCAACCTGAAGACTCCGCTATTTCCTTACGTTAAGTACCACTTTTGCTTGAATTTGCTTAAAAAGTGGTGCCATTTGTGTAACTGATATTGCCGGTCTTTAGTTTATACGTCTATGGTTGTTCGTTGTTCGTCATTGATTTTGAAAAGAGTTTTAATTTCCGTTAATTATTTGAGAAAATTAACTGTTTTAATTTCCGCGCATTATTTGAGAAAAGTACTATACAAGCCTTGGCCACAACTAGGCATTGATGGACTTACGTATGTGTGCCTCGGCTTCGCCTCGGCCCACATTTACACGTTCGTCCATCAATGCCTCTGTTGCTGGCCGCTGCAGTAATGTACTATAAAAAGAGATAAGAAGTAAGTAGGTAAAACATAAGTACATTTATTTAAGTGGGTGCATAAAATAATATTTACTTTTTAAATGATTGTTTTTTCGACCTATGCGCCTTAGAAAAAGTTTTTTAGTTTCATTGTCTGAATACACCACCCTTAAAATTAAAATAAGGTTTTCACATACATTAGTTTGGACAAACATTTAGTTTTTTTCATTGCAATCAGTTCATTCAATAAAAAGTTATGAGTTTTTAAATTCAGTACCTACCTACCTACCTTGTGCGTTCGAAGTCGCGGGCGCCGCAACGATGTTTGGTCGTAGTTTTAATATTAACCCAATTATTAACCAATTAAAGTCAATTATTTTTTTTAGAAACTAATCTCTATGCTTTTAAGCATAGAGTTTTATGCTCATTTTAAAGATTTTCGTTAAAATATACAGTTTCAATGCTAGGATTAATTTAAGATTTGTATCGTTTGAGGCGCACTGTAACTTTAAAACTAAAGTATACGTCTACATTTTAACGAAAATCTGACTCATTACGAACAAAGATCACTGAGCAAGTAATCACTACGTTTTTTGGAGGGGGATATATCCCATCTATCCACCACCATGAATTCGTGCTTGAGCCCAAGCACGAATTCATAGTGGAGCAAGTATTGGCAGCAATGACTTGACTAAAAGCTAAGACAAAAGGTAGATAAGTGAGTTGCCTAGTTACCTACGTTCGTTATTGGTCTGCGATTCAGGTTTACTTATTATTTCAGGTTTATTCAGGTTTGTACGAAGTTAAAAAAAAGGGGCTTAAAGGGCTTAAGATAGAGGTAATTTTAACTGCAACTGACCTATGAATATTTGTAATGCTTTCATTTTATAATCTCTAACATAGAAAATATTATTAGGTAGGTATTGAGACAACTCCACAAAAAACTTGTCAAACCTGTTTTCTTCTGAGATAACATGAGTTTGGAAGCCGGTTCCAAACCAACATCGATCACTGGCCATCACAATAAAATTAAAAACACGGTGACGAAGCAAATTCTAATCGCGTTCGCAGATAACAACCGTACAGATACGTCGTTCGTCCACTTAGTATAAACAATAAGTATTCATACCTCCTACTGATAGGTAGTGTAGGTACGGTGTACGTTATAATTTAAATAAAAACATTATTATCCTTTTAGTAAAAACGTTTATAAGTAATAATTATATGGGATTAAAATACTCGCAAGATGTTTCTAATTGTATTCGGCGTCGTATTAGTGATACTTCTCTACTTGTATGGTGTCAAGGATCACGATTATTGGAAAAAGAGAGGAGTGACTTATGTAAAGCCCATCCCATACTTCGGTTCCTTCTTCCGTGTGTTCACTCAGCGGATTTGCTTCAGTGACCAACTCTACGAATACTACTTCAAATATACTAAAGATAAGTTCCTCGGTATTTTCGTAGGAGATCGGATAGGACTCATGCTAAGAGATCCTGAATTAATTAAGAATGTTATGATGACAGATTTTCACCACTTCCATCCAAGAGGGTTTAATCCCCACAAGACCGTGATCGAGCCTTTAGGTAAAAACTTATTCTCTGTTGATGGTGACATCTGGAAACTGTTGAGGCAGAGAATTACCCCAGCGTTCACTAGCGGAAAACTGAAGGCCATGTTCCCCCTTATTGTAGACAGAGCTGAGAAACTACAAACAATTGCTGCAGTTGCTGCAGAGAACAACACTGAAGTGGACATCCGAGAACTGATGGCTAGATACACGACTGACTTCATCGGCGCATGCGGCTTTGGGTTAGATGCTGACACTCTGAATGACGAGGAATCAACATTTCGTAAACTCGGAAAACGTATTTTTACAATAACTAAAAGAGACGCCTTCGTTTTCATGATTAAAACAATCGCACCAGAAACATTCAAAAATTTAAATATATTTGCACCAGAGATCGAAGAGAAAACCTTAGGACTTGTTACAGGAATAATGAAGCAACGAAATTACAAACCATCAGGGCGCAACGACTTTATTGATCTTCTTTTGGAGCTGAAAAACAAGGGCACTATAGTCGGGGAGTCAATCGAAATGAGGAATGATGATGGAACACCCAAAATAGTAGAATTGGAACTAGACGATTTGCTGATGACTGCTCAAGTGTTTGTTTTCTACGCTGCTGGTTTCGAGACATCATCGTCTTCTACCAGTTACACGCTTCACCAGTTAGCATTCCACCCGGAAGAGCAGAAGAAATGTCAAGAAGAGATTGACGAAGTTCTAAATAGGCATGGCGGGAAGCTGTCTTATGACGCTGTTAAAGAGATGAAATACTTGGATATGGTCTTTAAGTAAGTAAGTGATCTATAATATTTGTCGTGTCCGTATAGCTAGCGTACACATGAAAGGGATTTGGCTGGGACTAGTGCCAATAAATAGTTCCTAAATAGTGCCTAATTAGTACCTAGGTCAAATAAATAGTGCCTCTAAACTTTACGAGATATCGATTTTTTTTACCTGGTACGCTGGCTTGACGTCAAGGTAGCGTACACATTTTCTGTGGCTAAAACGGCTTGCATTGCAGCATTGAATTTACACTCAAAAATTGTTCTCAAATAGTGCCCTAGGCAAATGTTGTTTTGTTTTAAATTAAAATTGTTTTGTAGTAAAAAATTAAAATCAGACCTGTAACTGTACTTTTGAATTAGTTAACGTCACGCAGCAACTGTGGATCTCCCGCTAAACTCTTTAAGGAGTTTTGGAGAGAAATTGTTTATTCTAGATTATAATTTTTTTTTTTTTTTTTTTTTTTTTTTTTTGTAAAAGTTAAATAAATTAAAAAAAAAAAAAAAAAAAAAGGCATCCAAAATCTCATGAGGCTAGGTCTTCAGGGAGCGGAGATATAAATAAGTCTTTTAAATAAACCACGGAGCTGGCGTTGCGCTGGCGTACACACGAATTATAGTAGATTATGTACCAAGGGGATAAAGCAGTGTCTTTCATCACGGGCGCGATATTGAATCCCGAGCGGAACGAGGGATTCTAGGGTTAACTCCCGAGCGTAGCGAGGGAGTTTAGAGTTAACTCCCGAGCGAAGCGAGGGAGTTAAGACTAGAATCCTGAGTGAAGCGAGGGGTTCAAGCTCGCCCAAGATGAAAACACGTTTATCCCCGAGGACCATACTCTACTTTTCACACCCTCCGCGAGAAAATAAAAAGAAATACTGTTAGAAACCCAGGGGAGCGTGTAAATTCTCTATGGTTAGAAACCAATTCTTTTATTAGAGTTTATAACAAAGTATTAGAGTTCAATAGTATAGTATTTAGAAAACACTATTTAATTAAATTCAAAGTGAAAGTAGATATTTGAAAAATTAGACCAGGAGAGCGATTTTTGAAACTCATTCGCTGAGTTCAGCAGTTCAAAATGTCAAAATTACTATGGAGATATGCAACTTTCTACTTCTTCTTATCGTGTGGGCAGAGCCCTGGTGTCAGAGTTTTTTCAGACCGCCTTACGGCCTCTGACGTGGTTTTTATGTAACGACTACTATCACCAGAGATAGTAGCCGGGACCAACGGCTTAACGTGCCATCCGAAGCACGGAATCATTTTTCTTTTCGAACAATCAGGTGATTCGGCCTGCAATGTCCTAACCAACTAGGGAAAAACGCACAAAGTGACATATCACTAGGTGTCCCCCGTGGGAATCGAACCCACGACCTCCGTATCGAGAGCCAATGCTCTTAACCATTAGACTACGGAGGCAGTTGCAACTTTCTACTGCTGATTTGACTTTCAAAAATCATACTTCAGGAGTGCGATTTTTGAAAGTCAAATCAGCAGCAGAAAGATTCGTATCTCCATAGTAATTTTGACATTTTCAACTGCTGAACTCAGCCAATGAGATTCAAAAATCGCACTCCAGTTGTGGAAAGAAAAAATATATACGGTCGAATTGAGAAACCTCCTCCTTTTTTGAAGTCGGTAAAAAATGAAATTTTTTTTTTACTTTGTTCGTAGCAATAGTTACAGAGATTTGCGGTATTCGCGCCTTTTTTTCTTTTTTTGTGTTCAATACTCGTGGTGGCCAGTTCGAATTTCGAATTATAGTAGATTATGTACCAAGGGGATAAAGCAGTGTCTTTCATCACGGGCGCGATATTGAATCCCGAGCGTAACGAGGGATTCTAGGGTTAACTCCCGAGCGTAGCGAGGGAGTTAAGACTAGAATCCTGAGTGAAGCGAGGGGTTCAAGCTCGCCCAAGATGAAAACACGTTTATCCCCGAGGACCATACTCTACTTTTCACACCCTCCGCGAGAAAATAAAAAGCAATACTGTTGAGCCACCCATACGACACCCATACGACAAACCCAGGGGAGCGTGTAAATTCTCTATGGTTAGAAACCAATTATTTTATTAGAGTTTATAATAAAGTATTTGAGTTCAATAGTATACTTAAGTATTTGAAACATTAGACCAGTAGTGCGATTTTTGAAACTCATTCTTTGAACTCAGCAGTTGAAAATGTCAATATTACTATTAATTTTTCTACTGCTGATTTGACATTAAAAAATCATACTCCAGGATTGCGATTTTTGAAAGTCAAAGCAGCAGTAGAAAGATGCGTATCTCTATAGCAACACATAGTACATTTTCAACTGCTGATCTCAGCGAATGAGATTCAAAAATCGCACTCCAGTTGTACAATGTAATATTTTTTCATTACTTTGTTCGTAGCAATAGGTACAGAGATATGCAGTATTCGCGCCTTTTTTTCTTTTTTTGTGTTCAATACTCGTGGTGGCCAGTTCAAATTTCGAATTAAGTTCTTTTTGGTGCCTGTCTCCCTGATAAGTTTTCATACGAATTTTAAGTAAGGGTCGTAAATAATCTGTGGATGCGGTTCCATATTCAAATCTCATTATTGACCAGCGGGTTATAATGAAATTCAGTACAATATTATTGCCCGGCTAGTCCCAGGGCTATAATGACTTGCTTTAGGTTCGAGTTACATGACATATAATGTTCCATTTTCGAGCGGGTGGTGTGAAAAGTTCTTTTTGGTGCAGGTCTCCATGATAAGTTTTCATACGAATTTTAAGTAAGGGTCGTAGTAACTATTACATAATCTGTGGATGCGGTTCCATATTCAAATCTCATTATTGACCAGCGGGTTATAATGAAATTCAGTACAATATTATTGCCCGGCTAGGCCCAGGGCTATAATGCCTTGCTTTAGGTGCGAGTTACATGACATATAATGTTCCATTTTCGAGCGGGTGGTGTGAAAACAATTTTTTTCTTACAGAAGGAGACGTTTCTTTTTATAAAAACTACATCAAATAAATAGTTCCTGAAATAGTGCCTCTGCCAGTACATCATCATCATCATCTCAGCCGATGGACGTCCACTGCTGGACATAGGCCTCCCCCAAGGATCGCCATAACGACCGGTCCTGCGCTGCCCTCATCCAACGTTTTCCCGCCGCCTTCACCAGGTCGTCGGTCCACCGTGTGAGGGGCCTACCCACGCTGCGCTTTCCGGTACGCGGTCGCCACTCGAGAACTTTTCGGCCCCACCGGCCATCGGTTCTGCGAGCAATGTGCCCCGCCCACTGCCACTTAAGTTTAGCAACTCTTTGGGCTATGTCAGTTACCCTGGTTCTTCTGCGGATCTCTTCATTTCTGATTCGATCTCGCAGGGAAACTCCGAGCATAGCCCTCTCCATTGCCCTTTGGGTGACTTTCAGCCTTTTTATGAGGCCTTGAGTGAACGACCAGTCAGAACAAAAAAATCTACTGTTTCATACTCAGGTACTTACGTTTGAGTCGAATAGGCTTTGCTGTTTATTATGGAATAGCTGTTTTTTTTGTGTTGACAGGTTTGCTCCCATAGTAAAAGTTGTTCAGTTTGATGGGTAGAGTATGTGGTTTTAAGGTTAATGATACTTTTCCTTACACCCTGACCCCTGTAGACTGCTGCATTTTTGTACAGTCAACATCAAAAAGAGATGACCAACTCTGATAGGTATCTACCGAAATAAATCCAAACGTTCAATAAGTTACCATATAATATACAGGGTTATTTGTAATTCGACGTATTCCTTTCAGGACGTTAAAGGGCAGCCTAAATGCAATTATGTGAACCCCTATATGTGGGGTCGGAAATTAATAGTTTTCGAGATATTTTGAATTTAAAGTTTTTTACCAAAAACCCCATTTTTTCGCACTTTTTCTTAAATAAAAAAAATATGCTTATTCTATGGCGTCGATTTGAATTTTAATTCATAGCTAACACTTTTTCCGAGATTTTTTCATAAATTAATGTCCGATCATACTGAGCAATTCAAAATAAACCAATAACAATGACGGTAAATTTTTGAAAAAAAAAAAACGAAGTCTTGAAATCATGCAGTTTTTCTCAAAAAAATTGTATGAAAAAAGTGTGCGTTTTACTGAAATAACTTCCTCGTTTTGTTAGTTATCAATCAATCAATTATACTTTATTTCACACCAAAAAGAAAAAAACATTTTGCGTTAATTCATTAACACTTTGTATAATTCGTCGCTGACGATGCAAACTGCCCTTTATCATTTTTTGAAAATGTTCAGGATAGCACAAAAACCATTTTTCTTCCCCGATTGTTAAATGAATTAGGACTTTAACGCAATTTCGACTTTTTACAAGATATAGGTAGAGTTGCTAATCTCTTTTTGATGTTTACTGTACCTACGAACGAAGTTGCTACACACAGTTTTGTAAATTTTATATAACTCAAATATCCAGCCAGATATACAAAGAAATTGTTACATTTGTTACAGAGAGAGCATGCGAATGTTCCCATCTTTAGGATTCCTTTCAAGAAGGTGTGCGATGAAATACACTATACCCGACACAAACGTTACCATAGATGAAGGCGTATCCATCTATATCCCGGTTCATGCGCTGCAGAACGACGAACAGTACTTCCCTGAGCCTGAGAAGTTCAAGCCAGAAAGGTTCAGCGCGGAGAATGCGAGGAACATAGAGAAATACGTTTACTTGCCATTCGGAGAAGGGCCAAGAGCTTGCATCGGTAAGTATCAAGTTTATAAAACATCTCGTGCAGGAATAAACTCTGTATGACGTATAAGGGTGCGTCCACATCTAGCGAACGCGCCGCGAATGCGCAGCTCGCGCGCCGCTCGCGAGCAGTTTTACATAGCATACGTATTTATTGTCAAGTTCCTAGATCCACTAAGCAGTGAGAAAACGCTGTACGTTTATTTCTTTGCAGGTGAGCGTTTGGGACTAATGCAGTCTCTGGCCGGATTAGCTGCGGTGCTGAGCAAGTTCTCAGTGACGCCCTCTAAGAGCACCCTACGACACCCCATCACCGACCCGACCTGTAGTGTTGTCAAGTCTATTCTAAACGGACTTCCCTTATCAATTGTCGCAAGAAATTAGGATTAAATAAAATAATACTACCGAATATCGTGACCTTTTTTTGTAAATATCTTCAATGTACAGACACGTCTGTGTCCGTTTTATAATAGTGTAGATAGAAAAAGAGTTTCATGCAAGCTCGCGGCTTACGGTACGCCCCTACATGCGCAGCGTGAGGCAATACGTGAACGTTCACTTATTACCAATTAGACGTAGGGTCCGCGCTCAAGACGTGTCCGAACCAAAAGAGAAACATAACGAGAATCAAATTGAATCAATTACGCGCCAGCAAGGAATATAACTACTCTCTACCGAGAGCGCGCCAGTCTTCGTTTGACTGGCGCACGTCTGCATGCCGTGCTGCTGTGCTGTAAGAATTTGTAAAAACGAAGCAAGCAAAAAAAAATTTAATGTCCATGAATATACGTCGCAGCAAATCAATAAAAATGTAGAGGTACTTAAATTCATATATTTTTATTAACATCCTCATTAACACGTAGGTACAAAAATACAGAAATCATGTCACGATTTAGTGTTTTTTTTTTAAATAAATAATAAAAAATGGACGGAAATAAATTTCACTTAAAAACCATTTACGTAAATTGTGAATACAAAGGAACAGAACCTTTCTTAAAGTCATTTAAAAATGTAAAGAAGTATAATTATTATGTTACAAACACACCTTAGAAACACCTTCAATATTGTCACTTCACTATCTTAAGTTCAGTTGATAATAATTACTATAAAATGAACCAATTTTAATATAAATAAATGCATAACTAACAAAATAGGACTGGACAAAGACCATTTTACTTAAAAGGAATGAAACTGAGCCAGTTTTATCACCGTTTTATGCCACTTTGATGTGTATAATATCGAACTATAAATTATTTGCTCTTCTTATCCTTCTTGGTATCTTTAGCAGGTCGAGACCGTCCCGCTTTGACCAGCGCAATGAGGGCTGTAAGAGCTACAAGTCCGAACCCTCCAACACCAATCTGCCAAACCCAGGGGTATTTCGCTAACAACTCCAGTCCGAAAGCGACGCCATATCTAATCATTTCCACACACCAATCCACAGCTTCGTCGCTGAAAAGAGAAAATGGTATTAGCTGCGAATAACGCTAAATATTAGAGACGAGCTTTTGACCCGCGACCTCGTCCGCGTGGATTACCGTTTAGGGGTCGATTTTCGAAAAATCCTTTCTAAGGGGCTGTTTAAACAGAAGTGACGTGGCGCGGACATTTCGCGGCCGAGGTGCGGCAATATAATCCTTAGGTATATACTACGTAGCATAGAGTTGTTTAGAGAATTACGCCCGCGCCACCAGGCGACGTCGCCTGGTGGCGGGGGCGAGATTTTTCTTAACGTCAAAGAACGACGCTATGCTACGTACTACAACGTGTTAATGAATTAACGCAAAACTAGAAAGTAGTTTGTTTAGAATCGAAAGCAGAATCGAATTATCATGGTTTCAACATAGGTAATTTTTTTTTCAAAATATTAAATAATTAATTTGTAAAATTTACTGAACCCGATGTCAACCCAACGCACAGGGACACTCACCCTACTTACTACCAAAATAAGATTATTAAAATGTATCCATGAGTACGTTAGCGCTTTCATTCGTTGCTGAAATGATAACAGATCATTTTTGCCTCAAAACTTAAAATGTGAATAACTTTAAATTTTAATTATCAAAATAATAAAATTATTGTTTCAATCTAATTATTTTGTTATAAATCAGTTGGGGTGTATGAGGTTTTGCGCTAATTCATTAATACGTTGCATAAGGTTTATATTGGTGTTACTTTGACTACCCGCCACCGCCACGCGTCTCTTCTGTATAAACCGTACCTTAGAGCAACCCTATTCTTCTGTAGAATATACAGGGTGTAAGTGACAGCCTAGCTAATACTGAAACAGTGAACTCAAACAGATCAAACTGGACAACTTTCACTATGGACTGGAGTCTACCTCAGGAAGTGCGAAAAAAATCAGCTGTCCCATACATTTAAGTCGAGTAGGCACAGCGGTTTTGTATGGGACAGCAGATTTTTTTTCGCGTTTCCTGAGGTGGGCCCCATAGTGAAAGTTGTTCAGCTTGATGGTCCGAGTTCACCGTTTCAGTATTTGCTAGGCTGTCACTTACACCCTGTATATTCCAAATTGTATGTGTCTATCTTCAGTGGTTTGGTAGGCTGCGCGTTGTCTGTCAGTCAGTCACTCACGGAACTCTTTTATTTATAAGATAAAAAAATTCATAGTTCTTGAAGATGAAAATGTAGTTAGTACTAAAAATTTATTACCTCGCAGTGGGGTTTACCAGGCTGATGATGATGATGAATAAAAATTTCAAAGAACACTGGTATCCTTTTTATTCTCATTCTTAAATTCATCTGATAAGAATGAAAAGATTATTTTGGTTTCGTATTACTTATATCATCATGACGATGATTTTTGTAATGTCTAACAAAAAGGTTATCAATCCACGACAATCGTAATGATTTCTTATTCACTGTCTTTAATTAAGAGACCAAAGTCCAACATATTTTTGGAATCACCATCGTAATGTAATGACAAGATAAACTCTAGTTTATTTTTTATTTTTGTGGACCTTATCATACTATTTCAATTGTTGCCATGTCATGTTAGAGATAAGAATTAAGTTTATTGGTCGAAAACAAAGGTAACAAACATTACAATAGGCACAGATATCAATAGGTATATAATCAAATGTTTCAAGTATCTTATGTACTAGTTTGACAATTGGAGTTGAGGATAGAACTGACCCTAAACTAGGACAACTTGTGCCTTAGGTTCAGTCCAGACCCTCGTATAGCTGTTATGATAACATGAACCGCGACTCCATAGTTTGTCTCCAAAATATTTACAAGCATCTCCAAAGTTCTTACAAATCTCACAACATGCGTGTGTGCTAAGACGGACATTGGCCCCGATTCGGACTGTGCCACGATTTAACTTAACTAAATTTATTCCTGTCACTTTCTAAAATAAGATTAAGAAAAGAGACAGAAAACCAACAGCTGACTTTAGTGCTGTCAAAGTGACGTTACACGCCCAAAAACGCCTTAAATAAGATGGCGTACATTATGATGGCATCTTATTTTGGGCGTGTAACGTCACTTTGACAGCACTAAAGTCAGCTGTTGGTTTTCTGTCTCTTTTCTTAATCTTATTTTAGAAAGTGACAGGAATAAATTTAGTTAAGTCGTGGCACAGTCCGAATCGGGGCCAATACAAAAACAAATACACGGATTTGTTGCTCGACTAGCGGTGTCACTAATTGGCTCATCATTATCAGTATGACCGTGATCGTAGAATTATCATAAAAATACTTACAAAGGTGAAGCGAGAAGGGGCACTGTCTCGCCCTTTGAATTCTTGTACCAATCCTGAGCAAATGCTACGAATGATTTGACATCATTCTTCGGCAAGTCATACTTGTATACTTTTCCAAGGCGAAAACTGTGGATTAATAATGGTTGTTTAGTTCTTGAATCTATCATAATTTAATTAAACCCTAGATTTTACAAAATATATCTTCTCATCTAGGTGTTAAATAATATATCTGATAAATATTATATCATTAATACCATTATCAGTGATTATTATTTTATTTATAAACTAAGTAGATAACAAAATACTGATACTTGTCTTGAATAATTTCAAGAAGATAAAGTCAATTCAATTTTAAGGTTTACAGATTTACATAAAAACGTTTTCAGTTTTGCTTCAATACCTTACATAGACAATCAATTTTAAAAGCCTTTTGTGAGCTCTATTTTTCTGCAATTACTCTACTTGAAGCCGTGGTGGTCCAGTGGCGAGTAACCTTGTCTGCCGTGCAGGAGGCGATGGTTCGATCCCCATTCATGCCGACTTATACCAATAAGTTACATGTCATCTTTCACACAGTCCATCCATCTTTTCCTTGGTCGTCCTCTCTTCATGCAGGCATCCATTGACCCCAATCTCACCTGATGTTGAGTGATGATGAGGCCGAAGATGTAGCATGCTTACCTAGAAAGATGCCTATTCACTCTTGCCTTGAAGATGCCCAGGTTGTATTGCTCAGGGAACAGGTCCGCAGGCAGTGCGTTCCACTCCTTAGCCGTGCGCACTATAAAAGAAGAAGCAAACTTCTTCGTGCGAATTGCTGGTAGGTCAACGACATAAGGGTGGAAACCCAGCCTGCGTCTCGTCCCCCGCAGATGAAAGGGAGACGGAGGTATTAAATCGTGTAATTCCGTCGCACACTCTCCGAAATGTATCCTATAAAAAACAGATAGACAGGCTACCTTGCGACGATGCTCAAGACTTTGTAGCTTCGCCACAGAGGTTGGATCACCTATGAGCTTCCTGGCACGCCTGTCGATTGAGTCCAACGCGGCCAGCTGGTATTGGGCAGACCCGTCCCAAAGATGGCAGCAGTACTCCATACACGATCGGACTTGTGCTTGATAAAGTTGTAGAAGCTGTCCCGGAGTGAAGTACCGTCTGACCTTCGAAAGGACGCCCAGTTTTTTCGCTGCGGTTTTCGCCATGGACTCAATATACCGCCCGAAATTCAAATCGGACGATATGTTAATGCCCAGGAGCTCCAGGCGATCAGCTATCGGTATGGACACATTTCGGAAAGTCGGAGTCAAAGCGAAGGGACTCCGTTTTGTGGAGAAAAGGCACGCCTGTGTTTTGTTTGCGTTGAAATTGACCCGATTAGCGTCACCCCAGTCGGACACAAATTCAAGGGCCAAGTTTAATCGCTGCACCATGGCCTCTCGACAAGACTGAGTAACATCCAATTTGACCCCTGCACCGGACAGATATCTGTCAGAAACAGTGCTGTCGTCAGCATACCCAAAGGTTCCGGGCACAAGCATGTCGTTTATATGCAGCAGAAATAAAGTAGCTGAAAGAACTGACCCCTGAGGAACACCGGCATTAATAGCCATTTGATCCGATGAGTTTGATCAATGACTACTCGTATGCATCGTTCACTCAAGAAGTCAGCTATCCAGTCGCATAGGTCAATCGGAATTCCATATGATGGAAGCTTGCTTATAAGGCTTGCATGCCAGACCCTGTCAAAGGCTTTGGATATGTCAAGTGACACGGCAAGTGCCTCCCCGTATCTCGACAGCCTCACTCCACAGATGTGTGGCATACACAAGGAGATCCCCCGTGGACCGTCCTGGGCGGAACCCATACTGGCGGTCACTGAGGAGATCGTTATATTCAAGGTATGCCAGGAGCCGGTTGTTAAGTACACGTTCCATAGTCTTGCAGAGTATGGAAGTGACTGATATTGGTCTATAGTTGACAGGGTCGGCACGACTGCCTTTTTTCATATTTAACACTCATCTTGTAATATGACACTCCTCTCTTCTCATCACATGCCCATACCACGACAGTCGGTTACAGCGCAGGTTTTCATTCACAGGAGCTACTTTCAAACTTCATCTCTGTTGCATGCAATCGTTTTTCATCCGTCACTTTAACGGCCCAACATTCCGAGCCATACATGACGACAGACAGGTCTTACAGCCTGGCCACGGGACATTCGCTGCAGCGAAAATTCGCGCGGTGCGACCGGCGACGCGTCTAGCGAATGAAACAAATGTATAGAAAATGTACTTTTCATCACTCATACTCTGAAAGTAGGTCATTGTTTATCTAAGAAGCGGGTTGAAAGTGATACATTTCTTCCCTAGGGCGGAAAAGTAATTTAAAACAAAATCTACGTCTATACATGCAATCCTCTCTACTCACTCTATACTGAGCAAAGGCAGAAACCTATACAGCCACACTTCGATAACATTATATTAAAATTCTTAACTTTAATAATTATTATGAACAAAAATATTGGAATTTAGTAATAATAACAATAATTAGTAACATTTCAATACTTTTGTATAAATTATACGCATTTCGTTTTCTGTGTGAAGAAAAAGAACCTAATTTAAAAATAAAGTTAAAAAAAAAAGTCACTAAGTTGGGCTGCGTTCACGAACTTTGGGTGCGGTTGTTTTTTCAACTTGCTCTATGGTAGAACGTTTTTCACAGAGGCTCTGTAGTGCGATTTTTGAACATCATACGAGCGAATCGGCAGTAAAAAGATGCATAATCTCCATAGTAATTATGACATTTTCTACTGCCGAGTCGCTCGTATGATGTTCAAAAATCGCACTCCGTTAGTGTGAAAAGTTGCACTCGGGGTGCACCTGGGGCGTAGGTTTGGAACGCAGCCTTGCGCGAAAAAGAAAAAAAAAGGAGGGAAAGCACATGTTGCTAATTTTGCGGATCCGTTTCAAAACGTGTAAAATTCACTAGGGAAGTATATTTGTCTCACTCTAGCATCCACTATCTTCCTATGTTTTTTTTCTACTTCGTATTGGTACCCGATTGATTTTCAAACGTTTTGAAACGCAGCCTAAAATTAATTCATCGAGCTAATAGCGATTCAGAAATTGATGGTTTTTTTTTTGGCGGGATTTGAACAGATACGTTTGGAATCCTCATATTTCATCGAATTTTTATTGTTTATAGTGAGTTTTGGTTCGTAAAATCGGTGTTGTTTTGCGTAACAAAGTGTCGTGCAAGTGAAAAATATACAGTTCAGTGAAATATGATGGTGTGGGTCGTGAACAGGAAAAGTGTTCCGTTCTTTTGTAGCGCGGCAAGCGGTCGGTTCACCTCTTTCCTGTGGACTTCTCTGCGTTTCCTGCGTTTCTCGATTGCCTCCAAAAACTCTAAAGAAGCGTTGAAATGTCGAACACCAACGTTTTATTTGCTATAAATGAGAGTATTTATTCCTGACATCGGTTGTATGCGATACTATAATCGCTTTACCTTGAACTGAACCAAAAAAAAAAACAGAAATTGATTTTGCATTATCTGGTCTTTGGTTAATTTCCTCGTAATCGTGATGAAAAGCAGAGTGTTTAACTCGGGTGAAAGTTCCCATTTCACACTCGAACTATGGGCGTCACACTTGGCCTCACCTTTGGTTCGGGGCGCCAAACATCTCGTGTGAAATGGGTCACTTTCATCCCTTGGTTAACAATCTACTAAAGCATGCCACGCGGCGCGGCGACCGGGCGAAATTTACCGAGCGAATCGCACGGGCGTCTGGCGGCGCGGCGGGCGACAGAAACAAATGTATGAATCAGTATGGGGCATGCCACGGTTTCGAGCGGCAGATGCGGCGAATTGTGCAGGAATCAAAATAGTTCAGTCGTTTTCGCCTCGAATTATTGAACACTGAAACTTTAATTATACATGTAAACTAATTAAAGGCAAACCTTTTAAGGGGATGCTCAGACCATCAAACTGAACAACTTTCTCTGAGACCAACATCAAAATCGCGAAAAAAATAAATGCTGTCCCATACATTTCAGTCGAGTTATGTTTGCAGTTTTGTATGGGACAGCGGATTTTTTTTTCGTGATTTCAGTGTTGGACCCGTAATTAAAGTTGTTAAGTTTGATGGTCTGAAGTAGGTACCCCTTTAAGCAAGTGTCCCATTTAATTTTACAACCTACCCCTTTAAGTAAGTGTCCCATAAAATTTTACACCTGTATATTTTCCCCTTCAGTTCAGTTCAAGGGGGATTCGGGAGTCACAGTTCATTCCCGTAAAAAATGCATATTAAGAAAAGGATATACTTACAAGAGAAAAGCAGGCAGCTTGGTAACTTTGAACCGCTTGGCGGTGTTAGCGCCGGCGAGGTTGGCGTCCATCCTGGCGACGTTGATGCGGTTGCGCAGCGTGGCGCCCACGCCCTCCCAGACCGCGTGCAACCGTTGACACTCCACGCACGACGCCCCGTAACTTATACAAATACAACCATGGGTTAGGAATGGCAGTGTGTTTTAGATACATTTGTTGGGTTAGGTTAGCCGGTAAAAGTTGCCAGTACATACATTACAGGGTGTAACAAAACACCCTAGTAATACTTAAGGGGGTGCTTCAGACCATCAAACTAAAACATTCACTATGGGGCCAACATCGAAATCGCGAAAAAAAATCTGCTCTTTCATACAAAGTTGCAGTCCCGTCTCGACTCGAATGTATGGGACGGCAATTTTTTTTTATTTTTTCTCGACGTTGGCTCCATAGTGAAAGTTGTTCAGATTGATGGTCTGAAGCACCCCCTTAAGTATTACTAGGATGTTTTGTTACATCCTGTATAGTGATTATAGGGTCCTTCTTAATATGCTGACACTTTTAAAGGGGATGATCAGACCATCATACTGAACAACTTTATTTAAGGGAACAACATTGAAATAGCAAAAAAAAATCTGTTGTCCGCTTAAAAAGTGTCAGCATGTTAAGAGGGTACCGAGTCTATAGTGCTGCCCTCAATCGTATATTTTTTATATCTACACCATTAAATAAGGTTTCCAAAAAAAATAGAATGTCACATTGTAGTCCTGATTGACTTTCAATAATTTATCGAAAATCAATAATTTATCGAACCTACGGATTATTATGTTTTATGCTTGTAGCTATAGTGCTGCCCTCAATCGTATTTTTTTATATCTACACAATTAAACAACGTTTCCAAAAAAACAAGAATGTCACATTGTAGTCCTGATTGAATTTCAATAATTTATCGAAACATTACGGATTATTATGTTTTATGCTTGTAGCTATTATCGTAAGATAATAACTACAAAACAAACATTATAAAAACGAATCC
The DNA here is from genome assembly GCA_922987775.1 of Agonopterix subpropinquella. Classification (NCBI taxonomy): domain Eukaryota; kingdom Metazoa; phylum Arthropoda; class Insecta; order Lepidoptera; family Depressariidae; genus Agonopterix; species Agonopterix subpropinquella. The sequence continues at coordinate 13,616,389 of OV277701.1, read as the reverse complement.
GCAGTGACCCGATAAATTGAAAGTCAGCAATGACGACAATGTGACATTCTTGTTTATTGGAAATATTGTTTAATTGTTAAGAAAAGAAATAGAAAAAAATACGATTGGGGGCAGCACAATAGGCTCGGTGCAGCCTTAAGAAGGACCCTATTTACATAAATTCACGACCGTAATCCCTTTCGGGGTGGTCAGAAATATTGCTACAACTTCCAACTTTCTGTGAATGTGGCAGATAATACAGTAGAATTAGTTAAAGAAGTTCTTTGGTAAAATATTCTACAAAAAGTTAAAATACGGAGATAATCTCGAAGTTACAGTACGACCGGTATGCCACCCCCGAGAAAACGATAAAATCGAGATGTGCCTCCATCTTTATTATTTTACGTATGCCAGAAAGAGCGCTCATGACGTTTTCGTTTAGACGCTTTGTCGTGGGTGGCATGCTAGCCGTGCAGGAAAATAATTCCGCCCGTCAATCTTCGTTTGCGCAGAGCAGGCCCGAGTCCCCTACAAAACCCGAAGTCATTTAGTAATCAAAGGGTGCAAAGTCGAATAGCAGCGAAAAGGGCGCGAAAACAAATAAGCCAATAGCGTTAGCGAATTGAAAGTGGCGCATCCTGATTGGTTAATATACCTAATTGCGCGCTATTAAAATTTGTCAACTGCGCAGGTACATCTCGGTAAGACTTATAAACCGTGGCACAGTCGCCATCAGATATATCGTAGCATACAAGGTGTCCAAATATTTCTGAACAGTGTTAATTTTCATTCAATTCTTTACAGTAAATGTTACCAATTATATCTAAACGTGTATTTTGTCATAAATATCTGAACAGCTAATTTTCAATAATTTCTTTACAAAGTTATTTTTATATTAAAATGTAAAACAACGCAGTAAGGTATTTTTCCGAAACTGTTCCAGGTGTTTATGACCACCCTGACTGCGTCGATATATTTGATGTTCTAGGCGTTCCTATATTTTTGATTGGTTATGAGTAAAGCAAATATTGAAAATTAGAACTGCTTATAAATATTTGACTACCTTGTTTGCTACGATGTATCTGCTGGTGACTGTACTACTGTATGGCTTTAAGAGGGCTATCGGATTCCAGTGGCGCCCTCACCACATTAATCTCTGAATTCATCTTATTCTATGAAAATAGCTTGAAGGCTTTTGTAGTTTGACAATTGAGCACTTTTTAAATTTAGGCTTTCTTTATTGAGAAATATTTATTAATGTGATGAGGGCGCCACTGGACTCCGATAGCCCTCTTAAGCATGAATATCTCGGGACTTATTAGCATTTCGTATTGCGATGCGAGAGGTATGGACACTTAGGCCGGTATTACAGAAGGACACTCAAGTGGAGATCTCATCTTAAGTAGAGATAGACAAGGATGCATGTATACGTTGTATGTATTTGCATCCTTTTCTATCTATACTCAAGAAGAGATCTTCACTTGAGTGCCGTTCTGTAATACCGGCCTTAGGCTGCCTGTCCATTGACGCGAGCTGGCTGTGCGAGCTGTGTAGCTATGTAACTATTAACCAATTAGAGATCCGACCGAGGTCGGCCGAGCTCCTGATTGGTTAATATTTACACAGCTACACAGCTCGCAAAGCCAGCTCGCGTCAATGGACAGGCAGCCTTAGGGTTGAGCCTCATCTGGCAGCACGGAATCGCATTTTTTCACGCTTTTTCCTTTTCTGTCGTTCATTAACGTAATTTGCTAGAGCGAGAAAGGTCACTGCCGCGTGCTATTGTGTTCCCGATCTTTCTTGCTCTAGCAAATGACTTTCACCAACGACAGAAAAGGATAGAGCGTAAAAAAAATCGATTCCGTGCTGCCAGATGAGTTTCAACCGTTAAACACGAGGGCCTGGGTTCGAATCAGACCACATGACATGGACCAATGAGTTATTCTTACTTTACACAGACTGCTCTTAAACGTTGAAGGAAAAAATCGTGAGAAAACCTGCACACGCTGAACAAATTCCAATGCGTACTTATGTGAAGTCTACCAATCCGCATTGGGCACGCGAGCATCCGATACACTCACATCTAGGGTTGCCAACCGTCCCGCGAGAGGCGGGACGTCCCGTTTCTAGACACTTAGAGGATGCGTCCCGCGAAAGATGTGTGCGAGACGCCAATTGTCCCGTTTTCTGGCTAACCTTTCGGGCAGAAGTAGATTGTGAAAATTGTGAACTTAACCTACCCGAAAAAAATATTAATTTATTAATTTAAATATTAGGTAAAGGTAGGTTCTCGGGTTTATTTTCACTTCATCCTTACTTTAACCTTTTACTATAAACAAAAGGGACTAACTGAAGACCCACGAATTACTAAATTTGTTTTTGGATTTGCCTTATTGATTCTACTTTTTGTTATTTTTCGACTTCTTAAACTTTGGCAGTTGGGTCCCGCTTTTTTTAGCCACGTCCCGCGTCTTGGTTGCAATTTTCCCGCTAATCCGTGCACTAAGGTTGGCAACCCTACTCACATCCGATCCCTGCAGTGGGACGTATTTACAGGCTGATTATGATACCAAAGTTTTTTTTTAAGTTCGTTTTCATGCCTTCTATCGATTTTTCCAGGTTTAGATGCTAGCAACAAATTCACAACATTTTGAAGATGGTGGAAATTTACTATACCTGTTCGACCTAGGGCCTATATAGGGTGTAAGGGTAGGTTTTATTATGGGGAGCAAACCTGTCATACCAAAAAAATTTCAGCTGTTCGATACATTTGAGTAAAATAGGTATTGCAGTTTAGTATGGAACAGCAGACTTTTTTTGTTCTGACTGATTTGCATCATTATCATTTTAGCACCGAACAACTTTTACTATGGGATAGTAAAAGTTGTTCGGTTTGATGGGTAGAGTATGTGGTTTAAAGGTTAATGATACTTTTCTTTACATCCTGTATGTACAGGCTGTTAGGGTAAACAGTTGCAGTTTGCTATTTTCCCTAAGAAACCTAAAGGAATTTGCAAAAAAAATTTTCGGACTTTCCATACTAAATGCAATCAGCATGGGTAGCATGACAACCCGCGATAGCCGTGATACGGCTTTATCACGTCTTTTATCTCGTTCGTTCGCGCGCAAACGAAAGAGATAAAAGACGTGATAAAGCCGTTTCATGGCTATCGCGGGTTGTCATGTTACCCATGCAGCTGATCGATCGATTGTATGAAGTCTTTTGTTTTTCGAATTTGCTATGTTTCTTAGGGAAAGTGTTTCAGTATAATGAGTTCTTCACCCCATAAAGTAATGCAACAGTTTACCCTAACATCCTGCATAACAAACCGTAACTTTTGTGTTGTATTGCAATCCCAATCTATACTTACAACATAACAAACCAATCTCCAGTGGTTGCTCCAGTAGCAGCCTGTGTTATGTGTTCAAATATCTTGTCTGTGAGCTCCTTGACGGCGGGTGTTTGATTCTTCTCAAAGAAGCCATAGATTTCGTTCTCATCTGGCTCACCTGGAATATAATCATACAAAAATAATTAATAATTAAAAACTTTCGAATTTCTTTTTAAATTATGTTGAACTATTATAATATAAGATTAATAGGTTCTGTCAATAACACCTATACTTAAGTTTAAAAGTAACATTGTTTAAAATTCTCTTGTAAAGTGACTAGTTTTAAGTCTTTTGAGAACTTAGTTTGAGAATAAAATTCTTTAAACCTAAGATTACATCACCTGTTTTATTACCATTGTGAAACGTAACAAAGTATTGGTTATTGATAATTCTTTAATCTAAACTATTATAAAACTGTAAAAGAAGTGTGTCTATACATTGAAGATATTTACAAGAAATACATCCTACTAATATTATAAACGCGAAAGTTTGTAAGAATGGATAGATGGATGTTTGTTCCGCTTTCACGCAAAAACTGCTGAATGGATTTTGATGAAATTTGGCATACAGATAGACCATGGCCTGGATTAACACAAAGGGTACCTTTTATCCGGGTGACGCAGACGAAGTCACGGGCAACAGCTAGTAAGATATAAGAGATTACGATATGATTTTTGAATGAAATGACAATGACTCTAGGTCCAAGGTGTGGCGCTATTTTGTGCAATAGGTGGGCACATGGGCACTGCTAGTAAACCTTTGTAATTGGATTCCAGTTCTAAATAAAAAATGAATGTCAGGTTCCTTACCATTGAAAAGCAGAGGAACGCCATGCCTAAAGAACACAAGGGCAGGTTCTTTAGTTGGGCTGTACAGTCGAGCCAGGTGACTGTTGGTTGCCTTCACGGTGACCGCATTCAAGTGCTTGCTGAAATCTACGTGTAGACCTTCTAGTTGCGTCTCGAACTTGCTGCACGTTTCACAGCTTGGTTTGGCTATAAATATAAAAAATAACATTGATTTCTTTTTTTAATAATAAAGATTTTTAAGTAGATGTATATTTGTTTTATAGATATCTCATTTACTTCATCGATACAAGAGAAACAGTGACTGTGCAGATAGATTACAGGTTTAGGCTGCCTGTCCATTGACGCGAGCTGGCTGTGCGAGCTGTGTAGCTACACAGCTCGCACAGCCAGAGATCCGACCGAGATCGGCCGAGCTCCTGATTGGTTAATATTTACATAGCTACACAGCTCGCGCAGCCAGCTCGCGTCAATGAACAGGCAGCCTAACACGAAATAATTTTTTCACACCACCCGCTCGAAAATGGAACATTATATGTCATGTAACTCGAACCTAAAGCAAGTCATTATAGCCCTGGGACTAGCCGGGCAATAATATTGTACTGAATTTCATTATAACCCGCTGGTCAATAATGAGATTTGAATATGGAACCGCATCCACAGATTATTTAATATTTACTACGACCCTTACTTAAAATTCGTATGAAAACTTATCATGGAGACCTGCACCAAAAAGAACTTAATTCGAAATTCGAACTGGCCACCACGAGTATTGAACACAAAAAAAGAAAAAAAGGCGCGAATACTGCAAATCTCTGTACCTATTGCTAAGAACAAAGTAAAAAAAAAAATACATTTTTAACCGACTTCAAAAAAGGAGGAGGATTCTCAATTCGACCGTATATTTTTTTTTCTTTCCACAACTGGAGTGCGATTTTTGAATCTCATTGGCTGAGTTCAGCAGTTGAAAATGTCAAAATTACTATGGAGATACGCATCTTTCTGCTGCTGATTTGACTTTCAAAAATGGCACTCCTGAAGTATGATTTTTGAAAGTCAAATCAGCATTAGAAAGTTGCATATCTCCATAGTAATTTTGACATTTTCAACTGCTGAACTCAGCGAATGAGTTTCAAAAATCGCTCTCCTGGTCTAATTTTTCAAATATCTACTTTCACTTTGAATTTAATAAAATAGTGTTTTCTAAATACTATATTTCTATATACTATTGAACTCTAATACTTTGTTATAAACTCTAATAAAAGTATTGGTTTCTAACCATAGAGAATTTACACGCTCCCCTGGGTTTCTAACAGTATTTCTTTTTATTTTCTCGCGGAGGGTGTGAAAAGTAGAGTATGTTCCTCGGGGATAAACGTGTTTTCATCTTGGGCGAGCTTGAACCCCTCGCTTCACTCAGGATTCTAGTCTTAACTCCCTCGCTTCGCTCGGGAGTTAACTCTAAACTCCCTTGCTACGCTCGGGAGTTAACCCTAGAATCCCTCGTTGCGCTCGGGATTCAATATCGCGCCCGTGATGAAAGACACTGCTTTATCCCCTTGGTACATAATCTACTATAATGTTTGTACAGCCTGACCAGAAACACCAGAAAAGTAAAAAATTTGCTCTGGGGGTGCTACAATCAATACAACCTTCCAACCTACCTACCCATCTACCTTTAATGACAATGTTTCAAGTACAAAAATTAGTTCCAATGATTTTGGTGAGGTATTTTATTTTTCTGGTAAGGTTTTATATGACACCGTGCCAAAGAATATACACATATAACCGTGCGACCCTTGCGCTACCTAATGAAAGGAGTTCTGACTCAGCATTTATGCTAAAGCAAAAGCTGCAGCGCTGTTAATTCTGCCAAAACCTTAGGTTTAGGTGAGATTTGTGCAACATGAAATAAACTGTTAAATTAGTTGCACTCTCTATCAATACATATAAAATATTATATAGTATATTATAATATTTGATATAACGGCACAGGTCCGGCACTTCAAACAACGTTTTAGATTTGACATGATGACGTTCGCACATGCGCACTTGCGAAAATTGTGCATGACATATGTGTAGGGTTGACTTAACACGCATTGTATGAACTAAATTATACATTTCGTTACTTTTTATAGTTTATTCTGTTATTAAAAATTGTTTTAAGCTAATGAATCACAGAAAATGTGAATTAAGCGTTATTTTCCAACGTTTATTTTTACTGTGAGGAGAAAAATAAAATATATTTTATGTAGTCAAATCCAACGGGTGCGCGCGCCTCACTGCATTCCCTTGGTCGGCTTCCCTCAAGTTACCACAGAGAGTGTGAGGGGGGGTGGGGTATCTGAAGTCAGAGGGGGGCGGGGAGTGGCCGTTCTGTATGTAGAACTATATACTATTACCTATTCTGTGATAACGGGCAGTGCCGGATTAACCATATAGGCAAAGTAGGCACGAGCCTACGGGCCCACCACCGCCGAGGGGCCCCGCGGCTCGTGAGAAAAAAAAATCGTTTTTGTATTTGAAGTAAATAAAAAAATAAGAAATGATTTAAAAAAAAAATTTTTTTCATTTTCATAACGTTTCCTTTACTGATACCCCACATGATAATTTAAGAATAAAAAACTTCTGACTCCTAAGCTCAATTATAATAATAAATCTTTTTTTGACTGCACTCTTCTAATTGGGCCCTTAATTGATATAAAAAACGAAGTTAAGGCTTCTTATATATAAGAATTTTATCTACACTAATATTATAAAGAGGAAAGATTTGTACCTATTTTTGTATGTTTGTAATGAATAGGCTCAAAAAGTACTGGGCCGATTTAAAAAATTCTTTCACCATTAGAAAGCTGCATTCACCCTGAGTAACATAGGCTATATTTATTGCTAGAAAAGATTAGACGTCCACCCGTGCGAAGCCGGGACGGGCCGCTAGTATATTATATAAAAATCTCTTTATCTCCAAGATAAACGAGTTTACGAGTGTTACAGACAGATAGACGGACAGATATCGAGGTGTTCAATAAGTGTTCTGTTTTCCCAATTTTGTTATGGAACACAACATACAGACTACACTATAGGTTTTGGATCGTGTTGCAACATTCGTCATTTTAGTAGATATGTGCTGTTTTATTGCGACCACCTAATCTGGGCCACACTGGAAAAGAACCATTGTTACGCCCATGTGCAGGGGGGCCCCGAGACTTGCATTGCCTAGGGGCCTCTACATGGCTTAATCCGGCCCTGGTAACGGGTAGTTGTTTTGAAAGGTTTTATTTGCTATTTGATAAGGACCAATAAAGATAAATTAAATTATCACTGGTTCAGTTCACCAATAAATCTTCAATTGATGTTTCATCAATGACCCTCTATCAATACGTTCTTAGATTCATTATTGTACATAATAACTTTAACATAATAGGTAACAGTTTACATCGCGGTCAACTTTTATTGGCTACTTATGTATAAGACTCTTGTCATTTAGCTAAGTTCAATATGCTGTTGTTGATCCTAATAAATATAAATAAATAAATAAGTAACCAACAAAATTATACTATAAGCAGTGCATCCAAGATAGCTAGCTAAACTTTATGATACACTAAAAATTTACAAGATTAATTAACATTTAACATAAAATTTAAGGTTTTACGGCTCAAACATTTTCAGAAAGTAAAATAATCACTAAAATGATCTGTTAAAATCATGGAGCAGGGCTGCGTTCAGAACCTACACCCTAGGTGCACCCGGAGGTACACCCCGAGCGCAACTTTTCGCACTAAACGCCGCCCTTCAGAGCCTCGGTGAAAGACGTTCTACCATAGAGTGAGTTGAAAAAACAACCGCACCCAAACATCCTGAACGCAGCCCTGTCTTGGATGCACTATAGTTGTTTTCCAGCAAACTGTTAAATTATAGAAAAATTATAATGCATGTGGGTACATCAAAGTGTACATAAATAAAAAATCTAATTAAAACATACCTATAAATATGTACTATTTAATTACCTATAACCTGCCTACAACTACAATTTAATAACTACATAGGTAATTAAATTAATTTTATTTTTTGCAAAACATAGTCCAATTAAAAAGTTCATTTCTTTTTTGGTTTCTATAATTTTTATTGTTTTAATGGTTATGGCACCGTTCTGCCAAACTTGTTCTGGGTTCAAATCCCAGTTTGATCATGAATGTTATATGTTTGTGGTCATCATTGTATGGTTTCCATAATAAAAACCCTAGTACAGTAGTACCAGGTATATGTCTTACCGATGTCACAGCCCGGACACTGCATACAAAAATTTTAAATTGACGAATGACGTCAGCGCATGCGAAACCAAAGAAATTGAACCTTAAGTCTTCTTCTTAGGTAACAAGTAACCAGTGCGAGGTAACCAGAGGGCGATAGAGGGGGTGAGGTAAAAAGCTGGTGGGAGGAAGGGAGTGTCCGTACTGTATCTAGTTATAGATACTCTTTCTCATGGTACAATAATATACTGCGCCTGGTATTCTCTTCCGATCACGTGACTGACATAAGCCTACGTCATCATACCCTTTTACCATGTTTAGCGGCCATTTTTTTGTGACGTAGGCTTGTGTCACTCTGGGAATAGAAGACCTTGTGTTTTTGGACTATGCTCTTTCTTATATTGTGCCGATGTACCTGCGCAGTAGACAAATTTTAAAAGTCATGAAATTATATTGACCAATCAGGATGCGTCACCTTCTTTGACTATATATATAAGGACTGGCCTTGCGGTAGCATTTTACCTCTGCCACGGTATAAGACAAATTGATCATGTGCATTTACACTCAATTTTATACCTTATCACTAAACGAGACAGCCTATAATTGCGAAACAATAATTTTGTACTTAGAACGTTTGGGGTTCACATGAGACTACTTTTCATGATTTTTAACATTCAGAATCTAAAGTTATGAGGAATAAAGTCCAAAGTTGCGGATTTCATGTTACCTCGCCCCCCACAAAAAGTGACAGAAATGTTTGGTGTAAGTAGTCAAAGGTCACCTTGAATGCCTTAGCGCTATTGGCCTCGATTCGGACTCTGCCACGACTTAACTAAATTTATTCCTGTCACTTTCTAAAATAAGATTAAGAAAAGAGACAGAAAACCAACAGCTGACTTTAGTGCTGTCAAAGAGACGTTACACGCCCAAAATAAGATGCCATCATAATGTACGCCATCTTATTTAAAGCGTTTTTGGTCATTTAACATCACTTTGACAGCACTAAAGTCAGCTGTTGGTTTTCTGTCTCTTTTCTTAATCTTATTTTAGAAAGTGACAGGAATAAATTTAGTTAAGTCGTGGCACAGTCCGAATCGAGGCCATTGGCTAATTGTTTTTGCAGCTTTTTCGCTGCTATCTAAGTTTGCGCCCTTTGATTACTAAATAACTTCACATTTTGTCTGCTCTGCGCAAACGAAGATTGACGAGTGGAATGATTTTCCAGGTCATACTTTAGCTTATGTTTGGGATCATAAGAATGTTGTGCCTGAGAGCTTTATTTATTTAATATTCATATTTTACTGATGTTATTTTATTCTTTTTACTTGTTTGTTGAAATACTTATTGCTTTTCGTGTTCCATATTCAAAGGGAGCCAACGGGACCATATTCATGAGCCTTCGCTGTATTATATTGAAATTTCCACAGAATATTTTGTTATAATTTTGGATTTGTTAGCGACTATTAAAAAATGCAAAAGTAAAAAATTCTGTGATGAATCACGAAAAAGAAACATGTTTTAAATCAAGGTTTTTAGTTTTTGCTAGATCATAAAAACGGCAATACGGCAATACATATAAGCTTCAAACTTGGTGTGATTATTGAGTAACCTACTAATATTATAAACGCGAAAGTTTGTAAGTATGGATGGATGTTTGTTCCACTTTCACACAAAAACTGCTGAATGGATTTTGATGAAATTTGGCATACAGATAGACCATGGCCTGGATTAACACATAGGGTACTTCTTATCCGGGTAACGCAGACAAAGTCGCGGGCAACAGCTAGTACTCTATAAAGTAAAACAACAAATATAACAAAAACCGGTCAAGTGTGTGTCGGGCCCGCTCTTACGATCACAGTGTAAACACTTTTTTTTGTAAATATGTTGGTAACTTGTTAATCTCGGAACCCTCGGTGCTTAGGTCAGACTCGCACTTGGCCGGTTTATAAATATTTTTTAAGTACTGTACACATAAATAACCTTAAAAATACTTACTGAAAAGTACGATAAGTTTTTCCTTGTCTCTTATTAACTGCAGTAAATCATCGTCGCTCACATTTTGTAAAGTTTGACTTTCTACTTTGAAAATGCATAATAAAAACAACACGCATAATTTTATTAACATTTTGAACGTGATCTGAAATAGAGGCACGAATTATAATGTGTTTTGTTTTATGAAATAAGGTAGTATATTTACTTACGTAAATTAATTAGAAATATTTTATTTACATTACTTTACACAGTACTTTACAAGTACTTTACCTAATAAAACAACCTCAAACAACGCAAACAATGTTTCCTTTCCGATCCGAGTGCGATTTTAGAAAGTCACACGTTGAAATAAGCGGTAGAAATTGGCAAAATTATTATGGCGATTATGCGTCATTCGATCATGAGTGCGATTTTTGAAAATTAGACGTTCAAAACGAGTAGTAGAAAATGACGTAAAATCGATGATTTGCCATTTTTGAATTCAACTTTCTATCACTTGCAACGAGTGCTCCGAACCACTCGTATCCATTTCTACCACTCGAATGTTTGACGTTTGTAATGTTGTCAGACGTCAACAGATTTAACTTTTTTTCTACGTTCCGTTAACCCATAATTTTGGCGGTAAAGTCCGATTTGAAATGTTACTATGAAACCATTCATTCGTTCGTTCGTTCAATTGAAACGTTTTCTGTATGAATCGAAACGGTTTTGGCACATCCGAACGATTTCAAAAATAGAGAAAAACGTAACCACTCGGAATGAAAAATCTCAATTCGTATGCGAATGTCAAGTCGCTCGTATGATTTTCAAAAATCGCACTCCTGGAGTGCGATTTTTTAATATCAGAAGTGCGATTTTTGAAAATCATACGAGCGACTTGGCAGTAGAAAGATGCTTAATCTCCATAGTAATTTTGACATTTTCTACTGCCAAGCCGCTCGTATGATTTTCAAAAATCGCACTTCTGACGTTCAAAACGAGTAGTAGAAAATGACGTAAAATCGATGATTTGCCATTTTTGAATTCAACTTTCTATCACTCGCAACGAGTGCTCCGAACCACTCGTAACCAATTCTACCACTCGAATGTTTGACGTTTGTAATGTTGTCAGACGTCAACAGATTTAAATTTTTTTCTACGTTCCGTTAACCCATAATTTTGGCGGTAAAGTCCGATTTGAAATGTTACTATGAAACCATTCATTCGTTCGTTCGTTCAATTGAAACATTTTCTGTGTGAATCGAAACGGTTTTGGCACATCCGAACGATTTCAAAAATAGAGAAAAACATAACCACTCGGAATGAAAATCTCAATTCGTATGCGAATGTCAAGTCGCTCGTATGATTTTCAAAAATCGCACTCCTGTGACTTTGTTAAGGGGCCCATTCACAGTAGTCCGTCTTGCAGTCCTACACCTATATTGGATCGTGAATGGTGTTGTAGTCCTACAAGGCGTCCGATGACCTTGTGTAGGATGCGTCTCGAGTCCTGCAAATCCTACAAGCTCCGCCCACCGCTTGTAGTCCTACGTGTAGGATTGTCAATGGCTTGCTGTCCTACGTGCCATCCTGCAAGCAGGAGCGTGAATTGGAATGCAGGACTGCAGATCGCCATTTTGTTTGTTTATTTACAATGGACAACGCCGGTTTAGTTGATTGTATTGACGTTTAAAAAGAAAAGAGGTGTTTATGGGATCAGAAATCAAGAAATTATCACGGACTTCGTGGAAATTATAGCAACAAACAATTGCGAAATGCGGCATTGCAACAATTATTAACAATAGTACTAAAAACACGAAACAGTAATGATGTTGGATGGCTTGCAGGACAGTGTGTGGGCTCGTAGTCCTGCACGTCGGACTGCTTGGTAGGATAGTGAATGGGGCCGACGGACGGCTGTGTGTGGGCACATCCTGCATTGTAGTCCTACATGTAGGACTACTGTGAATGGGCCCCTTTACGCAAAACAACACCGTATTTTTTTTTTAATACAATTTATCCTTTCGGAAATGCAATGGGAACTAGCCCTTACAGCATGGTCATAAGTTACATTTTTCTTTGTACTCAAAACTAAACTAGCCTATAAGCCTAACTAACCTTATACCTAACTATTGAAATGTGAGGATGGTACACACATTCCAATATTCAAGAGAGTTTTACGTGAGGATCAATCCGAATCAAACGGGAGCGCCTTCTTTATTTCTCACTTTTACTACATTGTCCTCCATTAATGGCACATTATTAAACTAATTCCACCACATTAACACAATAATGACCATGAAAAACTAATTTAGAAAATTAAGAAACAAAGCCCGTCCTTTTCTTCAAGATTCTCGTGCAGAACTCTCCAGCATGGGTAGCATGCACACCCGCGATAGCCGTGATACGGCTTTATCACGTCTTTTATCTCGTTCGTTCGCACGCAAAAGAACGAGATAAAAGACGCGATAAAGCCGTATCACGGCTATCGCGGGTGTGCATGCTACCAGTGCTGGGCGATGATGGGATGATAGATGAAAGATGACAATGAAATTCTGGTTGATTTTGTAAGCTCGCGCGTTGCCCCCAAAACCACCATGTACGAGTAAACTTGCACCAAAACTTTTGTTCTTTCTTCGTATGTATTTGAGATTCCTGTTATGTTGGTCGATCTACGCAACCTTTTGGTACACAATCCGCACGAAATTATGTCACAAATATCACTAAAAACCAACTTTTCACAAATATCAAATACAACCACAAACGAACAAAATAATGGCGGCTAGCAAACCGACTCCAAACGTAGCTGTCCAAATCCCGCCAAAAACTTTTTTTTTTATACAATTTATCCTTTCGGAAATGCAATGGGAACTAGCCCTTACAGCATGGTCATAAGTTACATTTTTCTTTGTACTTAAAACTAACATAACCTAACTTTAACCTACTCTTGAAATGCGTCGATGGTACACCCATTCCAATATTCAAGAGAGTTCTACGCGAAGATCAATCCGAATCAAACGGGAGCGCCTTCTTTATTTCTCACCTTTACTATATTGTTCTTCATTACGGCACATTATTAAACTAATTCCACCACACTAACACAATAATGACCACCGAAAAACGAATTTAGAAAATTAAGAAACAAAGCCGGTTCTTGTCTTCAAGATTCCCGTGCAGAACTCTCCTCCTAGCCTAAAACCTAATCCTAAACCCTAGCACATTGAAATGCGAGGATGGAGGCATTCCAATGTTCAATGGAGTTTTACGCGAGGAGTCCAATCCAAATCAAACGGGAGCGCCTTACTTTATTTCTCACTTTTACTACATTGTTCTCCATTAATGGCACATTATTACACTAATTCCACCACATTAACACAATAAAAGCCACGAAAAACTAATTTAGAAAATTAAGAAACAAAGCCCCGTCCATTTTGTCTCACTTCGCGCGTAAAAACCTCCCGCCAAAAACTCCGACAGTTGTTGTTGTTGTTGTTATTTAATTTATCCTTTCATAAAGGCAATCGGAACTAGCTCTTACCAACATAGTCTTTAGTAATATTTTTCTATGCTTCTCTATTGTTAACCTAACCTTTGAAATACGAAGCTGGTCCAAAAATATAAGCTTTTTGAGCTGGAGTGCGATTTTTGAAAATCATACGAGCGAATTGGCAGTAGAAAGATGCATAATCTCCATAGTAATTTTGACATTTTCTACTGCCAAGTCGCTCGTATGATTTTCAAAAATCGCACTTCAGAGCTTTTTTGTATTTTTCCATGAAATAAACTAAAATAAACTCACCTATCTCTTATTTGCGGCTTGACGTTGAGTTTTGGGACACCCTGTATAAGCTTCTTGAGCAGGGGGGGGGGGTCAATCGCGAAAATTTTGAACGATACTTATTTTATTTTTATTTTATTTTATTTTATTTTTATTTTATTTATTTTATTTTATAATATTCGGGATGCTAACAGCCTCTTTTACAAAATAATGTATTCAATAACATGTCATTTGCCATTTACAAGCATCCACATATAGATTTTATACATTTAACAATCATTTACGTTTCTATAAGTGGTCTTCTGAGTAGAAACTATTAAGTATTAATAGTCTTATCAGTTAACAACTTTTTGGTAAGTCGAGCACTACAGCTAAATAGATCAAATCGAACGTCCTCATTCAAAATATTAAGCCGTTTACAAGTTCTAGGAAAGAAACTGTTTTCCCTAAAGTTCGTACGATGAGATGGAATGTGCAGCAAAGTACTCTTGCGTAGCTTTCTAGCAGGGGTTTTAAAAACTATGTTACTAAGGATGTATGTATACTACCAAAACAAAACCACAAAATCAAAATTGTTTACAAATATTACATTTCGAAAATTGTTATTGAAAATATAACTAATTAACGATACTGAATACGCATACTTCCAAAAGAATCTAAAAAAATACAAAATACATAAAAGAACTGTAGTCCTTCTGAAACTAGTGTACCTACCACCCTTTTTTGGTATTGCAGTAGTAGTGACGCAGTAATTTCGCCACTGATCTAGCAACAGTAACGCAACAGCAAGAATGGCGCAACAGTAAACAATCGTCCGCCATTTACAGATTGTTTCTTTATCCGAGCGAGTTATAGGTACGCACGGCGACACATCAAGTTATATAAAAACAACATAAGCTGGCCGCGCGACGGACGTTATACGGTACTCGACCTGGGGGTCAATCGCGCTAATTTTGAACGATACTACCAAAACAAAACCACAACCAAAAAAGTTACGTTATGCACAATTCGTATCGCGCAAATTATATTATCGGTAACGATTTAGCTTTATTTCGGAAGATAAGTTGGCGTAACGTTTGATGTCCGTTCGATCAAATTTTCTGTATTGTGCGATTTAACCGTTCAGAAAAAAATAACGCGATAGCATTTCTACATCAGGCTAAACCAAAACTAAACCAAAACCAATAACGTTGCGTCCGAACGGTAAAACCGTATAATATAGCGCAATTGAGGCCCTGCGCGCGACCAGCTTATGTTGGTTTTGTATAGCTTGATGTGTCGCCGTGTGTACTCGTTGCCGCTGAAATAAGTTATAATTGACCTGCGGCCGTATAAGCAAGGCAGCGAGTGTGATATATAGCGCTAGCGCGCCTTAGCTCTTTTTCTATTTGCGCGCGAATGAACGAGATAAAACGATAAGCATAGTGTAATTTTTAAACTAGTGGTACTGCTCAGCAGTCGTGACAGGCTAATCAGGCGCGGTGTACGGGGGCTGCCCGGCAGGGCCGGCCTGAAGTGCGATTTTTGAAAATCATACGAGCGACTTGGCAGTAGAAAATGTCAAAATTACTATGGAGATTATGCGTCTTTCTACTGCCAATTCGCTCGTATGATTTTCAAAAATCACCTGCTGCGCCACAGTATAAGAAAGAGGATCTATTACTACATGGTATCTACTTTGCCGGTGTCACGTCCGTCCGTCCCCCGTACACCGCTCGAGCATAGACCCACCGGGACCGGTCATCGGGTCAATCGCGCTAATTTTGAACGATACTACCAAAACAAAACCACAACGTTACGTATCGCGCTAATTATATTAAAGGTAACGATTTAGCTTTTTTTCGGAAGATACGTTGGCGTAACGTTCGATGTCCGTTCGATCGAATTTTCTGGCGTGGTAGGTGCGTGGTAGGTTCGTGGTAGGTGCGTGGTGGGTGCGTGGTAGGTTCGTGGTAGGTGCGTGGTAGGTGCGTGGTAGGTGCGTGGTAGGTGCGTGGTAGGTGCGTGGTAGGTGCGTGGTAGGTGCGTGGTAGGTGCGTGGTAGGTGCGTGGTAGGTGCGTGGTAGATGCGTGGTAGGTGCGTGGTAGGTTCGTGGTAGGTGCGTGGTAGGTGTGTGGTAGGTTCGTGGTAGGTGCGTGGTAGGTGTGTGGTAGGTGCGTGGTAGGTGCGTGGTAGGTGCGTGGTAGGTGCGTGGTATGTGTATGGTGGTAATCAAACTTGAAACGTTTACGGCTTAAAAGTTTCGAGTTTGGTTTTGCTTTGGTAACGTCAACGATTTAACCGTTTAAAAAAAATAGCGCGATAGCATTCTTACATCAGCTAAACCAAATCTAAACCAAAACTAAACCAAAACTGAAAACGTTCCATCCGAACGGTAAAAACGTATAAAATTGCGCAATTGAGGCCCTTTCTGAGCTGTCCCACAGGTATAATAACTTTATGGTTCCACTACCTTACAATGAGGGATTTTCCAGAAGAAAAAAAAGTTTGTTCCTAATTTCTCAATTGATACGATATGCCAAATGCCATGAAATCGCTCCTCTAACTTAGTTTATTTAATAATTTTACGTGTCGGGGCGCGTTTTGGCCGATATTCAATATGCAGGATAAAAACTTAAAACACACGCGTAGTAGGTCGGAATTGCATCTTCCTTCTGCGCAGTGAATTTTGATTGCCATCTCTTCCTTTCATAGGGTTCTAATAGACCTAGGACTTGAAATAAACAACCAAAACTGCTGAAGACAATGGCTGTAAGGGCTAAATCTCATCGTCTTTAAGGAAGAACTACAATATCGAATTTACTAGGTTGCCTGTTAGGAGGATTCTTCCTTGATTTTGGGGAAAAATGTAGTCTTTGGCGAAAGACTACCCGTTTGTTTGGAGTTGGCCGTCGATGACCGTTACAAAATTTCGTCACAGGCACATTAACTGGTTCCGTCGACAAAAACAACAAGCAAATAAAAACTTAAAATTAAAAGTGATATTAGTGAGCGGGACGGACGTGCCGTACATGGTTGCGTTGCTAAAGGTTATAAAATTGCGATTAATAGGGTCTCTTAGGGGTGCGGTACGGTGAAGCGGGAAGGGAGGGAGCGGCCAACTCGAAGCAAACGCCTAGTATCTGCTAGTTTTGGGGGGTGGGGGGGGGAATGTCAATCTGGGGTTATTTCCAAGACCCCATTTGGCAACCCTGGGGTTGACGATTTTTGAAAGTCACACACTCATAATCATGGAGTGCGATTTTTGAAAATCATACGAGCGACTTGACATTCGCATACGAATTGAGATTTTCATTCCGAGTGGTTATGTTTTTCTCTATTTTTGAAATCGTTCGGATGTGCCAAAACCGTTTCGATTCACACAGAAAATGTTTCAATTGAACGAACGAACGAATGAATGGTTTCATAGTAACATTTCAAATCGGACTTTACCGCCAAAATTATGGGTTAACGGAACGTAGAAAAAAATTTAAATCTGTTGACGTCTGACAACATTACAAACGTCAAACATTCGAGTGGTAGAATTGGTTACGAGTGGTTCGGAGCACTCGTTGCGAGTGATAGAAAGTTGAATTCAAAAATGGCAAATCATCGATTTTACGTCATTTTCTACTACTCGTTTTGAACGTCAGAAGTGCGATTTTTGAAAATCATACGAGCGGCCTGGAGTGCGATTTTTGAAAATCATACGAGCGACTTGACATTCGCATACGAATTGAGATTTTCATTCCGAGTGGTTACGTTTTTCTCTATTTTTGAAATCGTTCGGATGTGCCAAAACCGTTTCGATTCATACAGAAAACGTTTCAATTGAACGAACGAACGAATGAATGGTTTCATAGTAACATTTCAAATCGGACTTTACCGCCAAAATTATGGGTTAACGGAACGTAGAAAAAAAGTTAAATCTGTTGACGTCTGACAACATTACAAACGTCAAACATTCGAGTGGTAGAAATGGATACGAGTGGTTCGGAGCACTCGTTGCAAGTGATAGAAAGTTGAATTCAAAAATGGCAAATCATCGATTTTACGTCATTTTCTACTACTCGTTTTGAACGTCTAATTTTCAAAAATCGCACTCCAGGCCCGACACTCCTCGTACGTGTGAGTCCCCGCGTCGGTGACCTTGAGGCGGCGTGTGTATGCTATAGGGTTGAAACTTGCGGAAAACGAATAATGTGTAAGTTTACACTGGTGCAAGGAAATAATAAAAGATAAGGTACAATAGGTACTTAATTTTTATTTACGTAAATTCATTTTAAGGCTACTCCTCCCATCTGCAAGGCTCTCTTTCTTACAAGCAAACTTTTACAATTAGCCATCCCGCTTCAATAGCGCGGCTCCGGTCAGAATTTTCAGTTTTCTTTGAAAACCTGTATGATTTTATATGAATTTTCAAAAAATAAGAAAACCACATCATTTTATATTGTATTGTGAAGAATATTGTAAATTTTCATATTCTTCTGATCAACAATGTAAGAGTAAAACGGTTACAACTGGAAAAAAAGAGGTGACTTTGGAGTCGTTTTTCTTCAGTTTTATTCATTAAAACAGATTTCAAGAAAAACCACATCACTTCTCATATCCTGTAGATTGTTCAGTTTTGTTTTTTGCTTAAAAAGTGCCATAGTTAATGTATAAAATGGTTACAAAGTTACTCAAAAACCGGGCGGACGCCCCTTAAATTATCCTAGTGCAATTGTGGGTATTGTGGCATACTTGGTAGAGAATTTTTAGTAATTAGGTAGTAAGTAGGTAATTGAAGTAAAATGTAGATAGGTAATTGAATTTGAATTTAATCTACACGTGCATTTTTAAAAATACCTAGGTATTTAAGATACACGACTCATACAAATCTTACTACACACGGCGACACATCAAGCTACCCAAAACCAAAATAAGCTAACCGAGCGTAGGCATAGTAAGGTATAACGTCGCGCGGCCAGCTTATTTTGGTTTTGGGTAGCTTGATGTGTCGCCGTGTGTACCTACCTAGCTACCACTACCACCTAATATCGTCAATGGTTAGTAAGTAGCATTATCGATACTCCATCAAAATTAATTGATTTTGAATTGACGTTTAGAATAATAATGTAACTTACGTTTCTGGATCATCATTAGGTAATGAACAGAAACTCTTATCACTGTTATCTTTCTGATTGTTGCCACAACCGTAAACACAACAATAAATGGCACTTTTCATGATTCGTATTATTTGGCGTCGCACGCTTCGTTCGCCGTTCGCCGAGTCAAAGAAAATATTTATATCAACGGCCGAGTCGTGCCGTCACGCGAGCAAGAGCAGCCATGTCATTCGACCGTAGGGATCCGCAAAAAGTATCGATACCTGAGTAGTATCGATACTTTCTCTTCGATACCTAGTATTTTTGTACTCGATACTTTGATTCCGATACTTTACTAGGTATCGATACTTTTTCACATACTCGATACTTTTGTCTCCTCACCTCGCTAGTGTAGTTTTACGCAGTCACCATTTCTTTTTCGGACGTGTAACGATGTCCTCTAGAAAGTCTGAACCATTTAATCATTGGAGTGAGCTGAAAGCAGTTTTTCCAAAATTATATGGTTTGGAAAGTCAGTATTTGTACCAGGCACTTCAGCCCCATCTGAAAGGTTTTTTTCGAAAGCTGGAGCGACGGTGACAGCGACTCGAAACCGGCTCACTGGGTCGCGTTATCGCGTATGTATCGACAAATTACTTTATAAGTCTGATTGCATCGAAGAAGATTGGGGATTTAAAAATTAATTTAAGTTTTTACTATGCAAATGAGTACCTACTGTACTTACATGCACTCTAAATCAGTATTTTTATTAAAACACTAATATTTTCCCCTGCTATCTGCTCTCCGACATAAAAGTCCATTTGATTATTTTAATTGATATAATGATTCTTTAATGATAATTTTAATGGTAATTTTGTATGTTTTTAAAATAAATAATAATAGATTAAGTATGTGCTTGTTTATTCCTTTTTTTTTGCGATTATTTACAGTTTCTAAGGTGATCAAAAAAGTACTCGATACTGAGTAGTATCGATTCTTTTGGTTCGATACTTTTATCGGTATCGATACTTTCTTCTGCGATACCAGTATCGAGTAAGTATCGATACTTTTGAATTTTTGCGGATCCCTATTCGACCGTCAATGATATGACGTCCCACCCGCTCGCAACCCGCGCACCCCCCTGCGCTCGCCCGTCCCGCACACATAGCCGCGAGCGCTTTTACGAGCACACATGCATGAGTGTCGCTTCTTTTCGCGTAGTGTATATTTTCTTTGACAAAGTGTCGTGCAAGTGAACAATATACAGTTCAGTGAAATATTATGGTGTATGGGTTGTGAACAGGAAAAGTGTTCCATTCTTTTGTAGCGCGGCAAGCGGTCGGTTCAACTCTTTCCTGTGGACTTCTCTGCGTTTTCTGCGTTTCTCCATTGCCTCCAAAAACTTCAAAGAAGCGTTGAAACGCTATAAATGAGAGTATTTATTGAAGACATCGATCATATGGGATATTATATCTCTTAAACCTTGAACTGAACCAAAAAAAAAAAACTACACCTGTCAACTTGCTGTCAACTGTCAGGTAGAAAAGTCAGAAAATATCTTGGCGACATTTTCGAGTTTACTTCTTTTTGAATTTTATTGTAACAAACACCGCTACACAACAAATACAGGTGAAGGCATAGATTTATATATTACTAGCGTAAGGATAGGCCCGTCAGAATATTTTACAAAAACCTTCTTCATAGAAACAAAAATTTGCACCATCTGTCATAACTCGTATATGAACTATATCGTGTCATATATTTTCGAGTGCTCTAAACTGACATTTTTCCTTGCATTTTAGAGCCAACGAACTGGGGACAATAGTCAAGCTCATAGGCCATGTCCTTACGCTAGTAATATATATGTCTTTGGGTGAAGGCCATCAACTGCAACTTTAGTCCTCTCTACCTATAATACAAGTTTGCCTTGAGAAAGTTCGATCTAACAAGAAGTACCTTACCTAAGTGATCTTATTTGAAGTTGTTTTGGTACGACTCCGTACCATTCGTGAGAGCAGAAACTTAATGCACTTTATGAGTCATCGTTTGTAGGGCGGGAACCTCTACTGACACAGTTTGTTTTTGTCCTTTAAATAGTAACAATGGCCGAGAATATTGAAGAAAAGGTGATTATGACACCCAAGTGCAAGACTGCAAATTCCACTACCCTAGTGATAGAAAGAAAAGTAGTGGAAGCGGAGGCCAGTGATAAAATTCATGTGGCCGGGGGTGACCATACTGGCATCATCATAAATAAGGAAAAAGTTTATGGTTAGTATCGTCTATTTATTATTAAATTAGCAACAAGTGTTATATTACAATTATTTTATTTTAAGAATGAGGAAGCAGGAAAAAGTGGTAATGAACTTAATTTTAGATTGTTAATAGGTTTTTGGGTCGGTTTGGTTCACCCCGTAAGGCTCAAACTAAATTAGAAAACTAATTATAATAGAGCTTTTTTCTGGCTAAAAACGCAACATAATCAATTTGTTTTTGTTTAATAAGTAAGTTAAGTTAATAGTGGTTTAAATACCTATAAATATAATTTTGTTTGCCGGGTACTGCACGGCTAGTATGCCAACTACAACAACGTGTTTAAACGAGAAAAATGTCAAGCATGCTCTTTTTGGCATACGTAAAATAATAAGGATCGAGGCAAATTTCGATTTTTTTATCATTTCCTCGGGGGTGGCATGCAAGGCCTATTGTAATTTTACTAAGTTTCTTTGTTGTATAAACTTTCTAACTACCCCATAACAGATTACAATCGATGATACTATCATAATAGTATTTCCATATTAAGGCATGAAAAGCATCACCATCATCACTCTATCCCATAAATGTGTCCCACAGCTGGACTCGAGTCATGAATAACATTGAGTAAGCCAAACTCTACCTCAAAGGTCCAGTGTAGATCAGCACGTCTAGTATGATTTCTCTACATGAGCGCAGCGCACCTTCACGGCATAGAAAATGACCTCTTCCCGCACTTTCTTCTCAGCGAGTAAAAGCCGCACTTGCCATGCATGTTGTAAAGAAAAAAAGCAGTCACACACAAGTAGAGAAATCATACTAGACATTGTAGACAGTTCGAGTATATTTCTTGGTAAACTAAATTTGGCACCTAAAAAAACGCATTATGTCATTTTTATTTTTAAGTATTTAGTAAGCCAAGATCACACAAACAATGCTTGTATTTACGGTAGTAATTATAGTACTGTGTGCTTGTATAAAGCTATGACGAATATAATCAGTGGTACAAAGGCAGTGTCCAGTATAAATTATCTCATTGAACTTATTAATCATACATAATTGCTTCATTACTAGACAACCACCTCATTGTTGTCTCCTCTTATATTAACTGAGCTTATTGAATGTGACTGGTGAAGTATGATTTTGATAAGTTATTCAACTCTTTAATATAAAATAATCGTTTTATAAAAGCCTATGCCTAAACATGGTGACTTTTTTCTTTTTTTACAGAGATATAAAGGCTTGAAGTGCATGTAATGGTAATAATTTCAACTTCAAGCCTTTATATCTCCGTCCAGACTGAGTTTAGGGATATACATGTTAATAAGTTTTGTTTGTTACTTTATTCTGAAATAAAATATTCAAGTTTGGTTGCTGGTCGCGCCAAAAACAACAGCGACAAATAAGACTCCAACCGTACATACAAAACCCGCATTGTCTTTTACAACTTTTTTCATTGGCCACGGCAAGGATTACAGTACTACAATTTAGTAGTATTCAGGCGGCAGTACTACAAAGCCTTAATTGCACGCATTAGGCCTCTGAGGCAACGCAAGTAATCAAACGTTTCTTTTGTTTTTTAATGTATTACCATCTTGATCTTTTTGGTAGATTCCTAAAAAGGTGGACTTCAAAAATCTGTTAACGGCATTCCAACTCCAACATTGATTATAGTTTTGAAGGGAGAGTGCCTCTGGGGCTCGTTACTTTTTTAACATGTGTAGCTTAGTGTTAAATACAATTGACACCTAAATTGTTATTGTAATGTTTACAGAGAATGGAGTCACGGAGCCTTGTCATGCTCAGTTGGAGTTCAGAGTGTATCTGGTGTCTGCAGTCACGGGGTCCCACACGCGAGAGGCCAGAGCGCTGCGGTTCTGGTTCAAGCCACAGCTTCCTCCAAATGAGAGGCCTCGTGAGGCCCTGGCTTTCTTCCGTGAACTTGTCAGTCCACAAGATTTTCCTAAAGGTACAATTTCTACACATAGTTCTAATTGTTTTGTAGTATAAAGCATAATACTAGTATAAAGTTTATACTAATGTTTTTTGAGGCTTCAGCCCTATAACGTTGATTATGCCAGCCAATGGCCCAGAATCCACTAAGTTGTGTAAAATAAACCAATAAAAAATAGCTTGATTCAAGAAGCCAGCTAGCTAGAAAAATTAAGTGATTGATTGGTTGATTTTACGCAGCTCCACTCAGCTCCTCCTTCGTGAATAACTGATGTTATAGGGTTAAACAACGCTTTCTTATAGTCTATAGAAGGGAAGGGACAAACCAACAAAGTGGTATAAGCTCACTGCTGTCAAAGTATAAGAAAGAATAGGTATCTATTACTAGATAAAGTACGGACACTCCCTTCCTTCCTCCAACTTTTTACCTCACCCCCTCTATCGCCCTCTAGTTACCGCACTTTGGTTCCAAGACTAAAGGTTCAATTTCGTTGGTTTTGTATATGCTGATGTCATCTTGTCACTTTCAAATTTTAGCTTTCCAATTTTAGTATACAGTGTCGGCTGTGTTGGCTGTGCTGCTGTGCTCTGCCTAATAATGGTTCAGCCGAACAGAGGTTGGGCTATCCGTTGTGACAGAAGGCCTTATACATATAGATCTTATGCATGTTAATAAGCATGCTACGCTGAAATATGACTAGAATGCAGCTTTCCTAGTGACGGTGGCAGAATCAAAGTAACCAAACAATATGGTATACAATCGTGTCGATTCGAACTGTGCCACGACTTAACTAAATTTATTCCTATAGTCCATAGTCCAAAAAAATACAAAAAGTATACACGTACCGTCAGTAGCTCTCCGCTTATTAATCCAAATTAATAGTTAGAAACTGTTTACTGTGCACAAAATTATAACCAAAAGAAGCTATCTTCCATCACAAACATGGTGTATTATTCAACCGCCTTGTAGTTCGAACACATGAAGCACAATCTTCAATATCAACATCGTTTTTGATAGACCGCGGCGGACGGTAAGACAATTTTTTCGTACTTACCTACCGAACGAAACGGGTCTCCGTCGAGCGGGGCCTTTATTGCCGTGCTCATCAACACGCTTCGCCTCGTACCTACATAGGATCCTGCTTAGAGGGCATTTATTACGGTGCTTTTTAACGAGTGACTACTACGTCACAACAAGTTTGAATACAATGGCGTGTTGTGCATGTAATGATGAAATATTTGATCAGGATGGTTTGACATGTTCGGTTTGCGCTCTGGAATATCATTTTAAATGTGTCGGTTTCGGTGAAGATAAATTCAGAAAAATGCGCCCAAATGTCAAATTGGCCTGGATTGGTACATGTTGCAAGAAGCCTCCTGGCGTGAATTCTGGCAGCGCAAAAGGTAACCCAAAACCAAAACCTGACCAGAGAAACTCAGGGGAAAATCATGGCCCTCTAACTGGCAATGATATTCGCAGTATTATCCGGGAAGAGCTTGACAAACACAAAACAGATATAATGTCAAGGATTACACAACTTATCGCTGACAAAATTAAGCCAATTGAAGAAGAAATGGACCACATCATGTCCTCAATGTCAATGATAAACGATCTGTACGAAAGCTTCAAGATCGAGTTTGAAGAACAACTCTCAACTATTGGCAGCTTGAAGAAACAGAATGATTCCATGCAATCAACAATATCGGACCTTACGTATCGCTTAGCGCAATCGGAACAACATACCCGATCGTCCAATGTAGAGATTCAGGGCGTGCCTGAATACAGATCTGAGAATCTCCAAACGATTGTCTCTCAAATAAGCAAAACTGTGTCTTGTAATATAAAGGACAGTGATGTTCACAACTTCACGAGAATCGCAAAGATGGACCACGCTAGTCCTAGACCTCGCTCCATTGTGGTACAGTTCGCTAGTCCACGTGTAAGAGACGAATTTCTTGCTTCTATCATCAAATTCAATAAGAGCAACCCAAATGAGAAACTCAATACGGCGCACCTGGGTATAGCAGGGGAAAGACGACCAGTGTACGTGGTGGAACATTTATCTCCGACCAACAAATCTCTACATGCCGCTGCGAGATCTACTGGCAAAGAATTGGGTTACAAGCATGTATGGGTCAAGAAAGGGAAAATCTTTATGAGAAAAACCGATAATTCTCAGTTCATCTTCATCAAGGACATGTGTACGTTGAAGAACTTGTCTTAGTTCTTAGCTGTGTCTTGAATGTCTCAGTATTAATTTGTTAAAATTCAGCTCACTTAATATCTACTACCAAAATGTTAGAGGCCTAAAATCTAAAACAAAAGACTTGTATAGAAGTGTTTTGTGTTGTAACTACGACATCATTATGCTTTGTGAAACGTGGTTGAATGGTGGTTACTACAACGCGGAGCTCTTTGACGACCGTTTCAATGTATATAGACGCGACCGTGAGACCACAGATTTCCGACATAAGTGTGATGGAGGGGGTGTATTAATAGCAGTTTCCAAGCGTTTGAATTCTTGGCGTGTAGCTGCCAATGAAACTGACGGCGAGGACCTATGGGTGGGTGTTGATGCACGTAATGGTGTTGGAGAGATGGAAAAACTTTACTTATGCTGTGTTTACTTGCGCTCTCCTCTCGCTCCGGCGGCTCTAGATGGTTTCATTTCAAACACAAATAGGGTGATGGAGGACTGTCAGAATGTTTTGATCGCAGGTGATTTTAATCTTAGATATATTACTTGGAGTTTTAGCCCTGAGGGAAATCATGTCAATGAGAAAAACAGTCAACTTGTCCAAATCTTGTTAGATTTTTTGTCCCTCAATCATTTGAAGCAGGTGTTCAGTGTACCCAATCAGGACAATAGGATCTTAGACCTTATACTAAGTAATTTGCCTACTCGTAGTCTCGTCAACTGTGCCAGTCCTTTAAGCAAACTTGACCTCTATCATCCAGCCGTGGAGTTTTCTTTGCATCACGGCAGCTTTAGGAGACTGGATTGTAAATCGGATCCCAAATACAATTTCTTCAAGGCAGATTATGATATGGTTAATAGAGATCTTGCATCGACGGATTGGGATGCGGAATTTTCAGAGTGTTCGACTGTTGACGAAATGCTGACTCTTTTCTATGGCATTCTCAATAAAATAATAAAGAAAAATGTCCCCGTAGCCAGACCACGTGCCTCAAAGTGTCCTCCATGGTTTGGTCGTGATCTAATTCGTCTCTTGAAGGAGAAGCACAGACTGCGTATCCGTATCCGCAAATACAACAATCCATTGGATGAAGCGTCCGTTGCCTTGCTCAAGGATAGATGTAATAAACTAATGTCTTCTTCTTACAATGGTTATATAAAACGTATTGAATCGTCAATTACCTCAAATCCAAAATTGTTTTGGTCTTATATAAAAAACAAACGTAGTGATTCGTCGGGCTACCCATCTGAAATGACCCTTGAAAACAAGGTTGCGAATACGGGTCCTGAAATATGTAATCTTTTTGCTTCCAGTTTTTCTTCGATTTACAATTGTTCGCACCCACCAAATTTGGCAAGTCAGGAAAATAATTTGGCTGATACTGGTATCGTATTAAACTCAGTATTTTTCTCTAAAACTGAGGTTTCCAAAGCGTTGAAGAGACTCGACACTTCTAAGGGTGCAGGTTCGGATGGAGTCCCTTCCGTCTTTGCCGTTAATTGTGCTAAAACACTCTGTACGCCTTTAGCCCGAATTTTTAACAAGTCTCTCGATTCTGGCGAGTTCCCTACTCTATGGAAAGAGTCCTTGATCGTTCCAATCTTCAAGGCAGGTGATAAAAGGTGTGTTGAAAATTACCGACCAATCTCCATTCTGTCAGTCTTCGCCAAGCTGTTTGAGTCTCTTCTCTTGCCTTCGCTATCATGGCATTTAAAATCAAGATTAACACCGCATCAGCATGGTTTCCTAAAAAATAAATCGACAAGTACTAACCTGGTCTCGTTTCTAGATGAAGTAATGAAAAATGTAGATTCCCGTACTCCTGTAGATGTCGTGTATACTGACTTTAGTAAGGCATTTGACAGGGTGGTTCACTCGATACTCATAGGAAAACTTTCCGCGTCGGGAATCACTGGCAGCCTCCTTGACTGGTGCAATTCCTACTTACACAAAAGAACCTCGAGGGTTGTCGTCAAAGGCTTTTCCTCTAGCCCTTTTTATAATACATCTGGTGTCCCACAGGGCTCACACCTTGGCCCTTTATTTTTCAATGTGTTTATCAATGACATATCGTCTTGTTTCATTCACTCGAGCTTTTTTCTCTTCGCCGACGACCTAAAAATAATGAAATCTATTGACTCGCCGGAGGATAGCGTAAGGCTTCAAGAGGACATCGATAGATTTGCAACGTGGTGCGAGTGCAACGCTATGTCTGCTAATGCTGCAAAGTGTTATTCCATCCAATTCAGCCGGAACACCAACGCTCTTTGCCACAGATACACACTTGACGGTCAGACTCTTAAGGCGGTGGACTCAATTCGTGACCTTGGAGTCTTGCTTGACAGTAAACTGCGGTTTCACTTACATATCGACAGTATTGCGACTAAGGGGCTCAAGATGCTTGGTTTTGTTCTGCGCAACTGTAAACCTTTTAAGAATCCATCATGCAAAATATCACTTTATAACGCCTTGGTTCGTAGTGGCCTTGAATATTGCAGTGTTGTCTGGAACCCCAATTACGATGTCTATGTAAAGCGTCTGGAGCAAATCCAGAAGCGTTTTCTATGGCATCTATGTTATAGCTGTGGCGTTGCAGATCTTTTGCCACACTATGAGGACCGCTTGAAATACTTTAAACTCAACAAGCTAGAACATAGAAGGGAATTATTGGACCAAATGTTCTTGTATAAAATTATAAATTCTAATGTCGATAGTCCCCACATATTATCCCGCATCAAGATTAACGCGCCATTTAAATTCCCTCGTTTCACAAAGTATACGCCGTTTGTTGCAGCTTCTGCTAAAACCAACTTGGGGCAATACTCAACACTAAATAGATTGCAGAAACGATACAACGCTATGTACAAGGCTTTGCCTGATTTAGATATATTTTCTCAGTCACATAATAGCTTCAAAAAAACTGTCCTGGCCTCCTTTGATAATGTGTAGATTGTAGATTGTGTATTGTTATTTTGGTTCCGATATTTTTATTTGTATTTAATATCAATATTTATGTTTAGTACCTATTGTTGTTCAGTGCTTTAAGTAAACAATTAATTTGTAACATTGATATATCTAAGTGCAAATGCAACTATCAACTGATTTGTGTAGGTACCCACATTTTTCTGTCGCGGTATGACTTAACATATATGTATACTTAAGCTACAATGTATGTTGTGACAGCCTGTAAGGGAAGTAACACTTAATAATTATGTTAAAATGTATTCAGAATGTAATAGTGTATACTTTGTTGGCAGTCCTTAAATAAATAAAATAAAATAAAAATAAAATAAAATAAATTCCTGTCACTTTCTAAAATAAGATTAAGAAAAGAGACAGAAAACCAACAACTGACTTTAGTGCTGTCAAAGTGACGTTACACGCCCAAAAACGCCTTAAATAAGATGGCTTACATTATGATGGCATCTTATTGGGCGTGTAACGTCACTTTGACAGCACTAAAGTCAGTTGTTGGTTTTCTGTCTCTTTTCTTAATCTTATTCTAGAAAGTGACAGAAATAAATTTAGTTAAGTCGTGGCAGTTCGAATCGACACCAATGACTACTAAACAAAACTCTGATAATTAACATACAGATTGTTTAAATTATTTTCAGACTATGTGGGGTTCATAAAGAAGATAATGAAGTTAATGCAGCACAAACACATTGATCTCAAGATATTAAAAGTAGAACTACGACAAGAGGGCAGTGGCCCCCCACCCACAGGTTAGTTTATCGTTTTACATTTATATTCTGATAAATGTACACTTTTATAAGGTGTTGGTTTCTTATTTTACTATGAACTTTTTGATGCCTTGTTAATTTGAAATCGAAAACATATACAAGGTGTTACAAAAATACAAGTAAACATTTAAGGGGGTGGTTTAGACCATGAAACTGAACAACTTTTACTATGGGACCAATATAATATATAATAAGAGCGATGATAGCCCATACGGAAGAGAGCTAGCGCCTCAATCCTGAGGCCGCGGTTCGATTCCTGGCCTGTACCACTAAGTTCTTCGGAATTTATGTACGGTTGTATTTATCATTTACTAGCTCGGCGGTGACGGAAAACATCGTGAGGAAACCAGCATTCCCGAGAATGAAAAGTAAATACCATAAGTTTGGAGGTATGCGTAAATATGGGTGAGCTTGGGGCGAACACAAAAGGACCAGCGCTGGTCTCCGTGTTACAACGACCCTTGCTTACAATAGCCCAACCACAAATCATGGGACCAATATCGAAATCGCGAAAAAAAATCGGATATCCCATACTAAATTACAAATCTACTCGAGCTAAATGTATGGGACAGCAGATTTTTTTTTTTGCGATTTCGATGTTGGTCCCATAGTGAAAGTTGTTCAGTTTGATGGTCTAAAGTTCTAAACAACCCCCTAAAAGTTTTTTTTTTTTCCGTAACAACTTGTATATTGGAAAAAAATTTAACTACCTATTATAAACATATTCCTAAATATAACACTTATTATTTTAGTCATGCTACTAAAATAGATTTTGTGGTAAAATACATTCTATTTTAACCCATATTTTTTTGAATAATTATTCTTATTCATGTAAGTTCTTAGAATATAATGGGGGGTGTATTCTGAGAACAACTATTTATTAATTATTATATTGCTGATTTATGCCTTTAAAATCATATTAAGTATTTGTTTAATTTATCATACAGAATCGAACGGCGTAATAACGAGTAAGAGCGTTATATACAACTATTGTAATGGCTGTATGTATTATATTTTAGTATACACAATTATGCATGAGTTTTCTGCAACAATACAAGAATAATTGTTTGGATATTGTAAGCATACTAATAGAACCTTTATTTTTCTTCTTACATTTCTTTACTTTTACCCTTTTTGTTTAAAAAGTAGGTAATATTTATTTATATGAGTATATAGGGTGAAACAAAACACTCTAGTAGATCTAGGTAGCTTCTTATTCTTATACATAAAGCTTTTACCCGCGACTTCGTCCGCATAAATTATATACTTACCAGATTTTAAGTCAGATGATAAGCTATCAAACAAAAAAAGTTTCATCAAAATCGGTTCAGTAGTTTTTGCGTGATACTCGAACAAACAAACAAACAAACGAACAAACAAACAAACAAACAAACAGACAGACAAAAAATCCAAAAATTGGTGATTTGGAATCAGGGACATCTAAAAATCATATCGTAATCTTTTTTTGTAAATATCTTCAATGTACAGACACACTTCTGTTACAGTTTTATAATAGTTTAGATACATATTTGTTTTCACTCTCCTTTGCTACCTATACAGTGTGAAATTGATATCATTAGCATCCTTTTAAACTAAGAGTCTACCCATCAAACTGAACAACTTTTACTATGGGAGCTAACCTATCGGAGCAATAAAAAAATCAGCTGTTCCATACTAAACTACAATGTCGACGCGCGAGTTCGCGACTCAAATGTATGCAACAGCAGATTTTTTTGTTGCTCCGATCGGTTTGCTGCCAATAGTAAAAGTTGTTCAGTTCGATGGGTAGACTCTTAGTTTAAAAGGATGCTAATGATATCGATTTCACCCTGTATATTATAATACATACAGGGTGTAACAAAACACCCTAGTTATAATTAAGGGGGTGCCTTAGACCATCAAACTGATAAATTTTCACCATGAAGCCGACTTCGTAATCGCGAAAAAAATAGCTGTTGAGTCGAAACGGTGCTGCAGTTTTGTGTGAAACATCAAATCGTTTTTACAGCCTAGATTGCGATTTTTGAATCTCATTTGCTGAGTTCAGCAGTTGTAAATGTCAAAATTACTATGGAGATATGCATCTTTCTACTTATGATTTGACTTTCAAAAATCATACTTCAGGAGTGCGATTTTTGAAAGTCAAATCAGCAGTTGAAAGGGTTTAGGCGACTAATGTCTAAAATGAATAATGACTAGATGCGTAGCTCCACAGTAATTTCGACATTTTCAACTGCTGAACTCAGCGAATGAGATTCAAAAATCGCACTCCTGTTTACGAAATGAGATGTGTAAATGATTTACCATATAGTGTAATGAAAGTGTTTTGGTGTGTTATTTTTTAACACGTTTTTCACTTGAATATTTCATTAATCTTTGAACTTTACATTTTTCACTAAACCTCGTCTTGTGGTCGTTTTGCTTTTAGGCCTACTTGCTAACAGGTCATTTTGCTGAATAGGACGTTTCGCTATTAGGTCGATTTGATCTTGTGTCATTTTGATGTGTAGGACATTTTGCTTAAGTGTCCTTTCGATACGAAAGGGTCCCTAATATCTGATAGGACCCATGAATAATTTTTTTTATAGTAAGTTGTTCCATTTTTAAATATTTTATTATGTCATTTGAAACTTGTTTGTTAAATCATTTGGCAAACAAGTTGTTACAAATACCTTTAGCCAAAACTTTTTTAGCTTTTTTAGATTACAATGTTCTTCAGTAAGTAAAAATAAGTATTTTCCATCCAGAAACCATTTATGACACTTTAAAGCGATTTTCAAGTAACTTTAGGTAGGCGCTCTCACAGACGACCGACACTTTACGGTCGCCGGGAGTCGCAGAGGGTCGCGCGACCGTAAAATGTATGAGCGCCACACTCTGCGACTCGTCTGTAAGAGCCCTAGGTCGTTGAAAACCCTGACTGAAGCACCCTGTAGACATTGTGCTATGTGTACTATTTTGCACTTTATATTATCTATGATTTTGCATGACATGTACTTTATAATATTGAACTATAGAATAGTATGTATTACTACAAATAGACATTTTATATTATATTGATGTAAATACACATTGTTATGAATTATGATGTATAGTTTGTGTAATACTGTTGTATACTTTTTAATAACTATTTGTGATGTTTTTCTAACACTAAAATTATGATTACAGCATTCATAGAGGACAGTGTGCACAACAACACGCATGTAATATCGGAACAACGAGTTTTGGACCTTATCGAAAATGCCTACCCCAATCCTTTGACTGTCGACGATTTCGTTACGTATGTATAATCGTTATATCCTAGTAATTTAAGTTCTTTTAAGCCACAGAACATTATAAGAGGGGTTAGAAATGCAAAGTAGCGCTTTTGCTTCGGAGACGGCTGTCGCCACTTGTCTTCCCGCTCACGCTGCTTACTCATGCCCTCTCGCTCGCTCCACGCCGCGCGCCTTATGGTGTTATGCAAATGATTGCATAACCTGTGGCGACATGTTCCACGCCTACTTTGCACTTCTAACCCCTCTTATAATGTTCTGTGTTTTAAGCATTCGTAAATATTTAATTATCTTTTAAATTCAAAGTGCATCTGAAGTCCTCATTGATGGGGCACATGTCTAACTTAGGGTTGTATGGGCGGCAGTTCACCACGTATGCACGAGATGGGGATTGGTGAACTTCACATACGAGCATACGCATCGAAATCACAATATCTTCTGCATTTTGTAGGTTTCCTTCCTCACTGTGTTTTTCTTCACAGTTTGAGAGCAGTTATTAAAATCATTGGTACATTGGAATTTTTTATTTTATAATCCTATAGAAATCTCTTCTTAAGAGTTCATTCACCCAATCGAAGAAGTTACGATATGTTTTTTTAGGTTTTCCTGATTCCAAATCACAAATTTTTCATTTTTTGTTTGTCTGTTAGTTTGTTTGTTAGAGCATCACGCAAAAACTACTGAACCGATTTTGATGAAACTTTTTGTGGCTGAAGTCGCTGTGTAAAAGCTCGTCTAAACTATTATAAAACTGTAACAGAAGTGTGTCTGTACATTGAAGATATTTACAAAAAAAAGATTACGATATGGTTTTTAAATGTCCCTGATTCCAAATCACCAATTTTTTGTCTGTCTGTTTGTTTGTTTGTTTGTTCGAGCATCACGCAATAACTACTGAACCGATTTTGATGAATCTTTTTTTGTTTGATAGCTTATGATCTGACTTAAGATCTGGTATATAATTTGTGCGGACGAAGCCGCGGGTTAACGCTAGTAATACATAAAATTGAAGATTGAAGTTGTTTTCAGTGCAGGCAAGTGGTCGAAGGCAGACATAAAGGATGCGTTGGAGTCGTTGGAAGAGAAAGGCTTGACCCGTGCCATGTCAGAAGGACTTTATATCAGACAGCACAGTGTTGACACTCAGGTATTTATTTACTTTTATTGTTAAACTAGCTTTTGAATGGTAGATGGCTAGAGATCGGATAATCGGATGCATATTTACCTAATTTTCACTTTTTTCCTCACGAAAATATATGCCTTTCTCAATAAAGTTTATTAAAAAAATCGGGTCACCCGCACCGTTTTGTCATACTGATCCTCGTAGGTAGTCAACAGTAGTTAGAGAAGCTTCGACAACATGAACAAGTCGGTCAATTTGGAAAACTCGGGCAAAATAAACAACTCGGTCAACTCAGAAAACATGAATAGCTTTGTTAACTCGGACAACATTGTGTAAGTTGACCAAATTATCTGAGTTTTTCATGTTGTACGAGTTGTTTATGTTGCCCAAGTTGTTCAAATGTCCTAGTTCTACGATATTTTAACAATCCCAGGACTTACGAACGATCCTGGGATTGTTTCATAAAATAATTGAATTAAGACTTGTCCACATTATTCTTGTGAAAAATGAAGTTTAGGTAAATATGCATCCGAATATCCGATCTCTATAGATGACATATTTCGACCCCAAATAATGAAGTAAGGACAAGAGAATGTGGATTATTAAATTACGGTTTGCTTGCAATTTCTTTCGCGTGAATTACGAACGCTTTTCATTCATTCAACCCCCCTTTTTTTATTATTTACTGATAGGTTTGCTCTTGACATCAATCCAGTCCTTAGGACTAAGATGAGGTCGAAGACCCCCCCATTTCAACCCCTTAGGGGTTGATTTTAAAGTTGCATTTCTTTTGAGGGTGATTGTACTCATGATACTGAACAACTTTCCCTAAGGAAGCTAAGGGACATACCAAAAAAATTTTTTGGACTGGTCGGTAGTTACTAAGGGCGCCTTCAAATTTGTCGCAGTGTCGCGCGGCAGCAGCGCTGCTCTGTCAAATTCATAGAAATTTAAAAAACGACCGCCGCGCTGCAGCCGCGCTGCGGCCGCGCTTTGTTTATTAATTTGTATGAATTTGACAGCGCAGCGCTGCTGCCGCGCGACACTCTGCGACAAAGAAGGCGCCCTAAATGCCACCAGCTGATGGATTTTTTTGTATTTTTTTCTATTTACCTATCCCTTAGGTTAGTTGGGCAAAAAAGTTGTTCAGTATCACCGCTACTTTCTATACTAACAGCCTGTAGAGTGAGATATCAATTTCCCGATCATGCAACTGTCTGCACTACCCTGTAGCATTACTATTTCATAAAGCTTCGCGCCTTAGGAGAAGCCTATGTCACACCTGGGACACTTAGCTATCATTTCATACAAATGGGAAAAAACAAGTGCGATACTGAGTAAGTACGAGCGAGACAGGAATTCGCCATTGCCTACATTTGCCGCCACGTTTCCTGCCAAAGGGGATGAAGTTAAAATAGGTGGGGGCCAGGGAGTGTCCGTACTGTATGTAGTACTAGATACTCTTTCTTATACTGTTATGCAGCAGCCAGCAGTAGACGATGATGATCTTCTTCTTATCGTGTGGGCAGAGCCCTGGTGTCAGAGTTTTTTCAGACCGCCTTTCGGCCTCTGACGTGGTTTTTATGTAACGACTGCTACCACTAGAGATAGTAGCCGGGACCAACGGCTTAACGTGCCATCCGAAGCACGGAATCACTTTTCTTTTCAGACAATCAGGCGATTCAGCCTGCAATGTCCTAACCAACTGGGGAAAAACGCACAAAGTGACATATCACTAGGTGTCCCCGTGGGAATCGAACCCACGACCTCCGTATCGAGAGCCAATGCTCTTAACCATTAGACCACGGAGGCAGTACGATGATGATGATATCATACGATCCCAAAACTAAAACTTCCCCTTTGCAACAGGTTGTAAAACAAATGCCGACGCTATGTTCATCGCGGCAGCCAAGTATAGCGGTTATCACAGCGCTGTATTGTGAGAAGCAAGCCGTCGACGCCATGATGGATGGCCAGGAGACGTATGTGCGGTACACCACTGTTGGTAAGTAGCATACGATCTCTACTACATTATACCGGGTGATTTTAACCGTTCCGAAACTTTCAGGGGTGGTTCAGACCGTCAAACTGAACAACTGTTACTATGGAAGCAAACCTGAAATCTCAACTAGATTAACTAGGTACTGCAGTCTAGTATGAAACAGCAATATTTTTTCTTTTTGTTGTTGGCTCCATATATGTAGTGAAGGTTTTTTAATGAACAGTGCGCTCGATATACAACTCCAAATTGAAGCATGCAGGTTGTGGTTGTGATGGTCTTATATTATGATCAGAGAGCGGAATCTATTGGCAAAACAATTGAAATGTCATAGAGATCATTGTTTTTTATCGAGTATTCAAGCTATCGATAGTTTTTAGTTGGACATGATGACAGACATGAACATGACATAGTTTATTTTTCACTGTAATACAGTACGGTAATCTAAAAAGAGTAAGAGAGAGAGAGAGAGATATCAAATATCATACAACCCGGTCGAATTAACTTGACACCTGGCTCTTAATTCGACATCCCTCCTGCTACCCCCCCGCGGGACCCCGCCGTCGCCGTGCGAGGCCAGTAGCGATGCATCTCAGTTACCGTTGCACGTGTCCCTGCGCTTCAGCATTTTCGTCATTGTTATTGGGATTTTCGTTCGAGCCAGGTGTCAAGTTAAGTCGCCCGTGTTGTAATTATAGGGTAAACTTCCCAAGTCGCGGTAGTTATCAGAATTTTATTGGTAGATAAGAAGAGATTTGTTCTATTTGTGTGTCATCTTATCTCATTATAAAGAATAAAAATTAAAAAGATCAAATACTAGGGAGATTTATCGATCCAATGTGAGTGGAACAGTCGAGAGACGGGTCCGAGGAGAACTTACCGCGTCCAAATAAATTAGTCCGAGATCCGACCGTAAAATTATGCACCTATTTCATAGGCGAACGAAATGTGATTCTAGTGTATGTTTAGAGAGGGGTTAATTCAACGCCGCGAAGCGGCCTAGAAAAGTCCTGCCTCATGTACCTTTTCCACCTAACTAACTTAACTTCCGCCTAACTTTTTCCACCTGTCTGTTAGGGAAGTAAATGAGGTGCCATCGGAAGGAGACTGATCTAAAGTACTGGAAAAACTAGGGTTGCCACCTCTCAATCTGCCGCAACTATAGGGTTGCCAGGTTCAAAGAAGTAATTTTTTAACCTGGCAGCCCTATAGTTGCGGCAAACTGAGAGGTGGTAACCCTAGTTTTTCCAGTACTTTAGATCAGTTTCCTTCCGATGGCACCTCATTCACTTCCCTAACAGACACGAGGAAAAAGTTATGCCAAAAATCATAATGGAAAAGGTGCTTGCGGCAGGATTTTTCTAGGCAACTTGGCGGGGTTGAATTAAACCCTGTGTAAACATACACTAGTACACTAGAATCACATTTCGTTCGCCTATGAAATAGGCGCATAATTTTACGGTCGGATCTCGGACTAAATGGTCCTCTCCGAAAAATACAATTGCGTAGGACCCTCAACCGCCGGAAGTGCATGAAGAGATGTATGAAAGTGGATGAGGCGAGAGAAGTATGTCCGAATCATAGTATGTGGCGAGCCGTAGTCTCTGTCTACCCCTGTGGGATAATGGCGTGAGTATATGTAATATATGTATGCATGAATATGAAGTATGTGGTTCTATATTTATGTCCCTATTGTGTTGCCTTCTATACCTTAATCAATTATTGTAAGTTATCTTCGTTGATATTGACATAGAACTTAAAAAAAAATTATACGAATATGTTGCGAAACGAAGATAGTAATATTACGTCATGTAATTATTGCAGATAAATCTATATAAATAGGGAAAAACTAACAGGTAAACGTAATTTATTCTAAACTTGCTATTATTGTTTTATGCAAATCCCAGAATAAACGTATAAGTAATTCCAAAAGCTTGTAATGTGATGTCATATGACGTATAAAATACGGGATGCAAAGTTGCAAAGTTGAGAGGAAAATTATGTTCTAAAAAGGACATACAGATGAATTAAAGACGCATTGAGTCCTGTTTTTGAATCTCACAAGTTCTAATCCATACTCGAAAGTGAAAATATTTTAAGGTTAAGAGCACTGGCTCTCGATACGGAGGTCGTGGGTTCGATTCCCACGGGGGAAACCTAGTGATATGTCACTTTGTGCGTTTTTCCCCAGTTGGTTAGGACATTGCAGGCTGAATCACTTGATTGTCCGAAAAGAAAAATGATTCCGTGCTTCGGATGGCACGCTAAGCTGTTGGTCCCGGCTACTATCTCTGGTGGTAGTAGTCGTTACATAAAAACCACGTCAGAGGCCGTAAGGCGGTCTGAAAAACTCTGATACCAGGGCTCTGCCCACACGATAAGAAGAAGAAGTGAAAATATTCCCTCATGACAAATTTATTCTCCTTTCCCTGCATCCGTCGGTTTTTGGCGCACATAAAAGGAGTGAAATAGGCAAAAATGCAACCAAAATACCTACTGGTATTCACGTTTTTATAGTTTGTATTGTCAATTTACGTACTTGTCGTACGAAGAAACGCGTATTTGTCGTGTGTGATAGGTGTCAAATACAAGCCACCATGAGATGTGAAAGTTTATGATGATGGTCTTTGAATGCATTTGTGACTCAATCAACGCGTAAGGGTTGAACCTCACCTGGCAGCACCGCATCGCCTTTTTCTGTCGCTCCATCCTTTTCGGTCACTCATGAACGTCATTTGCTAGAGCAAATAAGGTAGACGGAATGCGACTGCACGCCGCAGCACCGCCGCGCGCGATCGCGTTCCGTCTATCTTATTTGCTCTAATAAACGACGTTCCTGAGTGACAGAAAAGGATGGAGCGACAGAAAAAGGCGATGCGGTGCTGCCAGATGAGGTTCAACCCTAAACGGTTGACCGGATTTGGATGTTTGACACACAGATAGAATATATTCTGGATTCACATAGGATACTGTTTTAAAGTCAACACAGGTCAAGTCGCGGGCAAAAGCTTATATGTAAAATACCTTGGTAAATAAAATACGATCAACATCAATTCAATTTCACGTTACATAAAAACCACGTCAGAGGCCGAAAGGCGGTCTGAAAAAACTCTGACACCAGGGCTCTGCCCACACGATAAGAAGAAGAAGAATTCAATTTCAAATGGACAGAATGACATATTCTAATAGATTTTGTTTTTTACGCCCAACTCCGCCTGAGATGGAAGTCGTCTCACGTACTATGCTCACGTATTATCGTAAAATATTTAAATAATGCCTTGCTTGACCTTAGCTCTTGATTTTTTTTATCAAAGAACCTATTCATAGAAATGCCAGACTGTTCGGTCTTCATATTTAAAGTTTTAAGTTTCCTTAAACTCTCATAGACCGGTGACGTAACATGGTTATGGAATAAATTATAGAATTAAATAATCATAGAATAGAGCAGGTAGTGCCTCCATTGGGTTTATTTTTGCACTTTAACACGTTGAACGCCGGCGGGTCACAATAACAATAGATTTTCCATTGTTTGTCGGTCATTTGGCAGTCAAAGCCTTAATAAACCCATTTCAACATAATTATGTTTATTTTATATTTAAAAAGCGACCCGCCCCCGTCTCGCCCGGGTGGGATCTATAATATAAGTAACAAACCTTCCGGAAAAAATTCTCTAAATGACAGTGAAAACCGTATCAAAATCTGTTGCGTGGTTTAGAAGAAGTAAGCGGAGAAACAGACACACATACGCGGATAGCGACTTTATACTATTTAGACATTCATAAGATAAACTAAAGATTGTCAGTCTGTATTAATGCCTCAATTATTAGTCCCTCATATTTGCACCTACCTGTACCTACATAAAATGAATAATGCTACTGCTGGGCTTATTCCTAAGACCCGTAGGAAATCCCTACTAGTGGACACAACTGGATTTTTTCCCCAAAATCCTTCAGTACTGCATAAAACACGAAAATCCAGTAGAAATTTTGTCGATAGCCCCCCACTGGCTTAATTCTTCTATTGACATTAAATAAGCCTGGCCGCACACGAGCTCCCGCAACAACCACGCCACATAGGTACTTTTTCATACATTTTGTGGCTGTAGCGGGTGGTGACCACCGGCCACACGTGTGCGGCGAGTCCTTACAAAATGTATGAAAAATGCAGTCCCCAGGAATGCGATTTTTGAATCTCATTCGCTGAGTTCAGCCGTTGAAAATGTCAAAATTACTATGGAGATACGCATATTTCTACTGCTGATTTGACTTTCAAAAATCATACTTCAGGAGTGCGATTTTTGAAAGTCTGACATTTTCAACTGCTGAACTCAGCGAATGAGATTCAAAAATCGCACTCCGGCTCGTTTTGTGGCTGTC
Source organism: Agonopterix subpropinquella (assembly GCA_922987775.1). NCBI lineage: Eukaryota > Metazoa > Arthropoda > Insecta > Lepidoptera > Depressariidae > Agonopterix > Agonopterix subpropinquella. The sequence continues at coordinate 13,576,222 of OV277701.1, read as the reverse complement.
GCGAGTACGCCTAGAGCGCCTGAGAGCGATACTAGATGGATGAACATGGTCGCAGTTATTTGTAAGACAATAGCCCCGATTCGGACTGTGCCACGACTTAACTTAACTAAATTTATTCCTGTCACTTTCTAAAATAAGATTAAGAAAAGAGACAGAAAACCAACAGCTGACTTTAGTGCTGTCAAAGTGACGTTACACGCCCAAAATAAGATGCCATCATAATGTACGCCATCTTATTTAAGGCGTTTTTGGGCGTGTAACGTCACTTTGACAGCACTAAAGTCAGCTGTTGGTTTTCGGCCTCTTTTCTTATTTTAATAAATAATCTTATTCCCTAATCTTATTTTAGAAAGTGACAGGAATAAATTTAGTTAAGTCGTGGCACAGTCCGAATCGGGGCCATTGTAAGCCCTCGAACATTAGCTCGCGCGACAGCCGAATAGATAGGCGGGCAACGGTTACAGAGTTGCCGCGTTTGAGATACCTATAGTGCGATGTATTTCTGTGATTCTATCTATGTAAAATTTTTCATACAATTTAAACATGACTCACTCGAATACAATTTACATCACGTCATCAATTTCGTCTTCTTTATTCATAGGCTGTCTCACCACGTCTTGTCAAGCCTTTTTCGCGATACTTTTATTACTAACTTTATAGTTTTCGCTATTACAGATAAGATAGATAAAACTAGTCACTAGCTAGACCAAGGATTTCTCTTTAAAAATTAGTAGTGTTAATAAAAGTCAGTAGGAAATAGTAGGAATTATTTAAAATTATTATTCTAATTAGTTTTTTAGGCTATCTATACAGGCACACAACTCTAAAAGTTGTTCTTGCTTGACTTGAATATAGTGGTTTGTTATCTAATAGGCGATGTGGACTACAGCGACATACATTACGAAAGCAGTCAGTCAGTATTCAGGATATTTTTAGGCCGATCGTTTTATCCTGCCGGCCAAAATTCATTTTAATTCTTTGCAATTAGCAGTTCTGCAACATTATAATTATATTATTATATTAACTTTTAAAAAAGCTTATCACTATCATTGCAAAAAATTAAAACCGCCTTCAAAAAAACTAAAAAGTTAAAAAATAACTTTAACTTTTTAGTTTTTTTGAAGGCGGTTTTAATTTTTTGTTAAAATTTTGTTTATTTCACAATTTTTAGTGGTGAATTGATTAGTTCGATTTAATAGGAGTGCATTAAATTAACAATCGCACTAGTCGGCACTACAATTTTCGAAGGTTCCCCTCGATTTCTCTGGGTTTCCATCATCAGATCCTGGATTCCTTATCATGATACCACCCTCGGAACATCTCCTTTCCAACAGAAAAAGAATTATCAAAATCGGTTCATAAACGACGAAGTTATCCGCGAACACACATAAAAAAAAATATATACGGTCGAACTGAGAAACCTCCTCCTTTTTTGAAGTCGGTTAAAAAGAATTACTATCAGAATGGGAAACTTATATTTTTCTTTTCTTCTTAATTTTTAGGGGTCCTTAGTCAAACAAGGAACCCTAATACTTTCGTCGTTTCTGTCTGTCTACCTCCTATTGAAATCATTATAATGGATCTATCACGAGTTGAGTCAATTATAATGATTACTGTGTAATTTAAAGCAGGTATTCAAAGAAATTAAAAATCATGTTTGAGGCACTTTATTACAAGGTAATAAATTAATACTTAAAAATTATAACATAATTCAAAGTGTGAACTTAAATAATCGTAGGAATGAATATCACTCGCGAAATTAAATTGTGATGAAAGAATGCAATATTGTAACATACAACAACGAGTACCACTACATATAATATTCTATTGAATAATAATACCACAGAGTACTATAAGTACTATCTTAATACAATACAAAACAACACAAATATTTTTTTTGCTATCCCGCGGACGTAGAGTAACTATGCATGACTTGATATAAATTATTTAATAATATCTAATCATTAGTCAAGACACATTCTCCAACATCAATACTTTTTTAAAAGCATTAAAGGCACAGGTAATAGATATAATGAAATCCTAAATTGACTTTCAAAGTGATTAACTAAATATTGTATAGTAACAGATTTGCAATACAAAAAAAGTCACAATCAACTGTTCAATAGATTTTAAAAGAATGACTTGTGGTGTAGATACACTAAAAGTATACAGTCAAATCAAAATATTGTAATACGTCATGTCATGACTTACTGTTATTAATATAATACAGTACGAAAGCACGAACAAATATTTTAAAATAATACCTTTTTTCAATTAAACTTAAAATCTAAAGATTCAATTTTGGCGACGTCACCATTAACAGTTATAAATCGTATTTCTTCTATACTGTGTTTTAGTTTAATCTCCTGGAAAAACGATGGACCAATGAATATTGATAATTGTTGTCCATTATCATGTATGCTTATTGAGAAACCGAAACGGAAATTTTTTGCATCTGAAAAGAAATTATTGTTTTAAATAAGATCAGAAACGATGACGAAACGTGAAACTCAAAAGTTATCTTGGCAAGTAATTTGCAAGCTGCCTAAAACTACATACTTAATCTCAGGACCATATTTCCCTTTCGGGGTGATTAGTAATATTGCTACAACTACCTACCACTTTTTTTTGGAAACACTACGTATAATTTTGTAAATTCCCTAATATTACCTGCAATCCATTGTGTAGCTTCATTAGGTTCATCATCCTCAAGTATAGCTTCTTGATATCCATTATAAATAGTGTTTACAACCAATTTATTTTCATCATAAGAACTTGATGGAAACTGTGCTTCTAATTGGCATGCAATATTAGCATAATCTGGAACATTATTTCCTGTTATCAAATTTACTTTTAGCCTGAAAAAGTTAAAATACTCAATTTTAGATTTGATATGAAAATAATATTTTATATTAAAAATTTTCAAGTGGTAGCTGACTTTCAAATGGAGGACTATATTTTTATAATGAAGAAATATTTTTTTTTATTTATTGCGTTTAGTTAACATTCATAATCATAACAATTTGTTGATAATGAGAAAGTATCAGTTATTGCTGTATAACCAATACCTAATAGATAAAGGAAGTAATAATATAAAACAACATTTAACTAGAATAATAATTTTTTTAATGTTACCTATAAGTATAAATAGGTACTTTCTTTAGCTCAGTTAGATCGATATTATATTAAACTGTAGTCTTTGATCGATATGAAATACACTCGTGCAATAAACCAATAAATCAAAAAATAGAGCTGGTACTTACGTTCTTGGGTCGTTTGTCAAAATGCCAGATATTTCGATTCGATCGCCTGGATTAAGCTTCCTAGGTACTAAGAACATTTTCGTGTTCATATCGTCTCCGTCTGGCGGCTGCGGCCACGGGGGAGCTCGTTGTGTCTCGCCGTTCAACCTTGTAGTGTATTCTACGTCATTCTGTTCTCTAAAATATTACAATTTATCTTCCTATAACCGACGTGTTTGTAATAGGTATACATCTAAAATCTAATAACTCTAACTCGCACTAAACACTTTAAATTAGGATTACGTTTTATATAGAAATGTTGTTTTTATCGTTATCAAGATAACCTACAATACTGCCTTTACCAAGTATTGATTCAAGTGTGACTTATCCGCGATAACTTCGGTATGAATTCGTAATTGTTCACGGAAAATTGTTTTTCACAACTGTTACCATCGTTACCATTTTCATGTTAAGGGTTAAAATACAGAGTTAACACCATGATAACCCCTGATTTTCCCGTCTTTGATATTTTGACGTATTTTTTGTCAATTTGACATTGACATTTAGTGAATACGTCGAGGAATGTTGTTTCTAATATGTTGTTGATAGGTATGATTAGAGAGATATAAGAGAAACCTGTTTTAAGATGGGTATGTATGATTAATGCTGAGAAATAATTAATAATAGCAACAAAAACGAAAAGCGTGACAGGTACCTATTTGCATTATAGCCGGCAATACAATCCCAACAAGATCTTAACATCTCGAATGTTTTAACATCACTTTAATACAACTTGTGCACGTTAACTCTTATACGAGATTCTTCAACAACTACCTGTTTTGGAAATAGAAAAAGATCTAATTGATTTAAGATGACGTAATGACGAAAACAAACACTGATTGCTTCACATATTCAGAGATTCACGTCATCGCATCGCACACGTAGTCACGCCTCAAGATACCAATTTATACTGCTACTTTGGTTAACCGCTTATTCGCTCTCTCTCAGGGCGTGTTGTAATAGCCTAACTGGGATGCAAATAGGCAGGTCACAATTGTTAACCGGGGCCGCCTCCGCATGCTCGCGTTCTTGAATTATACCTTCAACAATAATGAGTAGGTGAGACCAGGTAGTAAAGATAACGGCTTCGAGCGTCTGCGCAGATGTTTTGTGATGTTTTACTGTTAAATTATAAACTCAAGCGCTACTAGGTAAACTATAGTGGCCTTGTAGTTTTCTCACCTATAAATACCTAAGTAATTAGACAAATTCTTCTTTACTTTACACTATGCTAATTCAGGCTTAACTTCGTAATAAACCAATCTATGAAAAAAAACATAAGAAGAATTTTGTTCCTTTTTAGCTAAACAAAGCTGTAGCCCATATTCCTATATTAAGGTTTAATACCTATACCTTCCTACATTAGACCTCAATACAGGAATATGGGCACAGAATAAATACTAGTACGGTAAACTATAGTATTGTTGGCACCCCACTAGTCATTGGCACTTTGCATTTTGAACACAAATATTAAGAATTGTTCTATCAGAAAATACAGTTTGGTATTTTTTTTGGTTTCTTGTAAATGTCAACATTCATAAATGTCAATGGTAATATTTGTAACATATAACCTGACAACACTGTAAAATAAACAAAGTCGTTGACAGGAGGAATATCACTTTGACGCCATTTTATTGCAAATTTAACAAGCTTTGGATAAGTTTGAACTTTTATAATTTACGTATAAATATATAAATATGATGTGATGTGTGTTATTTTGCTTTGTTTTACAATAAATAATAGATTTTAATGGGATTTCCGTTGATTTTTCTAAAGTAACCTTTAATTTATAGAGTGCCAATCAATAGTTATAATTTTGTACTGAAGTATAATTCATTGGCACCTATGCCAATCACTAAAAATCAATTCTAATATTTTCCCTTCAATATTAGACCACGAGATGAATTGGTTGTTAACATTTTCTTTTAAACAATGTTAGAATTTTGTTTCACTACCTTGTTATCAATTTCTGGCACTGCCAATCACTATACTCAGGTATAGTGCCAATCACTAGTGAGTGCCAATCGTTGCAATTGAAGGCATAGTCATATGAATAAATAGTAATAGTACATTATAGTAGAAGTGAAACTCTCGCGACAGACGCGTTCAAGGTCACGTCAATGTCATGTTGGTTTAACCAACTAGTCAGTCGGGGCTTGCGTCTCTGGCAAAAGTTAATCTGACAAACTATTAACTGGGTTGGTGATGTGTTAGGGGTACAAGAGGTGCCATTAGGTTCCACTAGGGGTCCATTAGGGATCCACTAGGAGTCATTTAGGGGTTCATTAGGGGACTATTAGGGGACCATTACCAATAAGAGGTCCACTAGGAGTAAATTAGGGGTCAATTATGGGTCCATTAGGGGTTCACTGCGGGTTCATTAGGGGTCAATTAGGGGACCACTAAGGGTCCACTAGGAGTCAATTAGGGGTACATCAAGGGGCCATCAGGGGTCCACTAGGAGTCAATTAAGGGTCAACTAGGGGTTCATTAGTGGTCCACTAGGGGTCAATTAGGGGTCCACTAGGGGTACATTAGGGGGCCATCAGGAGTCCACTAGGATTCGATTAGGGGTCCATTAGGGGTCCACTAGGAGTCAATAAGGGGTCCATTAGGGGTACATTAGGTGTAAGTTGGTGGAAGATTGGAAGCAGGCTGTGGCAAGTTTGGGGCAAGATAGGGGCAAGTTTTGGCAGGCTGGGGGCAATTTGGAGCAAGTTGTGGGGAGTTTGGGCAGCTTCGGGACAAGTTGTGGGACAAGTGGCAGGTTGCGAGCAAGTTTGGGGCATCCTGGGGCCAAGTTGGGAGAATCTTGTGGAAATTTGGAGCAAATTGTGGATCGTTGGAGCAGCTAGGGCCAAGTTGGTGCAGGTCGGGCAGTTTGGCCCCAAGTTGGGACAGTTACGGGCATAGTTGGGCCAAGTTGGGGCAGATTGGGGCAATTTGGTGACACGTTGGGGGCAGTTTGGGGCAGGTTGGAGTCAGTTTGGGGCAATTTTAGTATAATACATTACTAAATACACATTAAAGAGAAAAAGACTGTACATCAAAATGCTAAGGAGAAAGCTGCAAAACAAAACTTAAACGAAAGCTATGAAAGTGAGGATGACTTACCGTTATACAGGATGAAATTGATATCATTAGCATCCTTTTAAACTAAGAGTCTACCCATCAAACTGAACAACTTTCAGTATGGGAGCAAACCGATCGGAGGAAAAAAAAATCTGCTGTTTCATACTAAACTGCAATGCCTACTCGACTCAAATGTATGCAACAGCTGATTATTTTTTTGCTGTTATCGGTTTGCTCTCATAGTAAAAGTTGTTCAGTTTAATGGGTAGACACTTAGTTTATAAGGATGCTAATGATATCAATTTCACCCTGTATATTTTTAAAACACCTACACCTACCTACCTAAAATAATAATTTTGTTGATTTGTACATGTCAGTTTGTACAAAGGTTAAGAATAACTGTTGATAAAATATTATTGAGGTTTAGTGCCAATCACTGATACATAGTGCCAATGTTTGTGCCTGGGGTGCCAATGACTATACTTTCGGGTATAATTTTTTTAATCCGTAAATTTATAATTAAAACTTTGATAATGTATACTAGAATACTCTTTTATTTAAAAACCTAATCGATAATTCAAAAATGGTTACTTATGTCTAAACATAAAATTGAATTTGTTATAAGTAAGTCAAGTCTGGCTTAGCCTTAAGGTGCCAATCATTATATAGTTTACCCTACTACCCGTAATATGGGCTACAAATTATAGGCCTTTAGCGGGGCCTTACGGAAAAGAGAGCAGTAAAAACAAAATGTACCTATAGGAACCCTAGAGCCCTATAGTACTATTAGGAAGTGTTCTACTTTTTAATTTCATCATCCAATGTTTCGTTTGCTGCAAAATAAATGAATACTCAGTGTGAGAGTCATATTATTTCTGTCATAAAACTAAAATAATATGAAATAAAACCGGTATTTATTTTTATTTTAATTTCAAGTGCGAGTCGGGCTACTCGCGCACCGAGGTTTCCGTGACACACCACAACACAACATATTACTGAACTTACAAAAAATCGTTCTCTGGGACCTTTAGTTTAGCGGGAGACTGACTCTTTAGAGTTTGCTCTACAATCACACCAAGTTTGACGTTACGGCCCTAAATAGTTAGGACAGACGGACTGGCGAACGGACGGACAACGTAGGCTTAGTGGTAGAGTCCCGTTTTCACCCTTTGGGTATGGAACCCTAAAAACATTTTAAGTTTAACCGCTTGCATACATATTGTTATACCGCTCTTTTCAAGAACCATCATTATTAATGCCATCAGTTTAGAATTAGAACTTTAGATCTCATTTTAGACCAGAATAATTTAAATATTTACGCTGACCAAATCGGATGCGTACTGAATAAAATGCACCCGGAACCGACGAGCTTGTATGAAGAAACTTTGATGTTGAGGAGGCGAAAGTTGTGTGTCAGAATCGTAGCATGTGGCGATCTGTAGTCTCTGCCTACCCCAGTAGTGGGACATAGGCGTGAGCATATGTATGTATGTATGTATGTAATTTAACTATTTTATCGACGAAGCAGTTAGGGTTAGGCGCAAGGTTAGACTAGGTCAACAATTCATACATACTTTGTCGTAATTCATCAAAGATATTTACGTCTTTGGTCGTCGAATTATAATTTCCAGTTTAAGTTTCCTTATGCTTGATGGATCAGCGAGTTGAGTGGGTAGAAGTGGCAGTGGGTGGAGCACATACTTATGTAAAGCGATTTAATTGAATAGAATCTCGTAGAACTGATACCCGATGGGGAATTTAAGTTTTTTGAGTGGAGTGGAGAGAATATCTCGAACCAGAAGAATCTCTATTGATTGAACGACGTTACAAGGCAAGGTGGACTGACGACCTTGCGAAAGCTGCAGTCGAAGATTATGGAAATCATTGGGGAAGGCACAGGAATATGTTCAGCAGTGTATACTGTTCGTGTTACAAAGTTTGATCCAATTCGTATAAAATGTCATAAAAACCTAGGAGAGTTGTCATACCAGCATTTCTATTAAAACCATTGACCAATAATTTTTCGTTTAAAACTAATTAGTGACAATCGTTAGTGTGAGTGTGTGTGTATGTGAGTAGAGTAGTGATACCTAGGCTACCTAGATATATAGTATCTTGCTTGGATCTTGCCATTCACATAAGTAATTATTTTCGGTCGACCGGTCTCTGTGGTCGGTCACTAACGTTCTATTTCTAGATGTGTGTGGCATTAAACATCTAAAACATGTGTTGTCCGATAAAATGCATTATAGATTACAGAAGTGCTATTTTTGAATCATGTCGAATGAAACGAAATCATGATCGAATGATGCATAGTAATTTTAACATGCTCTAATGCTACCCCCTCGGGGAATATAGTCGTGAGCATATGCTATGCTATGCTCTACTGCTGATTTCAACGTGTGATTTTCAAAAATCGCCCTTCTGATATGTTTTCATTACTAATTGACTCCCAGATATGTAGGTTTATTCAACCACAAATGTGACCTAATAAAGAAACTTTAGTACTTATAATTTTCGTTGTAAGGTCATAATAGTTGTGAGACTATAGTCTTATCCATATCAAATCAACGAACAGTTAGGTATTAATCGTTACCATAATTATTTCGCTATTAAATTTTTTGAGGGAAATTAGTTACCTAAATGTTACATATAACGAGATAATTGTTAATTACTTACTATTCGTGTTAAATATTGTTATAAATTGCATATTTAAATTTCATAAATAAGTATATTTATAAATAGCATGTAACAGTAAGTGCAGATGTAAAATGAAACGTCGGATTATAAATAATTAAAGTCTGACTAGAAAAATAAAAAAAACCTGCTTTGGAAGCGCTACAATCATTTATACCTATTCTTTAATGACAATGGTGTCGATTCGAACTGTGCCACGACTTAACTAAATTTATTCCTGTCACTTTCTAAAATAAGATTAAGGAAAGAGACAGAAAACCAACAACTGACTTTAGTGCTGTCAAAGTGACGTTACACGCCCAAAAACGCCTTAAATAAGAAAGCGTACATTATGATGGCATTATATTTTAAAAACCACGTCAGAGGCCGTAAGGCGGTCTGAAAAAACTCTGACACCAGGGCTCTGCCCACACGATAAGAAGAAGATCATATTTTGGGCGTGTAACGTCACTTTGACAGCACTAAAGTCAATTGTTGGTTTTCTGTCTCTTTTCTTAATCTTATTTTAGAAAGTGACAGGAATAAATTTAGTTAAGTTCCAATTATGTTCCAATGATTTTCCGCAATATGGCGAGGTGTTTAATTTTTCTGGTCAGGCTTTACTACCTACTATTTAACATATTTAATATGTACGTATTTTTAACCGACTTCAAAAAAGGAGGAGGTTTCTCAGTTCGACCGTATACATATTTTTTTTTTTTTTATGTGTGTTCGCGGATAACTTCCTCGTTTATGAACCGATTTTGATAATTCTTTTTTTGTTGGAAAGGAGATGTTCCGAGGGTGGTACCATGATAAGGAATCCAGGATCTGATGATGGAAACCCAGAGAAATCAAGGGGAACCTTCGAAAATTGTAGTGCCGACTAGTCCGATTGTTAATTTAAAGCACTCCTATTAAATCGAACTAATCAATTCACCACTAAAAATTGTGAAATAAACAAAATTTTAACAAAAAATTAAAACCGCCTTCAAAAAAACTAAAAAGTTAAAAAATAATTTTGCAGCCTATGACTTTTTCGTTCGCATCATAAGAACATTACTTTGTTTTATAGAAGTCGGTGTCAAGCCAAGCCAAAAAATGCAAGCCCTGTCGCGAATCGTACCGGCTTGACAGCGACTTCAATAAAACAAAGTAATGTTCTTATGATGCGAACGAAAAAGTCATAGGCTGCAAAATTATTTTTTAACTTTTTAGTTTTTTTGAAGGCGGTTTTAATTTTTTGTTAAAATTTTGTTTTTATAATAGTATTGCTATTTTAAATGTAATGCAATGTCGTAATGTTTCTAACCACAAAGGGACTAGGGTCGGTCGTTAGTATATTTTAAATAAATTTACTTATTAAATTAAAATAATTTAATTCATTCTCCAATAAATAACAATTTTAACTTGAAAATATTTTTCGATGTAATATTGCCTTTTGTGTCTCGAACATTTTGCATTTCGAGCGTTTTACGCATTGAACATTCTGCGTGTAGAAGACGGACGCGACATAAATCTCCTTTCATCCGTGACGATGGTAATCAGAGACATTATCTTACGACGAGACGAACTAAGTATTTCGCCAGTAGATTAACTAATTAGTCACATAGCCACTCAGTTTGTCACTGCTCTCATGTAGTAGGTACTAATTATCTCCTCTCCGATAAGTATTTCGCCAGTAGATGAACTAATTAGTCACATAGCCACTCTGTTTGTCACTGCTCTCATGTAGTAGGTACTAATTATCTCCTCTCCGATAAGTATTTCGCCAGTAGATGAACTAATTAGTCACATAGCCACTCAGTTTGTACGCCCTTTTTGTATTTTTTTCTCTGTATTTTACTCTTATGTCTTGGTGTAAAATAAAGTATATTTGTTTGTTTGTTTGTTTGTTTGTTTTGTCACTGCTCTCATGTAGTAGGTACTAATTATCTCCTCTCCTATAAGTATTTCGCCAGTAGATGAACTAATTAGTCACATAGCCCAACTCAGTTTGTCACTGCTCTCATGTAGCAGGTACTAATTATCTCCTCTCCTATAAGTATTTCCCCAGTAGATGAACTAATTAGTCACATAGCCACTCATTTTGTCACTGCTCTCATGTAGTAGGTGCTAATTATCTCCTCTCCTATAAGTATTTCGCCAGTAGATGAACTAATTAGTCACATAGCCACTCAGTTTGTCACTGCTGTCATGTAGCAGGTACTAATTATCTCCTCTCCTATCTCCACAATATACTTGACTCTTAACGAACACCAATGTGTTGCTGTCAAATATAAGAATCTTCCTCTAAACGAAGCCTCGTACTTTTTTGTGACAGTTCAAGCTAATTTGAATCGTAACTCATTCACCTTTTGAATATACCCATCGAATGCTATGTATTTGATTTTCGTCAACATATCCAAGTCAAACACGCAGGTTAGATCTACAATAGTTTCTCTGAATTTGATTGAGAATTGTTTCTTTGTTGGTTGTCTAGGGACATCAGTTATCTTGAGGTCAATGATGAATATGAAATCTGGAAATGGTAATGTCGGTTTAATATTAATATTTATTTACTTAAACGTTTTAAACATTTTTTTTTTAAATTCTGAATTTGGTGCGAAGCAAGAATTCAAATTCATGTTTACTTGAAAAATTTTAATCCCTGCTTCGCACCAACTTAAGAATTTAGACATACAGTTTTCACTAGAGACGTAATTTTTTTCTCTTTTTACTAAACAGTGTGAAATTGATAACATTTGCATGATTTTTCTTTGCTCCGATCGGTTTGCTCTCATAGTAAACGTTGTTCAGTTTGATGGGTAGACTCTTAATTTAAAAGGATGCTAATGATATCAATTTCACCCTGTACCTATAATAGTTTTTGAAAAGACCTGACTTACCTAAAAATACATCATTCGCATGCATAAAATCTTCTACTTCAGAGTTTATAGTAATAGTGTTAGATGTTATGTTTCCCTTTATATCACATACGATAGTCTCTGCATCTTCCGCTAAAAGTCTTACTGCCCACCACCTGCAAAAAATAATTATTAATTTAACAACATTGCTTGTAAAGTTCATAACCAGTATTTTAATAATAAGACATGAGTATGCTGCACGCTTAAAAACGTTATTGGTAGTTGTGTTAAAGTTTCTGACTACACTTCATACATAAACTTACTGTAGTGAGTTTATGTATGAAGTGTAATTTCGTAAATTACTGTAAGTAATTAGAATAATCATAGTATACCATTCTGGTTTATTTTCGATAGTTCCAGTAACATTGATCTCGTCGTTTTCTTTGAGTGTATTCGGTAGCAGGTAGATTTTATCGCGCGCCCCTACTTCCACAGGAATGTATCTGTAACAAAATGTAACATGTTGAATTAAACAATTAAATCAATACCTTCTTTTCAAAACCATAATTATTACACTAAGGAGAATGACCAAGTCCCATAGAAAAAAAACACAGGCCCGGCCCAAAAGTAAGAGTAAAAATAGTCATAAAGTTCTAAACCATATCGTAATCGCCGAACGCTCTGTGGCTAACGTACTTTTGCCTGGCAATATTTTGCAAAACATACGCTACATGATGGTTCGGTTCCGATTCCCAGTTTATTATTAACTAGCGGCCCGTCCCGGCTTCGCACGGGTGGACGTCTAATCTTTTCTAGCAATAAATATAGCCTATGTTACTCAGGGTGAATGCAGCTTTCTAATGGTGAAAGAATTTTTTAAATCGGCCCAGTACTTTTTGAGCCTATTCATTACAAACATACAAACATACAAAAATAGGTACAAATCTTTCCTCTTTATAATATTAAGATGATAGATGATATTAGTGAACTGATCTACCCCATCCAATGTGTTAACCATAACTAGATTTAAATTAATTATATTTTTGAAAAACCAAAACAACGATTTTGTAGTTTTCTGTTTGAGTGGGATGATTTAAAAAATCGTTTTGATATTCATTTTCTCATCATTCTTTCATCTACTAATTAGAATTAGAATTTATGTCGTCCTAACAGGGAAGTAAAAACTCTAAATATAAAAATTTCAGTTTTTTTACTATAGAATAGATAGTTATGCTGTCACCATAATATATCACATGTCTATCACAGATTTATCAATTGACATTCTGCGAATCTGACATTATGCATTGTATGCATCTAGGTATATTATGTGAAACTATAATTTTAAAATGTACCTTAATCGTAATTTTTATTACAATTGTTTTTCTTTGTATGATTAACTTCAAAGCAATGCCAAGCAATACGATAAAAGTTACAAACGTCAGCTGTGAAACGTGTGCTTATCATAATAATAGAATAAAGTCATCCATTTAAATGAGAATGGTGTTTAAAATATTCGACCGATTCAAACAATTAGGTCCCGTTACGATCGAAGCAATTTTAATCGATGTTGTTGCTGATTTATTAAATACGCAACTAATTCAAAAACACACTAATACAAATGTTTTTTTTAAGACAATAACTAATGATTTTTTTTAAAGACGTCATTTTTTATCTGGTGCACTGATTACGACTTTAAAAAAATCACAATCGATTATTTGATTACAAATTATACTCACCCTATATCTCGTTTGGTCACAGGACTTGCGCTTGCGCCGATTTTTAAATAAGAAATAAAACACGCAACAATTAATACAAAATACATTTTGATAACACAACAATTTCACACTTCCAAATACGATATATAATTTTGTAATTTTTACAATTAAAAGTCCAAATGATGCACTGGTGAACTGTCTAACTGTAGTTGTAATATGAATGAATTTGTAATTGTGAATCCTTTATATATTATTAATGAGTCATTAAATAAACTCCTAATACAGACATTGTACTTTTTACCTTACGCACATAATATGGAATATCCTTATTAAGAGTAAATGCGGGTGGCGTTTAGTTCATACAAACATATTTCCCTGTTTCCTCCCTTGATAATTACACTAGAGCAAATATTTTTTCCATACAATGTTTGTTACCTTACCTCTGCCATGTCCCTGTTTTTTAATATTAGAACTAAGGAACCTTCTTAAATGGACCAATTATAATGCGGTTTTCATACATCCAGCAAACTTTGTCGAATATTTAAAAAAAAAAACAGACAAATATCCAAACTCTTTCTCATATTATTCTTGAAAAAAATATTAAAATCGGTCTAATTTGGGGAATACGAGATTGTTAATTATTATAATTTTATGTAGGTAAAATCAGTCCGAGCTGCAATTGTTACTTTCGCACTGATAGTCGATTGCTCGGGAACAACGCGACAGCAATGTTAAAATCATATTCTTCAAATGTCTTGCAGTCCGCGTTTCCTCTTATGAAGGGAATAACTAATAACGAAACTTATCATCTTTCCTATTAATTAATAGGAAAGATAATATTGTATGTATTAATACATACAATATGATAGTTCTACCACATAATATAAAGACCATTCAGGGTGAAATTGATATCGTTAGCATCCTTTTAAACTAAAACTCTACTTATCAACAGAACAACTTTTACTATGAGAGCAAACAGATCAGAGCAAAAAGAAATCAGCTGGTCCATACTAAACTGCCAGGCCTACTCGACTCTATGCAACACCAGATTTTTTTTTACTCCGATCTGTTTGCTCCCATAGTAAAAGTTGTTCAGTTTGATGGGTAGACCCTTAGTTTAAAAGGATTCTTATGATATCAATTTCACTCTGTAGATAGACTATCTATATATCCCATTCACTATCTAAACTGTATAGTACCTATAAAAAATTAAAAAATATAGTGTGTTTCGAATGTTTTGATGAACCGACGATAGGTGGATAAAAATAACACTTGCAATTAAATACATAATACAACGTGTTAATGAATTAGCGCAAAACCTCATACACCCCAACTGATTTATAACAAAATAATTAGATTGAAACAATAATTTCATTATTTTGATAGTTAAAATTTTAAGTTATTCGCATTTTAAGTTTAGAGGCAAAAATTATTTGTTATCATTTCAGCACTGAAAGAAAGCGCTAACGTACTCATGGATACATTTTTATAATCTTGTTTTGGTAGTAAGTAGGGTGAGTGTGCCCGTGGGGTGGGTTGACATCGGGTTCGAAAATTTTAAATTTTGCAAAATAAATTATTTAATATTTTGAGAAAAATTACCTATGTCAAAACCATGATAATTCGATTCTGCTCTCGATTCTAAACAAACTACTTTCTAGTTTTGCGTTAATTCATTAACACGTTGTATATTTCTTTGTTAATTATTATCTCCATCCGATTTCATCAGCCTTCTGTTTAGAAATGTAACGTCAATTTACGATCATGGAACAGGTGCCAAAGGGGGTCCGAATTGCTCCAGTATAAAAAAACCGTGAGAAATTCATACCATCGTGGTTCGAGAAGCCCCATTGAAAAAGAGCACGCGATGATTCACACCGAGTCCGAACCGCACGTGGTATGAAACATCTTAGGGCTCTTACAGACGAGCGACACTTTGCTGTCGCGGCGGGTCGTAGAACGTCGCGCTCATACATTTTAAGGTCGCGCGACCCTCCGCGACACCTGGCGACCGCAAAGTGTCGCTCGTCTGTGAGAGCGCTTATGACTCGCAAATTGTTATTAATTACTGTCTCCCTTATTCGTAAGAGCTGCATGTGCCCGTGGGATCTACTTGGTAATATTGATAAGGTGTCCTTAAATACTGTGATGTGTTTCCAAAACTGATGGATACTTCTCACGGCTGTTTACCCTAAAATGTACTTTGAAATAAAATATGTGTAGTGCCTATATGAACTTAATACGTAGGACTGACACATATCACCGTCTCCGTCATAAATTAGTTCACATAGAAACACGAAACAATAATAATCACAAACCATGACCTTTTTTGGACATAATTATAATGTCATTTTTACTCAGAGTATTTCCTTAAATCATTCATGAAATAAATCATAATAGACTTGTTGTGAAGTATCATCGCCATGACATAATAAAACTAACCAAAATTCCCATATGTATTACCACAGAGTACTATAATTTATTAGTCTGGTGAGAGTTATATTCTCTGTAGAAGTCTGTACAACCGTTCGTCCCCATTTTCGTACCATTATGGGTTGAACCTTGAAAAATCCTTTTTCACCGAGCACCTAGAAACCAAGAGAATAATTATTCTGTTCTCTGGTAAAGTATATCCAGATGCCCAGAAGCTATTTAAAAAAGCTGTTTGGCTGTTTAACTTTACATGACCAGAAGGCTGGCGCGTACCCCGAACAGCGAATGCACATCGCAATCCAATATGCCGCCAGCATTCTGCATGGTAGCGATCTTGTTAAGGGTGTTGTTGATGATTCACCAATCCATAAGATCTCTTTTCCACCTGGTAAGGGTTGGGGTTTGCTGGGCTGGGTTGTACACATCTACCGACGGCGACCGACGCCGACGGCTGGCTTCCCATATTAAATGACATTTTGTATGGGCCGGCCGTCGGTCGCCGTCGGTAGATGTGTCTCAACCCTAAAGCCATCCTTTCATTCATCCTTTGATAACCTTTTCCTTTGCGATTCTTTTGACGTTGAATTAATAATCTTCCTTTTGAGAATTTGATTAGTATTTTTATTCTAATGTCACATCCTGTGTTATGTCCTAAATAAAGAACCGCAAACCAAAAAAGTTCTGTTATTTTTTCAGGTGAATCCAATGTGTACACGTTGGGGACGATCGGCGCCCACAGGGTGGTGACCACCAAGCTGCCTTCAGTGGGTCGAACCCGAGAGGCGATGACGGCTGCCGGTAACACCACCACCAGGCTACTAGGCATTTTCCAGAAGGTACCACTCTGTGTACATAACATTCGTTATCTCCACCAACCATTGACTAACAAACTAATGGACGTCGGGTCTAATACAAAATTCTCGCAAAAAGTGTCTCAGCACACATAAACGTAAGTACGTGTTAATAGTATTAACTAACTAAAGACATTAAAACTGTTGAAATTCTTTTTTCAATTTGCATTCTTTTACAAGTGGGCTTCAAACTCCTGAATAAATTATTTTGAGTTTGAGTGGTTGGATTCGGACTGTGTAGGGGAAAATGATCACCTATGAAAAATATTGAACCGTGTTAAAAAAATATTTTTTTTCCCGTGTAACAAATACCTACTGATTTGATTTCAGGTAGTTTAACCTATCTTCCCATTCATACGTAAGTGTAGTTTCCTATGACAAAGGGAATCAACCACATAACAGGAAATTCTTTTTTAAAATAGTGTGATGAGTAGGTACGCTTTTAATTTGCATGATTCTACTTTTTATTAAATTATTCAAATCCAACAAGAGAAATTATTAGCAGTTATCGAAAATTTATCAACAGCTACTCCTAAAACACGGACCCGTCCGTTCCCTTTTTTAGGTAGGATTACACCTTTAAAGCCCGCACTTCACTCTCGCCGAGAATTTTAAATCTACATTTTACTTTGTTGAATTCTGTTGATTCCTGAAAATTTCCAAAATTCCGAAGTATTCCGGAAGTATTCCTGAAAACTTCCAAAATTCCGGAAGTTTTCCGGAAGTAAGTATTCCTGAAAACTTCCAAAATTCCGGAAGTATTCCTGAAAACTATAATTAAAATATCAATTTGAAAGAGACAGAGAATGTCTGTACTCGCATGTATTTTGCGCTAAACTTTAGGTGCCATATTAAATACCACAGCAGACCGCAGTCAGATAGCAGATAGTCTGTACACGTATGTTTTTTGCTCTGATGGTTTAAAGCAAACTGTATATCAACACAGACACTCTCTGTACTGGTATGCAGTATGCTCTTCATCTACAAAAGCAAACTGTGATCGATTGGAACTTTCAAGGAAAATTACTATGGCTTACGACGCCACGAGAACTCACACTCTCGTTCTCGGCCTGTCTCGCCCGTTCTCTACGAGAATGAAGAGCCGGTGTAAGAGGATAGTTTTTGCTGCGCGCTCCATATAAACGAAGTTTGGTTATATTTTCAACACTAACCAATTAAAGTCAATTAAATTAAAAAATATATATTTTTATGTTTTTTTTATCGCTATAAATCTGTATAATTACCATAAACTTATTAAAGAAATAACATTAATAACTAAAAACCGTTTAACTTTGGGAACCAAAGAGTAATGTTCTTTTTTCTGGATAATTTTGTTTTAATTTGTAGTTACGAAATCAATAACGTTGACATCAGTTAATATAGCTAAGAGATGTCAAAAAATCACAATTCAACCTTATGCTAACAAATAAACACTTCACACAGGAAGAACACATACATAAGTATCAATTTCCATCGATTTCACATATATTTACTAATCTGATCAATGCGCCCTTGAAATCGTTCTAAATAGAACAAAACGAGTACTCTACGCATGCGTGAAATAGCCATGAGTGTATCGGAATGGTATGCAATGTATTGATACTTTAACTACGGATTTAGCTCGCTAAAAACAATGCCGTAATGTTTTAGGTACAATGGCCGGAAAACATCTTTAACATGGCCTCGACTGCGCAGAACAAAGTTTTGTAGGCAAAAGCGGTATTGCGCAGCCCGCAGCTTTTTGCCGAGTACTGAAGAAATGCGGGACGTGAACAAGATGTTTTCAATCATTGGTTTTTTTTGTACTTTAGAACTGTGGGTGACTGTGGTCAAAAAACGATAGGATGATTTTTTGGTATGAGTTTTAAACTGATTTTCGGAAAGTTTCAATATGGTCTCAGGCCTTTTATTATAAGAGCGTATACAGTAACCCATAAAAGAAGTGTAAGCCGAAAGTGTGACAATATCTGTTTATTTTTATTAAGAGTGTTTTAATTACCTACGGACATCAACATTTTTTTTGGAACCAGAGGGAAATTTTTCTGACAGTTAAAATGTTTTCATAAATTAAATGTCCAGAAACTGTCAAAATATGAATTTCCTTGAAAAGGTCGTGAATCGAATCACGGCCACGCAGACCTTATATATAGCTCGAATTCTCGTTTCTGTAGGATAAAGACTGTCTCAATATCTGCGGCATGACTCCAAAATAAAACACCATAGGACAATACTATGAAATTAACTGAAATATAAGAGTTATACAACGTGTTAATGAATTCACGCAAAACTAGAAAGTAGTTTGTTTAGAATCGAGAGCAGAATCGAATTATCATGGTTGCAACATAGGTAATTTTTTTCAAAATATTAATTAATTTGTGTCTGAAATTTTAAATTTACTGAACCCAACGTCAACCCTCCGCACAGGCACACTCACCCGACTTACTACCAAAACAAGATTATTAAAATGTATCCATGAGTACGTTAGCGCTTTCATTCATTGCTGAAATGATAACAAATTATTTTTGCCTCAAAACTTAAAATGCGAATAACTTAAAATTTTAACTATCAAAATAATGAAATTATTGTTTCAATCTAATTATTTTGTTATAAATCAGTTGGGGTGTATGAGGTTTTGCGTTAATTGATTAACACGTTGTATACGTATTATTAATTTATTATACACATTCCTTAGCTTAAGAATATTTGTAGAGTTTCTGGCCACATCTTCTCTACAGCGAAAACACTTTCCGACGCAGAAGTAGCTTCAAAAACTATTTGACATTGGGTTTGGCCTATTGGCTATGTGCGAAGTGGGTGTTGGGAACTGTCAAGTCGATCGCAGCGCACGCTGTGGCAGAAATTTGTAATTTTCCGGGCGAAGCTGTGTCAGATTTGCTTGAATCTTCGCAAATCCGCAGACTGACTCAATACTCAAATATCTAAACCAGCAAATACTAATACTTAAAATTTGGCAGGGATGTTTTTATTGCCATCTAGGTGTTCATAAAAAAAAGATTTTCGCAATTCAACCCCCAAAGGTGTGAAAACGGGGGTGAAAGTTTGTATGAGAATTTCGCAACAAAGAATGGGAATTTCAGCCAATTAGGTATTATATTATTTTTAATATCGTCAATATTGGTCATTAATTTAGTTTTTACTTTATTTTAATATAAAATAACAAACTTTATCCTAACATTTTATGTGCAAATAATTCACGGGGCCGGGTTCCGCTAGATGGCGCTAGTGTCGTGCACATAGCCAATATTGACAGATTTTTTTTACTTTTTTTATGGGTTATCAATATCATATCAACCCTAGTTTGTAGTTTATACAACTAACACAACATAATTTATATCATACAATTTAGTATTTAGTTTGATAATTAAACGGTTATTATCCTCAAATAAGCGATGGTCATTGTAAGCTGAAACGTGACGTAATTGACTAACGCACATTTTGCGGATTACAGTCATATCGCAAGCTCATTGTATTGTGTGACCTACACTGTCCTATTGTAACGAAGTTGACTGTGTCACCAGGTGGATTACGTGTTCCTGGTGGGAGTAGGGGGTGGGGTGCCCCACTACACGGACTATGCCCAGCACGTGCGGTTGGGTGACGTGGTCGTCTCGACACCGGCGCCTGACATACCCGACAAGTGAGTGTTGCACTTTGACGTTGCTACTATGTACTAAGAATTTCACGTCAAATGCCCAGTTTGTGATGAGCAACGATGAATAAACGGTTTTCAGATTCTACAACCTTTTAAGAGTTTCGTGGGAACAAGGAATCCTTAAATCTGTATGCCCCTCAATAACCTACTCTCCTACACCTAATAAATAAAATTAAGTGTGAATTACTTAATAATAACCCAAAGTAAGAAATGTCATTGTTGAGAAGAAAAAAAAAATTTTCCCTAAGAAAACAGATAATACAACAAAAAGTGTGCCTATACCATCGAGTGAGTGACAAATGTACCCTATAATGGTCTTATCCGACACACTCTTGGCCGGTTTTTTTACATAACTTTGTGCTTTGATACTTCAGTGTTTCTAGACTTAAAGTAGTCTCAAATGGAAAATGAAACGTATGAAGTTTCATTTTCCATTTGAAGACTACTTTAAAAAAGTTTATTGAAAGATATTATTTAGGCAGTGTAGGCTTCTTATAAGTAGGTACTCTTTATTTATGTTTTATTTAACATACATTAAATATACAGGATGTGAACTTAAATGAAAACGTATGGATTTTCATTTTCCATTTGAAGACTACTTTAAAAACGTTTATTGAAAGATGAGATATATACAGGGTGAAATTGATATCATTGGCATCCTTTTAAACTAAGAGTCTACCCATCAAACTGAACAACTTTCACTATGGGAGCAAACCAATCGGAGCAACTAAAAAATCTGCTGCCCCATACTAAACTGCAATGCCTACTCGACTCAAATGTATGCAACAGCTGATTTTTTTTTTGCTTTGATCGGTTTGCTCCCATAGTAAAAGTTGTTCAGTTTGATGGGTAGACTCTTAGTTTAAAAGGATGCCAATGATATCAATTTCACCCTGTAGATAGTGTAGGCTTCTCATAAGTAGGTACTCTGAATTTACTTTTATTTTATATTATAACATACACTAAACTATTCTTTAGGGGTGGCGGGGTGGGAGAGTTTCAGACCATCAAATTGAACTACTTCTACTATGGGAATGAGACCAACTTTGAAATAACGAAAAGCTTACCCCCTGTACAAAAACGTTATGACTAATGATAATGACGATTAGCAAAATTACATTATATAAGTATCTGCTTAAAAGATACCTCAATATATTTTCAGTACGAGTTTCATGTACGAATGCCTTTGGCTTCATGTGCCTTTTATTTCACTTTTATTCAAACACCTAGTTGATATAAAGGCAAGCGAAAAGCCATGGCAATAAAAACAAAGTTTCCAGCACGGCTAGCATGCCACCCACGACAAAGCGTTTAAACGACAAAAACGTCATGCGCGCTCTTTCTGGCATACGTGAAATAATAAAGATGGAGGCACGTCTCGACTTTTATCGTTTTCTCAGGGGTGGCATGCGAGGCCTACTGTATAGTTATGTTTGTTATTTCAATGTCCCATGTTTTGTTATAATTAATTCAAGTACCGAGAAATAATTAATAAACTGCAAATTATTGGAACCGCATTAGAAATACCCACATGTTATGAAACAAACTAAAATAGAACACCGTGTAAAAGCTACGATGAGTGGCGTGGCGAGTGGGTTTGCAAACTGTTGTTACACCGTGCGCATTCTTGCTGGCCACGAGGCTTCGCCATTTTGTATTAACTGAAATTATTCTTGAGATTAGGATACTCCTAAAACCCGCTCGACATTTGCAGAAATGCAATACACAAGCAAAAGGCAAATTAAAAATGTTCCGAAGTTTCAGAATATCTCTATTATTCTGAAACTTCAGAACATTTATGGAGGTGCTACTGGGAATGTTCCTCCATTGAAAAGGGAAGTACTTCCGCCAGGCTAGGTGTGATGCCTGGGGACCGGCCGTGGTCCAACAGTTCTTAGTTGGACCTTGTATATGTATCGAATCTCTGTGATTATTTCTCTTGCGCGATTCATGTCTCGCATTCGATTGTGAACCTTATGTGTTAGTAGGTTACGAGTTACGTATTTAGGATGAACGTTGTCTTTGTATGGAGCATATTTCTGAGAGCGACGGTATCGCCATCTATTGGCATCTTCGCTATAACTTGTGGGTGTTGACATCTGTAGCAAGTCCCCACAGGACTCCCCCCTCAGACCGGAGGTCGTTGAGTAGTTCGAAGTGTGCAGTCTGTATCCATGTAGTGTAGGTGCAGGGCTCCAGTCAAGTGAGTCTGACGAGCGATGTGCTGCGTGTGTGTGCATCTGTCAGGGAGGTCAGTCCTGATGTGATGCGGGTGAGTGACAGGCGTGGAGAAGGCGAGTTTAATTTGCCTTCGGGGAATATAGTCGTGAGCATATGCATGATTATTTGCGAATGTGGTGTTTTGCGAATATCATATTCAGCGACGTAGGGACGATTAAAGTCCTGAAGATGCAACAAAGAGACAGGCAAACTCAGTCTCGAATTTATAATAATAGCTTGGATTGGCAATCCACTATAGAGCAAAAATATCTCGCAAGTTAAGCTGAGATAGACCTAAGCAAAAACTAAATAGTAAATAAAAATTACCTTATATGTCTCGTATTAAAAATTGGGTATTACCCTGATATTACTCCACAATACTAAGTCGGTGATTCACGTACCTTCTGCCGTTATACCTTAGTAAAATCCCCAATAGTATGAATGAGACAATTACAAATTAATTATTGTGGTTAAACGTCACTCACTACGCACGCAATACAATGCTATACCATATTTGTAAATGATTTTAACCGTAATATTTTTATTACATAATACTATTTATGATTAATGTAATTATTCAATATTACATGTGCTTAGCAACAATTATAATGCGACGCAGGCGTATGGTTAAATCCGTCTTTTGATCAAAAACCTAGGCTTATTATCTAATATTATATAGGTTCCTTCTTAATATGCTGACGGTTTTCATTAAAGAGGATTATCAGACCATCACACAGAACAACAGCTTTATCTTTGGGACCGACCGCAATTTCACTCGATTCAAAGTTTACATGTCCTGATAGTAAATATATAAATATCTTATTAACTATTAGGACATGTAGCACTATTACGGAGAATAACTTTCATTCACAACATTTATCTTATCTTATCATTCGAACACCGCGTTAAAAATTGTCTTAATCCTAAGTATCGGACTCGTCAGATTTAGTGAAAGCCCACAATTTATCGTCAGATTTGCATTTAAATGTCATAACGCGTCAATCACCATCCAATGGTATGGAAATCAATGGAGCTGGACATCACATTTATTTTTAGAAATATTTCGGAGCTTGCCTGTGCACGGAGCTTCTATCTGAAACTTCGCTGATCGTTTTTCAGTAATCTCTCATCCACCCCCCTCAGCTATTTAATTTTCGCCCTGGATATGACAGCGTTCAAACCGTCTGGGCCCCCATACCATAATCTAGGCTTTTGATTTAAAAAAACTGTTTTTTATGGCTATATGATAAAATCGAGTATTAATTTTGTCAGGTAGGTACTAGGTACGCTTTAGTTTTTTACCCGACTGCCAGATAGAGAAAAGCCTGGTTTCATCATAGGCCTACGACATAAAATCTTTATGGACAATTAATACCTAGTTAACGATTGTTTCACGTAGTCATTATCTTCATTAATAATTATTATTATTATCCTTATTACATTGTAAATTATAATATATTAAACCACAATTCAACAAAAAAATCATTATTAACTGATGTAGTATGTACGGTTTATGTCCATAAACAGCCATGTTGTAACGTTACCTCCTACTCCTCCATTTTGAAACTTGATTAGAACATCTATTCCCAAAAGACAAAAAGTAGACACAACACTCAGACGGCGACGCTGACGGCCACCTGAATGCTAAGGTATAAAAGGGCAATAAGTTCTACACATAAAACATATGAAACAACGAAAACCTGGAGCGATCGAAGCGAGCTCGATATTTTCTAGCACTACGAATCGATGACTGCCGAAACTTTCGACTCTAGTAACATCCCAATTCAAACTGTGGAGCGAGCGAAGCGTGCTAATAAAAAATACACATTGACAAGATGACGTCCAAACGACGATGACGTTGAACCAAAGAAATTGAACCTTAAGTCTTGTTCTTTGCTTTGGTAACTGCCGGGTAACTGGAGGGCGATAGAGGGGGTGAGGTAAAAAATTGGTGGGAGGCAGGCAGTGTCCGTACTGTATGTAGTAATAGATGTTCTTTCTTATACTGTGGCTTAAGTCAGAAGTCTTTCAGTTAATGCATGCTGAGCAATGGTTAAAATATAAACCGGGAATGAGCGAAATGAGCTCTCTAAATAACACGGAATACGTCCGCGTCGGCGTTCTACCATCCTAACAAGCCAAATAAGCTAAACAATATGAAGTTGATAGTTACCGCAAAGTTTTCGATCCCCCTGGAAGGCAATACTATACTATATAATAGGTCGTGAATTTGTGTAAATGTATGACAAAATCTTAAATTAATCTTATACATTCCAGATACGTGTACATATTTTGTGAGAAGGCAGTGCGCAACGAGAAAGGTGGTTGGGATTATGAGGTGAAACCATATAAACCAGCAAACTACCTGCTTCAGGACATCGCACTCCGACTAATCAGCTCACGTGCTCCATGGGACTCTTACGTTAGCGAAGGTGACTAAGATAATTCTTATTCTTTGCTAATGCATTGCATATAATTTTATTTACTTGCTTGTCCCGTCAGCAGGTTTGTCTCATGTTTGGCCTAATATCGCGATATTATTGTCAATAAAAGCAGTGTGTCTGTACTTTCATTAAGGATATTTACAAGAAAAAGATTACGATATCGTTTTTAGGTGTCACCAAATCTCAAATTTTTTGGCAATTTTTTGTCCCTCTGTTTGTGTGTTCGGGCATCACGCAAAAACTACTGAACTGATTTAGATGAAACTTTTTTGTTTTTTGTTTTTTGTTTGTTTGATTTGACTTAAAATCTGGTATAAGTATGTCAGTTGTGCGGACAAAGTCGCCGGTAAAAGCTCGTAATTTATATATTTCATATAAAACATAACAATTAACGGAATAATGGCATAGGCATTCGACATAAATGTGGCCTAGGCTTGCACTGCACTTTTGCTTTGAACGTATCGCGGTTAACCGCGACGCCCTCGGTCGGGTCTACCTTATAAAATTGCTATAAATTTAAGCGCCACATATAACATCTTGTAGTCCGAAGCTGCCACGCGACAATTTTTGCTACCAACTTTCCATTCGTTTTCGTACGGTAACGTGGTTTTTTGTCTACTGTCCAATACATTTTGAATGTTTTCTACTGTAGTCGAAGCTAATCGGAAGATACTTTGTCTAGGCCAGAGTAATATTTACCTTTGGCGATGCACATACAATTCAATTGGCTACTTGACAACTAGTCAAATCAGCTACTCTTTATCGGACGTCAAAACATGCGCTTTGTATGAAGATTTGTACTAGATATTGAGTTGTGACGTCATCAACATTTTCATTACTTTTTATAGTTTTTCTTGTTATTAAAAATAGTATTCAAGCTAAAAACTCAATGAAAATGGGAGTTTAGCGTTATTTTCTAACCCTTTTTTTATTGAGTAGATAAAAATAAAATATATTGAATGTAGTCAAATACCCAATTTGGCTCGCCTTGAACGAAAGTCCATTATGTATGTAGGTACTTTTTACCACGTTTAGCGCACGTTGTAGGGTAGAGAATTTTCTGTAATGATTACCTTATTCGGTACTTATTTTCCGCTTTTATTTAAACATCTGTAAAGTCACTGAAATGGAACTAAATGGCAGGTCTGCAACGACTGCGAGGTGTGCCCGGTCAATGGGAAGCACCAGAGGGCGCCACTGATCGCCTTTGTGTCGAGGTAGGCGAAGGAGCATACATCGAGGTGTCGCATCCAGCGCCGCAAGGAGATCAGATGTAAGTACATATCGGGTAATAAGTGTTTAAGAGGACAGTCCCCGAGCGCGCTGCATACAAACACAAACGAAGTTTGATTTTATTTACAATACAAACCAATTAAAGGTGTACCGAACTTCCAGTGCTGCCCTCAATCGTATTTATTTTTATTTTTTGACAATTATCCAAATAAGTTTGGCGGAAGGCCATATAATGTGAGACCCAGACATATAGGTCCCATACATGAATGAAACTTAGTAATACGTGTAGAGTGAAACAAAACTAACAAAAAAGGAAATTGGTTGTAATCTGTAGAAGTTGTGGGAAAGGTATTTCTCCATATGATACCTTTTGTATCAAGTGTGTGAAACTCATAATCTTTCTTATTAGATAGCCCACTCAATCTTCTACGCATTCATTGTGTTTGTTTTAATGAAAATTCACGATAAACGTACAATATTATGATAATGGAATCAAACGAAATCACACGCACTATCAGTTCAATAAAGCCAAATACGTTCCGTAACGTCCAAAAACTACCTCAGTGATAATATTAGATGAAAATAGCTGTCATGGCTGCGTTTTGCTACTGCTTTTTGGATGATTTGTCTATTTCACTAGTAATTTCTACTTTTGAATCGGAACTTCTGGAGACGGAATTTTTTTTAAAAAATGCCTTAATTTTTCTGTTTGTAATACTTATGACCGCTGTCCTGAAGGGCTTTTAGTTTTCGTAAAAATGGATGGGTCCAAATTCGCCAAAGTTCTTTCTAAAAAAACAAGAATGTCACACTGCCGTCATTGCTGGTTCTCATACAATTTAACGAAACATTACGGGCTCTTATGTTTTATTTTTGTTAGTAACTATCTTTAAAACTACGAAAAGTGGCCACTTTTGCCACTTAGTAACTACAAGCATCTAAAAGAATTTTGGCGGTCGGCCCTGTAATTTGAGACCCAGACTTAAAAGTTGGGGGAAAGTTATTCTCCTTATGATATCTTTTGTAGCAAGTGTGTGAAAATCATAATCTTTCTTATAAGATAGTCCATTCAATCTTCTACTGATTCTTTATTTTTATTTTAATGAAAATTCACGATATTAACCGTATAATATTATGATAATGGAAGAAAACGAAATCACGAACTATCAGTTCAACCAAGCCAAATACATTCCGTAACGACCAAAAATACCTCAGTGATAATATTAGATGAAAATAGCTGTCGTGGTAGCGTTTGGCTACTGCTTTTTGGATGATTTGTCTATATGTCAAGAAATTAAAAAAACACGATTGGAGGCAGCACTAGAGGCTCGGTAACCTCTTCAAGACAATAAATTTTTTTAATACGATGTAGTAACTGATTTCTGCCTGTTTTGACAGATTTCTGATAAAATATACAGTTTCAATGCTAGGATTAATTAAAGAATTGTATGGAAATGTTTGAGGCATTGTAACTTTCAAACTATACATTTTAACGGAAATCTGACTTTATACAAACATAGATATTAGTTTCTAGATTGTTTCTGAAAAATTTCACTGATTTTAATTGGTCAGTATCGAGTGGCGACCGCGTACCGGAAAGCGCAGCGTGGGTAGGCCCCTCACACGGTGGACCAACGATCTAGTGAAGGCGGCGGGAAAACGTTGGATGAGGGCAGCGCAGGACCGGTCGTTATGGCGATTCTTGGGGGAGGCCTATGTCCAGCAGTGGAAGTCCATCGGCTGAGATGATGATGATTGAAAATATCACCAGACTTTGTGTTTGTACAGGGTGTAACAAAACACCCTAGTAATACTTAAGGGGGTGATTCAGACCATCAAACTGAACAACTTTCACTATGGAGCCAACATCGAGAAAAAATTAAATATATTATCTGTCCCATACAAACTAGACTAAAATGTATGGGATAGCAGATTTTTTTTTCTCGATGTTGGCTCCATAGTGAAAGTTGTTCAGTTTGATGGTCTGAAACACCCCCTTAAGTATTACTAGGGTGTTTTGTTACATCCTGTATACAGGGTGAAATTGATATCATTAGCATCCTTTTAAACTAAGAGTCTACCCATCAAACTGAACAACTTTTGCTATTGGAGCAAACTGATCGGAACAAATAAATAATCAGCTGTTCCACACTAAACTGCAATGTCGACGCGCGAGTTCGCGACTCAAATGTATGCAACAGCTGATTTTTTTGTTGCTCTGATCGGTTTGCTCCCATAGTAAAAGTTGTTCAGTTTGATGGGTAGACTCTTAGTTTAAAAGAATGCTAATGATATCAATTTCACCCTGTAGAGCGCACTCCAAATTATATTCCTTGGTGTGCAGTGACAGCGCGGGGTCGCGGGCGGCGGGCGGGGGACTGCGCGTGGCGTGCGCGCCGGTGGGCGGGGGGCGGTGCGTGGTGGGCTCGGGGGAGGCGCGCGCCGCTTTCGCCGCGCACGCGCGCACCCTCGCCTACGACTGCGAGCTCGACGCAGTGCTCGACAGCGTCGTCGGCAACAGGAAGGACTGCTTCATATCCATCAGGGGTGAGTTATACATTATAACCAGAGATCGGAACTACGGGTGCGATTACTATCAAAAGTATGGATATGACCAAAAATCCCGGGATTTCCCGGGATGTCCCGGGACTCGGTACCTTAGTAACGGATGTAAATACAGTACTAGGATTCCGAATGAACATGATTCTACTGCTTGTAGTATACACAATCTGTCCCTTTAAATGAATATCATGAAATTGGTTAGTAAACTAAGTAAATAAAACAATTATATGACATTCAGGGTATATTTTTCTCGATTTAAATATGAACAACATATAACAGCTTTTATTTAAACTCAAATTAGGTAATATATTCCTTGACTTCCCGGAATCCCAGGATATCCAAGTCATATCCATGTTAGTGATAACGTCTAAAATAGCACCCAGATTCCGATCTCTGATTATAACACCTAACACTAAAACAGCTTATACAAACTCGCGGCGGCCGGTACACCCCTACATGCGCAGCGTGCGGCAATTCGTGAACGTTCACGTACGAGAATAAGTTTGGTAGAAACATCGCTGCGCATGTAGAAGTGTACCGGCGCCGCCGTAAGCTTGTATGAATTAGTGTATGAAGCCGTTTTTTTTGTTAGATATATAGGGTGTAAGGAAAAGTATCACTAACCTTTAAACCACATACTGTACCCATCAAACTGAACAACTTTTACTAATGGCGCAAACATGTCAGAACAAAAAAAAAATCAGCTTTCCCATACGTTTGAACCGAGTAGGTATTGCAGTTTAGTATGGGACAGGTGATATTTTTTTTATTCTGACAGGTTTGCGCCCATAGTAAAAGTTGTTCAGTTTGATGAATAGAGTATGTGGTTTAAAGGTTAATGATACTTTTCCGTACACCCTGTATAGGGTCCTTCTTAATATGCTGACACTTTTTCAAGGGGATGATCAGACCGTCTAACTGAACAACTTTCTCTATGGCACCAATACCGAAATCGCGAAAAAAAAATCTGCTGTTTGTTGTCACTGAACAGTTTTGTATGGAACAGCTGTTTTTTTTCGCGTTTCCTGAGATAGGCTCAATAGTGAATGTTGTTCAGTTTGATGGTCTGAGTTCACCGTTTCAGTATTTGCTAGGCTGTCACTTACACACCTTGTATACAGGGTGTAACAAAACACCCTAGTTATACTTAAGGGGGTGCTTCAGACCATCAATCTGAACAACTTTCACTATGGAGCCAACATCGAGAAAAAATAAAAAAAATCAGCTGTCCCATACAAAACTGCAGTACTGACTCGACTAAAATGTATGGGACAGCTGTTTTTTTATATTTTTTCTCGATGTTGGCCCCATAGTGAAAGTTGTTCAGTTTGATGGTCTGAGTTCACCGTTTCAGTATTTGCTAGGCTGTCACTTACACCCTGTATATTAGAGTAGGTATAATAATTATTATAATAGACCTTACTTATAAAATGTGTATTGTTAAGGTATCGCGGACTACCGCGACGGTACCCGCGGCAAGGAGTGGCAGCCGCACGCCGCCCTCGCCGCCGCCGCCGTCATGAAGGCAATCATCGCCGCCATGGAACCACCCACAGACTAAACATCACCTGTTACATTACAACTCAACTGACCCCCAACTCTCAAACTATTACTAGACAGACTAATCATATTATAGATTATGAATGGCATGAGGTTTATGGTGAAGAATCACCGGGTTTTGATACTATTTTCCTTAAATGTGTCAGTTATTCCACGCTACTATAGTTAGCGCACGTAGAACGGGAATTTTTATTGAAGGGTGATGTATATTATTCGAATACTTGACTCCTAGGGTGCCTTTAATTTTTTATGTAATTCAAGTTTGTGGTTAGGACGGATTAGCCATAATCTTATGTCATTTATAATTTAGTAGAAATGTGCTTTCGCTCTAACCTGCAACCTAAAAATTTAACTGAATGTTTGTTACTGATATTTAAAATGTTCTGTAACTGCAAACAGTTATGGTTCAGATTTTAATAGTCTACTTTTATGGCTATGATTACAAAGCCATAAAATAATTTATCTGCCGAAAAATCCATGTTTTTCAAATCGATTCGGGGCAGAAAAAAATAAACGTTTAAATTCATTAGAATTAGTGTTTCTAACAGGATAACTTGCCTTATTATTGGCTGTTGAAGTAATAATAATCTTTATAAGAACTATTTACACGATGTTAGAGTAGCAAAAATTGACGAACGAAACATTTTAGTGAGATTATGTGTGAGACATGTCGTACATACATTTACATTATTATTTATTATGCTTTTTATGTTTCGCCTGTCATAATCAAATGATAAGTTTTATGCCAAATATATTGTTATCATTTGTGTCAAATATTTAGCTCAAACTAAGTCTTCCTGCTTGCAGGCCAAAAGATGAAAAAATAATATAAATCATAATTAATTTGCTAAGTTTTATTAAGTACAATTATTATCAGAACAGTTACCAAACCAAAGCTATTCACAGTGATATGCCTTCTGTACATTATTTAAATTCTTGCTTTGTCCAGCCATTCGATTTCCGATATCCGATAGCCATAAATAAATATAACTCGATTGCTCAGATATCTCAGATACTTACGTATAACTAAATTTTTTTAACTGTGCACATCAACGTCAAACTTTTATAAATACAATATTGTATTGTTGTTGTGTTAGCATGATGGTAGCATTGGAAATGCCGATTGTGAGGTACTTTTTGGTTCGGATCGGAGGCATGTGGTGTGGGAGAGGTAAGGAAGTACCGGCGGGTGAATCGGGTATTTGCCTACATAAAATATATGTTCTTATCATTAAAATAAACGTTTGAAAACTCTAATTTTTCTGTAATTTTCAAATACTATTTTTAATGATAGTATAGGAGGTTTTGTTTCCTGTTGTGTAATTTATTTTTGTGTTTGGTGTAAACTATTCATTCATTCCTTCATAAACTATAAAAAGTATGAGTAATATAACGTCATATTACAGATTTTTAGTACAAACTTCATACGAAACGCGCGTTTTGTCATTCTAAAGAGTTGTTGATTTGACTAGGTTCGAAAATATCCTATTCAATGCTGCTAACCTAACGATTTTGCCAGCTCCAAGTGCACAGTTAAAAACATACTAGTTTAAGCCTTAGACAATCGGTTACACGTAGTACGTAGATTATTTATATCTAATACTAATCACTGCCACAAATGGCCTGTATATTTAAGGTAAATTATAATGGAAAACGTTGTTTAACCTGTTGTGAGAGAAAATTAAAAACCAAAGTTAGTTTTTGGCTGTTTTTTGAACACCAAGGCTAGTCGCCTAAAAATGAAACATTTTGTTTAAATATTTATTTACACCCTACTTCTTAAGTCACTGATGTTGTAATTTCACGTAGTTTTATTACATTTTATCCATCTTTCTATGAGATTTTTAGATATTAAATATTCAACGCCATTGTCATAGACAAGTTGAATAATATTAAATATTTAAAGCAACTGTTAAAAGTTTGACTTCTATTTATTTCTGAATTTTGAAAGCCTTTTTGTGTTTATAATTATAACACATAGTTTTACTCCACAGGTTTTGTAATACATATTATAAAACAATAATTAAGGGCACAAACTAATTTATAAATACGCATAGTTTTCTCTTTTAATACATCACATGTACCTACTCTAATTTCTGTTCGTAAATTATGTGATGTTTATTAAGTTTTAAGAATTCAACAAAGTATTGTGTGTATATCGGAATTAGAATTGTATTATCTTGTATTGTATTTATTGTTTCTTAATGCACAAATAAATAAATTCTGAAACCTCAATTATTGGTGGACATTATTTCATTTGAAAGCTTTTAAAACATATTTATTTTATTGCTTGGATTAGGTACTTTGTAAATAACACGTCAATCTTTGGTCAACAATAATTTATTTAATCATCGATTAATAAACCAATAAAATCTTGGTAAAGATATGCTTTCTCACGATGTTATGAATGACACACAGTAAATGCATAATGTTTCAGGGTGTGTAAGCTCACACTAAATCATATTTATACCACGACTCATGCCTTCGATGTACGTAATATCTTTATATGACGGTAGTATAGGAATCTGAATACTTAAACAAATAAGTATTTCGTATGTAACTACCTCCGACGGTTAGAGACCGCTCGCGAATCATCTCCCGTTCACCGAAGTTACTGCCAAATGATCCCTCTCTCTTAATGAATCCTCGTACGATTCGTTGTTGCTTCAGGCAAAATTGAAACGTAACTCATCCACTTTTTGGATATTTCCGCTAAATGTTATGTACTTGATGTTTTCTAGTCCATGTGGACCAATATTGCAGAATTCCTCGACGCCAGTTTCTCTAAGTCTTATGCCTATTTTCGATCCGTCGAGTATTATGAAATTAATGATGAATGTAAAATCTGAAAATGTTATCGTAATTACTTCATTGGTCACATCACATAATCACATTGATGAACAAAACCAGTGGGCGTAGCATACCGCCGCCGAGAAAACGAGAAAGATCGAGAAGAGCTTTTTTTGTCTTTGTTACTTCACGCATGGCAAAGTGAGCGCGGATGACTTTGTCTTGCATGGCATGCTAGATCTACTGGACAGACAAGTGGATAAGGCGAGCTACCTCTTTTTATTCAATATCAAAAACAGGAAAAAAAATTGGAACTAATTTGGAACGCAAAAGGACTTTTCAAAATCGATACCTACTAAAAATATTGAAAGAGGAAAGGCGGTCTGCAAGAAATTTGAAGAATGGGTTTTTATCAGATATATTGCTGTAGCAACCACAGATGAATTAGAAAGAACTACAGGTAGCAACCGAGCTAACAGTGCGAAAGTCAGAACTGTAGCTTGGACTGATTTTGCCTACATAAAATAGACGAAAACAATCTCGCCTGTTTCCTCCTCCAAAACTAGACCAATTTTAATAATTTTTCAAGAATAATATAAGAAAGACTGTGCCTCTACCCGCACATTCGAACTTCGCAATTGCGTGAACGTTTGCGTTCCAATGTCAACTCTATTACAATGAAGTGCGGACCGAAACAGTGGCGATATATCAAACATCGAAAGTCGAGTACAGGGCCTGGCTATGTCTTTATGTTATCCTTTTATTGTTTACGACCTTTTACCCGCGACTTCGTCCGCATAAATTATATACCAGATTTTAAGTCAGATAATAAGCTATCAAAAAAAAAGTTTCATCAAAATCGGTTCAGTAGTTTTTGCGTGATACTCGAACAAACAAACACCCAAACAAACAAACAAACAGACAAAAAATCCAAAAATTGGTGATTTGGAATCAGGGACAGGCAAAAACCATGTCGTAATTTTTTTTGTAAATATCTTCAATGTACAGACACACTTCTGTTACAGTTTTATAATAGTTTAGATATTCATCTTTGTTTTCTGGATGTCTGAACACAGCGGTAAAATTAAGCAATTTTTCGTCATTTTCGAATGCTCCTTGTTCTTGTATAACTAATCAAAAAAAAAAAAACAGGGACATGGCAGGTACAATATAAATAATAATAAATTGTGAATCGAATCGAATTCGAATTTTATAGATTGTGTGTTTTAATTTGTTTGCTCTAGTCTAGTGTCATTAATAATTATCCAGGGAGGAAACAGGGGAATGCGTCTGTATGGACTAAACGCAGCCTTTCCTCTTAAGAGGGCTATCACAGTCCAGTGGCGCCCTCATCACATTAAAAAAGATTTCTCAATAAAGAAACCCTAAATCAAAAAAGTGCTCAACACGAACACTACAAAAGCCTTCAAGCTATTTTCATATAATACTTTTATAGGTTTTTTAAAGGTCTAACTTGACATACAAATTTTGTAAAAAGAGAAAAAAACGGCCGCTTTTGTTTTTATTCGAAATTGTCTAAAAGTGGAATGTTTAGAACCTATAAATGTACTGTATAACAATGGCTTGAAGGCTTTAGTAGTGTTCGTGTTGAGCACTTTTTAATTTTTTTTTTTATTTCCTTATTGAGAAATCTTTTTTTATGTGATGAGGGCGCCACTGGACTGTGATAGCCCTCTAAAAGTAACAAAACAATCTTTGATGTTCTATTAATACATTTAACTATAGGTACCTACTTAAGGCTAAAGTTATTCAAGAACTATGACTATGCATCGATGATTCATGTACTTAGAATGTATGTAATTTACCTGTAAACACATCAGTTGCAGGCATGTCAGATTCGATATTAGAATTAATAGTGACTGTGTCAGAGATTTTATCTCCCTTTATTGTACATGCAATATCGTTGCCTTCCGTTACAAGACTAACTGCCCACCACCTGTAAGTAATTGGTGAATATAATTAAAATTATCGTTTAAATTAGACGATGAGAATGTGTACCTATCCTTTTTTGTTTATTAGAATAGATTAGAAGTGTTTTGTGATTGTGTGTGATTTGACATCAAAATTGAAATTAAAATGTTGTGCATTGTTTTGAATATAATTACAGGGTGTTAGGGTAAACAGTTGCATTACTATACCCGTATGATTGTACCCATGATACTGAAGAACTTTCCCAAAGAAACCTATAGGAAATTCGCAACAAAAAATTTCGACTTTCCATGAAAAGTAGATTTTCTTTTTTGCCAATTTCGCCTATGTTCCTTCGGGAAAGTTGTTCAGTAACATAAGTAGGTACGCGTATGATTGTACCCATGATACTGAATAACTTTCCCAAAGAAACCTATAGGAAATTCGCATCAAAAAATTACTATTTTCTATGAAAAGTCGATTTTCTTTTTTGCGAATTTCCCCTATGTTCCTTTCCTTTGGGAAAGTTGTTCAGTATCATAAGTAGGTACGCGTATGATTGTACCCATGATACTGAACAACTTTCCCAATGAAACCTATAGGAAATTCGCAATAAAAAAGACTTTCCATGAAAAGATGATTTTCTTTTTTGCGAATTTCCCTTGTTTGGGAAAGTTGTTCAGTATCATGGGTACAATTATCCCTTAAAGTAATGCAACAGTTTATCCTAACACCCACCTGTATAGGGCCTTTTTAATATGCCGACGGTTTTTAAGGGGATGATCGATCAGACCATCAAACTGAACAAGTTTTTCTATGGGACCAAACTCAAAATCGGGAAAAAAATCTGCTGTTCCATACAAAACTGCAATCCTGCTCGACCCAAATGTATGGGACAGATTTTTTTCGCGATATCGATGTTGTTTCCATAGATAAAGTTTTTCAGTTTGATGATCTGATCATAAACCGTAACCATCATATTAAGTTGGACCCTGTAGGTATATACTTTTTCTGTAATATGAGGAATGTACAGGTAAGTAGGTATATTGCTTATATAAGAAAATACGCACCAATCTATTGTATTCGCAATCTTCCCTGTGGCGTTGATCTCATCATTTTGCTTTAGAGTTTTCGGTAACAAATATATTCTGTAACATAATTTTACTATTGTTATTGTGTAAAAAGCAAAGATTAATTATCTGCGAACGTATAAAAAATAATTAGTTATACAGGGTGTTACAAAAGTAAAAATAAACATTTCAATCTTTCGTGGGGGTTGTTTAGATCATCAAACTGAACAACTTTCACTATGGGACCAATATCGCAAATCTCCCCATTTTGGGGGAGGCCTACGTCCAGCAGTGGACATCTATCGGCCTTATATGATGATGATGATGGAACATCCGATTTTTTTTTCGCGATTTCGATATTGGTCCCATAGTGAAAGTTGTTCAATTTGATGGTCTAAACCACCCTCTTAAATGTTTATTTCAATTTTTGTAACAACCTGTATATACCTATACAATATTATGATACCTACCTAACAACATGAAAAGGCAAAATTATCTTTTCATACTAACTTAAGTATTTAATTAAGTATAGTTACTTGAATTTTTACTCACTCGTTCACAGTTGTATTTTCGGAAATAATAGGTGCCGTGTCTACACCGCTTTGCAAGTAGGTAATAGCGATAGCGCACATAGTTACAGTAAAGTAATTCATTTTAATAATATTTCGATGTGTTTAAATAAGTTTATTTAAATAATTAAATGCAATGTTCTAGCAAAATGCACTGCTGGTCAAAGGCGGCTGATTGATATATGCAATAATTTCTGTCGGTGTATCCTTTATATGGAGTTATTGGATCCCTTAGAAATTGCAATACTATGTCACAATTAACGTCATAGCCGCGTAACTCCCAAATACTGAATTAACATGTTCATAAATGGTTATTATCCTTTTATAATGACTGCATCTAGGTAACATTTTTCTCATGAAGTATGTATAAAATAATAATTACTTTCCACATAGTAGAGTGGTTCGGTAGACATTGATCTAACGATTTGGCGAGGGTATGGGGATCACCTTTTATGGTAGAAGTAGCCTTTGCCCTGCAGTGGGATCCTACAGGCTATAAGTAACTTATAAAGTTATAACTAACTGTTCCACGATAACTTCGGCATTTCTTGACCAATTTGGATATTTCTTGCTTTGTTCTAAAGGAGTTACAGCCGTGTTAGTCTAATTTTAATGTAGTGAAGATCTCGTGAAAGAACTTCTCAAAAATTGATAGCAGATTATCGGCGATTGAAGTGTAGGGATAGGTGGTTTTATCCCCCCCCCCCCCCGAAAATTTCTAACCTAACTAGACGCGATTCTTCTGCTTTTGGATAAGTTCTTATTAGCTTATCTGACAGCTCGTTTGACAAATTTTGTATGAAAAAATTATATCAAACGATCCGTCAAAAATGCTATCAAGAACTTATTCAGAAGTGGTAAAAGTAAAACAGGCCCTAAATTGAGTAACAATCACAACTTGTGATTCAATCTAAAATATAGCAGGTAAGGTAATCCCATGTTTCGTCACTAACCGCAATAAACGTCAGTTAAATGATAGGTAAGTCATCCTACAAACATCGGATAAGTCATCGAATATTTAATAAAGTCTACAGGACACTTTCGGTATATTTATGATACCAATGGGACAGGACCATGACAGGAACTAATGTTTGTGTCACACACCATCCTATGTGAAATTATAGGTAGGTATTACATAATAGGTAAGTACTGGATGTTAGGGCAAACAGTTGCATTACCTACTTTAATGGGTGATGAAACTCATGATACGAAACAACTTTCCCAAATGAACAAAGGGAAATTTGCAAAAAAAATATATCGGCTTTTCATACAAAGGTTCGATCAGCGGACTGCATTTAGTATCGTAAGTCCAATTTTGTTTTTTTTTTGCTAATTTCCTTTAGTTAGGTTTCATACTTTCATTTCTTAAATTTGACCCGGCTCTGAATGAAAATGTTAGGAGAAGATATGTATTCCCGTACAGTACTGCCTTTCAAACATCTTTTGCTCAAAAATTCTTCTCATTCCTTGGAATATTCCTATATAACAAGGCGAATAAACTTTTAAATATTTACCCACTCACATTTAGAAAGTGTAAATCAAAACTAACAGCGTGGTTACAAGAAAAAGATTATGAGGAAACTGAAAGTATACTTTACATAGACAAATAGGTATAGCGATAGATATAACATATTTATTACATAGACACACTGACACACACATGCTCCCCCCCCACACACACCCCCCCCACACACACCCCAACACACAAAATATAGGTATATATGTATTAGGTATATAATATAACAAATATACGATTTTTACTATATTCAAACAAACATCACACTGTTAAGCAAAAAGTTAAGCTCAAGTATGAGGGAAGGAACCTGAGGCCTGAATTACAGGTGCCTTTTAACTAAGGTTACTTTGTTCAGACCCAGGGGCTCAATTATATTTTATGTTAAACTTAACCTTAAGACCCAACTGTTTGTTACTGATCTATTGTACACTTTGGCTAAGTTATGTTATTATTTTTCAATAAATTTATTCTTATTCTTATTCTTATACGGAAAGTTGTTCAGCATCATGGGTATAATCACCCCTACAAGTAATGCAGCTGTTTACCCTAACACCCTGTATTTATTAAACAGGGTTAACTTAAATGCGTTACATACGTTAAGGGTGCTTCAGACCATCAAACTGAACAACTTTCAGCTATTTTTTTTTTCGTGATTTCGTTGTTGACTCCTTTGTAGAAGTTGTTCAGTTTGATGGTCTGAGGCACCCCCTTAAAGGTATGAATAGGCATATGCATAGATAATAATGGTACTTACAATTATTATCTATTCATATGGTATGGTATAGGTAAGTAATTAATTGTAAACTTTAATTTTGTGACACTAATGGATATAGTGATTCATTGAGGATCCCTTTAGTTCCATACAAAAATGTATAGGTACATTTCAAGGAATAATATGCATTTTGTACGTCATTCGGTTGGTACTACGAATCATTCATCATTCCGGATATTTTATCAGGCACCTCGTCTCGTCGTCAAGTCCAAGTTGCATCTACCTAAGTTCGTATAATAATTACATCAGGTCCGAGGGGTCAAGGTTTACGTTACAATATGCGTTGTCTCACCGATGTACTGTCAGCCTCAAATAGATGTATACACCAGTGGCGTAGCGTGGGTTTCCGCCGCCCGGGGCACAGACCGATTTTGCCGCCCCCTTATGAAGCCCCACACAAAAAAATAACGGAGCGAGTGAAGCGAGCTCGATTTTTTTTTGCACAACTATGTTGTGATCACACATTTTTTAGTTTTTCCATGCATAAATAGAATCTTAGAGCGATCGAAGCTACCTCGACTTTTCTCAATACGAATCGGTTGGAGCCAGAGCTTTTTACATACAAAACATGTAGTAACCTAAGTAAAAGCTATGGATCCAGCGAAGCAAGCTCGTTATTTTTAGCCACTTCTTAGCTGTGGTCACAAGTCAACTCTTTAGGTTTACGTGTGGGTACAGTAATTAAAAAAGATACTTAGAGCGAGCGAAGCGAGCTCGACTTTTCTCTGCCCTACGAATTGATTATAGACAGAGCTCAATTAATCTATATTTTTGCCGATTTTGCCGCCCCTAGTAAAGTGCCGCCCGGGGCATTTGCCCCCCCCCCCTCGCTACGCTACTGGTATACACTTTAGAACTGAACATGAAACAAAACTGTATACTTACATCTCTTTGATGCTGACTGTACCCTGCGCAGTTGTCAAATTTTTATAGCGCGCGTACCTAAGGAAAGATCAACATACTCTAACCATAATAAAACTGAACATCTTTTACTATAGGACTATGGGTGCAAACAATCAGAACAAAAAAAAAATCAGCTGTCTCATACATTTCAGTCGGGTAGGTAGGCATACTTAGTATAGGTAAGTATTGCAGTTTAGTATGGAACAAGTGGAATAACTCCGATCGATTTGCTCCCATAGTAAAACTTGTTCAGTTTGATTGATGGGTAGAGTACCTAGATAGGTATGTGGTTTAAAGATTAATGATACTTTTCCTTACATCCTGTATATTACCTACCAATCAGGCCTACCATGAGTTTGCACTGTACGTTACTACTGTACAACACGTGCGAATTAACTAGGCACATGGCTCGGAATAAAAAACTCGGAAAGAATAACTCGAAAATGCTAAAACGCAGGGACACGTGCAACAGTAACTGAAATGCTATGCTACGGCCTCGCACGGCGACGGTGGGGTCCCGCGGGGGGTAGTAGGAGCGGTGTCAAATTCCGAGCCACGTGCGAGCCAGGTGTCAAGTTAATTCGCCCGGGTTGTACCTACTTGCGCCGCCAATTTTGTAGTGGTTACGTTGAGAACTAATTTTTACCATACGAATTAGTGACGTAACTACAGTAATAACGTAGGTAGGTACAGTGAAAACTCATGGACGTCAGGATGTGCCACCTTCGTTCGCGGGCTCGAAATCCCTTGCCGCGATTGGCTAAACGTTAGGTAGGTATTAATGATAGGCTAGGGCCCGGGTGCCCAGTGCCCCCCTGACTACGGCCAGTCCAACCCTATCAACGTTTAGTTATACCTATCTATTTCATACATTTATCCACTACATCTATCATCATCATCTATCATCATCACCTAAGTCTAAGGCTCGTAATCCACCAAAGCGGAGATGGGCGTGGAGGAAAGATGTCTTGTAAACAACCAATAGGATTTCGTCATTTACCCATCTCCTCTCCGCTTATGGCTTAGGACACTGTTCGATCACAGAGGAGAAGACAGTCATTGGTTTAACACCATCAAAAAGGTGCAGGAGGTGTCTTGGGAGCCGGCGGTGGTGCGTAGCAGAGAAGAGATTTGAGCAATAGTCGACCAACTTAAAAAATTTACTTGGAGAAGGTTTAACCGTAAAAAAGCCCCTTTTAACAACCTTTTAAGTCCAAAATTATATTGTGACGAGCAACTACGGAACCATACACTGCGCGTGGCCCGACACGCAATTGGCCGGTTTTTTCATTTCACATATATTTAAAACTATACAGTGCTGTAAATAGGTTTTTATGCGCCCGGTGCGAACGTCTAAAACTGCGCCCTCGAAAAATGTTCTAACCTCAGACATAGGGTCGCAGAACTGAGACGGTGGTGGGTGGTATGAGTTAAGATAGCTCGAAATTTCACAAAACAAGACTCAATCTGGCGTCTACACCCGTATGCGCGAAAAAAATATTGCATAGGTATGTCTACACCATACCATGCATGAACCAAAACTTTGGACCAACCTGGTCAATTCTGCGCCCCTCCAGGGTCTGCGCCCTGTGCCTGGGCACCGCTCGCACCGCCCTATTTACGGCACTGAAACTATAGTACCTTGGTCCAGCGTTTTCTCGTGGTCCTACTAATTTGTCCTACTAGTAGGTCCACCAGGGACATCTATTTCTGTTGGTCCTACTGATGGTTGCTGAATCAAACTGATAATTTTTTATCGGTAAATTCTTTATAACCCAGTAAAATTAAGCTGAAATATACCAATCAGGAGAAGTAATTTCCGGAGTTTTGAAACTTTTTTGAGCCCGAGTTTTTTTACGACTTAGGCTGCCTGTCCATTGAAGCTGTACGAGCTGTGCGAGCTGTGTAGCTGTGTTTTTTTAACCAATCAGGAGCTCGGGCGAGGCGCGGCCGATCTCGCTCGAGCTCCTGATTGGTTAAAAAACACAGCTACACAGCTCGCACAGCTTCAATGGATAGGCACCCTTAAAATCTGGAACGAACAAAGTAAGCTCAAGATTTAACTGCACACCAACAGCGCAACTGCAACTGTATACTATGAAAAGACATAGGTACCATCCAAAACCAAGAGCGAGCGAAGCGAGCTCGAGACTTCACTGAATTCTGGAGCAAGCAAAGTGAGCTCAAGATTTTAGTGCAATGTGTCTAGCCAGGAGCGAGCGTAGCGAGCTCGAGATTTTGCTTCATTATAACTCGTCTTTTTCAGCTCATGCCGAAATCGAGGCGATTGATGTATTAAACAAATAGCTGAAATGAGCTTATAATATAATGCTTATAATAACTCGATTGTAGAGCTCATCTTGAAATAGAGTAGGTGAGTATATTGGCGTATAAAATTAAAACCGGAGCGAACGATTCTATAATTATGACTGGGTTGTAGCATGAACTCAGTCTCAAAGCACAGAAAGCTATCAAAAAAACCAAGCGAGCGAAGCAAGCTCAAATTTTCGAAACACATTCTAATTCCAACCAAATTGACCTTTCAAGAAGCGAGCCTGAAGCGAGCACATAATTATGCTAACTGCATAACAACTTGAAAAAAATTGAGCGAGCAAAGCGAGCTCGCAAATTCGCAATATTTTGTACTCTATTTCCTTCTTTGACTTTCAATGACTAACTTACGGGGCCTCCAACTTCAAACTGCAGTCCCAGTACCGGAGGCCAGGGCCTCCGGAGCGAGCGAAGCGAACTCATAATTATGCTAACTGCATAACAACTTGACAAAAGATTTAGCGAGCGAAGCGAGCTCGCAAATTCGCAGTATTTTTGACTCTATTTCTTTTCTTGACTTTCAATGACTAACGTACGGGGCCTCCAACTTCAAACTGCAGTCTCAGAACCTGTTCTGCTTCTGGCCTCCTGAGGCCCGGGCCTCCAACTCTAAACTGTGTCTTTACTTGCTATATAAACGTCATTATTTTGGTTTTGATTAAAAAGGGATTCTCTTCTCGAGATTCGGAGGCCCCCCAGGACTGGGGGCCCGGGGCGGACCGCCCCTCCGCCCCCCCCCCCCCCCCCCCCCTT
This sequence comes from Agonopterix subpropinquella, assembly GCA_922987775.1. Lineage (NCBI taxonomy): Eukaryota > Metazoa > Arthropoda > Insecta > Lepidoptera > Depressariidae > Agonopterix > Agonopterix subpropinquella. The sequence goes on along the minus strand of OV277701.1, from coordinate 13,533,002 downwards.
AGTCCGCCAGTGTCTCCGGGTTCCCCTTACGGTACAAGGATGACATTTGGGGATCATTATATGGATGCCTTGGTGATACAGGGTTAACTTCGACTTCCTCGGAAGGTCGACTCCTGACGGATGAGGTCAACGGCCCGCGGAAACTATTACAGATAGGGTTATGGACCACGAACAAATGTCATAGAGGACCCTGGTCAGATTTGGTTGGCGGTAAAAAAAATCCAAAATTGCGATATCCAAGCTGGCTGCCATGGAAATTTCAAACGCCAATGCAGCTTTTAAGGGTTCCCCGAACCGACTGAAAATTTGTATCTGGGGGTTTTCGGGGTTGCTGACTAAGAATATGAAATCATTTTGTTTTTATCTTCAACTTTCATGAGGGTCGCCATACAAATTTCATAATTTTTGAAATGCTGTTACTTTCTCAACCCCCAAAGGTTAAGTCGTATGACAAAAATGCATACTTTTTATTTTGTAGGGAATTTTGTCAGCTTTAATTTGTCCATACACAACATTTCGATATGACTTGCAGATTTCGAGAAATAAGCGAAAAACTGAAAAGTCACCTTTAAAGCCCCCCTTCCTCGAGCTCACCCCCCCCCCCCCCCCCCCCCCCATCACCAGGACTTTTTTTTTTCTTCAATATTACCTAATATTACGTACCAAAGAAACGTTTAAGAAAAGTTCCAAAACTCCGGAAATTATTTCTTCTGATTTATCTAATTTTACTGGGTTATTAGTGGTGGAGTATGGGACACTCCCTTGGTCAGATGAGGTTTTTGCCCTGCAGAGCGAACCCATAGACTAGATAGACTAGATAGACTAGACATAGACAGAGAATAACTTTCTTCTTATGAACTGCAAATAAATGTTATTCGTATTTTACCGTGATTTTACCTATCATCATTATCATCAGCCCGGTAAACCCCGCTGCTGGGTATAGGCCTCTTCATTTGCACGTCACCCAGAAAACGGTCCCACGCTAGTGTCATCCACTGTTTGCTGGCTACTCTACAAATGTCATCCGACTACCTGGCTGCTCTGCCCACTGACCGTTCCCCCTCCCACGGCCGCCACTCTGTCATGGCCCTCGTCCATCTGCCATCATTCCACCTGGAGAAGATAAGTGTCCCATCTCCACTTCAGAGTCGAAATCCGCTTGCCGATATCAACCACCTTTGTTCGGCGTCTGATCTGGACATTCGGAATTCGGTCCAGCATGGCTAGCATGCCACCCACGACAAAGCGTTTAAACGAGAAAAACGTCATGCGCGATCTTTCGGGCATACGTAAAATAATAAAGATGGAGGCACATCTCGATTTTTATCGTTTTCTCGGGGGTGGCATGCGAGGCCAACTGAAGTGTGATGCCTAGCATAGCTATAGCTCTTTCCATTGCTCTTTGTGCAACTTTGACTTTTTAGTCTTTTTACCTTTTACCTAACAAGTTTTGATATTAAAAAATAATACTAATATTATTGTTTTAACTTTTTATTCCCTGCACCAATCACAAAAATCGGAAGAACTATTTTTGTGACACGGGATTTAATGAATTCAGTTCGCATCATCATTAATCGCAATAGTGGACTTGCACTCATTTCCATTTTAATCGAAGCTAATTTGGTCTCATTCTGAAAACAAAAATAGAAATTAATCGTTCAATTTGATCACTATAGATTTAAGGAAAAAAAAATTATTGAAGCGCCCCATTTCACATCATAATTTATCATAAAAGTTAGGTACAATGACACCAAAAAGAGGAGGACTTGTCTGTCCTTTTGCGTGGTATATAGTTAATTGACGTAAAATATTAGCATTTAAACTATTTAACTTAACTTAATGTGCAATCACAAACGCCTTGAGCAGCTTGAGCTTAACCACAGTATAAGAAAGAGTATCGCTTTACATTATTCCAACGAATAATGCATAAATAAATTCCACAGTTTGTCACTTGCGTAACCTAGGTATAGGTAAGTATAGCAGGAAATAAAAATTCTAAATGGGTAGTTTTAAAAAGTGTTAGTTTAATATAGTTTGGTAGGAAGATACTAACTGTTTTTAATAAATTAAATATACATAACAATAAGAATTTAGGATATCTACAATTCTACATATAAATAATTAGGGATACCATTGACCGCTAAGAGTCGAGATTATCAAGAAAGTGTTGTCAAGGTTTCAAGACATACATAGACAGAAAGTCATCCTCAATCAAACATAATAATTATATTTCTAGTTGCTAAATAAATGAGTCAAAAAATATGGTTTCGGTATCTACGTATTTCAGAGATACGCGTACTAGTTACAGACAGTATGTACACACGGCGACAGGTCAGGCAGGTTACCCTGTTTGGACTATGAACTATTAGAAGTTGAACGCAGCGAATCGTGCGAGAGGGTGCGGTATGTTGTTGACTTGTTGTTTTTTCGTCTCACAGCACGCTGTGCCCGCGCCGGCGGCAGCCGCGTCTATGCAGGCTCTCTACCGCACTATTTTGTGTTTTGTATGTAGTGTAGTTATGGGTATATAGGGTGCGTAACCTGATGTGTCGCCGTGTGTACTTCCTATAGAATAATGTTCTTGACTTATATTATATGTATCCCCGGGTAAAAACTTAAATGCGTGCATCAGACCAAAGACCATCATGCTGAATGATGGATCCAAATAGATCCAAATGTATGGAACAGCAGCTTTTTTTCACAATTTCGATGTTGGTCCAATTGTGACAGTTTTTCAGTTCGAAGCACCCCCTTAAGTATGAAACGCATTTAAATACATAAAATTGTAGCAAGTAGTGACGCGTATACTAGGCTGCGTTCACGACCTTTTTGTGCGGTTGTTTTTTTCAACTCGCTCTATGGTAGAACGTCTTTCACCGAGGCTCTGAATAGTCCGAGATCCGACCGTAAAATTATGCATCTATTCCTTAGGCGAACGAAATGTAATTCTAGTGTATGTTTATACAGGGGGTAATTCAACGCCGCCAAGTTGCCTAGAAAAATCTTGCCGCAAGTGCCTTTTCCATTAACATTTTAGGTATAACTTTTTCCACGTGTTTGTTAGGGAAGTGAATGAGGTGCCATCGGAAGGAGACTGGTCTAAAGTACTTTAAAAACTAGGGTTGCCACGTCTCAATCTGCCGCAAGACTAGGGTTGCCAGATTCAAAAATGTCATATTTGGACCAGGCAACCCTATAGTTGCGGCAGATTGAGAGGTGGCGACCCTAGTTTTTAAAGTACTTTAGACCAGTCTCCTTCCGATGGCACCTCATTCACTTCCCTAACAAACACGTAGAAAAAGTTATACCAAAAATTATAATGGAAAAGGCACTTGCGGCAAGATTTTTTTAGGCAACTTGGCGGCGTCGTATTAACCCCTGTATAAACATACACTAGAATTACATTTCGTTCGCCTAAGGAATAGATGCATAATTTTACGGTCGGATCTCCGTCTAGAACGGCGTTTAGTGCGAAAAGTTGCGCTCGGGGTGCACTCGGGGTGCACCTAGGGTGTAAGTTCTAAACGCAGCCCTATTCTCAATTACAACTTTAAACCACAGATTTGACAAACATTTATAAGTTAAGCTTTATTCATATTACAACTGGCCATGTATGGAGGAGCAACTACAGGAGCAAGCAGCAAGATATAATATATTAAACAGGGCATGCAGGGCATCGCAAGCATAAGAGAGGGTTTACTGTAAAAATAGAGTTTATTTTATATCGTAATCGCTGCGCTCATGCCTTCCTTACACGGCCTGTTGTAATTTGGATAAACCCGTATTAATCAAACCCAAGGATGTTTAGGTGGGGATGGGTGCCACATACTAAAGACACAATTAAAATGTTTTAATGTCTACATGGTGGTTAGCCTTACACAGAGGGAAGTGTTCTTACACTTTAAATTTTGACTGTTTAGGGTCAGCGCAGACTGATGGAGTGGTAAAGCGAAGAATCTAGAAATATTTGAAATTGAACTTAAGCTGTTTCTACACAGTACTGAAATTGGAATACTTACCTAGTGAAATAAAATCACATCACTGCTTATTTTATTTATTTGGCTATGCCACGTTCAATCTGCGCTGACCCTGGCATATTTTAAATGTCTACTTGATTCAACCAAAGACTTCTTATAACAAACATAAATAGAAAAGTAACCACTTTACTGAATTTATTGTTGTAGTACTTTCATAGTGTAATAAAAACTAATATTGGTGAAGTTCAGCGGTAGCGACAGGTCAATCGCGTGTACGGGGGCCTGGAGGAGCGCGTCCCAGCCCCCTCAGCCTTCGCGCGTACCCTCAAAGCGAATTCAATTACAGCATACATAAGCGAATTCATATACAGAATCTGCATACAGAGCGCGAGCATTGACCTGCCGCGACCGTTGAGGTACACCACTATTAGTTTTTATTACACTATAGTATTTTACATAGCATGATCAACTTTATACTATTTTCTATTAAACTATGTAAAGGAGAATATAAAAATAAGTGGTGATTTTAACAATCATCTATAATCGTTCATATGTATTAAGAAATCTTTGAATCCAAGAATGGCAGTAATATTTGATACCTAGCTATCTCCCACAAGAATCAGTACCCAGAGAAACTAAATACTTTATTTTACTATTATGCAAATGTTAATATTTTCCATACTGTTAGTTTCATCACTTAAAACTATGTAAATTGCATGACCACATTAGTACAAACACAAAAGCAAGTGTGTCAATATTAAAATAATGTTACTTGCATTCAGTCTTAGAAGCATGGCGCTGGTTGTTTGGCCACAATGTTATTGTTGGTCTTCTATAAGTTTATAAAAAAAAATTATTTGTTACAAATTCATGGTAAATATCAAAGACAACATTAAATGCAAAATATAACTGGTAGTAAAAGTAAAAAAAAAAATTATTTTAGCCCAATTTAAAATTAAAAAGAGACATTTTGTAGTTATTTATGACTCACCGACATATTTGACCTCATCGAAAGCTTTCCTAGCCTTCTTCAGTTCTTCATTCATGGTCAGCAGATCTTTGACACGTGCATATTTGCGGGGATCTTTGCGTACTAGGAAAATTATATCTTCTACTTGAACTCTACCTGTTCTGCCTACTTCCATAGCCCTGAAATATATTTAAAAGTAAGAATAAGTAAATATCCTACTAATATTATAAACACGAAAGTTTGTAAGTATGGATGGATATTTGTTCTTCTTTCATGCAAAAACTGCTGAACAGATTTTGATGAAAGGCATACAGATAGACCATGGCCTGGATTAACACATAGGGTACTTTTTATCCGGGTAACGCAGTCGAAGTCGCGGGCAACAGCTAGTATTGTATATATGTATCTAATCCAGTCAATCTGTGAGAAGAATTAAGTACCTAATATTCTAACATAATTAACAATCTTTACAAATTTATCTAAATTAAATCACAATTTTACCAGCAACTGAATCATTAGTTATCTGAGAAGTAGCTTAAAGGATGACTCATGCTACACTGTGCCGGGTCCGAACCAAACCGGCCCCAGCTCGGTTGCCACTTGGGATAGTGTGAGTGTGTCCATACAAAATATATGTAATATTAGTTGACCGTGCTACGGCCGACACTCAGCTTGGACCCGGCACAGTCATGGTATTCATAGTAAGTATTGTTGGAGCATATCCTTTGTTTAATCTAGAATTAAACATTTTAATGGGTTCTTACCGCATTATGTTTAATTCTAACTATGTCTATGTTGTTTCTATTAGATTAAATAATAACCGCGTTACTCTCAAAAACTGTATCCTTTGTTTGTCTTGGCGGCTAAACGCATGTGCCTCCTCAGAGAGGAATATCCAAAACTGGGAGATCTTATGTTTCTTCCCCCCAATGGCCCTTCCTTCATTGACCATGTATTTGAAGGGTGAAAGAAATAAAAAGTACTGAGGCTAACACAAAAGATCATACTGTGTTGAAGTGTTGCTGGCTTGCCGGCACTCTCAAGATAGATAAGTATTGTTTTAAATTTTTTATAATGCGCACAGCCAGGGAGTGGAATGCTTTGCCTGCGTCAGTATTTCCGAGCGCTTACAACCCGAATTCCTTTAAAGAACAGTGAATAGGCATCATCTGGGTAAGCTCGCTACATCTTCGACCCCATCTTCGTCCTGAGGACTGGATTGAGGTCAAGAGCAAACCCATCATTAATAAAGACAAACCGTGGAAACGATTTTGTGGGACTATCTTATTGTGCTAATGCAAAGGACATCTGGCACATAATACCAAAAAATTTATAACCGTTCTTCTATTTTTATTATGGACTATGGAGCACTAGAAACTAACTGTAGGCATTCGTTTATTTTATAATGATTTATTAGTTTTTATCATTTTTATATAAAAAAAACATTGTGCTAGCAACACATCCTACCTCCTCCTACTAAACAACATTGACAGCCATTTTGGGGTTGCTGCTTTTTTATAATTTATTAATAACTAGCGGCCCGTCCCGGCTTCGCACGGGTGGACATCTAATCTTTTCTAGCAATAAATATAGCCTATGTTACTCAGGGTGAATGCAGCTTTCTAATGGTGAAAGAATTTTTTCAATCGGCCCAGTACTTTTTGAGCCTATTCATTACAAACATACAAACATACAAAAATAGGTACAAATCTTTCCTCTTTATAATATTAGTGTAGATAAATGATTAAATAACTTGTTAAATAAAAATAAATGATACTAACAGTCGTTTTTATAAAATCCTCATAATTTATTACACATTTGACTTCAGTCAAAACTTCTATACATTTTAAGGTATTTTTTCAAGGGAGAGCGGCGGTTGTCCTTTATGAATAAAGTATTGGTTTGTTTATCATGAGGCTAAGATTTAGAGACATTCTTGTAGAGTAAGTAGGGTTGAAAACGTATGGATTTTTACACAAAATAAGACTTAAAATGTCTCTTGAATCGTTAGTGCTGCTTGTTGCGAGTAAAGTGTTATTGTTACCTATGTGTAGTTTCTGTGATAAATTCAATAACTAGGTCTTCTAAGAAATCCACGCTTTCCGTGTAGGGGTTCTGATCGTCTCCGAAACCATACATCATGCAGCGGAGCTCCTTGCTGAACAACCGCTTCCGTCCCGATGCAGTCGCGCCGAGCTGCTGCTCCGAGTCCTCGTCCTCGAACTGAAGGAAACAAAACCATTTATAAAGCCAGGTGGACAAACTTTTTACTATACGAATAACTGAATAAAGTGGGACAGCAATTACCTGGTCAAAGTTGTCGGTATTTTCAGGGGTAGTCGTCGTCATGTTTAATTATTGTTATTGCTTGTAAGTATAGTTATTAGTGATTTTTTGTTTGTGTGAAAAAATATAATATTTATTTACAGTCGACTTCTGTCAATCAGAGGGGGACAGAGGGGAACTTTGAGGAAAAACGCAAAGAAACCAGCGGCATCTTCTTTGAATAACGTGTAACTACAAAAATATTGTCTCAAATTTCCGATAGATGTCTCTTCAAACTCAACAATAAAGCAAATTTATTACTAAAATTATAAAAAAAACTTTGATCCTATTTAATACAATTTACGTAATATTTCAAAACTGTTTTAATTAAAATTAGTAAATAATTTAACTTATGTTCTGCGGTAGCACCATATTATTGTCACCTAGCAACACCAGCTACACAAGTTGTCACAATATGGCCGCCGTTACAACTTGCGCGTACGCTTGTTTGTGTTTTGCGCCCATTTTGTGATTTGAGTGTTGATCTTCACTTCAGACGTTGAGGCAAGATTACTCCTCCGTCCTGTTACTGAGGCTACTACTCTAAACTAGAACAAAATAGCTCATTACTGAGAAAAAGTAGATTCCATTGTAAAGCATACATATAGCTATAGGTATGCGTATATATAGCAACTGTTTTTTGTTAAATATCATAGGTGGCGTTTCAAATTTATTTGCATCTTATACTTATAAGGTAGATAAATATTATGAAGCAAGACATAACAACACTACTTGCCATCTATTCACACTTATGACAACCGCCCATTAGAATAAGTGAAATGTCAATAGTAAACAGATACCGTCTTGAACCATTTTGTCACCAGACCTCCAGCTGGAAGACTCCGCTATTTCCTTACGTTAAGAACGACTTTTGCTTGAATTTGCTTAAAAAGTGGTGCCATTTGTGTAACTGATATTGCCGGTCTTTAGTTTACACGTCTATGATTTGCATTAAAATGGCACTAGAGGGCTCTCTTTTTCCGATATATTACTCTACTCTTTACTGTCAATCCAAGGAATATAGGTAACTTCTACCGAGATGTCAATCAAACAAATTAAAAATGTATATTAAACTGTAGTCTTTGTTAAAAATTAAAAAAGTAGGTCTTCTTTGAATCAAATGTCAATTCTCACTTCGCACTGAAGTGCGATTTTTGAAAATCATACGAGCGGTTTGGCAGTAGAAAGATGCATAATCTCCATAGTAATTTTGACATTTTCTATTGCCAAGTCGCTCGTATGATTTTCAAAAATGAAGTGCGATTTTTGAAAATCATACGAGCGACTTGGCAGTAGAAAATGTCAAAATTACTATGGAGATTATGCATCTTTCTACTGCCAAGTCGCTCGTATGATTTTCAAAAATTGCACTTCTGGTAGCATGCACACCCGCGATAACTGTGATACGGCTTTATCACGTCTTTTATCTCGTTCGTTCGCGCGCAAAAGAACGAGATAAAAGACGTGATAAAGCCGTATCACGGCTATTGCGGGTGTGCATGCTACCAGTGCTGAAAGTTCAGAACATTTGGGTGCGGTGCGGTTGTTTTTTTCAACTCGCTCTATAGTAAAACGTCTTTCACCGAGGCTCTGACGCTCTGAACGGCATTTAGTGCGAAAAGTTGCGCTCGGGGTGCACTCTAACTTGTTCCCGCGCTTTTCGGAGAGCGAAAGCCGCGCTTGCTGCGACTTGTAGTATGGAAAAAAGCAGAGTCGCGCGCAAGTAGAGAAATCATGCTAGGGTGTCTGGTAGCATGCACACCCGCGATAGCCGTGATACTGCTTTATCACGTCTTTTATCTCGTTCATTCGCGCGCAAAAGAACGAGATAAAAGACGTGATAAATAAATAAGCGAATTGGCGGTAGAAAGATGCATAATCTCCACAGTAATTTTGACATTTTCTACTGCCAAGTCGCTCGTATGATTTTCAAAAATCGCACTTCAGTGCTGCACAGGAACCGTCTGAACAAAAAAAAAACTTGACTTGTGGAGTTGTGGTTGTCTCTCATAGACGAAGAATTTTTGTTGTCTGTTTACTAAGGAAAATAAACTTATGACCAGGCTGTAAGGGCTAGTTCCCATTGCCTTTCCGAAAGGACAAATTATAAAAAAAAAAAAAAGTTGTTGTCTCATGTTTATTTATTATGTCATTATTATAATTCCAGTTAAAAAACTAAAATAAAACCAAGGAAAGGATAAAAACACCGAAAACAGGCGTACAAAAACCTCCAAGATGAATCCAATGACGTTCGTAACTTTAGTTTTGTGATAATAAAATAATGTAAACATACCTAACCTATTGAATGTTGATTGCATTGTTGTTTTTGTTACAGAAATGTGAAAAATGTTCTAAAGCTGAGTGAACGCGAGCTGGCTGGTAACTCGAAGAGTTCTTGGCACGATCAGTACAAAGACAGCGCTTGGGTATTCGTCGGTGGTTTGCCCTACGATCTGACAGAGGGTGATATCATCTGCGTATTTTCACAGTAAGTATCGTTTTAATAAATTGAGTACAATTGGAAATAAAGGCTATAATAAGTACAAATTATAAGAACAGCCTAAGTAAACACTGACCTATTACATTGGGGAATATGTTTTTCCTTACAGAAATTTACGCACCCAGCATTACTCCTTTAGGGGTTGACTTTCGAAACCTCTGAGATGACACTCTGACCATGCTCCATTACAAGCTCTCAAGAATATACAAAGTATAAAATTACCAACGTTTTAAACGGGATGCTTCAGACCAAACTGAACAACTTTAACGAGCCAACATCAAAATCGCGAAAACATGATTTGTTTTATAGAAAACAAACATAAATTGTTACTCTACCAAAATATATAAGACAGCACGGCTAGCATGCCACCCAAGACCAAAACGTTTATAGCCCAGGCATTTTATTTTTTTTCCGCTATAATATTGAAGAGCCAATTTGAGCTTAGGAATGTACCAAAATTAAAAAAAAATTACGTCAGCAACAGTTCCAATTTTAAAATATAGATATTTATCTCGTTTTAAAAACCTGATGATAATTTTTTTTTGCACATATTTAAGGCCATTATGATAATGGCCTTAAATATGTGCAAAAAAAAATTATACATACTTCAAACATGGTGTAAATATTTTTGCCTACTTAGAAGGTTTTGAAAAATGCATTCGTATTTTCTAATAAATACCTCATTTTTTAAATTTTAATGCCTATTTTATTGATCAAAAATAATGTATATTATTAAATCTAATTCAAATGAGTGCATTGGTATTAATATTATTAATTTAAATGCCTTCTGGGATACACATAAAAAAAAAAAACAAAAAAAAAAAACATAAAAAAAAAAAAAAAAAAAAAAAAAACAATTTTGATTTCTATGTTGCGTAGCAATTTTTTTTAAATATGGTTTAGGATAGTATTTTTGTCACTAAATGGTGCCATTTACAGTTTAAAAGTCCAATTAATAATTACTCCCTACCCCGCCTAACAAAACTCCGTAAAATGACTGGCCTATTAAATGAGAAAAATGTCATGCGCGCTCTTTCTGGCCTATGTAAAATAATAAAGGCACATCTAGATTTTTATCGTTTCGGGGGTGGCATGTGAGGCCTACAGCTGACTTATAATATAGTTCTCTATCCTGGTTGATCCTTTCCAGATATTTAACCCTTGAAACCAGGGTTGGAAAAAATCATGATTTTTTGAATAAATCAAATAATTCACGATTTTTTGAAAAAATCTTCATTAATCATGATTTTTTGGAATTTTTCATCTTATTTTACAGTTTAACTATATTTTTGCGTAAAACGGAACGCGTGATAGTAAAACTTAAGTCATAATCAAAACCATTCAAAAGTGTGATGTTCGCGGAAGAAGTGTTAAAAAATGTGATGCCACTGTAGAGTGGTGGATGTCACAGAAAAATATATTTAGTGAAGAGGAACAGTCAAAGATTTTTCCAATGGTTAAACCATTGTTTGGGGCGATCGCTTCTTCAGCTGCTGTGGAAAGAGTGTTTTCCACCTTTGGAATTGTTAACAGTAAATTAAGAAACCGACTTAAATCATGATTTAAATCAAAATGATTTAATCGTGCCAACCCTGCTTGAAACACGAACTGCAATACGTCAAAACCGTTGAAACCCGAGCGTTGAAATTCGGCTCTTTTTCATGTGCAGTCCTACAGGCGAGGTGCCTTGGGGAGCCATGGGTCTTTACGGTTTTTTGCGCTGGCTCTCCCGAGAGCCATCAGGATTCAAAGGGGGTTGCAGTGGGATGATAGAAAAGAGTTGTTGATTTACATATTTATTGAAATGCACTTAATCAGCGTTACATAATGACCTAGCGGTTCGGTGGTATGGGAACGACTGGCGAATATTCCAGTTGCTCCGTAGGACTAATGCAAAACTGCATACTTGACAGATTACGAATCACAATGTGTCCCTACACTACCTTAACACTTTAGCTGCTGACGACCTACGTGGTAGGTCAGAGACATATGGGCCGCAGTGCGCATGACTCAAACCTTGAGTCAGACATAATTGTATAGCATTCCACAGTGTTAGCACCGCGCGAATGTCATTTTTTTGAGCTTAGCAGCGAAAGTGTTAAGCACTATCCCCGACTGCATGACGCAAAGGAGGGTAATGTGTTTATCAGCTTATTTATGTATGTTTGTTCCTTTGTGGCACTCTAGAGACCATACAAGTGGATCGATTTTGATGATTCTTACTTCAATCAATTTGTTTTAATCTTGTGAGTGTCACTAAAGACATGACAAACTAAAAAGATTAAAAAATCAAAAAAATCAATAAAGCCAGCTGCATAAATGAAAATACTTTAAATAAAATCAGATAAGAAAAAACTAGTCCAGTGGTGTCAGTCAGGAGCCATTAAAAATTCTAGACCGGATTGAATTTTCCCAATACTTAATTGGTCCTGTCTGTTACACCGGCTCTTCATCCTCGCCGAGAACGGGCGAAACAGACCGAGAACGAGAGTGTGGATGCCCTTCATTGTTCTCGTGGCGTCGTAAGCCATAGTAATTTTCCTTGAAAGTTCTCGCCGAGGGTTCTCGGCGAACATTCTCAGCGAGAGTGAAGTGCGGGCTTTAAAGTCGCTAGTCACAGAATTCTAGATTACTGCACTTGTTTTTTCTTTTCAGTTTTTATGTAGTCTGTCAAGTGTCCCACTGCTGGGCGTAAGACTGTCCTCTTAATAAATATACGCTATTAATCCTAAACTTTCAACCTTTCAGATATGGTGAAGTAGTAAACATAAATTTAGTCAGAGATAAGGGGACTGGGAAATCAAGAGGCTTTTCCTTTATTTGTTACGAAGATCAACGCTCCACCATTCTAGCTGTGGACAACTTGAATGGTACTAAAGTAAGTATTTTGTAATAATGCATGATTTCACCCTTACACACAGGGCCGTCTTTACCCGGGGGTGCAAGGGGTGTGTAAAAACACATGCCATGCATAATCAGCTAGTTTTGAAAATATAGGCACCAATATTGTATGATATTGATGGAGAAGATCTGTTCAATGAGTTGGTAGAATTTTTCTATTAGGCCTCGTTCAAGGAGACGCGGGGCGGGCTGCCTTCACGGAGAAGCGTTTTTGCACGCGTCAAATTGTCATACATTTATTGCCCGCCTAGCGAGCCGCAGCCCGCTCCGCATCTCCTTGAAGGAGGCCTTAGAAACTCGTGATGTGCAGCAGGCCATAATAAGAAATATTGGATTGAAAGTATTAAATCGAAAGTAGATTTTAAAACAGACGATATCAATATAAAGTTTGTCAGCTTCCAGGCCAGGTTTAATTCAATGTAAAAAATCTTTCTTTGTTGGTTAGGGCATAGGCAGATTTTTGGTGCTCCACCTAGGTTCTCCACCTGGGTGAAGCATGGGGTACTTACAGGTTTTCATGCTCCAACTACCATTAAGTACAGTCATGTGCAACTTATGCAAGAGCAGAATAGAAAAATGAGTCCACGGGGAAAAGCTCCAGCATATAGTTGTACAGTCATAACCATTACTTGGTCAACGTGAACAACTCAGACAACATTCGCACCCTGGCGCACAGTATGGTTAAGACGGCCCTGCTTACACATCCCACTGCAATCAATCAATCTGTGAAGTCTACCAATCTGCATTAGGTGCTATTTATACAGAAGAGACGTGTGGCAGTGGCGGATAGTCAAAGTAACACCAATATAAACCTTATATTACGTAGCATAGCGTCGTTTTTGTCGTAAAGGAAAATCGCGCTCCCACCACCAGTCCCGACGTCGTCTGGACGCGCGGGCGTAATTCTCCAAACGACACTATGCTACGTACTATAAAGGTGGACTTCCGATGCCAGCGGCCGATGCGTCAGACGCGCGCGGCCGACGACAGACCTCACTTCCGAGGTCAGCGACTGACGCGTGCCTATTGTGCAGAGTGTTATCACGGGTATTTTCCCCGAAATTTAGAGTATGTTTTTATGTTTCGGTGCTTAAACAAAAACATAAAAACACAAACAAAAAAACCAATACATATTTTAATAAAGAATATTTGATTGATTGACAGATTGATAGGTTTAGAGAAAATATGAATGTATTTTTTTTTACAGGGTTTATGATAAAATACATTTTTGGGAGTAATTAGACCCTTGGCTTTTTAACCTGTACATGAATCGCTGTCTAGCTAATAATTATGTAAGCAAGAGAGATTTTCCGAAAAAAGAAAAAGTAGTTTCAAGTGGCTCGATAGATGGTGTTATCTCAACGTGGATGAGCGACCTTGCAGATAATAAAATACAAATAAAATAGTAAAAATTAAGCAAATTTTCGGTAAAAACTTCGTAATATTTCTGGCAAACATTCTTGTTCTGCGTGACGTCAGAACATAGCCGCGCGCGGCCGCGGCCGATGCGACAGACATCGGTCGCGCGCGTCTGACGCGCGCGTCAGTCGCTGGCATCGGAAGCGGCGCCATACGTTTTCATAGTAACTAGTATGGCCGCATCGGCCGTCGGCCGCGAGCCGCGCGCGTCAGACGCGTCGGAGTCCACCTTTAGGTTTATATTGCCGCACCCCGCCCGCGCCACGTCACAGTTTAAACAGCACCTCAGGCATGCACGGACGACTTCTGTCCATTCACCCTCCTTGGGGGTAGGCAGGCCTGTGCCTTGCAGTGCAGTCCCTCTAGTATGAACGCGACCGCACGCGGCAGCACCGCCGCTATCTTATTTGCTCTAGCAAATGACGTTCCTGAGGGGCAGAAAAGGATGGAGCGACGGAAAAATGCGATGCGGTACTGCCAGATGAGGTTCAACCCTAAAGATGTATTAAGAAAGATTACTATTGGAAAACAAAAGATTTGTACAGCAGTAATAGTGAATAGATTTCAATCAGCTGGTTGTTATACTTACCAGTTTGTAAACATTGTTATATTTCGTAGATTCTAGGGAGGACAATAAGAGTGGATCACTGTGAACAATACCGGGCACCAAACGCAGATATGACGAAGATTGACGATGTTACCGCAGCTATTAGAATGGAAGGATGTGCACCTACGATACAGCCGCAACTTATACAAAGATCTGAAGCTACTGTTAAAGAGGTAGGTAAATAATACAAATTGTTGTAAAGTAATTAACTTTCTAAAATGCAAATAACGTCAAATTATAGTCACACTCTTAAAGCAATATTTCTACCTATTCCTTAGGTTTGGAATGCATATAAATGTAAGGCATTGAAGCATATTTAGAATTTTTGTGATTAGAAATCTAAGGTAGGGTTTATACAGAAGAGACGCGTGGCGGTGGCGGGTAGTCAAAGTAACACCAATATAAACCTTATATTACGTAGCATAGCGTCGTTTTTTGACGTAAAGAAAAAACACGCCCCCGCCACTAGGCGACGTCGCCTGGAGGCGCGGGCGTAATTCTCCAAACGACGCTATGCTACGTACTATAAGGTTTATATTGCCGCTCCCCGCCCGCGAAATGTCCGCGCCACGTCACTTCTCTCTCGCCGCCAAAGTCTGATATATCAGACAAAAAAAATTGATGAAAAATCCTTTTATTTTTATCACAAATAAACTTATCAACGTACGTATATGTTTTCCAGATAGTGACAAATTTTGGGTTGTGGCGTGTGATGAACGTTTTCTAAATAAATCCGTGGCGTGGAATGGGTTAAACGCTCCCTAAAATGGACGCAATTACACACCTCGAAATTTAAGCATATCAACCAGCATCAAAAAGAAAGTGTGATGCTGCAGATAACTTATACGCACACGCACTTACTACTTATTATGTAACTAGATTTTAGTATATTCTTTAGACATAGATAAAACAATAGATATAGACCCAGAGCCCCCAACGGTCTAGGGCCTAAACGTATAGGAAAGCTGGATTCAGTCTAGCTCGAAAATAGACACCAAAGTACATCATTTAGCCTCGGTCTTATGACTCAAAGCGGTCACTGAAATTTTTTACAGCGGTCAGACAATCGCGAAAAAATGGGGTCTGGGCCTAAACATATAGGAAACGAACTGGATGCATTTTAAGAAAGAGCCCTCTTAGGACAATACCACAGCATATTTAGTTTTTCTCAAATCGGTCACTGTTCAAAATCAGACCGGGGTTGAAAATCGAAAAAAATTGGTCTTGGGCCTAAACATATAGGAAATGTGAAACCAACTTGGATTGACAGAACACACTTTACCCATCACGAAAAACCCAGTCTTACATGGCGGATCGGTCACCTTTCCAGAATCAGACCACTTTTATAATATAGAAAAAATGACAGATATCTCGACAATGGTTAGTAATATAAAAAAATTGTTAGGAACAAAATTGTTGGAAATTTAATGTTCTTTAAGTTTGTCATAGCTTTGTTTACAATTTGATGCATAGGAGACGAGATATTTGTAAAAACTGAATAATTAAAATAGTAATAGACAGATATCTCGACAACGGCTGATGATAGGAAAAGTTTGTTCAGGACACAATTGTAGATAATATTATTTTCTACAAGTTTTGTCATAACTTTGTTCACAATTTTATGCATACGAAACGAGATATTTGCAAAAACGAATGAATTAAAATAGTAATAGACAGATATCTCGAAAATTGTTGATGATAGGAAAAGTTTTTTAACATACAATTGTAGATAATGTTATGTTCTACAGGTTTTGTAATAACTTTGTTCACAATTTGATGCATACGAAACGAGATATTTGCAAAAAATAATTAATTAAAATAGTAATAGACAGATATCTCGACAACGGTTGATGATAGAAAAAGTTTGTCCAGGATACAATTGTAGATAATGTTACGTTCTACAAGTTTTGTTTTAACTTTTTTCACGATATGATGCAAAAGAAACGAGATATTTGTAAAACTAAATAATTAAAATAGTAATAGACAGATATCTCGACAACGGTTGATGACAGAAAAAGTTTGTCTAATAAAATTGTTGATAATGCTGTTCTACAAATTTGGTTATAACTTTCTTTACAATGCTTTCTTTGCACGCTGGACTGCCAAGCCAGGGTCCTGGGTTCGAATCCCGGTTCGATCATGGATGTTATGTGTTTGTGCCGTTGTTGTATGTGGTTCCCATAACAAAAAGCCTAAGGCTTAATTTGGGATCATTACAATGTCTATGTGCCTGTGAGCGTTATTTATTCATTTAATGCTATGTATAGAAAACGAGATAATTATGTGCAAAAACTAATTATTAAAAATAATAACAAACAGATATCCCGACAGCGGTAGAAAAAAATTTGTCAGAATAAAATTGTTTGTTCTACAAGTTTTGTAGGTATTAACTTTTTAAATTGTATGCATAAGAAACGAGATATTTGCAAAAAACTAACTTATACCACCACACACAATTCAATTCACAATCTGTCACAATTTTTTCCTTTCAACAAAATTATCAGTTTAAGAAAAAAATGATCATTTTACTCATTTGTCTAATCTAACATTTGCTTGTTGTGTAGTATCAAAGTGAATATAATACTAATAGTGAGGGCGCTCTCGGGTCGCAACAGGCCAATCGTGCGGGGGGTGCGAGTGGCAGGGGGCGCGGTCCCAGTACCGATTCACCTACGCGCTGTACCCCAACGGCCGGTACCTCACCCCTCCGCACACCGCGCGAGCCCCCCTGCACTCCGCGCAAGCATAGACCCAACGCAGCCACTAAGCGCACCCACTTTATTGTATTTACGCGATGGTAGTATTAAGAGTTTCTCTTTTACCTGTACCAATGCTTGTAGAACATACAGTTTCCTACAATTTATTTGGTACAAATTTCTTATAACATTAACCGTTGTCGAGATATATTTGTTATTATTTTAATTACCTAATTTATTAGTTATACAGGGTGTATAATAAAATAGGATAGTTACTTAAAGGGGTGCTTTAGACCATCAAACTGAACAACTTTTACTATGGGACCAACAATGAAATCGCGAAAAAAAAATTTGCTGTCCCATACAAAAGTGCAAGCATAACTCGACTGAAATGTATGGGACAGCAGATTTTTTTTTCACGATTTCGATTTTGGTCCCATGTAGAAAGTTGTTCAGTTTGACGGTCTAAAGCACCCCTTTAAGTAGCTGTCCTATTTTATGTTACACCCTGTATATACGATTCTTATGTAAATATTACTGTAAATAAAATTACCTAATTCGTTTTGGAAACATCTCGTTTTGTATGCATCAAATTACTAACAAAGTTATAACAAAACTTGTAGAACATACAATAGCGAGATCTGCGCAAAAACTAATTATTAAAAATAATAACAAATAGATATCCCGACAAATAATAACAAATAGATAATTATCTACAATTTTAACTTGAACAATTTTTTTCTATCATCAACCGTTGTCGGGATATCTATTTGTTATTGTTTTTAATAATAAGTTTTTGCGCAGATCTCGTTATTCTATAAATAGAATTGTGAACAAAGTTATAACCAAATTTGTAGAACAGCATTATCTACAATTTTATTAGACAAACTTTTTCTGTCATCAACCGTTGTCGAGATATCTGTCTATTACTATTTTAACACGTTCAGACCGGGACCTCATGAATGACCTCCCCGTTCCAACGAGGCAAATCTTCATATGGCTAATAAATACAATTATTCAATCCTGTTTTTTTTACTTCCCGAAATTATATCCATCTCCTGAGCTACACTATGAAACTTTGTCGATTTTACATGGCGGGAACGGTAATTACAATACTCTCCTTCAAGGCGGCACGAATTTCTTAGTACACTAAAAGTCTGGTGTGACGTGGCCACCGGTGGTACACCCCGCCTTTCAGCGAGTACGCCGTGCTCCACCGGTGGTACACCCCGGTCTGAACGTGTTAATTAATTATTTTTTGCAAATATCTCGTTTCGGATGCATCAAATTGTGAACAAAGTTATTACAAAACCTGTAAAACATAACATTATCTACAATTATATGTTAAAAAACTTTTCCTATCATCAACAGTTTTCGAGATATCTGTCTATTACTATTTTAATTAATTCGTTTTTCCAAATATCTCGTTTCGTATGCATCAAATCGTGAACAAAGTTATAACAAAACTTCTAGAACATAATATTATCTACAATTTTGTCCTGAACAAACTTTTCCTATCATCAACTGTTGTCGAGATATCTGTCTATTATTATTTTAATTATTCAGTTTTTACAAATATCTCGTCTCCTATGCATCGAATTGTAAACAAAGCTACTACAAACTTAAAGAACATTAAATTTCCAACAATTTTGTTCCTAACAAATTTTTTCTATTACTAACCATTGTCGAGATATTTGTCATTTTTGGTATTTTATAAAAGTGGTCTGATTCTGTAAAGGTGACCGCTCCGCCATGTAAGACCGGGTTTTTCGTGATGGGTAAAGTGTGTTCTGTCGATCCAAGTTGGTTTCACATTTCCTATATGTTTAGGCCCAAGACCAATTTTTTTCGATTTTCAACCCCGGTCTGATTTTGAACAGTGACCGATTTGAGAAAAACTAAATATGCTGTGGTATTGTCCTAAGAGGGCTCTTTCTTAAAATGCATCCAGTTCGTTTCCTATATGTTTAGGCCCAGACCCCATTTTTTCGCGATTGTCTGACCGCTGTAAAAAATTTCAGTGACCGCTTTGAGTCATAAGACCGAGGCTAAATGATGTACTTTGGTGTCTATTTTCGAGCTAGACTGAATCCAGCTTTCCTATACGTTTAGGCCCTAGACCGTTGGGGGCTCTGGATCTAATATGGAAGAGCGGATCCTTCTGGCACAGGTATTTTTTCGGATACTTACCAGAAGAACCCAATCACTAAAAAGTTTATGTAACAAAGTTTAAGAAATATACATTTCTCATTTTTTTTTTTTTTTTTTTTTTTTAACTTATTATGTAAAATTAAACAGAAAAATGCCATTCAGGAGGAATAATTTCCAGGAGTATTGGAACTTGGTTTAACTTCCTCAGAAGGTCGACTCCTGACGGATGAGGTCAACGGCCCGCGGAAACTATGATATATGACGGTAAAAAAACCAAAATGGCGAAATCCAAGATGGCTGCCATGGAAATTTCAAACGCCTAAGCAGCTTTTAAAAGGTTGACTGAACTGACTGAAAATTTATATCTGGGTGTAGGTGTTTTAGGGACCGCTAATTAATTAAATCTATGGTTTAAATCCTATCACAAAAGTGCATGTAATTTGTTTTGTAGGAAATTTTTTAAGGTGTAAGTACCTACAAAACTTTTCAATACAACTTATAAATTCCGATTCCTTATGTACCAAAGCAACATTTAAACCAAGTTCCAATACTCCGGGATTTATTTCTCCTGATTTATCTAATTTCCCTGGGGTTTTTTTTTTTATTAACTATGGGTTTGCTCTTGACCTCAATCCAGTCCGGGGAGTTTACTAATGTCATTGGTCCGGGGTATAAGTTCCTGATAACTATTGCTGCATGGGTAGCATGCCACCGCTTCGCTCTCTTTCTATTTGCGCGCGAACGAACGAGATAAAAGACGTGTTACAGCCGTATCACGTGTAGCATGCTACGGCCTCTGGTAATTAATCATCAAGTAGTATAAGAGATAAGTGTACTTTTGCAACCATCAGCAGCAAGGCTGATTTTGTGTTTTTGGGGTGTAGAGCATCTCTGTGATGGGGATGAACCAGGTCTGACATGACATGGACTGACATGGTTCATCAGACGGTTTAGGAGATACAGCCGTTCAAAGGTCGGAACTTTAACTGGCTGTATCTCCTAAACAGACTGGCAGAACTTGAAATTTTTTGTACTGTTCACATAGCTACAGTGCATACTACAACAATATCATACGATCAGCCTTGCAACTGATCGTTAATTTTTTACAGACCTTTAGTCATCAGTAACTCTTAAACCGACGAGTTATGCAGGCAGACCTGGTCCATCCCCATGGGGATGGACCATGTGTGTTTATGGGGTATACCCCATAAACACTGAATCAGTCATGTTGCTGATGGTTGCAAAAAGTACACTTATCTCGCGGAATAAAGTAACTTCTAATAAAATTTGAATGTTATTACCAGTGAACGGATCGGATGATCAGATGCATATTGCATATTGAAAAGCTATGAAAACATGGATGTGAATTCTTAAAATAAATTATTTGTTAATACCGGGAATGCAAAACACGTTGCGAGTTTTAAAATCTGCTGCTGATAAAGGTCAGAAACCCATGATTTTTTCCTTAGATTCTGTATTGTATAATAAACGTAATGGGTCTGACAAACGTTTTTCACTTTACATGTCAAATAAATCTTCAAAAAATTACGAAAAAAACAGTGTTTTAACTTTTTTTATATCTTCAAAAATGGCTGAGATATTAACGATCAAATTGCGTATTTCCGGACGAAGGTTTTTAAAAACGCGGGCGGGCGCCCACTAGCCGATGACGTCACACCCCCGGTCATTCGTCAGTCGCGCTCTCGTACGCTCGCTGCTGTGCAGTAAACATCGAGTTCTCTTCAGTGAAAATGGAAAAAAAGTATTGTATTGTGCCTCAGTGTTTCAATTCAACTGTGAAAACACCCGATAAACTCTTTTTTTATGTGCCTGAGGACCCAAAAATGAGAAAGAAGTGGATGACGGCCATAAAAAGAGTAGATGCAATAGGGCCTAAAACTAAAGCGCACTGCTGTGAAGACCATTTCGATGTTTTTAAACTAATAAAACCCAAATAATCATCAACAACAACAAACTCGTACGAGCAAGATGTGGATTGCGATTGCGAGTACCTACCTAGATTTTTTAAATCGTTGTCCATAATGTAGGTCCTAAATAAAACACACACAGACACAATTTAAGGAAGGTTTAAGCTTGAACAAATACCTACCCGACAGTAGGTAATGCTTACATAAAACATACACACCTTTTCATCTTTATTCCGCGAATTTGACAGCCCGGTAGCACATTCGGTAGTGAACCTGCCTGCTGTGCCGAGGGTCGCGGGTTCGAATTCCGTAAGGGACAAATATTTGTATGATGAATATGAATATTTGTACCCGAGTCATGGATGTTTGTATCTAACAGGGTGAAATTGATATCATTGGCATCCTTTTAAACTAAGAGTCTACCCATCAAACTGAACAACTTTTACTATGGGAGCAAACCGATCAAAGTAAAAAAAAAATCAACTGTTGCTTACATTTGAGTCGAGTAGGCATTGCAGTTTAGTATGGGACAGCAGATTTTTTAGTTGCTCCGATTGGTTTGCTCCCATAGTGAAAGTTGTTCAGTTTGATGGGTAGACTCTTAGTTTAAAAGGATGCCAATGATATAAATTTCACCCTGTATATATGTATTCTATATCGTTGTCCAGTCATCATAATACAAGTCCAGGCTAGATTCTGGTACTTTAAATGTGACTAGATAATTTGTGTGACATTGTCCAAGAAATTATTATTAATTATTATTATTTCGGCAGCCGTAAAATCCTTATTCTTCATAAAATATTGTGCCACCATCAAACTATCCACTCTTGGCAGATTGTCCGACTGACCTTTTTGAAAACCTTCATCCATTCTACATACCACACGGTTTACTTTAGTGTAATCGGTTATAAAATTAATGTAAAAGTATTATTTCCTTGAAATACAAGCACACTATTAGGTATAAACGAAATTAAACGAATTTTTGACGAACAAACGAAACAAAAATGCACCGGACCGAGCGCCGCGCTGTGTCGCGGTCGCGGGCTGAGCGGGGGTGTGACGTCAAAGCGTGAGCGCGCGTAAACTCGGAAATTTTAAAAAGCGCTTAAACTTCTCGTCGTCATAACTTTTTTTTTTTTTTTTTTTTTTATTAACTATGGGTTTGCTCTTGACCTCAATCCAGTCCTCAGGACGAAGATGGGGTCGTAGATGTAGCGAGCTTACCCAGAAGATGCCTATTCACTCGTACTTTAAAGGAATCCGGGTTGTAAGTACTCGGAAATACTGACGCAGGTAAGGCATTCCACTCCTTGGCTGTGCGCATTATAAAAGATTCAGAAAGGCGCTTGGTGCGGATATGTGGGATGTCAACCAAGAAGGGGTGATATCCCGCGGTGCGTCTGGAAGTCCGATAGTAGAAAGGGGAAGGTGGGATGAGCTCATGCAGCTCTAGGGCACACTCACCGAAGTACAATCTGTAGAAGACCGACAAGCAGGCCACTCTGCGGCGGTGGGCTAGGCTATGAAGCTTGGCCTCCACCAGCTTACTATCGCCAATGAGCCTCCTGGCTCTGCGTTCAACCGAGTCGAGTGCGGCAAGTTGATACTTGGCTGAGCCATCCCACAGGTGGCAGCAGTACTCCATACATGATCGGACCTAAGCTTTATACAATACTAAGAGCTGTCCAGGAGTGAAGTACCGCTTCACCTTGTTTAAGATGCCCAGCTTTTTGGCCGCAGTTTGAGCCTTAGACTCGATGTCAGCGCCGAAGTTGAGTTTTGTGGTCAAGCTTATACCCAGAAGCCCAAGACTGTCGGAAACAGGGACAGATGTACCCCGGAAAGTAGGAGTCAGATTAAACGGACTCCTTTTTGCGGTGAACAGACAAGCCTGTGTTTTGGTGGCGTTGAAGTTGACTAAATTATTGTCACCCCACTGGGAGACAACACTTAAAGTCAAGTTTGTCCGCTCAACCATGGCCTCCCTCTGCGAGCGTATTTTATCCCCGCTGGCCCCTGCGCCAGATACATATCTCTCCATGACAGTACTGTCATCTGCATACCCAACAATACCTGACACAAGGAGGTCATTGATGTGCAGCAGGAAAAGTGTCGCGGAGAGAACAGACCCTTGAGGAACTCCAGCATCAATTGCCATAAGGTCAGAAGAGCAGCTGTCAATGACAACTCTAATCGACCGTTCTCTCAAGAAATCAGATATCCAGCTGCAAAGATCAGCGGGGATGCCATAAGCGGGAAGCTTGCTCAGCAAACTAGCGTGCCATACCCTGTCAAAGGCCTTCGAGATGTCAAGTGATACAGCCAGTGCTTCACCGTGCTTCTCGATGGCCTCGCCCCAGCAGTGAGTCACATACACAAGAAGATCCCCAGTCGATCGCCCCCGGCGGAAGCCATATTGGCGATCACTGAGTAGATCATTGTCTTCTAGGTATGACAGCAACTTACTGTTAAGTACTCTTTCCATGACTTTACAGAGAATGGAAGTAATGGCGATAGGGCGGTAGTTGCAGGGGTCGGCACGACTGCCCTTCTTGGGTACCGGTTGCACATTCGCAAGCTTCCAGGATTTAGGCACCGTTCTTGTTCTGAGAGAGAGGCGATACAGGCGTGTTAGAACAGGAGACAACTCAGGCGCACAATATCTCAACACTCTTGCAGGTATACCATCAGGACCACTGGCCTTATTCACATCCAGACTACGCAATGCTCTGCGGACCTCTTTTGTATGTATTGTGACCTCCGGCATCGAAGAATCACAACGAGGGATGGTTGGCGGCTGTTTGGCACCAGCGTCCAGACGTGAATTGCTCGCAAACAGAGAAGCAAATAAATTAGCTTTCTCAGTTGCGGAGTGAGCCAGCGACCCATCAGGCTTCTGCATGGGAGGCAAAGTGGGACGGCAGAAGTTGGATTCGACCGATTTTGAAAGGGACCAGAACTGTTTACTACCAGAAGGGTAGGATGCCAGTTTGGCTCCAATGCGGCTGACATGGTCGAATCGAGCCCTCCGGATCACCCGTTTGCAGGACTTGGCGGCAGAATTAAAGGCCCTCTTCTTCGCGCGAACCCTACGAGCTCTAACTTTGCGGTCGCGAGCTTGGACCCATGCTTGGTAGGCGGCTTCTTTTTTAGCCTCAGCGCGAGCACAATCCGCATTGTACCAAGGTTGGGCTTTGTGACCGAGTGAGATGTCGGAGAAAGGAATATAATATTCCATTCCCTGTCGTATCACGTCCGCAACCGCATCAGCCGAACTAGCAGGGTCACTCGAAGAAAAACACACTTGCCGCCACGGGTAAGACGCAAAGAAATGCCGCATCTCATCCCAATCTGCCGACCCGTATCGCCAGACTCGCCTCGTGCCCTTAGGGCTGTCATCGGGAGGAGAGCAGATCGACACGGATTTCACCAGACAGTGATCGGACGTTCCCAGCGGGGCAGAGACCGATACTGAGTGCCTGTCTGGATCTGAAGTCAGCAGAAGGTCCAAACAATTGGGCGTATGACCATCAACATCCGGTACCCGCGTTGCTTGATTCACCAGCTGGGTGAGATCTAGCGATAATGCAAACTTGCGCGCCTCTCTCCCAGCATGGTCAGTTAACTGGAACGGGAACAGCCACTCGCTATGGTGGGCATTGAAGTCCCCCAGAAAAACAAGCTCCGCCGTTGGATACCTTCGTTGGGCTGTCTCTGCCGTCTCAGTGAGATACTCCATGAGCCTGGTTGTCTCCTGGTCACCGTCGTGCGATCGATAGACACCGACGTAGAGAGATTTCTCCATTCCGGTGTCTACAAAAAGCCATAATACGGAGAACCCGGAAACCTCAAAGCAACGGAGACGCCGACAGCAAATGTCGTCGCGAACATACACACAGACCCCAGCTCGCCTCTTGAACTTATGTTCCAACGAGTATCCTGGGTAGTTGAGGTACGCCGTATCAGACGGGGTTGCTATCTGCGTCTCCGTTAAAAAGAATAGGTGTGGCTTCTCGGTCTCGAGGTGGTGGTGGACCGGATCGAGATTTGAGTGCAGACCTCGTATGTTACTGAGGTGCACTTTGAGTGGGAGGAAGTGCAGCCGTTGTCTAACCATTTTCTTTTTTGTGACTTTGTTTTTCATAGTTTGTCGAGTGGTGGAGAGGTGGAAAAAAAGTCGAGATGCCACTCAGGTACCCTAGAAGACCTCATGAGCTCGACTGACTGGTGGGAAACTCATTTGGAGACTGCGGGGACGCCCGAACCCCCCCGCAATGGCCACCGGGTCCTCCCTTCCAGTCGCCAACTGGCACGGTGGAGCATTGCGGGATTTTTCGCAAGTTGTGTGGGGCAGCCTTTCACACGTGGCTAGCGCACTACTTGGGCCCCCTACTAACTGCGGTCGGCCAACGACTGTCACCGTGCTTCGGATCCCGCTACCCTCCAAAATGAGTTTCCCGGTACAGTGTTGCTCAGAGGTCAAGACCGGTTCCGAGTAGCGCAACTGACTTTTTCCCATTCCCCAATGGCGCTGGGACTCCTGCACACCGACGGAACGCAGCAAGCTGCTTGGCGCCGGACTCCGGCAGGAGGGTGGTCGCGAGCCAGGCGGCTCCTTGCGGAGCCTACCACCGCTGTGGGGGATCGTTCAGCCGACACCACGAACTTGTTGTAGTCTGTGGCGGCGTTGCCCAGGGTGGACCACTAGGAGGTAGATCCCCAACCACCCCAAAACAAAAAACTTCGGAAATACTGCATGTATTGAAGTGAAATAAAAACTAATGTAATGTACATGATCTACGCTAAGATTTTAAGTGTATTTTTTAGTAATATTTTGACCCTTTTGTGTTCTCCATTATGTAAAATATGATGAGTCGTGATCATACACCAGACCCTCTAGCATGATTTCTCTACTTGCGCGCGACTCGGCTATTTTCCATACTACAAGTCGCGGTAAGCGCGGCTTTCGCTCTCCGAAAGGCGCGGGAACAGGTTATTTTGTATGCAGCGAAGGCGCGTCGCGCGCGTGTAGAGAAATCATACTAGACATGCTGGAGTGCGATTTTTGAATCTCATTCGCTGAGTTCAGCAGTTGAAAATTTCAAAATTACTATGGAGATACGCATCTTTCTACTGCTGATTTGACTTTCAAAAATCGCACTCTTAGCATCGCACCTTTAGGTAAATATGCTGTCATCCAATTATTTAATCACTGGTTAATTAATAATAACATTAAATTTTCACAGGAAAAAGAAACTGTTGTTAAAATAGACAAAGAAAGTAAAAAGAGAAAAAAGGAAAAGAAAAGCAAAAAGAAGAAGAAAAAGAAAAGTAAGAGTTCCAGCTCTGATTCTGGGTCAAGTAATGACTAAAAATAAAACTAGTAACTTGTAAGTCAACAGACACATTGTTTTATTTCATAATTTATCAATAACTTGAAGACTTAAAATATAATTGTACACAATTAAACATTTGGAAAACATGTAAGTAGATAATTTATTGAAATACAAACTATGAAACTACATAACAATTAGAAATGACTAAAACATTTTAAATTATTCCTTATTAATATTAACTTAAATGTTAAAATTCTTTTTCTCAAACATGCTTGGAAATGTGAGCATTATTTTGACAACCTTCTTCGAGATAAATCGAAATTGCTGTACTGGCCAAATACATGCGCGCAGCGGCCGGCAATGTTGTATGAAAATCCATATCTGTCGTGTTTAGCGGCCAAATAAATTACATAGTAAACTCATATCTGTCGTGTAATTTAAAAATGGAACGATCTTTTATTCCGAAACATGGCGACCAAGGAGGTAACTCATCAAAGGTTTTATTTAAATTTCGAACTGGATTGCAAAATTTTGAATGTTTTTTTTTTAAAGCTGTTTATTGAAAAAAAA
Source organism: Agonopterix subpropinquella (assembly GCA_922987775.1). Taxonomy (NCBI): domain Eukaryota; kingdom Metazoa; phylum Arthropoda; class Insecta; order Lepidoptera; family Depressariidae; genus Agonopterix; species Agonopterix subpropinquella. Next base: position 13,505,622 of record OV277701.1, on the reverse strand, counting down.
AACAAATTGTTGTTCGTTGTTCGTCATTGATTATGAAAAGAGTTTTAATTTCCGCGAATTATTTGAGAAAATTTACTGTTTTAATTTCCGCGCATTGTTTGAGAAAAGTACTATACAAGCCTTGGCCACAACTAGGCATTGATGGACTTACGTATGTGTGCCTCGGCTTCGCCTCGGCCCACATTTACATGTTCGTCCATCAATGCCTCTGTTGCTGGCCTCTGCAGTAATGTACTATAATTGTACTTACATTTTAATGAGATCATAACTTAAAGTACTTGGTTAGACTAGAAACCACTAAACACGGACCTGAAAAAAAGACGGACGTAATGTCCGAAAAAGAAGTGAAGCATGCAAGGTCCTACAATTTCGTTTGTTCGACAAGGGACCTACACTCACACGGACGCACTAGTTCTAGGCGCAGGTCGGACAACCCGCCGCCATTGTGTACCGTGCGACAGGGCGACAGACAGCACGCACACTCGTATAAATGGGTGCTTCACATTTGATTAGACGAAATTCCGTCCGTCTTTTTTTCAGGTCCGTGCCACTAAAATACAACTTTCTAGCATTACTATAAATTGTAGAAATAAATGCCTTGAAATTGATTTAAAGAATATTTAGCACAGGGGTACCAAACTTGGCAGTTACTGGGCTAAGCTAGTTCGGTACCTATTCCTACATATCTTAGCTAGCTAAGGACAGTAATGAAAACAAGAAATAAACTATAAACAGACAGTATTACTAGTATGAAGTGTGAACGAAATGTAATAGGTATTGAAAATAGGACTGCACATTATTTATTATTTTGGTTGTAAGGGCTTGGTCAATGACCAATAGCTACTGCGACCTGAATAGATCTATTGTGGCTGTCACCCTAGACCTAAAGGTCGTTTCCTAGGCCCACGGACTTCATGAACCGTGTTATGCTCTTGGAGGGGAGGTCCCTAATGTCATTAGGTGTTATTACGTATCCACCTAGATGGCGACTCCTGCTGTGAATGAGCACTTCGCATTCGCAGAGGAGGTGTATGGGCGTTTCCTCTGCTTCACAACAGAATCTGCAGGTGGGTGAATCTACAAGCCCCATTCTGTGTAGATGCTTGTTTAACTTGCAGTGTCCTGTTAAGGCTCGCACTAAGAGCCTTAAGTCGTTGCGGTTTGAATTGATGGCCTCTGAGGTAAGTCTGTTTGAAAAGCCGGTCACGAGTTCTTTTGCGTGCCTCAGTCCTGGTGTATCCAACCAGAGCTTACGGCTTTGGTTCACGGCCCATTCCTTCAGCACACGTCTAGAGGTGTTGCGAAGACTGCACATGACTACTATGAGCAGTAGAGTAATTCAAGTAGTTCAAGGTATGTTGACTGCAGCATCAGGAAAGTTACGAGGTATATTATTGTATTGTCATTGGTTCTACTCGAACATTATGTTTGCAAAATTTGAAGACATTTTTTAAACTTGATGTGATACAATAATTAACTTGCAAGATTGAATTATCAAAGTTACAGTAGGAGTAAATCAAATAAATATCTTGGACATTGTCACACAGATCAACTCGTCCATTTTGGAGTACTAGAATCTAGTCCATACTTGTATTATAATGACTAGACAAAGATGGACAAAACATATATTTAGGTAAAGCCTGACTATGACTAGGAAAATAAAAAACCTCTATTGCGGAAAATCATTAGAATGAAATTTTGTACTTGAAACCTTGTCATTAACGGTTATAGTCGATTGTAGCCCCCCAAAGCAGGTTTTTTATTTTTCTGGTCAGGATTAACAATCATCCAAGACTTGGGTATAAATATTCGTATTCACCATATAAATATTTGCTCCTTGCGGGATTCGATCCCGTGACACTTGGCACAGCAGGCAGGTTCACTACGGACTGAGCTACCGGGCCATCATGTGTCTAGGAGTGAAGTTAAATAACAGTGTAAATCCATTTTCAAACACTCTTAGTCACACTTTGACATAATTCACCTAGTTGATAATGTTCTGAATTTGTTCCAGCATTGTCGGTTCGCTGTATGCTATTATTCCTCCAGCGTTTGAATAAAGCTGAGTTTCAGCATTCAGTGGATCGTTGTAACGGATCAAATTGTGAGTCTTGTAACACAACACATCACCACCTTTAGCTCTCAGTATGGCGTGCGGCGCGCAAGTGTCCCAGCGGAATGTTGTGCCTTTTGACACTACATACACTGCTGCTTCACCTAGAAAAATGATATTTCTTTGTTACGGGGTAGAATGAATTGTATAGTCACATCTGTCACAGCACGGAATCAAATTTTTTCATGCTCTATCCTTTTATGTCGCTCTGGAATGTCTCATTTGCTAAAGCGAGAAAGATCGCAGCATTGCCGATGCTGCTGAGCGCGATAGCACTCACGCTATCTTTCTCGCTCTAGCAAATGACGTTCATGAATCACAGAAAAGGATAAGAGCATGGAAAATTGTGATTCCATGCCTTAAGTGCCTAAATGACCTTAGGTCTACCAAGGCCCCTGCCTATCTGTAAAAGGGCAAATAAAAAGTATAGCGACACATCTCACGCTTATCTGAGTAGGTTCCTTGAGTTAGGCCATATTTCATTTCACACCCTTTCTAACCAGTCGGCCTCGCATGCCACCCCCAATCGCATCAAGATGTGCCTTCAACTTTATTATTTTACTTATGGCAAAGAGCACACATGATGTTTTACTCGTTCTGTCACTTTGCCGTGGGTGTGAAATGTGAAATTTCTGTATGAGCCTAGTAAAACCAGTGAAGTGAGATATGGTGTGTTCAAATTGTAGACGTAGGAACAGCCTACACATAGGTCTCTCAAATGGTGGGAGTTAAGCATAATCTACAATAGGTATAATGTTATAAAGTTTCTTACCTAAAGCAACCTTCATAAGTTTATTGCCAGCACCAGGCACTGATTTCACTTCCCATCCCGACGTCACAAATTTTTCTCTAATTTCAGGTGATTCTGCAGCACTCATTAGTACAGTTTTGCTTGGTAAGTCTTGATTCATACCACAACCGCCACATACTTTTGTGTCACCGTAGCTAACTCCCCATATTATGCGACCTTTGCCACTGTAAATTAAATAATTTAATTAGGTATTTAGAAAGGTAAATCGCGTTTCTCGCTTCTTGCCCATTCGTAGACCTCTTGTATCAGGTTTGCCTCGTTTTTGGTCTACTGTTTAAAACATTTATCTTATCTATCTAAATATTTATTAGATACCCCAGGGATGGTAAGCGAAACAGGGGAAGACTCTGCAGAAGATGGGAAGATGAGATAAGACTCACAGCAGGGGCAAACTGGAGGAGAGTTGCCAGACAGACAGGGCACAGTGGATGTTGTTAGAGGAGGCCTTTGCCGAGAGGCACACTGAACTGTGAGATATAAGCACAACCACATTCTTCACAACACACAAAAGTTGAGGACAGAGGGCTTATTGAATGTATTAGGTAGTTTAAACATACTTATTGTAGAATGGCTGGTTGATAACGCCAACAATAGGTTCTCCAGTAGACCGTTCATATGCTCCAATAAGAACAGTGACACAGGGAAGTCCGCCGTCAGCATCTGCGTCACCTTTCACACCTGCTATGAACTCTGCCGTTGCATCTGTAGACAATTACATTTAGAAATTATTAATGCATACATAACTCAACGAATTAATTAGATAGACACAGGTTCCCCACAGTTCAATTCCAAAGTGAATTTGTTTATGTCATCATCTGAGGAGATATCATTAAATGCCCATGACTGTCTAGTTACCATAATACGAGGTCTGTGATGAACATCCTCGACCACAAATTCTGTTCTGATTACAATAAACTGTCTTTGCATCCCATAACAATTTTAGGCATGTAAGCAAAGTATGCTATTTTTCTTATTCATAAATTAGTTGTGTTAGCGTTTGTCTAGCACTGCATTTCTCGGTCAGAGTGTCATCTTAGTCTCTCAATTTCGAGTGAGGTTTGGGAATATTGTAATTTCAAGGGTTATTTTATGTATACTATCACATTTGGGCCACATGCCAGCTAGAGAAACACTGGTAATTTACCAAACTGTGGTTTTAGCATGTATGTATTGTATTAAAAAGATATACATTCAGAATATAATAGAATACCTATGGGATCTATCCACACTCCCAAATCAGCAGAATTTAAGTTTGGAAGATTTTCGGGTAATTTCTCTTCAAGAATAACATGAACCTCGCCATGAGCGGCTTCAGACATCCGCTTTGCTGTTTCTGGCGGCACCAGCGAGCTCAGTAGCTCCGCAGTTTGTTCCGCAGTCTCTCTCAGTCCGATACAAACTCCACCTATTTCGGCACACTCTTCACCTCTGACATGTTTCGCAAGGCCTGGACATCGAGATGCTATCTCGCTTCTTGCCGACTCCTGAGCTAACACATCGGCTATTGTCTTGAAATCTTTATCAAAACGAGCGTTCGCCTCGCCTCCGCATTTTTCTGAGATAAACAGAGATTCATTGGGAGTTCCAGTACAGCACGATCTAGCGACGCACGCTGCCTTCTCTGAAGCTCTTATTAGAGTTTCTAGAACATCTGCCATTTTAGAATTAAAACGTGAGTATAAAAAACGTGAAATATTTATAGGTAGAGTATTAAATTTTCTCAAATATTGCAATGATCGATTTTGTTTAGCTTCGCCATCGCCATATTATTTGACATTAGTGATGTGAACCGGTTTCAAGAAAACCTTAAAAAACCGGTTTTGTCAAAAACCTAAAAATACCGGTTTTTATTTAAAAAAACCGATTAAATTCATTAATATTTTTAAAGTGTTATTTTATTAAAATTTTGTATAAATATGATTTAAAATCTTTAAACATGACAGACATTCGACAAAATATCCTAAACCGAACTGTTTAAACGAACAAATAAAGCAGCTTTATTAAAATAAGCAGCCAAAATACCTCTTTTTGGCGGGACTTATGTCAGTTGAATATTTCATTACATGAATCTCATAAATTGTTGTGTATCCAGAAGTGCGATTTTTGAAAATCATACGAGCGACTTGGCAGTATAAAATGTCAAAATTACTATGGAGATTATGCATCTTTCTACTGCCGAGTCGCTCGTATGATTTTCAAAAATCGCACTTCTGAGTTTTAGTCATTGGTATGTATTTTAGAGTTAAGTCATCATCCTCTCAGTCAATAAATGTCCACTGCTGGACCATGGCCACAATTTACGGTCTATACTTACTTATTATAGGTTTATTTTAGTGTATAATCATTGTTTCTTAATAAGATGAAAAAAACCTAAAAGTAATCGGTAAAAACCGGTTTTTTCTCAAAAGTAATTGAAAAATACCGGTGCTGAAAATTGTAATCTGATTGTAATCGGTTCACATCACTATTTGACATTGACAGTTTGTTTTTGTTCAAGGTAAATGGCTTATAATATCCCATACAACCGATGTCGTCAATAAAATTAGCTCATTTATAGCGCGTGTAAATTAACGCTTCTTTGGAGTTTTAGGAGGCAATCGAGTTTGGGTCTACGAATAAGAATAACTATACAACGTGTTAATGAATTAACGCAAAACTTCATACACCCCAACTGATTTATAACAAAATAATTAGATTGCAACAAGAATTTCATTATTTTGGTAGTTAAAATTTAAAGTTATTCGCATTTTAAGTTTTGAGGCAAAAATGATTTGTTATCATTTCAGCACTGAAAGTAAGCGCTAACGTACTCATGGATACATTTTTATAATCTTGTTTTGGTAGTAAGTAGGGTGAGTGTGCCCGTGCGGTGGGTTGTCATCGGGTTCAGTAAATTTAAAATTTTGCAAAAAAAAATATTTAATATTTTGAAAAAAATTACCTATGTTGAAACCATGATAATTCGATTCTGCTCTCGATTCTAAACAAACTACTTTCTAGTTTTGCGTTAATTCATTAACACGTTGTATAAATAACTCTAAACAAAAGCAACATAATTTGTGGGACCTAATAAAAAATGACATTTTGTATGAGTTTTGGCAAGGTAGAGTTTTTAAGCTTTAAGGAACAAAAGACAATGCGGGTTTTGTATGTAAGGTTGGCGCCTTATTTGTCGCCGTTGTTTTTGGCGCGGCCAGCAACTACCCAGCAACCAAACTTGAATATTTTATTTTAGAATAAAGTAACAAACAAAACTTAATGTACCTTTAATCCTAAACTCAGTCCGGACGGAGATATAAAGGCTTAACGTTGAAAATATTACTATTACGAGCACTTCAAGCCTTTATATCTCGGTTCGGACTGAGTTCCGAGATATTTGTAATAAAATAACAAATATTCAAGTTTGATTGAAGGCCGCGCTAAAAAAAGAAAAAAGGCGTCATTTTTAGGCATAGCTTTTAGAACACGGTGTGGTGTGATATGGAACCCTCGGTGCGCGAGTAGGTCGACTCGCACTTGACCGGTTTTATTTAAACGTTTGTAAGCCTTCAAGTGTGTAGACAGACAAAACATTCACCGGTGCGTGACTAGTAGCTTTAAGCTTTGGTTTACAGATGGTAATGCTAGATAAGTAGAGGTACCACCTCCTATTATACCTACTTAAATAAATATCTTGGACATTGTCACATAGATTATCTAGCCCTATTTAAAGTATGTACCTAGGTACTTACCAGAATCTAGCCTGGACTTGTTTAATGATGACTAGACAACGATATAGATAGAATAGGGAGGTACATATTTCTTCTTCTTCATATCATAACGTGTGGGCAGCAAGCCCTTTTCAAACCGCCTTACAGCCTCTGACGTGGTTTTCATGTAACGAATACTACCACTAGAGATAGTAGCCGCGTAGCCGCTTATCTTATCTGTAGTAGCCGGGACCAACGGCTTAACGTGCCATCCGAAGCACGGAATTATCTTTTTTTTTCAGACAATCAGGTGATCCAGCCTGCAATGTCCTAACAAAAAAACGCACATTACCAGTAGGTGCCCCCGTGGAAATCGAACCCACGACCTCCCGACCCTAAGTGTTTCAGATCTCTATTTCAGAGGTTCAAAACAGCCTTAAAATTCTAATATTGCTATCTGGAACAAAGTGATAGGACTGATAGGCAGAAAGAGGTAAAAAACTGGAAGCTCAAGGTGCTCAAATACTTCTGCTTGAACTCTAACTGGGCGCCATTTTGTATGTGAACGTGGTTGACCTCAGTGTCGCGCGTGCCTGGCTTAGATAAACCAAATTAATTGTTATGTTTATACTTGAACTTCAAAGCGGTCAAGTTTGGACACACGGTCATTAAATAGGTAGTTCATGACCACTGCCAAAACTATTAGTTAGTACTTATAACTTATATACAGGGTGTTAGGAAAAGAAACAATACGGTTCATAATCTTTTGACCATTCGTCCATTTGGCCTTTGAACGATTTGGCTAATCGTCTTTTTGATCTTTTAAATTTTGATGTATCAACTTTTGGCCTTTCGTACTTTTAACCAAATGACCATTTGGTCTTTTAAAATTTGGTATTTCGTTTTTTGTTCTTTAAAATTTGAAGACTTTTTGATATGTAACCGCAGAGTCACATTATAAGAAAGAGTATCTAGTACCTACTATCTACATACCCGAGTCCCAGTCACAACCCGAAGTCAGTTTAGTAATCAAAGGGTACAAGTCGGATAACAGCGAAAAGGGTAAGGGTCCCTCCCGGTAAGGGATTTCGAGCCCGCGAAGGTCGCGCTATTTAAATTTTACTACAGCGCAGGTAACATTGGTGAGACTTACAAACCTGGGTACTACTACTATATCTACCATACACCTACCTTTACCACGGAATATTTTAAGCCTTTACCGTAAGCGTCTCTGCCTAGTCTGTAGCCGTAAGTAAATAATCAAACATCCGTATCAGAAGTTTGACATTCCGGCCTCAGTTGCTACCGGGACGGGATAGTGGATAATTAAATAAGGCTGCACGATTAATCATTACCTACTGCTCTCTGCTGAACGTCCTTGCTCTCAAACATTTCTCAGGCGCACAGGTTAAGGAACTCGAAAACAATAGCAAATGTAGGTACCTACTTTGTGGAGTCTTCATTAAACCATTACTACTCCCTAATTGGTTTCGTGAAAATAATGATTTAATATAAAGTCAAAACTTAAAAGCATATTTTATTGCGTGTCGCAAAAAGTCGTGTATTTTTAATACTACTGTTTAGACCGACCTACCTAATGACGAGCGTTTTTTTTGGCGTGAAAACGAATTTTCTCAGGGATGACCTATCTAGATAAAGGACATCCGGCACATAATACCGAAAAATTTATAACTTTACTTCTATTTTTATTATGGACTATGGAACACTAAAAACTAACTGCAGGCATTAGTTTATTTTATAATGATTTATTAGTTTTTATCATTTTTATATAAAAAAACATTGTGCTTGCATCACCTCATCGTCCTAGATCACCTCCTACTAAACAACATTGACAGCCATTTTGGGGTTGCTGCTTTTTTATAATTTATTAATAATAAATGACTAAATAACTCGTTAAATAAAAATAAATGATACTATCTGAGTCGTTTTTATAAAACCCCATAATGTATTACACATTTGACTTCAGTCAAAACTTCTATACATTTTAAAGTATTTTTTAAAGGGAGAGCGGCGGTTGTCCTTTGGAAAGTAAATATCATTATCTAGGTAAATAAATACGAAATTTTCATCCAAATCGTTGGATCCTTCCTTTGCGTCGCGCAGTCGGGTTAAAAAAAAGAAACACCACAAAAAGCGTGTCTTTGCTTTGTTCCGTTTGCTTATCGTGTCAACTTCAAATTATGAACAAAATCGCTAAATAGTACCTTGCCAGAATTGGGCAACCGATACTGCACCGTCACTAACAGTCATGAACTCTTCCTGTAGGTGTTAGGGCACGCAGGGCTCGATGTGCGATGGGCCATCGTTTGTGGAGCTCCACACAAGCAAGTCACATTTTGCGCATCCGAGAATCCCCACCTGACCATATTGTCCTTACTGCGACCGATCTGGGTTCGAAGTTTGTCGAAGGACTTCCAGGTCGCCCAAGGCAAGTCATAGGCTCTCAGACGGCGGCACAAATGGAGTTCTAGTTGGGAGGGACACTTTTTGTCGCCAAAGAGTCCTCGCTTGCGCTGGGCTAGTATTCGGTGGGTCGACACGTACACTTCATAAAGCTGCGTCGGCTTGGCAGCCTTGCGCAGGAATGAAGCCGTGCATGGGATGTCGTGTGTCGTCCACCATTTTGGCTCTCTCTGAGGAACCTGCCACAGCCCTGCGGACATTATTTGTTCCTGTCCATGCCTAATAAATAGCTAAGTACCTATTTAATATTCTGTAAACTAAATAAGTTTCAGTACTCAATCCTAGGTTATCTGGCTCATTTGTTACTTGCTCAATGCCAAAGTTAGTTAGTGTCAGTTACGTAATAGTAACCCGTTAATGAATAGGTAACTGACAGGAATTACTAATTATTACGAGTACACTAAATTCTGAGTAAATGGACCATTCAATGTCAGCTAAAGTTACCTGTTTGTTTTACTAATTTGGTAACATCTGCATTTTAATTGTTTCTGGGTCGATTGTTAACTTGATTCTTGAACTTTCAAAACTGGAGCGCCAGCCAGCCAAATGTAGTTAGTAAAAATGTTCCTTTCTTTAATCAATGTATGAATTAATGTTAATGTTATTTATTATTATTATTATTCAAGCCATTTATTTTATTACTTAATAACTATTATTACAAATTATTTCACATTCACATACATAATATTTCTGATATACATTTATCATTAATTCATTAGGTATAAAGGAAAGTGGGCAGAAGTGGTCCAAGAGCCCCCCCCCCCCCCATAAGTGGCATACAACGTTTGAAAGGGGGTTTAATATAGATTTTTTTTATATGCGGCACTAATATCATTTCGAGTGAAAAAAGATACAGGGTGTTTTGTTTAGCGATTTTTCATACTAAAGTTAGCATTTAGCCGCTGTTTACATCTGTTGCTTGAATTCCTTGTGTCATTTGGATTGTATTATCGTTTTTTATTATTATTAATGCAAAATAATCTTTAGCCCTCAAAACACATAACACTTAAAACGAGAAAATCGTTATCTCATCTTGAAATTGCCGGTATAGTAAACGTGTCAAAGTCAAAGTCAAAGTCAAAAATAATTTATTCAATATAGGAGCTTGAAGCACACTTATTAAACGTCAAATCTTTTTTTGAAGCTACCACCGCGTCGGAACGTGTTGTCACTGTAGAGAAGATGCGGCCAGAAACTCTACAACATAACACGACTTAATAACTAAACAATATAAATTCTTACTGTTATTCGTGAGCCTTATTACTTTTGCACGCTTAATAATAACTTTAAGTAATTTTAGCTCAGTGTCTGACCACCCCGAAAGACATTATACCTTTCGAGGCCATAATATCAAAACGACTACCACCTAAAACGACTTCGTTAAAATAAAACACCCTGTATCTTACTTTTTCCTCGAAAATCTTTTGATGCCCCATGGGTGCCATGTACGTTTAGGTATCCTCTAACTATCCCTACCTATGCCATAGCGGGGGGCTCTTGGACCAGTGGCCATACATTTTTGCCCAGTGTCCTTTCAATAATTTATGCATGTTGTTTGTGTTAAGTTCATTTAAACTATTATACATACTTACCTATAGATCCTATATCAATTTTTGCATGCAATACCTAGAATTACACAATTTTAAATATTTTTCGCTTTTATCTAGTTATTAGGGATCTCTCTAAGCTAAGCTAGAGTATAGATACGTACCTTGGCCTCCTCCAATTCATTCCAAGTTCCTCTATCTTTTGCTGTATTGATCCAGTTTTGTCCTGCTAATTCTTTCTGATTTCATCAGCCGGCGCGCTTGAGTGGTTTACCTCTTGCTCGTTTTCCAGGTGGTCTCGTCCAGGTTGTTACTTTTAAGTCCATTTTTCTTGACTCATATACGCGCGATCCTCAAAACACTATCAGAATATGGCTTTACAAGTAAAAGTTCGACAAATTGACGTTTCTTCATGTACCTACCACCTACATCTTCAACTTGATCTTTCAACTTGTTCTTTAATCGGTGGGTGTAGTAAAAATTCGTGGGACGGATATATACACCTGCGTGTAGGTGGATAGGTACTAATTAATAAGTATTTTGACTTACGAGGTTGACCTGTCTGGTGTGACACCAGTGGTGTCTAGCAGGTCTGAAACTACCTTACCTACTTAAGTTTGACCCTGAACTTGCTCTCAAAAACAGTTACCTTGCATATGTCAATGATGTATTTATTCACAAGGGTAATTGAAAGTATAATGTATAGGTACCTATGTTGTCGCAGATTTTTCGTTTTTTAAATTTCGTTATAAGTATTAATTGAGGATTTCCACTTCGAATCGAAATACCTATCCGATGTGACTGTACTTTGAAGATACGATACGATATGATTTTTAGTTGTCCCTGATTCCAAATCATTTGGATTTTTTTCAGTTTGATTGTTTGTTCGAGCATCACGCGAAAACAACCGATTTCGATGAAACTTTTTTGTTTGAAAGCTTAAATCTGGTTATATATAATTTGTACAAGTCGCGTCGCGTCGCGGGTAAACTCTAGTAATATTTAAAGATGTGGTTTAAACCAGGGTTTCCCAAACCAAAGTTAGTTATCTACTCTCTTATATACCTTATAGGTACGGTGAATTACTGTGGAGTAGTCCCAATTTGAGCCTAAAAATTTACCAAAGTTAAAAAATAACACGTCAGCAACAGCCCCTTTAAAATGTAGCATTTAACTATTTCAAAAAATACCGAATCATGGAGGGGTGAATCCATACAAAATCTTCTGTTTCGGAATTACGGCTATGTGTGTGGCTCATAAATGGGATATGAATTCATACCAATAGCGAGTAGGTATTCGATTGTTAAATAAAATAATGTTTGATATTAATTGTGAAACGAATCAAATTGAATTGAATTTTAGCTGTTCCGCATAGGTTTATTACAGTGTAATGTGTTTTTTCTCAAACATGCTTGGAAATTTGAGCATTACTTTGACAACCTTCTTCGAGATAAATCGAAATTGCTGTAGGTACTGGCCTAATACATGCGCGCAGCGGCCGGCAAAAGTTGTATGAAAATCCATATCTGTCGTGTTTAGCGGCCAACTAAATTACATAGTAAACTCATATCTGTCGTGTAATTTAAAAATAGAACGACCTTTTTCTCCGAAACATGGCGACCAAGGAGGTAACTCATCAAAGGTTTTATTTAAATTTCGAACTGGCTTGCAAATAGAAAGCTGTTTATTGAAAAAAAAACAAATTGTTGTTCGTTGTTCGTTATTGATTTTGAAAAGAGTTTTACTTCTCGCGAATTATTTGAGAAAATTTACTGATTTAATTTCCGCGCATTATTTGAGAAAAGTACTATACAAGCCTTGGCCACAACTAGGCATTGATGGACATACGTATGTGTGCCTCGGCTTCGCCTCGGCCCACATTTACACGTTCGTCCATCAATGCCTCTGTTGCTGGCCGCTGCTGCAGTAATGTACTATATTTTATTTACTTATCGATACATTTATTTTTTTTCAATATAATACCATACACACACATAAATCTACGTTGGTAATAAGTAATATGGAAGACATCGAATTCGAAAACAATAAGTAGGTAGGTACGCCACTGGAACTATGCCAATGTTTGTGTAGCTGAAAAAAATGATGAAGAAATAAAATAATAATTTAATACCAGTTCATTTTCTTTTAAATAATATCCGAAACATTTCAATAACATTCTGTATGAATAAGAATGACGTGGGCACAGTATCTACATATATAGGAATGAGAACTAAATGTAGATATAGTCCAAGCCCAAAAACGCCTTAAATAAGATGGCGTACATTATGATGGCATCTTATTTTGGGCTATTTTGGGCGTGTAACGTCACTTTGACAGCACTAAAGTCAGCTGTTGGTTTTCTGTCTCTTTTCTGAATCTTATTTAGGAAATTGACAGGAATAAATTTAGTTAAGTTAAGTCGTGGCACAGTCCGAATCGGGGCCATTGTGTTGTGGCCCCATCCAATTTTAAGAGCAGCCCGATGCGGCCCGCGATCGTGCAGGCTTAGATGTAGGTACTTAGGTGCTTATTATTATGTAGGCACCATCACTGCATTGAGTTAAGATGTGAAGTATTTCGAGCTCGCTTCGCGCGCTCTCTTTTTTGTATGGTGTGTGGCGCTTTTTTCAAGGGTCCCGAACATTTCGCTCTCGTAAAAATAAGCACCATCCTGTTTTAATCGTCATGTTCTACGATAGATACAATGAGTTTTATTTCTTTATAGCGCTAACCCGCGACTTCGTCGGCACAAATTATATAGGACCAGATTTTAAGTCAGAACATAGGTAAGCTATCAAACAAAAAAAGTTTCATCAAAATCGGTTCAGTAGTTTTCGCGTGATGGTCGAACAAACACACAAAGCAAAAAAAAAAAAATTTTTATTTTACTGGTTTATAATAGTAAGCATTTACCCGCGACTTCGTCCGCATAAATTATATACCAGATTAATTTTAAGTTAGATCATAAGCTATCAAACAAAAAGTTTCCTCAAAATCGGTTCAGTATTTTTGGCCTGATGCTCGATCAAACAAACAAACAAACACACAAACAAACAAACAAACAGACAGACAAAAAAATCCAAAAATTTGTGATTTGGAATCAAGGACAACTATAAAAACCATAATTATCGTAATCTTTTTTTGTAAATACCTTCAATGTAAACACTTCTGTTACAGTTTTTTAATAGTGTAGATTATAATAGTGTAGAGTATTAGATTTGGCCCACCAATAACTTTTAGTTTAACATGCCTGTCCTATACAACAACAACCTTACTTATCTACCTACCTACCTAACATTGACAAATAAAAATTGCTCAAATATAGCGTTGTACCAAAGAAAATATGTTGTACAATTTGGTGCGGATTGCGATGAGCCACAAATATGATTACGATACAGAATCTTTATGTTTCCATCTTGTGAAATACAAGGCGAACAAAAAGGCATTAGTTGCCGGCCATTACGGTAGCAAAAGTAGGTTCTTTTAATAAAAAAATCCTACGTTAGTTGTGACTAAAATCACACAGCCAACAGCCAACTCAGTCTAGAATCCCTAATATTATAAATGTAAATGTAAGTTTGTTTGTTATGCTTTCACGCGAAAACTACTTAACCGAAAATCATGAAACTTTGTACAGTTATTCTTGGAGGTATTAGAAGTAACATAGGATACTTTTTAAATGGCTTAAATGCGAGCGAAGCCGTGGGTAAAAGCTAGTTAGATATATTTGTACACTAAATTCATTTTATGCAGATTTGCCGGCAAACATTTTGAGCAAGGCTTTGACTACGCAGAACAAAAGGACAACCGCCGCTCTCCCTTGAAAAAATACCTTAAAATGTATAGAAGTTTTGACTGAAGTCAAATGTATAATAAATTATGGGGTTTTATAAAAGCGACTCAGATAGTATCATTTATTTTTATTTAACGAGTTATTTAGTCATTTATTATTAATAAATTATAAAAAAGCACAACCCCAAAATGGCTGTCAATGTTGTTTAGTAGGAGGTGATGCAAGCACAATGTTTTTTTTTATATAAAAATGATAAAAACTAATAAATCATTATAAAATAAACTAATGCCTGCAGTTAGTTTATAGTGTTCCATAGTCCATAATAAAAAAAAATAGAGGTACGGTTATACATTTTTTGGTATTATGTGCCGGATATCCTTTGTAGATGAAATGTGACGTAGATATGGGGAAAAAATGATTTTTGTACCTCAATATGGGTCTAACAGTTAACCCTAACTAACACTTAATTTAGATTAAATGTGTTGTTTTTTTATTTCCATGACTTTTCTTTTTCTTTTTTTGTTTCTTGCAAGATTTAGCATTAACAGTTGCTGCCACGTTTCTTTTTAGACAACTAGCATCAGCGGCGGACTAAGCCCGCCGGAGGCCCGGGGCGGCAAAACTAAATGAGGCCCCCGGTCTTTCCACAAATTGATATCTACAATTCTTTCGAGCCGTGGCAAAAGCTTTACATCGGAGCCCCTTCCTTCCATAGGCATAGGTAGCAAGTATTTTGTCCCATGGAGATCCAGGCCCTACAACACGGAGCGAGCGAAGCGAGCCTGACATTCGTACAATGTAAAACCTAGAGCGAGCGAAGCGAGCTCGAGATTTCACTGAATTCTGGAACAAGCGAAATTTTACTGCAATATAATGAGATCAGTGGAATAAGATTTAAATCATTGAGCGAGCGAAGCGAGCTCGAGTTTTTTTACGACTTAAAATCTGGAACGAACAAAGTAAGCTCAAGATTTAACTACACACCAACAGTGCAACTGCAACTGTATACTATGACAAGACATAGGTACCATCCAAAACCAAGAGCGAGCGAAGCGAGCTCGAGACTTCACTGAATTCTGGAGCAAGCAAAGTGACTTCAAGATTTTAGTGCAATGTGTCTAGCCAGGAGCGAGCGAAGCGAGCTCGAGATTTTGCTTCATTATAACTCGACTTTTTCAGCTCATGCCGAAATCGAGGCGATTGATGTATTAAACAAATAGCTGAAATGAGCTTATAATATAATGCTTATAATAACTCGATTGTAGAGCTCATCTTGAAATAGAGTAGGTGAGTATATTGGCGTATAAAATTAAAACCGGAGCGAACGATTCTATAATTATGACTGGGTTGTAGCATGAACTCAGTCTCAAAGCACAGAAAGCTATCAAAAAAACCAAGCGAGCGAAGCAAGCTCAAATTTTCGAAACACATTCTAATTCCAACCACATTGACCCTTCAAGAAGCGAGCTCATAATTATGCTAACTGCATAACAACTTGAAAAAGATTGAGCGAGCAAAGCGAGCTCGCAAATTCGCAATATTTTGGACTCTATTTCCTTCTTTGACTTTCAATGACTAACTTACGGGGCCTCCAACTTCAAACTGCAGTCCCAGTACCGGAGGCCAGGGCCTCCGGAGTGAGCGAAGCGAACTCATAATAATTATGCTAACTGCATAACAAAATGAAAAAGATTTAGCGAGCGAAGCGAGCTCGCAAATTCGCAGTATTTTTGACTCTATTTTGTTTTCTTGACTTTCAATGACTAACGTACGGGGCCTCCAACTTCAAACTGCAGTCTCAGAACCTGTTCTGCTTCTGGTCTCCTGAGGCCCGGGCCTCCAACTCTAAACTGTGTCTTTACTTGCTATATAAACGTCATTATTTTGGTTTTGATTAAAAAGGGATTCTCTTCTCGAGATTCGGAGGCCCCCCAGGACTGGGGGCCCGGGGCGGACCGCCCCTCCGCCCCCCCCCCCCCCTTAGTCCGCCAGTGACTAGCATGTTATTAACTACCTAGGTTGAAGCATAGAGTAAATAAAGTAGTTGAAGGAAGTATGGTTAGGCATTATGGTATCATACAAAAAAAAAATTGTATGATACCATAATACCTAACCATAGTATAAAAAAGAGTGTATTGGACTACATAACCTAACTAAGAAAGATATACCTACTAGACTATAAAAAGGATTTTTGAAATAAATTTTTCAGAATCTCATGGTTCCGCCAAGTACTTAGATTTAAGTTTATAAAAATGATTAATACTGATAAGTACTTAATATGTAATTAAATTTTTTATCAGGTTCAAAAGTAACTGGGACCGACAAGGCAACTGCAGCCTCCACCAATATAACGTGTCCTTTGAAAGTTGAGTGCTGTTACCCAACAGTTGATGTGAAAATAAGTTTTTAACCAAAAGTGAGGCTAGTATGACCATGATTGCCATTACCTCGAAATTTGAAAGCACATTAAAAATGCATGACAAAAAATTTGCCTCTGTGCGTCCTCCCTCTCTGCTGTGATGGGACACAGGCTTACCTTCATGATGAAGTGAGGTTCTCAATTAGCGTGGGTTTCTACCGCTACCTTTATTAATGAAGTGAACGAAAGCGAGCTCGGAATTTATTAGCACAATGTTGTGGTGAGATATCTTTTGGTTCATCCATGTCAAACCAGAAGCTTAGAGCGAGCGAACCGAGCTCGACTTTTTTCCTCAATACAAATCGGTTGGAGGTAGAGCTCTTTCCGTAAAAAACATGTGCACCAAAGTAAAATTTCGAGCTCGCTTAGCTTGGTCTATAGGCGTATAGACCAAGCTAAGCGAGCTCGAAATTTTTAGCATAACGTTTTAGCTGTAGTCAGAACTCTTTACAAATATAATATAATTTTTATTTAATTTTTTTTTTATTATCTATGGGTTTGCTCTTGACCTCACTCCAGTCCTCAGGTTAATATTCAAAACAGAATGAAACTTCATTTGTGTGGTATATTCCTCACGCGAGGCCGAGGTTTCCTTCACTAAAAAGCTAAAGTGTTGTAAAAGGTATTGAAAACACTCTTCTAAACCACGTAAAAAGTTTCTTAGTAAATAAATCGGTACTGTAATTTAGTTTGGACAGTCGATACCATGCTTCATTGTGATTCATAACTTGATTAAAATCGCAGGGTCTGCTGCTGCTGGCAAAAAAAGGCGAGCCGCGCGACTGTTAGCTAAATCAAGGTCTAAACTCAAGCGCAATGCCCGTCGTGCTATTGTCATACCACTTAGGTAATGTTATCGATATTATTTAACAGTTTAGACTTTTAGCTATTCTTGTAGGTACCTATTAGTATAAGAGATAAGTGTACTTTTTGCAACCATCAGCAGCAAGGCTGATTCAGTGTTTATGGGGTGTAGTGTAGAGCATCTCTGTGATGGGGATGGACCAAGTCTGCCTGCATAACTCCAGTCGGTTTAGGAGTTACTGATGATTAAAGGTCTGTAAAAAATCAACGATTAGCTGCACGGCTGATCGTATGATATTGTTGTAGTGTGCACTGTAGCTACGTGAACAGTACAAAAACTGTCAAGTTCTGTCAGTCGGTTTAGGAGATACAGCCAGTCAAAGTTCCGACCTCTGTTTGAGCGGCTGTATCTACTAAACCGACTGATGAACCATATCAGTTTTTGTACTGTTCACATAGCTACAGTTCATACTACAACATATGATCAGCCTTGCAGCTGATCGTTAATTTTTTACAGACCTTTAATCATCAGTAACTCCTAAACCGCCTGGAGTTATGCAGGCAGACCTGGTCCATCCCCATCACAGAGATGCTCTACACTACACCCCATAAACACTGAATCAGCCTTGCTGCTGATGGTTGCAAAAAGTACACTTATCTCTCGGATTATATTGCGACGCGGTGGTATCTTCAAAAAGATTTGACGTTTAATAAGTGTGTTTCAAGCTATTATATTTGGACTTCGTGACTATGAAGGTTTTTTTCTAGTCAAACCCTGGAACGTGTGTGCCCGATAAGTATGTATTGTGTCTGCTGGTACACGGGTCCTTCTTAATATGCTGACGGGACCAACATCGAAATCGAGGAAAAATATTTGCTGTTTCATACTAAACTACAATCCTGCTCGACCCTAATGTATTGGACAGCTGATTTCTTTTTGGCGCTTTCGACGTTGGTATACGCAGACAAAGTTGTTCAGTTTCATGGTCTGATCATCCTCTTAAAAAATCCGTGAGCATAATTAAGTTGGACTCTATATAAGGGCTTGACGGTTTATATTTTTTCATTCAGCTCTTCCAACACACACACAAACACACATACACACACACTGGAGGTGGTCAGGAAGTTTAATAGATACAACTGCGGACCACAAGATAAGGGTGCAATGAAGTTTAAGTTTAGTTCAGAAATTAGGTCATCATCATCATCATCATCATCTCAGCCGATGGACGTCCACTGCTGGACATAGGCCTCCCCCAAGGATCGCCATAACGACCGGTCCTGCGCTGCCCTCATCCAACGTTTTCCCGCCGCCTTCACCAGGTCGTCGGTCCACCGTGTGAGGGGCCTACCCACGCTGCGCTTTCCGGTACGCGGTCGCCACTCGAGAACTTTTCGGCCCCACCGGCCATCGGTTCTGCGAGCAATGTGCCCCGCCCACTGCCACTTAAGTTTAGCAACTCTTTGGGCTATGTCAGTTACTCTGGTTCTTCTGCGGATCTCTTCATTTCTGATTCGATCTCGCAGGGAAACTCCGAGCATAGCCCTCTCCATTGCCCTTTGGGTGACTTTCAGCCTTTTTATGAGGCCTTGAGTGAACGACCACGTCTCTGTTCCATATGTCATCACTGGCAACACACACTGATCGAAGACTTTCGTTTTAAGACACTGCGGTATTTGGGACGTGAAGATACTACGTAGCTTCCCGAACGCTGCCCAGCCGAGTTGGATTCGACGGTTGATCTCTTTCTCGAAGTTGGACTTACCTAACTGAATAGTTTGTCCCAGGTAAACATAATAGTCAACAACTTCGAGCGCAGAGTTTCCGATCATTACAGGAGTGGGTACAACATGGGCATTTGACATGATCTTCATCTTGTCCATGTTCATCTTCAGACCAACTCGTTCGGAGGCTCTGCTGAGATCATCGAGAATTCGACTGAGCTCCTCCATAGACTCCGCCATGATGACTATATCATCGGCAAACCGAAGGTGACTGATGTACTCACCGTTTACGTTGATGCCTAGCCCTTTCCAGTCCAGAACCTTGAAAACATCTTCCAGTGCAGCGGTGAACAGTTTCGGAGATATAACGTCTCCCTGCCTCACGCCTCGCTGCAGTAGGATAGGTTTCGAGTTCTGGTCCTGTAGTCGGACTGACATAGTAGCGTTTTTGTACAAGCATTTCAGCACTTCGATGTACCGGTAGTCTACTTGGCATCGCTGAAGAGACTGCAGTACAGCCCAAGTCTCGATCGAATCAAAGGCTTTCTCGTAGTCCACGTACGCCAAGCAAAGGGGCAGGTTATACTCTTCAGTCTTCTGTATAACTTGCCGAAGCGTATGTATGTGGTCCACAGTGCTAAAGCCTTTTCGGAAACCGGCCTGTTCGGGAGGCTGGAAATCGTCAAACCTGCGCGCGAGACGGTTCGTAATGACTCTCGAAAACAGCTTGTAGACATGGCTAAGAAGGGAAATGGGCCTATAGTTCTTCAACAGGGCATTATCGCCCTTTTTGAAGAAGAGCACCACTAGACTTCTGTTCCATGCCTGCGGCGTTTTGCCCTCGAGTATGACGGAATCGAACAGCTTCTGAAGGGCCTTCAGGACCGGTTTTCCACCCGCCTTCAGAAGTTCGGCCGTAATCCCATCATCACCCGGCGCCTTGTTGTTCTTTAGCTGTTTGAGAGCCATACTAATCTCGTACAGGCTGACGTCCGGAATATCTTCTGTGTAGTGCCGGGTCAATCTAGCTCTTGGGTCGTTAGCCAGATCTGTAGCGGGTCTTCGTGTTGACGTGTATAACTGTCCATAGAACTTCTCAACCTCTCTCAGAAGCTCAGGCTTGGACGATACGATTCTGCCATCTTCAGTCTTCAGCTTTGATAGCCGGCTTTGCCCAATAGACAGATCCCTTGCGAAAACTTTGGAGCCTTTGTTCCGCTCTATAGCCTCCTTAATACGCTCGGTGTTAAACCGACGCAGGTCGCAAGTCACGGACTTTGAAATCTGCCTATTGAGCTGCCGGTATTTATTCGCATCATCTGAAGACTGCAGAATCATCTCGCGCCTTTCCTCCATGAGCTTGAGAGTAGGGTCTGAGATTTTCTTAGTTCTATTTGTACGACGGGTCTTAAAGAACTTGGACCCGACCGCATGGACAGTTTCCACAAACCCATCGCTATAGTCGTCCACGCTACTCCCTAGGCAATCAAAACGATTTTGGAGTTCGAGCTGAAAACTATAGGGGTTTTGGATCTGGATCGGTACTGGACGGAGCGTAGACTTCATCAGACGAGATCTTTCGAGCTTGATATTAAGATTCAATGTGCCTCTTACCATACGGTGATCGCTTCCGGTTTTAAACGCGTTTAACACAGAGACATCATTGAATATTTGCTTCTTCGTCGACATGATGAGGTCTATCTCATTTCTTGTACCGGTCGGGCTCAACCAGGTCCACTTTCTGTGCTCCCGCTTCTTAAAGAAGGAGTTCATCATATAGAGTCCCTCCTTCTCCATGAAGCCAGCCAGCAGTTGGCCCCGTTTGTTCCGTCGTCCATACCCAAATTTTCCCACTCGCATCTCTTCACCGTCTCGTTTGCCCAGTTTCGCGTTGAAGTCTCCCATGACCACCGTGAAGTGTGTTTTAGAACTATGCATGGCTCTAGAGATATCCTCATACATAGTTTCTACATCGTCGGCGTATTTCTCTTCTGAAGTCGGGGCGTATACCTGTATAACCTTCAACGAATACCGTTTGGTTATTCTGAGTATAAGGTACACCACCCTATTCGACACACTTTCGATCTTCTCCACGTTGTTCACAAGAGACTTATGGACCATTAGCCCGACACCGTGCTGGGACTTTAGTTCGCCCTCTCGGAAATAGAGCAGGTTACCGGATTTGAGGATTATCGAGTCCTCTCCCTCTCTTCGGACTTCAGATAATCCAACAATATCCCAACGTATCCTGCTCAGTTCCTCCTCGAGTATAGCGAGCGACTCGTCGGTCCGCAGTGAACGTGTGTTGAACGTTGCCAGGTGCAGCTGTTGTCGGTTGTGGTAGCCGGATCTCTTCCCGAGATTCTTCGCACCCCCTGCCCCGCCGTTACCTTGACCGCTACCGTAGCCAGGAATAGCGGGGCCGCCGGGGACTGGGGGCCGTGTTAAGGGCGTACTTGCCATGTTGGGGGGTTTTGCCATAATCGCCACGCTTGGCAGGCGGGTTGGCGATCGCAGTTTGGCTGGATGTGTGTACGCATAGGATGCTGCTGCCCATCTTCTGGTAGTTCCCTTAGTCGCCTTTTACGACACCCACAGGAAGAAATGGGATGGTGCTATTCTTAGCCGACACCACACGGACTAGAAAAAAAAAAAAAAAAAAAAAAAAATTAGATCAGAAATTAGGTAAATAATAATAATTTATAATCTCAGATTGCCTACAGAAAATTGGTGCATGTACCTATCTAGATATAATATTTAAAATGTTGTTTGAATTAATTTAAACCCACCTGAAACCAAATGCTAGGTACATTAGTCATACAATTAAGTATTTAACTTGACACAAATAAAGTGTTCAAGCGATTCAATTTCATTGTAAAAAGCAAATTAACATTTCAATTTTAGTTCAGAACAAGTCTTTATCATTGAAAAAACTGCCATTAAACAATGCAATCTACCCTTTATCTACCATTTACCGTTAGTATCAATGAAATGGTTCGTGACCGATATTTGTACTTACTTGAAAGATTAAGTCACGCTTAGCCTTCTAACCGCCAATAACACGAAACGAAGCGAACCCAGTAAAGGTCCATTCCCCTGTACCTAATTGAACTATTTTATATCGAAATGGGATCTTTGCACTGATACGTCGGTATTGTACCTATTGAATAGCCACGTCTCACCTTAACCTTCTGATTGTTTAATAAGCATTAAGAGTATCAGATCTGCGGTAATTTTGTAGGTATATGCGAGGTATACAGGGTGTAACAAAACACCCTAGTAATACTCAAGGGGGTGCTTCAGACCATCAAACTGAACAACTTTCACTATGGGGCCAACGTCGAGAAAAAATTAAAAAATCTGCTGTCCCATAGGTACAGTCAAGAGCACGTCAAGCTTGACACTTTGGACTTTGTACCGTTCTTATTTAGTGCGCCATAAGTGTTACAATCGAACTGCAAGTGTAAAGCTTGATGTGCTCTTGACTGTACAATTTAGTCGAGTCGGTACTGCACTTTTGTATGGGACAGCTGTTTTTTTTATGTTTTCTCGATGTTGGCCCCATAGTGAAAGTTGTTCAGTTTGATGGTCTGAAGCACCCCCTTAAGTATTACTAGGGTGTTTTGTTACACCCTGTATATGCTTCATTCTATCCTTCTATAATTGCGAAAACACCACTGCACTGCGAAATCATTGAAACACTAAAATTGGTAGGAATTCACACTAAAATCACAGTATAAGAAAGAGTAGGTAGGTATGTTGCTGAAATACTGTAATATAGTATAGCAGATAACATCGACAATGTGTTTGTCTGTTTCGTTTTGTGTAAGTTAGCTTTTTATCCCGAAAACATAATTAATTTTACGCTGGCGAAACAGCTCCTCAAAGAATAGAGATTTTAACTTCGATAATATCCAAGCTTACTGGTTATATCTAGGTACTTTATAGCATATTAGATGTCAAAAAGATTGATCGTGTCAGAAGGTAAGATCACGTAAGATCATAGATATAGTAACTAGATGAAACCATACCGTGGCCGCACATGAAACAGCAATAGTGTGACTTTTGCATACAAAAAGACGGTTTGTTTGGCAAGAATCAAGATGTCATCAACATTCCATATTGACAATGGTTTGACATCTTGCCAAACAAAAAAATGGCTATCTCGCTCTCCCATTTCTTGGCTCCATCTTTCAGCGTAAGTAAGATGCATCAAATTCTCAAATATTTGAAGTGTGGGTCACATGTAGTACGGTGGTGTTTGACATAAAATTGGATTAATTTTTATCTCGCTACGATATGACGAGAACCGGTGCGGATGAAGTCGCGGGAAAAATCTAGTCTGAAATAAAACTACAGTACAGTTTTGTGAAGACTTGCATAGCTCTATAGCTGATGTACGTGAAAAGGTCTCAAATATGAAGTGGGGTTTGGGCCGGAGATGTTTGGTTTGTCGTATGCATACAGGCCCTGTACCCGGACTTTCGATGTTCTATAATTATCGCCACTGTTTCGGTCCGCATTTCATTGTAATAGAGTTGACATTGGAAAGAAAACGTTCACGCAATTGCGAAGTTCGAATGTATAGAGCCCCGGAGGGTCTACCCGCACATTCGAACTTCGCAATTGCGTGAATGTTTTCGTTCCAATTTCAACTCTATTACAATGAAGTGCGGACCGAAACAGTGGCGATATAGTGAACATCGAAAGTGCGGGTACAGGGCCAGACCGCGGTGGGCAATGATCGTGTTGTTGGGGCAGACCACAGAACATTTTAAGAGGGATTAGAAATGCAAAGTAGCACTTTTGCTCCGGAGACAGAATGAAGAATGCAAATCATTGCATAACCTGTGGCGACACGTTCCACGCCTACTTTGCCTACTTTGTACTTCTAACCCCTCTTATAATGTTCTATGGGGCAGACAAAGAAATGATGGTGCGGCCATCTGGATGCTCATGAAGCAGACTGGCAAATGATGGTACGAGATCTTTGTCTAAACTATTATAAAACTGTAACAGAAGTGTGTCTGTACTATCGCGGACTTTTCCGCCTGACCACCACTAGGCTCATTTTTGCTTGCATACTAATTTTTTTCTTACGTGGTCAGGCGGAACGGAAAAGTCCCCGATAGTACATTGAAGATATTTACAAAAAAAAGATTACGATTTGTTTTGTAGGTGATTCCAAATCACAAATTTTTGCATTTTTGTCTGTCTCTTTGTTTGTTTGTTTGATCGAGCATCGTGCGGAAACTACTGAACCGATTTTGATGAAACTTTTTTGTTTGATAGCTTATGATCTAACTTAAAATATGGTATATAATTTATGCGGACGAAGTCGCGGGATGTGTCGCGGGTAAATGCTCTTACAATATAAACTAGGTTGAAACTTGTTGTTGTCGTTCTATTCAGAATATCTCTGTCTACCCCCTCGGGGAATATAGTCGTGAGCATATGCTATGCTTTAACTGTTCAATAAGATGAAAATTTTAAACTAAAATCTTATCATGAAAACGAACAAAGTTATTGTTTTTCCATTTAGATGCTGTTTTGTTTATGCTATCTAATATTTAAAAATGTAACTTTGTCCTCTAGTAAAAGCTGTGATATTAAAACACAAGAATATACCAATGGTTGCCGTCGTAAAACCTACTCGTTCGTTTTATAAACATTTTAGTTTGGACCGTGGAATATATCTTACAACATCGCATCTTCGTGCGTCGTCGTAAAGAACTGTGAACAAGGTCTAGGTAGATCGTAATCTATAATAAAAAAAGTCCCACCATATAATTACCATTGAAACTTGAAAGATCTTTGATATTAACAAAATAATTTTTGTATTATAAAAATTCACAGGTTAAGAAATTTTTAACACTTTATTTCAATTGTCCAAAGAAATTTTTATGGTCTTGAAAATGTTTGCCAATAACAATAATGTAAGAAGAAAAGATAAAAATCAGTTATACTCAAGTTTTTCCATAAAACGTATATTACAAGTAGGTAACAACTGACAATGTGTTTATCACTAATGTTTTTCTGTTTTTCAGATTACGCGTTCATTTTCATTTGTAAACCTAAGAATAGGCTTGTCCAAACGATGTAGAGAACAGTAAAAAATTTTACGATTTTAGTTTTACTAAGCTGTACCTACTTATAATATTTACACGTCTTCGACCATGGCATTATAGACCCATTAGGTTCTATCAATTTCAGTTAGGTAAAGTACATCACAGATTTATGCATTGTTATAAATCAATACAATATTGTTTATTATTTACAACAAAGATATAAAAAATATCACAATAAGAATGATATAATTATACAAAGATTCTTAAAATTTGTACAGTTTTAAGAATCTCTAACAGCGATTTCTTCCGCACAACCATTGGATGGAGGGTTTTGTTTTTTTTCACGATTTCGATGTTTTTCCCATAGTGAAATATGATCAAATAAATTAATATGGTCTCAATAACAGGCCAAAGCTAATGCATAACCATAAGAATTAGTTATTCTATGATTTTGTTATACCTCAGGAACACGGGTTACAGGGTCTAACAAAACACCCTAGTAATACTTAAGGGGGTGCTTCAGACCATCAACCTGAACAACTTTCACTGTGGAACCAACGTCGAGAAAAAATAAAAAAAATATGCCGTCCCCATACATTTGAGTCGAGATGGTACTGCAGTTTTCGATGTTGGCTCCATAGTGAAAGTTGTTCAGTTTGATGGTCTGTAGCAACTAATTTACGATTTGTATGAAAATCTTTGAGGCACTGTAACTTTAAAACTCTACATTTTAACGAAAATCTAACTTTATACAAACATAGAGATTAGTTTCTAGATTGTTTCTGAATAATTTCCTAGTTACTTTAATTGGTTAGTATTCAAAATATCCCCAGACTTCGTTTGTATGGAGCGCGCTCCGAATTATATTGCCTTAAGGGCTCTACAAAGGATACAAAGGATAAGGAGTCAACAATTAAGACGCCGAGTTAGAACCAGCCGCCACTGCATTGCTAAGAAACAGACATTGAAAGAACTTGGCCTGGTTTTCCACAGATAATTCGTTATGTCATGTCTCGCGTGTCAATGACTCATGGCCGAGAGTCACTGGCTGCGCGTGCGCACACAGAACCATTTCGTGACGTAAAAACGGACTCGGTGGTTACCTTGTTTCGGACATGTAGGTAAAGGCGACGCAGGACTTTCGATTTAAAAATTCCCGAGGTAAGAACCGCATTCGTCAATTTCATTACCAAGTCAGACTCAAGGATTTTGTGCCTCGGGTCTTAGGCCTGCCACATACGTCCGGAATTCCGTAATGAAATTCTGATTCAAAATGACGAAATCTTATGGATTTGCCCCCTCCAAAATTCAGTTCGGAATTCGGAGGCATCAAATCCTGTTACAAAATTATTATTAATATTAAAACCGACCAGACATCACTTTCCTAGACAAAACCAATAAAACTGTATACCTCATAGACATAGCAATTTGTAACACACATAATTTACTAACAACGCAAACAGAGAAGATAGCAAAATACACAGATTTAGCAATCGAAATTAAAACGCAATGGCAAGTACACACTGTAAAAACGATACCAATCATCCTTTCATCTACAGGCGTCATCCCAAAAACACTTCACACAAGCCTCAAAACACTAGACATGCATCCATCATCATTCACACTCCTACAGAAAGCCGTCGTACTTAACACCTGCAGAATTGTACGAAAATTCTTAAATAACTAATTCCTCGTTATTATGCACTTGGCTCAGGCCCGTGCCATATTTTCACCTCTCCGGAGAGAAAAAAGTAATGTTTTTCAAAAATAATAATAATAAAATCCTATAATTCTGATTCGGTATTAGGGTTAGGTAGGTACTTGTGTGTAGCAGGCGTTATTGTGTAAAAGTATCAAATCGACATGGTGTTTTTATGACAGTTCTTAGCGATTCTAGAATTAAACGTTACTTAGTACGTACGTACGTACGTATGTACTCTGTTGTTTCGTGTGTGCCTTTAATGGTGAATAAAGATTTTTCTTTCTTTCTTTCTTAGTACAGTTCTTAGCGATTCTCGAATTTAACTTAGCGATTCTGTTTCTTAATATTTTAATTATGGATATGATGATCACAGAAACAAAAAATTGCTAACAGTTTATACAAACTCATTGCTAGTTTAGTAATGAGTTTTTATAAATTGAACTGTAAGACTTTAGTCTTGTAAATTGATCTTGTAAACGTATATAATCGGAAACTTACACAATAGCCCTACAGCTTTATATGTAGTACCTAATCGAAGGAACGCAAAATCTATTCCGAGTAGGTATACTTACTTACAAATAAACGTTTCGATTTTTTTTTTTCACCTTTTCGGACATACGAAAACTGACGCTACCGATCGATATTTGTATGAAAAGTTTAAATTTTCTATGCCATTTTCATAAAATTACATAGGTATGGGTAAGTAAAGTACCTTATACAACGTGTTAATGACTTAACGCAAAACCTCATACACCCCAACTGATTTATATCAAAATAATTAGATTGAAACAATAATTTCATTATTTATGTAGTTAAAATTTAAAGTTATTCGCATTTTAAGTTTTGAGGCAAAAATGATTTTTCATCATTTCAGCAATGAATGAAAGCGCTAACGTACTCGTGGATACATTTTAATAATCTTGTTATAGTAGTAAGTAGGGTGGGTGTGCCCGTGGGATGGGTTTACATCGGGTTCAGTAAATAAAAAATTTTACAAAAAAATTATTTAATATTTTGAAAAAAATTACCCATGTTGAAACCATGATAATTCGATTCGGCTCTCGATTCTAAACAAACTACTTTCTAGTTTTGCGTTAATTCATTAACACGTTGTATATTTAATTAGTTAGTTTATTTATTTTTTATTTTTATTTTATTTTACTTACATATAATATACATACACGCTGTTTCAATTAAAATATGAATTGAGTTATAGGTAGGTACAGCATTACTCAGGGATAGAGTTGCCAGGTGTCCCGATTTGCGCGGGACGTCCCGATTTTCAGGGTCTGGGGACGCATCCCGATTTGGACCTGATCGGGACACTAAATGTTCCGATAAATCAATGAATTTATTAAAAACCATTATTATTAGAAAAAAATAAATAAATTACGCTATATCGAGTGCGACAATGCGCTCAAAATTGAAGAAGAAACAAAGAAGAATTTGTTCTTTCCTTGATGTTTGGATGAAAAAGTTACTCGTTCATCAAACCCGCTCCAAATAAATACTAAGTTTAAAGTACTTTGCACATGATGCTGTCTGTCTTTTATTAAGTATGTAAGATTAAATTCAGATGTAGGCTCTTCGCGAACCTCAGTTAATTTTAAATACATTGTTTTTTGTGTGTCCCGATCTACAACCCTAAATCCTAATTTGTTTTACCTTCTGCCCCGATTTAAAACAAATAGGACCTGGCAACCCTACTCAGGGTGCATCAACTGCTTATTACTGCGGACCTATGAGGGGACCCCACACCCGACGGTGGGGCGCTCTGGTAGGTCTACCGAACCAGAATATGCGAGGGAGCCACTACTTATCAAAGAATTACAGGAAGAAATCTTTGCGATGTTCCCTTGATAACTTGAGCAACCGGATAAATCTGATGGAACAACATAACATAATCGCTCCAACAACATTGAAATACAATGCGCGTAGGTACTCGATAAAAACAGACAAATTGTTCCTTGGCATATAGCATAGTCTAAAAAAACAAGGTCTTCTATTCCCAGAGTGACACAAGCCTACGTCACAAAAAAATGGCCGCTAAACATGGTAAAAGGGTATGAAGACGTAGGCTTGTGTCAGTCACGTGATCGGAAGAGAATACCAGTATAGAGCAATGTCACTGCGGACCAAACTCAACACGGCTACAAGTCGCCCTCGATGACCTCGATCTATTGTTGTTCAGTTCACTCCGAGGGTTCGTGATAGTCTCCTGGGCCTCGATTGCGCTGTTTTATACGGTTTTACCGTTCGGACGGAACGTTTATGGCTTTGGTTTAGTTTTGGTTTAGATTTGGTTTAGCTGATATAAAAATGCTATCGCGTTATTTTTTTTTGAACGGTTGAATCGTTGATATCACCAAAGCAAAACCAAAACGATCGATTGTGCGTGCACCTCCATACACCTCGATACACCACTCCATACCTCCATACACCTCTCCATACACCTCTCCATACACCTCCATACACCTCTCCATACACATCCATACACATCTCCATACACCTCTCCATACACCTCTCCATACACCTCTCCATACACCTCTCCATACACCTCTCCATACACCTCTCCATACACCTCTCCATACACCTCTCCATACACCTCTCCATACAACTCCATACACCTCTCCATACAACTCCATACACCACTCCATACCTCCATACACCTCTCCATACACCTCCATACACCTCTCCATACACCTCCATACACCTCTCCATACACATCCATACACCTCCATACACCTCTCCATACACATCCATACACCTCTCCATACACCTCTCCATACACCTCTCCATACACCTCTCCATACACCTCTCCATACACCTCTCCATACACCTCTCCATACAACTCCATACACCTCTCCATACAACTCCATACACCTCTCCATACAACTCCATACACCTCTACATACAACTCCATACACCTCTCCATACAACTCCATACAACTCCATACACCTCTCCATACAACTCCATACACCACTCCATACCTCCATACACCTCTCCATACACCTCCATACACCTCTCCATACACCTCCATACACCTCTCCATACACATCCATACACCTCTCCATACACCTCTCCATACACCTCTCCATACACCTCTCCATACACCTCTCCATACACCTCTCCATACACCTCTCCATACACCTCTCCATACAACTCCATACACCTCTCCATACAACTCCATACACCTCTCCATACAACTCCATACACCTCTACATACAACTCCATACACCTCTCCATACACCTCTCCATACACCTCTCCATACACCTCTCCATACACCTCTCCATACACCTCTCCATACACCTCTCCATACAACTCCATACACCTCTCCATACAACTCCATACACCTCTCCATACACCTCTCCATACACCTCCATACACCTCTCCATACACCTTCATACACCTCTCCATACACCTCTCCATACACCTCTCCATACAACTCCATACACCTCTCCATACACCTCTCCATACACCTCCATACACCTCCATACACCTCTCCATACACCTCCATACACCTCTCCATACACCTCCATACACCTCTATATACACCTCTCCATACACCTCTCCATACACCTCCATACACCTCTCCATACAACTCCATACAACTCCATACAACTCCATACACCTCTCCATACAACTCCATACACCTCTCCATATACCTCCATACACCTCTCCATACACCTCCATATACCTCTCCATACACCTCCATACACCTCTCCATTCACCTCTCCATACACCTCTCCATACACCTCTCCATACACCTCTCCATACACCTTCATACACCTCTCCATACACCTCTCCATACACCTCTCCATACAGAGTACCTGAGAGACTGTATTGAAAGAATTGAAATTGAAATCTGCCAACAAATTGAAATCTGCCAACAAATTGAAATTAATTTTCAAATTGAAATCTGCCAACAAATTGAAATCTGCTAACAAATTGAAATCTGCCAAAAAGTTGAAATCTGCCAACAAATTGAAATCTGCCAAAAAATTGAAATCTGCCAACAAATTGAAATCTGCCAACAAATTGAAATCTCTGTCCAATGTAGATTCTGTCCAATGTAGAGTCTGTCCAATGTAGAGTCTGTCCAATGTAGAGTCTGTCCAATGTACAGTCTGTCCAATGTACAGTCTGTCCAATGTACAGTCTGTCCAATGTAGAGTCTGTCCAATGTAGAGTATAGCCAATGTAGAGTCTAGCCAATGTAGAGTCTAGCCAATGTAGAGTCTAGCCAATGTAGAGTCTAGCCAATGTAGAGTCTAGCCAATGTAGAGTCTAGCCAATGTAGAGTCTAGCCAATGTAGAGTCTAGCCAATGTAGAGTCTAGCCAATGTGGAGTCTAGCCAATTTGGAGTCTAGCCAATGTTGAGTCTGGCCAATGTAGAGTCTAGCCAATGTAGAGTCTAGCCAATGTAGAGTCTGTCCAATGTAGAGTCTGTCCAATAAAATAAACAAAAAATTTAAATCTGCCAACAAATAGAAGTCTGCCAACAAATTGAAATCTGCCAACAAATTGAAATCTACCAAAAAATTGAAATCTTCCAACAAATTGAAATCTGCCAAAAAATTTAAATCTGCCAACAAATTAAAATCTGCCAAAAAATTGAAATCGGCCAACAAATTGAAATCTGCCAAAGAATTGAAATCTTCCAACAAATTGAAAACTGCCAAAAAATTGAAATCTGCCAACAAATTGAAATCTGCCAACAAATTGAAATCTGCTAACAAATTGAAATCTGCCAACAAATTGAAATCTGCCAAAAAATTTAAATCTGCCTAAGAATTGAAATCAGCCAACAAATTGAAATCTGCCAAAAAATTGAAATTGGCCAACAAATTGAAATCTGCCAACAAATTGAAATCTGCCATAAAATTGAAATCTGCCAACAAATTGAAATCTGCCAACAAATTGAAATCTGCCAAAAAATTGAAATCTGCCGACAAATTGAAATCTGCCAACAAAATGAAATCTGCCAACAATTTGAAATCTGCCAACAAATTGAAATCTGCCAACAAATTGAAATCTGCCAACAAATTGAAATCTGCCAACAAATTGAAATCTGCCAAAAAATTGAAATCTGCCAACAAATTGAAATCTGCCAACAAATTGAAATTGAGTTTAGCCAATGTAGAGTCTAGCCAATGTAGAGTCTAGCCAATGTAGAGTCTAGCCAATGTAGAGTCTAGCCAATGTGGAGTCTAGCCAATTTGGAGTCTAGCCAATGTTGAGTCTGGCCAATGTAGAGTCTAGCCAATGTAGAGTCTAGCCAATGTAGAGTCTAGCCAATGTAGAGTCTGTCCAATGAAGAGTCTGTCCAATAAACTAAACAAAAAATTTAAATCTGCCAACAAATAGAAGTCTGCCAACAAATTGAAATCTGCCAACAAATTGAAATCTACCAAAAAATTGAAATCTTCCAACAAATTGAAATCTGCCAAAAAATTTAAATCTGCCAACAAATTAAAATCTGCCAAAAAATTGAAATCGGCCAACAAATTGAAATCTGCCAAAGAATTGAAATCTTCCAACAAATTGAAAACTGCCAAAAAATTGAAATCTGCCAACAAATTGAAATCTGCCAACAAATTGAAATCTGCCAAGAAATTTAAATCTGCCAACAAATTGAAATCTGCCAACAAATTAAAATCTGCCAAAAAATTGAAATCTTCAACAAATTGAAATCTGCCAAAAAATTGAAATCTGCCAACAAATTGAAATCTGCCAACAAATAGAAATCTGCCAAAAAATTGAAATCTGCCAACAAATTGAAATCTGCTTACAAATTGAAATCTGCCAACAAATTGAAATCTGCCAAAAAATTTAAATCTGCCTAAGAATTGAAATCAGCCAACAAATTGAAATCTGCCAAAAAATTGAAATTGGCCAACAAATTGAAATCTGCCAACAAATTGAAATCTGCCAACAAATTGAAATCTGCCAAAAAATTGAAATCTGCCAACAAATTGAAATCTGCCAACAAATTGAAATTGAGTCTAGCCAATGTAGAGTCTAGCCAATGTAGAGTCTAGCCAATGTAGAGTCTAGCCAATGTGGAGTCTAGCCAATTTGGAGTCTAGCCAATGTTGAGTCTGGCCAATGTAGAGTCTAGCCAATGTAGAGTCTAGCCAATGTAGAGTCTAGCCAATGTAGAGTCTGTCCAATGAAGAGTCTGTCCAATAAAATAAACAAAAAATTTAAATCTGCCAACAAATAGAAGTCTGCCAACAAATTGAAATCTGCCAACAAATTGAAATCTACTAAAAAATTGAAATCTTCCAACAAATTGAAATCTGCCAAAAAATTTAAATCTGCCAACAAATTAAAATCTGCCAAAAAATTGAAATCGGCCAACAAATTGAAATCTGCCAAAGAATTGAAATCTTCCAACAAATTGAAAACTGCCAAAAAATTGAAATCTGCCAACAAATTGAAATCTGCCAACAAATTGAAATCTGCCAAGAAATTTAAATCTGCCAACAAATTGAAATCTGCCAACAAATTAAAAACTGCCAAAAAATTGAAATCTTCAACAAATTGAAATCTGCCAAAAAATTGAAATCTGCCAACAAATTGAAATCTGCCAACAAATAGAAATCTGCCAAAAAATTGAAATCTGCCAACAAATTGAAATCTGCTAACAAATTGAAATCTGCCAACAAATTGAAATCTGCCAAAAAATTTAAATCTGCCTAAGAATTGAAATCAGCCAACAAATTGAAATCTGCCAAAAAATTGAAATTGGCCAACAAATTGAAATCTGCCAAAGAATTGAAATCTTCCAACAAATTGAAATCTGCCATAAAATTGAAATCTGCCAACAAATTGAAATCTGCCAACAAATTGAAATCTGCCAAAAAATTGAAATCTGCCGACAAATTGAAATCTGCCAACAAAATGAAATCTGCCAACAAATTGAAATCTGCCAACAAATTGAAATCTGCCAACAAATTGAAATCTGCCAACAAATTGAAATCTGCCAACAAATTGAAATCTGCCAAAAAATTGAAATCTGCCAACAAATTGAAATCTGCCAACAAATTGAAATCTGCCAACAAATTGAAATCTGCCAACAAATTGAAATATGCCAACAAATTGAAATCTGCCAACAAATTGAAATCTGCCAACAAATTGAAATCTGCCAACAAATTGAAATTAATTTTCAAATTGAAATCTGCCAACAAATTGAAATCTGCTAACAAATTGAAATCTGCCAAAAAGTTGAAATCTGCCAACAAATTGAAATCTGCCAACAAATTGAAATCTGCCAAAAAATTGAAATCTGCCAACAAATTGAAATCTGCCAACAAATTGAAATCTGCCAAAAAATTGAAATCTGCCAACAAATTGAAATCTGCCAACAAATTGAAATCTGCCAACAAATTGAAATCTCTGTCCAATGTAGATTCTGTCCAATGTAGAGTCTGTCCAATGTAGAGTCTGTCCAATGTAGAGTCTGTCCAATGTACAGTCTGTCCAATGTAGAGTCTGTCCAATATAGAGTCTGTCCAATATAGAGTCTGTCCAATGTAGAGTACACCTTCATACACCTCTCCATACACCTCTCCATACACCTCTCCATACACCTCTCCATACAACTCCATACACCTCTCCATACACCTCTCCATACACCTCCATACACCTCCATACACCTCTCCATACACCTCCATACACCTCTCCATACACCTCCATACACCTCTATATACACCTCTCCACACACCTCTCCATACACCTCCATACATCTCTCCATACAACTCCATACAACTCCATACAACTCCATACACCTCTCCATACAACTCCATACACCTCTCCATATACCTCCATACACCTCTCCATACACCTCCATATACCTCTCCATACACCTCCATACACCTCTCCATTCACCTCTCCATACACCTCTCCATACACCTCTCCATACACCTCTCCATACACCTTCATACACCTCTCCATACACCTCTCCATACACCTCTCCATACAGAGTACCTGAGAGACTGTATTGAAAGAATTGAAATTGAAATCTGCCAACAAATTGAAATCTGCCAACAAATTGAAATCTGCCAACAAATTGAAATTAATTTTCAAATTGAAATCTGCCAACAAATTGAAATCTGCTAACAAATTGAAATCTGCCAAAAAGTTGAAATCTGCCAACAAATTGAAATCTGCCAAAAAATTGAAATCTGCCAACAAATTGAAATCTGCCAACAAATTGAAATCTCTGTCCAATGTAGATTCTGTCCAATGTAGAGTCTGTCCAATGTAGAGTCTGTCCAATGTAGAGTCTGTCCAATGTACAGTCTGTCCAATGTACAGTCTGTCCAATGTACAGTCTGTCCAATGTAGAGTCTGTCCAATGTAGAGTATAGCCAATGTAGAGTCTAGCCAATGTAGAGTCTAGCCAATGTAGAGTCTAGCCAATGTAGAGTCTAGCCAATGTAGAGTCTAGCCAATGTAGAGTCTAGCCAATGTAGAGTCTAGCCAATGTAGAGTCTAGCCAATGTAGAGTCTAGCCAATGTAGAGTCTAGCCAATGTGGAGTCTAGCCAATTTGGAGTCTAGCCAATGTTGAGTCTGGCCAATGTAGAGTCTAGCCAATGTAGAGTCTAGCCAATGTAGAGTCTAGCCAATGTAGAGTCTGTCCAATGTAGAGTCTGTCCAATAAAATAAACAAAAAATTTAAATCTGCCAACAAATAGAAGTCTGCCAACAAATTGAAATCTGCCAACAAATTGAAATCTACCAAAAAATTGAAATCTTCCAACAAATTGAAATCTGCCAAAAAATTTAAATCTGCCAACAAATTAAAATCTGCCAAAAAATTGAAATCGGCCAACAAATTGAAATCTGCCAAAGAATTGAAATCTTCCAACAAATTGAAAACTGCCAAAAAATTGAAATCTGCCAACAAATTGAAATCTGCCAAGAAATTGAAATCTGCCAAGAAATTTAAATCTGCCAACAAATTGAAATCTGCCAACAAATTAAAATCTGCCAAAAAATTGAAATCTTCAACAAATTGAAATCTGCTAACAAATTGAAATCTGCCAACAAATTGAAATCTGCCAAAAAATTTAAATCTGCCTAAGAATTGAAATCAGCCAACAAATTGAAATCTGCCAAAAAATTGAAATTGGCCAACAAATTGAAATCTGCCAACAAATTGAAATCTGCCATAAAATTGAAATCTGCCAACAAATTGAAATCTGCCAACAAATTGAAATCTGCCAAAAAATTGAAATCTGCCGACAAATTGAAATCTGCCAACAAATTGAAATTAATTTTCAAATTGAAATTGACTGTACATTGGACAGACTCTACATTGGACAGACTCTACATTGGACAGACTCTACATTGGACAGAATCTACATTGGACAGAGATTTCAATTTGTTGGCAGATTTCAATTTGTTGGCAGATTTCAATTTGTTGGCAGATTTCAATTTTTTGGCAGATTTCAATTTGTTGGCAGATTTCAATTTGTTGGCA
This sequence comes from Agonopterix subpropinquella, assembly GCA_922987775.1. NCBI lineage: Eukaryota > Metazoa > Arthropoda > Insecta > Lepidoptera > Depressariidae > Agonopterix > Agonopterix subpropinquella. The sequence goes on along the minus strand of OV277701.1, from coordinate 13,468,972 downwards.
GATTTCAACTTTTTGGCAGATTTCAATTTGTTAGCAGATTTCAATTTGTTGGCAGATTTCAATTTGAAAATTAATTTCAATTTGTTGGCAGATTTCAATTTGTTGGCAGATTTAAATTTTTTGGCAGATTTCAATTTTTTGGCAGATTTCTATTTTTTGGCAGATTTCAATTTTAAGGCAGATTTAAATTTTTGGGCAGATTTAAATTTTTTGGCAGATTTCAATTTTGGGCAGATTTCAATTTTTTGGCGGATTTCAATTTTTGGGCAAATTTCAATTCCTAGGCAAATTTTAAATTTTTGGGCAGTTTTCAATTCCTAGGCAGATTTCAATTTTTGGGCAGATTTCAATTTTTGGGCAGATTTCAATTTTTGGGCAGATTTCAATTTTTTGGCAGATTTTTTTTTTGGGGCAGATTTCAATTTTTTGGCAGATTTCAATTTTTGGCAGATTTAAATTTTTGGGCAGATTTCAATTCCTAGGCAGATTTAAATTTTTTGGCATACACCTCTCCATACACCTCCATACACCTCTTCATACACATCCATACACCTCTCCATACACCTCTCCATACACCTCTCCATACACCTCTCCATAGACCTCTCCATACACCTCCATACACCTCTCCATACACCTCCATACACCTCTCCATACACCTTCATACACCTCTCCATACACCTCCATACACCTCTCCATACACCTTCATACACCTCTCCATACACCTCTCCATACACCTCTGCATACAACCCCATACACCTCTCCATACACCTCTCCATACACCTCTCCATACACCTCCATACACCTCTCCATACACCTTCATACACCTCTCCATACACCTCTCCATACACCTCTCCATACAACCCCATACACCTCTCCATACACCTCCATACACCTCTCTATACACCTCTCCATACACCTGTCAGACAGATTTGAATTCCTAGGCAGATTTTAAATTTTTGGGCATATTTCAATTCCTAATAGGAAGATTTCAATTTATGGGCAGATATCTTCAATTTTTTGGCAGATTTCAATTTTTGGGCATATTTCAATTCATAGGAATTTTGGGCAGATTTCTTCAATTTTTGGCAGATTTCAATTTTTGGGCAGATTTCAATTTTTGGGCAGATTTAAATTTTTGGGCAGATTTAAATTTTTGGACAGATTTAAATCGGAAACCGGGAAGTGGGTCAAATTTAACCTCCAAGATTCTATTACAGACACCGGGGCCTCGATTCCGCTGTTTTATACGGTTTTACCGTTCGTCCGTTTATGGCTTTGGTTTAGTTTTGGTTTAGATTTGGTTTAGTTGATATAAAAATGCTATCGCGCTATTTTTTTTTGAACGGTTGAATCGTTGATATCACCAAAGCAAAACCAAAACGATCGATTGTGCGTGCACCTCCATACACCTCGATACACCACTCCATACCTCCATACACCTCTCCATACACCTCCATACACCTCTCCATACACCTCCATACACCTCTCCATACACATCCATACACCTCTCCATACACCTCTCCATACACCTCTCCATACACCTCTCCATACACCTCTCCATACACCTCTCCATACACCTCTCCATACACCTCTCCATACAACTCCATACACCTCTCCATACAACTCCATACACCTCTCCATACACCTCTCCATACACCTCTCCATACAACTCCATACACCTCTCCATACAACTCCATACACCTCTCCATACAACTCCATACACCTCTCCATATACCTCTATACACCTCTCCATACACCTCCATACACCTCTCCATACACCTCCATACACCTCTCCATACACCTTCATACACCTCTCCATACACCTCTCCATACACCTCTCCATACACCTCCATACACCTCTCCATACACCTCTCCATACACCTCTCCATACAACTCCATACACCTCCATACACCTCTCCATACACCTCCATACACCTCTCCATACACCTCCATACACCTCTCTATACACCTCTCCATACACCTCTCCATACACCTCCATACACCTCTCCATACACCTCTCCATACACCTCTCCATACAACTCCATACACCTCTCCATACACCTCGGCATACACCTCCATACACCTCCATACACCTCTCCATACACCTCCATACACCTCTCCATACACCTCCATACACCTCTCTATACACCTCTCCATACACCTCTCCATACACCTCCATACACCTCTCCATACACCTCTCCATACACCTCTCCATACACCTCTCCATACACCTCTCCATACACCTCTCCATACAACTCCATACACCTCTCCATACACCTCTCCATACACCTCTCCATACACCTCTCCATACACCTCCATACACCTCCATACACCTCTCCATACACCTCTCCATACACCTCCATACACCTCTCCATACACCTCCATACAACTCCATACACCTCTCCATACAACTCCATACACCACTCCATACCTCAATACACCTCTCCATACACCTCCATACACCTCTCCATACACCTCCATACACCTCTCCATACACATCCATACACCTCTCCATACACCTCTCCATACACCTCTCCATACACCTTTCCATACACCTCTCCATACACCTCTCCATACACCTCTCCATACACCTCTCCATACACCTCTCCATACACCTCTCCATACACCTCTCCATACACCTCTCCATACACCTCTCCATACAACTCCATACACCTCTCCATACAACTCCATACACCTCTCCATACACCTCTCCATACAACTCCATATACCTCTCCATACAACTCCATACACCTCGACATACAACTCCATACACCTCTCCATACGCCTCTCCATACACCTCTCCATACACCTCTCCATACACCTCTCCATACACCTCTCCATACACCTCTCCATACACCTCTCCATACACCTCTCCATACACCTCTCCATACACCTCTCCATACACCTCTCCATACACCTCTCCATACAACTCCATACACCTCTCCATACACCTCTCCATACACCTCCATACACCTCTCCATACACCTTCATACACCTCTCCATACACCTCTCCATACACCTCTCCATACACCTCTCCATACACCTCTCCATACAACTCCATACACCTCTCCATACACCTCTCAATACACCTCCATACACCTCCATACACCTCTCCATACACCTCCATACACCTCTCCATACACCTCCATACACCTCTATATACACCTCTCCATACACCTCTCCATACACCTCCATACACCTCTCCATACACCTCTCCATACACCTCTCCATACACCTCTCCATACAACTCCATACAACTCCATACACCTCTCCATACAACTCCATACACCTCTACATATACCTCCATACACCTCTCCATACACCTCCATATACCTCTCCATACACCTCCATACACCTCTCCATTCACCTCTCCATACACCTCTCCATACACCTCTCCATACACCTCTCCATACACCTTCATACACCTCTCCATACACCTCTCCATACAGAGTACCTGAGAGACTGTATTGAAAGAATTGAAATTGAAATCTGCCAACAAATAGAAATCTGCCAAAAAATTGAAATCTGCCAACAAATTGAAATCTGCTAACAAATTGAAATCTGCCAACAAATTGAAATCTGCCAAAAAATTTAAATCTGCCTAAGAATTGAAATCAGCCAACAAATTGAAATCTGCCAAAAAATTGAAATTGGCCAACAAATTGAAATCTGCCAAAGAATTGAAATCTTCCAACAAATTGAAATCTGCCATAAAATTGAAATCTGCCAACAAATTGAAATCTGCCAACAAATTGAAATCTGCCAAAAAATTGAAATCTGCCGACAAATTGAAATCTGCCAACAAAATGAAATCTGCCAACAAATTGAAATCTGCCAACAAATTGAAATCTGCCAACAAATTGAAATTGAGTCAAGCCAATGTAGAGTCTAGCCAATGTAGAGTCTAGCCAATGTAGAGTCTAGCCAATGTAGAGTCTAGCCAATGTAGAGTCTAGCCAATGTAGAGTCTAGCCAATGTAGAGTCTAGCCAATGTGGAGTCTAGCCAATTTGGAGTCTAGCCAATGTTGAGTCTGGCCAATGTAGAGTCTAGCCAATGTAGAGTCTAGCCAATGTAGAGTCTAGCCAATGTAGAGTCTAGCCAATGTAGAATCAATTTGTTGGCCGATTTCAATTTTTTGGCAGATTTTAATTTGTTGGCAGATTTAAATTTTTTGGCAGATTTCAATTTGTTGGCAGATTTCAATTTGTTGGCAGATTTAAATTTCTTGGCAGATTTCAATTTGTTGGCAGATTTCAATTTGTTGGCAGATTTCAATTTTTTGGCAGTTTTCAATTTGTTGGAAGATTTCAATTCTTTGGCAGATTTCAATTTGTTGGCAGATTTCAATTTTTTGGCAGATTTCAATTTTTTGGCAGATTTCTATTTTTTGGCAGATTTCAATTTTTGGGCAGATTTAAATTTTTGGGCAGATTTAAATTTTTTGGCAGATTTCAATTTTGGGCAGATTTCAATTTTTTGGCGGATTTCAATTTTTGGGCAAATTTCAATTCCTAGGCAGATTTTTTTTTTGGGGCAGATTTCAATTTTTTGGCAGATTTCAATTTTTGGCAGATTTAAATTTTTGGGTAGATTTCAATTCCTAGGCAGATTTAAATTTTTTGGCATACACCTCTCCATACACCTCCATACACCTCTCCATACACATCCATACACCTCTCCATACACCTCTCCATACACCTCTCCATACACCTCTCCATAGACCTCTCCATACACCTCTCCATACACCTCTCCATACAACTCCATACACCTCTCCATACAACTCCATACACCTCTCCATACACCTCTCCATACAACTCCATACACCTCTCCATACAACTCCATACACCTCTCCATACAACTCCATACACCTCTCCATACAACTCCATACACCTCTCCATACAACTCCATACACCTCTCCATATACCTCTATACACCTCTCCATACACCTCCATACACCTCTCCATACACCTCCATACACCTCTCCATACACCTTCATACACCTCTCCATACACCTCTCCATACACCTCTCCATACAACCCCATACACCTCTCCATACACCTCTCCATACACCTCCATACACCTCTCTATACACCTCTCCATACACCTGTCAGACAGATTTGAATTCCTAGGCAGATTTTAAATTTTTGGGCATATTTCAATTCCTAATAGGAAGATTTCAATTTATGGGCAGATATCTTCAATTTTTTGGCAGATTTCAATTTTTGGGCATATTTCAATTCATAGGAATTTTGGGCAGATTTCTTAAATTTTTGGCAGATTTCAATTTTTGGGCAGATTTAAATTTTTGGGCAGATTTAAATTTTTGGGCAGATTTAAATTTTTGGACAGATTTAAATCGGAAACCGGGAAGTGGGTCAAATTTAACCTCCAAGATTCTATTACAGACACCGGGGCCTCGATTCCGCTGTTTTATACGGTTTTACCGTTCGTCCGTTTATGGCTTTGGTTTAGTTTTGGTTTAGATTTGGTTTAGTTGATATAAAAATGCTATCGCGCTATTTTTTTTTGAACGGTTGAATCGTTGATATCACCAAAGCAAAACCAAAACGATCGATTGTGCGTGCACCTCCATACACCTCGATACACCACTCCATACCTCCATACACCTCTCCATACACCTCCATACACCTCTCCATACACCTCCATACACCTCTCCATACACATCCATACACCTCTCCATACACCTCTCCATACACCTCTCCATACACCTCTCCATACACCTCTCCATACACCTCTCCATACACCTCTCCATACAACTCCATACACCTCTCCATACAACTCCATACACCTCTCCATACACCTCTCCATACACCTCTCCATACACCTCTCCATACACCTCTCCATACAACTCCATACACCTCTCCATTCAACTCCATACACCTCTCCATACAACTCCATACACCTCTCCATATACCTCTATACACCTCTCCATACACCTCCATACACCTCTCCATACACCTCCATACACCTCTCCATACACCTTCATACACCTCTCCATACACCTCTCCATACACCTCTCCATACACCTCTCCATACAACTCCATACACCTCTCCATACACCTCGGCATACACCTCCATACACCTCCATACACCTCTCCATACACCTCCATACACCTCTCCATACACCTCCATACACCTCTCTATACACCTCTCCATACACCTCTCCATACACCTCCATACACCTCTACATACACCTCTCCATACACCTCTCCATACACCTCTCCATACACCTCTCCATACACCTCTCCATACAACTCCATACACCTCTCCATACACCTCGGCATACACCTCCATACACCTCTCCATACACCTCCATACACCTCTCCATACACCTCTCCATACAACTCCATACACCTCTCCATACACCTCGGCATACACCTCCATACACCTCTCCATACACCTCTCCATACACCTCTCCATACACCTCTCCATACACCTCTCCATACAACTCCATACACCTCTCCATACACCTCTCCATACACCTCTCCATACACCTCCATACACCTCCATACACCTCTCCATACACCTCTCCATACACCTCTCCATACACCTCTCCATACAACTCCATACACCTCTCCATACACCTCTCCATACACCTCCATACACCTCCATACACCTCTCCATACACCTCCATACACCTCTCCATACACCTCCATACACCTCTATATACACCTCTCCATACACCTCTCCATACACCTCCATACACCTCTCCATACACCTCTCCATACCCCTCTCCATACAACTCCATACAACTCCATACACCTCTCCATACAACTCCATACACCTCTCCATACAACTCCATACACCTCTCCATATACCTCCATACACCTCTCCATACACCTCCATATACCTCTCCATACACCTCCATACACCTCTCCATTCACCTCTCCATACACCTCTCCATACACCTCTCCATACACCTTCATACACCTCTCCATACACCTCTCCATACACCTCTCCATACAGAGTACCTGAGAGACTGTATTGAAAGAATTGAAATTGAAATCTGCCAACAAATTGAAATCTGCCAACAAATTGAAATCTGCCAACAAATTGAAATTAATTTTCAAATTGAAATCTGCCAACAAATTGACATCTGCTAACAAATTGAAATCTGCCAAAAAGTTGAAATCTGCCAACAAATTGAAATCTGCCAAAAAATTGAAATCTGCCAACAAATTGAAATCTGCCAACAAATTGAAATCTCTGTCCAATGTTGATTCTGTCCAATGTAGAGTCTGTCCAATGTAGAGTCTGTCCAATGTAGAGTCTGTCCAATGTAGAGTATAGCCACTGTAGAGTCTAGACACTGTAGAGTCTAGCCAATGTAGAGTCTAGCCAATGTAGAGTCTGTCCAATGTAGAGTCTGTCCAATGTAGAGTCTGTCCAATGTAGAGTCTGTCCAATGTAGAGTCTGTCCAATGTAGAGTCTGTCCAATGTAGAGTCTAGCCAATGTGGAGTCTAGCCAATGTAGAGTCTGTCCAATGTAGAGTCTGTCCAATGTAGAGTCTGTCCAATGTAGAGTCTGTCCAATGTAGAGTCTGTCCAATGAAGAGTCTGTCCAATGAAGAGTCTGTCCAATGAAGAGTCTGTCCAATGAAGAGTCTGTCCAATGTAGAGTCTGTCCAATGTAGAGTCTGTCCAATGTAGAGTCTGTCCACTGTAGAGTCTAGCCAATGTAGAGTCTAGCCAATGTAGAGTCTAGTCAATGTAGAGTCTGTCCATTGTTGAGTCTGTCCAATGAAGAGTCTGTCCAATGTAGAGTCTGTCCAATGTAGAGTCTGTCCAATGTAGAGTCTGTCCAATGTAGAGTCTAGCCAATGTAGAGTCTAGCCAATGTAGAGTCTAGCCAATGTAGAGTCTAGTCAATGTAGAGTCTGTCCATTGTTGAGTCTGTCCAATGTAGAGTCTGTCCAATGTAGAGTCTGTCCAATGTTGAGTCTATCCAATGTAGAGTCTGTCCAATGTAGATTCTGTCCAATGTAGAGTATAGCCACTGTAGAGTCTGTCCAATGTAGAGTCTGTCCAATGTAGAGTCTGTCAAATGTAGAGTCTGTCAAATGTAGAGTCTGTCCAATGTAGAGTCTGTCCAATGTAGAGTCTGTCCAATGTAGAGTCTAGCCAACGTAGAGTCTAGCCAATGTAGAGTCTAGCCAATGTAGAGTCTAGCCAATGTGGAGTCTAGCCAATGTGGAGTGTAGCCAATGTGGAGTCTAGCCAATGTGGTGTGTAGATTTCAATTTGTTGGCAGATTTAAATTTTTTGGCAGATTTCAATTTTTTGGCAGATTTCTATTTTTTGGCAGATTTCAATTTTTGGGCAGATTTAAATTTTTGGGCAGATTTAAATTTTTTGGCAGATTTCAATTTTGGGCAGATTTCAATTTTTTGGCGGATTTCAATTTTTGGGCAAATTTCAATTCCTAGGCAAATTTTAAATTTTTGGGCAGTTTTCAATTCCTAGGCAGATTTCAATTTTTGGGCAGATTTCAATTTTTGGGCAGATTTCAATTTTTGGGCAGATTTCAATTTTTTGGCAGATTTTTTTTTTGGGGCAGATTTCAATTTTTTGGCAGATTTCAATTTTTGGCAGATTTAAATTTTTGGGCAGATTTCAATTCCTAGGCAGATTTAAATTTTTTGGCATACACCTCTCCATACACCTCCATACACCTCTCCATACACATCCATACACCTCTCCATACACCTCTCCATACACCTCTCCATACACCTCTCCATAGACCTCTCCATAGACCTCTCCATACACCTCCATACACCTCTCCATACACCTCCATACACCTCTCCATACACCTTCATACACCTCTCCATACACCTCCATACACCTCTCCATACACCTTCATACACCTCTCCATACACCTCTCCATACACCTCTCCATACAACCCCATACACCTCTCCATACACCTCTCCATACACCTCTCCATACACCTCCATACACCTCTCCATACACCTTCATACACCTCTCCATACACCTCTCCATACACCTCTCCATACAACCCCATACACCTCTCCATACACCTCTCCATACACCTCCATACACCTCTCTATACACCTCTCCATACACCTGTCAGACAGATTTGAATTCCTAGCAGATTTTAAATTTTTGGGCATATTTCAATTCCTAATAGGAAGATTTCAATTTATGGGCAGATATCTTCAATTTTTTGGCAGATTTCAATTTTTGGGCATATTTCAATTCATAGGAATTTTGGGCAGATTTCTTCAATTTTTGGCAGATTTCAATATTTGGGCAGATTTCAATTTTTGGGCAGATTTAAATTTTTGGGCAGATTTAAATTTTTGGACAGATTTAAATCGGAAACCGGGAAGTGGGTCAAATTTAACCTCCAAGATTCTATTACAGACACCGGGGCCTCGATTCCGCTGTTTTATACGGTTTTACCGTTCGTCCGTTTATGGCTTTGGTTTAGTTTTGGTTTAGATTTGGTTTAGTTGATATAAAAATGCTATCGCGCTATTTTTTTTTGAACGGTTGAATCGTTGATATCACCAAAGCAAAACCAAAACGATCGATTGTGCGTGCACCTCCATACACCTCGATACACCACTCCATACCTCCATACACCTCTCCATACACCTCCATACACCTCTCCATACACCTCCATACACCTCTCCATACACATCCATACACCTCTCCATACACCTCTCCATACACCTCTCCATACACCTCTCCATACACCTCTCCATACACCTCTCCATACACCTCCATACACCTCTCCATACAACTCCATACACCTCTCCATACAACTCCATACACCTCTCCATACACCTCTCCATACACCTCTCCATACAACTCCATACACCTCTCCATACAACTCCATACACCTCTCCATACAACTCCATACACCTCTCCATATACCTCTATACACCTCTCCATACACCTCCATACACCTCTCCATACACCTCCATACACCTCTCCATACACCTTCATACACCTCTCCATACACCTCTCCATACACCTCTCCATACACCTCCATACACCTCTCCATACACCTCTCCATACACCTCTCCATACAACTCCATACACCTCCATACACCTCTCCATACACCTCCATACACCTCTCCATACACCTCCATACACCTCTCTATACACCTCTCCATACACCTCTCCATACACCTCCATACACCTCTCCATACACCTCTCCATACACCTCTCCATACACCTCTCCATACACCTCTCCATACACCTCTCCATACAACTCCATACACCTCTCCACACACCTCGGCATACACCTCCATACACCTCCATACACCTCTCCAAACACCTCCATACACCTCTCCATACACCTCCATACACCTCTCCATACACCTCTCCATACACCTCTCCATACACCTCCATACACCTCTCCATACACCTCTCCATACACCTCTCCATACACCTCTCCATACACCTCTCCATACAACTCCATACACCTCTCCATACACCTCTCCATACACCTCTCCATACACCTCTCCATACACCTCCATACACCTCCATACACCTCTCCATACACCTCTCCATACACCTCCATACACCTCTCCATACACCTCCATACAACTCCATACACCTCTCCATACAACTCCATACACCACTCAGAGTCTAGCCAATGTAGAGTCTAGTCAATGTAGAGTCTGTCCATTGTTGAGTCTGTACAATGTACAGTCTGTCCAATGTAGAGTCTGTCCAATGTAGAGTATAGCCAATGTAGAGTCTAGCCAATGTAGAGTCTAGCCAATGTAGAGTCTAGCCAATGTAGAGTCTAGCCAATGTAGAGTCTAGCCAATGTAGTCTAGCCAATGTAGAGTCTAGCCAATGTAGAGTCTGTCCAATGAAGAGTCTGTCCAATGTAGAGTCTGTCCAATGTAGAGTCTGTCCAATGTAGAGTCTGTCCAATGTAGAGTCTGTCCAATGTAGAGTATAGCCACTGTAGAGTCTGTCCAATGTAGAGTCTGTCCAATGTAGAGTCTGTCCAATGTAGAGTCTGTCAAATGTAGAGTCTGTCAAATGTAGAGTCTGTCCAATGTAGAGTCTGTCCAATGTAGAGTCTGTCCAATGTAGAGTCTAGCCAACGTAGAGTCTAGCCAATGTAGAGTCTAGCCAATGTAGAGTCTAGCCAATGTGGAGTCTAGCCAATGTGGAGTGTAGCCAATGTGGAGTCTAGCCAATGTGGTGTGTAGATTTCAATTTGTTGGCAGATTTAAATTTTTTGGCAGATTTCAATTTTTTGGCAGATTTCTATTTTTTGGCAGATTTCAATTTTTGGGCAGATTTAAATTTTTGGGCAGATTTAAATTTTTTGGCAGATTTCAATTTTGGGCAGATTTCAATTTTTTGGCGGATTTCAATTTTTGGGCAAATTTCAATTCCTAGGCAAATTTTAAATTTTTGGGCAGTTTTCAATTCCAACAAATTGAAATCTGCTAACAAATTGAAATCTGCCAAAAAATTGAAATCGGCCAACAAATTGAAATCTGCCAAAGAATTGAAATCTTCCAACAAATTGAAAACTGCCAAAAAATTGAAATCTGCCAACAAATTGAAATCTGCCAACAAATTGAAATCTGCCAAGAAATTTAAATCTGCCAACAAATTGAAATCTGCCAACAAATTAAAATCTGCCAAAAAATTGAAATCTTCAAAAAATTGAAATCTGCCAAAAAATTGAAATCTGCCAACAAATTGAAATCTGCCAAAAAATTGAAATCTGCCAACAAATTGAAATCTACACACCACATTGGCTACACTCCACATTGGCTAGACTCCACATTGGCTAGACTCTACATTGGCTAGACTCTACATAGGCTAGACTCTACGTTGGCTAGACTCTACATTGGACAGACTCCACATTGGCTAGACTCTACATTGGCTAGACTCTACATTGGCTAGACTCTACATTGGCCAGACTCTACATTGGCCAGACTCTACATTGGCCAGACTCTACATTGGACATTGGACTCTACATTGGTTAGACTCTATATTGGTTAGAATCTACATTGGCCAGACTCTACATTGGCCAGACTCTACATTGGCTAGACTCTACATTGGCCACTCTACATTGGCCAGACTCTTCATTGGCTAGACTCTACATTGGCTAGACTCTACATTGGCCAGACTCTACATTGGCCAGACTCTACATTGGCTAGACTCTACATTGGCTAGACTCTACATTGGCTAGACTCTACATTTTACAGACTCTACATTGGCTAGACTCTACATTGGACAGACTCTACATTGGCTAGACTCTACATTGGCTAGACTCTACATTGGACAGACTCTACATTGGCTAGACTCTACATTGGCCAGACTCTACATTGGCTAGACTCTACACTGGCTAGAATGTAGAGTGTCCAATGTAGAGTCTGCCCAATGTAGAGTCTGTCCAATGTAGAGTCTGTAAAATGTAGAGTCTAGCCAATGTAGAGTCTAGCCAATGTAGAGTCTAGCCAATGTAGAGTCTGGCCAATGTAGAGTCTGGCCAATGTAGAGTCTGGCCAATGTAGAGTCTAGCCAATGTAGAGTCTAGGCAGTGTAGAGTCTGGCCAATGTAGAGTCTGTCCAATGTAGAGTCTGTCCAATGTAGAGTCTAGCCAACGTAGAGTCTAGCCAATGTAGAGTCTAGCCAATGTAGAGTCTAGCCAATGTGGTGTGTAGATTTCAATTTGTTGGCAGATTTCAATTTTTTGGCAGATTTCAATTTTTTGGCGGATTTCAATTTTTGGGCAAATTTCAATTCCTAGGCAGATTTTTTTTTTGGGGCAGATTTCAATTTTTTGGCAGATTTCAATTTTTTGGCAGATTTCTATTTTTTGGCAGATTTCAATTTTTGGGCAGATTTAAATTTTTGGGCAGATTTAAATTTTTTGGCAGATTTCAATTTTGGGCAGATTTCAATTTTTTGGCGGATTTCAATTTTTGGGCAAATTTCAATTCCTAGGCAAATTTTAAATTTTTGGGCAGTTTTCAATTCCTAGGCAGATTTCAATTTTTGGGCAGATTTCAATTTTTGGGCAGATTTCAATTTTTGGTCAGATTTCAATTTTTTGGCAGATTTTTTTTTTGGGGCAGATTTCAATTTTTTGGCAGATTTCAATTTTTGGCAGATTTAAATTTTTGGGCAGATTTCAATTCCTAGGCAGATTTAAATTTTTTGGCATACACCTCTCCATACACCTCCATACACCTCTTCATACACATCCATACACCTCTCCATACACCTCTCCATACACCTCTCCATACACCTCTCCATAGACCTCTCCATACACCTCCATACACCTCTCCATACACCTCCATACACCTCTCCATACACCTTCATACACCTCTCCATACACCTCCATACACCTCTCCATACACCTTCATACACCTCTCCATACACCTCTCCATACACCTCTGCATACAACCCCATACACCTCTCCATACACCTCTCCATACACCTCTCCATACACCTCCATACACCTCTCCATACACCTTCATACACCTCTCCATACACCTCTCCATACACCTCTCCATACAACCCCATACACCTCTCCATACACCTCTCCATACACCTCCATACACCTCTCTATACACCTCTCCATACACCTGTCAGACAGATTTGAATTCCTAGGCAGATTTTAAATTTTTGGGCATATTTCAATTCCTAATAGGAAGATTTCAATTTATGGGCAGATATCTTCAATTTTTTGGCAGATTTCAATTTTTGGGCATATTTCAATTCATAGGAATTTTGGGCAGATTTCTTCAATTTTTGGCAGATTTCAATTTTTGGGCAGATTTCAATTTTTGGGCAGATTTAAATTTTTGGGCAGATTTAAATTTTTGGACAGATTTAAATCGGAAACCGGGAAGTGGGTCAAATTTAACCTCCAAGATTCTATTACAGACACCGGGGCCTCGATTCCGCTGTTTTATACGGTTTTACCGTTCGTCCGTTTATGGCTTTGGTTTAGTTTTGGTTTAGATTTGGTTTAGTTGATATAAAAATGCTATCGCGCTATTTTTTTTTGAACGGTTGAATCGTTGATATCACCAAAGCAAAACCAAAACGATCGATTGTGCGTGCACCTCCATACACCTCGATACACCACTCCATACCTCCATACACCTCTCCATACACCTCCATACACCTCTCCATACACCTCCATACACCTCTCCATACACATCCATACACCTCTCCATACACCTCTCCATACACCTCTCCATACACCTCTCCATACACCTCTCCATACACCTCTCCATACACCTCTCCATACACCTCTCCATACAACTCCATACACCTCTCCATACAACTCCATACACCTCTCCATACACCTCTCCATACACCTCTCCATACAACTCCATACACCTCTCCATACAACTCCATACACCTCTCCATACAACTCCATACACCTCTCCATATACCTCTATACACCTCTCCATACACCTCCATACACCTCTCCATACACCTCCATACACCTCTCCATACACCTTCATACACCTCTCCATACACCTCTCCATACACCTCTCCATACACCTCTCCATACACCTCCATACACCTCTCCATACACCTCTCCATACACCTCTCCATACACCTCTCCATACACCTCTCCATACAACTCCATACACCTCCATACACCTCTCCATACACCTCCATACACCTCTCCATACACCTCCATACACCTCTCTATACACCTCTCCATACACCTCTCCATACACCTCCATACACCTCTCCATACACCTCTCCATACAACTCCATACACCACTCCATACCTCAATACACCTCTCCATACACCTCCATACACCTCTCCATACACCTCTCCATACACCTCTCCATACACCTCTCCATACACCTCTCCATACACCTCTCCATACACCTCTCCATACACCTCTCCATACACCTCTCCATACACCTCTCCATACACCTCTCCATACACCTCTCCATACACCTCCATACACCTCTCCATACAACTCCATACACCTCTCCATACAACTCCATACACCTCTCCATACACCTCTCCATACACCTCTCCATACAACTCCATACACCTCTCCATACAACTCCATACACCTCTCCATACAACTCCATACACCTCTCCATATACCTCTATACACCTCTCCATACACCTCCATACACCTCTCCATACACCTCCATACACCTCTCCATACACCTTCATACACCTCTCCATACACCTCTCCATACACCTCTCCATACACCTCCATACACCTCTCCATACACCTCTCCATACACCTCTCCATACAACTCCATATACCTCCATACACCTCTCCATACACCTCCATACACCTCTCCATACACCTCCATACACCTCTCTATACACCTCTCCATACACCTCTCCATACACCTCCATACACCTCTCCATACACCTCTCCATACACCTCTCCATACACCTCTCCATACACCTCTCCATACACCTCTCCATACAACTCCATACACCTCTCCACACACCTCGGCATACACCTCCATACACCTCCATACACCTCTCCAAACACCTCCATACACCTCTCCATACACCTCCATACACCTCTCCATACACCTCTCCATACACCTCTCCATACACCTCCATACACCTCTCCATACACCTCTCCATACACCTCTCCATTCACCTCTCCATACACCTCTCCATACAACTCCATACACCTCTCCATACACCTCTCCATACACCTCTCCATACACCTCTCCATACACCTCCATACACCTCCATACACCTCTCCATACACCTCTCCATACACCTCCATACACCTCTCCATACACCTCCATACAACTCCATACACCTCTCCATACAACTCCATACACCACTCAGAGTCTAGCCAATGTAGAGTCTAGTCAATGTAGAGTCTGTCCATTGTTGAGTCTGTACAATGTAGAGTCTGTCCAATGTAGAGTCTGTCCAATGTAGAGTCTGTCCAATGTAGAGTCTGTCCAATGTACAGTCTGTCCAATGTAGAGTCTGTCCAATGTAGAGTATAGCCAATGTAGAGTCTAGCCAATGTAGAGTCTAGCCAATGTAGAGTCTAGCCAATGTAGAGTCTAGCCAATGTAGAGTCTAGCCAATGTAGAGTCTAGCCAATGTAGAGTCTAGCCAATGTAGAGTCTAGTCAATGTAGAGTCTGTCCATTGTTGAGTCTGTCCAATGTAGAGTCTGTCCAATGTAGAGTCTGTCCAATGTTGAGTCTGTCCTATGTAGAGTCTGTCCAATGTAGAGTCTGTCCAATGTAGAGTATAGCCACTGTAGAGTCTGTCCAATGTAGAGTCTGTCCAATGAAGAGTCTGTCAAATGTAGAGTCTGTCAAATGTAGAGTCTGTCCAATGTAGAGTCTGTCCAATGTAGAGTCTGTCCAATGTAGAGTCTAGCCAACGTAGAGTCTAGCCAATGTAGAGTCTAGCCAATGTGGAGTCTAGCCAATGTGGAGTGCAGCCAATGTGGAGTCTAGCCAATGTGGTGTGTAGATTTCAATTTGTTGGCAGATTTAAATTTTTTGGCAGATTTCAATTTTTTGGCAGATTTCTATTTTTTGGCAGATTTCAATTTTTGGGCAGATTTAAATTTTTGGGCAGATTTAAATTTTTTGGCAGATTTCAATTTTGGGCAGATTTCAATTTTTTGGCGGATTTCAATTTTTGGGCAAATTTCAATTCCTAGGCAAATTTAAAATTTTTGGGCAGTTTTCAATTCCAACAAATTGAAATCTGCTAACAAATTGAAATCTGCCAACAAATTGAAATCTGCCAAAAAATTTAAATCTGCCTAAGAATTGAAATCTGCCAACAAATTGAAATCTGCCAACAAATAGAAATCTGCCAAAAAATTGAAATCTGCCAACAAATTGAAATCTGCTAACAAATTGAAATCTGCCAACAAATTGAAATCTGCCAAAAAATTTAAATCTGCCTAAGAAGCCAACAAATTGAAATCTGCCAAAAAATTGAAATCTGCCAACAAATTGAAATCTGCCAACAAATAGAAATCTGCCAAAAAATTGAAATCTGCCAACAAATTGAAATCTGCTAACAAATTGAAATCTGCCAACAAATTGAAATCTGCCAAAAAATTTAAATCTGCCTAAGAATTGAAATCAGCCAACAAATTGAAATCTGCCAACAAATTGAAATCTGCCAACAAATTGAAATCTGCCAGCAAATTGAAATCTGCCAAAAAATTGAAATCTGCCAACAAATTGAAATCTGCCAAGAAATTTAAATCTGCCAACAAATTGAAATCTGCCAACAAATTAAAATCTGCCAAAAAATTGAAATCTTCAACAAATTGAAATCTGCCAAAAAATTGAAATCTGCCAACAAATTGAAATCTGCCAACAAATAGAAATCTGCCAAAAAATTGAAATCTGCCAACAAATTGAAATCTGCTAACAAATTGAAATCTGCCAACAAATTGAAATCTGCCAAAAAAATTAAATCTGCCTAAGAATTGAAATCAGCCAACAAATTGAAATCTGCCAAAAAATTGAAATCTGCCGACAAATTGAAATCTGCCAACAAAATGAAATCTGCCTACAAATTGAAATCTGCCAACAAATTGAAATCTGCCAACAAATTGAAATCTGCCAACAAATTGAAATCTGCCAACAAATTGAAATCTGCCAAAAAATTGAAATCTGCCAACAAATTGAAATCTGCCAACAAATTGAAATTGAGTCTAGCCAATGTAGAGTCTAGCCAATGTAAAGTCTAGCCAATGTAGAGTCTAGCCAATGTAGAGTCTAGCCAATGTGTAGTCTAGCCAATTTGGAGTCTAGCCAATGTTGAGTCTGGCCAATGTAGAGTCTAGCCAATGTAGAGTCTAGCCAATGTAGAGTCTAGCCAATGTAGAGTCTGTCCAATGAAGAGTCTGTCCAATAAAATAAACAAAAAATTTAAATCTGCCAACATATTTGTTGGCAGATTTAAATTTTTACTTTACTTTTTACTTCTATTGAAGTCTGCCAACAAATTGAAATCTGCCAACAAATTGAAATCTACCAAAAAATTGAAATCTTCCAACAAATTGAAATCTGAGACTGAGACTCTACATTGGCCAGACTCTACATTGGCCAGACTCTACATTGGCTAGACTCTACATTGGCTAGACTCTACATTGGCCAGACTCTACATTGGCCAGACTCTACATTGGCTAGACTCTACATTGGCTAGACTCTACATTGGCTAGACTCTACATTGGACAGACTCTACATTGGCTAGACTCTACATTGGACAGACTCTACATTGGCTAGACTCTACATTGGCTAGACTCTACATTGGACAGACTCTACATTGGCTAGACTCTACATTGGCCAGACTCTACATTGGCTAGACTCTACATTGGCTAGACTCTACATTGGTTAGACTCTACATTGGCTAGAATGTAGAGTCTGTCCAATGTAGAGTCTGCCCAATGTAGAGTCTGTCCAATGTAGAGTCTGTAAAATGTAGAGTCTAGCCAATGTAGAGTCTAGCCAATGTAGAGTCTAGCCAATGTAGAGTCTGGCCAATGTAGAGTCTGGCCAATGTAGAGTCTGGCCAATGTAGAGTCTAGCCAATGTAGAGTCTAGGCAGTGTAGAGTCTGGCCAATGTAGAGTCTGTCCAATGTAGAGTCTAGCCAACGTAGAGTCTAGCCAATGTAGAGTCTAGCCAATGTACAGTCTAGCCAATGTGGTGTGTAGATTTCAATTTGTTGGCAGATTTTAATTTTTTGGCAGATTTCAATTTTTGGGCAGATTTCAATTTTTGGGCAGATTTAAATTTTTGGGCAGATTTAAATTTTTGGACAGATTTAAATCGGAAACCGGGAAGTGGGTCAAATTTAACCTCCAAGATTCTATTACAGACACCGGGGCCTCGATTCCGCTGTTTTATACGGTTTTACCGTTCGTCCGTTTATGGCTTTGGTTTAGTTTTGGTTTAGATTTGGTTTAGTTGATATAAAAATGCTATCGCGCTATTTTTTTTTGAACGGTTGAATCGTTGATATCACCAAAGCAAAACCAAAACGATCGATTGTGCGTGCACCTCCATACACCTCGATACACCACTCCATACCTCCATACACCTCTCCATACACCTCCATACACCTCTCCATACACCTCCATACACCTCTCCATACACCTCTCCATACACCTCTCCATACACCTCTCCATACACCTCTCCATACACCTCTCCATACAACTCCATACACCTCTCCATACAACTCCATACACCTCTCCATTCAACTCCATACACCTCTCCATACAACTCCATACACCTCTCCATATACCTCTATACACCTCTCCATACACCTCCATACACCTCTCCATACACCTCCATACACCTCTCCATACACCTTCATACACCTCTCCATACACCTCTCCATACAACTCCATACACCTCTCCATACACCTCGGCATACACCTCCATACACCTCCATACACCTCTCCATACACCTCCATACACCTCTCCATACACCTCCATACACCTCTCTATACACCTCTCCATACACCTCTCCATACACCTCCATACACCTCTCCATACACCTCTCCATACACCTCTCCATACACCTCTCCATACACCTCTCCATACACCTCTCCATACAACTCCATACACCTCTCCATACACCTCGGCATACACCTCCATACACCTCCATACACCTCTCCATACACCTCCATACACCTCTCCATACACCTCCATACACCTCTCTATACACCTCTCCATACACCTCTCCATACACCTCCATACACCTCTCCATACACCTCTCCATACACCTCTCCATACACCTCTCCATACACCTCCATACACCTCTCCATACACCTCTCCATACACCTCTCCATACACCTCTCCATACACCTCTCCATACAACTCCATACACCTCTCCATACACCTCTCCATACACCTCTCCATACACCTCCATACACCTCCATACACCTCTCCATACACCTCTCCATACACCTCCATACACCCCTCCATACACCTCCATACAACTCCATACACCTCTCCATACAACTCCATACACCACTCCATACCTCCATACACCTCTCCATACACCTCCATACACCTCTCCATACACCTCCATACACCTCTCCATACACATCCATACACCTCTCCATACACCTCTCCATACACCTCTCCATACACCTCTCCATACACCTCTCCATACACCTCTCCATACACCTCTCCATACACCTCTCCATACACCTCTCCATACACCTCTCCATACACCTCTCCATACAACTCCATACACCTCTCCATACAACTCCATACACCTCTCCATACACCTCTCCATACAACTCCATACACCTCTCCATACAACTCCATACACCTCTACATACAACTCCATACACCTCTCCATACACCTCTCCATACACCTCTCCATACACCTCTCCATACACCTCTCCATACACCTCTCCATACACCTCTTCATACACCTCTCCATACACCTCTCCATACACCTCTCCATACAACTCCATACAACTCCATACACCTCTCCATACAACTCCATACACCTCTCCATACAACTCCATACACCTCTCCATATACCTCCATACACCTCTCCATACACCTCCATATACCTCTCCATACACCTCCATACACCTCTCCATTCACCTCTCCATACACCTCTCCATACACCTCTCCATACACCTCTCCATACACCTTCATACACCTCTCCATACACCTCTCCATACACCTCTCCATACAGAGTACCTGAGAGACTGTATTGAAAGAATTGAAATTGAAATCTGCCAACAAATTGAAATCTGCCAACAAATTGAAATCTGCCAACAAATTGAAATCTGCCAACAAATTGAAATTAATTTTCAAATTGAAATCTGCCAACAAATTGACATCTGCCAACAAATTAAAATCTGCCAAAAAATTGAAATCTTCAACAAATTGAAATCTGCCAAAAAATTGAAATCTGCCAACAAATTGAAATCTGCCAACAAATAGAAATCTGCCAAAAAATTGAAATCTGCCAACAAATTGAAATCTGCTAACAAATTGAAATCTGCCAACAAATTGAAATCTGCCAAAAAATTTAAATCTGCCTAAGAATTGAAATCAGCCAACAAATTGAAATCTGCCAAAAAATTGAAATTGGCCAACAAATTGAAATCTGCCAAAGAATTGAAATCTTCCAACAAATTGAAATCTGCCATAAAATTGAAATCTGCCAACAAATTGAAATCTGCCAACAAATTGAAATCTGCCAAAAAATTGAAATCTGCCGACAAATTGAAATCTGCCACCAAAATGAAATCTGCCAACAAATTGAAATCTGCCAACAAATTGAAATCTGCCAACAAATTGAAATCTGCCAACAAATTGAAATCTGCCAACAAATTGAAATCTGCCAACAAATTGAAATCTGCCAACAAATTGAAATCTGCCAACAAATTGAAATCTGCCAAAAAATTTAAATCTGCCAACAAATTGAAATCTGCCAACAAATTAAAATCTGCCAAAAAATTGAAATCTTCAACAAATTGAAATCTGCCAAAAAATTGAAATCTGCCAACAAATTGAAATCTGCCAACAAATAGAAATCTGCCAAAAAATTGAAATCTGCCAACAAATTGAAATCTGCTAACAAATTGAAATCTGTCAACAAATTGAAATCTGCCAAAAAATTTAAATCTGCCTAAGAATTGAAATCAGCCAACAAATTGAAATCTGCCAAAAAATTGAAATTGGCCAACAAATTGAAATCTGCCAAAGAATTGAAATCTTCCAACAAATTGAAATCTGCCATAAAATTGAAATCTGCCAACAAATTGAAATCTGCCAACAAATTGAAATCTGCCAAAAAATTGAAATCTGCCGACAAATTGAAATCTGCCAACAAAATGAAATCTGCCAACAAATTGAAATCTGCCAACAAATTGAAATCTGCCAACAAATTGAAATCTGCCAAAAAATTGAAATCTGCCAACAAATTGAAATCTGCCAAAAAATTGAAATCTGCCAACAAATTGAAATCTGCCAACAAATTGAAATCTGCCAACAAATTGAAATCTGCCAACAAATTGAAATCTGCCAACAAATTGAAATCTGCCAACAAATTGAAATTAATTTTCAAATTGAAATCTGCCAACAAATTGAAATCTGCTAACAAATTGAAATCTGCCAAAAAGTTGAAATCTGCCAACAAATTGAAATCTGCCAAAAAATTGAAATCTGCCAACAAATTGAAATCTCTGTCCAATGTAGATTCTGTCCAATGTAGAGTCTGTCCAATGTAGAGTCTGTCCAATGTAGAGTCTGTCCAATGTACAGTCTGTCCAATGTAGAGTCTGTCCAATGTAGAGTCTGTCCAATGTAGAGTCTAGCCAATGTAGAGTCTGTCCAATGTAGAGTCTGTCCAATGTAGAGTCTGTCCAATGTAGAGTCTGTCCAATATAGAGTCTGTCCAATGTAGAGTCTGTCCAATGTAGAGTCTGTCCAATGTAGAGTCTGTCCAATGTAGAGTCTAGCCAATGTAGAGTCTAGCCAATGTTGAGTCTGTCCAATGAAGAGTCTGTCCAATGAAGAGTCTGTCCAATGAAGAGTCTGTCCAATGTAGAGTCTGTCCAATATAGAGTCTGGCCAATGTAGAGTCTGGCCAATGTGGAGTCTAGCCAATGTGGAGTCTAGCCAATGTGGAGTCTAGCCAATGTTGAGTCTGTCCAATGAAGAGTCTGTCCAATGAAGAGTCTGTCCAATGAAGAGTCTGTCCAATGTAGAGTCTGTCCAATGTAGAGTCTGTCCAATGTAGAGTCTGTCCAATGTAGAGTCTGTCCAATGTAGAGTATAGCCACTGTAGAGTCTGTCCAATGTAGAGTCTGTCCAATGTAGAGTCTGTCCAATGTAGAGTCTGTCAAATGTAGAGTCTGTCAAATGTAGAGTCTGTCCAATGTAGAGTCTGTCCAATGTAGAGTCTGTCCAATGTAGAGTCTAGCCAACGTAGAGTCTAGCCAATGTAGAGTCTAGCCAATGTAGAGTCTAGCCAATGTGGAGTCTAGCCAATGTGGAGTGTAGCCAATGTGGAGTCTAGCCAATGTGGTGTGTAGATTTCAATTTGTTGGCAGATTTAAATTTTTTGGCAGATTTCAATTTTTTGGCAGATTTATATTTTTTGGCAGATTTCAATTTTTGGGCAGATTTCAATTTGTTAGCAGATTTCAATTTGTTGGCAGATTTCAATTTTTTGGCAGATTTCTATTTGTTGGCAGATTTCAATTTGTTGGCAGATTTCAATTTTTTGGCAGATTTCAATTTGTTGGCTTCTTAGGCAGATTTAAATTTTTTGGCAGATTTCAATTTGTTGGCAGATTTCAATTTGTTAGCAGATTTCAATTTGTTGGCAGATTTCAATTTTTTGGCAGATTTCAATTTGTTGGCAGATTTCAATTTGTTGGCAGATTTCAATTCTTAGGCAGATTTAAATTTGTTGGCAGATTTCAATTTGTTGGCAGATTTCAATTTGTTGGCAGATTTCATTTTGTTGGCAGATTTCAATTTGTCGGCAGATTTCAATTTTTTGGCAGATTTCAATTTGTTGGCAAATTTCAATTTGTTGGCAGATTTCAATTTTATGGCAGATTTCAATTTGTTGGAAGATTTCAATTCTTTGGCAGATTTCAATTTGTTGGCCAATTTCAATTTTTTGGCAGATTTCAATTTGTTGGCTGATTTCAATTCTTAGGCAGATTTAAATTTTTTGGCAGATTTCAATTTGTTGGCAGATTTCAATTTGTTAGCAGATTTCAATTTGTTGGCAGATTTCAATTTTTTGGCAGATTTCTATTTGTTGGCAGATTTCAATTTCAATTCTTTCAATACAGTCTCTCAGGTACTCTGTATGGAGAGGTGTATGGAGAGGTGTATGAAGGTGTATGGAGAGGTGTATGGAGAGGTGTATGGAGAGGTGTATGGAGAGGTGAATGGAGAGGTGTATGGAGGTGTATGGAGAGGTATATGGAGGTGTATGGAGAGGTGTATGGAGGTATATGTAGAGGTGTATGGAGTTGTATGGAGAGGTGTATGGAGTTGTATGGAGTTGTATGGAGAGGTGTATGGAGAGGTGTATGGAGAGGTGTATGGAGAGGTGTATGGAGGTGTATGGAGAGGTGTATGGAGAGGTGTATATAGAGGTGTAAGGAGGTGTATGGAGAGGTGTATGGAGGTGTATGGAGAGGTGTATGGAGGTGTATGGAGGTGTATGGAGAGGTGTATGGAGAGGTGTATGGAGAGGTGTATGGAGTTGTATGGAGAGGTGTATGGAGAGGTGTATGGAGAGGTGTATGGAGAGGTGTATGGAGAGGTGTATGAAGGTGTATGGAGAGGTGTATGGAGGTGTATGGAGAGGTGTATGGAGAGGTGTATGGAGTTGTATGGAGAGGTGTATGGAGAGGTGTATGGAGAGGTGTATGGAGAGGTGTATGGAGAGGTGTATGGAGAGGTGTATGGAGAGGTGTATGGAGAGGTGTATGGAGAGGTGTATGGAGAGGTGTATGGAGAGGCGTATGGAGAGGTGTATGGAGTTGTATGTCGAGGTGTATGGAGTTGTATGGAGAGGTATATGGAGTTGTATGGAGAGGTGTATGGAGAGGTGTATGGAGTTGTATGGAGAGGTGTATGGAGTTGTATGGAGAGGTGTATGGAGAGGTGTATGGAGAGGTGTATGGAGAGGTGTATGGAGAGGTGTATGGAGAGGTGTATGGAGAGGTGTATGGAGAGGTGTATGGAGAGGTGTATGGAGAGGTGTATGGAGAGGTGTATGGAGAGGTGTATGGATGTGTATGGAGAGGTGTATGGAGGTGTATGGAGAGGTGTATGGAGGTGTATGGAGAGGTGTATTGAGGTATGGAGTGGTGTATGGAGTTGTATGGAGAGGTGTATGGAGTTGTATGGAGGTGTATGGAGAGGTGTATGGAGAGGTGTATGGAGGTGTATGGAGGTGTATGGAGAGGTGTATGGAGAGGTGTATGGAGAGGTGTATGGAGAGGTGTATGGAGAGGTGTATGGAGAGGTGTATGGAGAGGTGTATGGAGGTGTATGGAGAGGTGTATGGAGAGGTGTATAGAGAGGTGTATGGAGGTGTATGGAGAGGTGTATGGAGGTGTATGGAGAGGTGTATGGAGGTGTATGGAGGTGTATGCCGAGGTGTATGGAGAGGTGTATGGAGTTGTATGGAGAGGTGTATGGAGAGGTGTATGGAGAGGTGTATGGAGAGGTGTATGGAGAGGTGTATGGAGAGGTGTATGGAGGTGTATGGAGAGGTGTATGGAGAGGTGTATAGAGAGGTGTATGGAGGTGTATGGAGAGGTGTATGGAGGTGTATGGAGAGGTGTATGGAGGTGTATGGAGTTGTATGGAGAGGTGTATGGAGAGGTGTATGGAGAGGTGTATGGAGAGGTGTATGGAGGTGTATGGAGAGGTGTATGGAGAGGTGTATGGAGAGGTGTATGAAGGTGTATGGAGAGGTGTATGGAGGTGTATGGAGAGGTGTATGGAGGTGTATGGAGAGGTGTATAGAGGTATATGGAGAGGTGTATGGAGTTGTATGGAGAGGTGTATGGAGTTGTATGGAGAGGTGTATGGAGTTGTATGGAGAGGTGTATGGAGAGGTGTATGGAGAGGTGTATGGAGTTGTATGGAGAGGTGTATGGAGTTGTATGGAGAGGTGTATGGAGAGGTGTATGGAGAGGTGTATGGAGAGGTGTATGAAGGTGTATGGAGAGGTGTATGGAGGTGTATGGAGAGGTGTATAGAGGTATATGGAGAGGTGTATGGAGTTGTATGGAGTTGTATGGAGAGGTGTATGGAGTTGTATGGAGAGGTGTATGGAGAGGTGTATGGAGTTGTATGGAGAGGTGTATGGAGTTGTATGGAGAGGTGTATGGAGAGGTGTATGGAGAGGTCTATGGAGAGGTGTATGGAGAGTTGTATGGAGAGGTCTATGGAGAGGTGTATGGAGAGGTGTATGGAGAGGTGTATGGAGAGGTGTATGGATGTGCATGGAGAGGTGTATGGAGGTGTATGGAGAGGTGTATGCCAAAAAATTTAAATCTGCCTAGGAATTGAAATCTACCCAAAAATTTAAATTTGCCCAAAAATTGAAATCCGCCAAAAAATTGAAATCTGCCCAAAATTGAAATCTGCCAAAAAATTGAAATCTGCCAAAAAATTGAAATCTGCCAACAAAATGAAATCTGCCTACAAATTGAAATCTGCCAACAAATTGAAATCTGCCAACAAATTGAAATCTGCCAACAAATTGAAATCTGCCAACAAATTGAAATCTGCCAAAAAATTGAAATCTGCCAACAAATTGAAATCTGCCAACAAATTGAAATTGAGTCTAGCCAATGTAGAGTCTAGCCAATGTAGAGTCTAGCCAATGTAGAGTCTAGCCAATGTAGAGTCTAGCCAATGTGGAGTCTAGCCAATTTGGAGTCTAGCCAATGTTGAGTCTGGCCAATGTAGAGTCTAGCCAATGTAGAGTCTAGCCAATGTAGAGTCTAGCCAATGTAGAGTCTGGCCAATGTAGAGTCTCAGTCTCAGATTTCAATTTGTTGGAAGATTTCAATTTTTTGGTAGATTTCAATTTGTTGGCAGATTTCAATTTGTTGGCAGACTTCTATTTGTTGGCAGATTTAAATTTTTTGTTTATTTTATTGGACAGACTCTTCATTGGACAGACTCTACATTGGCTAGACTCTACATTGGCTAGACTCTACATTGGCTAGACTCTACATTGGCCAGACTCAACATTGGCTAGACTCCAAATTGGCTAGACTCCACATTGGCTAGACTCTACATTGGCTAGACTCTACATTGGCTAGACTCTACATTGGCTAGACTCTACATTGGCTAGACTCAATTTCAATTTGTTGGCAGATTTCAATTTGTTGGCAGATTTCAATTTTTTGGCAGATTTCAATTTGTTGGCAGATTTCAATTTGTTGGCAGATTTCAATTTGTTGGCAGATTTCAATTTGTTGGCAGATTTCAATTTGTAGGCAGATTTCATTTTGTTGGCAGATTTCAATTTGTCGGCAGATTTCAATTTTTTGGCAGATTTCAATTTGTTGGCTGATTTCAATTCTTAGGCAGATTTAAATTTTTTGGCAGATTTCAATTTGTTGGCAGATTTCAATTTGTTAGCAGATTTCAATTTGTTGGCAGATTTCAATTTTTTGGCAGATTTCTATTTGTTGGCAGATTTCAATTTGTTGGCAGATTTCAATTTTTTGGCAGATTTCAATTTGTTGAAGATTTCAATTTTTTGGCAGATTTTAATTTGTTGGCAGATTTCAATTTGTTGGCAGATTTAAATTTCTTGGCAGATTTCAATTTGTTGGCAGATTTCAATTTGTTGGCAGATTTCAATTTGTTGGCAGATTTCAATTTGTTGGCAGATTTCAATTTGTTGGCAGATTTCAATTTGTTGGCTGATTTCAATTCTTAGGCAGATTTAAATTTTTTGGCAGATTTCAATTTGTTGGCAGATTTCAATTTGTTAGCAGATTTCAATTTGTTGGCAGATTTCAATTTTTTGGCAGATTTCTATTTGTTGGCAGATTTCAATTTGTTGGCAGATTTCAATTTTTTGGCAGATTTCAATTTGTTGGCTTCTTAGGCAGATTTAAATTTTTTGGCAGATTTCAATTTGTTGGCAGATTTCAATTTGTTAGCAGATTTCAATTTGTTGGCAGATTTCAATTTTTTGGCAGATTTCTATTTGTTGGCAGATTTCAATTTGTTGGCAGATTTCAATTCTTAGGCAGATTTAAATTTTTTGGCAGATTTCAATTTGTTGGCAGATTTCAATTTGTTAGCAGATTTCAATTTGTTGGAATTGAAAACTGCCCAAAAATTTAAAATTTGCCTAGGAATTGAAATTTGCCCAAAAATTGAAATCCGCCAAAAAATTGAAATCTGCCCAAAATTGAAATCTGCCAAAAAATTTAAATCTGCCCAAAAATTTAAATCTGCCCAAAAATTGAAATCTGCCAAAAAATAGAAATCTGCCAAAAAATTGAAATCTACAAACCACATTGGCTAGACTCCACATTGGCTACACTCCACATTGGCTAGACTCCACATTGGCTAGACTCTACATTGGCTAGACTCTACGTTGGCTAGACTCTACATTGGACAGACTCTACATTGGACAGACTCTACATTGGACAGACTCTAAATTTGACAGACTCTACATTTGACAGACTCTACATTGGACAGACTCTACATTGGACAGACTCTACAGTGGCTATACTCTACATTGGACAGACTCTACATTGGACAGACTCTACATAGGACAGACTCAACATTGGACAGACTCTACATTGGACAGACTCTACATTGGACAGACTCAACAATGGACAGACTCTACATTGACTAGACTCTACATTGGCTAGACTCTACATTGGCTAGACTCTACATTGGCTAGACTCTACATTGGCTAGACTCTACATTGGCTAGACTCTACATTGGCTAGACTCTACATTGGCTAGACTCTACATTGGCTATACTCTACATTGGACAGACTCTACATTGGACAGACTGTACATTGGACAGACTCTACATTGGACAGACTCTACATTGGACAGACTCTACATTGGACAGACTCTACATTGTGCAGACTCAACAATGGACAGACTCTACATTGACTAGACTCTACATTGGCTAGACTCTGAGTGGTGTATGGAGTTGTATGGAGAGGTGTATGGAGTTGTATGGAGGTGTATGGAGAGGTGTATGGAGGTGTATGGAGAGGTGTATGGAGAGGTGTATGGAGGTGTATGGAGGTGTATGGAGAGGTGTATGGAGAGGTGTATGGAGAGGTGTATGGAGAGGTGTATGGAGAGGTGTATGGAGTTGTATGGAGAGGTGTATGGAGAGGTGTATGGAGAGGTGTATGGAGAGGTGTATGGAGAGGTGTATGGAGGTGTATGGAGAGGTGTATGGAGAGGTGTATGGAGAGGTGTATGGAGGTGTATGGAGAGGTGTATGGAGGTGTTTGGAGAGGTGTATGGAGGTGTATGGAGGTGTATGCCGAGGTGTATGGAGAGGTGTATGGAGTTGTATGGAGAGGTGTATGGAGAGGTGTATGGAGAGGTGTATGGAGAGGTGTATGGAGAGGTGTATGGAGAGGTGTATGGAGGTGTATGGAGAGGTGTATGGAGAGGTGTATAGAGAGGTGTATGGAGGTGTATGGAGAGGTGTATGAAGGTGTATGGAGAGGTGTATGGAGGTGTATGGAGTTGTATGGAGAGGTGTATGGAGAGGTGTATGGAGAGGTGTATGGAGGTGTATGGAGAGGTGTATGGAGAGGTGTATGGAGAGGTGTATGAAGGTGTATGGAGAGGTGTATGGAGGTGTATGGAGAGGTGTATGGAGGTGTATGGAGAGGTGTATAGAGGTATATGGAGAGGTGTATGGAGTTGTATGGAGAGGTGTATGGAGTTGTATGGAGAGGTGTATGGAGTTGTATGGAGAGGTGTATGGAGAGGTGTATGGAGAGGTGTATGGAGTTGTATGGAGAGGTGTATGGAGTTGTATGGAGAGGTGTATGGAGGTGTATGGAGAGGTGTATGGAGAGGTGTATGGAGAGGTGTATGGAGAGGTGTATGGAGAGGTGTATGGATGTGTATGGAGAGGTGTATGGAGGTGTATGGAGAGGTGTATGGAGGTGTATGGAGAGGTGTATGGAGATGTATGGAGAGGTGTATGGAGGTATGGAGTGGTGTATCGAGGTGTATGGAGGTGCACGCACAATCGATCGTTTTGGTTTTGCTTTGGTGATATCAACGATTCAACCGTTCAAAAAAAAATAGCGCGATAGCATTTTTATATCAACTAAACCAAATCTAAACCAAAACTAAACCAAAGCCATAAACGTTCCGTCCGAACGGTAAAACCGTATAAAACAGCGGAATCGAGGCCCCGGTGTCTGTAATAGAATCTTGGAGGTTAAATTTGACCCACTTCCCGGTTTCCGATTTAAATCTGTCCAAAAATTTAAATCTGCCCAAAAATTTAAATCTGCCCAAAAATTGAAATCTGCCCAAAAATTGAAATCTGCCAAAAATTTAAGAAATCTGCCCAAAATTCCTATGAATTGAAATATGCCCAAAAATTGAAATCTGCCAAAAAATTGAAGATATCTGCCCATAAATTGAAATCTTCCTATTAGGAATTGAAATATGCCCAAAAATTTAAAATCTGCCTAGGAATTCAAATCTGTCTGACAGGTGTATGGAGAGGTGTATAGAGAGGTGTATGGAGGTGTATGGAGAGGTGTATGGAGAGGTGTATGGAGTTGTATGGAGAGGTGTATGGAGAGGTGTATGGAGAGGTGTATGAAGGTGTATGGAGAGGTGTATGGAGGTGTATGGAGAGGTGTATGGAGGTGTATGGAGAGGTGTATAGAGGTATATGGAGAGGTGTATGGAGTTGTATGGAGAGGTGTATGGAGTTGTATGGAGAGGTGTATGGAGTTGTATGGAGAGGTGTATGGAGTTGTATGGAGAGGTGTATGGAGTTGTATGGAGAGGTGTATGGAGTTGGATGGAGAGGTGTATGGAGAGGTGTATGGAGTTGTATGGAGAGGTGTATGGAGTTGTATGAGAGGTGTATGGAGAGGTGTATGGAGAGGTCTATGGAGAGGTGTATGGAGAGGTGTATGGAGAGGTGTATGGAGAGGTGTATGGATGTGTATGGAGAGGTGTATGGAGGTGTATGGAGAGGTGTATGCCAAAAATTTTAAATCTGCCTATCTGCCAAAAAATTGAAATCTGCCAACAAATTGAAATCTACACACCACATTGGCTAGACTCCACATTGGCTACACTCCACATTGGCTAGACTCTACATTGGCAAGACTCTACATTGGCTAGACTCTACGTTGGCTAGACTCTACGTTGGCTAGACTCTACATTGGACAGACTCTACATTGGACAGACTCTACATTGGACAGACTCTACATTGGACAGACTCTACATTGGACAGACTCTACATTGGACAGACTCTTCATTGGACAGACTCTTCATTGGACAGACTACATTGGCTAGACTCTACATTGGACAGACTCTACATTGGACAGACTCTACATTGGACAGACTCTTCATTGGACAGACTCTTCATTGGACAGACTCTTCATTGGACAGACTCTTCATTGGACAGACTCTTCATTGGACAGACTCAACATTGGCTAGACTCCACATTGGCTAGACTCCACATTGGCCAGACTCTACATTGGACAGACTCTACATTGGACAGACTCTTCATTGGACAGACTCTTCATTGGACAGACTCTTCATTGGACAGACTCTTCATTGGACAGACTCAACATTGGCTAGACTCTACATTGGCTAGACTCTACATTGGACAGACTCTACATTGGACAGACTCTACATTGGACAGACTCTACATTGGACAGACTCTATATTGGTTAGACTCTACATTGGACAGACTCTACATTGGACAGACTCTACATTGGACAGACTCTACATTGGCTAGACTCTACATTGGCTAGACTCTACATTGGCTAGACTCTACATTGGACAGACTCTACATTGGACAGACTCTACATTGGACAGACTCTACATTGGCTAGACTCTACATTGGCTAGACTCTATATTGGACAGACTCTACATTGGACAGACTCTACATTGGACAGACTCTACATTGGACAAACTCTACATTGGCTAGACTCTACATTGGCTAGACTCTACATTGGCTAGACTCTACATTGGACAGACTCTACATTGGACAGACTCTACATTGGCTAGACTCTACATTGGACAGACTCTACATTGGACAGACTCTACATTGGACTGACTCTACATTGGACAGACTCTACATTGGACAGACTCTACATTGGACAGACTCTACATTGGACAGACTCTACATTGGACATTGGACTCTACATTGGTTAGACTCTATATTGGTTAGAATCTACATTGGCCAGACTCTACATTGGCCAGACTCTACATTGGCTAGACTCTACATTGGCCAGACTCTACATTGGCCAGACTCTACATTGGCCAGACTCTACATTGGCTAGACTCTACATTGGCTAGACTCTACTTTGACCGTGTGGATCACGACATCCTAATCTATAAACTACAAGCCCTGGGAATACACGGAGACCTGCTACGCTGGGTTCGTTCATACCTCTCCAACCGCTCTCAGGCTGTCGTGCTCGGTGGGTACAGGTCAGATTTTGTTGGTGTACCTTCTGGTGTGCCTCAGGGCTCCCACCTCGGACCTCTCTTCTACAACGCTTATATCTTCGACATTTACACTTGTTTCGACAGCGCCGCTCACTTGCTATACGCCGACGACACCAAGATATTTATGTCAATCCGCTCTGTAGCTGACTGTGTGAAATTACAACATGATCTTGATAATCTATTTGCTTACTATAACAATAACAGGATCACGGTCAACATTGCAAAGTGTCAATGCATAAGCTTCACGCGCAAAAGATCTGCTGTCACATATCATTATAATTTTAATGGCGTTGCGGTCGAGAGGGTCGAGGTGGTCCGTGACCTGGGAGTGCTCCTCGATAGTAAAATGCATCTCTCCTCACATATTGAAAGCGTTGCTAATAGGGCGTTTCGTAATCTCGGATTTGTCATGCGCACCTGTAAACCGTTCAATAATTTCATCACATTTAAAGTCGTTTACTTCGCTTACGTCCGCAGCTTGCTAGAATACGCCAGTCCCGTGTGGTCACCGATCTACTCAGTTCATAAAGAGCGCTTGGAACGCATTCAACGCAGATTTTTAAACTTCGTTAATTTTAAACTCAAAATGCCCTCTACCTCTTACTCTGATAACTGTGCACATTTTAATCTTTTATCACTCGAGAATAGACGAGTATTGATGGACATGTGTCTACTATTTGATATACTGAGAGGACGCCTTGATTGTCCTGACCTTCTGGCTCGTATCGCCCTGGCTACGCCAAAACGCCGTACAAGGCAAACGCCTCTATTTCATGTTCCTTACCATTCCACTAATTACGGTCAGAACGCTGTGCTCTCGCGACTTGTGCGAACCTATAACAACAGTTTTGATGCTGTAGACATATTCACTGGTTCAAAACATTCATTTAAAAATAAAATCTTTGTAGAACTTACCGGTAACCCGTGACGACTTACTAAATAACCACTTTATATATATACCATATAATCATTTATTATGTTATCTAAAACAATGATCCTCTCCCCTCTATCCTATCTTCTTCAAACACGTCCTATATCATTACTTACCATTCACACACGCAATTATTATGTTACACACACCCTAGTGGTATTATGGATAATATTTCTTTTCTGTAATCCCGATCCCAAGAGTTATATCGCAGGGCTAGGTCTACACACAATCACCCGTATTACCCATCCGGGAAAACAAATAAAATTGATTGAAAATACATATCTACATAATATCTAACTGTAATGTCCGGGGCGTTAATAGCTCGCCTTATACTTCACTTGCATTATCTTCCGATGCCGATGTAATGAGACTGGTACCTAAGCCTCGTAATAATTTCTTATCTTTCGCTACCTACATAATTTGGTTTGATTGTACTATTTGTAGTTTTGCATAAGTACTATTTATGTTAACACTTGTTTTAACATCGAGTTGTATGTACACAGGACAAAAACGTTTCTGTTCTTTATATTTACCTATTGTCACTACTGTTAAGAAAAATCTGTAATTGGCCTGTGTTATATTTCTTTAGATTACATATTTTATAGAATGCTTGTAATAGGCTGTAGATTTTTCTAATAAATATATAAATAAATAAATACATTGGCTAGACTCTACATTGGCTAGACTCTACATTGGACAGACTCTACATTGGCTAGACTCTACATTGGCCAGACTCTACATTGGCTAGACCATACACCTTCATACACCTCTCCATACACCTCTCCATACACCTCTCCATACAACTCCATACACCTCTCCATACACCTCTCCATACACCTCCATACACCTCTCTATACACCTCTCCATACACCTGTCAGACAGATTTGAATTCCTAGGCAGATTTTAAATTTTTGGGCATATTTCAATTCCTAATAGGAAGATTTCAATTTATGGGCAGATATCTTCAATTTTTTGGCAGATTTCAATTTTTGGGCATATTTCAATTCATAGGAATTTTGGGCAGATTTCTTAAATTTTTGGCAGATTTCAATTTTTGGGCAGATTTCAATTTTTGGGCAGATTTAAATTTTTGGGCAGATTTAAATTTTTGGACAGATTTAAATCGGAAACCGGGAAGTGGGTCAAATTTAACCTCCAAGATTCTATTACAGACACCGGGGCCTCGATTCCGCTGTTTTATACGGTTTTACCGTTCGGACGGAACGTTTATGGCTTTGGTTTAGTTTTGGTTTAGATTTGGTTTAGTTGATATAAAAATGCTATCGCGCTATTTTTTTTTGAACGGTTGAATCGTTGATATCACCAAAGCAAAACCAAAACGATCGATTGTGCGTGCACCTCCATACACCTCGATACACCACTCCATACCTCCATACACCTCTCCATACATCTCCATACACCTCTCCATACACCTCCATACACCTCTCCATACACCTCCATACACCTCTCCATACACATCCATACACCTCTCCATACACCTCTCCATACACCTCTCCATACACCTCTCCATACACCTCTCCATACACCTCCATACACCTCTCCATACAACTCCATACACCTCTCCATACAACTCCATACACCTCTCCATACACCTCTCCATACACCTCTCCATACAACTCCATACACCTCTCCATACAACTCCATACACCTCTCCATACAACTCCATACACCTCTCCATATACCTCTATACACCTCTCCATACACCTCCATACACCTCTCCATACACCTCCATACACCTCTCCATACACCTTCATACACCTCTCCATACACCTCTCCATACACCTCTCCATACACCTCCATACACCTCTCCATACACCTCTCCATACACCTCTCCATACAACTCCATACACCTCCATACACCTCTCCATACACCTTCATACACCTCTCCATACACCTCCATACACCTCTCTATACACCTCTCCATACACCTCTCCATACACCTCCATACACCTCTCCATACACCTCTCCATACACCTCTCCATACACCTCTCCATACACCTCTCCATACACCTCTCCATACACCTCTCCATACAACTCCATACACCTCTCCATACACCTCGGCATACACCTCCATACACCTCCATACACCTCTCCAAACACCTCCATACACCTCTCCATACACCTCCATACACCTCTCCATACACCTCTCCATACACCTCTCCATACACCTCCATACACCTCTCCATACACCTCTCCATACACCTCTCCATACACCTCTCCATACACCTCTCCATACAACTCCATACACCTCTCCATACACCTCTCCATACACCTCTCCATACACCTCTCCATACACCTCTCCATACACCTCCATACACCTCCATACACCTCTCCATACACCTCTCCATACACCTCCATACACCTCTCCATACACCTCCATACAACTCCATACACCTCTCCATACAACTCCATACACCACTCAGAGTCTAGCCAATGTAGAGTCTAGTCAATGTAGAGTCTGTCCATTGTTGAGTCTGCACAATGTAGAGTCTGTCCAATGTAGAGTCTGTCCAATGTAGAGTCTGTCCAATGTAGAGTCTGTCCAATGTACAGTCTGTCCAATGTAGAGTCTGTCCAATGTAGAGTATAGCCAATGTAGAGTCTAGCCAATGTAGAGTCTAGCCAATGTAGAGTCTAGCCAATGTAGAGTCTAGCCAATGTAGAGTCTAGCCAATGTAGAGTCTAGCCAATGTAGAGTCTAGCCAATGTAGAGTCTAGTCAATGTAGAGTCTGTCCATTGTTGAGTCTGTCCAATGTAGAGTCTGTCCAATGTAGAGTCTGTCCAATGTTGAGTCTGTCCTATGTAGAGTCTGTCCAATGTAGAGTCTGTCCAATGTAGAGTATAGCCACTGTAGAGTCTGTCCAATGTAGAGTCTGTCCAATGTAGAGTCTGTCAAATGTAGAGTCTGTCAAATTTAGAGTCTGTCCAATGTAGAGTCTGTCCAATGTAGAGTCTGTCCAATGTAGAGTCTAGCCAACGTAGAGTCTAGCCAATGTAGAGTCTAGCCAATGTGGAGTCTAGCCAATGTGGAGTGTAGCCAATGTGGAGTCTAGCCAATGTGGTTTGTAGATTTCAATTTTTTGGCAGATTTCTATTTTTTGGCAGATTTCAATTTTTGGGCAGATTTAAATTTTTGGGCAGATTTAAATTTTTTGGCAGATTTCAATTTTGGGCAGATTTCAATTTTTTGGCGGATTTCAATTTTTGGGCAAATTTCAATTCCTAGGCAAATTTTAAATTTTTGGGCAGTTTTCAATTCCAACAAATTGAAATCTGCTAACAAATTGAAATCTGCCAACAAATTGAAATCTGCCAAAAAATTTAAATCTGCCTAAGAATTGAAATCTGCCAACAAATTGAAATCTGCCAACAAATAGAAATCTGCCAAAAAATTGAAATCTGCCAACAAATTGAAATCTGCTAACAAATTGAAATCTGCCAACAAATTGAAATCTGCCAAAAAATTTAAATCTGCCTAAGAAGCCAACAAATTGAAATCTGCCAAAAAATTGAAATCTGCCAACAAATTGAAATCTGCCAACAAATAGAAATCTGCCAAAAAATTGAAATCTGCCAACAAATTGAAATCTGCTAACAAATTGAAATCTGCCAACAAATTGAAATCTGCCAAAAAATTTAAATCTGCCAAAAAATTTAAATCTGCCTAAGAAGCCAACAAATTGAAATCTGCCAAAAAATTGAAATCTGCCAACAAATTGAAATCTGCCAACAAATAGAAATCTGCCAAAAAATTGAAATCTGCCAACAAATTGAAATCTGCCAACAAATTAAAATCTGCCAAAAAATTGAAATCTTCAACAAATTGAAATCTGCCAAAAAATTGAAATCTGCCAACAAATTGAAATCTGCCAACAAATAGAAATCTGCCAAAAAATTGAAATCTGCCAACAAATTGAAATCTGCTAACAAATTGAAATCTGCCAACAAATTGAAATCTGCCAAAAAATTTAAATCTGCCTAAGAATTGAAATCAGCCAACAAATTGAAATCTGCCAAAAAAATGAAATTGGCCAACAAATTGAAATCTGCCAAAGAATTGAAATCTTCCAACAAATTGAAATCTGCCATAAAATTTAAATCTGCCAACAAATTGAAATCTGCCAACAAATTGAAATCTGCCAAAAAATTGAAATCTGCCGACAAATTGAAATCTGCCACCAAAATGAAATCTGCCAACAAATTGAAATCTGCCAACAAATTGAAATCTGCCAACAAATTGAAATCTGCCAACAAATTGAAATCTGCCAACAAATTGAAATCTGCCAACAAATTGAAATCTGCCAACAAATTGAAATCTGCCAACAAATTGAAATCTGCCAAAAAATTTAAATCTGCCAACAAATTGAAATCTGCCAACAAATTAAAATCTGCCAAAAAATTGAAATCTTCAACAAATTGAAATCTGCCAAAAAATTGAAATCTGCCAACAAATTGAAATCTGCCAACAAATTGAAATCTGCCAAAAAATTTAAATCTGCCAACAAATTGAAATCTGCTAACAAATTGAAATCTGCCAACAAATTGAAATCTGCCAAAAAATTTAAATCTGCCTAAGAATTGAAATCAGCCAACAAATTGAAATCTGCCAAAAAATTGAAATTGGCCAACAAATTGAAATCTGCCAAAGAATTGAAATCTTCCAACAAATTGAAATCTGCCATAAAATTGAAATCTGCCAACAAATTGAAATCTGCCAACAAATTGAAATCTGCCAAAAAATTGAAATCTGCCGACAAATTGAAATCTGCCAACAAAATGAAATCTGCCAACAAATTGAAATCTGCCAACAAATTGAAATCTGCCAACAAATTGAAATCTGCCAACAAATTGAAATCTGCCAACAAATTGAAATCTGCCAAAAAATTGAAATCTGCCAACAAATTGAAATCTGCCAACAAATTGAAATCTGCCAACAAATTGAAATCTGCCAACAAATTGAAATCTGCCAACAAATTGAAATCTGCCAACAAATTGAAATTAATTTTCAAATTGAAATCTGCCAACAAATTGAAATCTGCTAACAAATTGAAATCTGCCAAAAAGTTGAAATCTGCCAACAAATTGAAATCTGCCAAAAAATTGAAATCTGCCAACAAATTGAAATCTCTGTCCAATGTAGATTCTGTCCAATGTAGAGTCTGTCCAATGTAGAGTCTGTCCAATGTAGAGTCTGTCCAATGTACAGTCTGTCCAATGTAGAGTCTGTCCAATGTAGAGTCTGTCCAATGTAGAGTCTAGCCAATGTAGAGTCTAGCCAATGTTGAGTCTGTCCAATGAAGAGTCTGTCCAATGAAGAGTCTGTCCAATGAAGAGTCTGTCCAATGTAGAGTCTGTCCAATGTAGAGTCTGGCCAATGTAGAGTCCAATGTCCAATGTTGAGTCTGGCCAATGTAGAGTCTGGCCAATGTAGAGTCTGGCCAATGTAGAGTCTAGCCAATGAAGAGTCTGTCCAATGTAGAGTCTGCCCAATGTAGAGTCTGTCCAATGTAGAGTCTGTAAAATGTAGAGTCTAGCCAATGTAGAGTCTAGCCAATGTAGAGTCTAGCCAATGTAGAGTCTGGCCAATGTAGAGTCTGGCCAATGTAGAGTCTGGCCAATGTAGAGTCTAGCCAATGTAGAGTCTAGGCAGTGTAGAGTCTGGCCAATGTAGAGTCTGTCCAATGTAGAGTCTGTCCAATGTAGAGTCTGTCCAATGTAGAGTCAGTCCAATGTAGAGTCTGTCCAATGTAGAGTCTGTCCAATGTAGAGTCTAGCCAATGTAGAGTCTGTCCAATGTAGAGTCTGTCCAATGTAGAGTCTAGCCAATGTAGAGTCTAGCCAATGTAGAGTCTAGCCAATGTAGAGTTTGTCCAATGTAGAGTCTGTCCAATGTAGAGTCTGTCCAATGTAGAGTCTGTCCAATATAGAGTCTAGCCAATGTAGAGTCTAGCCAATGTAGAGTCTGTCCAATGTAGAGTCTGTCCAATGTAGAGTCTGTCCAATGTAGAGTCTAGCCAATGTAGAGTCTAGCCAATGTAGAGTCTAGCCAATGTAGAGTCTGTCCAATGTAGAGTCTGTCCAATGTAGAGTCTGTCCAATGTAGAGTCTGTCCAATGTAGAGTCTAACCAATATAGAGTCTGTCCAATGTAGAGTCTGTCCAATGTAGAGTCTGTCCAATGTAGAGTCTGTCCAATGTAGAGTCTAGCCAATGTAGAGTCTAGCCAATGTTGAGTCTGTCCAATGAAGAGTCTGTCCAATGAAGAGTCTGTCCAATGAAGAGTCTGTCCAATGAAGAGTCTGTCCAATGTAGAGTCTGGCCAATGTAGAGTCTGGCCAATGTGGAGTCTAGCCAATGTGGAGTCTAGCCAATGTGGAGTCTAGCCAATGTTGAGTCTGTCCAATGAAGAGTCTGTCCAATGAAGAGTCTGTCCAATGAAGAGTCTGTCCAATGAAGAGTCTGTCCAATGAAGAGTCTGTCCAATGAAGAGTCTTTCCAATGTAGAGTCTGTCCAATGTAGAGTCTGTCCAATGTAGAGTCTAGCCAATGTAGTCTGTCCAATGAAGAGTCTGTCCAATGAAGAGTCTGTCCAATGTAGAGTCTGTCCAATGTAGAGTCTGTCCAATGTAGAGTCTGTCCAATGTAGAGTCTGTCCAATGTAGAGTCTGTCCAATGTAGAGTCTAGCCAACGTAGAGTCTAGCCAACGTAGAGTCTAGCCAATGTAGAGTCTTGCCAATGTAGAGTCTAGCCAATGTGGAGTGTAGCCAATGTGGAGTCTAGCCAATGTGGTGTGTAGATTTCAATTTGTTGGCAGATTTCAATTTTTTGGCAGATTTAAATTTTTGGGCAGATTTCAATTCCTAGGCAGATTTAAAATTTTTGGCATACACCTCTCCATACACCTCCATACACCTCTCCATACACATCCATACACCTCTCCATACACCTCTCCATACACCTCTCCATACACCTCTCCATAGACCTCTCCATACACCTCTCCATACACCTCTCATACAACTCCATACACCTCTCCATACAACTCCATACACCTCTCCATACACCTCTCCATCCAACTCCATACACCTCTCCATACAACTCCATACACCTCTCCATACAACTCCATACACCTCTCCATACAACTCCATACACCTCTCCATACAACTCCATACACCTCTCCATACAACTCCATACACCTCTCCATATACCTCTATACACCTCTCCATACACCTCCATACACCTCTCCATACACCTCCATACACCTCTCCATACACCTTCATACACCTCTCCATACACCTCTCCATACACCTCTCCATACAACTCCATACACCTCTCCATACACCTCTCCATACACCTCCATACACCTCTCTATACACCTCTCCATACACCTGTCAGACAGATTTGAATTCCTAGGCAGATTTTAAATTTTTGGGCATATTTCAATTCCTAATAGGAAGATTTCAATTTATGGGCAGATATCTTCAATTTTTTGGCAGATTTCAATTTTTGGGCATATTTCAATTCATAGGAATTTTGGGCAGATTTCTTAAATTTTTGGCAGATTTCAATTTTTGGGCAGATTTCAATTTTTGGGCAGATTTAAATTTTTGGGCAGATTTAAATTTTTGGACAGATTTAAATCGGAAACCGGGAAGTGGGTCAAATTTAACCTCCAAGATTCTATTACAGACACCGGGGCCTCGATTCCGCTGTTTTATACGGTTTTACCGTTCGGACGGAACGTTTATGGCTTTGGTTTAGTTTTGGTTTAGATTTGGTTTAGTTGATATAAAAATGCTATCGCGCTATTTTTTTTTGAACGGTTGAATCGTTGATATCACCAAAGCAAAACCAAAACGATCGATTGTGCGTACACCTCCATACACCTCGATACACCACTCCATACCTCCATACACCTCTCCATACATCTCCATACACCTCTCCATACACCTCCATACACCTCTCCATACACCTCCATACACCTCTCCATACACATCCATACACCTCTCCATACACCTCTCCATACACCTCTCCATACACCTCTCCATACACCTCTCCATACACCTCTCCATACACCTCCATACACCTCTCCATACAACTCCATACACCTCTCCATACAACTCCATACACCTCTCCATACACCTCTCCATACACCTCTCCATACAACTCCATACACCTCTCCATACAACTCCATACACCTCTCCATACAACTCCATACACCTCTCCATATACCTCTATACACCTCTCCATACACCTCCATACACCTCTCCATACACCTCCATACACCTCTCCATACACCTTCATACACCTCTCCATACACCTCTCCATACACCTCTCCATACACCTCCATACACCTCTCCATACACCTCTCCATACACCTCTCCATACAACTCCATACACCTCCATACACCTCTCCATACACCTTCATACACCTCTCCATACACCTCCATACACCTCTCTATACACCTCTCCATACACCTCTCCATACACCTCCATACACCTCTCCATACACCTCTCCATACACCTCTCCATACACCTCTCCATACACCTCTCCATACAACTCCATACACCTCTCCATACACCTCGGCATACACCTCCATACACCTCCATACACCTCTCCAAACACCTCCATACACCTCTCCATACACCTCCATACACCTCTCCATACACCTCTCCATACACCTCTCCATACACCTCCATACACCTCTCCATACACCTCTCCATACACCTCTCCATACACCTCTCCATACACCTCTCCATACACCTCTCCATACAACTCCATACACCTCTCCATACACCTCTCCATACACCTCTCCATACACCTCTCCATACACCTCTCCATACACCTCCATACACCTCCATACACCTCTCCATACACCTCTCCATACACCTCCATACACCTCTCCATACACCTCCATACAACTCCATACACCTCTCCATACAACTCCATACACCACTCAGAGTCTAGCCAATGTAGAGTCTAGTCAATGTAGAGTCTGTCCATTGTTGAGTCTATACAATGTAGAGTCTGTCCAATGTAGAGTCTGTCCAATGTAGAGTCTGTCCAATGTAGAGTCTGTCCAATGTACAGTCTGTCCAATGTACAGTCTGTCCAATGTAGAGTCTGTCCAATGTAGAGTATAGCCAATGTAGAGTCTAGCCAATGTAGAGTCTAGCCAATGTAGAGTCTAGCCAATGTAGAGTCTAGCCAATGTAGAGTCTAGCCAATGTAGAGTCTAGCCAATGTAGAGTCTAGCCAATGTAGAGTCTAGTCAATGTAGAGTCTGTCCATTGTTGAGTCTGTCCAATGTAGAGTCTGTCCAATGTAGAGTCTGTCCAATGTTGAGTCTGTCCTATGTAGAGTCTGTCCAATGTAGAGTCTGTCCAATGTAGAGTCTAGCCAATGTAGTCTGTCCAATGAAGAGTCTGTCCAATGTAGAGTCTGTCCAATGTAGAGTATAGCCACTGTAGAGTCTGTCCAATGTAGAGTCTGTC
Organism: Agonopterix subpropinquella; assembly: GCA_922987775.1. Lineage (NCBI taxonomy): Eukaryota > Metazoa > Arthropoda > Insecta > Lepidoptera > Depressariidae > Agonopterix > Agonopterix subpropinquella. Next base: position 13,426,305 of record OV277701.1, on the reverse strand, counting down.
CAATGAAGAGTCTGTCAAATGTAGAGTCTGTCAAATTTAGAGTCTGTCCAATGTAGAGTCTGTCCAATGTAGAGTCTGTCCAATGTAGAGTCTAGCCAACGTAGAGTCTAGCCAATGTAGAGTCTAGCCAATGTGGAGTCTAGCCAATGTGGAGTGTAGCCAATGTGGAGTCTAGCCAATGTGGTTTGTAGATTTCAATTTTTTGGCAGATTTCTATTTTTTGGCAGATTTCAATTTTTGGGCAGATTTAAATTTTTGGGCAGATTTAAATTTTTTGGCAGATTTCAATTTTGGGCAGATTTCAATTTTTTGGCGGATTTCAATTTTTGGGCAAATTTCAATTCCTAGGCAAATTTTAAATTTTTGGGCAGTTTTCAATTCCAACAAATTGAAATCTGCTAACAAATTGAAATCTGCCAACAAATTGAAATCTGCCAAAAAATTTAAATCTGCCTAAGAATTGAAATCTGCCAACAAATTGAAATCTGCCAACAAATAGAAATCTGCCAAAAAATTGAAATCTGCCAACAAATTGAAATCTGCTAACAAATTGAAATCTGCCAACAAATTGAAATCTGCCAAAAAATTTAAATCTGCCTAAGAAGCCAACAAATTGAAATCTGCCAAAAAATTGAAATCTGCCAACAAATTGAAATCTGCCAACAAATAGAAATCTGCCAAAAAATTGAAATCTGCCAACAAATTGAAATCTGCCAACAAATTGAAATCTGCCAACAAATTGAAATCTGCCAAAAAATTTAAATCTGCCTAAGAATTGAAATCAGCCAACAAATTGAAATCTGCCAACAAATTGAAATCTGCCAACAAATTGAAATCTGCCAACAAATTGAAATCTGCCAACAAATTGAAATCTGCCAACAAATTGAAATCTGCCAAGAAATTTAAATCTGCCAACAAATTGAAATCTGCCAACAAATTAAAATCTGCCAAAAAATTGAAATCTTCAACAAATTGAAATCTGCCAAAAAATTGAAATCTGCCAACAAATTGAAATCTGCCAACAAATAGAAATCTGCCAAAAAATTGAAATCTGCCAACAAATTGAAATCTGCTAACAAATTGAAATCTGCCAACAAATTGAAATCTGCCAAAAAATTTAAATCTGCCTAAGAATTGAAATCAGCCAACAAATTGAAATCTGCCAAAAAATTGAAATCTGCCGACAAATTGAAATCTGCCAACAAAATGAAATCTGCCTACAAATTGAAATCTGCCAACAAATTGAAATCTGCCAACAAATTGAAATCTGCCAACAAATTGAAATCTGCCAACAAATTGAAATCTGCCAAAAAATTGAAATCTGCCAACAAATTGAAATCTGCCAACAAATTGAAATTGAGTCTAGCCAATGTAGAGTCTAGCCAATGTAGAGTCTAGCCAATGTAGAGTCTAGCCAATGTAGAGTCTAGCCAATGTGGAGTCTAGCCAATTTGGAGTCTAGCCAATGTTGAGTCTGGCCAATGTAGAGTCTAGCCAATGTAGAGTCTAGCCAATGTAGAGTCTAGCCAATGTAGAGTCTGTCCAATGAAGAGTCTGTCCAATAAAATAAACAAAAAATTTAAATCTGCCAACAAATAGAAGTCTGCCAACAAATTGAAATCTGCCAACAAATTGAAATCTACCAAAAAATTGAAATCTTCCAACAAATTGAAATCTGAGACTGAGACTCTACATTGGCCAGACTCTACATTGGCTAGACTCTACATTGGCCAGACTCTACATTGGCCAGACTCTACATTGGCTAGACTCTACATTGGCTAGACTCTACATTGGCCAGACTCTACATTGGCCAGACTCTACATTGGCTAGACTCTACATTGGCTAGACTCTACATTGGACAGACTCTACATTGGCTAGACTCTACATTGGACAGACTCTACATTGGCTAGACTCTACATTGGCCAGACTCTACATTGGCTAGACTCTACATTGGCCAGACTCTACATTGGCTAGACTCTACATTGGCTAGAATGTAGAGTCTGTCCAATGTAGAGTCTGTCCAATGTAGAGTCTGTCCAATGTAGAGTCTGTAAAATGTAGAGTCTAGCCAATGTAGAGTCTAGCCAATGTAGAGTCTAGCCAATGTAGAGTCTGGCCAATGTAGAGTCTGGCCAATGTAGAGTCTGGCCAATGTAGAGTCTAGCCAATGTAGAGTCTAGGCAGTGTAGAGTCTGGCCAATGTAGAGTCTGTCCAATGTAGAGTCTGTCCAATGTAGAGTCTAGCCAACGTAGAGTCTAGCCAATGTAGAGTCTAGCCAATGTAGAGTCTAGCCAATGTGGTGTGTAGATTTCAATTTGTTGGCAGATTTCAATTTTTTGGCAGATTTCAATTTTTTGGCAGATTTCTATTTTTTGGCAGATTTCAATTTTTGGGCAGATTTAAATTTTTGGGCAGATTTAAATTTTTTGGCAGATTTCAATTTTGGGCAGATTTCAATTTTTTGGCGGATTTCAATTTTTGGGCAAATTTAAATTTTTGGGTAGATTTCAATTCCTAGGCAGATTTAAATTTTTTGGCATACACCTCTCCATACACCTCCATACACCTCTCCATACACATCCATACACCTCTCCATACACCTCTCCATACACCTCTCCATACACCTCTCCATAGACCTCTCCATACACCTCTCCATACACCTCTCCATACAACTCCATACACCTCTCCATACAACTCCATACACCTCTCCATACACCTCTCCATACAACTCCATACACCTCTCCATACAACTCCATACACCTCTCCATACAACTCCATACACCTCTCCATACAACTCCATACACCTCTCCATATACCTCTATACACCTCTCCATACACCTCCATACACCTCTCCATACACCTTCATACACCTCTCCATACACCTCTCCATACACCTCTCCATACAACCCCATACACCTCTCCATACACCTCTCCATACACCTCCATACACCTCTCTATACACCTCTCCATACACCTCTCCATACACCTCCATACACCTCTCTATACACCTCTCCATACACCTCTCCATACACCTCCATACACCTCTCCATACACCTCTCCATACACCTCTCCATACACCTCTCCATACACCTCTCCATACACCTCTCCATACACCTCTCCATACACCTCTCCATACAACTCCATACACCTCTCCATACACCTCGGCATACACCTCCATACACCTCCATACACCTCTCCATACACCTCCATACACCTCTCCATACACCTCCATACACCTCTCTATACACCTCTCCATACACCTCTCCATACACCTCCATACACCTCTCCATACACCTCTCCATACACCTCTCCATACACCTCTCCATACACCTCTCCATACACCTCCATACACCTCTCCATACACCTCTCCATACACCTCTCCATACACCTCTCCATACACCTCTCCATACAACTCCATACACCTCTCCATACACCTCTCCATACACCTCTCCATACACCTCCATACACCTCCATACACCTCTCCATACACCTCTCCATACACCTCCATACACCCCTCCATACACCTCCATACAACTCCATACACCTCTCCATACAACTCCATACACCACTCCATACCTCCATACACCTCTCCATACACCTCCATACACCTCTCCATACACCTCCATACACCTCTCCATACACATCCATACACCTCTCCATACACCTCTCCATACACCTCTCCATACACCTCTCCATACACCTCTCCATACACCTCTCCATACACCTCTCCATACACCTCTCCATACAACTCCATACACCTCTCCATACAACTCCATACACCTCTCCATACACCTCTCCATACAACTCCATACACCTCTCCATACAACTCCATACACCTCTACATACAACTCCATACACCTCTCCATACACCTCTCCATACACCTCTCCATACACCTCTCCATACACCTCTCCATACACCTCTCCATACACCTCTTCATACACCTCTCCATACACCTCTCCATACACCTCTCCATACAACTCCATACAACTCCATACACCTCCATACACCTCTCCATACAACTCCATACACCTCTCCATATACCTCCATACACCTCTCCATACACCTCCATATACCTCTCCATACACCTCCATACACCTCTCCATTCACCTCTCCATACACCTCTCCATACACCTCTCCATACACCTCTCCATACACCTTCATACACCTCTCCATACACCTCTCCATACACCTCTCCATACAGAGTACCTGAGAGACTGTATTGAAAGAATTGAAATTGAAATCTGCCAACAAATTGAAATCTGCCAACAAATTGAAATCTGCCAACAAATTGAAATTAATTTTCAAATTGAAATCTGCCAACAAATTGACATCTGCCAACAAATTAAAATCTGCCAAAAAATTGAAATCTTCAACAAATTGAAGTCTGCCAAAAAATTGAAATCTGCCAACAAATTGAAATCTGCCAACAAATAGAAATCTGCCAAAAAATTGAAATCTGCCAACAAATTGAAATCTGCTAACAAATTGAAATCTGCCAACAAATTGAAATCTGCCAAAAAATTTAAATCTGCCTAAGAATTGAAATCAGCCAACAAATTGAAATCTGCCAAAAAATTGAAATTGGCCAACAAATTGAAATCTGCCAAAGAATTGAAATCTTCCAACAAATTGAAATCTGCCATAAAATTGAAATCTGCCAACAAATTGAAATCTGCCAACAAATTGAAATCTGCCAAAAAATTGAAATCTGCCGACAAATTGAAATCTGCCACCAAAATGAAATCTGCCAACAAATTGAAATCTGCCAACAAATTGAAATCTGCCAACAAATTGAAATCTGCCAACAAATTGAAATCTGCCAACAAATTGAAATCTGCCAACAAATTGAAATCTGCCAACAAATTGAAATCTGCCAACAAATTGAAATCTGCCAAAAAATTTAAATCTGCCAACAAATTGAAATCTGCCAACAAATTAAAATCTGCCAAAAAATTGAAATCTTCAACAAATTGAAATCTGCCAAAAAAATTGAAATCTGCCAACAAATTGAAATCTGCCAACAAATAGAAATCTGCCAAAAAATTGAAATCTGCCAACAAATTGAAATCTGCTAACAAATTGAAATCTGCCAACAAATTGAAATCTGCCAAAAAATTTTAATCTGCCTAAGAATTGAAATCAGCCAACAAATTGAAATCTGCCAAAAAATTGAAATTGGCCAACAAATTGAAATCTGCCAAAGAATTGAAATCTTCCAACAAATTGAAATCTGCCATAAAATTGAAATCTGCCAACAAATTGAAATCTGCCACCAAATTGAAATCTGCCAAAAAATTGAAATCTGCCGACAAATTGAAATCTGCCAACAAAATGAAATCTGCCAACAAATTGAAATCTGCCAACAAATTGAAATCTGCCAACAAATTGAAATCTGCCAACAAATTGAAATCTGCCAACAAATTGAAATCTGCCAAAAAATTGAAATCTGCCAACAAATTGAAATCTGCCAACAAATTGAAATCTGCCAACAAATTGAAATCTGCCAACAAATTGAAATCTGCCAACAAATTGAAATCTGCCAACAAATTGAAATTAATTTTCAAATTGAAATCTGCCAACAAATTGAAATCTGCTAACAAATTGAAATCTGCCAAAAAGTTGAAATCTGCCAACAAATTGAAATCTGCCAAAAAATTGAAATCTGCCAACAAATTGAAATCTCTGTCCAATGTAGATTCTGTCCAATGTAGAGTCTGTCCAATGTAGAGTCTGTCCAATGTAGAGTCTGTCCAATGTACAGTCTGTCCAATGTAGAGTCTGTCCAATGTAGAGTCTGTCCAATGTAGAGTCTGTCCAATGTAGAGTCTGTCCAATGTAGAGTCTGTCCAATGTAGAGTCTGTCCAATGTAGAGTCTGTCCAATGTAGAGTCTAACCAATATAGAGTCTGTCCAATGTAGAGTCTGTCCAATGTAGAGTCTGTCCAATGTAGAGTCTGTCCAATGTAGAGTCTAGCCAATGTAGAGTCTAGCCAATGTTGAGTCTGTCCAATGAAGAGTCTGTCCAATGTAGAGTCTGTCCAATGTAGAGTCTGGCCAATGTAGAGTCTGGCCAATGTGGAGTCTAGCCAATGTGGAGTCTAGCCAATGTGGAGTCTAGCCAATGTTGAGTCTGTCCAATGAAGAGTCTGTCCAATGAAGAGTCTGTCCAATGAAGAGTCTGTCCAATGTAGAGTCTGTCCAATGTAGAGTCTGTCCAATGTAGAGTATAGCCACTGTAGAGTCTGTCCAATGTAGAGTCTGTCCAATGTAGAGTCTGTCCAATGTAGAGTCTGTCAAATGTAGAGTCTGTCCAATGTAGAGTCTGTCCAATGTAGAGTCTGTCCAATGTAGAGTCTGTCCAATGTAGAGTCTAGCCAACGTAGAGTCTAGCCAATGTAGAGTCTAGCCAATGTAGAGTCTAGCCAATGTGGAGTCTAGCCAATGTGGAGTGTAGCCAATGTGGAGTCTAGCCAATGTGGTGTGTAGATTTCAATTTGTTGGCAGATTTAAATTTTTTGGCAGATTTCAATTTTTTGGCAGATTTCTATTTTTTGGCAGATTTCAATTTTTGGGCAGATTTAAATTTTTGGGCAGATTTAAATTTTTTGGCAGATTTCAATTTTGGGCAGATTTCAATTTTTTGGCGGATTTCAATTTTTGGGCAAATTTCAATTCCTAGGCAAATTTTAAATTTTTGGGCAGTTTTCAATTCCAACAAATTGAAATCTGCTAACAAATTGAAATCTGCCAACAAATTGAAATCTTCCAACAAATTGAAATCTGCCAAAAAATTTAAATCTGCCAACAAATTAAAATCTGCCAAAAAATTGAAATCGGCCAACAAATTGAAATCTGCCAAAGAATTGAAATCTTCCAACAAATTGAAAACTGCCAAAAAATTGAAATCTGCCAACAAATTGAAATCTGCCAACAAATTGAAATCTGCCAAAAAATTTAAATCTGCCAACAAATTGAAATCTGCCAACAAATTAAAATCTGCCAAAAAATTGAAATCTTCAACAAATTGAAATCTGCCAAAAAATTGAAATCTGCCAACAAATTGAAATCTGCCAACAAATAGAAATCTGCCAAAAAATTGAAATCTGCCAACAAATTGAAATCTGCTAACAAATTGAAATCTGCCAACAAATTGAAATCTGCCAAAAAATTTAAATCTGCCTAAGAATTGAAATCAGCCAACAAATTGAAATCTGCCAAAAAATTGAAATTGGCCAACAAATTGAAATCTGCCAAAGAATTGAAATCTTCCAACAAATTGAAATCTGCCATAAAATTGAAATCTGCCAACAAATTGAAATCTGCCAACAAATTGAAATCTGCCAAAAAATTGAAATCTGCCGACAAATTGAAATCTGCCAACAAAATGAAATCTGCCAACAAATTGAAATCTGCCAACAAATTGAAATCTGCCAACAAATTGAAATCTGCCAACAAATTGAAATCTGCCAACAAATTGAAATCTGCCAACAAATTGAAATCTGCCAACAAATTGAAATTAATTTTCAAATTGAAATCTGCCAACAAATTGAAATCTGCTAACAAATTGAAATCTGCCAAAAAGTTGAAATCTGCCAACAAATTGAAATCTGCCAAAAAATTGAAATCTGCCAACAAATTGAAATCTGCCAACAAATTGAAATCTCTGTCCAATGTAGATTCTGTCCAATGTAGAGTCTGTCCAATGTAGAGTCTGTCCAATGTAGAGTCTGTCCAATGTACAGTCTGTCCAATGTAGAGTCTGTCCAATATAGAGTCTGTCCAATATAGAGTCTGTCCAATGTAGAGTCTGTCCAATGTAGAGTCTGTCCAATGTAGAGTCTGTCCAATGTAGAGTCAGTCCAATGTAGAGTCTGTCCAATGTAGAGTCTGTCCAATGTAGAGTCTAGCCAATGTAGAGTCTGTCCAATGTAGAGTCTGTCCAATGTAGAGTCTAGCCAATGTAGAGTCTAGCCAATGTAGAGTCTAGCCAATGTAGAGTTTGTCCAATGTAGAGTCTGTCCAATGTAGAGTCTGTCCAATGTAGAGTCTGTCCAATATAGAGTCTAGCCAATGTAGAGTCTAGCCAATGTAGAGTCTGTCCAATGTAGAGTCTGTCCAATGTAGAGTCTGTCCAATGTAGAGTCTAGCCAATGTAGAGTCTAGCCAATGTAGAGTCTAGCCAATGTAGAGTCTAGCCAATGTAGAGTCTGTCCAATGTAGAGTCTGTCCAATGTAGAGTCTGTCCAATGTAGAGTCTGTCCAATGTAGAGTCTAACCAATATAGAGTCTGTCCAATGTAGAGTCTGTCCAATGTAGAGTCTGTCCAATGTAGAGTCTGTCCAATGTAGAGTCTAGCCAATGTAGAGTCTAGCCAATGTTGAGTCTGTCCAATGAAGAGTCTGTCCAATGAAGAGTCTGTCCAATGAAGAGTCTGTCCAATGAAGAGTCTGTCCAATGTAGAGTCTGGCCAATGTAGAGTCTGGCCAATGTGGAGTCTAGCCAATGTGGAGTCTAGCCAATGTGGAGTCTAGCCAATGTTGAGTCTGTCCAATGAAGAGTCTGTCCAATGAAGAGTCTGTCCAATGAAGAGTCTGTCCAATGAAGAGTCTGTCCAATGAAGAGTCTGTCCAATGAAGAGTCTGTCCAATGTAGAGTCTGTCCAATGTAGAGTCTGTCCAATGTAGAGTCTAGCCAATGTAGTCTGTCCAATGAAGAGTCTGTCCAATGAAGAGTCTGTCCAATGTAGAGTCTGTCCAATGTAGAGTCTGTCCAATGTAGAGTCTGTCCAATGTAGAGTCTGTCCAATGTAGAGTCTGTCCAATGTAGAGTCTAGCCAACGTAGAGTCTAGCCAACGTAGAGTCTAGCCAATGTAGAGTCTAGCCAATGTAGAGTCTAGCCAATGTGGAGTGTAGCCAATGTGGAGTCTAGCCAATGTGGTGTGTAGATTTCAATTTGTTGGCAGATTTCAATTTTTTGGCAGATTTAAATTTTTGGGCAGATTTCAATTCCTAGGCAGATTTAAAATTTTTGGCATACACCTCTCCATACACCTCCATACACCTCTCCATACACATCCATACACCTCTCCATACACCTCTCCATACACCTCTCCATACACCTCTCCATAGACCTCTCCATACACCTCTCCATACACCTCTCATACAACTCCATACACCTCTCCATACAACTCCATACACCTCGCCATACACCTCTCCATACAACTCCATACACCTCTCCATACAACTCCATACACCTCTCCATACAACTCCATACACCTCTCCATACAACTCCATACACCTCTCCATACAACTCCATACACCTCTGCATATACCTCTATACACCTCTCCATACACCTCCATACACCTCTCCATACACCACCATACACCTCTCCATACACCTTCATACACCTCTCCATACACCTCTCCATACACCTCTCCATACAACTCCATACACCTCTCCATACACCTCTCCATACACCTCCATACACCTCTCTATACACCTCTCCATACACCTGTCAGACAGATTTGAATTCCTAGGCAGATTTTAAATTTTTGGGCATATTTCAATTCCTAATAGGAAGATTTCAATTTATGGGCAGATATCTTCAATTTTTTGGCAGATTTCAATTTTTGGGCATATTTCAATTCATAGGAATTTTGGGCAGATTTCTTAAATTTTTGGCAGATTTCAATTTTTGGGCATATTTCAATTTTTGGGCAGATTTAAATTTTTGGGCAGATTTAAATTTTTGGACAGATTTAAATCGGAAACCGGGAAGTGGGTCAAATTTAACCTCCAAGATTCTATTACAGACACCGGGGCCTCGATTCCGCTGTTTTATACGGTTTTACCGTTCGGACGGAACGTTTATGGCTTTGGTTTAGTTTTGGTTTAGATTTGGTTTAGTTGATATAAAAATGCTATCGCGCTATTTTTTTTTGAACGGTTGAATCGTTGATATCACCAAAGCAAAACCAAAACGATCGATTGTGCGTGCACCTCCATACACCTCGATACACCACTCCATACCTCCATACACCTCTCCATACATCTCCATACACCTCTCCATACACCTCCATACACCTCTCCATACACATCCATACACCTCTCCATACACCTCTCCATACACCTCTCCATACACCTCTCCATACACCTCTCCATACACCTCTCCATACACCTCTCCATACACCTCTCCATACACCTCTCCATACACCTCTCCATACAACTCCATACACCTCTCCATACAACTCCATACACCTCTCCATACACCTCTCCATACACCTCTCCATACACCTCTCCATACAACTCCATACACCTCTCCATACAACTCCATACACCTCTCCATACAACTCCATACACCTCTCCATATACCTCTATACACCTCTCCATACACCTCCATACACCTCTCCATACACCTCCATACACCTCTCCATACACCTTCATACACCTCTCCATACACCTCTCCATACACCTCTCCATACACCTCTCCATACAACTCCATACACCTCTCCATACACCTCGGCATACACCTCCATACACCTCCATACACCTCTCCATACACCTCCATACACCTCTCCATACACCTCCATACACCTCTCTATACACCTCTCCATACACCTCTCCATACACCTCCATACACCTCTCCATACACCTCTCCATACACCTCTCCATATACCTCTCCATACACCTCTCCATACACCTCTCCATACAACTCCATACACCTCTCCATACACCTCGGCATACACCTCCATACACCTCCATACACCTCTCCATACACCTCCATACACCTCTCCATACACCTCCATACACCTCTCTATACACCTCTCCATACACCTCCATACACCTCTCCATACACCTCTCCATACACCTCTCCATACACCTCTCCATACAACTCCATACACCTCTCCATACACCTCTCCATACACCTCTCCATACACCTCCATACACCTCCATACACCTCTCCATACACCTCTCCATACACCTCTCCATACACCTCCATACACCTCTCCATACACCTCCATACACCTCTCCATACACCTCTCCATATACCTCCATACACCTCTCCATACACCTCTCCCGACACCAACTAAATCAAAAACGTTCGTTGGACAGCGGTCGAACGTTACGCCAACGTATCTTCCGAAAAAGAGCTAAATCGTTACCGTTAATATAATTTGCGCGATACGAATTGTGCATAACGTAACGTTTTTGGTTGTGGTTTTGTTTTGGTAGTATCGTTGAAACTTAGGGCGATTGAGGCCCTGGACGATGTAATAACATTTATTAATAAGTCCAACCAGGAAAACAAGTTAAACAGTGTTCATCTTGGATTTGAAGAACAGAAATCGCCAATTGATAACATTTAATTTTAAGAAAGGTACCAAATTTAGAAAACCGATATTCTCGAGATTATATTGATTCAAAGCTTATATCAAAATTATCAGATTTTTATATTACATTATTTCTCGAGTTATTTGAAAAATACTGAAAAATAAAATACAGGTTGAATGAGATAATATTCCTTTGCCTTGGCATTGTATTGAAAGTTTTTATTTTTAATTTTATTGCGGCCAAGGTATAATATAGCTATAAATCCTACGTTTTTCAGAAAATTCAAAAGTTAATTTAAAATAGAAATATCGGTCAAAAATTAAATCGGAAAAATGTGTATCACTTATTTTTTAACCTACTTTTATATTTTTCATTAAAAACAGGTGGTTAAAAAATGAAATGTTGTCAATTATTGTAATTGAGCATCTATCTCCATTCAACAAATCCCTTGATGCAGCTGCATTTGTCTGCATGAATCTGGCAGCTGCGAAGGATGATATAGTAAAAAGGATTGAGAGGGGTATGCTTAGATGGTTCGGTCACGTAGAGAGAATGAATGAAAGAAGACTTACGAATGAAATTTATCAAGCACAGGTGAGCGGAAGTGTTGGGAGAGGCCGTAGGCCGTCCGAGGAAAACATACCACGATCAAATCAATGATCTTTTCCGAGAAGGACAAGTGCGTAGCACCCTCAATCGACTGAAGTGCATGAAAAGATGTATGAATATCAATGAGGCTAGAAAGTGTGTCAGAGTCGTAGCGTGTTGCGATCCGTGGTCTCTGCTTACCCCCTTGGGACAATAGCGTGAGCTTATATATGTATGTATGTACACCCTGTATATTTTTATAAATTATAGTAGGTAGGTATTATCCCTTGGTTACATTACAATTACATTACACCAACCACTTTAAAAGTTTCTTGAGGAAAACTGTTTTTTAAACTTTTGTTAGTGTAGGTATCTCAAGTTTACGACTAACTACTTATGTTAAGAGATAAGCTTTGCATTTGAAATAATCTTAACAAGGATTTATTATGACGTTATTTAATTTCACACGTTTTTTCGTGCCCTGAATAGTGGCCTTACAAATGTGCAAAAAACAATTAACCTAAAAAGATTTTATTGTTATTTGCAGAATCATAAAATTTAATTTAAAAAAATTACTAAAACATAGCCTAACTGGCGCAGTCGGGTAAAAAGTAATGTTATCGACATCGACTAATGTGGATGATTATGATTAAGCAACCAGTTTCACGAGGGATCGATTATTTATTGATATAATGAAGTGTCAAAAAAATGATCACGTGGCTTTACCTGGTACCTTCATCGCCATCTAATTGGGCAGTAAAATTTTGCGAATTCTTATAGACTAAGATCCCATCATATTTCTACACCGTTAATATACCTACTTATTTAGGCAATTAACCTACATAGAAAACGTATAGTTTAAAGATGTTTAAAAATTTAATTGCCACTATTTGCCACACTTAGGTCTGTTGCAAAACCATAGAGAAATTACACGCGTTGCACTGAAAAAAATGCGAGCCTACTAAGACTCTTAATTAGCACCAAAATAACTGAAATGACGTTATTATTGTTTACTTAAATCAAAAGATGGTTAGTTGTAACAACAAGCCGAATTCGTTTAACAAAGTTCTCTTAGTCGGAGAAGTCATGATGTTGACAGGCTCATATGGATTCATGATGTTGGTTGAAGTAAACGTTACACGAAAAAAAAAGGCTTGCCTGCATAAAACTAGTCACAACTCAGGGTTGTCACGTCGTAGCGGTTGTACGAATGGAGAAGATCTAAGTAGTAAACTTATTTACCAGATTTTGATGATTCTTTCTCATTGAAATCTCTGGGAATATAGATAACATGTTGTTTCCCGCGAGTTCGTCTTCCTGCCTATGTCCTTCCGCAGGGTTCGAGCTAGGTATTAAATGTCATCTAAACGTAGACTTATTCGCATTTAAATATTAGTGGGTATGGAAGGTACACTACGGGTACCCTATATTTTTAGAATCCCTATTGGTAACTAACCTATGACCTTTCGACTAGAATTTATGTATCATTGCCTAAACACATGGGGGATGAAAACCGGTGACGGGATCTCGAAATAAAAGGTAAATGGAATCATGGTATCTCTACGTAACATAGATACCTACGTATGTTATATACATTAAGAATTTTGCTTTTTGCAATCAGCAAGCAACTGGTTTTGCGCTATTTTTTGTGCCGTCTTTCCAAAAACGTAAAGTAAACACGTAATAGATTATTATGTTAGGTATAAATTTTATGATTCATCAATTAGGCTTCGGTAATCCTAACTAATATTATAAACGCGAAAGTTTGTAAGTATGGGTGTGTGTTCCCCTTTCACGCAAAAACTGCTGAAAGGATTTTGATGAATTTTGGCATACAGATAGACCATGGCCTAGATTAACACATAGGGTACTTTTTATCCGGGTAACGTAGACGAAGTCGGGGGCAACAGCTAGTTTTTGTATAATTACATACAGGTGTATCAAAACACCCTAGTAATACTTAAGGGGGTGCTTCAGACCATCAATCTGAACAACTTTCACTATGGAGTCAACTCATACACTCATTCATTTGAGTCGAGACGGTACTGCAGTTTTGTATTAAAGAGCGGATTTTTTTTTCGCGATTTCGGTGTTGGCTCCTTTGTGAAAGTTGTTCAGTTTGATGGTCTGAAGCACCCCCTTAAGTATTACTAGGGTGTTTTGTTACACCCTGTATAGATTAGTCTTCTCATCACATCTCACATCACATCAACATGGAATGAAATGTCTAGGTTATTCCGCTGCTCAAAAATCTCCAACGCGTTCATGAGCGCTAAGCTAACCTTTCCACTGTCCCTAACGAGCATGATAGCGTCCAACTGAAGGACAACAGTCTCCAGTCAAGGTACACTGACTGACGTAGGCAGTTCATTCACAAAACGCTTCGATGCAATAATCGACCTCCTGGCTTAACGTCGTGCTCTTTCTGTAATCATTAGAACAGCCTCCGAGCTACCTGACTGTTGTGTTTTAACGCTCCTACTTGCAAGACCGGCGTTTCCAAAACATATCTCGAAACATACACAATAATCTGGACTTTACGTTTATTGATTGGTTATCCAAAATAGCGTTACCGTGAATATGAAATAAAAGTGGCCGTGGATGTGTTGTTGTGTTTAGTTCGATTGTAAAAGCCGGTCGAAGTGTGCGAAATGAAAATGTGGTGAGTGTTCAGTTGGTCTGCAGACGACGTTATTACACAATGTAAAGTCTAGCAATTTCAACCGATTCAACCAGATGGTAATTAAAATAATAAAACAATAAAAATGGCAAGAATATGTTACTTACTTAATATTGTTGGCATTTTAATAGCCCGTATTAAAATAAATTATAGGCTTTTAGAAAGAAATAGTCTAAAATTTGGCAATTGCTGGCTGTAGTTATTTTTGATTACAAACTGTATTTTAACAGAGAGGTTTAATAAAAAAATGCAGGTCTCGCAGGATTAACAAGGAATATTTCAATAGAGACATAAGCGACCGGCAATTATTAAAAAAATATATTAATAGACACTTCTCAAATTATGAAACAGATCAATATAACAGATGTTATACTGGGTCCTTCTTAATATGTTGACACTTTTTTAAAGGGATGATTAGATTGTCAACCTGAACAACTTTCTCTATGGGACCAATATCGAAATAGCGAAAAAAATATCAGCTGTCCCATACATTTGGCTCGAGTAGGTTTGCAGTTTTGTATGGAACAGCTGATTTTTACTTCGCTATTTCGATGTTGGTGCCATAGAGAAAGTTGCTCAGTTTGATGGTCTGAAGAATCCTTTAAAAAAGTGTCAGCAAAGGATTGCATGGAAGAAGCATACGCTCACGTCTCTATAGCTGGTAAAGGAGATTCCGTGCTTTGGATGGCACGTTAAGCCGTTGGCCCCGGCTGCTATCTCTGGTGGTAGTACTTAGTCGTTACATAAAAACCACGTCAGAGGCCGTAAGGCGGTCTGAAAAAACTATGACACCGGGACTCTGCCCGCACGATAAGAAGAAGTAAAGGAGAGATTCACATTTTCATAAAAATAATTCTTAAATAAGTATGTAACTTTTTTTTTGTAACTTATGTTCTTCTAAAAATCGATTTGTTCCTGTCCATGACAGAAGAGTCTATTTAAGCAGATTCACGCAATGTGACCACTTAATTTTATAATTAGGTATTATTAATTACGTATCTAATTAGAGATGAGATAGAGGTAGGTAAATTACTGACTTGACTTGTGGGTCAAAGTCATAACTTCGACGGCAAATGATTTTTTACAAAATATTCTTTGTTTTTAACAAAAAGAGATCCTCTTAGTTTTCCAATTTATATTACTGCATCGACATCATCTCGTATCGATAGTTTTTAATTCGACAGTCGGACGATTTTTGGTTCTTTTGCTCGATGTCTTTCACACAATATTCGTTACTACTAATTAGGTACCTACTACTTTATAAAAAATACGTAAGCCGACGCTCTCCCTTGAAAAAATACCAGAAAATGTATAGAAGTTTTGACTGAAGTCAAATGTGTAATAAATTATGGGGTTTTATAAAAACGACTCTGATTGTATCTTTTATTTTTATTTTACGAGTTATTTAGTCATGTATTATTAATAAATTATAAAAAAGCAGCAACCAGCAATGTTGTTTGATAGGAGGTGATGCAAGCACAATGTTTTTTTTTATATAAAAATAATAAAAACAAATAAAGCATTACAAAATAAACTGATACCTGCAATTAGTTTCTAGTGTTCCATAGTGAATAATAAAAATATAAGTACAGTTATACATTTTTTGGTATTATGTGCCGGATGTTTTTTAAGCTTCATCATCCGAATACCAGTATAATCCCGGGATCCCGAGATTGAGCATCAACAATCACGTAATCCCGGGATCAGAAGATGCTCGGGATTGTCTTGTACAGTACCTATGCTCAAATACTTTTCAAATATGCACAAAATACCTATGCACTAGGTATAAAAATAAAAAAAATTTTTAGTGCATATTTGTTTATTTTTACGAATCATACTAATCAGTTATGTAATAATAAATCTTGAGATTGTACTTTTGTCACGTATTTTCATGGTATTTTCATAGATTTTCTAGATCAAAATTTTAAATTCTTTTTTTCTGAAAACTGCTTCAACTTGACGAATTCTGAAAATATCTCTTGAGGTAGGGGTTGACCTGACCTGTGCCGTTGATATATAGTAATTATAAATATATAGCATTAATTTTCAGACCCGAGTTTTTATCTTCTTTTTATACAGAACAGTAGGTAATTAATTTAGCATGGACCTTATTGTAATTTTTCATAATTTAGGGAGGGCGCAACAGTCTGTTCGAATTTATTTAGATGTACTTGACGGACGTAGGTTTTTGCTATAGGGTCGGGTATGTTAGGTACTTACCTATGTTGCTAAAATGTGTTGTAATAAGAGCTATTATTCTGTTTAGTGGAAGCATCTTCAAAGGCTAGCCTACCGAAATAAGCACGATAGCAAAGCATAATTATGGAATACTGCGATTAATATAGCGTTAGATGCATTTGCATCACGCAAAAATGCATATATTATATGCATATAATCCGATGTCTAGACATGATATAATATTAAGAATGTTATATAAGTTAAATCTGAGTCTGACTCAATGTAGAGGAATACTTACTACTTAGTTCCCATTTTTTTTAAGCTAATATTTTATCAGAAAGTATCTACCAACCGAATGAAGTTCATTTGGATTGTTACAGGGTACAAATTGTTAACATTAATATTCAGTTTTTGGGCATTTTATTGAACCTAAGTAAACCTAAGTAATTGGACCAATAATTGAATTCTCGACAAATATTGTATTTAATCCATAGATTTATATATTACTAGCGTAAGGATAGGCCCGTCAGAATATTTTACAAAAACCTTCTCCATAGAAACAAAAAAGCGTAAGGATAGGCCCGTCAGAATATTTTACAAAAACCTTCTTCATAGAAACAAAAATTTGCGCCATCTGTCATAACTCGTATACGAACTATATCGTGTCATATATTTGTAGTGCTCTAAATTTTCATTTTTCCTTGCATTTTAGAGCCAACGAACTGGGGACAATAGTCAAGCTCATAGGCCATGTCCTTACGCTAGTAATATATATGTCTTTGATTTTATCATTAAAATAAATAGTGGTTTTGTTGTTGTAAGTACCTATAATATTTTTTCAGAATTGACAACATTAAATTTTTTCAACCACCTGTTTTTAATGAAAAATGTAAAAATAGGTTAAAAATATAAGAGATACGTATTTTTACGATTTAATTTTTGATCGATATTTTTATTTTTAAATTACTTTTGAATTTTCTGAAAAACGTAGGATTTATGGCTAATACCTACCTTGGCCGCAATAAAATTAAAAATAAGCCAAGCAGGCAAAGGAATATAATCTCATTCAACCTCTATTTTATTTTTCAGTATTTTTCAAATAACTCGAGAAATAATAGATAGAAAAATCTGATAATTTTGATATAAGCTTTGAATAATATAATCTCCAAATGGTTTTCTAATTATGGTACCTTTCTTAAGGCAACGTGAAGGCAGGGCTAAGCTCCGATAAAGGGGGTGAGGTGCGGGGTCTGAGGGGAGATCGCGAGCAATTCGTTCGAATTTTGAATTTAAATATTAGAGTGTTCAATAATTCTTCAAGATGCCACAGTATACCAACATGTCATATAATTGATACCAGTTGAACAACACCAATAACAAAGTTAAAGTTATTTATAGGTATTATTGTAGGCTATTGGCATAAGTAATTCTTTGATGAAGATCTGATGAATGGCTTTGGAAACAGGTAAATGGAACTCCTCAACAGTTGAAAACAAATCATTGGCAATTGAATAAGTTGTTTGAAATCATCAATTATATGCTATAAGTGAGCCTTGCTAAAACTACACGCTTCAAAAGATGGTTAATAGTTGGGGTTAGGTGACACATCGCCAGCAAAAAAAAAAAAAACAAAAAAAAAATATATATTAAATAATAAAGTCCCAACGAACTCCTAGGAAGATTCGCTACGAGCTCCTTGCCACCTTGCTAGCGACCGGAATCGAACTCGCGCCAACCGCACCAAACCGCCGCTCTGCTCTGGAAGCGAGTACCGAGACCACTCGACCAACTGTTGCTGCGCTGGACTCGGCAAAAAAAGACATGCCTTGCCACAACTACGCTTTACAGACGCTTAGGATGAGTCATACTGACTCTAAAGTGGACACTTTTCTTCAATCTGACATCGGATTCGTGTTCAGGGTCCACGCGGACCCTCAGATATTGATTTTGGAAGCAATCGGTTGAGAAACACAAATTGAAAATACCAGTGAGCAGTTTTTGTAACAGTTATTCAGCTCCATCATTAAATAGGTACTTGTTACAAAACTGTAAAGAAAAGCACTCATCGAGATGATTTTAACGAGCTGAAATTCGATGAGTATACTATTAGCCATCCAAGAGTTCCACTAGCCACCTTCCAGCTCCATCACCAGATCAGCTGGATAATACCATATTATTGTATTGTCATCAGAATCACATGCACCTGCAGAGTCTTTAATGGATGTAACGCACCCCCGAACGAATAAAGGTGTAAGTGCCATAACACCCTTTTCACTTTTATTCCATGTTTGGAATCTACAGCCTTCAATAATACACGTCCTAAATTTTTACTACGCAGCTATGGTGCATATTCATAAAATTATACGGGAAGACATTTTTTTTTTTTATTAACTATGGGTTTGCTCTTGACCTCAATCCAGTCCTCAGGACGAAGATGGGGTCGTAGATGTAGCGAGCTTACCCAGAAGATGCCTATTCACTCGTACTTTAAAGGAATTCGGGTTGTAAGTACTCGGAAATACTGACGCAGGTAAGGCATTCCACTCCTTGGCTGTGCGCATTATAAAAGATTCAGAAAGGCGCTTGGTGCGGATATGTGGGATGTCAACCAAGAAGGGGTGATATCCCGCGGTGCGTCTGGAAGTCTGATAGTAGAAAGGGGAAGGTGGGATGAGCTCATGCAGCTCAAGGGCACACTCACCGAAGTACAATCTGTAGAAGACCGACAAGCAGGCCACTCTGCGGCGGTGGGCTAGGCTATGAAGCTTGGCCTCCACCAGCTTACTATCGCCAATGAGCCTCCTGGCTCTGCGTTCAACCGAGTCGAGTGCGGCAAATTGATACTTGGCTGAGCCATCCCACAGGTGGCAGCAGTACTCCATACATGATCGGACCTGAGCTTTATACAATACTAAGAGCTGTCCAGGAGTGAAGTACCGCTTCACCTTGTTTAAGATGCTCAGCTTTTTGGCCGCAGTTTGAGCCTTAGACTCGATGTCAGCGCCGAAGTTGAGTTTCGTGGTCAAGCTTATACCCAGAAGCCCAAGACTGTCGGAAACAGGGACAGATGTACCCCGGAAAGTAGGAGTCAGATTAAACGGACTCCTTTTTGCGGTGAACAGACAAGCCTGTGTTTTGGTGGCGTTGAAGTTGACTAAATTATTGTCACCCCACTGGGAGACAAGACTTAAAGTCAAGTTTGTCCGCTCAACCATGGCCTCCCTCTGCGAGCGTATTTTATCCCCGCTGGCCCCTGCGCCAGATACATATCTCTCCATGACAGTACTGTTATCTGCATACCCAACAATACCTGACACAAGGAGGTCATTGATGTGCAGCAGGAAAAGTGTCGCGGAGAGAACAGACC
The DNA here is from genome assembly GCA_922987775.1 of Agonopterix subpropinquella. NCBI lineage: Eukaryota > Metazoa > Arthropoda > Insecta > Lepidoptera > Depressariidae > Agonopterix > Agonopterix subpropinquella. Next base: position 13,406,158 of record OV277701.1, on the reverse strand, counting down.
CTTGAGGAACTCCAGCATCAATTGCCATAAGGTCAGAAGAGCAGCTGTCAATGACAACTCTAATCGACCGTTCTCTCAAGAAATCAGATATCCAGCTGCAAAGATCAGCGGGGATGCCATAAGCGGGAAGCTTGTTCAGCAAACTAGCGTGCCATATCCTGTCAAAGGCCTTCGAGATGTCAAGTGATACAGCCAGTGCTTCACCGTGCTTCTCGATGGCCTCGCCCCAGCAGTGCGTGACATACACAAGAAGATCCCCAGTCGATCGCCCCCGGCGGAAGCCATATTGGCGATCACTGAGTAGATCATTGTCTTCTAGGTATGACAGCAACTTACTGTTAAGAACTCTTTCCATGACTTTACAGAGAATGGAAGTAATGGCGATAGGGCGGTAGTTACAGATATGAGTTTACTATGTAATTTATTTGGCCGCAAAACACGACAGATATGAATTTTCATACAACATTGCCGGCCGCTGCGCGCATGTATTTGGCCAGTACAGCAATTTCGATTTATCTCGAAGAAGGTTGTCAAAATAATGCTCACATTTCAAAGCATGTTTGAGAAAAATTTATATTTACGTGAGCGCCTTCTAGGGTCAAAAAACGCAGTCACCTTTTCAGTCTAATCACCGGCTATTGAAGCATCAAAACTAATGCAGGGCGCTTTGAAAGGCGGGAGTAGCACTCGCACGAGCGATCAGTGCCGGTTGCGTTCGCTAAAATTAATTTGCGCGGTCATCAGAATTTTTCAAATGTTACTCGTACGATCGATACGTCTCGGGTGTAAAGGGATAGTGCGCGGCTGCCGCGCGAGATAATGCTCGATGGTTTGCCACGCGAAGTCGGTAGTCACCAGTAAATCAACAATCTTGATTGTCTTGCCATTTGTGGCACCGCCCAAAATTGTTCGCTTTTTTAACCGACGAAAACAAAACAAAAAACGGTGGAGGTTTTCAAGTCGACGCGTATACAGGGTGTAACAAAACACCCTAGTAATACTTAACTGGGTGCTTCAGACCATCAAACTGAACAACTTTCACTATGGGGGTAACATCGAGAAAAAATTAAAAAAATCTGTTATCCCATACAAAAGTGCAGCACCGACTCGACTAAAATGTATGGGACAGCAGATTTTTTTTTTCTTGATGTTGGCTCCATAGTGAAAGTTGTTCAGTTTCATGGTCTGAAGCACCCCCTTAAGTATTACTAGGGTGTTTTGTTACACCCTGTATATATATATTTTTTTTTATGTATGTACGCATAACTTTTTACGGAGTAGTCTGATTTTGATATTTTTTTTTGTTTAGTAGGTCATACTTCAGAGGTGGTTCCATTTTAATTTGGTGAAGATCTGGTAAAGGGTTTCGGAGATAGACAATAGAACTCCTCAAAGATCTATAGCCTATCATCGACGATTGAAATAAATGATTCATGTTCAAGTTTTCTTTTAGGTCATACTTCAAAAGTGGTCCCATTTTAATTTGATGAAGATTTGGTAAAGGGCTTCGGAGATAGACAATAGACTCCTCAAAGATCTATAGCATATCATCGACGATTGAAATAAAAGATTCGTGTTCATGTTCCCTTTACATGTCCAACGGATATATGTTAACCCAATATAACACCAACGCTGAAAATTTTTAAATTTTTTTTTTTAACAAAGTATGAATACCTACCGACTTCAAAACTCAAAAAGTAAAAAAATAATAAATATTACAACCGATGAATTTTACGTTAGCATCTATTAAGAATATCATTTTGTTTTATTGTAGTCGGTGTCAAGCCTAGCCAAAAAATTATTGCAAGCTCAGTCTCGAATCGTACAGGCTTGACGGCGACTTCGATAAAACAAATAGATGCTAACGTCAAATTCATCGGCTGCAATATTTATTATTTTTAGGTACTTTTTGAAATTTCAAGTCGGTTTTAATTTTTTGTAAAAAAATTTTTATTCCGTACAAAATCTGTTGGTATATTTTAAATAAAATAGTCTAAATTGTAAATATTAAAGCAATTTTTATTACAGTATTTTTTTTTAATTGTAGTGTACTTTTTTGTACAGTGGGAAATAAAAGTATAAAATGAGAAAATACCTAAGCTAAACTCGCAAGACGATCCCTTTTCAGAAAATGTAAGTATCCGCTCTTGGATTCAAGGAACCGTACTGTTTTCCACGAAACCCTAAGATACACTTTGGGAACCGCTTACCTCTTAGGATGCCTCGCTATGCGCTACAAAAACAACTTTACCTACATCAGTTTAGCAATTCGTAGCACCAGGAGTCATTTTGGTGTTGTCCTACTGAAAGCTATATTCGTGAACTGTGGCACTATGATGGAACTGTCATTTTGCCTACATAATTTAAAATTCAAAAAAATATTTACAAATTAGTTATATCTACAATAATCACAGCTATTATTTACAATTTGAGCAATATTAGAAATATTTATATAGATATTAATACAGAAAAAAGCCGGAAATGTTGTAAAATAAGACGTGAAATTTGAAGAAAAGTTTGACATAGGTCTTACCTCTACAAGCGCTGTCGCGCTTCTAAAATGGCGTATCGCATCGGCAAAATGGCGAGACGCTCGAAATTTCGTAGATATTTTGGAATTGTGTTGAAGTATATAAAGTAAAGTAAACGAAATATACCTAGCTGCCAAGCTTATGTTATGGCCAAGATAATAGTATATTTTATTTGCGTAAATACAGTTTCTTCTAGATATAAAATGATATTAAAAGTAAGAAAGAGCGGTAACTTCGGAATGTTTTTCTATCGAGCCAAATTGTTCCAATCGTGTACTGAATAACCTTCCTGCCTAGGAAATATCCCCAACTATAATATATATTTCATTCAAATCAAAATTATTACATTTTGAATGGAAAAAACGTAATCGAAAAAGCGATTTTTTACGAGTTTATAAACTCATTACGCCTTAAAATGAAATGTTGTCAATTAAAGTTGTATGGTAGTATAGTAAATTATAGTAAGATATTATATTATACAAGGTATAACAAAACACCCTAGTAATATTAACAGAGAGTGGTTTAGATCATTAAACTGAGAATACTTAATAAAATTTGTTGTCCCATACATTTGAGTCTAGTCCGTCCGTACCTACCTGTAGTTTTGTATGAATAAGCAGATTTTTTTGTTTCGATGTTGGCTCCATTGTAAAAGTTGCTCAGTTTGATGGTCTAACTAAACCACCCCATTAAAATTGAATATTCCTAGGGTTTTTTGTAACACCTTGTATTGTATAGTAGGGTTGGCAACCCTAGTCCAGATTATTGAAATAAGTTACTTTCGGTACGAGACCAACACTTTAATAGCGAAAAAATATCTAGTTCTTTCCTTGTACCCGGACTTTCGATGATCGATATATCGCCACTGTTTCGGTCCGCACTTCATTGTTGTAATAGAGTTGACATATTGGAACGAAAACGTTCACGCAATTGCAAAGTTCGAATCTTCGAATGTGCGGGTAGAGTCTCTGAAAATGTAATCGAACATGTCAATATAGTAATTATCTACCTTATCAATAACTGAGATATTTCTGTTTAGTGATACATAAATTAAAAACACGCGTGTAACCAAGTGATATTTTTGTCCAGGCGAATATGGTGTGTGGCCATACTGTTGGGAGCCGCAGCCGCTCTCCGTCAGCAACCACCAAACATTGTCATCATAATGGTGGACGATATGGTAAGTTGTAAGAACATAGTGCAACAAGATTGGGAAAAAAACATTTGTAGGCAGGAAGTTGGCAACCACAGCGGTTGACCGGTTAGCAACCACGTTGTCTTCATAATGGTGGGCAATATGGTAAGTTTTAAGTGCAACAAGATCAAGAAACAAATATTTGAAGGCAGGTAGTTGGCAACCATAGCGGTTGACCGGTCAGCAACCAACAAACGCTGTCTTCATAAAGGTGGACGTTGTAAGAGTGCAACAAGGCCGCCAAAAATTATGTGTAGGCAGGTAGTTCGGCAGTGCCCCTGTTTTGTTGTTCGTAGTCTGTCTTGTGTGAAATAAAATATGTTTAATTAAATATTTTAGCAATTTTTATTTTAAACATGACGGCTGATGAACTTGATAACGATGATTGTTTACCAGGAAATATTTTAGTAGACAACAATTTATTACCGGTGCTTAGGAAACATTAAACGTAGGTACTCATTGCAAATAATTTTTTACTATACAACGTGATAATGAATAATCGCAAAATCTCATACACCCCAACTGATTTTTAACAAAATAATTAGATTAAAACAATAATTTCATTATTTTGATAGTTAAAATTTAAAGTTATTCACATTTTAAGTTTTGAGGCAAAAATGATTTGCTATCATTTTAGCAATAAATGAAAGCGCTAACGAGCTCATGGATACATTTTAATAATCTTGGTTTGGTAGTAAGTATGTTGAGTGTGCCCGTGCGGTGGGTTGACATCGGGTTCTTTTGAAAAAAAATTATCTATTTTGAAACCATGATAATTCGATTCTGCTCTCGATTCTAAACTACTTTCTAGTTTTGCGTTAATTCATTAACACGTGGTTTAGTACAGTCATGATCATAAAAATGTACCTACACAGACTACACACTTTTTAGCTGAGTATTTTATATTCCGAGAGATAAGTGTACTTTTTGCAACCATCAGCAGCAAGGCTGATTCAGTGTTTATGGGGTTTAGATTAGAGCTTTTCTGTGATGGGGACGGACCAGGTCTGCCTGCATAACTCCAGTCGGTTTAGGAGTTACTGATGATTAAAGGTCTGTAAAAAATTAACGGTCAGCTGCAAAGCTGATCGTATGTTATTGTTGTAGTATGCACTGTAGCTATGTGAATAGTACAAAAACTGACATGGTTCATCAGTCGGTTTAGGAGATCCAGCCTTTCAAAGGTCGGAACTTTGACTGGCTGTATCTCCTAAACCGACTGACAGAACTTGACAGTTTTTGTACTGTTAACATAGCTACAGTGCATACTACAACATACTACTACATATTATAAGATCAGCCGCAGCTGATCGTTATTTTTTTACAGACCCTTAATCATCAGTAGGTAACTCCTAAACCGACTGGAGTTATGCAGGCAGACCTGCTCCATCCCCATCACAGAGATGATCTACACTCCATAAACATTGAATCAGCCTTGCTGCTGATGGTTGCAAAAAGTACACTTATCTCTTATACTATTAGTATAATTGCCAATAACGAACGCGAAAACTTAAGAGGTATCCTCGACCGAACGATATCACTCTTTCAGAGCCGCCTCACCTCTGCCTCTACTAAACTACGTTATTTTTAGTAGGTATACCTATTTTTGACGAGCCTGTCCTTTATTATGTCACTGTGGTACCTTCTAATCCAAGGAAATCAAATTTGAATATCATAAGAATTCGCAACTTAAAATTATCTAATTAACTCATTAAATATTTGTCTTAAAAAAAATTTACTTCATCGCATTTTTAGATCTTAAGGGGCTAATGGTAGGACGAAACACCTTGGAGGCAGCTTTTATTTTTCATGTTTCGACTAGATTGATACAATGTACCGAAACCAAAGTCATATCTCAGTATTCTTGGATAGTTTATTCTAGTGAAATTATCAATTGAATACACGATTGGAATTACTTCACTCGATAGAAAATCGTCACAAAGATGACGTATTTTCTTGTATTTTTAAACATTTTTTTCGTGCTAGAATAACTTAAAATAGTTTCCAATTTTTGGTATTTATACTCACATATTCACCATTAGTTTATCTAGTGAAATCATTAAAAAAATCTATAAAAAGTACTTTTGTTAACTCTTTTTAATCGAAAATACGGCACGCGCACGCACTTTTCGGAGGGCTGGGCAATCGCGTTTCTCATAGAAAATATTCGTCTGGATTGCGATTTTTGAATCTCATTCACTGATTTCAGCAGTTGAAAATGTCAAAATTACCATGGAGATACGCATCTTTCTACTGCTGATTTGTCTTTCACTCCTCAAGTATGATTTTTGAAAGTCAAATCAGCAGTAGAAAGATGCATATCTCCACAGTAATTTTGACATTTTCAACTGCTGAAATCAGTGAATGAGATTCAAAAATCGCACTCCTGAATCTAGGCCCCTTAATAATTATTGTCTAGGTACATAATGGTGTGTGTCGCAAGTAAAAGTGACTTCATTTTATAAAGTAGATGCACATAATACAGACTTTTCCAAATATTTAGGATTTCCTTTGAACACAGAGCTTCATATGTATTCTATAGAAAAATAAGCATATTCATAGCAAATTAAAAAATATTCATAGCAAATCAAGCGAGATAATTAACTTAAATAGGAATACAAAACAAATAAGATAATAAAACTATGACTAGCAATAGGTACCCTAGGGGAGAGCGGGGTTGGTAGTTCCGATTTTCAAACAATCGATCAAATGGCTGGGAAAAATAAGTTGTATGTATATGAGTGTTACATGAGCTCATGCGGCATTTATCACTGAATATTAGTATGTAGATAATTTATCATTTATGCTTTGATACTTTATAGCACAGGCTCGATTTTTTAAGGCAAGTCGGAAAGGAACAACTAGCCCCAAAATGAGGCTGGTTGTTCCCTTGTTGAGGCTGGTTGTTCCGTATGTTTACTTGGTCTGTTTTCAATTACTTTGTGTGAAATAAGATACTGGTTTTATTGAATTTTAATAATTTATTCAAAGTTTCACTTACCCTAGTCATATCAGTCTTTGAACGTACACAAGGTGACACATCAGGTTACGCACCCTATATACCCATAACTACACTACGTACAAAACACAAAATAGTGCGGTAGAGAGCCTGCATAGACGCGGCTGCCGGCGCGGGCGCAGCGTGCTGTGAGACGAAACAACAACAACATACCGCACCCTCTCGCACGATTCGCAGCGTTCAACTTCTAATAGTTCAAAGTCCAAACAGGGTAACCTGACCTGTCGCCGTGTGTACAATAAAATGGTCTTAACTGTAGAAAAAATTCAAACGTATTAAGAAATGCGAAATCAAAACAAAATTACCTCTGAAATCAACACATCATCATCCTGTACAACCTGCACAACGCTACATTGGCAAACTAGCAGGAGAAAATGGTTTAATGATTTCAGAAAAAAATCTGGAAATGTCTTCATTTCGTTTGATGTTGGTATGGGTTTTTCTTGGTTAGAAATCGATGGTACTGAATTATTGTATACTTCCAAACAGTTCGCAATGTCTGGAAGATCTGAAACTAAGAAATTATGTAAAGTTAGGGTTGATGGTTTCGCGGCACAACCAGCCCCTTAGCAACGGAACTTTTTACCCCAAAAATTATTTTTTGAATATTTACATATAATTATGGTCAAGACAGGGAATCATTAAAATAATGACATTACAAAACAATTCTCGAACGTTTTCTCTATAATTCAAAGCCACTCATAAATAGAGTAACTATTGATGAAGTTGGACCAAAAAGTTTAAACTGGGAAAGAATTACTCACGTCGCGTCGCAGGGTCACTTGACATACATTGATACATCCACTTTCTGACTGGTGCAGGATGAACTAATATGGCTGTCATATCTGCGTAAGGACCTATCAATGTGCACCACACTTCACGCATGTGGCTATCTCTCTTCATCTCGGAGCAATATCCATCGGAACAACCAACCTCGGTAACTTCCAACCCCGCTCTCCCCTACTTATTGCTCGATGTTGTTAGGTACTATTTTTCTGCATTTGGATAAAACCTGATGATCAGGTATATTAAAGCTTAAGAATAGGTTCAGTTAAGATTAGGTTATTTTAAGATTAAGTTCACTTTCAGTCTAATGGTTTCAGGAATGGAAGCGTTCAGTGGTGACAATTGATAAGTCTCAGCCACTGCAAAAGAAACCTTATCCCTGAGTCGCCTCGTAACGACACCCATGGCAAGAGATGGGGTGGTGTAAATACGAAATATTTTATGTTGTTCTCCGACACTAATTATCCACTAATTGAACGAGTCGACGCAATAATGTTATCTCCTTCCGTTGATTTAATTTCATATTAAAATAGTAGGTATATTATAATCATAATAAGGTATAATTGATTGTTTGATTGAACCTGTGATTGAACTAAGTATAGGTATTCTATTACTGCATGCGCTCACGACTATTTTCCCCGAGGGGTCAGAGATATTCCGAAACCTCAGAATATCCACGTTTCAGTAGTACCGAAAATCTGTCCAGTGTGACGGGGAGTGAGCCCGTCGCCACTTGTAATGGACAGTGGGTACAACAATACATGCCCCGAAATTGAAGCTTGCAGGTTTCCTCACGATGTTTTTCCTTCACCGTAAAGCCAGTAGTGTTACAAATCGTACATAAATTCCGAAAAACTCATTGGTACGGGTCGGCCTGGACGGGGATCAAACCATCGCCTCCTGCACGGCAGGCAAGGTTACCTACTCGCCACTGGACAACCAAGGCTATTAATATATATGTAATAGGCTAATATCTATTACTATTGGCTATGTGCGAAGTGGGTGTTGGTAACTGTCGAGTCGATCGCAGCGCACGCTGTGGCAGAAATTTGTACTTTTCCGGGCGAAGCTGTGTCAGATTTGCTTGAATCTATGCAAATCCGCACACTCATTCAGTTCTCAAATATCTAAACCAGCAAATACTAATTACTTACTTAAAATTTGGCAGGGATGTTTTTATTGCCATCTAGGTGTTCACAAAACACCAAAGGTGTAAAAACGGGGGTGAAAGTTTGTATAAGAATTTCGCAACAAAGAATGGGAATTTCAGCCAATTAGGTACTATAATATTTTTAATATCGACTATATTGTTCATTCATTTAGTTTTTACTTTATTTTAATATAAAATAACATACTTTATCCTAACATTTTATGTGCAAATAATTCACGGGGCCGGGTTGCGCTAGATGGCGCTAGTGTCGTGCACATAGCCAGTACATAAAATAAAATAAATACTATAATTAATTGTCTTAAAAATTGCAAGTTGTATTCGGTACGATTAACTTTGGTATGACAACCTTAACCACGCAAACTTTAACCCTGAAAGAGTTTAATTTTAATAGTTGTTGCTAATAGTTACGCCTTTCCCTTTCACTCCAATTCCGGTTTTAGTTTACCCTTAGTTTAGTGGGGTGTGGGGTAATCTAGACCCATAATTAGGGTTGCCAGGTGATTATTCCGCAAGGCCGGACATAGTCATTGAAAAAGCCGGACCTCTGCAAGGCCGGACAGATGGAAAACCATAGTCGGACATGAGTGTGGTCTTTACCGAATATTCCGTTCGGTAAAGACCACAAGCCTAAAAGCTATTTTTATACCGACAATGAGTACTTTTATAGGTTCGAAACATTCCACTTTTATGAATAAGGAAACAAAGAGAAGTAGGTACCCTACCTATAATAGTGGTATAGTTTTCGCCTTCTTTGTATATTTAGACTTATAAAAGTAAAAGTGTTGTATAAACATTGCTTTTAGGTTTGTGGATTTTAGTAAGGAACTATGATTATTTTATCGAAAAATATTTTTAGTGAAATCTTTCAATTTACTGAACTGCGTAAAGGCTCTTAAATTGTTGTAGTCTCTAGATCTAGAGTCTAGCAAAAGTCTCATCAAATTCAAAATAATTACTAAGGTAGGTAAGAGAACACTATTCTATCACAAACAATTACAGTGCAGCAATTGTATAGGTACATAATTGCTGTAAGCATTACATTATAGACCACAGAATATACAGGGTGTAAGGAAAAGTATCATTAACCTTTAAACCACATACTCTACCATAAACTTAATATAATTACTAACGTATATTATGTACCTACACAGTATGTGAGTATGTGTGTGAGTGTGTATGTGTTGTATTCAGTTTCAGAATATCTCTGACTACCCCCTCGGGGAATATAGTCGTGAGAATATGCTACCTATGCTATGCTATGCTAAGTATATTATGTTTATGTTGGTACTCTACTAACCAAACTTAACAACTCTTACTATGGCAAACCCGTCAGAACGTCAAAAAAAATCTGCTGCTCGTTTGAATCCAAAGTATGAATCAAGTAGGTATTGCTGTTTAGTATGGAACAGCTGTTTTTTTTTCGTTCTGACAGGTTTGCTCCCTGATAAAAAGTTGTTCAGTTTGATGGGTAGATGAAAACGTGTTAATGAATTAACGCAAAACTAGATAGTTGTTTGTTTAGAATCGCGAGCAGAATCGAATTTTCATGGTTTCAACTTTGGTAATTTTTTTCAAAAAATTAAATAATTTGTTTGCGAAATTTAATATTTTCTGAACCCAATGTCCACCCACCGCACGGGCACACTCACCCTACTTACTACCAAAACAAGGTTATAAAAATGTATCCATGAGTACGTTAGTGCTTTCTTTCAGTGCTGAAATGATAACAAATCATTTTTTTTTTTTTTTTTTTGAGGATTCCCGAGATTCTGGCTTGCCGCATGCGGGGTCCATTGTATCATGTGTACTGAATTTCTATTTTGTTAATAAAGATATTTGTATTTGTATTTGTATTTGCCTCAAAACTAAAAATGCGAATAACTTTAAATTTTAAGTATCAAAATAATGAAATTATAGTTTCAATCTAATTATTTTGTTATATATCAGTTGGGGTGTATGAGGTTTTGCGCTAATTCATTAACACGTTGTATATTGGTTTTAAAGATTAATGATATTTTTCCTTCCACCCTGTATAAAAGTACAATTAGACACCGCCATGCAATCAATTGCGCAACAAATCTATTCAAAAGGGCTTCATTGCGCACACGCAGAACCACAAGAAATATTAAGATGACCACGCTTTAGTTATATTAACCTAGTTGTTAATTTTTTTATCGCTTTGTGTCAGTATCTAAACTATTATAAAACTGTAACAGAAGTGTCTGTACATTGAAGATATTTACAAAAAAAAAATTACGATATGATTTTTAGATGTTCCTGATTACAAATCACCAATTTTTGGATTTTTTGTCTGTCTGTTTGTTTGTTTTTTTGTTTGTTTGTTCGTTTGTTTGGGTGTTTGTTTGTTCGAGTATCATGCAAAAACTACTGAACCGATTTTGATGAAACTTTTTTTGTTTGATAGCTTATCATCTGACTTAAAATCTGGTATATAATTTATGCGGACGAAGTCGCGGGAAAAAGCTCGTACATTATACAGCTCTATCTATACCTACATTTATGAACCATAGAGCGATTCTGGCCCTGTACCCGGACTTTCGATGTTCGATATATCGCCACTGTTCCGGTCCGCACTTCATTGTAATAGAGTTGACATTAGAACGAAAACGTTCACGCAATTGCGAAGTTCGAATGTGCGGGTAGAGGCCCTGATTAATTTCCCTATGAAATAGGCGCATTTGACCATAGTATAGCATTTGACTCGGTCAAAACCATAAACTTAATACCTATTACTTACGTCAGAACATTACAAATTCGTGACAACGTTCTACGATTGTCTTTTGTATTTCAAACTCAAACTTACAGACCTACTCATTCAATAATGCATCAATTAAATTATCACAAACTTAAATGGATGTCACCTTTTTTATGTGTTCTATTTATGGTCCATTCTAAAACTTAGTCTTTTTTCAAAACAGACTTTCTATTAGGCAATATCTTTAATTAAGTAACTAAGTATAGTTAATTAATAAGATAATTACTATCGAATCAATAATAATCATACCTATTAGAACATACAACGTTTTTTATTCAGTAATAGAAATACTTGCTTACTAATAATGGTTATTATTGTATACAACGTGTTAATCAATTAGCGCAAAACCTCATACACCCCAACTGATTTATAATAAAATAATTATATTGAAACAATAATTTCATTATTTTGATAATTAATATTTAAAGTTATTCGCAATTTAAGTTTCGAGGTAAAAATGATTTGTTATCATTTCAGCAATGAATGAAAGCGCTAACATACTCATGGATACATTTTAATAATCTTGTTTTGGTAGTATAAGTAGTGTGCCTGTGCAGTGAATTGACATGGGTTCAGTAACAATCAAATTATTTAATATTTTGAAAAAATTACCTATGCTGAAACCATGATAATTCGATTCAGCTCTCGATTCTAAACAAACTACTTTCTAGTTTTGCGTTAATTCATTAGAACGTTGTATACAGGGTGTACCAAATCACCCTAGTAATACTTAAGGGGGTGTTTCAGACCATCAAACTGAACAACTTTCACTATGGAGCCAACATCGAGAAATAATAAAAAAAATCTGCTGTCCCATACAAAACTTCGTACCGACTCGACTAAAATGTATGGGATAGCAGATCTTTTTTATTTTTTCTCGACGTTGGCTCCATAGTGAAAGTTGTTCAGTTTGATGTTCTGAACCACCCCTTTAAGTATTACTAGGGTGTTTTGTTACACCTGTATAACATTAGTCGTGCGCCTTTTTACCATTCTCTACATCTTTAGGTTTTCGATGCGCTAATAATATTTATACTTAGGTATGTAAGTATAATAAGTATTTATTTCTGTTACATTGAATGTTAATGTTTTGATGTTGTGGTTTGCATGATTCGACAACAATCACCTTTTCTCATTATGTACCTTATCGAATGCTTTTCATATACCTAAGTAGAAAAAACAGTTCATTTAAGTATAAAATTAGTTTCAGTAAAGGTCGGGATATTTTGCAGTTCCGCGTCAATGGGGCCATATCTTGAGTTTATTGAGATAATATCTAATTTGTAACCTGTGATAGATACATGCAATATTATAAGAAAGTCGTAAATCCAATGGGCATGCATTTGAACGGTCATGTTTGATTTTGTGTTTTATTCATGTTTTATTAAGGCTTGGTATTAGTAGAGCAAGCCTCTCTTTCTAACAAACAAACTTTTGCAATTAGCCATCCCGCTTCAATTGAAAGTAAGCAAATAAACGTATTTTTCATCAATATCTTTTCTCTTGGGTGTTTGGGGAATAATCCATCGGGTAGAAGCCCTGGAGTGCGATTTTTGAAAATCATACGAGCGACTTGGCAGTAGAAAGATGCATAATCTCCATAGTAATTTTGACATTTTCTACTGTCAAGTCGCTCGTATGATTTTCAAAAATCGCACTTCTGCTATAATTATTTACCTTTCAAATGATGGTATATTCAGAAGAAATGGTGTAGGGTGATTCTTTCAAAACTGGTTATAAATCTGAAATCGAGCTTACTTTGATCCTCTTTTCTATCGAGAAAATTTAATAGAATCGTGTTTTCAACGGTTAGATGCCCTGCAGAAAGAACCTATCTACACTGTTATGTGAACTATATATATTAAATGTAATAATTTGATTATCAAAAATCCGTTCGAAAGCAGACAAAATAGGTATGACCCCCTCCGGCCATCCAAATGGGCCATAACTTACTGCAATATGTGGCTTATTTTGCAGGGCTGGAACGACGTGTCATTCCATGGCTCCAACCAGATACTCACGCCGAACATCGACAACCTGGCGTACCAAGGAGTCATACTACAGCAGTATTATAGTGAAGCTATCTGCACGCCTGCGAGGACCGCTTTACTTACTGGAAAATATCCCATGAGATTGGGTAAGTTGTTTACTGCTACCGGATAATATCCTTCTATGCTCTAAGGGTAAGTAGATAATTATACACGGTGACTGGAAGATGGGTGAAAATCTTTAAGGCGAAGATGGTACCGACAATTTAGAACCATTTAAGCCATGGTTGTCTTAGACGAAGTCTGAGTAATTTTTTTAAAGTACATACTTAACTTTTTAATTTTTTTGCGGAAATTCCCAAAATTTTAAGTAAACTGCTTATTTATGGGCAAATCCAATGATGAATGAATTCATTTTTATTTTATTTTATTGAAGTTATGGGTAAACAATCTAGCAAAACTTGTTTTAGGCATCTGTATCATAAGGAATTTTTTTTACTGACATTTAAATCTTATAAAAATTTAAACAAATTGATGTGACCATAAATAGCAGTTTACTTACAAAAAGTTAAAAAAATACTTTAAAAAAAATTACTCAGACTTAGTCTAAGGCAACTATGGCATAACTGGTTCTAAATTGTCAGTACCATCTTCGCCTTAAAGCTTTGCACCCATCTTCCAATCACCCTGTATATTTTGTAGCCTGTACAGTAGTAGGTAGTGTAGGTATATTTTAAATTTGCGAATTTATCGATTTGTGGTTTTGTTAGGTTGTCACCTTCACGTTGTCATTGGGTTTTCCGTTTACCTATACCTACATGTATATTATGGAGTAGATCTTGGGTTAACCCAAAGGTAAAGAACCTAAAGATAAAGACGTATTATAATAGGTAATATGCCTCAATCAACAATTATTATTGTGGTTTTATAATTTGGTTTCGTGGGAAATTTAATTGCTGGTTTTTTGTCCAATCAAAGCTTTAATAGCTAGAACGATTTAGCTTAAATTGATGTTACATTTACGAAATTAGCCCATGCATTTTACACTTACTGATTATTTTTATTGTATTACTTACCTATAATATAGGTACGAGATTTATCGCCCTACCCCCGAAAATAGTGTATTAGGTAATGAATTTCTTTTCATATTGTTTTCTTAATGGATGTCCCGGCCTCCTCCCCTCAAACATGAATGTCCTCCCCTCTCCACCCCTAATGAAAAGTCTGGATACCTGCTTGCTTTACAAATATAATAAACTTATAAGTATTTTTTGTTTTGCTGCTCGGCCTTTCTTGTTCAAAATTACGCTCCAATAATTTAATGAACATATTTTCGTAACCGTGTTTCACAGTCGTAAGTATCTTGGCCACATTATGACCGAGGATTTGAAAGACTACCTGGTTATTGAGAGAGAATATAAATTTTTGTTGGTCCGAGGTAATAGGCCAAATTAACACTCTTTAGAGCGTAGGTATTATTAGTGTGGGCCAATTTTACACTAAAATCTTACAATGCTCTAAGAGTCCAGTGCGATAAATTAACTCTCAGGGTCCTGTTGGGTCTGCTGCGATTCTGTCATAGCGTAGGCTGTGATTCTGTAGTGCATCGGGCATGTTTGTTAATACACATTATTGTAGACGACTTTTATGCAATCATATGGAAGAAGACCGCGTCCATTGTGCGCAGAATACGGGGGACCTAAACAGAATCCTGAAGATGATTGCGGATCTGATGGATGCAGGCCCTGTACCCGCACTTCGATGTTCGCTATATCGCCACTGTTTCGGTCCGCACTTCATTGGAATAGAGTTGACATTGGAACGAAAATGTTCACGCAATTGCGAAGTTCGAATGTGCGGGTAGAGGCCCAGATCCTCGGTCGATTCATCGATTTGCGTGTGAGAGAGGTGGATCGATGAATCGATTTACTTATATATCGTTATTATTCATCACTATTATGCTATCATAGTTGTTAGCGTGTGCTACTAACAAAATTATGTTAGGTCTGAAATTAAATATTTTTATTTATTTTGGACTTTCATGTAAGTATATTTTATTACCGAAAAGTAGGTAGGTAAGTACCTACTTATTCTTTATAATACCGAAAGCTTATTTCAATTTCAGGAATGCATGGACAGCCGCTTCTCAATTCGGAGGATCGAGGAATCCCTCTGACGGAGCGACTTCTGCCTTCGTATTTGAAACAGATGGGCTACTCCACTCACCTGGTGGGCAAGTGGCACGTCGGGATGTCCAAAGAGGAATATTTACCTACTTCAAGAGGATACGACTCTCATTACGGAATGAGAGGAGGATTCATCGATTACTACACTTATAATAAAGTAGAATCGGTTAGTATTTACCCGCTCGCTTTAAAGTTTCGTGCAAGCGCCTTTCGCTACGGTCGGTAACAATAAGCCATACCTACTTATATTATGCGTGTTCCTACGCCTGTTCCCGGATATATACAACCTCGGCACAGTATAAGAGAGAGTATGGTATTATATACCTAATATAAGGCAGCAGTGAATTGGTATGTGCAGTTTAGCCAAACGAAATGCCGCATGCGCTTTGCAACCAAAAGTTTATTGGCAGTTTAGCCAAACGAAATGCCGCATGCGCTTTGCAACCAAAAGTTTATTGAAATCTAATAATGCCGAGATAATTTTTTTGCCATTAATTTTTTTTATGGCTTCGTCATTCGTATTAAGTTTCTAATTATCAATGAAGAGGTTTATTATCAAAATCGCCAAGTGTTTGAACTTCCCGTAGAGTCGCGTACATTGGGTTAAAGGAACAAAATGAAGTCCCAGTAGTTCCTTTGGGATGTGGCAAAGGAACTAATGGGAATAAAATGTCCCATTAGTACCTTCAAAGGAACTGTCAAAAGGTACTACTGGGAATTAACCATAGAGAAAATAACGCGCTCCCCTGGGGTAGAGATGTTGTATCGAACTGTGCACAGATACTCAACTGGGCCTGACGTCATATCATACATATCTAGCGGGAAGTAGCGTATTTAAATGTTTAACCCTCCCCTCACCCGTTTTTCACCCCCTTTGTTGGCGACAACATTTTCTATAGAAACAAGCCGATATGCCATCTCTTCGTACTCTATGGAATTAACCAAAAAAAGGTTTTACGTTTTTTTTTATTAAAGCACTTGGTAATATTAAAAGCGCCGATAATTATTAACAGTTACTTATGAATATGAAAGAAAAAGGCACATAAGAATAATTAGGTATTGTTAGGTTTGTTTATAAATTTGTGAACGTAATCATTCCAGTGGCCGAATGGAAGAACAATGTTCGGATTGGATCTATTTGACAACGAAATACCGCAGGATCAAGAACAAAGTTACATAGTGGACGCATTAACAGACCGAGCTATTCAAAGTAAGTCAATGTTAATTAAACTATTTACTAACTCTGGTTAAAGGCTGGGCCACACAGAGTGCTGCTGCAGAAAAGGTGCGGGCCGGCTGCGGGCCGGCAGTAGTTGTAAAATACGGAATTATATGCGAGGTGTCACACTGCGGCTACCGTTCCGCAGCTGTACCCCAGCCGGTACCTCGGTTCACTTATACAAAACAATGGAGACATAGATCGGGACGTGAAGCACAGAATCAACTCAGGGTGGATGAAGTGGCGGCAGGCTACGAGAACGATCTGCGAATCCCGAATCCCCTTCAAATTGAAGGGGAAAATATATAAGACCATAATAAGACCTGTCGTTATGTACGTATCAAAGTGTTGGGCCACAAAAGGGACGGATGAGCAACGACTGCATGCAGCAGAGATGCGAATGTTGAGATGGATGTGCGGTGTAACTAGAATAGACAAGATTAGGAATGAGTATATTTGAGGAAGTTTGAAAGTAGCACCTATGACGGGACAATTGCAGGGTAATAGATTATCGTGGTATGGACATGTGATGCGGAGAGACAAGGGTCATGTTACGAGACGAGTTCTAAGTATGAATGTGGATGGCTGTGGTAGGAGAGGAAGGCCGAAGAAAAGATGGATGGATTATGTGAAGGGTGATAGGTGTAAGAGAGATAAATGGCAGAGGAAGACGTATTGCACCGACCCCAAATAATGGGAAATGGGCAAGACAATGATGCCCTGATAGGCTAATGGTGAATAGGTGAGTAAAATTCCAGTAATTATAAATGGTTGTAAGTTATTCTAGTTTAAGAAAATAATGTAAATAAAACCGGTCAAGTGCGAGTCGGGCTACTCGCGCACCGAGGAGGGTTCCGTACCACACCACCACAGAACACAACAGTATTAAATTAGAAAAAAAAATTTTTTTGTCCGGGACCTTTAGCGCGAGACCGACTCACACTTGGCCGGTTTTTAGTATTTGTTGTTATTCTGTAGAGTTTGCTCTATAATCACACTAAGTTTGACGCTTGTATGTATTACCGTTTTTACTATAGAGCGTGAAGAAAAGACGTTGATGAAAACTAGTTTCTTGTTGAAAACCCCCCTTAATTTTTTCAAGAATTTCAACTATCTAGCTATTACGGTTCAAAAGTTACAGCCCTACATAGGTAGGACAGACGGACGGACGGACGGACAGACGGACGGACGGACAGAGGACAACGTAGGCTTAGTAATAGGGTCCCGTTTTCACCCTTTGGGTACGGAACCCTAAAAATGCGTTTTTTTCTTAACTTTTCGAAAAGAAATTCTATCGTGTGAATTAATTTCAATCGTGTATTCAATTTATGATTTCACTAGATAAACTACACAAGAATACTGTGTAATTTTTGTCATTTCGCAAATTTTTATAAATCTTGTCGAAAATCGAAAAATTAGAGACTCCTTCCCAGGTAATTCCGGGACGTAGTGCCCGTAGTAGACGGACGGAGAGTTTCATCATCATCTCAGCCGATGGACGTCCACTAGCTAAGGATCGCCACATACAATGGCCGGTCCTGCGCTGCCCTCATCCATCAGGCTCCCGCTGCCTTCTCCAGGTCGTCGGTCCACCTTGAGGGGGGCCTACCCTCGCTGCGCTTTCCGTTATATACGCGGTTACCACTCAAGAAGTTTTCGGCCTCATCGGCATCGGTTCTACGAGAAATGTACCCCGCCTACTGCCACTTTAGTTTAACATTCCTTTGGGCTATGTCAGCTACTGTGGTTCTTCTGCGGATCTCTTCATTTCTGATTCGATATTATAAACAGAGTTTGCCTTTCAAGAATAACAACACACAGTACGACCTGGAAAATAATTCCGCAAGTCAATCTTCGTGAATCTACGGGAATCAGGGCTAAAACTGTTTTAAGTGTTTGTTAATAATTGTTTTGTCTATGTACCGTTGGTGTGTCTTATAAAATAAAATAAATAATGTAATTTTGCAGCAATCCACCAACACAATACCTCCCGGCCCCTGTTCCTGCACCTGACGCACAACGCCCCCCACGCCGGCAACAGCGGCGGGTCTCTGCAGCCTCCTTTATACAGCACTGTCAGGAACAAACACATCGCCAACTCTGATAGACGTCTGTTTGCAGGTGATTCTTTACATTACAGCAATACATTCAAATCATCACTGAACCAAATTATTTGTTTAACTACGGGGTTTAAGACGGATCCCCCATTGAATGACCTTGACCCTTTGAGAGTCGCCTCATCTCTACTATACTACATCATTTTTTTTTTTTTTTTTTTTTTCAGTAGGTATACCTATTTTTGACTGCCTTATCCTTCATTATGACACTTTGGTACCTTCTAATCTAAGAAAATCTAATTCGAAAATCATTATTGTCACTTATAAAATATTGGTCTTAATTTTTTTTACGTCATAGTTATTTTAGATCTTACTTAATATTGTCTACACAACGGTGTGTGTGGCAAATAAAAGTGACTTCAACTTATAAAGTAGTAACCTAGATGCGCACAATACAGACTTTTCAAATATATATTAGGCTTTCCTTTGAACACAGCCCGGCCTCTACCCGAACATTCGAACTTGGCAATTGCGTGAACGTTTTCGTTCCAATGTCAACTCTATTAGAATGAAGTGCAGACCGAAACAGTGGCGATATATCGAACATCGAAAGTCCGGGTCAGGGCCAGGTTTCATATGTATTTTATAGAAAAATAAGAAATATACTTCATAGCAAATAAAGCCGAGATGTTGAAGATCATTGCTATACTCATCATTAATTTGTATGTCTTTCGAATAACGAGAAGATAGGTTCTAAAAACCAGCAAAAAATAGGGCTCGGCCCAGCGTTTACCTAGTGGGAGCCTCTTTACTACTGAGTATCCAATAAATATACCTACTCACATTATTTACAGAGATCGTAACGCATCTTGATCACAGTGTGGGTGCAGTCGTCAAAGCTCTTGCCGACAAAAACATTTTAGATGATACAATCATCATATTCATGTCAGACAACGGAGCCCCAACAGTCGGAGAGTTCAGCAACTGGGGCGTGAACTTACCATTCAGAGGAAGAAAGCAAACTCCTTGGGAAGGAGCTGTCAGAGTGCCTGCTTTTGTTTGGCACTCGTCCTTCCAGCCGAAGGTTTGGGACGGTCTCATGCACATCACAGATTGGCTACCTACCTTAATAGCGGCTGCAGGAGGTCAAGTGACCAAAGAAATCGACGGCGTTAACCAATGGGAGTCAATAGTCGAAGGAGGCGCTTCTAATCGTAAAGAAGTTCTGATAACTTTAGAAGACGGTGCTACTAATTCTTTCGCCGCATATAGAGCGGGAGATTACAAAGTTGTCGTTGGAAATGTGACAGGAATGAGAAACGATTACTACGGAGCTGAGTTTATGATAAATAAGAGATCACCTCCGCATTATTTCACTACGCTGAGGTCGTGTGAAGTTGCAAGAGTGATGGCTTTCATGGGCAAGTTCCTGGATTATGACGTGGTGACAGCAATGAGGAACGCTACCATCGTTAGACAACAAGATCAAGTCAGGGATCCAACACCTTGTGAACCAACACCAAGTGAGTTAACCTGATTAAATCCCTATTATCCCTAATATTATAAATGTAATGTAATGTAATGTAAGTTTGTTTGTTAGGCTTTCACGCAAAAACTACTTAACCGATCATCATGAAACTTTGTACACATATTCTTGGAGGTATTAAAAGTAACATAGGATACTTGGGGTTTTCCAAACTCCACGCGAACGAAGTCGCGGGCAAAAGCTATATCCCTAATATAATATAATTAATATTATAAATGTGAATGTAAGTTTGTTTGTTACGCTTTCACGCGAAAACTACTTAACCGATCATCATGAAACTTTGTACACATATTCTTGGAGGTATTAGAAGTAACATAGGATACTTGGGGTTTTCCAAACTCCACGCGGACGAAATCGCGGGCAAAAGCTATTATTATATCATAAAAGTAAATTCTATCCACGTGGCATTGAAATTAGCTAGTGTCTTTTTTTTTTTCAAGTACCTATTCAGCTATTTTTGTTTCAAAATTACTTTGTGCAATTTTGTACACCTGTTTTATAATAGTCTCGTAAAATTCCAGATCGCGGATGCTTATTCAACGTCCGGAAAGATCCCTCAGAGAGACATGACTTGTGGCAACAGGCAGAAAAAATAGCTTCACTCCTAACTAGCAGACTGCGAGCCCTATGGGCTCAACAGCTCAGAAGAGGTCCTGCTGCTTTACAGGAACAATCGAACCCCGCCAACTTTGGCTACACCTGGATGCCTTGGATCAACAGCAATTTTACCAACAGTACCAACAGTAGCATCGCTCAAAGATCCCAAAAAATAAGCAACAGAAGATCTTCAACAAAAAATAGTGTAACCAGAGACAGGACTGAAGCGTCAGTCACCAATTGTGAAGGACCACAATACTTTAAGAATTTCGTGTGCATCTTAAGGAGTGTCTTTTAAAAAGACTGTTTTACTTTATGTACACACGGCGATAGATCAACCTACGTATTAGTTGAACTCTATTTTCATGTACATAGAGTTCAACCATGCCAAAATCCACCCGAATATGTAGGAAATATGGCACTGCAACTGTCAAGTCCAGAACAGAGACAAAGAGGACGTCCGAAGACTAGATGAATGAACACAGTTCGTAGTGATATGACCGGAGTGCAACGTCTCCGAAGACGACGTCAGAAAAAAGGCAAGGTGGAGAGAACAGACCATATGGGATTAAAAGCCAGGAAGAGAGAGATAATTCCAACTATGCGTAGGTTGATCTGTCGCCGTGTATACTATACTAGCTTACTTTTAGTTTTCAATTGTGATAGATATAAGATACGTAACTGATAACAAAACGTTGTGATTGCTGGACTACATTTAATTTATTTTATAAAATAAAATGGCGATGAATTCCTGTTATTAAATACTGAATTTCTATGTGGTCTTCAAGCTGATTGGATATCCTATTCGGCCAACTGGATTTTTAGATTATTTTTAGTTACACCTAACAGAAATGAAAAGCAAATTAACCGAAACATTAATCGAAAAGTATGAAGTATGATGAAATTGCTTCATTATTGTTATAACTATAACATAGATACTCTTTATTTTCTAAAAACATACAACAAAAACTGAATAATATTATGTGATATATACAGCGAACGCGTTAATTAAGACAACAATAATGCCAGTATAAGCCTAAAATTGTATTTTCTATGAATAGGTATAGAGTATTTTCATTGAGAAAAACTCAATTAAGCGTTATTCACAAGTTATCTGCCCATACAGCCCATGTATAGTTGAACAAGCTTGGCAATGCCCTCTGATCTCTGTTTATAGTTGCCTTCGATATATCTCGGTCGATTTCTATCTGTAGACGGGCTGTCATCTTGGTCACCAGATCAGGAAAGACTGCAGACAGGTCTACTGTTTCACAGGGATCGTTCTTAATATTGAAAAGACAACCTTTACCTGTAAATTGCGTTAACATTTTGGTTAGTGGAAAGCAAAGAAACAAGTAGGCGTCAATACGCAATTGCTTTATACTTACTGGTAGTAGGATAGCAAACTCTTGATGCTATAGAATCTGTGACATTGCACGTGACTCGAATTTGATTCCTCACATCTATATCATCTACTTCTACCGGTGTTCCTAAACATTCTAGAATCGAGTACATTTTACTATTCCTGATAGTGGTTTCATACGAAGGCACAGTTCCAGAGACACCACATAAATCTGCTCCTTGGTAATTACCCGCTGTTTTTAACACTGTACCAGTGACGAGTTTGTAATCACCGGATATGATCGAATAAAATCCTGAATAAGCATTAATTTCGAACATTTCCTCTCTTGTAGATTCGGTATTGTTGATTATTGCACTCCACATGTCAAGTCCGTCGATACCACTAGGGGGATCTGCCCCGGCTGCTCTCAGCAAAGTTGGCATCCAGTCTACGACATGCATGTATCCCTTCCATAAATGGTTTGCAACGTTCAAAGCTGGAACCCACATTAGACCAACTACTCGTACACCTCCCTCGAACGGAGACAGCTTGACACCTCTCAGAGGATAATTTGAGGCATAGTTCATGGAAGCTCCAGATGTGATTCCACCGTTGTCAGAGACGAATACAATAATGGTATTTTCCAAGATTTGTTTTTTGTAAAGTGCTTCGACAATTTCACCTATACTATCATCGAGCTTCTTGACCATCGCTGAAAAGAAATAAAGGTACGTCTACTCAAATAAATTGTAGATACTCAGTTAAATTCCATTAGGTTTCAGAAATAGCTCCTAAAATTTAATGCACCCCACATAAAACAATTCGTTTATCGTCTTTTAGAACGGTGGTCCAACAAAATTAGCTGAAACATAAAATAAGGGGATGATCAGATACATCGAACTAAACAACCAGTGTCGAAATCTCGAAAACAAAACGAGAGAAAGTTATTCAGTTTCAGGTCTGTTCATGCCCTTAAAATATTTTCAGTTAATTTTGTTATGTTAATATTACTTTGAGACAGTTAGGAGAGAATTTAGTTTTTTCTCGTTTATAAATTAATTTTAAATAGACGTGTGCTTATTAAGAGGGCTATCGCAGTTCAGTGGCGCCCTCATCACATTAAAAAAGATTTCTCAATAAAGAAAGCCTAAATTAAAAAAGTAATCAACACGAACACTACAAAAGCCTTCAAGCTATTTTCATAGAATACTTTTATAGGTTTCTTAAAGGTCTAAACATACAAATTTTGAAAAATGAAAAAAAAACGGCCGCTTTTGTTTTTATTCGCAATTGTCTAAAAGTGGAATGTTTAGAACCTACAAAAGTATTGTATAACAATTGTTTTTATTCGCAATTGTCTAAAAGTGGAATGTTTCGAACCTACAAAAGTATTGTATAACAATGGCTTGAAGGCTTTAGTAGTGTTCGTGTTGATTACTTTTTTAATTTAGGCTATTTTTATTGAGAAATCTTTTTTAATGTGATGAGGGCGCCACTGGACTGTGATAGCCCTCTTAATTGAAATTAACAATTGAGCGTCGCCGGTGGCGCGTTGCGGAGAGATATGGGAACCCAATTTTGAGGTCCGGGTTCGAATCCGCACAGATGACATAATCCCATTTAGGTATCCAATGAGATTTTCTAACATAAGTTGCAGGTACGTAATAATGACTGCTCTCAAACGGTGAAGGAAAACATGGTGAGGAAATCTGCATACGCTAAAAATTCTGATGCGTTACCTATGTGAAGTCTACCAATCCGCATTGGGCACGCGTGGTGGACGGACACCCTCCCTGAAGGTAGGCCTGTGCCCTGCAGTGGGACGTATAAAGGCTGATGATGATGATTAATCTCTCTCGGGGGACTCCACGTGCTTCATGGCCCTGACGTCCTCGGGTGGCGCCTGCAGCACTGCGCCCGCGTTGCCGCTGTGCGGCGCGTTGTGCGTCACCATCAGGAACATAATAATAAACCTGCGTAGATCCTCCTCTCGGGGGACTCCACGTGCCTCATGGCCCTGACGTCCTCGGGCGGCGCCTGCAGCACTGCGCCCGCGTTGCCGCTGTGCGGCGCGTTGTGCGTCACCATCAGGAACAACGGGCTTGTCTCGTCGTGGTCTTCTATTACTGAAAATTTTATAATACAACGATTATTTTTAAAATTAGTTTTTCAATGAATGAATCGAACATGAAACCTCTGGATACCTAAGTGCATGCTTATCGGAGTGCTTCAGAGTTCAGACCATTAAACTGAACAAATTTTACCATGGAACCATCATCTAAATCGAGAAAAAAATTTTGGTTGCTCCATAGAAAACGTCTAACAACTAGAACCTGCGCGCGAATAATTTATTTATGCAATCAAACATTTCTTGACCCACTTTTTTGTATTTCGATATAAAGTACATATTTCTAGCTAATAAACTAAGTTGAACCTTACTTGACAAGGCTTCTTCAGTGTAAACATCAGTGATGTATCCCTCAACATCCCACGCAGGAGTATAATTTCTGAATAGATCCAGTCCAGACACTTTACCAGTGCTCCACTGTAAGTTTAAAGTTTACAGTCCTCACTTCATCAGTTAAACAAATAAATTGAAAAAACCTTGAAAATTGAAAAAAACCATTTCTTGTTTGAAAACACCCTTTTATTTTTACTTTTTGTTATTTTTATTATTCGTTAGCAAATCAGCCATAATAACACATATGCGTTATTTTATTATGGCTGATTTTCTAAGCATATTCTTATTATGGCTGATTTGCTAACGGATCTTAAATGTCAACTGCATAGCTCTCAGAGCAATAAAACTAAAGCAAGGAATATACCTATAAGCCTAAAGTTTAAAAGATACAGCCCTTTATTAGGATAGGAAAGACATACGGACGGGACGGATGGACAGCGTAGGCTTATGAATAGGGTCCCGTTGGCATCCTTTGGGTACGGAAACCTAAAAATAAGCAATTTTACTACTAGAGACGGAACTTACGGTTTCCTCTTTAAAATAATCATAATAATCAATGAATCCTCCGCGGTGACCGAAGTGTGTGTCGAATCCTCGACGTGTGGGTAAGAAAGCCGTGCGAGCTTGACCCAAGTGCCACTTGCCAACCAAATGTGTCGCATAGCCCAGCTCTTTGAGATATTGCGGCAGAAGCTTCTCAGTTAACGGGAGGCCTTTGTCCTCACCATTAGATAAGGGATAACCTTGCATTCCTGGAAAACGAGTAACGTGCCTGCATTATTTTCATTTGTTAAGTATAGTATGATGCCTGAAGATCGGATTGTTCAGCAGTTTTTTGTTAGTTAATGATAAAGAAGTAGAAATAAAATCGATGAGGTGTTGGGACTAGGTCAAAGTATATATTATATTTACTCTATGACTAGGTATTATCTCCAGAATCGATTAACCATAGTTGAAAAAAAATTATGGTAGAAAAAAACGTTTCTTGCTTGGGGAGAGGACACCCTTTAAATATTTATTTGTGTTTTTTTTTTATCATTTGCTAGTAAATCCGCCATATAAGCATATAACACAACATACTGTGTGAACATTTCAACCGGTTACCATCCTGGCGGCTGACACCCTTTGGGTAGTGAAAACGATCACGATCGAAACGGTTTCCGAGTCCTGCGCAAAATTAATAGCAAATACATTTATGATGGCCATAGAATGATAGTCTTCTGTAGTTTTCCTGTAGAGTTTTATGAGTGATGAGAGAAAATTGTTTTTAGGATTCCGTACCCAAAGGGTGAAAACGGGACCCTATTACTAAGCCTACGTTGTCCGTCCGTCGCGTCCGTCTGTCTGTATGTCCTAACTACGGCTGTAACTTTTGAACCGTAATAGCTAGACAGATGAAATTTTCACAGAATGTGCGTTATTATGGCGCATTTGCTAACAAATAATAAAAGTGTCTAAAAGTAAAAAATTAAGGGGGTCCTTAACTCCTTATACAAGAAACAAAACTTCTCGCTCTATCGTAGAAATGGTAATACATACAAGCTCCAAACTTGGTGTGATTTCAGAGCAAACTCTACAGTATAACAACAAATAATAAAAACCGGTCAAATGTGAGTCGGTCTCCCGATAAAGGCCCAGGAGATTTTTTTAAAGTTAATATGTTGTGTCGTGGTGTGGTACGGAACCCTCGGTGCGCGAGTAGCTCGACTCGCACTTGACACAAAAAAAATATAGCTAGGTACCTGTAGCATGCGAAAATTTGCTGGTGAGGAGTGCGGCTCTCGACGGAGTGCAGACGCAGTGGCTGTAGTATCTCTCGAGAGCCACTCCTCGGTACGCCATTAGGTCTATGTTGGGGGTGAGAGTCTGAGTAGACCCGTGGAAGCTTACGTCGTCCCATCCCTATGTGAAAGGAAAATATCAGGAGTGCGGTTTTTGAGTCACACGTTGAAATCAGCACTGGAAAATGGAACAATGGAAAATGAAACTGGAAATCTTCTTCTTATCGTGTGGGCAGAGCCCTGGTCCCTGGTGTCAGAGTTTTTTCAGATTAAATTTCATTTGAAGTTGGTTAAAAGATTGTAGCTATAGGTCCAGGTGCACATAGTACTTATTAGTTATGTCTTACCATGTCATCTGCGACAATCATTACAATATTTGGCTTTGTCAAGCTAGCGCTGTTCCTGTTAATAATTAGACTTGAAATGAAAACCAAAAGACATAGAGACTCCATTCTATGAACCACCGCTGTCTGGAAGAAATTGAAAAGCGGAGCAGGTTAAAAAGTTACAAAACATTCGGTCGCGTAAAGACCCAGGAGTGCGATTTTTGAACATCACACGTTCAAACTAGTAGTAGAAAGATGCATAATCTCCATAGTAATTTTGACATTTTCTACTACTCGTTTGAACGTGTGATGTTCAAAAATCGCACTCTAGGTCCCATGAGAAAACACTTCTTTATTCAAATACATATAGGAATGTCTGTCTGAACATTCTTATTCGTAGGTCTGAACTAACTTATCGAGTTTTGGAAACTTTAATTGAACTAAGTAAGTATGTATACCTTATCTACTTTTGGAATTTTGTGATAACTACCACCATTAAAACCGTATAAATTTAAGCAAAGGATAAGGCTCTTCCAATTCTGGCAATAGTGACAATGCCAAGCTGGTGAATGGTAGATGTGATAAATAAATTCGCAGACATAAATAAATTAGGTACCCGTAGGTACGTAAAGCCTTTATTAGAGCAAAAAGAATAAATCCGGTCAAGTGGGAGTCGGGCTACTCGCGCAACGAGGGTTCCGTACCACACCACCACAGAACACAACATTATTAACCCAGAAAAAAAGAACGACTCACACTTGGCCGGTTTTTAGTATTTGTTGTTATTCTGTAGAGTTTGCTCTATAATCTAATCACACTAAGTTTGACGCTTGTATTGTATTACCTTTTTTACGATAGAGCGTGAAGAAAAAACGTTGATAAAAACTAGTTTCTTGTTGAGAACCACCCTTAATTTTTTACTTTTTGACATTTTTATTATTTGTTATCAAATTCGCCGTAATAACGCATAATCTGAGAAAATGTCAACTATCTAGCTATTACGGTTTAATAGTTACAGCCCTAAATAGGTAGGACAGACGGACGGACGGACGGACGGACGGACAGGCGGACAGACGGACGGACGGACGGACGGACGGACGGACGGACGGACAGGCGGACAGACGGACAGACGGACGGACGGACAACGTAGGACGGACTTAGTAATAGGGTCCCGTTTTCACCCTTTGGGTACGGAACCCTAAAAACGCCCCGTGTATCAACAACTTAAACCACGTAAGTAAACCAGGATGTTAGGTGTCTGGGGCACGGTAGTGCCCCCGCCAAGACGACCCAAAAACGCGGCGCACTACAGTACCTTTTCTCGAAGAAATTCGGCGTATTTTTGAGCGCTCATAACTTCGGTCTGGATAATACCTATGAGTTCAAATTTTCAGGACAGCATGTGGTCGTTACTCTTATAAAATTAACCCAAATTCATATATTATATTCCTGCTACTTTAGATTTTATTAATACGCAAACTTCGATGATTTCGTCACTCACTCACTCAGTCAGTCACTTACACACTGTTGATCATCAAAACCTAACTGGTACTTCCCGAAGTCCTAGAAAGTCAAATAAAGATAAAAGGCTTGGCCGCCATTGCATTGTCATCCCATGTAGAGCCAATCTACCTACGAGTATATGAAAAAATTAGACCATTGGCTCTACATAGGATGAGGATGGCGGCCAAGCCTTTTAAATCTTTATTTGACCGAGATGAACACTCACTCAAGACTTGGCTTAAAATTGGATCTCATAACTTTTTAAGAGTTAAAGGGTTGTGTTGTAAATAATCAAGACAGAAACAAACTCAATTTAAAAAAGAAAGAAAAGAATTATACGTATATTGTGTATTATAGTATATTATATCTATCGTGATACTTAAATTGTCTACCTATATGAGAGATGATAGATGATGATAGATGAGAGATGCATTCAATAGTTGATCACTTGATCAGTAAGAAAGTACCTCTATAGTTATTACCTACGTATTTTTATTTTATCATTTTCAGATAAAATACTTATTTGAAGAGGGATATTGAAAGCAGATAGATACACATTTTCAGTTATTATTGTATCAGTTGAGATTCTTATGTGCTTTGCGGACCACATACCAACTTACATATTATTTATTTATAAATAATGGACTCTTGCTTGTAAAGCAGTGCATTTCGGCCAGTGTCAATGTCAAGTAGTTTATGGGAGAATCTATCCCAATTTCAGGGATTGTTTTTGGTCAAGAACAAGAAGAGATTGAGGATTGCGGAGCCTCGTGGCAGGCAAAAACGCGACGCGCGAAAACCACGCGAGACAAGTGCCCGGGTCAGAACCTGGAGTGGGATTTTTGAACATCACAATTCACACGTTCAAATCAGCAGTAGAAAGATGCATAATCTCCATAGTAATTTGGACATTTTCTACTACTGATTACAAAGTGTGATATTAAAAAATCGCACTCCTGCAACCCAACTTACATCTTATTCCAACAATAATTCCATAGATGGTGACACTTTATGCAGTTAGCAGAGTTCGCGGCATTTGACCAAATATTTTGTAGGTTGAAAATTCGACGACCAATTTTGGAAGCGAATGAATTGATAGATTCGTAATAAAATTATGTCAAATCAAATCAAATTACCTAATTAATAAGTTACCTATGTCAAAATTGGTCGTCGAATTATGATTCTGGGTACCTCTACCTAGGACCAACACCTAACTCTGATTCATAAATTATGTAGGTATACCTACCTACGCGTGTCATTTCTCTGTGGTACAGACAGACA
The DNA here is from genome assembly GCA_922987775.1 of Agonopterix subpropinquella. Classification (NCBI taxonomy): domain Eukaryota; kingdom Metazoa; phylum Arthropoda; class Insecta; order Lepidoptera; family Depressariidae; genus Agonopterix; species Agonopterix subpropinquella. Next base: position 13,376,393 of record OV277701.1, on the reverse strand, counting down.
CAAGAAATGGATTAGTAGTACCACAGAGTACTATAATTACTAGTAGTATACTTACCTACCAAGGGTACACAGCACATCCAGATACGTTAAGACACAATAGACTGTCATAAAATCTAGATATTTACAATGTAAACGTATTCGTCAGATATCATCAACTAAATGTAACCAATTAATACTGTTTAGCAATTCAAAGCACGTTGACACGTTGATAAACGATGGACCTGTTCTTAAAATCAATTTATTCCATACATTCACAATTCCCGATTCGGTAACGATATCGAGTTATCCAATGCGTTGTTGCGAAACGATAGTAACATTATGTATAATGTATAGCTATGGTTGATTCAGTCAGAAGATAGTGGGTTTGTTTTAGTTTCAGATCCGTTTGTTTCAGAATGGTGTCTCTTTATACGTGTCTTTTGGTTTTGTTCTCGAGTGTGATAATGTTGACAAGAGGGAAGACAGTGCGGCCGAATATAGTTCTTATTGTTGCTGATGATATGGTAAGATTTATAAGTCAAACTCAAAATTAAGCAGCAAAACTGTTACACATGCTTTACGACTAAAATTATTACTTTATAGTAGAACTTTTTTATTTAATGTCCACTTACATATGTATTTTAACATTATATATGATAAGAAATAGGTAGAATTAAAAAGTCATATTGTTATATTATTTTTTAGAAGTGGAAACTCCACTCCGTGCCCTGTCACAACTACGATTTTATAAACAAAAGATGTTTATTATTAGAGTTCCCTTAAAAACTAGCTATTTTTTTCTAATCTGAATATAGATTTAAACATATAGAATTGCTTTTACGCAATTTTCACTTTAATAATACCTACTACTGTACCTAAGTTTCGACTTTAATCTCACCGGCAAATTTTTTTACTACTCCGTGGACGTTATGTTTTCAAACATTTAAGTAGGGAAAAAATTACTTTTTGCAATTTTTGTAAAAAATTGTTTCCTTAAATTGGCCACACTGTAACTGTCAGTTTGAAAAAGTAGTGCTAGTCCATCAGCTGTGATAATTAGTGTTTTGTTTTGTAGATTTAAATAAAATTATTTGAAATTAGAAAGCATAATTTAACAACTCCGTGGGCTAATTCTAAGAATTAACCGGTAAGTATTCCTATCGATTGATAATTAAAAAGTATGCGCTAATTGGATATCTCTATGTATTTCTACTTTCTAACCTTCAAATGTAAAAGCCGGTTTTATCAGGCGGGTAAATATTCAAAAATCTCCACTCCATGGACCTCCACTCCGTGGTAACGACTTGTCCACGGAGTGGAAAGAGCGTCCATGGAATGGAAATTGTTGGTAAGAGTAGCTTGTTTATTATTTAAAGTAATTTGTAAATTTAAAGTATTTTTGCAATTGTGGGTGTCGTAAGAGGCAACTAAGGGATATGAGGATTCTTATGCAGTGTTTATGTGGACGAAAGGTCTATTACCACTTAGCCCATAATTCCATCCTTAATGGCTAAATGTGAGCATTGCTACAGCTGCTGACTTGAACAAAAAGTGAGTAGTTGTACCTATGTTTCTGACCGTTATGTTAAAAGAACGGCTGATCGATATGTAGCTCTCGGATAAGATATTGAAGATCTGAAGACCCTGTATCAAACTCTAACTGCAGTGGAAACAAAAATTGACATATTTTTGGTAAAAGAAGAAGAAATTTGCGCTGCCGATGATCTTTTGTCTCTAGTGCCGGAACTAAAAACGGTCAAAAACACAATGCGTGTCCACCAAGTTCGCTGGAATATTTCTGAACCAAATACTATTTATTTGCGTAGACTTAACTGTCTTAATTGTGAAAAAGATATACCAAAGAGCCTCACAACAAACACCAGAATTTCCAGCCGATGATGATCAGACGTTGCCGTTCACAGGGCAAACTGAAGAGGAATGTTCACCTGAGATCATTAACAAGCGACCTAGACGCCGAATTATGCGCCTTAGTGATAGTAGCGATTAACAAAGGTGCAGGATTGGTTGAAGGAATTGCTCGGAAAAATTATAATAATGATTTGATTGGTGGTGGTAAAAATATGGCTTTTAAGCATAATAGACGCAAAATAATTTTTTTCTGCGACGATAGCGATAGTGAAGTTGCAGGACCGGCTATGAAGATTTCTTATGATAAAAATGTTAACATGGCATGTGATAATGCAGAAATAAATACTGAATTGCCTCGGGATGTGCCTTATCAAAAAGATCTCAATACAATTGAAAGTTCTGATGAGGATGATAAAATTTTTTAATTACTTGTTCTACAAAGTTGATCATAAGTTTTATTGTGATTTTTGAAAGAAACGTGATCTCAGTTATGTTCCTAAGTTATGTTAATGTTGTTCCTAGTGATAATAAATGATTACGTATCTGTAGTTTTGGTTTTCTATTAGTTTATTTGTTAATATCTTCTGACAAAACTCCACTCCGTGGTCAAAAATCTACTCCATGCCAAGCTCCGTGGACACAGCTCCACTCCATGGGCATACATTTTCTTATTTTTCTATTTTCTTAGTACCCATGACGTTTCATGCTTGGTTTCCATTTTTTAAATATTGTTTATGGATCAATCCTAAAGATATGCAAGTAAAAAGTAACACAAATTAATGTACGATTTTTTTTAAAATTCGGCTCCAACTTTTGAGATTGACCCCACACGAGGGGTATTATACGAGGGGCACACTGAAAGTTTCAAGACAATAAAAAGTGTAAAGAAGTAGGAGGTTGGGAATACTTTTAATATTTTTAGAAGTGGCCTCCATTCCATTTTATGTATCGTCCCGTTCAATGGAACCTCTGTGAGAAGCAGTGGACCCCCTCTGCTTTACTATGAAATTATTGAAATCGGTTAAATTATGGGGTATTCATCTAGTACAAAGCTTCCCTACGCCTTAATATTCGTGTAGGATCTTTTGCACTTGACTCATATCAATGCTGAAGCTTGCCTGAATCTGCTGGTAGGTCACTCTCATATTAGCCTCTCTCATGAGCTGCACAGCTTCGGCGTTTTCTTCAGTTGTCGCCGTTGAACGACATCTCCCAGGTAGATCATCACTGAGATTACTCCGATCATGCCTAAACTCATTTAACCAGTTGTAAACAAGTGTCAAGGGACAGGGCTTCATCATGAAATACCAATCGAAGTTTATCATTAACTTTGTTATGGACTAGGAACACGACGAAAATCGTAACAAATTGAGGAGCAAACATTTTTCCCTGCTAAATTCGTTTTGCCTCGCGACACGCACTTTTCAAATTGCCGCCAAATCGTTAAAACAAATGACAATCGAATAAAATTTTCGGCTATAGGTTGATAAAGAGTTTCTTATTCGTAATTAAAATAAATTTTTCATTGGCATTGTCACTAACTGGTCCATTCTTGAAACTTTCAGTGTCGCCCTCGTATGGAATAAGTACCTAGGAGGATACTATATATACCTACTACAGGAATGTAGGGATAGGTTTGTTTTTGTGAATTATGAGAACATATTCTACACCTGTCTGTCTTTTCGATCAATGTCAAAGGAAGGGTTCCTAAAATCCTCTAACCTATTATTTCAGTTTGTAAAGATGTCTGTAAACTATATATAATGCTAGCGTAGTAACATTATGTATGTCCTCGTAAGTAACTTGTGTTCCGTCTGTTACCTATCGTTGCGATCGCACTCGAACGAAGATTGATCTTATAATCAAAGTAATTTTTTTTTAAACACGATCTAGAATCTAATCTCTGTGTCTGTGGTTTCTCAGATTTCCGATAAAATATAAAAATGCTAGGATTAATTTAAGATTTTTATGTAGGTACTATAATTACTACCGTAACCAGAACGACAGACACAGAAATTTGTTTCTAGATCGTGTAAAAAATTGCACTGAATTAAATTGGTTAGTATTGCAAATAGAATTAAACTTCATCAAGTGTCAAGCGCGCTCTCAAGCCTCTCTCTATACTTAAAGCAGATCTTCTGTCTTTATATTTAAGGGATGGGACGACGTAAGCTTCCACGGGTCTACTCAGACTCTCACCCCCAACATAGACCTGATGGCGTACCGAGGAGTGGCTCTCGAGAGATACTACAGCCACTGCATCTGCACTCCGTCAAGAGCCGCACTCCTCACCAGCAAATTTGCGTATAAGACTGGTAAAAGTAGATCATTCGTTCATAATAACTTCACACAATGTGAAAGCAAAGGGCAATGGAGAGGGCTATGCTCGAAGTTTCCCTGCGAGATCGAATCAGAAATGAAGAGATCCGCAGAAGAACCAGTGTAACTGACATAGCCCAAAGAATTGCTAAACTTAAGTGGCAGTGGGTGGGGCACATTGCTCGCAGAACCGATGGCCGGTGGGGCCGAACAGTTCTCGAGTGGCGACCGCGTACCGGAAAGCGCAGCGTGGGTAGGCCCCTCACACGGTGGACCGACGACCTGGTGAAGGCGGCGGGAAAACGTTGGATGAGGGCAGCGCAGGACCGGTCGTTATGGCGATCCTTGGGGGAGACCTATGTCCAGCAGTGGACGTCAATCGACTGAGATGATGATGATGATGATGATGATGTGAAAGCCTGTTTTAATCTAGGTACCCTTATGGTTGCTGTTCTGAGCGACATATCAGCAAGTTCGAACTTCGGAACCGTTCGGGTTTTGTTGCTTTTACGTAAATTTTCGTAAAATTGTTTAGATTTTAGACTACGCATTAGAGCGCTTACAGACGAGCGAAAGTGTATGAGCGCGACGCTCTGCGACCCACGGTGACAGCAAAGTGTCGCTCGTCTGTAAGAGCCCTTATTGTTCACTGAATGTCACGTGAGCTAATTTATCAAAATCCCTACGACTAAACTTCTAATTCTGTGAAAATTTTCGAATAACTACATCAACAACCGGATGCTTCTGAAGCTTGAATTACAATGAACTGGGTACCTATACGTAATCGTTTTCTATTTTCTTATTTTCAGGAATGCATGGCTATCCCCTAACATGTGGTGAAGACAGAGGCCTTCCTTTAACAGAAAAGATTCTGCCACAATATCTCAAAGAACTGGGTTACGCGACACATTTGGTTGGCAAGTGGCACTTGGGACAATCTCGTACGGCATTCTTGCCCACACGTCGTGGTTTTGACACACATTTTGGTCACAGAGGTGGATATATTGATTACTACGAATATACTTCAGAGGAAACTGTAAGTTTTCTTAATATAAACTTTGATTGCTAAATTATTTAAGCCTTAGTCCAATCATATTTAGGAACATTATACATTTGTCAATTTCACAGTGGAGCACTGGTGAAGTTTATGGATTTGATCTGTATAGGAATGATACTGCTGCCTGGGATATTGAGGGCTACATCACTGACATTTACACCGAACAAGCTAAATCAAGTAAGAATGTCATAATGTGCTGGCTGGTGCATAAGTACCTTAAAATAAAATGTCGGCCTAAAACATGATCTTTCTAATATTTTCAGTAATAGCAGACCACGACGAGACAAGCCCGTTGTTCCTGATGGTGACGCACAACGCGCCGCACAGCGGCAACGCGGGCGCAGTGCTGCAGGCGCCGCCCGAGGACGTCAGGGCCATGAGGCACGTGGAGTCCCCCGAGAGGAGGATCTACGCAGGTTTGTTATTATGTTCCTGATGGTGACGCACAACGCGCCGCACAGCGGCAACGCGGGCGCAGTGCTGCAGGCGCCGCCCGAGGACGTCAGGGCCATGAGGCACGTGGAGTCCCCCGAGAGGAGGATCTACGCAGGTTTGTTATTATGTTCCTGATGGTGACGCACAACGCGCCGCACAGCGGCAACGCGGGCGCAGTGCTGCAGGCGCCGCCCGAGGACGTCAGGGCCATGAAGCACGTGGAGTCCCCCGAGAGGAGGATCTACGCAGGTTTGTTATTATGTTCCTGATGGTGACGCACAACGCGCCGCACAGCGGCAACGCGGGCGCAGTGCTGCAGGCGCCGCCCGAGGACGTCAGGGCCATGAGGCACGTGGAGTCCCCCGAGAGGAGGATCTACGCAGGTTTGTTATTATGTTCCTGATGGTGACGCACAACGCGCCGCACAGCGGCAACGCGGGCGCAGTGCTGCAGGCGCCGCCCGAGGACGTCAGGGCCATGCGGCACGTGGAGTCCCCCGAGATTAGGATCTACGCAGGTTTGTTATTATGTTCCTGATGGTGACGCACAACGCGCCGCACAGCGGCAACGCGGGCGCAGTGCTGCAGGCTCCGCCCGAGGACGTCAGGGCCATGCAGCACGTGGAGTCCCCCGAGATTAGGATCTACGCAGGTTTGTTATTATGTTCCTGATGGTGACGCACAACGCGCCGCACAGCGGCAACGCGGGCGCAGTGCTGCAGGCTCCGCCCGAGGACGTCAGGGCCATGCGGCACGTGGAGTCCCCCGAGATTAGGATCTACGCAGGTTTGTTATTATGTTCCTGATGGTGACGCACAACGCACCGCACAGCGGCAACGCGGGCGCAGTGCTGCAGTCGCCGCCCGAGGACGCCACAGGGCCATGAGGCACGTGGAGTCCCCCAAGAGGATCTACGCAGGTACCTAAAATACTAATAAAAGTATCCATAACAAAGCAAACGTTGCATTTTATGATTTTTGATGTAAAAAAGAATACCTTATGCTTTTGAAACTATTCTAGTGCTAGACATAAAGTAATAGTACCTAGGTATGTTAGTGTTGTTTTCCTTTGCAGCCATGGTCATAGATGAATTAAAGTAGGCAAGATTGCTCACGTCAAACAAAGAACAAAGCTCTCGTAAAACTTATTATTGTCGCCGGTACCTCGTAGTTCGACTTATTATATTAGATGGCGTTACTATACTAGCTGAAGTCGCGCCTATAAGTGGAATACCTAGTACCATCTATCGAAAAATTTGATGAAACTCAACTTCGATGCAGGTGTGCGTAGACCTAAGATGACATAGGAGTGTGTGTGTCTTTTAGCTTCTCGAGTTGAAAGAAAGATTACATTCGCAATTTTATAAAGTAGGTAGGTAAAAGGTACCTTATGAGTACACCTTGGCTTAGTGGTTAAAGTGTCTGCTTGATAATTCTTAATACAGCAGGGGTATTAAAGCTCTCTCAGGCAAAAAGTTCCTGAATAAACTGAAATCTGTGCTAGTCAATATGTGCCCGTACGACCTAAATGAATTCTATGATTATGATTTTAGTACGTAGTTAATAATACAAATAAATAATTAAAATTGACATTGGGGATTAAACTGACATGAAATTAATTAGCTTCATTCGTTGCGCGATTATTATTGTACCGGAATGTAGTGAATTTTTTACTTTTACTCTATAAAAATGTCTTAGATTTCTTCATTAGATTCCTTCATTGCTTGTTTAAATGCATGATTGATTAGTTTGTATAAATTGCTACACCCACAGGGGTAAAATTACATTGTGACATTCTTATTGTATTCTGCGTAACATCCTACAAAAACATGTAATTTATCGCAATAAAGAAATTGAATTGAATTGTTTGTTTTTATGAATCACCACGACTTACCATGTTTTATCTACATACAAAAATGTACTCTGCTGCTGTTTACCGTTGAGGGTACTCCTCAACGGTAAACAGCATTGGCTTGATATTTTTCTGTTCACGTTCAGTTTTGATAGCAAAACAAATATTTAATCAGGATCTGGTGCAGAAGCAAGGAATGACTCCGTACGAGGGTACTCCTCAACGGTAAACAGCATTGACTCGCAATTTTCTTGTACACGTTCAATTTTGATAGCAAAACACATATTGAACCAGGATCTGATGCTGAAGCCAGTAATGTCTCCGTACGAGGGTACTCCTCAACGGTAAACAGCATTGGCTTGCACTTTTTTTTCACGTTCAGTTTTGATAGCAAAACACATATTGAACCAGGATCTGGTGCTGAAGCCAGGGATGTCTCCGTACGAGGGTACTCCTCAACGGTAAACAGCATTGGCTTGATTTTTATCTCTTTCTGTTTAGTTTTGAAAGCAAAACACATATTTAACCAGGATCTGGTACTGAAGCCAGGAATGTCTCCGTACGAGGGCACTCCACAACGGTAAACAGCGTTGGCTTGATTTTTTTTTGTTCGCGTTCAGTTTTGATAGCAAAACACATATTCAACCAGGATCTGGTGCTGAAGCCAGGGATGTCTTCGTACGAGGGTACTCCTCAACGGTAAACAGCATTGGCTTGATTTTTTTTTGTTCGCGTTCAGTTTTGATAGCAAAACACATATACAACCAGGATCTGGTACTGAAGCCAGGGATGTCTTCGTACGAGGGTACTCCTCAACGGTAAACAGCATTGGCTTGATTTTTATCTCTTCCTGTTTAGTTTTGAAAGCAAAACACATATTTAACCAGGATCTGGTGCTGAAGCCAGGAATGTCTCCGTACGAGGGTACTCCTCAACGGTGAACAGGATTGTCTTGAAATTTTTTTGTTCACGTTCAGTTTTGATAACAAAACACATATTGAACCAGGATCTGGTGCTGAAGCCAGTAATGTCTCCGTACGAGGGTACTCCTCAACGGTAAACAGCATTGGCTTGCACTTTTTTTGTTCACGTTCAGTTTTGATAGCAAAACACATATTGAACCAGGATCTGATGCTGAAGCCAGGGATGTCTTCGTACGAGGGTACTCCTCAACGGTAAACAGCATTGGCTTGATTTTTTTTTGTTCGTGTTCAGTTTTGATAGCAAAACACATATTCAACCAGGATCTGGTACTGAAGCCAGGGATGTCTTCGTACGAGGGTACTCCTCAACGGTAAACAGCATTGGCTTGATTTTTATCTCTTCCTGTTTAGTTTTGAAAGCAAAACACATATTTAACCAGGATCTGGTGCTGAAGCCAGGAATGTCTCCGTACGAGGGTACTCCTCAACGGTGAACAGGATTGTCTTGAAATTTTTTGTTCACGTTCAGTTTTGATAGCAAAACACATATTGAACCAGGATCTGGTGCTGAAGCCAGGGATGTCTTCGTACGATGTTACTCCTCAACGGTAAACAGCATTTGCTTGTTTTTTTTTGTTCGCGTTCAGTTTTGATAGCAAAGCACATATTCAACCAGGATCTGGTACTGAAGCCAGGGATGTCTTCGTACGAGGGTACTCCTCAACGGTAAACAGCATTGGCTTGATTTTTATCTCGTCCTGTTTAGTTTTGAAAGCAAAACACATATTTAACCAGGATCTGGTGCTGAAGCCAGGAATGTCTCCGTACGAGGGTATTCCTCAACGGTGAACAGGATTGTCTTGAAATTTTTTTGTTCACGTTCAGTTTTGATAACAAAACACATATTGAACCAGGATCTGATGCTGAAGCCAGTAATGTCTCCGTACGAGGGTACTCCTCAACGGTAAACAGCATTGGCTTGCACTTTTTTTGTTCACGTTCAGTTTTGATAGCAAAACACATATTGAACCAGGATCTGGTGCTGAAGCCACGGATGTCTTCGTACGAGGGTACTCCTCAACGGTAAACAGCATTGGCTTGATTTTTATTTCTTCCTGTTTAGTTTTGAAAGCAAAACACATATATTTAACCAGGATCTGGTACTGAAGTCAGGAATGTCTCCGTACGAGGGTACTCCTCAACGGTAAACAGCATTGGCTTGATTTTTTTTTTGTTCGCTTTCAGTTTTGATAGCAAAACACATATTCAACCAGGATCTTGTGCTGAAGCCAGGGATGTTTTCGTACGAGGGTACTCCTCAACGGTAAACAGCATTGGCTTGATTTTTATCTCTTCCTGTTTAGTTTTGAAAGCAAAACACATATATTTAACCAGGATCTGGTACTGAAGTCAGGAATGTCTCCGTACGAGGGTACTCCTCAACGGTAAACAGCATTGGCTTGATTTTTTTTTTGTTCGCTTTCAGTTTTGATAGCAAAACACATATTCAACCAGGATCTTGTGCTGAAGCCAGGGATGTTTTCGTACGAGGGTACTCCTCAACGGTAAACAGCATTGGCTTGATTTTTATCTCTTCCTGTTTAGTTTTGAAAGCAAAACACATATATTTAACCAGGATCTGGTACTGAAGTCAGGAATGTCTCCGTACGAGGGTACTCCTCAACGGTAAACAGCATTGACTTGATTTTTTTTTTTCGCGTTCAGTTTTGATAGCAAAACACATATTCAACCAGGATCTGGTGCTGAAGCCAGGGATGTCTTCGTACGAGAGTACTCCTCAACGGTGAACAGGATTGCCTTGAAATTTTTTGTTCACGTTCAGTTTTGATAGCAAAACACATATTGAGCCAGGATCTGGTGCTTAAGCCAGGGATGTCTTCGTACGGGGGTACTCATTAGTACGAGGGTAAACAGCATTGGCTTGATTTTTATCTCTTCCTGTTTAGTTTTGACAGCAAAACACACATTTAACCAGGATCTGGTGCTGAAACCAGGAATGGTCCGTACGGAGGCACTCCTCAACTGTAAACGGTATATGCAAGTCAATGCTGTTTACCGTTGAGGAGTACCCTTGTACGAAAACATTCCTGGCTTCGGCATCAGATCTTGGTTAAATTTGTATTTTGCTATCAAAACTGAACGCGAATAAACAAAATTCAAGCCAACGCTGTTTACCGTTGAGGAGTACCCTCGTACGAAGCCATCTCTGGCTTCGGCATCAGCTCTTGGTTAAATATGTGTTTTGCTATCAAAACTGAACGCGAACAAACAAAATTCAAGCCAACGCTGTTTACCGTTGAGGAGTACCCTCGTACGGAGACATGTCTGGCTTCAGCATCAGATCCTGGTTAAATATGTGTTTTGCTATCAAAACTTAACGCGAACAAACAAAATTCAAGCCAACGCTGTTTACCGTTGAGGAGTACCCTCGTACGAAGACATCTCTGGCTTCGGCATCAGATCCTGGTTAAATATGTATTTTGCTATCAAAACTGAACGCGAACAAACAAAATTCAAGCCAACGCTGTTTACCGTTGAGGAGTACCCTCGTACGAAGACATCTCTGGCTTCGGCATCAGATCCTGGTTAAATATGTGTTTTGCTATCAAAACTGAACGCGAACAAACAAAATTCAAGCCAACGCTGTTTACCGTTGAGGAGTACCCTCGTACGAAGACATCTCTGGCTTCAGCATGAGATCCTGGTTAAATATGTGTTTTGCTATCAAAACTTAACGCGAACAAACAAAATTCAAGCCAACGCTGTTTACCGTTGAGGAGTACCCTCGTACGAAGACATCTGTGGCTTCAGCATCAGATCCTGGTTAAATATGTGTTTTGCTATCAAAACTTAACGCGAACAAACAAAATTCAAGCCAATGCTATTTACCGTTGAGGAGTACCCTCGTACGAAGACATCTCTGGCTTCAGCATCAGATCCTGGTTAAATATGTGTTTTGCTATTAAAACTGAACGCGAACAAACAAAATTCAAGCCAATGCTATTTACCGTTGAGGAGTACCCTCGTACGAAGACATCTCTGGCTTCGGCATCAGATCCTGGTTAAATATGTGTTTTGCTATTAAAACTGAATGCGAACAAACAAAATTCAAGCCAATGCTATTTACCGTTGAGGAGTACCCTCGTACGAAGACATCTCTGGCTTCGGCATCAGATCCTGGTTAAATATGTGTTTTGCTATTAAAACTGAACGCGAACAAACAAAATTCAAGCCAATGCTATTTACCGTTGAGGAGTACCCTCGTACGAAGACATCTCTGGCTTCAGCATCAGATCCTGGTTAAATATGTGTTTTGCTATTAAAACTGAACGCGAACAAACAAAATTCAAGCCAATGCTATTTACCGTTGAGGAGTACCCTCGTACGAAGACATCTCTGGCTTCGGCATCAGATCCTGGTTAAATATGTGTTTTGCTATTAAAACTGAACGCGAACAAACAAAATTCAAGCCAATGCTATTTACCGTTGAGGAGTACCCTCGTACGAAGACATCTCTGGCTTCGGCATCAGATCCTGGTTAAATATGTGTTTTGCTATTAAAACTGAACGCGAACAAACAAAATACAAGCCAATGCTATTTACCGTTGAGGAGTACCCTCGTACGGAGACATTCTTGGCTTCAGCACCAGTTCCCGATTAAATAATGTATTTTTCTTTCAAAACTGAACAAGAATAAAAAAAATAAAGCCCACGCTCTTTACCGTTGAGGAGTACCATCGTACGGAGACATTCCTGTCTTCAGCACCAGATCCTGGTTAAATATGTTTTGCTATCAAAACTGAACGTGTAGGGAACAGGGCGGGTGGGGCGTTAGTCCACCACGCGTTAAAATATTTTATTCATTGATATTTTCTTTTTTAAATGTGTGAGTATATACGCAAGCTTAACAATTTCAAATTTAGTTTTTTTTTCAATAGCCTGGAGTATGATTTTTGAATCTCATTCGGTGAGTTCAGCAGTTGGAAATGTCAAAATTACTATGGAGATAAGTATCTTTCTACTGCTGATTTGACTTTCAAAAATCGCACTCCTGGAGTATGATTTTTTAATGTCAAATCAGCAGTAGAAAGATGCACGTCTCCATAGTAATTTTGACATTTTCAACTGCTGAACTCAGCAAATGAGATTCAAAAATCGCTCTCCTAGCAATCTTGTTTAGTATGAATTTTGAAATGTGCGCCATCTACCGGAATTCTCTATAACTGCATGCTACTCCCGCTTAGTATTATATCGTATTGTAGATCAATGAAAAAAATGTAAAAAAACCTGCTTATGAAATTGTTATTTTCAATGTGATGTTATGAAAATAATATATTTTGTTGCTCAAAATAAATAAATATGATGAACCAGAACAGTAAAATGCGATATTTCGTCGATTTCAGACAAATTTTACTTCTAGCGGACCAAGTAATGCCATCTAGTGACATTTTAAAAATTATTGTGAGTTATACAAGGAAATAGCGTTCTATGCTTTTCCATCTTCTTTGGCCATGGTGAAGAAGCTAGATGACAGCGTAGGTGATATTGTTCAAGCGCTTCAAGATAAACAAATATTAGACAACACTATTATTGTATTTATCACCGACAATGGTGGTATCACATCTGGATTATCATCAAACTACGCTTCTAATTGGCCTCTGAGAGGTCTCAAGTTTTCTCCATTTGAAGGAGGCATTCGAGTAGCTGGACTACTATGGGCTCCAATGTTAAATATTTCGAACCATTTGTGGAAGGGATACATGCATGTTGTAGACTGGATGCCAACTTTGCTGAAAGCTGCTGGAGCAGTTCCCCCTAGTGGCATAGACGGAATAGATCTTTGGAATAATATTGCCTTAAATGAAGAGTCAAGCAGAAACGAAATGTTCGAAATCGATGATTACTCACATTTTAATTCAATCATATCTGGTGATTATAAATTGATGACTGGTACTGTCAAAAAAGAATACAGTAATCACGAGGGAGGCGATCTACGTGGAGTCATTGGCGATGGACCATCATATTTAGATGCTATTAAAAGAAGCAAAATATATTCAGTACTAGAGAAGATGGGAAAATCATTTGAAATCGATGAGGCTGGAATCAGAAATAACATTCGAGTAGACTGTAAAGTTAAAGAAGATGAAAAAGAAAACATTTGCTGTCCTAGTGATGGTAAGTTTAATAGTTAACTGCATCAAATACTTACGTAAATATCTTTAAACTTGTTTTCGTCGTTCGTCTTTCTGAATGCCATTGCATTTTTTTATGGTTTTTTAGTGGTAAGACCACAGGCAACAAACTGAGATTCTGAATATGATATTTTTAGAATATATCTGTTTAATATACTCCCTCTAAAAGGGAGGCCTGTCCAGCAGTGGGTTGAGTAGGCTGATTGGATTGATTGATTGATACTCCCTGGGAGAATAATTATAGTCGTGGGGATATACTAATAATTTGCTGTGTAAGTTCTTAGTACTTACTTCAATACAGGGGGTAACAAAGCACCCTATACTAATATAAACGATCGGGTGGTTTTAAACGATCAAACTGAACAACATTTAACATGAATACAGTATTTTTTACCCGACTGCGCCAGAAGGAGGGTTATGTTTTTCGAGCGTATGTATGTATGTATGTATGTTTGTATGTCTATTTCTTTGGCACGGCCTACAGCCTAAGCGACTTGATGGATTTTGACGTATGAGGTGTCGTTAGATTTGTAAAAATTGTGAGAGTGACATAGGCTATATTGTACATTATTTTATTATGGCGTCTGCGAATTAAAAAAAGAGGGGGAACAACAATTTTTTTTTGTAAAATAAAATAAAATAAATAAATAAATAACGCTCACAGGCACATACATTGTAATGATCCCAAGAAAGCACTATAAATAAAAATTAAAATTGTAATATGGGTATTAAATGAAAGCAAGTAAACTGACGATTCCAAATATATATATATATTGTAGTACTTTTATGCTACCATTTTGACACAAGACTAAAAAGTATGAAATAAACTAAATTATTACGAAAAACAAAAAACCCGACTTATGCAGTCGGGTTGTTTGCGATACCTACCTAATAACATTCAAATTATTAAGAGCTTGTTTTTCTCTTTTCAGTTAACAGTTTTTTATGCAGTCGGGTTTTTTTTGTACGTAACTACGTAGTCTTCATACCTAGTGAATGATTTTCAGTTTGCCATATTACTAGGGGTGTTTTGTCAACCTTTTAATAATTTCTGGTTTTGTTACACTTTGTATTTAGAGTATACTTAAATTACGTTCTTTTCAGGTTCTTTATGTTTATTTAACATAAAAGAGGATCCATGTGAAAGAAAAGACTTGTCCAAGTCTTTACCTGACGTTGTGGAGAGGATGTTAGCTCGGTTGCAAGTGGAAGTCGACAAAGAAGTAAAGAAAGGCGCCTTATTTAGAGATCCTAGAGCTTTGCCACGTTTGTTTAACTTCACGTGGTCTGTATGGGCAGATAGTATTTAATATTAAGTAGGTATAAAGATATTAATAATATTAATAGTTTCAATGTTACATTATACAGGGTGTAACAAAACACCCTAGAAATACTTAAGGGGGTGCTGCAGACCATCAAACTGAACAACTTTCACTATGGAGCCAACATCGAAATCGAGAAAAAAAAAACCGCTCTTTCATACAAAACGGCAGTACCACCTGGACTCAAATGTATGGGAAGGCAGATTTTTTTGATTTTTTCTTGACTTTGGCTCCATAGTGAAAGTTGTTCAGATTGATGGTCTGAAGCACCCCCTTAAGTATTACTATGGTGTTTTGTTACACCCTGTATAGGTTACCTACTTATCGTAAAGGTGATTACAAAAATTTTTTTTCTTATATTAGACCCCTAAATAAACTGTAGCCACAGTAGTGGCTACAGTTTATTTTAATAGGCAGATTATTAAATGAGTTCTATTATTTTGTAAACTGCATCATAAGTTTTGTTTTTTATTGTAAGTAACAATATTGAAATAGCATAATTTTTGCAATAGATACATATAAAGCATGGCCAGAAAAATTAAAAAATCTCGGTAGTTGCGGAAAATTATTGGAACAAATTTTTGTAAGTACTTACTTGGAACCTTGGGACATTGTCATAAATGTTATAGTCGATTGTAGTTGTTTTTTTCTGGTCGAGCTTTACAAAAAAAAAGTTTTTACTTCAAGGCAAATAAATTTTTCATAATAATAGGTAGGTCGATCATTGATAATTCAAGTAGGCTGCAGTGCTGTTATTTTTCATTTAAATCTATAAATACAGCTACTTAGCTTAGTGCAAATCTAATTAGGTTGGTACTATTTGATTTGTCGCAATATCCAGGTATGAAATTGATATCATTAGCATCCTTTTAAACTAAGAGTCTACCCATCAAACTGAACAACTTTTACTATGGCAGCAAACCGATCGGAGCAAAAAAAAATTTACTGTTGCATACATTTGAGTCGAGTTTTCGTTGTTCACATTGCAGTTTATAATGGGACAGTTGATTTTTACTCCGATTGTTACTTCGATCCGATCGGTTTACTGCTACAGTAAAAGTTGTTCAGTTTGATGGGTAGACTCTTAGTTTAAAAGGATGCTAATGATATTAATTTCACCCTGTATAGATAATGCTTTCCCAAATGTTTCATCGCCAAGCTGCGTTTATAACGCTGAAAATTCTGTAAGCCTGCTGGAACACCTGAAAATAGAACATTTAAGTACTTAGGTAGGTATATACGTTTTGCGAACGTGTATTTCCTATGGTTGCCATAGAATATACGTATAATAAAACTGAAACAGAAGTGTCTGTACTTTGAAGATATTTAGGTAGGTACATGAAAAAGATTATGATTTTAAGGTCTGACTCCAATCTCCAGATCAACCTGTTTTAGAATGTTTGTCCGTCTGTTTGTTTGTTTGTTCGAGTGTCACCGATTTCGATGAAACATTTTTTGTTTGATAGTTAATGACTTAACATCTGATAGTGGGGTTCTTCAGACCATCAAACAACTCTGTTTTAATTTTAAATTCACCTATAAATTACATACCTAAATCATAGGTATTTTGGCTTTATTATTTCTCGTGACACATTTCTATGGAACAACAGATTCTTTTTTTCGCGATTACAACGTCGTGAGTCCCACTGTGAAAGTTGTTCAGTTTGATGGTGTGAAGCACCCCTATATGTGACGTAGTATAATACTTACACCAGTCAAGGTATCGAGGCAGAGAGTACTGAACAAGGACCGTACGGCCACGGGTCGAGCCGTGCGGGTCAGCAGCAGGAGCAATGAGGTGCGCGCGCGCAGGTCACATTGGTTCTCCCAGCCACTTGTGTAAACTGCCGTACGGACACTCTCGCCCTGTCAAAAATATGAAACCTTCGGTACTGGAGTGCGATTTTTGAACATCACACGTTCAAATCAGCAGTAGAAAGATGCATAATCTCCGGATAGTAGGTAATTATGACATTTTCTACTGCTGATTACAACGTGTGATGTTCAAAAATCGCACTCCTGTGCTGTGATGCCTGATATACAGGGTGTACAATAAAATGGGACAGCTACTTAAAGGGGTGCTTCAGACCATCAAACTGAACAACTTTCTCTATGGGACCAATATCGAAATCCCGAAAAAAAAATCTGCTGTCCCATACATTTCAGTCGAGTTATGTTTGCAGTTTTGTATGGGGGAGCGAATTTTTTTTTTGCGATTTCTATATTGGTCCCATAGAGAAAGTTGTTCAGTTTGATGGTCTGAAGCACCCCTTTGAGTAGCTGTCACATTTTATTGTACACCCTGTATAACTCATGAAAATTATAATGATACTTAATTTAATTTAAACGAATTAAAACCGATGATTTTGCTCGTACCTCCAAGTCTGTATGAAGGTATACTCGATACACTATACTCGATGATTATTTTTACCGTTCCGGCACTTTCAGGGGTGGCTCAGCCCATCAAACTGAACAACTTTTAATATGGGAGCAAACCTGAAATCGGAAAAAAAAAATCAACTGTCTCATACATTTGAGTCGAGTAGACATTGCAGTTTAGTATGGAACAGTTGATTTTTTTTTGCGATTTCAGGTTAGCTCCCATAATAAAAGTTGTTCAGTTTGATGGTCTGAACCACCCCTGAAAGTTTCGGAACAACGGTAAAAAAAATCATATAGTATAGGTACAGGGTGTTAGGGTAAACAGTTGCATTACTTTAAGGGATGAGGGTTGATTGCACCCATGATACTGGTCAACCTTCCCTAAGAAACCTATAGGAAATACTAAAAAAAAAACCACTTGTTTGTATGCGAACGTTTCACGTTTGTATGAAAAGTCAATTTTTTTTTTGCGAATTTCCTACGTCTTTCTTAGGGAAAGTTTCACTTGCATACCTACATAATATTTTTGTGGAGGGAGGAGTGTAGGATTAGGTAGATAAGTACCTATTGGCTATGTGCACGATACTAGCGCCATCTAGCGCATCTAGCATCACGGCCCCGTGCATTATTTGTACATAAAATGTTAGGATAAAGTTTGTTATTTTATATTAAAATAAAGTAAAAACTAAATAAATGAGCAAAATTGTCGATATTAAAAATATTATAATACCTAATTGGCTGAAATTCCCATTCTTTGTTACGAAATTCTCATACAAACTTTCACCCCCGTTTTCACACCTTTGGGGGTTGAATTGAGAAAAATCTTTTTTTTGTGAACACCTAGCATAGCAATCAAAACATCCCTGCCAAGTTTTAAGTATTAGTATTTGCTAGTTTAGATATTTGAGGATTGAATGAGTGTGCGGATTTGCATAGATTCAAGCAAATCTGACACAGCTTCGCCGGGAAAAGTACAAATTTCTGCCACAGCGTGCGCTGCGATCGACTTGACAGTTCCCAACACCCACTTCGCACATAGCCAATAGCTACACAATAAGACCCCTTGAAACTACTTAGGTAACCTACATGACCTACAAAGTAAGACAAAGAAAAGCTGCGTGCCTACTATTAATAGAATATAAAGAGTGATATAACTTGGTGTAATATAATAATTTATATGTAGGTACAACACATACCATTCCCAGCAGCACATCACTGTAGTAACATGGATAAATAGAGAACGCAATAGAAGCTATGAATACCAACAGGAACTCCAAACTCAACTGACCCTTGCTATGATAAGTCTGAAAAGTATATATTCCATTTAAAAAAAAATACGTATTTTACAAAATAGTGACTAATTAATTAATCCATTCCTACCTCAATAATTTGGTAAAATGTTATAGGTAGAGTAATTGTTGTCATTTTCAAAGTCAGCTCGTAATTTAGTTGGAAAGTCTGCTTAATGTCTTCTACAAACCTGTTTAAAATAAATTTATACAATTAGGTACCTAACATGTAGCTAAAATACCTTCTACTTACACTTGAAACCTGCATACGCAGAAGAAATTCTGATGCGTGGTAAAGTACCCAAAGGCAAAGTCACCAAAGTCTACCAATCCGTATTGGACACGCGTGGTAGACCAACGCCCATACCTCTCCCTGGGGGTAGGCTTGTGCCCTGCAGTGGAATCTGTTAAAGCCTGATGGCGACTTACAATAGAAATATTATTTCTATATTGTAGTGACAAGCTTGCTGTGGAAACTTTTTAATATGTGCTGGAGGGACGGTCAAGTACCAGATGACTGGTGCAAAGCCGTCATCGTCCCATTATATAAAGGCAAAGGTTCACAGCAAGAATGCAAGAACTACCGCGGCATCAGCCTTCTTAGTGTAGTTGGCAAACTGTATGCAAAAGCTTTGATTGAGAGAGTGATGAATGTAACTGATGAAAAAATGTGGGACGTACAAGCGGGATTCAGAAGAGGTATGGGTTGCATGGATCAAGTCTTTTCTTTAAGGTGCATCTCAGAGAAATACTTAGAAAAATACCAAAAAGTATTCTGCGCCTTTGTAGATCTTGAAAAGGCATATGACCGAGTGAACAGGAGTAAAATGTGGTCGACACTGTCAGCATATGGGGTTGATGACCGCTTAGTGCAGGCTTTGAAGTCCCTCTATGAGGGCTCTAAAGCCTGTATCAGAGTTAATGGGGCGTACACAGACTGGTTTAACATCTCTAGGGGTGTGAGACAGGGATGTGTTGCGTCGCCATGGCTTTTCAATCTTTATATGGATAGTTGTCTGACTGATTTGAAAGAGATGGAATGCGGTATAAGAATGGATGAGCTTAGTGTCAAGTGCCTTTTGTATGCTGACGACCAGGTGATACTTGCGCCGTCGGTGACGGAGTTACAAGACATGTTGAATGTGATGAATGAGTCGTTGAAGAAGAAAGATATGAAAGTCAATGTATGCAAGACGAAGGTAATGGTTTTGGAACGTGAAGACGATGTTACAGAATGTAACATTGTTATGGAAGGAGACAGAGTGGAACAGGTGAATGAATTTGTATATCTGGGAAGTTTGTTTAAGAGAGATGGAAAGTGTGACGGGGATGTGGAGCGAAGAGTGACTGCGGGAAATAAGGTAAATGGGGCCCTGCACGCCGTGGTGAGTAGCCGGTCTGTATCAAAAAGGGCACGTCTGGCTATTCACAACGGTGTGTTGGTGCCTACGCTAATGTATGGGAGTGAATGTTGGGTATGGAATAAAAGGAATGAAAGTCGAGTGAATGCAGTTGAAATGCGCTCCTTACGAAGTATGTGTGGTATTACTTTGGTTGATCGAATCAAGAACAGTGTGATAAGGGATTGGTGTAATTTGAAGGATGATATAGTAACAAGGATTGAGAGGGGTATGCTTAGATGGTTTGGTCACGTAGAGAGAATGAATGAAAGAAGACTTACGAATGAAATTTATCGAGCACAGATGAGTGGAAGTGTTGGGAGAGGCCGTCCGCGGAAAACATACCAC
Organism: Agonopterix subpropinquella; assembly: GCA_922987775.1. Lineage (NCBI taxonomy): Eukaryota > Metazoa > Arthropoda > Insecta > Lepidoptera > Depressariidae > Agonopterix > Agonopterix subpropinquella. Next base: position 13,356,007 of record OV277701.1, on the reverse strand, counting down.
GATCAAATCAATGATCTTTTCCGAAAAGGACAAGTGCGTAGCACCCTCAATCGACGGAAGTGCATGAAAAGATGTATGAATGTCAATGAGGCTAGAGAAGTGTGTCAGAGTCGTAGCGTGTGGCGATCTGTGGTCTCTGCCTACCCCCTTGGGACAATGGCGTGAGCTTATGTATGTATGTATGTATTATTTCTCACCTGTACACGTTATCCAACAGTATCACAATAGCTTTCAGGTCAGCCTTCGACTTCTCAGGGCTATAGCCATGTTCAGGAAAAAGATTTGACACCCGCATCTTGACAAGTTCCAGCTGACCACATGCATGCTGCATGAATATGGGACCGAAAGTTACAAGACCTACATACATAAACGCAGCGTACGCCAAATAGCAGTTCATAGCTATGTACAACAAAGCAAAGGGTACCACTGAATCCTTTACTTCCTCTAAAACCGCCGGATATGTAAGGTCAAATATTGGGACGAGAGTAAACTCGTCTACGATCGTGTAGTAAAGCATCAGGATTAAGGATTTGAGCGGAAATAGTGCAGCTGCACAAGAAACAAGTACAAGCCATGGTATAATCAACGATTTCCCTTTGTTAGCGTACTCCACAACAATAGCCATCTCTTCGGTAGACAGGTGACCCGCCAACTCATAATCAGACTTCATAGTATTTATTAAACACTTCAGACTTCGCTGGTGCCATAGCATCAGACTATATTTAAAGGTGACCACGATATAAAATACGCTAAGTGTCCCGTTTCCACAAATTTTTGCGAAATCTCCATTTCTGATATCATGGAATATTATGCTGTATAAAATTAATAGAAATATCAACGTATAAAGTCCATGCATTAGGACGAACTGGAGAAGCCATTTTTTGTCTCTTGGTATATCTGGATGGGATCGATTAATTTTTGTACAAAATATAGATAATTTGAATAACTTTTCGAAATCCAAATTCATTTTTGTGGATTTTTAGTTATAATTTCTGTGTTTGTAGTCAAGTCAGTCACCGAGAGGCTGTACCTAGTTCTAATGAAATTTTTCTGCTTTTGAACTTTATTTATATAAAGTATTCTGTATAATAAATACCTAATAATGCAAAATAATATATGCTTAAGTACAAACACTCCATGGTACCTACCTTTTAATTAGAAATATTGACCAATGTAAATTACAAAGAGGTTGCAGAGGTCTTATTTATTTTGTGGAACATAATAAAAGATGATTCACTGTGATTGTATATAATATAAACTACAAAGTGTTTTGGTAAAATAACGTGAGAAATCGTGCAGCCGAGCCTACATCGTCGTCGTGAACAGGGTTCCGTTTAAAGGTAAAATTTTAAAAAAATATAACGCTCACAGGCACGTACATTATTGTAATGATGCCAAATTAAGCCTTAGGTTTTTTCTTATAGGAACCATTATACAACAACGGCACACACAACACATATCATCATCATCATCATCATCATCAGCCTATCATCGTCCACTGCTGAACATAGGCCTCTCCCAAGGCGCGCCACAAAACTCTATCCTCGGCCTTCCTCATCCAGTCGCTCTCCGCTACTTTTTTTAGGTCGTCTCTCCAGCGGGCAGCAGGGCGTCCGACACTACGCCTACCAGTTCGCGGTCTCCACTCTAGAACTCTGACACCCCACCGGTTGTCAGTTCTTCGGCAGATATGACCAGCCCATTGCCACTTCAGCTTGCTAATTTTCTGAGCTATGTCAACCACAACACATATAGGTAACATCAATGACCGAATCGGGATTCGAACCCAGGACCCTGGCTTGGCAGTCCGGCGTGGTAACAACCATTACACCAACCGGGAGTGGGATTTTTGAATCTCATTCGCTGAGTTGAAAAGAAAATGTCAAAATTACTATGGAGATACGCATCTTTCTACTGCTGATTTGATTTTCAAAAATCGCACACTACTCAAGTATGATTTTTGAAAGTCAAATCTGGAGTGAGATTTTTGAATCTCATTCGCTGAGTTCAGCAGTTGTTAATGTCAAAATTACTATGGAGATACGCATCTTTCTACTGCTGATTACACTTTCAAAAATCGCACTCCTGAAGTATGAGTTTTGAAAGTCAAATCAGCAGTAGAAAGATGCATATCTCCACAATAATTTTGACATTTTCAACTGCTGAACTCATCGAATGAGATTCAAAAATCGCACTCCAGCAGTAGAAAGATGCGTATCTCCATAGTAATTTTGACATTTTCAACTGCTGAACTCAGCGAATGAGATTCAAAAATCGCACTCCATTAGTAGAAAGATGCGATTTTGACATTTTCACCTGCTGAGCTCAGCGAATGAGTTTCAAAAATCGCTCTCCAGGAGTGCGATTTTTGAATTTCATACAATGTACCTACTCAGCAGTTGAAAATGTATGGAGATACGCATCTTTCTACTGCTGATTTGACTTTCAAAAATTGCACTCCTGGAGTATGATTTTTGAAAGTCAAATCAGCAGTAGAAAGATGCGTATCTCCATAGTAATTTTGACACTCAGCGAATGAGATTCAAAAATCGCACTCCAAGTCGTCAAATGAGAGGTATCAAAATATTAATGAGAAAGTAATTTAGTTGCATGGGAATAGGGACACAGACAGATGAATTTCGACGAAACTATTATAATATTATGTTTCACCACGGGACCCTAAAGTGAATTTATTACCTATGAAACAAATAACAAATATTACAATATAGCTTGATTAAAGACTTGCCCCGATTGGTTCGTCACCAAATTACAAAGCACAATGATAGAAATATAATACTTAGTAAGCACTACTTTAACTCGTAAGTAGGTAGGTAGGTATAATATCCGCGGAGTGCGATTTTTGAAACTCATTCTTTGAACTCAGCAGTCTATGGAGAGATGGAGACGTGCATCTTTCTACTGCTGATTTGACATAAAAAAATCATACTCCAGGAGTGCGATTTTTGAAAGTCAAATCAGCCGAATGATAGGTTCGTATCTCCATACCTACATTTTCAATTAAACTGCGGAGTTCAACGTATGAGATTCAAAAATTGCACGTTGAAATCAGCAGATCAGCAGTAGAAAACTTCAAAATTACTATGTAGTTTAATAAATGAATCATATTTGATCATGATTTTGAATCACGATAAAAAAATAGCACATTCTGCAACATTGACAATAAATTGTCGCATTGCTATGCTGAATGTACAAGGAGGAACTACCTATATGAAACTACCAACTGGGTACCCTACCTTTTGAAGCATGCTCACTTTTATAGCATATGGTTTCAGGATGGCTCTTACAGACGAGCGACACATTGCGGTCGCAGAGGGTCGCGCGGCTCACGGCGACCGTAAACTCTATGAGCGCGACACACGGCGATCGCAAAGTGTCGCTCAGTCGCTCGTCTGTAAGAGCGCTTCGTCACTTTGCGGTCGCCATGCGTTTTGTGTCGCGGAGGGTCGCGCGACCGTAAAATCTATGAGCGCGACACCTCTGCGACCCACCGCGACTGCAAAGTGTCGCTCGTCTGTAAGAGCCCTGAGAGCTCTAGCGTGGTGTTCCCTAGTCTAGTCGTCGTCCGTCGTCGGCGTCGTAGCCTCACCATGTAATCCGTGCTCACCATACAAATACTAGGTTAGTTTAAACGCCCTCTATTGCTAAAACTACAAACGATTTAACGATGATTTAACGCAAGTTATTATTTTTTAACGTCAAGTTTCATTTTCGATGCGCTAGTTGAGCTCATTTCATAAGGATGCTAATGATCAGCTAAAGAATCGATTCACAAAAATATCGATTAAAAACTTTTATCTGTTCTTATCTTAAAATTGATGATGACAATCCCCTGCCTTTTTGTGACAAAAATAATCTTAATTGCTCCCTAAAATCGAGAAAAATACCATCTACTTAAACGACGACAGGTAAATTTTTAAGATTATAATGCCATACAGTGTCATTGAACTATTATTATGAAAACGCTTCCGAAGCGTTTTCTAAGATTAATAAAACGAAAATCTATAGATAGCAATATTACATTCGAAAAAAACCTGTCACACTGAGAGGGAAAAAAAGTGTTATTTGTCTTTTTTTTACACATCGATTCGGGTTGTGGTCAGACATCAGATTAGAGCCAGAGCATTTTACGTACACACGGCGACAAGTCAGGTTACCCTGTTTGGACTTTGAACTATTAGAAGTTGAACGCTGCGAATCGTGCCAGAGGGTGCGGTATGTTGTTGTTGTTTCGTTTCACAGCACGCTACGCCCGCGCCGGCAGCGGCGTCTATGCAGGCTCTCTCTCTACCGCACTATTTTGTGTTTTGTACGTAGTGTAGTTATGGGTATAGGTGCGTAACTTGATGTGTCGCCGTATGTACAAAACATTTACATAGTAGCCTAAGTAAAAGCTAGGAATGGATCGAGCGAAGCATGCTCGAAATTTTTAGCACCACGTCTTAGCTCTCTCTGGTCGGAATTCTTTAGGATTATGTGTAGGTACAGTAATTAAAACAGAAACAGAGCGAGCGGAGCGAGCTCGACTTTTCTCTGCTCTACGAATTAGTTACAGACAGAGCTCAATCAATCTATATTTTTCCCCAATTTGCCGCCCCTTGTAAAGTGCCGCCCGGGGCATCTTCCCCCCCTGCCCCCCTCGCTACGCTACTGTTGCTAATCGTTCATTAAGTATTTTATAGTTATAAATTAGCTTACTGCGTATACTCTATGTTCATCATCATAGAGTTCAACTATGCGTAGGTTGATCTGTCACCGTGTGTTATTATATTATATTATAATAGCCTTTATTCAGACAATTACATTATTATATGTTTGTTTTGTTAGCGATAGTTCATTACTATTATTACATTAATTTATATTTATAATTTGATTTATGTTTTGTGATTTGATATGTTGTATTGAGAATAATATTAATATTTTAACTATCTTCTATTTGACTTGTCTGTGTGCCTTTGTTGGCAAAGGCCTCCTCCAACCCTCTCCAGCTCTCTCTGTTTGTAGCTATCCTAGACCAGGTAGCACCCGCTACAGCCTTTATGTCATCGACCCATCTTCTGAGTGGCCTGCCTCGCTTCCTTTTGTTATGCCTTGTGAACCAGTGCATTATTGTTTTGGACCATTTTTCCTTCCCTCTGATTGTATGTCCTGTCCATCTCCATTTAAGCTTCCTGATAGTGACAGTAACATCCTTTGTTCTCGTATGCTTCTTTATGGTTGTGGTTCTTATTTTGTCTGATAATCTTTTTCCCATCATGCTTCTTTCCATAGCGTTTTGACATGTTTCTAGCTTCTTATTATGGGCTTTGGTAAGTGCCCAGGTTTGGCAGCCGTATGTCAGTACAGGTAAGATACAAGTGTCAAAGAGTTTCCGTTTGATGGTCATACTCATTTCTCTGTTCTTCATGATCTCTTTTGAAGTTAAGTCTAGTGGCGATATTACCTGACCCAGATAAACATATTCATTTACATATTCAATTGTTTTATTGTTGACGCAGATAGGTTCTTGCTGTCCATTTGTCATGACTTTGGTTTTTTGTGTGTTCATGACTAATCCCACTTTTTGACTTAGTCTATCCAGGTCACCTAGCATCGCCTGTAGTCCGTCTTTCGATGGCGAGAGAATTATTAAGTCGTCAGCGAATCTTAAGTGTGACAGGTTCTCACCGTTAATTGACAGTCCACATTTCTCCCAGTTCATTTGACGGAAGACCTCCTCCAGGACTGCTGTGAATAGTTTAGGTGACACCGGATCGCCCTGACGTACACCTCTTTCTATTTTTATTTCTTTTCCTTCTTTCTCTAGTTTGATTTTGGCTTTACTGTTTTTGTAGACATTTCTCAGTATTCTAGTGTATTTATTCTCGACACCTTGGTTTTTGAGTGCTTGCCATATCTTCTCGTGTTCTAGTGAATCGAAGGCTTTACTGTAGTCCACAAAACAGCAGTAGAAGGTTATATTAAATTCATTGCCCTTTTCGAACAGCTGTTTCACAACGTGGATGTGGTCTATAGTTGAGTATCCGCTTCTAAATCCCGCTTGTTCTCTCGGTTGATTCTCATCAAGCATCTTAGTTATTCTGTTGAGGATTATTTTAGCGAAAACCTTGTAGACATTCGACATCAAACTGATAGGTCGGTAGTTGTTTATGTTGTTCTTGTCACCTTTCTTGTGTATCAGTGTTATAGTTGATGTTGTCCATTGGTTTGGTATTATCTCGGTCTGTAGCACTTCGTTGAATAGGTATGTTAGAATCGGAATGCCATCTGAACCAGGGGCTTTATCTTTCTTTTGGGTTTTTATAGCTTTATCTACTTCCTCAGGTAATATTTCTTGTACCTCATCCTCACCTGTCAAGTCTGTTGTCTGGCAAGTGTTTTTCTGTGCATACAAGTCGCGGAAAAAGTTTGTGGCTATAGCGATAATTTCTGGACGTTTAGTTTCACATTTGCTGTTTCTATCTTTAATGTTAGGTATCCAATCTGTTTTTTCCCTCATTTGTTTGGTAGCCTTTTTGATGCCTCCGGTCTTCTGAATGCATTCTTCCAGTACTCCTAGCCTGTATTTTTCGCGGTCTTTTTTCATGTTTGACTTGATTCTTTTGCTCATTTGAGCTATTTCACTTCTTAAATTCTTTGTCTTTTCAGTTGTAGATATTAATGCAGCTCTGTTTTTCAGCAGTTCCCTAGTTTCATTAGTTAGCCATTTATTTTTATCCTTTCCGGTCTTAAGTTTATTTATCTTCTTTGTGTTCAGAAGCTCTTCGAACTTGTTGTATTTGTTTTGAGTATTTATGTTCTTTGTGTTTTCTATGAAATTTTCTAACTTTACTTTCAGTCTATCAGTGTTTTCTAGTGTTGTAATGTTGGTTTGTTTTACCTTAAAGGGTCTGTTTTTCTTTGACATCTTTAGCTGTAGTTTCGCTCTAACTATCCTGTGATTGCTATTGAAATTGAGGTTGTTTATACAATCCTGGAATTCTTTACTTTTATTGGTAAGAATGTAATCTATTTCATTTTTGTTGAGGCCATTTGGAGATGTCCATGTCCATCTGTTCTTTGCACGGTTTTTGTATAGAGTGTTGAGTATTTTTAAGTTGTTCTCATATGCCAGTTGCATTAGTTTTTCACCGTTTCTTGTTCTGTCACCTGAACAATATGGCCCTAACACCGCCTCTTCCCCGTCTTCTCTGCTTCCTGTTCTTGCATTAAAGTCTCCCATCACTATTAAGTTATTGTGTGTGTGATCTTTTATTGCGTTTCCTAGCATTGAGTAGAAAGAGTTGATTTCAGTATTCTTTGATTGTTCGGTTGGAGAGTATATTTGTACGATTGACCACCTTTCGCTATTTGGAGGTAATTTCAAGTTAAGTATTACGATGCGCTCGGAAATGCCAATGAATTCATCGATGTAGGGTTTTATTTCTTTTTTGATTAGAAATCCAGTTCCATATAGGCCAGGTGTATCTCCTTTAGAGTACAGAATAAAGTCACCGTGATCCTCTATGTTTTCTCCTAGGCGTCGGACTTCGCTCAGTCCCACTATCGACCAGTTTACGTTCTCTAGTGCTAGAATCAATTCTGTCAGGCTTTCTTTAGTCCTTAGGGTGAGAGTATTATACGTTGAGATGTGCATTATGTCTTTATTTCGGTGGGGTATTTTGGAGGATGCATGCGCTTGATGTTGGTGGAGTATATTGGTTGAAGGGTAATGGTCTTTTTCCCCCACGGTGACCGGCCGGCTTGGGAGAGTTTTATTATTTTGTTGTTGTGTTTGTTGTTGCGTTAATCCAGTTCCAGTTCCAGTTTCCAGTGTTTGTTGAGCTTTAGTTTCTGTATGTGTTTTTGTCTGAGAGCGAGTATGCTCGTTCTCGCATGAATCGGAAGGCGTCCATTCTTTTAGTTTTCGGGTCTGGTTTGTTGTCACGAAAGGGCTTTGGACTCGGTGTTTCAGAGTCCGCCCTCTTTCGCTTTTCGCTGTCTCTGGGTTTGTTTGCTTTACGCTCCTCTAACGCTTTTTTGGAATAGTCATGTGTGATATAGGTTGAAGGTTTCATTTGTTTTTTGTTCCTGAGTATTTTTATCTTCTTCTGTAGGGTTGTAGTGCCAACAAGAATCGGTCTAGTTTTATTGTTAACCTTTTTACCAATTCTATGTATTTTGTTGATTTCGCCTTCCCCGAATGAGATGTCTAGTTCGTTTATTGTTTTTGTGACCAGGTCTACAAGGTCTTCTTCATTTTCGTCTGCCGATTCGGGAATTCCATGCAGTACTAAGTTGTTCCTTCTGGCATTGAGGTCCAGATACTCTATTTTCTTATTTAGTTGTTCTACCTGTCCTTTTAACTTTTCATTTTCTTCCACTATCGGTTTGATCTTTTCGTCCACTTTATTCAAAACAGCTGCAGTTATCGTTTCCGTAATTGTATTTGTTTGTTTTTTGAGTTCGTCTTTGACTTTCTCAAACAGTAATGACATCTCCCTTGACAGTTCAGATTCGTAAGCCATGACGTGACACAAGACGTCAGATTTCTTGCTATTTCCAAGTTCGCGTTTCTGAACGAATTGTATGTCGTAATGTTGGTAGTAATTATTTTGTCTTTGGTAGTAATGATTATTTCCGTTGTCTATGATAGACGGCGTTTTGACAGGTTTGTATAACCTCAAAATTGTTATTTGGTTATTTTGTACGGAGATTTTACGTGTTCGATCACTTTTTGGATTGTTTTGTATTATTTTTATTGAATGGGGACACTAATTCTTTAGGGATCGATGGATTTTTGCACTGGTTATAACGATTTTGCACTGATTTCACAACAAATTATCGGGAGCGTATTACATCACGACTTTATAGTTTGACACCGGAACCGGAAAACCGGGTCACCGTGTGTAATGAATAAAATATTATTAAGATTTGAAAGGAGTAATAATAACTGAAGTAAAAAAATATACTTTTTTCATAGGCTGGTTGGTTTTTATGCTCCTATACTAACGCCATCTAATGAATATTCATAACAACCTTTGAAAATGCCTCATTAAGAATGAGGGATTATCCGAAACCCATTAAAAAAGAAAAAGTAGTCCCAAATAGCTCGATAGATGGCGTTGACGAGACAGGAGTAAGCGACCTTGCAAATAATAAAATACAAATAAAATAAAGAATTTGTGTTTTTAAGTAAACAACAAAATATGAACATATATTTCGTCAACGGATGTGTCTGACACAGTGACATGCATTTTTGTTTACTTTTTAACCTAAAAATTTCAAGTTCGGATTCGGACCCCTCTCTGGTCAATGCCATCTATCGCCGGTATGTTGAACTACGTTTGACTAGCTGACAGAAAACTCCTCATTCTAGTTTTGTGAGAAACCGATTTTGCTACAACGTAGAATCGATTTACATCATCGATTGTCTTCGTTATCGTTAGTTCGCATCCCTAGAATCTGACATTCCAGTCCATCCAATCCACGTCCGGCAATCGGCATTCTCTTTCTTTCACTAGCGCCGAGGTAGCGCTGTTGCGGTCGGTCACCAGCATCATTTGGATTTGACGTGTGATATTATAGAACTGCAACCAAAATTGGTTGCAGATTGAGTGCTTCGAAGTAAAGACAATTGGTTATGAAAAAGTGATTGAAATGGCAGAAAGTAAAGGTGCGTTAATCGCGAAATCAATGCAAAAACATGCAGGACGGGCGAAGGAAAAGGTACCAACTTATTTATCATTTATGTTCCCCTTACGCACTAAGTTTTAAAAGTAAACCTGATGATGTTTTCATGGATTTAGCCTGTGAAATACCTAAGGCAGACCGCAGGAACCGTCCTGCGGTCTTCCTGTCTGTCTGTCCATGAGATTTCTAACTGATATCTGACTAGGCAATACAAGAATATAAATTCACCTGTTGATTACAATACACAGGTGCATAGGATACTATAAAAAGAGTTGTAAATGTTGTTTACAATGCTTGTGTAGGCTCAGTTGACTGCAGTAATGTGTTAAGACAGCTCCAATCTTGTGTGGTGCTGCATTATAGTTTCCAGGCCAATACGGTACCTATTTTTAGGCTGTACCAGATGTGATAAATTTGGATTGGACAGTCAACACGGTCTAGTGAAAAGTTTTAAAAGATTATAGTGCATGATCTCACAGTCACTAGTATGTGCTGTAATTTAGAGTAATATGGCAAAGTATGTAATTTCACGAGGCATGTCAGTGTACTGATTTAAAAATAACACGTTAGCAACAGTGAGCTCTGAGCGGAGACAGTTGAACAACTGTGCTAGCGTTACAGAAATAATAAATTTCCTCTCTATTTTATGTTGAGCATTCCTGCTTATATTTTTTATATAGATTGTGATTTTATTGGTTAATTGGTTCTTTGACACAGATTACCCCCAATAGATACCGCATACAAGGCCGCCGATGCGCGCCACACATGTATGTTTTTTCACTGATATAAGCAAATAACTGATCACGCCCCTTCAGTACCGACCAAGTATTGGATCCGCGTGCACTCAATTTAAATTAAAAAATTGCCTATCTTTTTACGATTTTCTGAGCACAAACTTTATGAAAAATGTCAGTTTGTGCCATAAAGTGGTGTGGGAAAAACTCTCGGACATCCAGCTACGAGAAAGATGGCATTACTTTCCATCGGTAAAAAACATTTTCATTATTTTTTGTTTTTCGGAGTTCAAGTTATAGTGGGCGGTACAAAAGTTGCTTCTAAAAAATTGCAGCTCACGTTGATGTCTTTTTGAAATGGTCCCTTTCTCTCATTAGTTAATTTTGGTAAATCTATCACTTTCGTACATTGACACGAATTTGTCACGTGCAATGCTAGTGTTGTTCGTCTCTGCATTCGGGCCGGTATCGATGTTTTTATAATATGCCATATTATTACAAAGCATTTTTAGGCGAGGATTTTAAAACGGTGTTACATGTTGGGGACATTGACACGTGCAATAATAGTGTGTTTCTTCTATGCGGTACGACCGCTATCGATAGGTTTATTATATGCTTACAATTTTTTCTCTTATTTTATTTGTATCTTAATCTTATAAATTTTACTAATATTAAAGTATGTTTATCACTCAATCTCGGTAAAGCAATTGAACGGATTCAGATGATACCCGGTACAGTAATATAGTATGAAATACAACATAGGCTACTTTTAAATTGTGGGACATTATCTGATTCTCACGGAAAAACCATTTATCGCATAGGAAAACAAGAATAGGATATTTTTATACCGGGATAAAATAGTGAGGTGTATTATATTGAATAGAATCTACTTGATTGAAACGTACCTAATCAAAAATTATGTCTATAAAATATGTAATAAAATAACAGAATCGAATTATCATGGTAGGTAATTTTTATCCAAATTTTAAATAATTTTTTGTAAAAAATTTTAGTTTACTAAACCCGATGTCATCCCTCCCCATGGGCACACTCACCCTACTTACTACCAAAACAAGATTATTAAAATGTATCCATAAGTACGTTAGCGCTTTCATTCATTGCTGAAATGATAACAAATCATTTTTGTCTCTGACCTTAAAATGCGAATAACTGTCAGAGTCGTAGCGTGTGGCGATCTGTGGTCTCTGCCTACCCCCTTGGGACAATGGCATGAGCTTATGTATGTATGTATGTTTAAATTTTAACTATCAAAATAATGAAATTATTGTTTCAATCTAATTCTTTTGTTATAAATCAGTTGGGGTGTATGAGGTTTTGCGTTAATTCATTAACACGTTGTATGTAGGTACTTACTATAATACTATAAAGAGAAAATATTAGATTTTTTGTATGTTTGTGACAAATAAACACAAAAACTACTGGACCTATTTCAAAAATTGTTTCGCTACTGGCAAGCTGCATATGTCAGCGAGTAATATAGACTATATTTTATAATTTGAAATTCCCGAGGGAAAAGCGTTTTGGCCGCAGATGGAACCGCGAGGCGGAAGCTAGTTTGTTATTATACAACGTCTTAATAAATTAACGCAAAACTAGAAAGTAGTTTGTTTAGAATCGAGAGCAGAATCGAATCTTCATAGTTTCAACATAATTATATTTTTTTTCAAAATATTAAATAATTTGTTTGTAAAATTTTAAATTTACTGAACCCAATCTCAACCCACCGCACAGGCACACTTACCCTACCACCAAAACAAGATTCTTAAAATGTATCCATTAGCACGTTATCGCTTTCATTCATTTCTGAAATGATAACAAATCATTGTTGCCTCAATACTTAATAACTTTAAATTTTAACTATCAAAATAATGAAATTATTGTTTCAATCTAATTATTTTGTTATAAATCAGCTGGGGTGTAGGTATGAGGGCTTGCGCTTATTCATTAACACGTTGTATAATACACTTCTATGATATCGGAACATCAGTGCACGTAGTGCCTTTCTGAATTAAAGTGAAATAATAATCATTTTTTCAATAATCGAATAAGTTAATTGTTGTGTAATAACAATAATTTAATTAGTTTGCATGTTTTGCCCCACAAGAGGGCACATCTGACTGACTGTCAAATTAGGCCAGCTTGACAGCAACTGGTCTACCTTGAGGCAACTGAATCACCTGTCTTAGGCTGAATAATCATTAACCATGACAACATTTATCGATACTTTTTATTACACTGTCGCATCACTAGTGTACACGCTCGGAGAGTGCTGGGAGTAGTGCGACCTTGAAATGGCCAATCATGTTGCATTTGTTTCGTGCCCCGCTACCCGCACCTACCGCCAAAAATGGTGACTTCGGGCGTGAACAAAATTTTCATCATGCGGTATCTATTGGGGGTAATCTGTGTTCTTTGATTAAATATAGTCTAGACTCCATTAAAATTTTCTGTTGTTGTTAAGTAATTCTTCCTTGCGGAAAGGGAATGGGAACTAGCCCTTACACCCTAGTCTTTAGTTACATTTTACTTTGTACTTAAAACTAACTTAACCTAAACCCTAACTTAACACATTGAAATGCGAGGATGGGACACATTCCAATGTTCAGCAACGGAGTTTTACGCGAGGAGTTCAATCCAAATCAAACGGGAGCGCCTTACTTTATTTCTCACTTTTACTACATTGTTTTCCATTAATGGCACATTATTACACTAATTCCACCACATTAACACAATAATAGCCACGAAAAACTAATTTAGAAAATTAAGAAACAAAGCCCCGTCCATTTTGTCTCACTTCGCGCGTAAAACTCTAAAATTTTCTGTATTCAAAGAATAGGTACTGTTTTTGAGTCTTTGTTGGCAGTCCAAATAAAATAAAAAGTCAAATAAATAAGTCATGGATGGACTATGTATTTACAACTGTTTAGATTATGTAAAATTTATGTGTCTACAGGGTGGTAGGGTAAACAGTCTTCATTCATCGTCAAACAACTTTCTCTATGAAACCTATAGGAAATTCGTAAAAAAAATGTTTTACTTCCCATACTAAAGCAATCAGCTGATTGAAGTTTTGTATGAAGAAAAAATTTCTTTTTTGTGAATTTACTATTGGTTTCTTTGGGAAAGTTGTTCAGCATCATAGGTATAATCACCCCTTAAAGTAATGCAACTGTTTCCCTGTATAAAAGTATTTTTTTTTGTTTTTTACAAGCCCATTGAGAAAAAAAAATTGGGACATTATTGTTCAAGTATTCTTTGAAAAATATCAAAAGGTTTAAAAGCAAATAACCAATTCCTTTACACATTTCTAGTAAAACTGAATTTAAATCATGTTTTAAGGAGTACATTGGACGTTGAACCCATTCTGGCAAGTGTCCCATATTACCTCAGAATACTCAATTATTGTCAACTGGTTCTTTAAATTTCTAGTACCCTAGTTATTAAAGTTAGTTATTAGTTAGTAAAGTGCATAGAATTGAGACAAAACTTACATCAAAAATAAAATAAAACATCAACATTTTATTTTTGTAAGTAAATTAAGTACACACAATTATTTTGGACCCTGGACAACCAAACATCCTGTGAATTCCTGTGTTAATGTAGGTCGGTTACTATCTCATTACCTCATTAGTCATTATTCATTATCAAGAAAAAATATATTCAGTCAGTTTTCACTTGATTGAGTGACATGAATCCATACTTTAAGCTGTATTTTATTCAGATCATCTGTTTAGCACATTGACTGCTTTTCTATAAAGATTTGCAATAGCCATAATCAAAATCAATTGGGAATCCATCATGATATTCATGATTGAGAAAGGATGTAAATATCTTGATGCCCCAGTACCAAGCTCAGAAAGAGTTAGAATAGCTCTGATCTTATTAGATTGAGATTAGTCTGGCTATTTCAGAAGATGTCCCAATCTGCAAGTGTCAACGGGTACAACATCAGAAACTGCTTTTTAAAAAAAAATTACTAAAACATTAATTCAATTCAATTAAATTTATTGTATTTTTATTATTTTTTAATTTTTTTTATTTATTAATAGTGACCTCATTGTTTTTCGTCATCGATTCATTACTTTTTTATAGTTTATCCTGTTATTAAAAATAGTGTTCAAGCTATCAAGCTTAAAATTTACTGAAACTAAGTTTAGCATTATTTTCAATGATTTTTGCTGAGAAAACAAAATTAAAATACAGTGTGTAAAGAAAAGTATCATTAACCTTTAAACCACATACTCTACCCATCAAACTGAACAACTTTTACTATGGGGGCAACCCAAAAGGAGCAAAAAAAGAAATCTGCTGTCTCATACATTTCAGACGAGTAGGTATTGCAATTTGCAGTTTAGTATGTAGCAGCTGATTTTTTTTAACCCGATCGATTTGCTCCCATAGTGAAAGTTTTTCATTTTGATGGGTAGGGTATGTTGGTTTAAAGGTTAATGATACTTTTCCTTACACCCTGTATACTTATTGTATGCATTCGAATCTCCAAATATTGTGAAGACTTAAATGCAGTAGGTACCACAGATTATACTTCTGTATGCTTCAGCATCAAATAATATCTAAAAACTATCTAGTATAAATCTTATTTCATCTTTTTAAGCTCCAGTATTTATCTATCTGATTTGTTTATCTTTTTCTTCCTTATCTAATTGGAAAAGTCTTATATTTTTGTAGGTTGTTCTAATATTTTTGACCAACTTTAATGCTCAATTTATCTTGTTGTATGTACTTTATTAAACAGAAAAGTTCTAAGATACCTACTTAGATTCTAAGTAGGTATATAACTTTTCTGTGTGTATAGGTTAAACCTGTGTTAGATTCACACAGCTGTGTTAGTTTTCCCTTATATTAAAAAATTAAAACCGCCTTCAAAAAAACTAAAAAGTTAAAAAATAATATTCGCATCATAAGAACATTAATTTGTTTTATCGAAGTCGCTGTCAAGCCGATTCGCGACAGGGCTTGCATTAGTTTTTTGGCTTGGCTTGACACCGACTTCTATAAAACAAATTAATGTTCTTATGATGCGAATATTATTTTTTAACTTTTTAGTTTTTTTGAAGGCGGTTTTAATTTTTTGTTAAAATTTTGTTTATTTCACAATTTTCAGTGGTGAATTCATTAGTTCTATTTAACAGTAGTGCTTCTAATTAACAAACGCACTAGTCGGCACTACTATTTTCGAAGGTTCCCCTCGATTTCTCTGCTATCCTTCATCAGATCCTGGTTTTCTTATCATGGGACCACCCTTGGGATATCTCCTTTCCAACAAAAAAAGAATCATCAAAATCGGTTCATAAACGACGAAGTTATCCGCGAACACACATTAAAAAAAAAAAAAAAAAAATATACGGTCGAACTGAGAACCTACTCCTTTTTTTGAAGTCGGTTAAAAATAGAAATATTATGAAATGATCTGTCCATGTGTGTGGTGTGACTGGTAAAACCGTGAAATCGTTGATCATGTTCACGACACGACACACTATTGACTTGTCTTATATATACTAGCCTTGTCTGACGTAGAGACGAACAATAAAGTACTATGGAAATTTGTGTTAAAGAGAAAACAATCGTAATCGGATGGTTTACGCCGCTCAGTGGCGCCCACATCACAATATTAAAGATTTCACAATCTAGAAAACCTAAAATAAAAAAGTCTCTAACTTTATCAAAAAGCCTAAAAGCTGTTTACTGAGAATAAAGTTTTTTTTTTATCCCGTTCTTTTATAGGTGCATTCCACTTTTATGAAAATCTAAATAGTAGACGTAGTAGTAGTAGTAGTAGTAGTATAGTATCTATATGTAGTATAAAAGTGACCTACTCTCAAAATTTCTTCGAGAGCCCGCCTATCCTTTTAATTTTGCGTTTAAATAAAAATACTCTTTTAAAAACTAAACTAGTTAATGTTATGCTGTATTTACTATTTGGTTTAAACAAATTATTCGAGTCGAAACAGTTTATTTGCTTGCTTTCCATCATACGTCCATCCGTTCGAAAGATTTGAAGACATTAAACTGAAATAGAATTTCAGGAACACCCTTTTTTATGACGAAGATTGTTTACTTTAGTACAAACATGAACCAAGTCTTATTTCATATAATTATCATGGCGATATGTGACCTACTTTAGGGTTGCCAGACGTCCTTTATTTTAAAGGACGTCCTCTTTTTCAGACCAAAAAATTGATCTTGTCCCCTAATTTGAAATCTTCAATAGAGGACAATATTTTGTCCTTTATTTTTTTCTTGTGTACGAATACGTAGACCAAAAAAATAAATAAATTAGATATTGACACTGTAAAAGCAGAACAAGAAATAAAATTCAACTTCAACATGCCATGCATTATCATCTCTATTATAGAAAACGAAGATAGAGCAGTCAAAAATAATACCGAGTAGTTATAAATACATAAATAATAATTAGGTTACAAACTACGTTACATTGCGTATTAACATGATATACTTTATTTTCATCCTATGTCCTTTATTTAGTCTTATCAAATCCTTTAAAACATAAAATGGGAGCTGGCAACCCTACCTACATTTATAATTTTGCCCTAAAAAGAATGTTGCCGTTCTTTCGACTGTATGTAATAAACCTTTTGATACCTTTAGAAAGAACGCTGCTGCAAGGACTATTCCGATAGCTCCAGAAGTTGTAATTTTAAGCCGATTTATGATCCACCAGAATATCAGCAAGACTTGCAAAGATATCTCAACAATGGTTCAAACAGAAATGTTCTAGTCTAACTGTGCAGTCGTCATGGGAATTGCCTATGAATAGCACATCCCTACCTGACTGCCGAGATTCTTTAATACATTTTAATTGTCTCTTAGTAATGGCATATACAGGGTGAAATTGATATCATTGGCATCCTTTTAAACTAAGAGTCTACCCATCTAACTGAACAACTTTTACTATGGGAGCAAACCGATCGGAGCAAATAAAAAAACAGCTGTTGCATACATTTGAGTCGAATACACATTGCAGTTTAGTATGGGACAGCTGATTTTTTAGTTGCTCCGATCGGTTTGCTCCCATAGTAAAAGTTCTTCAGTTTGATGGGCAGAGTCTTAGTTTAAAAGGATGCTAATGATATCAATTTCACCCTGTAGATAAAAATATCAGGGCTATTTGATGAACAATTCATGAAAATCCGATGTTAGAAATTTGAAAATTCCTTTGAGAAATCTTTGAGGAAGAAAAGCTTCTACCTACTCTATCTAATAATTTTGGATCAACGCTATTGATATAATCAGTCGGTCGCGATTGTATAATTGAAATAAAAGTTTTGACGACGACGTTAATTAGTTTTGATTTAATTGAATTTGTGTTATTTCGATTTTGCATGCCTGTTTTGGCTAAGTGTGAGAAACCTTCTTTTATTATTTTGTACGGGTAAATACCATACCTTACTGCAAATAAATCTAGATCTGATGATCGATGAAAGGACATAAAAATTAGATTCTAGTTAAACTTCTGCTTTCGATGTAGGCCTTAGCTAAATACATCGTATAATCGTGTCGAAAGTATACACTGTACACTCCCATCTTCTAGCATTATTTGTGTTGCAAATGTACACCTACACGTCTTGTATATTGTGGTCATTTTAACGCTTTGTCAAGATGAAAGACTTTCTACGTCCGTCCCCGAATGGCCCGTTGCGACGCGACTGTGCTAACAAACACATCCAATATGGTAATTTGACCACTGGTTAGAAGCAAATTTAAGGTTTTCTAAACCTGCCTGACTCTACCTACAGTAGGTAGGTAGGTAGGTTTCGTTTCAAACGTCAGCTGTTATTGTAATTAACTACTATAGGTACTACGTATTGAACGTAAATTTACGTTACGTTCGTTTATTTACAGGTGCAAACGAAACAATGATAATTTACCTGTTTTATTTGCCCCGGGTAACTTTATTTACAATACCATCCCATTACAATACCATACCATTCATTATCCAGTTCGACGTATGTGCTAAAGAATAACTGTATTTTTTTACTTTCAACTATACATTTAACCTGTTAGCTTAGGCACTAACTAAAACTCTTCTCTCTCTGCACCAACTAGGACAAATCCGGGGAAAGCCGAACGACGGCAGCCCTACACACAAGTAATTGCAATTCTTGGCAAACAACATTCCAAGGGTCTTCGACCGATGACATCAGCGGGTTTAGTTTTGCCAATTTTTGTCATAATTACCTGGTACCTGTTCATGTAGGTGTCGTCCTTGATATCTGGCTCCCACTACGATACATATATTATCTACAAACTTTGTTCCACTGTCCCACGCTAACACCCACCTAGTATTATGGAACCAGCACTTTCGTTAAACCCGATTGCTTAATAGACTCAGATTTATGTGTGGAAAACGTTAGACTGCATTATGAGAGATATAAAATCAGCCAGACATATAGCACTTCCATTTATAGAGCAGATTTATTGCAGGTGAAAGTGAAGATAGCTGGATAATGCACCATTAGGGGCTTTTAATGGGTTTTTATTAAAGTGTAAATGATCCCGCGAATTGTACAGTCACCAGCAGATATATCGTAGCAAACAAGGTAGTCAAATATTTCTAAGCAGTTCTAATTTTCAATAATTTTTTACACATCAACAATCAAAAATATAGGAACGCCTAGAACATCAAAATATCGAAGCAGTCAGGGTGGTCATAAACATCTGAACAGTTTCGGAAAAAAACCTTACTCCGTTGTTTTACATTTTAATTTTAAATAACATTGTAAAGAAATTATTGAAAATTCGCTGTTCAGATATTTATGACAAAATACACGTTTAGATATAATTGGTTAATTGGTAATATTTACTGTAAAGAATTTAATGAAAATTAGCACTGCTAATATTTGGACACCTTGTATGCTACGATATATCTGATGGCGACTGTATGTGCTTGTGATTGTTTCTAAAACATTTTGCCATCGCATCAGTCAATTTTATCTGGAGAACTGCAATGATTTTAAATTCTTCACCAGTAGCTTATCTTCTTACAGCCGCTTAGTTATTTTACAATAGGTTGTGTATTTAAAAAGATTGTCATGAATGTTTTTGGTACTAACATTGTCACAAGAATAAATAGAACTCATATTTATTATGTATTTAAGGGCTTAAACTTAAAACATAACCTACTAGAATGGAGATATGAAAAAGATGGTATCGCAGACTATTGAATTATTCAGCGGCTATCTGCATGAATACCGACTCTTTTCGTATGCATTTGACCATTAGCACTGGTATTTTTAGTCGTCGTCTGTCAAGATCTTGTAAATTTTCATTCCAACGTCGCACTGTTACATTTAAAATCCGCTCAATCAATATGTACCACTTACGACATGCATTTCATCACAATTCAGTTTGCTTCCTATGGCGCTTGCCAATTGGTACGCTTTCGTACCTATAGCCAATCAACGATTGTTGCCCCGTTCCGGTCTATTATTAAAAAAACATATCAAAAAGCTATTCGATCACGCAGTGCCCCCGTTTTGGTGGTGGTTCACGACACACTTTAGGTTTCACGGTTCCACCTTTGCTTAACTGTCCAGTTTTAATAACCAGTTTTCTTTTTTTTAATAGTTAGTATGTAATGTACCTCTGTACAAGTTTTAACCTTCTTTTATTTTGTACTTAGGTGCCTATAGCACTTTTTCCCTTCCCATTTGGCCTGAGCTCGCTATGCTCCCTAAAGAATAGATTTATCAAGACATGAAAGTAGGTACAAAGAAAATCTTTTTATTACCTACTTATTTGTAATAGTTTTATAGATATTGATCAGTAGCAATTGTGATCTTAC
Source organism: Agonopterix subpropinquella (assembly GCA_922987775.1). Taxonomy (NCBI): domain Eukaryota; kingdom Metazoa; phylum Arthropoda; class Insecta; order Lepidoptera; family Depressariidae; genus Agonopterix; species Agonopterix subpropinquella. The sequence goes on along the minus strand of OV277701.1, from coordinate 13,335,739 downwards.
TAACTACCTAGACGATAAAAATACACGTTATTTTCCGTACATTGTCTTTCAACCCTTTGGACACGGTCGGTTTAAGGGTAAACAGATGCATAACTTGTACCCATAAAATACTGAAAGAAAAATCTACAGAAAATTTGCAAAAAAATGTTTTGAACTATAATGGTACCGATTCGGACTGTGCCACGACTGAACTTAACTAAATTTATTCCTGTCACTTTCTAAAATAAGGTTAAGAAAAGAGACAGAAAACCAACAACTGACTTTAGTGCTGTCAAAGTGACGTTACACGCCCAAAAACGTCTTAAAAAGATGGCGTAATTATGATGGCATCTTATTTTGGGCGTGTAACGTCACTTTGACAGCACTAAAGTCAGTTGTTGGTTTTAAATGCTATCAGCTGATCGAACGTTTGTATGAAAAGTATATTTTTTTTTACTAACTTCCCGTCTTCCGGTAAAGTTGTTCAATATCTTGAGTATAATCGTATAATCATAATCACCCACTAAAGTAATACAACTGTCTAACCTTACACTCTCTGTATATCTACCTACCTACTCCCATAGAATATAGTATTATTATTTGTTAACAACTTTTGAAATATAAAAGCTCAAAAATTTACATGTTCTCACAGTAAACGGCTGCGCTGGCGCACGTTCTCGAGTCGCGCTAAATTCCTTTCCGATTGGCGGACGGGCGTGTTTTTGCGTCCACGCACTTTCTTCTCTCTTACTTGTACTTTCTCGTATCTTGGGAACGGCTATAGCTGTACCTTCATCTACCTACTGTAAATGATAACTTGATAACTATAGGGTCATTCTTAATATGCTGACACTTTTTTAAGGGGATGGTCAGACCGTCAAATTGGACAACTTTCTCTACGGCAACAACATCAAAATTTCGAAAAAAAATCATCTCTTCCATACTAAACTGCACACCTACTCGAGCCAAATGTATGGGACAGCAGATTTTTTTTGCTATTTCGGTTCGATGTTGGTCCTAGAAAGTTGTTCAGTTTGATGCTCTGATCATCTCCTTAAAAAAGTGTCAACATATTAAGTTGTACCCTGTATATAATAATAAATAAATGATAATTTGATAATTAATAATAATGATAATTTGTGTGACATTGTCCAAGATATTTATTTATTTATTTATTTATATGAATATGAACTTCGTTGAACTTATTCAAAAATAGATTTAGCCCGCGACCCCTTTGCACGGTGTTTAAAAGTATCATTATGACTGTGTCAATCCAGAACATATTCTATCTGTGTACCGAATTTCATCCAAATCCGTACAGCCTTTAATGCTTGATAGAGACAGACATACAAATATCACCACAAACATTCATATTTAAAAGATAAGCTAATTTATTACGTAACAATGTCACAAATATAAATATACCTGGGAGGATATCTACAGCGCTGCCCAAGATCGCAACCGATGGAGAGCTATCATCCGAGCCCTATATCCCACGTAGGGGTAACAGGAAGAGAAGAAGAAGAAGAAGAATGTCACAAATTACAATAATCAAATTACAAAATAATACCAAACAATCAATTTTAAATTCGGCAACATGCATTAGGGCATATAAGCCATATATTTTATTTGGGCATTTATAAGATTAGTAGGATTCCCCATGAGAGCTCATCAACGCCAACAACGGAGTTGAAGCAGTCGATGTGGCCGAAATCGGTCAGGAGCAATACATATTAGTAGGAAGTAGATTGAACTCTATTTTTGATTGAATTCTACAACTTCAATTTTTGTTTCAGGTAAACCAGTTAACATACCTGCTCGTGTGATTTGTAACAAACCAGGTAAAACACAAGGTTTTCCATTGCCATATCTATTTGCCGTAGTTTACTTACATGACGTATGTTTGTACATCTCCGTACAATTTTTCCTTGTCTTTTACGTTATCTGATAAGATTTAACGTGACAGTTCAATGATGAGTTGCTACGATCACAAGGTTACCCTTTTGTAACAAATCTAACTTTATTATGGAACATGAAATTATACACTTTATTGTAGGTACTCACTGTATTCAATTGAGGAGAAATAGGTAGAATTTGAATTCTAAACATTATTGAATTTGACGACATTGTTGATCATGATTATATTCTTGCATTAAAAGGTCGTCCTTTCCTTTTATGGGGTGAACGTGTAAGTCAAAGTAGTGGTAACGATTATGATTATTATAATCGTTAATCGCCGATATTGAAGGTTCGCCGATGCACCATAATCGCCAATTGATAGAGATTTAAAGAAAATTGTAACCGTATGATCCACCGTTTTGTTAAAGTCGGGTTTGCAATCAAAAGTATTATATTCATGACACCATGATAGTTCATAGTTCGCATAAAATGTTAAATGTATTATAGTATCTAATCAGTCACTAAACAATCAGAAATAATTCGCGAGTTTCCAACTAGTCAAATTAGCAACTCTTTATCAAAGGTCAAAACACGAGCTTTGTATGAAAAATTGTACTAAGTCATGGATAGTCACGTCATTGTTTTTCGTCCGTCGTCGTTCCGATACTTTTTATAGTTTATCCTTTTATTAAAAATAGTATTCAAGCTACAGAATCACTGAAAGTGTAAGCTTAGCATTATTTACAAACGTATTTTTTACTTATAAAAACTAAAATATATTTGATGCAGTCACCTCCCCAATTTGAAAGATTATCTTTATCATTTTTGGTACATGAAAACCTTGCTAGTATTAAAGTTTGTATGCGTGACGTTTTGTAACAAGGTTCACCTTAAACATGGCTGTAAAATATAGATTAGTTCAGTGGAACTGCAAAATAAATTAAGTTAATAAAATCAATGTTGTTCCAATTATGTAAAATAAACATGTTGCAACATTTGGCATGGTATTTGCTGATAACATTATCTCGCTCCATATCACCTATTGTATTCTGGTTCAATGTTCGTGTTTGTATCGAAAAAAATGGTTCCTTTGTTCTTTTTGCTATCGACATGATAATGTTTCGCATTGTTTTTCTTTTATCCTCCATAGACAGCTTAACTACCAGCTATACATATATCCTTAAGTATTTTTCATCTATCAGTATGAAATACTTGTTAGGATGCTAGGCCTTTGCCCTGCCTACCCTGTAGTCGGACGTTTATAGGCTGATGATGACGATGATCACTGTGAATAAAGTATGCATTAACCATAAGTAGTTCGTTAAGCCACGTGTATAAATGGCAAACCAACGAATCAGTTTTTGGATAAGGTCCAAAAATATTACTCAGAGCCTGCAGGTTAACGGCCTCAGAATCTCAGACCTACGCGATTTTCATGAAAAAGATTCCACTACTCTACTTAAATGGTATTTTTAATAGTCCTAGCCTACGATCCTTAATGATTATGGTCATTAATTTATTCTGCTCAAGATCAAGGTATATTTAATCGCGTGTCAGTTCAATTCTCTCAATCTACAGGTTAATTTTATTTATAAACATTATTTTATTAGCTGCCACCATGTCGTAAATGGTTTTGATAGTTTATGTAAAAGGTTTAATAACTGGCGGTGGCCTGGGTTTCGTAATCAAAGACTTACCACACGGAGTCATTATTTATTTTTATTTATTAACTGAGTATTGTTGTTTCTTGAAATTAATCAATATATTTATATTTACCGCTCTTGCTTTTGAATTGTCTCTTATTTGTTGAATTTATTAGCGTAGAGTCTTGACTTTAACACTATTATACTATTCTGTGCTTTAACCGTAAAAGTTTAACAGTTTCGATTTTATTAAACTTTTGCAGATTCTCCATGTCTCAGTTTCTCTATTTTTTTTTGCAATATAAATCTTTCCTTGATCATCTGAATATTGCATGCGGATGCGTTCCTTGAGTGGTTTTTCTTCTCCATTTCTTTCCCTCACAACATATTTGTCACGTATTACCAAATATAAAGTAGCCGACGGCACGTATCTCCATCATATCCTAATAAAGAGATCACGATTGGAGCAACTTACGAAAAAGGACATGGAACCGGGCATCAGTTAGCTGGGCCGCGCTAATCATGCCTTCAAGTATGTTTGAGAAATAGCTGTTATGTTGCGAGTTGAAATAGTTACGAATACTTACGAAATATTCGCATTCGCAGAAATTATAGTCTTTTTCGATTAGTTAATGTAATGGCCCTGTGCAGTGTACACAAAGATTTTCTTAAGATTATGAATCATGATATAAAAATAAACTTTCTCAAATCTGTAAATGCCCAGAGGCTGTCTCAAGGAGGTCGTGACCACGTTACACGTGGGTGGCTACCATCATTTTCCATAAGATGGAAAAACATACCTATTCTACCTATTTAATTCAACATTTGCTGTAATTCAGAAAATGTTTCCAACCAAATATGTGTCATTGGATCGAGATGTCAAAATAACGCCAATGTTGTATGAAATACACCATCCGCCGAAAACTGTTATTTATATCCCTGGCGATTTAATGATTTCCCTTTCCAGTTCATTGAGTAACATGCCGAAAAGAATTTTGAAATTGAATTAAAAATAACTGTAGATCGATCCGAAAGTCAAGTGTGTTCAAAACAAGACATACATCAATGACTCTTTAATGGTTTTGTTAATTTTATCTCCACGTCCCCCTCAAGGTCGTATTAACCTTGCACCTTATTGTATCCTTTGATTTAGGAGAATCATTATAAAATCGGGTCATCCGTCATCCGGAAGCATTCTAGTGACGTATCGAGTTCATCGTCAACTGAAAATTACGTAAGGACCGGCGCAGACGCAACTTATATTCGTCCCTAGACGAACGCTTCGACTCATCTCTTAAAACGTTTCAGAGGAAAAGTGTTCTAAAGACTTGTAGTGTAAGAATTAATGTTGCAGTGAATGTTTTGGGGAGTTGGGTCTTCTTAGATTGGTGGGGACTTCGGGAGCATGGACGCGGGCCAGGCCGGGCCATGATGTGACTATTCCCGTCTGGTTAGCTGGATACTGTGTCCGAGTGCTCGCGAACTTGTTTTTTGGCACGTGTCATTCAATTCTGGCGCCATTTTATTGTTTCCCAAGTTTTTGTCAAATCAATAATTAGTAGAAGAAATAGTAACTACGAATATTACGATACAAATATAATTTATAATTGTCATATTTCGAACTCACTAAGTTACAGTGACGGTTGATTTCCTCTTGTATAAAATTTACCTGGCAAGAGAGAGATATTCAAAGCTTAGAGTATACAAGTTTCATACTTGTTCATATGATATCGGTAATCAGTGATTTTGAATGCAATCAGAGAGATGATTAGAATAATTAAAATTAGACGGTCTCTAAAATTAGATGAAATGTTTATACAAAGTATATACATTATATTCATTGTTTATATAGAATATATGACATCAAACATTAATTAGGTATACATACGTGAACATGTTATGCGCCACACTTCATTAAATTTGGCAAGGGTGCAACTTAATTGTTATTCGATCGATGCTTTATTCACAATGTTATGATTACAATTTTGGCATCGATTAGGTATCCGTTCCATTACGGCGCTAAATATTGATTCATCAATACTTTTCAATATTCTAATTTGTTTTCCTCTGAGAGCCAATCATAAGAATGTAATGAACACTTAACTTTCAACAAAATCGCGTTCAGTAAAAAACACAGTAAACTTGTAAGTTCTAAGTAACCGCTCTCTAAATGGTCACAAAGGCCATTAAAGGCCGGTGCTCTCCACCTTTCTCAAGATAAACACGTTTATTGATATTGCTATCAGGGGTGCTACAAAAAGTACCTATACCACAACCAGTCTATGTTCAAAGTCAACGGCGTACCTGATCTAACCGAACGAGTTTAGTTTGTATACCATTTATATATATGAACATGTATAATGCGTTTTCCAATGCATTCTAGTCGATTGGGTTAAAGGAATTTACGGTGTACCTTCATGATGCTTTTTGAAGCAATGCCCAAGTAGCCAGTTATTTATTAAAACTATTTCTGTTTTCAATGTTTAAGTTGGATCCTAATCGTTGTTTTATTATAATAAAACTTTTGCAGCTTTCAAACATCGGGAAGTGACTTACCTTTTCATAAACTTTACAAGGCTGTTCCACGCCTACTCCATGTCTTAACGAGATAGCGTCATTATTGCGATATATCTCGTCTCTACTCGTTGTACCTTAAATATATTTATTGTTCTACCATATTTGTGATTATTTTAACACTAAACGATGCCCTATTTTAGGAAACGATCAACAAAAAATATCACTCTTGATTCAAGACCTTCGAAGAAGGAAGAAAGAAATATAAATTGTTGACCTGTTTTTGTACAGATACGTCATGGTTTTTGAATGTTATTGAATGACTGACTTAAAAAGTTAATGCTTCTTATGTCACTTACAAATCTGCAATGAGCAAGGCGATTCACGACATTGTTAACGATGGTTGAACGAAAATGAAAACAAGGTCGCCACGCCGAGTGAATATTTAGAGTATTGCTCTAAATCTTAAATATTTATTACATCTTTTACTCATTATACATTTTTGTCCAGTATTACATTACATTTACTCCATTAGGATTTGTTGAAAGTATATTTCTTTAGTTATTGGTACAAATTGTACAGTTTTCGAAATGTTGTTTCCTCCCAAAAAATAAATGAAGAGTTAAGATCTAGTAAATAGTTTGTTATTTTATTTACATAATGTATTCGGTTATTTGAGGAAATCGAATTGTCATTATCATTACAGACATAAACAATGCAGCACGTGATAAATAAGTCATTATCTAATCGAAACTTTATCGAGAATGTCATTGACTTCTTCGATTATGGTTGTATTGTAATTATCTTGTCGTCGATGTTCTCAAGTTAATTGTCTTTTTGTTCCTACAGCTGCATTCCGTGTCATTTATTGTTTGTTTCTCACAGGTAGCTTTGGTTTTCGCAACAAGTTGTATTCTGTTGGAATGCAGCAAGTGAATGTCCAATGCTGAGTTCGAGGCATCCCCGAGCGTTGCCTTTGCCTCAACTATGCGAGCAAATGTCACGGAGGCAAAAACGTGATCACCCAGCCTACTAGAGCTTTCTGGCGAAATTGTTTTAGACTCTACGACCCCTCCTGCCCCATTTACTCGCGTTACATTTTATATTACTTCACTCTTTGTGTCTGGTCTTGTCTTGCTTACAAACTAATACGCACACGAATTTTAAAATAGCCTTATTTTGGTCTGTAGCGGGTGTTAAGAATTCGTTCGTGTAATCAGCTGTGAAAATATTTACCATTACCATTAGCATAGTATTAGATTTCGTAATTGATATTAGTATGTTCTTCTACAGCTATTTATTGAAATTGTGGCCACGCACGATTTATTTGCCGTCTTGTTAAGATTTTTTCCGATGCGTATCAAGTTCCAAATTTTTCGAACTATCGAAACTATCATTTCTTCGAAAGCCTGACTTCGTGCGTGGAACTTGTCAAACTGGGCGCAATCTTCCTTCTTTTTCTTTTGGCTTAAGAATATGTTCTGTCTGTGTAGTATCTCTCTCTCTCTCCCTGCCCTCCTCCTCCCCCCTCTCTGATCCACCTGTGCGTCGACGTCGCGACACACATCTCACGTCTTCCGTCCATTGCTTTCTATTTTCGCCGGTCACACTCGATTTGTCTTTGTGTGTGTGAATACACTTATTTTTTTAATTGATAGTATCGCTGCTAAAAGGTTAATTTGTGATTTCACAAATTATCAAAAATTCTCAAAATAAAATATTTTGCTTAGCTTATAGGTGAAAGGTGGTTGTTATATTTTAATCTCATATCCAAGTAGCTTATACAATAAGATAACAGTTCTACGCTATACATACATCTCTGCTGTATGATTATCTATTCTTGTCTTTGACGAAGGTTAACTCCAAAGAAGGTTTTCTCTTAGATTTCTCACATGTTTTATAAAATGTCATTGTTCTGCACATTGTTTTAAAGATGATACATGAATAATAAAAATTTTACTTTCGTCATACGTTCTTTTCTTCAAACGTAGTACGGCTTTATCTCTATATCTTTTTTAATTAAATATAATATGATATAAGTACAATTTTACTAACGTTGGTATTGTCACAGTTATTATCGTATCTTTTAGTACAGTTAAGTACCTGATTAAATTTAAAGTTTTAGTAAAAACGTAAAATGAAAGGTTTTCGCTTTTTATATGGCTATTGAAAGCTAAAAATTCAAATTGGTCGATTGGTCGAATATAAATGTGTATAATTGATTGGTCATGTGGGCGATTTGTGGCAATATCATAAATGCTTGCGTCAATTAGAAATTATTATGAAATCAAATTACTTTATTCCAATTGGTTCAAATAAGGTGTAAGTAGTTTATACGTAGTTTACGTTTTATAATAAAGATCAATAGCGTGTGACTGATTTGGTTTGACTTCTTTGTTAGTTCAGTTACAGTTCAATTGTCATTTAGATCATTGAAAACTAAACTATTGTGAGTAAGTCCACGTAATACTAGTAACTTTATATTACTTGATTGAATAGGTACAGGTCTGGGTGTTTTATCAACTTGTTCAGTTTGATGGTCTGAAAATTCGCATCTGTTTTGACCACCTTTCTGTAACACCCTGCCTGTATACAGGGATTACAGGGTGTACCAAAAAATCTAGTAATACTCAAAGGGGTGCTTCAGAACATAAAACTGAACAACTTTCACGGAGCCAACTTTGAAATCGCGAAAAAAGATCTGTCCCATACATTTTAGTCAAGTCTGTACTGCAGTTTTGTATGAAAGAGCTGATATTTTTTTCGTGATTTCGAAGTTGACTCCATAATGATAGTTGTTTAGTTTGATGGTGTGAAGCGCCGCCCTGTAGTATTTCTAGGGTGCTTTGTTACACCCTGTAGGTATACTATGCTATGACTAAAGAACGAGTATTGTAGTATAGTGAACATTTACTACTGATTAGGGTGTGGTTACTTTCCTAATAAGAAATAGTCTTGCCGACGAAGCCAAATGAATTAGTACGTTAAAGAAATATAATTTTATTTTATCAGTATTAAATATTTTTTACAAATAATAGAGTGGATTGGAGAAAGAGAGGGGAGAGGACTTTTCCCATCAGTGGGATACTGAGCAGGTTACGCAAAAATATTATTTATTCAAAATATATTTCTTATTTCTTAATAAACCCAAATGGAAACAACCAACAGGAAATACTGTAGGATGTTAAAATGTCTGTTTATTAGTTCGACTTATATTTATTTTAGCTATTATTAGGTTAGATAATATACAATACAATGTATTAGTATTACCAAACGCTTAGTTAGTTACTTGTGCAATGCTGAAACCGAATAATTATTTTCAAGTATTGCACATTCGTGTTTTTAAGACGTTATGCAATTTTGCATCGCACTCAAACACTATCGTTTTATGTTTCTTTAACCGTTGCCGTTGCCAGCAAATACGCAGTAATACGTACACAACTGTACTAATTAACTGCCTCCGTGGTCTAATGGTTAAGAGCATTGGCTCTCGATACGGAGGTCGTGGGTTCGATTCCCACGGGGGTCACCTAGTGATATGTCACTTTGTGCGTTTTTCCCCAGTTGGCTAGGACATTGCAGGCTGAATCACCTGATTGTCTGAAAAGAAAAGTGATTCCGTGCTTCGGATGGCACGTTAAGCCGTTGGTCCCGGCTATTATTTCTGGTGGTAGTAGTCGTTACATAAAAACCACGTCAGAGGCCGAAAGGCGGTCTGAAAAAAACTCTGACACCAGGGCTCTGCCCACACGATAAGAAGAAGATTAATTGAATCAACTGGTTTCAGACCATCAAACTGAACAACTTCTCTATGAGACTAACATCGAAACCCCGAATAAATCAGCTGCTCCACACAAAACTGCTAATATACTCGACCCAAATACCCAACAAAATACCCTAGTAATACTTAAGGGGGTGCTTCAGACCATCAAACTAAAAACCTTCGCTATGGAACAACTTCGAAGTCGCGAAAAAAAACAGCTGTCTCATGCTAAACTGCTGTACCGACTCTACTAAAATGTATGGGACAGCTGAATTTTTTTCAGTTGATCCATAGAGAAAGTTGTTCAGTTTGATGGTTTGAAGCTCCCCCTTAAGTACTACTAGGGTTTTGTTACAACCTATACAGGGTGAAATTGATATTATTAGCATTCTTTTAAACTAAGAGTCTACCCATCAAACGGAACAACTTTTACTATGGGAGCAACATATCGGAGCAAAAAAAAACTGCTGTTGCATACATTTGAGTCGCGTAGGCGTTGCAGTTTAGTATTGGGACAGCAGATATTTTTTTGCTCCTATCGGTTTGCTCCCATAGTAAAAGTTGTTCAGTTTGATGGGTAGATTCTTAGTTTAAAAGGATGCTAATGATATCAATGTCACCCTGTATATGGGAAAGCTGACCTTTTTCGCGATTTCGATATTAGTCCCATGGAGAAAGTTGTTCAGTTTGGCAGTAATTTAAAAAGCCGTCCGCATGTTATAAGATCCTATGTTTATTTTTAGAAAATCAGTCTGCAATTACATATAATTTATTTACAGCAAAAATATAAGCAGCAAACAATGCTGAGAGAAAATTGCTCAAAATATCGCACAAGTTTACATTTAAAGTCTCCTGTATAAGGTGCATGTTGCTTTATAGCCATAATTTCACGACTGCATTGTCCATTCGTGTGTCGGTCCTCTGAATAGGCTATTGAAGACGACAAACAAGTGCTCTCTAAATAGACCTAGAGCTTCTCCAGCACAATAGAATAGGAGTCGCTGCTTTGATGTGAGGGTCATAAAAACTACAATTTAAACACACAGCTACCATCTGTTAATGATAATGTATAACAGTTATAATTTAAGCATGATTTTTGTGCTTCAGTGAACGGAATCGCTGCCTAGTCTATTTGTTAGCCAATAGCTCCCTAGTCCACATACTCAGCGAAATGTGAGACGATTTTGTTTAACGAGAATACATAATGTGCATCTTGAATCATATATCTACGTGATTGCGATTGTGTAATTCTATTATTGTTCACCTATCACAAGTATCCACCACTATTAAGGGGGTACCGAAAAAAAACAATCCACAACAATCCTCAACAATCTGTCCAGTGCTGCCGTAAATCGTATTTTTAGGGTTCCGAAGTCAACAAGGAACCCTTATAGTTTCGCCATGTCCTTCCGTCTGTCCGCGGCTTAGCTCTAGAGACGCGTAGTACTAGAAAGTTGTAATTTGGCATGGGTATACATATTAATCAAGCCAACAAAGTGGTAAAATAAAATCATGAAACATTTTTTTTAGGGTACCTAAAAAACATTATGGGTGTGGGAAAACCATTTTTCGATTTAGGGATCCGTTAGTGAAATATTTATCTTTAAAATGAAAAATTTTGTTAGAGTCAAGTGTCCTCCCCCCTGCCAGCTAAAAATAATAAATACATGGCAGTAGTATATATAACAAAATTTAAAGGAAAACTATCACCGCTAAGTAGGCTTTACAAGTTTACGAGTAATAGTCGATCAACTTATAAATTGTAGTTTTTAGACTTTTTTAGCCGTTAAACCGTGGTATAGAACAAAAAGCTTCGTTCTAAGTTCATAATTATATTACCCTATATTGTGACGGGCAACTACGGAACCCTATCCTGCGCGTGGTCCGACACGCACTTGGCCAATTGTTTTTATTTCTTAACAATTGTATAACATTTCCAAACAAGAATTCATCGGATCATTACCGATTGGTTTTTATAATGTTTGTAGTTATTATCTTTATAACCGCCAATGTGGCTACTTTTGGCGGTTTTAACGATAATAACTACAAGCATAAAAAGTCCATAATGTTTCGATAAAATCGAAAACCAAGAATGACTACAGGGTGTAACAAAACACCCTAGTAATACTAAAGGGGGTGCTTCAGAACATCTAACTGAACAACTTTTACTATGGAACTAACTTCGAAATCGCGAAATAAAAATCAGCTGTTTCATACAAAACTGCAATACCGACTCGACTCAAATGTAAGGGACAGCAGATTTTTTATTTTTTTCTCGATGTTGGCTCCATAGTGAAAGATGTTCAGTTTGATGGTCTGAAGCACCTCTTTGAGTATTACTAGGGTGTTTTGTTACACCCTGTACAATGTGATGTTATTGTTTTTTGGACATAATAATAGTTGAGAAAACCAAAAGAGACGATTGAGGGTAGCACCATAGAATTAATTATTCTTATGGTAGCAGTATTATACGCTCTTGGTGCCCTATTAAGTTAGTATTTACCATACAACAATTTGAAGATAATATAATCAAACAGGCAATAAAGCAATTTGTTTATATTAAATGATCAAATTAAACCTGTTGAACTTGACAGTTGACTCTGGGCCTCTACCCGCACATTCGAACTTCGCAATTGCGTAAACGTTTTCGTTCCAATGTCAACTCTATTACAATGAAGTGCGGACCGAAACGGTCGGGATATATTGAAAATCGAAAGTCCGGGTACAGGGCCTGATCTTGTTTGATGCATGTGGGTGATCGGCAGGTTCGTTCAGTTTTATTAAACCGACCGAACCTTTGCAGTGAAAGTGTTAAGTCCTCAGTAAACTTTTACTTTTCCCTTACGTATTAAGTCTAAGGCGCTGTCCTATTGCCATCGCTCGCGCGATCATGCGTTCGTCCGACGAAAATCATTGTGCCACTGTGCGTTTAAACATACTTATATCTGAATAAAAATAGAACAATTCGATCGCATCTCATGATAGTACGACCTTCTATAGGATATTCCGCCGATATAAGTATGTTTAAACGCACAGTGGCACAATGATTTTCGTCGGACGAACGCATGATCGCGCGAGCGATGGCAATAGGACAGCGCCTAATATGCGACTTGCTGTCCAGTCTAACCTTCCATCATCATAGGACACAGGCCCACCTCAGCGAGGGCGTTTGAACGTTAGTCCACCACGCGAGCCCAATGCGGAATGGTAGACTTCAAATACGCATTAGAATTTCTTCTTCAGCGTATGCAGGTTTCCTCACGATATGTTTCCTTTACTCTTTGAGAGCAGTCGGTAACACGTACATAAGTTATACAAACTCATTGGTACATGGCATATATTCCGTGCGGATTTGACGGACCTCATGATTCATCCTCATGATGTCCATACCTCTCTGCAACGCGCTACCTACGCTCTAAACTAAAGCCTAAACCTTTGAAGAATTATCTTTGTGTGGAACGTTAACAATTGTTACCTGTATGTATAAAGTTATGCAGTAGGATAGTGCATTTATAAGGATGCGCTTCGCTCACTTGACGACATACGACCAAGGGTAATTACCTCTCGTGTCTCGTTTAGATCGTATGATACAATTATGTTGTAGCTATAGCTATCGTAGTTAAATATACTACGCTCCAAGTTATTTTGAATTCAGATGTAGACGTACAATTCATTAATAGTTTTCTTGGAAAATATTGCACAATGTTCAAGTCTTCGGTCCGTACACATATTAGTGGAATACTTAACAAGTGTTATTCGATGTTTATGCAAATTCTTATTAGTACTTTCACTGTTAAATTACACTAATTTGAAACTCAATGTTAACATCTATCTGTTAGTTGTCCCGAGTTTTTCACTATCAGTCGCCGGCCGCAATATTCATTTTCATTTCGCAATATATCTTTATAGTTCTTCCAACACTCCGCTTTCCAATAATATAATGATCTGTCATATCTTCCTGCTTGTGATATTTATCTTACATCAACGACATATTCGCGACAAAGAGCAAGACAGTCAATCTACATCGGACTAAGGTCGAATATAATAATCGGATAGGTAGGACTAAACGAACCTACCAGCAAGGCGTGCTTGAAGTTTTGTATTTACTTAGTAAGTTTACTTGTGTTTGTATATTTACTTGAATTGCGTTGCAAATTGCGAGACCTCTCCTTAGGTATACAAGGCCACCCAACCGTGCTATCTGATGTCCTTGCAATTGCGTTTTTGCACGTTACAGCTGCATTCAGATGACGTTAAAAGGTAGGCGACTTTAGGATTAAGCTTCTCAAAGATTTTATTTGCTGCTTCCAAAAGCTATTCTTCTATCTTTTCTAGATATCGGTTATAATAATGTTCAGATTCCAGTTCAATAAAAGGTGATTGATTCCTAAACGGCGGTGGATGGTCAAATTCAGGATCAACTATTTTGTCCAAAATATTGCTCCTTCGCTAAGGTGTAGTAAAACCAAACTATATATTACCTTCCCTATTTTTCCTACCTAAAGTACCTATCTACTATTACGAATAGGTACATTGTTTACTGAATTACGCGTAATTATCACTTCCATAGCATCGCAAGGTCGGCAAGTTGAATGTTGATGCGTCAATGTTATGGTTCTTAAATACAGGTCGAGGTCCATCATAGAACATTACAGTGTCATGGGGTCAACACATCGATGACCTATTTAGTAATTTGCCATCTGGCCTCACTCGCTTTCTCACTTATAAATAGATGAACGCGATCTGAAAATCATAATATTAAGCTTCCTTTGCTCCTTTGATGTTTTAATTGAATAAACATCCCTCTTGACGTTTTGACTAGTCTTGATCTTGACTGATCTAGGGTATCTGAGCACTTATGTATACCTAGCCGTCTAATTTTGATTGTTTTTTAATTCATTCCATTTATTCGATATCGTATCTGTGTTTAGGTATTTGTAATTATGGGATATCTTATCTGGCATTCTGCGTATAAATAAATAAAAGTTTTTATTTGCCTCAAAACAGCATGCAGTATCTGGCATCGTGCGTATATCTGACGTTATTAATAGTTATTGCGATCAGATTTTAACTGCAAGCAAGATTTATTTGTTTATAAATTTAAGGTGGTTTCAGTCCATACAAACGTTTGACGCCACAATACGCGTAGACGGAATTAATAAAAGTAATATTTTAAATATGGAAAAATAGTTTAGAAAATCTAGATGTCGCGTATCAAATAAAATTTGCATTTTATAATAAAATTACGAATATATTAAGCTTTGAAATTTTTCATACAAAATTTTCAAAGCTTTATATCTTCGTAATTATATTATAAATTGCAAATTTTATTTGATACGCGACATCTAGATTTTCTAAACTATTTTTCTATATATACAAAGTTACTTATATTAATACCGTCTACGCGTATTGTGCGTCAAAGTTTTGTATTAAATTGACCCCTCTGCAACCGCCTTGCGACCTATCTGGGAGGTAATTAATTGATGTTTATGCACCTTTAAAACAAAAACTCCGGACCGGATCAGAGACACAACACAATGTGACTCCATGAATTAGCTGCATATATTTTTTGCAATAAGATAAGAACGTACTTTTTGCACTAAAGATTTCAAATATCGGAGTGCGAAGGTCTTGAAATGAATTTTAGCTAGTATACTAATCTAAAAACGTAATCGTTTGGAATCTGCTCGACTCGGAACGTTGCCAATATTAAAATCCTCTAAATCTTTTCGTACACATTTATACTTTTTGCAGCTTTGTGATTTTTTTCTGTGAAATACAAATAGGGCGTGCTGATTATTGGCTGATGATCAATTTCTACAAATTGCAGTTAATAAATAATATTGCAGCTGCTTAAGATTATAGATGTAATAATAATTAACTACATTCCATTTCAAGTCCACTTTTATATCCATAGTCACTGAATATTTATGTTCTTCTAATTCTACGGAGTTTTTGTTTTTGGGTTAGTATGTAAATTCAGCCATGTCTCACAGAGTGAAAGCGAATGCTTATTAACATCATAAGCAATTAGCATCATATTCATATTAACCTTGAACCACGTCGATTTACAACAGTAAACTGCGGACATGGAGATTATACATTTATTCTTAAACAAGTTTTACTAAATACGGGTGAATGACCCACTTACCTACTCATTCGGAGACTTGGTCATGTGTTCATTTGAAAACATTATTCGGTACGGACAGGCTTGGTGCTACAACTCTACTTTGCTACAAATTACAATAGTGTGTATTCTATTCTTTCCTATGGACTTACATTCGAGGTCTTCCTCATTGGGAGGTCAATGGTTTGGTGTCACTATCTTTATAGCCAATAGTCAGTCAGTTCTATCATTTCGGGCGGTGGTCTTAGCTTTGGCCGCTAACAAATAATTTTTACTCTGGTCGTTTTTTCGCGTTCTGAACCTCAATTTTAATTTATTTATTCGGATTACCAAAACAACAGGTTGCACAGAATTCATAACAGAATGCCCTGCAATGCAATGTACGGTGCTATTTATATAGCCTCATTTCATGTATAAAAGTAAAAGCTTTCGATAGGATGTCTAGGTGACCTTCTCCTAATCTAAACGCTGGATTCGCGTTCGCGCCTGCCTTATTTGGTGGAAAAGGCAGAACCTCGAAAAAACAGCGTGCTCACCCAGAAAATGTCTCTTGAAAAGTCAGTCACATTCCTTCATCATAATTTTGTATGTTGGAGGAATTTCCTTTCTTTAATGAACTTAGAACTGTCATTAAACACATTTCAATAGCGCTACATTTCGATTAGTATTGGTTTATACCTGCCCCTTGTTCACAAGGCACCTTAGTAGATTTAGATCACTCAGTTCTTAAAGCGGCCCTGAGTCAACATTTCAGCATTTAAAGTAGGACCATAAGCTCTTAAACGTCTTGATGGATGCGTGTATTGTCAGCTCTAACAATGGCCAGGGCGTCAGTGGACAGGCGAAACATTACCGTTGACTTGCGCATTGAGCAACACTTGTACTGAACTGAAATGGCACTGATACACGAATAGCCTTTTATGTCTCTATTTTACAACTTTCTCTGTTCAGCCTGTTTGTTCTTAAGGATTAGCTTGGGTATTAGTCACTGGTTTCACTTTAACGTTTATCAATGAGTTCATATTTTGAGAGGAAACGTCAGCCAGCCATAACCAGGCTCAATACTATTAATTTTATTTTTTTGTGTATTTCTAAAAACAACCTACGTCTTGACTGTTAAGTTTAGCATAACATTCATTTATGTACACTTAGATTGGGGAAGCAACTGCAGCATGTACCACAGCTTGCTCTCACATGCTGCAGGGATTTCATTGATGTATTGTAACTGTTATGTGCCAAATAAACGTTTATTTTATTATATTTATTTATATTATCTAAGCTATAATCCTAACTAAGTCTGTTTCTCAAGGAACACGCAAGCTATATAGCAGCAGCACAGTAGCTGCATAAAGGAAATTTCCTTTAATCGGCTACTGTACAGCTGCTATATAGCTTACGTGTTCCTTGGGTTGTTTAACCACTTTCATGCATCAACCGTTCAACCAATCCAATCAGGTAGACCAGTCAGATATGTATTGGGCAGGAGATGGACATCTACTTTTTCTCCTGAAAATCCTTCGTATCAAACACGATGACTAATTTCAGTCGATTGTTGACCAGTAAATCCATTTTATCTAATGCCAGACCGTGTATGACCAAGAGCTATAATTATAATGCGCATAGAAATATAAAATTACAATGTTTACTTGTACTTTGTTTTCTTTTGCTTGTACTAGTGCCTCTAGCTTTGTACACTTTTAAATGCGTTTGATATTTTAAGGGGGTACTCTTTTAAACCAAGGGCCTATTTCAGAAATGACAGTTCAGGGTACGTTTCTGGTTACTGTGTCCTAGCATTCTCAGTAATACCCTGGTACCTGTATTAAATTGTCATAGATTTGCCAGCTGATTTCAAATGTTGGTCAGTTAATGATCTTAAAAATATATTCATCTGATAAAATAAATACAAGTTCGTTGAATTACAGCCAAGTTACAGTTTTCTGGATATCAATATCGTAACCACGTTCGGTTACTTGGGTTCTTATAATCATTGTGAGTTGCTTGCACTACTTGCGGTTACACTTGCATCCTGAGATCTAGAAATATCTGGCGTTTGTTATGAAACCTAACCGACTAGTGGTCACGTTTAGGTTTCCTATTTATTTTGTATTTGCGGTTATTTGTGTAATATTTAATAGTTAACATTTGCGCTGGATACGGTAGAACGGTGAGAGTGCACAATATAATTTAGGTTATGAAAAGAGACATGCATTAGGTCTCCCGGGGTTATTACAACTATGGGGCAATTGCATTTATAAGACTCACAATTCAGTCAGTTCTTCTCTCAATAGACACAATGTCTAGTCATCTAGAAGGCCGGTGTTGGTTTAAAAAGAAGAACTGAATCGTGATTTTTAGGGTTCCGTACCCAAAGGGTGAAAACGGGACCCTATTACTAAGCCTACGTTGTGCGTCCGTCCGTCCGTCTGTCCGACCTATTTAGGGCTGTAACAGAATGTGCGTTGTTACGGCGGATTTGCTAACAAATAATAAAAATGTCAAAAAGTTAAAAATTAAGGGGGGTTCTCAACAAGAAACTAGTTTTTATCAACGTTTTTTCTTCACGCTCTATCGTAAAAACGGTAATACATACAATCGTCAAACTTAGTGTGTTTATAGAGAAAACTCTACAAAATAACAGCAAATACTAAAAATCGGCCAAGTGTGAGTCGGTCTTGCACTAAAGGTCCCGGACAAAAAAAGTTTTTTTTTCTAAATTAATAATGTTGTGTTCTATGGTGGTGTGGTACGGAACCCTCGGTGCGCGAGTAGCTCGACTCGCACTTGACCGGTTTTATTATAAGTGCATTTGCTCCATAGTTGCAATCACCCCCCTTCCATTCCATTGTTCCTTCAGTTCCTTGGTAGAATGAAACCTCGAAGACTTGAGATAAGTTGTTATTTGTTACTAGCTGACCCGACAGACGTTGACCTGTCTTAAAACCTAATCGGACTATTATGAACAAAAAAAAAATCCAAATCGGTCTATCTGTTGCGTTCACAAGTGATTCGCTTACCAACGAACTTGTATTGATAAAGCGAAAGTCAAACAATTATAAGTGTATTAGAAAGATTCGTTAGATTGTCGTAAGTTGCAGTCACGCCTAATCAAGCCAAAGCAAAATTGTGCATACAATAGTCGTCTCGGAACTCGGAATATTGAATAGTTTCACCCAGGTTAATGAAGTTCATAGGTTACGTAGACGAAGCCGCGGGGCAAGGGCTAACGTGAGTAATTTATAGGTTATAGCACTTGCATTATATTGGTGTGCAATCGCTCATGCTTGTATCTGAAAATGATAAACATTCTTAATGGTTTCTAAGTATGAAGATGATGTCAGACTTTAGTCTGTATGCGCATGCAAATCATTTAGTTTGTAACACCACGTAGTTCATAATCATAATATACCGGGTGTAAGTGACAGCCTAGCAAATACTGAAACGGTGAACTCAGACCATATAACTGAACAATTTTCGCTATGGAGCCTACTTCAGGAAGCGTGAAAAAAAAAACCTGCTGTCCCATACATTTTAGTCGGGTTGGTACAGTAGTTTTGTATGGGATAGCTGATTTTTTCTCGCGTTTCCTGAAGTAGGCTCCATTGTGAAAGTTGTTCAGTTTGATGGTCTGAGTTCACAGTTTCAGTATTTTCTAGGCTGTCACTTATACACCCTGTATAAGTATTGCATCTACTGGTATATTTTACTTATTATCACTTACCGTCAGCATACTAAGTTACAGAGTCCAACTTAATATTAATAGGTATGCTGTCGGTTTTTTATGATCAAAAAATCAGCTGTTAAAGGTCATACAAATCTGCGATTCTGCTCGACCCGAATCAGCAGACTTCTTTTTTCGCGATTTCGATGTTGGTCCCAATGGAAGTCTGATCATCCCCTTAAAAACCGTCAGGTAATCTATAAAAAGGAACCCCTATTTCCTTTGGTTACGACATCACTCGAGAACGGCTGCACCGATTGCGACAAAACTTTTTTGAGTTGTTGTGCACATGCCAGGCAGGCTTATAAATAAAAAATAAAACCGGTCAAGTGCGAGTCGGTCTACTCGCGCACCGAGGGTTCCGTGCCACACCATCACAGAACACAACATTATTAACTTAGAAAAAAAAACTTTTTTGTCCGGGACCTTTAGCGCAAGACCGACTCACACTTGGCCGGTTTTTGGTATTTGTTGTTATTCCGTAGAGTTTGCTCTATAATCACACAAAGTTTGACGCTTGTATGTTTTACCGTTTTCACGATAGAGCGTGAAGAAAAAACGTTGATAAAAAATAGTTTTTTGTTGAGAACCTGTTGT
Source organism: Agonopterix subpropinquella (assembly GCA_922987775.1). Lineage (NCBI taxonomy): Eukaryota > Metazoa > Arthropoda > Insecta > Lepidoptera > Depressariidae > Agonopterix > Agonopterix subpropinquella. Next base: position 13,315,496 of record OV277701.1, on the reverse strand, counting down.
TAATGTTGTTAATTTTTAACTTTTTGACATTTTTATTATTTGTTAACAAATCCGCCGTAATAACGCATAATTTCAATTTCAACTATCTAGATATTACGGTTCAAAAGTTACAGCCCTAAATAGGTAGGACAGACGGATAGACGGACAGACGGACAACGTAGGCTTAGTAATAGGGTCCCGTTTTCACCCTTTGGGTACGGAACCCTAAAAAGGGCCAAGTGTGGGAAGGTGTATGGTAGGTGTAGGGTAGAAAAAATGGCAGGACAGCGTCTGCCGGGTCAGCTGGTTGAAGATATTTACAAGAAAACGATTACGATATGGTTTTTAGGTGTCCCTGACCCCAAATCAACCTTTTTTTTACAATTTTTGTTTGTTTGTTTGTTCGAGCATAACGCAAAAACTACTGAACCTATTTTGATAAAAAATTTTGTTTGTTTGATAGAGTATGATTTGACTTAAAATATAATTTGTGTGGACGAAGTTGCGGGTAAGCTCTAGTAGAAAAATAAATTTACATTTATCTTTTATTGCGCCTGCATTCAGTCACCATCTGAAAATTACATTTAGATTTACAGGAAGTTCTTTGTATGCGCGTCCCAGTTCGAGGATATATTCTAAAGATGTTTCTGGAACGTCCGTCCAATGTGTCTATTCACATCTTTGCTCAGGTTTTTATTGCATGATTGTCGTTGGTTGTCAACTTGAAAACATCAATTACAGCGTCGCTCGGACCGTGGCGGGCGGCTCATAGGCAGTGGCGGCCTGGCGAAGAGTTGCCATGTCTTATTTTCACTTTACCGTAGGCTTGGTCTCAGTTTACCCTTTTTTTCGCATATTTCTTTAAAAGAGACCTAAAATCTTTCAGTTTCAAATTAAACAAAAAAGAAAAGTATTATTAAACCTTTAATCCACATACTCTACCTATCAAAATGTTTTTTTTTACCGTGTGAGTAAACTTGACAGCGCAAAAAAAAATCTGCTGTTCCATACTAAACTGCAAATACTGCCTACTCGACTCAAATGTATGAAACAGCGGACTTTTTATGTTCTGACAGGTTTGCTCCCATATTAAAAGTTGTTCAGTTTGATGGGTAGAGTATGGGGTTTAAAGGTTAATGATACTTGTCCTTGTATGTACTTTACAACCAATAACTTCGGTCACAATCCGTTCTTTTTCTGATTTATTTTCTGTCATATCTTTTTCATATTTCTAAAAAGGAAAAAGTTTCTTAAGTTGGTGTTTTGTGGGCGGAATGCTGGTCACAGCCACCACTTGACTTGACACGTCAAAGTATAAAGTACCATCCTGAATCTTTAAAAAAGGTGAAAATGAACCATGCTCCTAAGATCATTGATGGTTGTAACAAGGATTCTGACTACCCCAAAGCGGTACGGTCGTCCGTGAGTTTACCCCAAAAAATCCTCAAAGTATAATTATTACCCCAAAGAATACCTCCTTAATAATTTCTTACCCTAAAAATTACCCTAGGACTTCGTTTTTACCCTAAATTAGCAACACTGGTCTGACGGGTACGACCTGGCTTATATGCACTCTCCCGCCAACATGGTAATAGGTACCTTTATAGTATATTTACTGGTCATAAAAATAGACTTTTGCTTACAATACTACTGTTAGTAATATTATAAACATAGGTAGGTACACACGGCGACACATCAAGCTATACAAAACCGACATAAGCTGGCCGCGCGACATTATACGTTACTCGACCTACGCGCGGTCAACTTATGTTAGTTTTGTATAGCTTGATGTGTCGCCGTGTGTACCTACTTTCAGTGTAGGGTACTAAACTAATCACATCAAGGAATGTACTGGCTGTTAGGGTAAACAGTTACATTACTTTAAGGTGTGATTGTACCCATGATACTGATCAACTTTCCCTAAGAAACCTATAGGAAATTCGCCAATTTTTTTTCGACTTTTCATACAAACGTTTGGTCAGCTGATTGCATTTAGTATGGAAAGTGAAATATTTTTTGAGAATTTCCTTTAGTTTTCTTGGGAAAGTTGTTTAGTATCATGGGTACAATCACCTCTTAAAGTAATGCAAACAGTTTACCCTAACACCCTGTATAAGAGTACAACACATCGTCAATTTATGACGACCCGGTTGGTGTAATGGTTACCACGCCGGACTGCCAAACCAGGGTCCTGGGTTCGAATCCCGGTTCGGTCATGGATGTTTACATGTTTGTGCCGTTGTTGTATGGTTTCCATAATAAACAGCCTATAAATAGTGCTTTCTTGGGATCATTACAATGTATGTGCCTGTGAGCGTTATTTATTTATTTATTTATTTGTTCTTTCTGATTTCCTACAAATCCTACCTATTTTTTTTACGGTAATTAGTATGACGTATGACCCTGAATTATAAAGAAATATAATTACATTTAATTTCATACTAAATTTCAGATTTCACACTTAACCAGCAAATAATTTAACTGTCTTCCTAAACTAATTACCGCACTTATTGTTCACTACATCCTGTTTGTACCCAAGTAACACTTGCCCAAATAAATTGCAACCAATCGTAAATATGTGATCCCTTCCCTTAGTTAATTGATCCATTGCGCAACGTTACGTACGCCTTTGACTTAACCCATTCTTATGTTTCCAATTTATCTCTTTAAATAGTTCTTCCATCAAAAGGTTGTCTGGAAGAAATACCTAGCTTTTTCTTTCTTTCTTTATTATCGATGGTTTTGCTCTTGACCTCAATCTAGTCTACAGGACAAAGATGGGGTCGAAGATGTAGCGAGCTTACCCAGAATGGCACTTAATGGCTTTTAGTAATAATGCCGCTTTGTGTACCTACCTTTCTCGTTTCTCGTGCGATTTTTGAATCTCATTCGCTGAGTTCAGCAGTTGAAAATGTCAAAATTACTGTGGAGATATGCATCTTTCTAATACTGCTGATTTGACTTTCAAAAATCGCACTCCTGAAGTTTGATTTTTGAAATCGCAAAAATCGCACTCCTGTTCCTTTTGTAAATTGTATTTATCTGTTTCTGGTGTGCATATAAAGTTTATTTATTTTTTATTGTACACACGGAAATTATTCATTTGAGAATAGCATAGTAGTAGACAAGTACAAAGGGCGAGCTAATCTCTATCGAGATTTCTTCTAGCAGACTCCGTGACGGATAAAGACTTTATTTATGTTATTTCTAGACCTAAAGCTCTACAGTCTATGTATACCTGCAGTATAATAATATTATGATTATTATCTCGATAGTGATTGACCTTAGCGCAATGCCCTTAGGAGTTTAGTAATCAATCTCGAGAATTGTTATCTGTCTTCTGACTATGCTACGTTCAAGTCTTTGACATTCTCATCTCTTGTTTCAGACAATATACGTGGAGTAAACTTAAATATGTTAAGGTGATTTATAAGTGCCATTGTTCCATAGCTGCAATTACCCCATAGTTGCAATTACCCCGGGAAACCCCTCATACTTTAGGGTGCTTCAGATCAACTTTCACCATGGGGCCAATATTGAAATCGCCAAAAAAAGGATTCCATATAAAACTCGATTTTTTGTTGCTAATTTCCTATATGTTTCTTTGGGAAAGTTTTTCAGTGTCATGGGTACAATCACCCCTTAAATTAAGGCAACACCTTGTAGATTAATGTGAGTAGTGCCAACAAAACATTTGAAAAAAAAGTTGAGCTAAATAAGCATTGTTTGTAACAAAATGACCTGTCTCTACTTTCCATAAAAACAAATATGTTACAAACAAACAAAGCCAGTTATCTGAGTCTATTTATAGTTGTGCACATGGTTCGGCTAACATTGGGTGCGCCTGCGCATGCCCGCCTCAACAAACGCATTTTATACTAGTTACCTATTTGTATGCACGTTCTAACATTGAATATTCATCATGTTATAGGAATTTCTGGCATTGTAATCTACGAAAGAGCTAATGTAAAGTTCAAGACATTAAGGTATATTAATGACTGAATAACTTCGGATTGGTAAACTAGCGGTTTTATTATATTGGTAAACATTGGGTCCTAGGTATATGCGTTAATATGCGGCTAAAAGCAATTAGGTTTTATGCGGATATTAGTTAAGGTATTTGGTTCTGCATCTTTATTTTACATCCGATATTTTGACGGTTTCCCGGTGGTAAGTCATTAAAATTAAAAAGCTTGACGCATCAATAATTGGAAATTGAAATTGTCTGAGGTAGAGAGAGATATTTTTAACAATGGCACAGTTTCATTAATATTATTTATTGGGGAGCAATTATTGATGAAAATGTTTAAATCTGGAATTTTATCTTACATCTGATATCCTGGAATTTTATATTACAATTTCAGGATTCCTTTAAATGACTTGACTATAACTTTTGTTGCATTTATGTATGTATATGTTATGTGTTTGCATGCATGTTATTTGTTTGAAAGTTTCATCATTTCCTTGAACAAATAGCAATTGTCTACGTTTTATGAAAGTTACTTTAAATATCAATGAAAGTGTTAGTGTAAACTTGAACATTTAAACACATTCTTTTCGCTAACTAAAATAAACGCAATTCAATGATTCATAAACTATTCTTTCATAGGTAGGTATCATATATATATTATAAGTTAATAAAGTAGACACACATACCTACATGTTTTATTAAATCTTTATGTAAGCTATTTGTTACGTCAAATGTACGAACAATTCTTAATTGAATGTAGCCTTAAATAAAACATTTAAATAAAATTGATAGAAAAGATAATATTGTTAATAAAGAACGGAATATAAGTATAAGTATGTAATAGACGCGTGCGCAAAGACAATGGCTGAAATTAGAGGCCTCGGTCAAAGACAATTGAAAACGAAAGGAAGTGGCGGCGGACGTGACGTCACGATGGACGTAATCGAGGCAATGATGCGCCAGCGCACCTGATTCTTCTAAAATTGCGCCTGTTAAACTCTTATTAAAATTTCATCGCTAGTGTCAACTCTTCTATACAGTTTGATGGATTTTGAAGACATATTTAGTGAGTATGATGTCTCATGCTAGTTAACGATAGGTTATCTTCTAAATCTAAAGAGTAACACATATACTAGTTACTAGCATAGCACATCGATCAAGAAGTTTCGGTTACGCTAGTAGACAGAACGTCTCAGCGTAACGCGTAACCGCGTATGAGAAAACGATACCGAATTCCCGAGTTTATTTATTTATGCGTATGGCGAATTTGTGTTGTAGGCATAAGTTCATAAGTCTACATCTAGCGCCTGAAGGGCCTCAGGTGTCAGGTCCTAAGGGGGCACCGTTGTATTATGTGCTGCATCGTCTGGTCTTCGATCCCGCAGTCACAAAGGAGACTCAGTCCAGTGTGTCTGAGGTAGTTGCACGGTGCAACTTGCACCTGCCGCCGTGGCCGAACCTTAGCCTGTTGAGGCGACACCAGTCCTTGCGCGGCAGGTGGAATCCCTTTGACTTCATAGTGGGGTTCAGGTTTTCCTCATGCGTTCCACCAGATTTGCTCTTCCACTCGTCCTTCCAGCGCCGCTCCAGATTAAAATCCTAGCTTATACAGGGTGAAATTGATATCATTAGCATCCTTTTAAACTAAAAGTCTACCCATCAAATTGAACAACTTTTACTATGGGAGCAAACCGATCGGATCAACTAAAAAATCTGCTGTTCCATACTAAACTGCAATGCCTACTCGACTCAAATGTATGCAACAGCAGATTTCTTTTTTGCTCCGATCGGTTTGTTCCCATAATAAAAGTTGTTCAGTTTGATGGGTAGACTCTTAGTTTAAAAGAATGCCAATGATATCAATTTCACCCTGTATAGTTTGCTTGCGGTGATGCCAGGCCGGGTGCCGAGACTTGAGACCCTGTGGGGCTGAAAAACTCTTTATGTAAACATCCACGACTCTGGAATATTCTTTATACAAATATTTGTCCCTTGCGGAAACTGTAACCCTCTGATCAGCAGGCAGGTTCACTACCAACTGATCTATCTGGCTATCAATAATTTCGGTCTTATACGCTAAAGAAACAGAATGCTAAATCATACGTTTACTTACTTGGGAACAATGGCGAGTCGGTCGATGACACAAAGTCTCATTAGTATGGGTCCGATGCATTTGGATTAACAAATGATTCTACTTGTTTATAGTAGTTTCTTTTTTTTAAATCCGATTAGAGCAGTCGCTGCCCCATATCCGCTAGGCTTGTGCCACGGTCAGGACAAACAATGTTGTTTGCTGCAAGGCTGCAACTAATATAATAGGTCCTGGAGCGTGTCCAATTCCAATAGATTTAAAATTGGTCTTGTTTGTTTTTATTACTGTTAAACTAATTTTTTTAATGTTCCACTTTCAACATTGTTATTGATCCTATCATATCATGATCCTATTCACTGTTTGCACGAGATTAACGCACTGGACCCGTGAATTAAATATGCATAAAATGTTAGATTAAGTTTTTTTTATTATACGATAAAATAATGTTAAAACTAAAGAAATGAGCAACATCTTCACCATCTACGAAATTCCCATACAAAGTTTTACCTCCGTTTCTGCACCTTTGGAGCTGAATTTCGAAAAACCCTTAATAAGTGAGCACCTTAGATGCCAATAAAAACAAAAAAAATCCAAATTTTAAGGTAGTCTTTGTAATTTTGGAGATATTTCTGTTGAGTGAGGGTGTGGACTGTGGATGTATATAGGTTCAAGCAAATTTAACACAGCTACCGTGCGCTGCGATCAATTTGCAGTTCTCAATTTCCCATCACCCCTTCGCACATAGCCATCAGGATCTAAGACATTTTGTAAGCTCAAACTAGAACTTACGAAATAACAAGATTACCAACCTCAGGCTAGGCATTCAGTTAGAATCCAAAAGGAATGCGCCCCGCAATGCGTTCGGAACCAGAACCAGTTAGAACAAGTACCTACACAGACTCTAGTTTCATAACATATCCAATCAGTCATCGTAGCGACCTTGTGACAACAGAACAGATGCAAGGCCCATTGTTCTAACTAAAGGAACTACTTGCAAATAGAATGGCCACGTTTAGCACCTGTTCTCCCTGTGAATCAGGAATGAGAGCTTTGTGGCTTCCTTAAACAAATGTCTTTTTTATTTAATGTGCAGCATTTCATTCTGTACGGGGTTTATGACCTTGATATTTTTAGCGACGGAATTTCAGTTTCCAATTCAGGATGGTCAAAACATAGCTTTTATAGTCTAGGTACCTAATTCGGTTTGCAGACAAGTTATTTTGCGTCACAACTTCTAAAAAATGTGACAGGTGGGTGTGACGAGTATAATAAAATCTGTTTGAATGTATTTGTTTCGCAAGTCCACACATTAGGTATAGAGGTATGATAGGCATGCTAATTCCAAATTTCGTAATACATTTACTACCTACCTACGTACCTACTTTTAACTTTTAAACCTAATTAATTATGCATAAATGCTGTCATAAAGTTAATGCATCTTTTGATTAGAAATCTAATTTCATAAAAGGTTACTTTTACGTGTTCCTACTAAACTTAAAGTGAATGTTAGATCGAACTATTTTTGAAAAAATTTAATATCCGATACAGGATAGAACCCCTAACAAGCATATCAAAATTCTGCGGGACGAGATCTTTTCTAAAGCAGTGGAAATTTTAATTATTAAAGTATAGAATTCTAAAAGTAATTTTTTTCTAAATTATCACGTTTCGTTTAGTACAGGATATTGTTTGTTTTCTCCAGTCTACCACAAATATCCAGCATTCCAAGAATTCTGAATAATGATGAGATGCTAGGTTAACAATATTTTGTATAAATAAATTATTGTTGCCTCTCATCGGAATGTTTTGGCGGTTAGGTGCCGTGACCCAATTCCTTACATCGTTAAGTATCTATAGTTTATTTACGAGGATCTTACAACTTGTCTAACAGAGGGAATGACCTATAATAATCTTCAGACTACTTTACCACTGAAGCTAACGTTTGATTTTCTTTTGTTGACAGTTCCTTCAGAACCTGGGGAAGGTGGACCGCACCCTCGATGATATCTTCGAGGAGCACCTCCAGAACTTCAACCGGCAGCACCAGGCTGCCACGAGGCTGCAGAAGGAATTCGGCAACTACATAAGATGTATACGAGGTAGGTTGACTGTGGTCTTTTTGTGACCTAAGCTGAACTTTGAGGACACTAGTGAGGAGTGGCAACTAAGCAACCAACTTGATTCGGTATTTAAGGCCGCCAGCTCTCCAATCCAGTATAGCATGCCAAGCATGACAAATCCCATTTGTAAAGTACCTAAGAAAGACAGAGCCACTTAATTTTTCTCGTTTTGTCGAGGGTGGCCTGCTAGACCCACTGGAATATTGTCCAGGTCACAGAGAAATGGCATGCTTCCCAGGGTCGAGGTTGAAAGTCAAGTAAATTTTCAAACACCGAAAGTGGGTAGAAAATTAGCCTGTTGTGTCAGAAAAATATCTTATATGTATCGAAAATGAAAACCAACGTAGGGATTGACTTCAAACAAATCATTCCCCGCCCCCTCTCACACATGCGCGATATTTGTTGCTGAGGCATGGATTGGCCACCCTCTACGTACTATGTAATCATTCTTATCATCATCATCAGCCTATACAGGGTGAAATTGATATCATTGGCATCCTTTTAAACTAAGAGTCTACCCATCAAACTGAACAACTTTTACTATGGGAGCAAACCGATCGGAGCAACTAAAAAATCAGCTGTTGCATACATTTGAGTCGAGCAGGCACTGCAGTTTAGTATTCAACAGCAGATTTTTTTAGTACACCGCACGTGCCCAATGCGGTTTGGTAGACTTGCGGTCTCTTTACGACGTTTTAGTTCACCGTTTGAGAGCAGACGGCTTACGTACATAAAGAATTCATCGACATCTTCATAATGTACTTCCAGCGGTGCAAACAGCGTCGAAGTCGCTGATGGAGGCGATAACGGAGGTGTACGAGAGCGGGTGGTCCGGCCACGACCTGCTGTACGTGCAGGCCCAGAACATGGAGATGCTCTGGCAGGACTTCTCCCACAAGCTCGGCGACCAGGTCCTAATACCCATGAACACCTACACCAATCAGTTCCCGGAGGTCAGGGTAAGTTGGACAATACTCACGTTATTTTTGATATAATTATATGGAAGAATTGCTAAAGTGGCAATGGGTGGGGCACATTGCTCGCAGAACCGATGGCCGAAGAGTTCTCGAATGGCGACCTCGTACCGGAAAGCGCAGCGTGGGTAGGCAACAATACAAGGTGGACCGACGACCTGGTGAAGGCGGCGGGAGCCCGTTGGATGAGGGCAGCGCAGGACCGGTCGTTGTGGCGATCCTTGGGGGAGGCCAATGTCTAGCAGTGGACGTCCATCGGCTCAGATGATGATGATGATTTGACCTATAATAAAATTGAAAGTAATGAAATGAATGTTGATGTCATGTGTTTTTTTATATTTAGGCAGGATTTCCAGGTCTGTCCGCATTATGATTTCATAAAGTTAACAGGATAATATAAAACCATGTCGTATTATCAAACGTGATCAGCAATAAGTAGTCCACTGCTGGACATGGACCTCTCATCATAAAGTGGGATTTACTGTACTTGCCAAGTCTGGCGACTGGCATATTATGAAATATGAATATTATTATTATTTTCCAAAGTCATAAAAAGGACTAAACGGACGATAAAACGACTTTATCTTTTGAAGCTAATTCGCTAGTTGACAACTAGTCAAATCAGCAACTATTTGTGTGACTTCAAAACGCGCGCTTTGTATGAAACATTGTATTAATAAGTAACTAATGACGTCATCAACATTTCATTACTTTTATAATTTATCCTGTTATTAATAAAATCAGCATTCTAGCTAAATAATTACTGAATATGCGAGTTATATCAAAACGTTTTTTAGCCGAGAAGATAAAACTAATATATTTTATGTACTCAACTACTCTATTCTCTTAAAAAATCACGTCAGGTTTTAACAAAATATCCATTAACTTTTCAGAAAAAAATCGAAAAACGAGGTCGCAAGTTGGTGGACTACGACAGTCAAAGACACAGCTTCCAAAACCTTTCGGGAAATAAAAATAGAAGGGATGAAGTAAAGGTATGTTTTAATATTTATTTCTTAGGTATAATTATCTATCTATAACGTCACGGGGTAGGCAGAGACCAGGGCGCGCCACTTACTACGATCCTTACATACCTCTTTTGCCTCATGCACATCCATACATCTCTTCATACATGCCCGTCAGTTTCGAGTACTCCGCACCTCCCCTTTTTGTAGGATGCAACGGATTTGATCAGCTTACGTCCTACGAGGGCGCCCTCTGCCGACACATCCACTCACCTCACATAAGCAACATATATCTCTTTCGTACATCTGCTGTCACTCATCCTCTCCACATGACCAAACCAACGAAGCATACCTTTCTCTATTCTTGTCACAACATCTTCTTTCAATTTACATCGATCTCTTATTACACAATTTCTCACTCTATCTCTCATCGTGACACCACACATACTTCGCAAGGAACGCATTTCTTAGGTATAATTACTAGTATAGTATTATATTATCTGTGGTATAATGAAACAAGACAGAGCTAGCTTGAATACAGAGCATCTTAGCTACAGCTACAATTACTGTGGTCACCGGTGCTTCGGCAATTGTTTTTTTGCTGGGGATCATTTAGTAGCGGTTTTGGTTCAAATATTATTGAGCAATAAGTCCAGCTGAATCCAGACGTCATTTTTGACTCGGTCGATCAGTTTTAAGTCGAAAGATGATAATCATGTTCCTCAGCTAGCTGTTTGAGACTGATCTTTGGTCCAAAACTAAGTTTAAGCACAATGAGAAAATGCGATGGTGAGATCCCATATATTTGTAGTGGAAAATTTCCCTTCATAGACCAAAAGCTCTATCAAGTATTTTCGGTGAATCTAATATCTTATTTTCCTTGTCTAACCTGAAAGTAAACTATTTGGCCGAAGTAAATGTACCATTTCACAGACATATTCTTTTCTTTCATACATACCCGTCTAACTTGCTGTGCCAATAGAACTATTGTTGTATCTTTAGAAGAAACATAGATTTGAACTTGCGTTGGAATATAATATATCCAAATTCACGCACATTTTTTTTATGGGTTCATTTGCACAATTCCATTCTTACTAGACGGATTTCCCGTTCTTTAAGTCTTAAGCAAATGTAATATTTGCAATTTAAAGACCGTAAATGATAATTAATTGACTCCAACATGTTATTTCAGATACAAAGAGGCAAGGAACAGTTGGACGAAGCTAAGCGCACCTACGAGATGCTCAACTCCGAGCTCCACGACGAACTGCCCGCACTATACGACTCCCGCGTCCTCTTCTACGTCAACAATCTGCAGACTCTGTTTTCCGCTGAACAACTTTTCCATTCTGAAAGCTCTAAGGTACTATAACACGGGTACTATTTCCTTCTTAAAAAGTGCTTACACGCTTGATCTGGCGATAATAAAAATTTGCTATGTTTAGAGAGTGATTAACAGGTAATTACGACACCATATCTGTTACGCAGTGGGAAATACATTGCGAGAAAGTTTGAACAGTAAAAGCCTACGGTTTTCCTAACATAAAGCGTTTACGAGTGCTCACGCACGTCGACATCGATTGTACTGAATTGAACACTTGATTGACGACTCGTTTGACAGCCCATATATCCTCTTATCTTTGTATGTTTGTAGACAACTTATTTTCAAATTATTGTAATTTGAAAATAAGTTATCTATGAAGTTAGCAAGTGCTTTAATTTGGCTACTAAAAACAATACAAAAACCTTTATTTTCTTCACAAAAAGTCTATACAGGGTGAAATTGATATCATTAGCATCCTTTTAAAGTCTACCCATCAAACTGAACAACTTTTACTATGGGAGCAAACCGACCGGAGCAAAAAAAAAAATCTGCTGTTGTTTACATTTCAGTCGAGTAGGGTAAACATAGCAGTTTAGTCTGGAAAAGCTGATTTTTTTTGCTCCTATTGCTTTGCTCCCATTACATAGCAAAATTTGGTCAGTTTGATGGGTAGATTCTTAGTTTAAAAGGATGCTAATGATATCAATTTCACCCTGCAGAGGTAAACTTCACAATTTATCATAAGAGTAAAGAGACTGGTGCTTGGTAAGTGTATATTTGCACACACATCAAATGTACTCGCACTCGATTAACGTACTCTCCTAGTCCGAATCAGGCTTTAGGCTCATCACCTCATCCTTCCCAGGTGTTCGCGGAACTGGAAGCGATCACTGACAAGCTGGCGACGGACTGCCAGCGCGGCACGTACAAGAAGATGGTCGGCAACAACATCTCGCCCGCCTCCTCGCCCAACAGCAACACCAACACGCTCCACGCTCAGAACGGCAACGCCGCGTCGCCCACCAATACTGTTCAGAGTGAGTACCGCGCCCTGGAGAACACTGCTTCTATACATTTTAATACGTATTCCACATTATACAACGTGTTAATAAATTAGCGCAAAACCTCATACACCCCAACTTATTTATAACAAAAGAATTAGATTGAAACAATAATTTCATTATTTTGATACTTAAAATTTAAAGTTATTCGCATTTTAAGTTCGGAGGCAAAAATGATTTGTTATCATTTCAGCACTGAAAGAAAGCGCTAACGTACTCATGGATACATTTTTATAATCTTGTTTTGGTAGTAAGTAGGGTGAGTGTGCCCGTGGGGTGGGTTGACATCGGGTTTAGTAAATTAAAAATTTTATGAAAAAAAAAATTAAAATTTTGAAAAAAATTACCTATGTTGAAACCATGATAATTCGATTCTGCTATCGATTCTAAACAAACTACTTTCTAGTTTTGCGTTAATTCATTAACACGTTGTATACACTGTCTGACTGACTACGCACAGCCTAAATAGCTGAAGATGGAAACATGAAACTTGGAACACAAGGTGTTAGTGTTAGGGTAAACAGTTGCATTACCTACTTTAAGGGGTGATTGTACCCATGATACTGAACAACATTCCCAAAGAAACCTGAAGGAAATTCGCAAGAAACAATTTTCGACTTTTCATACAAACGTTTAATCAGGTGATTGTATTAAGTATGAAAAGTTTTAAAAAAATTGCGAAATTCCAATAGGTTTCTTATGGAAAGTTGTTAATCACCCCTTAAAGTAATGCAACTGTTTAAACTAACACCCTGTATACATAATATTCTTCAGGGTGTAACAAAACACCGTTGTAATACTTGTTCAGCCCATCAAACTGAACAACTTTCACTATGGAACCAACATCAAAATCGCGAGAAATAAATCAGCTGTTCCATACCAGTACCGACTCGGCTATAATCCCCGCAAGTTGATATTGCGACGGAACCTTGTCACAATAACAGCTGCGTGACGTCATCAAGCGCGGGCTGACCTTGCGAACGGTACTGATGGTGCACGTCGACTACGTCAAAATTACGTCACCAAGATGGCCGCCAATCGCAATATCAACTTGCGGGGATTATAAAATGGGACAGCAGATTTTTTTTTCGCAGTTTACAGTTTGATGGTCTCAAGCACCCCCAAGTATTGAAGTTTCCGAAATCCACGCGATTCGGTCGAATGTTTAAATGTGAATTTTGATACAGTTATGATTATGTGGAACATGTGTTTAAAATTTATGGAAGACTTTAGTTATCTTTAATTTGTTTACAAAATGCAACAAGACTGTATAAAAGAGCAGATCATACATGAAACTGATATCATTTCAATTTAATGTTGAAAATCTCTGGATATTTGGAGATAATAGGAAATCTTCGAATTTTTCGAAAATAAACAAGGTCTTTATGCCAAAACTATTACGTAAAGAACTGGTGCATTTATGTAACTTACGAAAATTATTTTAATAATATTCGTTTTATCATTCTTTAACTGGAACTATTATAAATTATAACGTGATTAGTTAGATAAAGACATACCGTTCATCGTGCAGTACTAAAGTTTTGGCTTTTGTGTGCTCTTGCTAAAGCTTTGATTAGATAAGAAGAAATACAAAGTGTCGTTTGATTAATGTTTACGGAACTAACAAACGTTGACTACAAAGTTGATGAGCATTCATTATTAATATTGCCTTTGATGCTCATAAATTTTAATTATTAGGTCGTGATATAAAATGTGTGTCGTCAACTTGTAATATTAATATTTATGTACATGTGGAGTAAAGGACATAACCTTTTGCCTACGTATTTGTTTTTCCTATTATCCAATGACTTACCAACTACTGGACGTCGGCTCCGCGCTCAAAAGTGTAAAAACGCATACCTAATAAAGATTAACAATTAAGCGCCTGTTTTTTAGTGTTCCGTACCAAAATTGGAAAAACGGAACACTTATGGAATCAGCTCGGTGTCTGTCCGTCCGTCTGTCACAGGCATTTTTGACCGATTACGCGCACGTCTACAATGCCGTGCCGCTGTGCTGTAACAATATGTAAAAATTTGCAGGCAAAATGCAAAAAGAATGTCAACAGTTTCAATGTTTTTAGTTTGGTTACACTACTAAAACGTACTTACGTTTATGCAAAGCCTGACTAGAAACATAAAACACCTGGTTTGGGGGCGCTGCAATCGACTATAACCTTTAATGTCGTGTTCCAATTACACAAATTAGTTCCAATAATTTTCCGCAACATGGCGAGGTTTCTTATTTTTCTGGTCGGGCTTTAGATTAGTTTGGGAAACTTCTCTCGATAATTTTGTATTAGATCTGGCGTCCATTAGTGGTTAAGTCAATGATAATATCTAACAAATAAAATAGTAACAAAAAAACCAAGTCCTTTCCTCCACGTTGCTGTTTACAAAGCATGTTTTGAGTGTGCGTGTGTGTGTGTACGTAGCGCCACCCTCCCCCACGCTCAACGGAGACTCCACCCCCCCGTCGCCCCCCGCAAGAAACTCCGTTGCCGCCGAGGACAAGTCACCGAAGAAAGACGACGAGCTGACCAATAACAACGGAGTGGAGAAAGAAAAGAGCGATAAGAAAGTCGAAGAGCTATACGACATACCTGTTGGTAAGTTGTTACGGGTTTATTGGCGTTTCGGTACATGGTTTATAAGAGAAAATTATTTTAAGTTACGAGCTATAAAATCATTAAAATATAATAATACGTGATAGTTATATCAATAACTACAAAATAGGCAATATTAGCTAGTATTTCGTTTAAAAGTAACATTTTGTCTGACTATGTAATTATTTTCTATCGATTTTCATAACTCCGGCGTAAGTGGTAATGTATAATGGTTTCACTTCGATGTCGTTGTAGTTAGATGCATGTCATTTTCACATAACACATTTGACAGCACCGTTATGTTGTTAACTTGGAATAATTTTATTTTTCACATGTAAAATATGCATCGAGGTACGTAAAACAAATTGGTATTACTGCTATCGGAATTATGTATAGAGGTCACCTGATAGTTATTCTTTATTCACGTATCTACAACTAGATTAGGCGACAGTATAATTTATGCTAACACAGAGTAGGCAACCAATAGCACGACATTCTCTCAGGGTCGCCAGTAGCTCCGGAGAAGTCCAATAATAACGTGGAAGAAAAACAAGAGAAACAAGTAGATGTAGAAAAAGTGCCACAGAGAGAGAAAGACAAAGACAAAGACAAAGAGAAGGAGAATGAGACTGGCAAGAACGACGACGTGTACGATATACCAGTCGGTAAGTAAAAGGACTGATTACATAATAACGTAACGATTCTGTTGGCGGTTCAGTTTTTAATCTGTGGCGAAAACATTACATCACATGGTCGTCGAAACTGACACAAAAACGCAATGACGTTTTACAAATAGACGCGTCATGCTAACATCACTGCACTTTAAAATGGCGCGATATAGTGACGTGTAGCCCGTACACTAGACGGCGCGTGACTATGAGAAAGCCGGGCAATTACCTTGCTTTTTTGGTGCCATTTTGAAACGCTTGCAACGCATCTACATATAAAAACATCTTAGCAAAAACACCACTGTTTTTAATTACTAGACATTTTTAAGGGTGTATTCGGATAATGAAACCCTTTATCCGAATCCCCCTAAGGAACATGAGAAAAGAGAAAAATTTAGGACCTCCTATACAAAAGTGAGAATCAACCGTTCTATTTTCTATGGGAGGTCCAGAAATTTTTCTCAATTTTCGACTCATGCTCCATGGAAAGTTGTTCAGTTTCTGAATAATACACTCTTGATATATTTTTAGTAAGTAATTTAAAAATAGGGGGTTAATGCAGCAATGGTATAAATACATAAGGGTTTTAAGGAGGAAATTCGGATGTAAATGTTTTCATCTCCTATCTTATTTGAGAAATTAATTGCGGGTTCCAAGATAGATTTGAGTTGTCCCCCAGGCTCGCTGGACTTCATTGTCTAGTGTTGTGACTAATCGCCGCTTAATTTTATTTCATTACTTCTTTAGTTTAGTTATATTTTAGGACTTAACATGAAGCATTTATAATTATGCATATGCTCACGACTATATTCCCGAGGAGGTAGTCAGAGATATTCTGAACCCTCAGAACATCCACGTTTCACTAGTGCCGAAAATCTGTCCAGTGTGACGGGGAGTGCGCCCGTCGCCACTTGTAACGGACAGTGGGTACAATACAATCGAAATTGAAACAGGTTTCCTCACGATATTTTCCTTCAACGAAAGCCAGTGGTGTTACAAATCGAACCTTCGCCTTCTCCGAGGCAAGTAGGTACTCGCAGGTAAGGTTACTCGCCAGTCGCCACGGGACCACCAGCGCACGGCACTTACAAATAAACGTTACAAAATATGTTATATTAAAGGTAACAAACATTGTTTTCTTGTTTAGTGAGAAATATAGTGATTATGAGAGTAGGGCCACTTTCTGTTAGTGGTTTTAGGAGTTGAATCTGGTGGAGAGCTAATATAACTGTTGGCAACACTGTCTTAGGGCAGTTGCTTACGTTCCATTCACTGGTTTGGCTGATCGTTCGTTATGACTGTTGTCAATGGGAGGGCCACATAAGCAGTAGATGCTCCCTAAATATAGCTGTATTTGTGTGTCAGATAAAAAAACTTCGTGAATTTACGTACGTAAATACAGTAACGTTAATACGCGGCAGTTTGAAGTATGTTGTCATGTTTTTCGCCACAGAATAAATTACTATTTAATTAAGATTGTACATAATCATCGGTGGGGGCACATTTTAACACCAGAAAAGGGTAAGTTTTAGTTTTATTTATTTTTCATATATTTACTTACGTATCATTTGTTTCTTTTTACTAAGCAGGTGGATGTTGTATTATATGTTAGGTATTTATGTAAGTATTGTTATGTTTTCCTGCTATGTATTTATTGTATGGCTTTACTAATAATATTTGTTTATGCTTTTCTTGACATTGATGCGTATGTATTCATCACTCAAGGAACACGCAAGCTATATAGCAGCAGCACAGTAGCTGCATAAAGGAAATTTCCTTTATGCGGCTACTGTACAGCTGCTATATAGCTTACGTGTTCCTTGGGCAGGCCTGTAATTTATTTATGCATGTAAAACAATTAATTATTCGAACCTCGTGACCGAAATGGTTATATTATAATGATATAACTATTTACAAGCGACTTTCAGACATATACATAATTTATTTAATTTTATGAGTTATTTTGTTTATTTAAACGCGTAGGTACAGTAAGCATATCTAAGGAGAGGTATTCCCATTATATGATAGCAATATAAGCGTAGCATGGACCCCACGATGGTTTTAGGCAAGTCTTAGGATTAGACATGGATTAGACACTTAAATCTTACTTAAATAATATTCACATAAAATCTAGTTCTCAAATTATCACATTCTCAAACAGGCCCGTTCTCATCAATCCCTTATTTTATGTATATTCTCATAAGGTCCAACTTTATGTTCATTCTACTATAATTAAATAATTTAACAAAATATTAAAACCTGCTTCAAAACTGAAAAGTTGAAAATAACATCACAGTCGTTGTATTGTATTTTACATTCGTATCTATATTTTACTGTAGTCGCTGTCAAGCCATCACAATTCTCGTCTGGGTGTAATGTAATCAACTGTTCAGTTTTGAGGTCCGTTTAAATTTTTTGTTAAAATTTTGTTTATTTCACTTATAAGTTCCACTCAGATATCAGTTATAAAACAATGGGCACATCGACATGAAGCAATTGCTTCGATCGCCGATGAGTTGTTGTCAACTTTTGATGAGTTCTATAGAGCTCCGAAGCGCGTCATCTCCACCAAATTAAAATGGGACCAACTCGGGACGATCTTCTTCAGAACTGAAAAGGAATCATCCAAATTGGTCAAGTAAAGCCGATGTTATCGCGCAACATAGGTACATAAAAAAAACGCACAGGGACGAATTGAAGTCCTGCCGGATCCCCGTTTTCCTTAAATAGTCTGTCAAAAGTTATAGTTAATATGACCTTTTATGATTAGGATATCTGGAGTGCGATTTTTCTAATCTCATTCGCTGAGTTCAGCAGTTGAAAATGTCAAAATTACTGTGGAGACATGGCATCTTTCTACTGCTGATTTGACTTTCAAAAATCATACTTCAGGAGTGCGATATTTGAAAGTCAAATCAGCAGTAGAAAGATGCGTATCTCCATAGTAATTTTGACATTTTCAACTGTTGAACCCAGCGAATGAGTTTCAAAAATCGCACTTCTAGCAAACACAAATCACGAATTCACGATGTCTTAAACATGAATCAGGATGTCTTTGCGGCTATAACTTTAAGCAGGGTAATAACAAGAACATTGTATATAATATTCTATATATGTGGACCAAACTCTTTAACTCTTTCAATGTTGTTGTAGGCTGACAACCAAGCAAATGTTTCGCCTCGGAACACCAATGTGTCTCTTTCTAACGTGTTACCAAAACCCTAGTTAGAAAGGGACACACAAGTGTTCTGGGAATCTTACTGGTCTCATTGTCTCACACAATCTTGTTACTGTATAACATTTTTGGTGATACCACATAAATATTTTTTTAATTTTCCGCGTTTTCTCAGGTCACGCTTTCGTTAGCCAGACTCTAGCAGGGTAATAACTATTAGATGTTACATAACAGGGGCGACGCTGGCCGGCCTGCCGCCCGGCACGCTGTACCGCGTGCGCGCCACGTACCGCTACACGCGCGAGGACGGCGACGAGCTCTCGTTCGACGTCGGCGACATCATCCGCGTCGTCGAGTACGACGACCCCGAGGAACAGGTGCGTACACTCTACCCACCCGATAGATATCCTACCAGAAACAGAGCTTCGTACAAGCTCCTGGCGGCCGGTTCACCCCTATACATATACAGTGTGCGGCAATAGGCTACTTGACAACTAGTCAAATCAACTACTCTTTATCGGACGTCAAAACGTGCGCTTTCTATGAAGATTTGAACTAAGTAATGAGTTGTGACGTCATCGACATTTTATTACTTTTTAAAGTTTGTCCTGTTATTAAAAATAGTATTCAAGCTAAAAACTCAACGAAAATGGGAGTTAGTATTGTAGTGTCAATTTCACGTCATGCTCGATACCCATAATATAAGTTGGTAGAAAATGTAACAATCAATTATTATAATCCAAATCAGGTACCTAGGTCGTGTATTTTTAAAAATCGAGGTTGTAGGTGGTAGGTTGTAGGTGGTAGGTGGGTATTATCGGGAAAAAAGTAGGGGGCGTGATCAATCATCAAAATTAAAATACATAAATTTTGAATTAACTGTTTTAAAGGACGTAAAGTATGAGTAGGCAGGTAGGAAACACAACAATAAACTCGACATGACATGTTTCCGCACGTGTCAATAGTCGCGTACCTACTCGCGTCGTCCACTGAGTCGAGCGAGCGAGAACAGCCTTGGGATTCGGCCGTCATTGACATGACGTCCCACCCGCTCGCAACCCGCGTTCCTACCCGCGCTCACCCCCGACCCGCACACATAGCCGCGAGCGCTTTTACGAGCACACATGCATGAGTGTCGCTTCTTTTCGCGTAGTGTATATTTTCTTTGCCGACAGTGTGGTAGAAATATCGCTGCGTGGGTACCCACTGTACTGGCCGCCGCGTGCTGTATGAAGCTGTATTTCTGATAGGAAATTTATTCTGTGCTCTAGCCCCAGTACCTATCTTTTTTATTTCCGTTATTTAGCCATTTTTGTGTTCCACCGCTGGGCAAAGGCCTCCCCTCTTCTCCGATCCTCCCTCTGGAACGCGAACTAAGGCCATTAGTTCAGAAGATATCCAAATCATCGCTCCATCTTTTTTTAGGTCTTCACCGAAGTCGGAACTCATTCTGCAGCCATCTTGGTCCACCTCTCTGGATGATCCTTTTTAATTTGCTGACGGTTTTCCAAGGGGATGATCAGACCATCAAAAGCAACTGTCTCTATGGAAAGACCGTCGAAATCACGAAAATAATATCTGTTGTTCCATTCAAAACTGCAAACCTACTTATCCCAAATATTAAAAAAAACTCATTTTTCCATGGAAAACGTCAATGGCTACTTAATCCAAATGTATTAGAAAAATTCAAGATCGCCGAAGACCTCGCGCTCAAGAGGGCTTCGCAATTAAGTCTCCACAATGTTACCTTTAACGGAAATGTGATCTCTACATATCGTCCTTTCTTTTACAGGAGGAAGGCTGGCTAATGGGAATCAAAGAACCGACCAATGAAAAAGGCATGTTCCCTGCGAATTTCACGCGGCCGATATGAGGTGTGTCGCGGCTAAAAAACAAGCTCGCTGGATTGCGACGCTATAGCCATATAGCTCGCAAGAGACGCTGGGTTAACTATCATTCGATTAAGGTGTAATATATTATATCGTACCGCTGAGTTTCTTTGAATGTGTGAATGAGTGAGAGGCAGAAACTCAACGGTCGATAGAAATCCATCTACGAAGTGTCTTGTGCATTCTCTTCGTGATTTAATTATTCTGTTTCTTTTTGTTCAAAAGAAATCCACTTTGACGGTATTAATTATCATGAATGCTCATCACACTTCGACAACTGTTTATAACTTTAGATTTTAGTTGTTGAACGTTAATAGATATCTATTATTTATTACTTATGTTGTATTACAACGAATTATGGATAAATTCATTACCCGTTTACTTTATTTAACATCAATTATATTTGTAACAATAATATACTGTATATACAATCTAATTTAAGAACATGATTTTAGTCACTATCGGTATGGTGTAGGGATAAATAATTCAACTTGTATTATTTTGAAATTATTAAGTTTTAATCTATTTTGACACATAATTTTTATCTTATCATAAAATTTGTTATTTATTTTTTCATAACATGCTTGATTAATTGCTCAGACGTAAATAATGTAAATGGGAAGTGATCGTAACGTGTGCAAAATAAACTGATGAACAAATGGAGATTTGACGAACAAGAATTTGAAGTATCAAACATTTTCTTTGTCACGTTCCGTATTAGGAGAATCATATTCAACATCTAGTTCCTGGCCATCTTTCCGAACTGTGGATTAACATTTCCATCAAACACATTGCATTTCATATAAAAGTATCGGGTTGCATTTTGAAAATATATTTACTAAAAAGTACTGTTTATAGTTTTAGTATTCATTTGTATGTTTGAATCCTAGGCTTTATAGTGAACATTACAATCGGTACTACCCAAAATGATTATTGTTTTAAAATCAGTTTACTCTAATGTACATAAAATTTAATGTAGTTTTTGTTGACCTTATTTTGTTGATACGATTTATGCTATAACATAGTAAGTAATTTTATTCGAATGTTTATAAATTATGTACTCCGTAAACATCAGTTTTTATTTAAGTATAATTATGTTTTATTGAATTTAACCATATTAGTGAACTGACTAACTTTGACCTTCGATTATTGATATTTTAGGATTCTTAAGCTTTTAATTAACTACGACAGGAGCCATTTTCCGATTACCTAGTTATACTGAAGCACATTACTGAAGTAACGACACATTATTATGACATTAAGATGCGAATAAGTGGAAAAAATTAACACAGAATTGGAAAACGGCTTCTTGTAATCGGATGTAGTGCCCAGAACATAAATGATATTAAAACGCCAGTGTCAAAAAAGGTGCTTTGAAAGTGTACATACATTATTTATATATATTTTACAAGTTTGCCCCATTTTATAAAGGTAAGGAGTGATTGAATCATGTGTTCTATATTGATATTGTTCGATTTTCTAACATTTCATCTTGATCATAATCATAAGAAAAATTAGACTTTTAAAAAGTATTCAGAGTCAAAAAGCATTGTATTTTATAGTATATTTTCAATACTGTAAACTAGAATTGTCATACACGATTGAACATTAGGCCAAGTATCCAATGTCTACCTTCCCTTTATTTTGGAAATAAATCGACTGATGTTTTATAGAAAATATTTGAAGAAATATGTAGCAACAGTCTAAGAGTACACCCGCCAACACAGTTATACTGAGAACAGAAGACGTTTAAAGCCCAGCTGTGGCCTGTGTTGCTGACCGTACGGTCCGACATGAATTATGTGAAGAGTAGTGGCTTTATATCAGCAGCGTGCCATGCGAAGGTCCATAGATGTTAATTTAAGTTTGTTAGGACTTGTACAGTTTATACAACTGCAAATAAAATGTTTCTCACAATTTATTAGTATAATTTCTACTCTGAATCGTCTCATCTCATTTTCTTATGTTGTGTTTCAATGAAAAATATCCTGTCAGACATAATAACTACACAAATAAAAGCGGTCAAGTGCGAGTCGGGCTACTCGCGCACCGAGGGTTCCGTACCACAGAACACAACATTATGAACTTAGAAAAAAAAAACTTTTTTTTGTCCGGGACCTTCAGCGCAAGACCGACTCACACTTGGCCAGTTTTTAGTATTTGTTGTTATTCTGTAGAGTATGCTCTATAATCGCACTAAGTTTGACGCTTGTATGTATTACCGTTTTTACGATAGAGCGCGAAGAAAAAACGTTGATAAAAACTAGTTTCTTGTTGAGAACCCCCCTTTATTTTTAACTTTTTGACATTTTTATTATTTGTTAACAAATCCGCCGCAATAACGCATAATCTGAGAAATTTTCAACTATCTAGCTATTACGGTTCAAAAGTTACAGACCTAAATAGGTAGGACAGACGGACGGACGGACGGACGGACAACGTAGGCTTAGTAATAGGGTCCCGTTTTCACCCTTTGGGTACGGAACCCTAAAAATATGTTGGAAACATGGTTGGGAATCTTTTCTGCTGTAGTGTATACTCTTTCTTATACTGTGGGAGTGTTTTACTTTTCAAGATAGCATCGTTCCGTTCATAGCATTTTGCAATTTCAATTTACAGGGTGTAACAAAACACCCTAGTAATAGGTACTTAAGGGGGTGGCTTCAGAACATCAAACTGAACAACTTTCACTATGGAGCCAACAAAAAAAATCTGTTGTCCCATACAAAACTGCAGTTCTACTAAAATGTATGGGACAGCAGATTTTTTTTATTTTTTCTCTGTTGGCTCCATAGTGAAAGTTGTTCAGATTGATGGTCTGAAGCACCCCTTTAAGTATTACTAGGGTAATAGGTAGATGACACGATTGTATCAAGACCTCCGCCTCTAAATACCTAGTAGACAAAGTTGTATTACATAATAAAATACAACCTGCTTACCAAGGTAAAATAAGTATGTGTAATAAAGGTAAGCAGGTTGTATTTTATTACGTAATACATCTTTGTCTGCTAGGTATTTAGAGGCGGAGGTTTTGATACAATCGTGTCATCTACCTATTAGTCATGGATTTCCGCAAAGTAACGCCTGATTCAATTAATTATTACTAGGGTGTTTTGTTACACCCTGTAAATTGAGATTGCAAAATGCTATGAAAACGGAACGATGCTATCTTGAAAAGTAAAACACTCCCACAGTATAAGAATAGTAGAGGCGTTTAGGCACAAGTGAGTAAAATTTTGATAAAAGCAAACCACTTGGCATGGGTGTTCCTTAGGTCAATAGAAGCCGATTAAGATCGGTAGGCCGCGGGAGTCCCCCCTCTGGTCCGGTAGGGGGGGGGGTTCAAAGATGCGCTCCGACCGGCCACATTCCACTACTAATAACAGAATTAGTTTCGATAGTAGGTCAAGTTTGGTATCGTTTTCGGATAAATTGAGGGTGTACAATTCGTTTCTGATATAAAAAATGGTAGTATATAGAATGGTTTTTGAGATATTTAAAAAAAAATCGAAATCGCAAGTAAAAATTAATTCTTCCAGTCATCATAACTATTAATGGGGCTTCATTTTCGGAACACAAAAAATACGCCATAATAGCCCGGTTAATACAGATTATGAAAAATATAACTTATTACCATCTCTTCATACAATAAATTGTAGAAAACAATTTTGAAGGTCGTGCGCCGTTAAATTTTTTGTCACTCGCTATGTTATGACGAGCACCCGACGTTCGTACTGTGAATGTAAATTAAGCTAAAAATTGGTTAGAATAGTGGGTTTGGATCGGTTGAGCAAAATAAGCCTTGATTTTTACCCCCTAGGGATTCAATTTGGGGAAATACCTTCTCCGTAAGCCTGCACAATCGTAATTTTACAGCCTGCCAGTTTAGCTAATAGGACAAGTTTGATATCCTTTTTGAGTAATTTTTGGATAAAGAATTCATTTTTTATATCAAAAGTTTTTTATAGAATCAATCTTTTTAGAACCATTGGTGAAGCAGTTTGAGTTATATTTATAATATAAAAATTCTAGATTTTTGTCTTTTGAGTCTTCGTAATTTTTACAAAAGCCGAAATTGTACATAGCTTTAAAAAAATACTTGATGAATGCTTGTTTAACACAGATTTAATAAAAATATAACTTTTTAGAACCATTTCTATCGAGATAAGTATTGCAGAAAAATAAATGTTAACACCGCGCAAGCTAGTATTTTCACCCCTTTCATTTCAACCGACGCCGACGATCCACACTTCAACTGGACATTACATTATGAATTTAAAATCTGCTTAAATTTATCATAATAGGAGGAAGCCTTTTCTCTTTATAAACATAATTTTTGCGCTTTAGTGGTTTATTTTGTAGAAGTAGCCGTCGAACTAAGTAATACGACCGAATGTTTTCTTTTTCTTAGTTAAACTTCTTCAAGACATACAAACTTGTGTTAAATAGTTTGTTTTTGTATTTCCGATTTATTCGATCTAGTAAATATGGTATCTAAGTTTATTACTATGAAATTATGAAAGCTACATACATACATACTTAAGCTCACGCCATTCCCAAGGGGGCAGGCAGAGAGCACGGACCGCCACACGCTACGACTCTGACATACTTCTTTAGGCTCATTGACATCATACATATTTTCATGCACTTCCGTCGATTGAGGGTGCTACGCACTTGTCCTTTTCGGAAAAGATCATTGATTTGATCGTGGTATGTTTTCCTCGGACGGCCTCTCCCAACACTTCCGCTCACCTGTGCTCGATAAATTTCATTCGTAAGCCTTTTTTCATTCATTCTGAATGAATTATGAAAGCTAGTTAGATTAAAATCTGAATTCGGATTGTAAAATAAAAATATTGTAAGCATTTCAAAAAAACCACATACAAACATTCATCATTAACCAAACCTAAACTCGATAAATGGTAACATCTAATATAAACCCATGCCACACCCCGGACACTGCCTACAAAAAACTGAAGACATCCGAACTGAGAATAGTAAAATATTCGGCCGTAGCGTAGGTATCAATGTACCCCTAACTTAAGGATAAAAACGAGAGCAATAAAGAAAAATTGCTTCATCCGAGTCTACTATTATTATGATTTTAAATAGATTTTACATTCATACAATTATAATCATTCATTACAAGTTGAAGTATGGATGGTGATTGAATGTGGTGAAAAATAATAACTTGCGCGGTGTTAACATAAATTTTATTGCAATATCTTGATAAAAATAGTTCTAAAAAGTTATATTTTTAATATATCTGTGTACAAGCATTCCTCAAGTATTTTTATAGCTAGATACCTATGTACAATTTCGGCTTCTTTAACAATTACGAAGAAAGGAAAAAACTAGAAATTTATATATTATTTTAAAAATAACTCCAAAACTGCTTCACCGATCACTACTTTTGACATCAAAAATACATTCTTTAGCCTAAAATTACTCAAAAAGGATATCAAACTTGACCTATTAGCACAGAATAGGTAATAGTATTATAGTTCTAAACTGGCAGGCTGTAAAATAACCGAGTATGTTACGATTTTGCAGGTTTACGGAGAAGGTATGTCCCGAAATTGAACCCCTAGCTAGGGAGTAAAAATCAAGGCTCATTTTGGTAAGCCGATCCTAATCCACTATTTTAAATAATTTTTATCTGAATTTATGTTCTCAGTAGCAACATCGTGTGCTCGTCATAACGTAGCGAGTGACTCAAATGCAAGCGGCGCGCGACCTTCAAAAAAATTTTTCTACTATTTTTTGTATGAAGAGATGCTAATAAGTTATATTTTTCATAATCTGTATTAAACAGGCTATTATGGCATATTTTTTGTGTTTCACAAAATGAAGCCCCTTTAACAATTACGATGGCTTGAAGAATAAATTTTTACTCGCGATTTCGATTTTTTTTAAATATCTCAAAAACCATTCTACATACTACCATTTTATCAGAAACGAATTGTACACCCTCAATTTATCCGAAAACGATACCAAACTTGACCTACTATCGAAACTAATTCTGTTATTAGTAGTGGAATGTGGCCGGTCGGAGCGCATCTTTGAACCCCCCCCTACCGGACCAGAGGGGGGACTCCCGCGGCCTACCGATCTTAATCGGCTTCTATTGACCTAAGGAACACCCATGCCAAGTGGTTTGCTTTTATCAAAAATTGCAAACTTCAGCTGTTTTTCGATCTAAACAACCCAACTAGAAAGAGTATGTACCTACACTACAGCAGAATAGATTCCCAACATAGATATATTATAGGGTAGATAAATATTATGAAGCAAGACATAACAACACTACTTGCCATCTATTCACACTTATGACAACCGCCCATTAGAATAAGTGAAATGTCAATAGTAAACAGATACCGTCTTGAACCATTTTGTCACCAGACCGCCAGCTGGAAGACTCCGCTATTTCTTGCTTGCTTGAATTTGCTTAAAAAGTGGTGCCATTTGTGTAACTGATATTGCCGGTCTTTAGTTTATACGTCTATGATTCTCAACCATGTTTCCGGGGGAAGTGGGGCACATATTCCCTTACAAAATTGACGTTACTCTAGCCGCAATCACGCATCGTACGGCTGGGAAATTTCGAGCTTGCTTCACTTGCTCTTGCTTATTGATTTTGTTATATGAACCCTTGTTACAACCTACTCTTATCTCGTCGTGTAATTTCGAGCATACTCTCCCACTCCAACTCCGACTGTAGTAAAATGTTTGGAACTGACAGAATTTTGGTTACAACAAAGTTACTGTGCTGTGAAATTTCGGACTCGCTTCGCTCGCTGCAGCCATTGAATGGTGTTTTAATTGAACTCGGATTGACAATGTTTGACTCTTGGTGAGTGAAATTTCGAGCTCGCTCCACTCGCTCCAGAGTTTTAATGGTGTTGTGCATATGATTATGAGCATAGAAAAGCTAATGGATTGGTATAAATACCAATTACCAACACCGTTTTGAAGCTTGTAGTGTGAAATTTCGAACTCGCTTCGATCGCACCAGCCTATAATATTATAAGCGTAGGTAGGCTAATGGAACTCATTCGAACACCGTTTTGAGTCTTGTAGTGTAAAATTTCGAGCTCGCTTCGCTCGCTCCAGCCTATGATATTGTGAGCGTAGGTAAACCAGTGAAACTCGTACTAATTGGGTATACTGACTACATTCAATATATTTTATTTTTATCTGCTCAATAAAAAAAGGATTAGAAAATAACGCTAAACTCCCATTTTCATTGAGTTTTTAGCTTGAATACTATTTTTAATGACAAGATAAACTATAAAAAGTAATGAAAATGTTGATGACGTCACAACTCAATATTTAGTACAAATCTTCATACAAAGCGCATGTTTTGACGTCCGATAAAGAGTAGCTGATTTGACTAGTTGTCAAGTAGCCAATTACCAACACAGTTTTGAGACTTGTAGTGTGAAATTTCGTGCTCGCTTCGTTCGCTCCAGACGCTCCATGGTGTTTTGGAAGTAAGTGGTCTAATGGAACTCAATATCACCATAGTTTTGAGACTTTACTGGAGAGAAAATTTTACAGACACTGAATTATGTTATTCATCCAAAAAACTAGCCTTTTGCTTCCGCCCTACCTTAAACCTCCTACGGGCGTATCTACTGGGTGAACAGGTTTTAAAATTCCCGCCCTTTGCCACCTGGTTAAAACGCTTCCATTATACGCAGAAAACCATTTTCATTTCACCCAAGACAAGAGCCAAGGAATAATAAGATTATATTTCTCGACCGACTCTAGCGTGGAAAGGAACGTGAAATTTTGATTGATTGATTTGTTTGTTGGTGAATGAATACGATTTTTGTGTATTTTTGGAAAATATTAAATATTATGAAATAAAAAAAAGGTATTTGCAGTTATGAACAATATAATAACATCAATGGAAAAACTTTGTTACATAAATTCTACTAAAATATTAGGTGGCATGCAGAAATTTCTTAGAACCTGTTCATTTTTTGAAAAGTTTTATTGTACAGAAAATAAATTCAAGGAAAATACAATCACTACGTAATAAATATTAAAATAAGAAGTAATTCACTTTCTCACCGGATTACGAGGTAAGTTTTACAAAATCTATGAAAGTTTAACAATGTACAACCCGTGCGAATTAACTTGGCACCTGGCTCGCACGTGGCTCGGAATAAAAAACTCGGAAAACTCGGAAAGAATAACTCGAAAATACTAAAGCGCAGGGACACGTGCAACGGTAACTGAAATGCTATGCTACGGCCTCGCACGGCGATGATGGGGTCCCGCGGGGGGTAGCAGGAAGGGTGTCAAATTTCGAGCGACGTGCGAGCCAGGTGCCAAGTTAATTCGCCCGGCTTGTAGACACTCAGAGATTCAGTGCTTGCTTCAACACACTTGATTTCTTCTTTAGTTATTTTTTAGTTTAATTTTTTTTTGTTTTCTAATTATTTTCCAGGAAATAAGTTGAGTTTCCAATTGGATACCTACCATGGACTTTCTTTTGGTTGTAAGTTTTATTTTTATTTTATTTTGCATTGTATGAATGACGAGACTAGTATTAAGCGGGCACTTCATTCTCGCCGAGAATGGGCGAGACAGGCCTAGAACGAGAGTGTGGATGCCCTTCATTGTTCTCGTGGCATCATAAGCTGTCGTAATTTTCCTTGAAAGTTCTCGGCGAGAGTGAAGTGCGGGATTTAACACCAGCTCTTCATTCTCGTCGACAACGAGAGTGTGGATGCCCTTCATTGTTCTTGTGGCATCATAAGCCATAGTAATTTTCCTTGAAAGATCTCATCGAGAACCCTCGGCAAGTGCGGGCTTAAGGATATCTGTGAATTTTTTCACAGATCCTTATCCGTGCTGCACTCAATCGAATTTTTTTATTTCTATTTATTTGCTAGAATGAATAAGATAGACTTCCAGAAGTTTACATTGTTTTGAAACGGACCCCATTTGATTGCCGGAGTAACTCTGGTTGGAACGGGATGCAGAATAGAAAAATTTCACTCTGAATTTTGATATTATGCACCACTCTAGTTTTGAAATACTTACATCACTGTAAACTAAGGGTGTAGTCAGACAATACAACAACAAACTTTCCCTGAGGAAAATGGGGCGAAAAATTAAAAAATTGTTTGACCTTCCATAGAAAATCGATCCGCTGATCCGCACTTTTGTCTGGTCCAACAATATTTCTCGTTTTTCAACCCATGTTTCTCAGGCAAATTTGTTTAGATGATCATAGGCTGAATAGTGAATACACCCTTAAAGTTATGTTGAGATGCCACAAGGCAGGCCAAGGTAAGGCATGAAGGGAAGCATCTTTGGTACTACACTTGGCCACAGCCAGAACTGAATCACTACTATCTATATCTGCTACATTTTTAGGGTTCCGAAGTCAACAAGGAACCCTTATAGTTTCGCCATGTCCGTCCGTCTGTCCGTCTATCCGCGGCTTAGCTCAGAGACGGTTATTACTAGAAAGCTGTAATTTGGCATGGATATACATATTAATCACGCCAACAAAGTAGTAAAATAAAATCTTGAAAAAAATTTTTTTTAGGGTACCTCTGCTACACGTGAAGTGGAGAAAAATTTAGTAAGAGTCAAGTGTCCTCCCCTCCCCCCCCCCCCCCCCCCTTCCAGCTAAACGGTTGTTTCTGGATATGTGAAAAAATTCATGGCAGTAGTATATAAGTATAACGAAATTAAAAGGAAAACTATCACCGCTAAGTAGGCTTTACAAGTTTACGAGTAATAGTCGATCAACTTATAAAATGTACTTTTTAGACTTTATTAGCCTTCAAACCGTAGTATAAAACAAAAAGCCTCATTCTAAGTCCATATTATATTGTGACGGGCAACTACGGAACCCTATCTTGCGCGTGATCCGACACGCACTTGGCCAGTTATTCTTTATTTCTATGTCCTAAATTTCGTTGCATCCTGCATTTCGATAACTCTTTCTAATCAGCTATAAACACAATTATTACTAAATACTGGGTGTTAGGGTAAACAGTTGAGTAAAGTACTAACTTTAAGGGGTGATTGCACCCATGATACTGATCAATTTTCCCTAAGAAACCAATAGGAAATTCGCTAAAAAGAAAATGTAGAGTTTTCATACAGACAGAAATTGCCTCCGTGGTCTAATGTTTAAGAGCATTGGGCTTCCGACACGGAGGTTGTGGGTTCGATTCCCACGGGGGACACCTACTGATGTCATTTTGTGCGTTTTTCCCCAGTTGGTTAGGCTTAGGACATTGCAGGTTGAATCACCTGATTGTCTGGAAAGAAAAATGATTCTGTGCTTTTATGTCATTTTGTGCGTTTTTCCCCAGTTTGTTAGGCTTAGGACATTGCAGGTTGAATCACCTGATTGTCTGGAAAGAAAAATGATTCTGTGCTTTGGATGGCATGTTAAGCCGTTGGTCCCGGCTACTATCTCTGGTGGTAGTAGTCGTTACATAAAAACCACGTCAGTAAGGCAGTCTGAAAAAACTCTGACACCAGGGGGTCTACTCCGGGATTCGAACTTCGCAATTGCGTGAACATTTTCGTTCCAATGTCAACTATTCTCATGAAGTGCGGACCGAAACAGTGCCGATATAGCGAACATCGAAAGTGCTGGTACAGGGTCTGCCCATGTGGTAAGAAGATACAAACAGAGAGTGCAACATTTTTTTAAGAATTTCGTATTGGTTTCTTAGAGAAAGTTGATCAGTAAATATCTTGAACAATGTCACACAAATCATCTAGTCACATTTAAAGTACCAGAATCTAGCCTGGACTTGTATTATGATGACTAGACAACGATATAGAATACATACATAGATACAAACATCCATGACTCGGGTACAAATATTCATATTCATCATACAAATATTTGT
Organism: Agonopterix subpropinquella; assembly: GCA_922987775.1. Taxonomy (NCBI): domain Eukaryota; kingdom Metazoa; phylum Arthropoda; class Insecta; order Lepidoptera; family Depressariidae; genus Agonopterix; species Agonopterix subpropinquella. The sequence continues at coordinate 13,283,779 of OV277701.1, read as the reverse complement.
CCCTTACGGGATTCGAACCCGCGACCCTCGGCACAGCAGGCAGGTTCACTACCGACTGTGCTACCGGGCTGTCTACTACCGACTGTGCTACCGGGCTGTCTGTATCATGGGTACAATCACCCCTTAAAGTTATTACTTTACTCAAATGTTTAAACTAACAGCAATCTGGGTCTTAAGAGCCTATGTCGACAAATAATTTAAGCGAAACAGGCGTGGGATAGCTTATATTACGGCCTGATGCGAGAGAAAGAGATGGGGCGCCGCGCGCGCCTGAAGCGAATCGAGCGCCAAATCAAACTTTATTTAATTGTGATTGTACTATTTATGTACACTTATGTAGCCCCTTAAGGGGCTATGTGAAAAAAATAGGATTCTTCAAAGCTTCATATATCATGAAGTACTAACAGTAGGAGTATGATTTTCGGATATGTGTAAATTGAACATATAATTGAAGTTTTGATTAGAGCCAAAACACGATTAAGACATTTCCAGACATTTTCTCGATAGAAAAACAAGCTAAAGTAGCCTCCATTTTTATCTATAAACGTGTGGGGAACTATTGAACTACTACAGATATCCAGCACCCACAAGTTATAGCAAAGATGCCAACAGATGGCGATACCGTCGCTCACGGAAATATGCTCCATACAAAGACAACGTTCATCGTGAATACGTAACTCGTAACCTACTACACATAAGGTTCACAATCGAATGCGAGACATAAATCGCGCAAGAGAAATAATCACAGAGATTCGATATATATAGAAGGTCCAACTAAGAACTGTTGGACCACGGCCGGTCCCCAGGCATCATACCTAGCCTGGCGGAAGTACTTCCCTTTTCAATGGAGGAACATTCCCAAGTAGCACCTCCATATTGGTGACCCTCGACAAAAAGAACATCGCAACCTGAACACCGCAGAGCAGCACCAGCACAGAGCAGCAACCAGCTTCAACCAACTCTTCACCCCCTCGACCAGGTCAAACAAGCAGCAGTCACGCCATCAACCCGAAGCCCGCACCAGGTCCATCGCAGCTGTCTTCACACCGCTTCCTGGACCTGCAGCTTCCTCATCGACAGTCAGCGTCTGCATAGAAGGATCTCCCGCAGCCCACGTGTCTGAGCTCACCTCCACGTGGCAGTTCTGCTCGCCTTCTCCACGCCTGTCACTCGCCCGCATCACATCAGGACTGGTCTCCCTGACAGATGCACACACACCGCAGCACATCGCTCGTCAGACTCACTTGACTGGAGCCCTGCACCTACACTACATGGATACAGACTGCACACTTCGAACTACTCAACGACCTCCGGTCTGAGGGGGGAGTCCTGTGGGGAACTAGTGAACTACTACAGATATCCAGCACCCACAAGTTATAGCAAAGATGCCAACAGATGGCGATACCGTCGCTCACGGAAATATGCTCCATACAAAGACAACGTTCATCGTGAATACGTAACTCGTAACCTACTACACATAAGGTTCACAATCGAATGCGAGACATAAATCGCGCAAGAGAAATAATCACAGAGATTCGGTATATATAGAAGGTCCAACTAAGAACTGTTGGACCACGGCCGGTCCCCAGGCATCATACCTAGCCTGGCGGAAGTACTTCCCTTTTCAATGGAGGAACATTCCCAAGTAGCACCTCCATAAACGCTTGGAACTGCTAAACGGTGAATAATAGAAACACAAGACTTGATTTAAAAAAAAGAGATTGATATTTTCTAAATTTTGATTAGAGCAGAATTGAAGTTACATAAATAGTACAATCACAATTAAATAAAGTTTGATTTGGCGCTCGATTCGTTTCAGGCGCGCGCGCCGCCCCATCTCTTTCTCTCGCATCAGGCCGTAATATAAGCTATCCCACGCCTGTTTCGCTAAAAACTTTTTTCGACATAGGCCCTTAAATGGACATTCAATATAGGTACTGCTGTCGCTACTTATCTCTGTTTCCATCGATAGCTATGTTTCTCCTCTACGTTCCGTTAAAAACCTTGTTATGCTACATGACAAGTTCATTTTATTTTAAAAAATCATCTAGTCTAGCCTCTAGTACTGAGTCTAGAAACTCTTCTTAGGCAATGAATTTCTCTATAATTTACTATCTAGTTTCACATTAAACACGTATGGAGTAAGTAGGCAAGAGGCACACTTGTTTATCTCTAGTGATGAAAAGGCAAAGATTTTGACGAGATATAAACTTATAAACGTACAGAGTCACGTGGCGAGTGGGTTCACGATCGGTTTTGTACATTATACGCAGTTTTGCTAGCCATTAGGGTCCCCCATTTCTCATTAGTTCAAATGTGTTTTTGTTCATAAAACAATCCTTATACTCCTAAAACCCACAGCGCAGTTAACTACATATTTTAAAACTGTAACAGAAGTGTGTCTGTACATTGTAGATATTAACAAAAAAGTTATTATATGGTTTTTAGGTGTCCCTGATTTCAAATCACCTATTTTTGGATTTTTTGTCCGTCGGTTTGTTTGATCGAGCATCACGCTAAAACTACTGAACCGATTTTGATGAATCTTTTTTGTTTGATAGCTTTATGATCTGACTTAATATCTTGTATATAATTTGTACGGAGGAAGCGGCGGTCGCGGATTATCTCTAGTTATTTAATAAGGCTATTAACTTACCTATTAATAAAAAAAACTTAGGTACGCTCAAAGTTTGACTCAGTGATATCGAGATGCCCATGTGTACATTGTACAATTAAATACGTTACATATCAAAGGGAACCCCTTTGATATGTAACGTATTTAATTGTACAGACCATCAAACTGAAAAACTTCGACATCGAAATCACTAAAATAAAACGCTTTTCCATACATTTGGGTAGAGTCACTATTGACGCTTTCTATATAATTTCCCAGATATACATACAGGGTCCTTCTTAATATGCTAAGCTATTTTTTAAGGGGATGATCAGACCATCAAACTTTTTTTATGTGATCAAAATCAAAATAGCGTAAAAAAAACAGGTGTCCCATACATTCGGCACTTCAAGTAATGCAACTGTTTACCCTAACAGCCTGTATACAAAACTGCGAAGTGCCGAATGTAGACACCAGTTTTTCTTTTTTCAACACCAAAATTTAAGGGTTTAGAAGTTTAAGGCTATTCTACCGTTGGCGCGCTCCATACAAACGTAGTATGGTGATATTTTCAATACTATCTAATTAAAGTCAATGAAATTTTTCAAAAACAATCAAGTAACTAATCTCTATGTCGGTATGAAGTCAGATTTTCATTAAAATATACAGTTTCAATGCTAGGATTAATTTAAGATTTGTATGGAAATATTTGAGGCACTGTAACTTTAGAACTATACATTTTATCGAAAATCTGACTTGATACCGACATAGAAATTAGTTACTAGACTGTTTTTGAAAAAATTTCATTGACTTTAATTGGATAGTATTGAAAATATCACCATACTACGTTTGTATGGAGCGCGCCAACGGTAGAATACCCTTAAGGGGTCATTGTGAATAATACTGAATAACTTTCCAAAAGAAACCTATAGGAAATTCGTAAATTTATTTTTCAACTTTCCATACTAAATTCATTCAGCTGATCGAACGTTTGTATGAAAAGTCGAAATTTTATTTTGCGAGATTTTTTTTTGGGAATGTTGTTCAGTATCAGTTGTAAAGTAATGCAACTGTTTACCCTAACACCCTGTAGAAGAGTTAATTTTATTAAGTTTTTATACATACATACATACATATTCTCACGCCTGTCTTCCACTGGGGTAGGCAGAGACAACGGAACGCCACCTGCTACGATCCTGACATACCTCCCTAGCTTCCTCCACATTCATAAGACCTTTCATGTATGCTCGTCGGTTTCGGGTAGATCTGACCTGGCCCTTCTTAAGCACGTCGCCAATTTGGTCCATATATGTACGTCTAGGCCGTCCCGTTCCAACATTTCCACTTACGCTTGCCTTATAAATTGCCCTCGTCAATCTGCTCTCATCCATTCTTTCCACATGACCAAACCATCTCAACATACCTTTCTCTATTTTTGTCACTACATCCTCTTTTAGACCAAGTTTTTATATTAAGTCGAAAAATTTTATACAAGGTGTATATGTATAATTTTTCGCTATTTCAATGTTGGTCCCATATTGAAAGGTGTTCAGTTTGAAGGTCTGAAAGTATAGTATAAGTTAAAAAAAACATTTTGAGTTGCTCTACTATATTTGTTTGCTTATTGTTTGTATCCATCGCGGTAGGTAAAGCATCGCCGACAGTACGGCTATGAGGCAAGGCTAGTCTTTGACGTGACTTTGACGCGACAACGCGATTCGTTTGTGACAAAGCCGGTACGGTTGCCCGCCGGTTTTAAATAAACTTTTAGTGCTGTTTCGATCGTATGCTGGAATACGTACGTTGTTTAGTTTTAAAAAAATCCTACATTTATAAATAATTTTAAAGCATCATTTTTGCTGTTGGTTTCGAATTCAAGTTATAACGTAAGTTTGTAAAGAGAACTGGAGTGCGATTTTTGAAACTCATTCTTTGAACTCAGCAGTTGAAAATGTCAATACTACTATGGAGACGTGCATCTTTCTACTGCTGATTTGACATTAAAAAGGTATACTCCAGGAGTGTGATTTTTGAAAGTCAAATCAGCAGTAGAAAGATGCGTATCTCCATACATTTTCAACTGCTGAGTTCAACGAATGAGATTCATAAATCGCACTCTAGATTGTTGGCGAATCTTTGAAATATTTAATAGAATAATACCTAACATAACTTTGATTATGGTAGAGTCAACATAAATCTCAACAAAAAATTACTTTTTACATCAATCTCATACATTTGGGCCGTATGTAATATGTATACAGTTCATATGTTTGCAGTTTTCTATGGAACTGCAGTTTTTTCTCACGCGTTTTCTGTCTTAGTTCCACAGAGAAAATTGTTTAGTTTGATGGTTTATCATGTTATCATTATCCCCTTAAAAACCCACGTTTTATATCTATAAATATACTAGGTACATTATGTAATCTACCTACAGGAGTGCGATTTTTGAATCTGATTAGCTGAGTTCAGCAGTTGAAAATGTGAAAATTACTATGGAGATACGCATCTTTCTACTGCTGATTTGACTTTCAAAAATCGCACTCCTGAAGTATGATTTTTGAAAATCAAATCGGCAGTAGAAAGATGCATATCTCCGCAGTAATTTTCACATTTTCTTTCAAAAATCGCACTCCTGATGTATGATTTTTGAAAATCAAATCAGCAGTAGAAAGATGCATATCTCCGCAGTAATTTTCACATTTTCAACTGCTGAACACAGTGAATGAGATTCAAAAATCGCACTCTAGGTACATTATGTAATTTACCTACAGGTCTTGACGCATAGGTAATTTACCAATTCATTCTCGAGTTCCATGAGCGATTCCATTGTTAAATATATTAGCTGAATTCAACGTCTAATAAATGTTTTCATGTGGCAGTTGGCCTTTTGTATCGGTGACTCTATCTAGCGACTACGTTTTAGTCGATAATAGTTCAATTGTAAATTATTTTATTGATGTCTTAGTTAGGATCTCTCCTATGCATAGTAATTGTGGCTTTGTACTAAAATAGACGTATACAAATTGGATGCCAAAATAGGCTCGATCAGGGCTCGATGGTAAACAGGAATACATTACCGACCTTTTACGCATTGTAAAAGTCCTTACTTACAAATATTATACTGGTGTAGGTAGACCATTGTTTGCATCAATGTGAGACCGCGAATAAGTATATAGGCTATACACAGGGCCGGATTAAGCCATATTGAGGCCCCTAGGTAATTCAAGCCTCGGGGCCCCTATCCCCGTGGATTGGAATTGTCTCTGTGTCCGGGGGCCAGATTCAGACTAAGTGCAGTAACATATCCTCAAAATAACATAATCCACTAAACTAAAATGTGGAACGATCTCGAGCTTTTAATACCGATCTAGGGATGCCATCAGCAAAATCGCCTTCGCCGGACAAAGAAGAGAGCTCAAAAATTTGCAATACATATATTTTCAATATCTTTTTTTATTAACTTTCACAGACTTTTTAATAATTCGTTTTAATTTTGGGGTAAGTTAAATTTTCGAGTTTTTACTTATTTTTCTCTCGGGCCGCGGGGCCCCTAGGCGGCGCTGGGCCCATAGGCAGTTGCCTACTTTGCCTCTATGGTTAATCTGGCACTGGCTATACAGGGTGTTAAGGTAGACAGTTCCATTACTTTAATGGGTGATTGTATTAAATTTTCCTGTTGCACGTTGCTTGTTAGGTACATAATTGTCATATAGCCTTGAAAGTCTTGGAACCTGCTCTGTAGGTAAATAGGTACTTGGTTAAAGTGGGTTAGGTACCTATACGATAACGTAACGATCTTCTTCATATACGTATAAATTAGCTTTAGTCTACAAAGGACCGATTCTCGAAATGACAACATACTCCATAACCATAAAGGATCGATTCCTGAAACGACCAATTTTAAAAATATATTTGAGTAAATTAGCAGATTAGGTCGAACATTTATTATTAATTATCCTTTAGGGAGAGGGTATTTAATTATTATTTCGGAATACGGATTAAAAAATAGACTACCTATGCTTATTTATCTTGGTATTTTTTCATGGCGCGTAGACATAGGAACCTACATTGTTTATGATTTCCATGTAGTGTCCGAGCAGAACTTTATTGTCACAATGCTGTCGGTGGTTGTTTTGGACAGTCATAGCAAAACATAATAGCGGTACCTTACAAATCGAAGATAATACTGATATTGATAGTCAAAAAGTGGCCTAGAGTACAAACTTTAACACATAACTTTCCATTAGAGTATGCAAGTTGCAGGTATAAAGTTAGAAAGTAATGAACTACTCGAGAAGCTAGGCTAGACTGTTATTAAGGGGGAACGCCCTGCAAGCGCAGCCCGCAGGTATGAATCGGAGCGTCTGGCTCAGGGATGACGACCTCCCATCGATCTGTTGCTTTGTTATTATAGCTCCCTGTCCGTGCACTTCGCATTTTACCTATAATAAAGGAAACTAGACAAAACATTTCAAAGTAGAGGCTTCTCATTTCAAGTTTAACCGTAAAATGATGTACTATCGCGGACTTTTCCGCCTGATCACTTGAAAAGAAATTAGCATAATTTCGTGCATAATTTATTGATTGAAAATGGTTTGGAAACTATTCATTCATGGTCTATTCATCAATAGGGAGGGCTAGACAGCGAGCGCTTATATTTTAGCATGCAATGCAAGCAAAAATGAGCCTAGTGGTGGTCAAGCGGAAAGGTCCGCGATAGTACTTACCTAGAGGTACATACTTAGTTGATTTTTTGCTTTCATGTTTAAATAGACGTTATATTATGTATTACCGTATAACTGCCTATACTCATTTATTGCACATTTATGCAATTGGGTTATTATTAATGAGGTAAATAAATATTCGATATTCAAAGAGGTTTGAAGATTTAAGTATGAAAGTTGGCATATGGCCAGCAAACTGCCTATGGCTAACTGCCACTATGATATTTATTTCCAATTTTGCTGTCGCACCTTGAAACTTGTATAGATCGCTGTAGGACTCTCAGATGAACACTAAATAAAATCATTCATTTATTTTACCTATTTATAGAGGATACCTAGGTGATCAAAAAAAATACGAGTCATTTTGTCGTAAGATCGAACCGAAAACCTACATAATTTACCACGAGAAGATGTGCGCCAACTGCGATTCCGCGACACTCCGTTTGAATGAGGTTTAGCTAATATTACCAATATAATCCAGAGATTATGAGAAACAAATCGACATGAGTTCCATAACTATACGCCAACTACAGGGTGAAAATTATATCATTAGCATCCTTTTAAACTAATGTATGCAACAGCTGATTTTGTTTTTGCTCGGATTGCTCCCATAGTAAAAGTTGTTCAGTTTGATGGCTAGACTCTTAGTTTAAAAGGATGCTAAGGATCTCAATTTCATCCTGTATACGCTAACATTTTTTGGGGCCCTCTTTCCCATCGCTGGAGATATTATCTCTTTTCTTCAAACAACCGTTGAAATTCCCAGAGGGGATAGCCCAATAATAAACATTGTTCTAATACCTTATCGAATGCCTTGTTTCAGCTTTACAATCACTTCGATCGATACATAGTCGGTAACATCAAGTATAGAATAATTGCGCCGTATACACTTTTCTCACGTAGTTATTGCTCACCGTTTTGTGGTTTCTCTATGCCGAAGGCCCTAGAGTGTTGCAATGAACACTTGTTTACGCATCTTATGTTGATGCACTCTTAATCTTTACTCGTATACAGGGTTATAATAAAATGTTTTGCTAAATTTTCAGAGGTGGTTCCGGCAATCAAAGTGATCCACTTTTACTATGGGGGCAAACATATCAGAGCAAAAAAAAATCAGCCTTGTCATACATTTTAGTGGAGTAGGTATTGCAGTTTAGTATGGAACAGCTGAGTTTTTTTGCTCTTGATCAGTTTGCTCCCATCGCACCTATAGTAAAAGTTGTTCAGTTTGATGGGTGGTTTAAAGGTTAATGATACTTTTCCTAACACCCTGTATAGGATACCATAATTTATAGCATTTCAGGTATGCTCTCATACTACAAGTTTTTCATTTTGATGTTCTGAACCACACCACGAAAGGGACTAGAAATGGTCGTGATTTTATGTATGTGTAAGGAATATATTATTTATTAAGAACATCGACAGAAATAATATTTTCTTTGCAAATTACGTGCCCACTTTTGTTATTATTTTGTAAGGGTGAATAATGTGTATATGCGCCCTTCATAAAATTAAACTGAAATTATCTATCTTCAGAATGGAGTTGGGGGTGCAGATAATAGGAGCTTTGTTGCGGATTTTGAACGTACTTCTGGCGCCACTGTTCTGGCTCCGAAGTCGACATTACACCAAGCTCCCGCCGGCACCGCCGCTGCTGCTGCGAAGCGCTTCGGACCTCGCCGCCGCTATCAGGGAGGGTGAAGTAAGTTAATTATAATTATATCTAACTATTTTGAACGTACTTCTGGCGCCACTGTTCTGGCTCCGAAGTCGACATTACACCAAGCTCCCGCCGGCACCGACGCTGCTGCTGCGAAGCGCTTCGGACCTCGCCGCCGCTATCAGGGAGGGTGAAGTAAGTTAATTATAATTATATCTAACTATTTTGAACGTACTTCTGGCGCCACTGTTCTGGCTCCGAAGTCGAAATTACACCAAGCTCCCGCCGGCACCGACGCTGCTGCTGCGAAGCGCTTCGGACCTCGCCGCCGCTATCAGGGAGGGTGAAGTAAGTTAATTATAATTATATCTAACTATTTTGAACGTACTTCTGGCGCCACTGTTCTGGCTCCGAAGTCGACATTACACCAAGCTCCCGCCGGCACCGCCGCTGCTGCTGCGAAGCGCTTCGGACCTCGCCGCCGCTATCAGGGAGGGTGAAGTAAGTTTATTATAATTTTGTCCTATAGTCGAACTATTTAAGTGCATGAGTGTTAGTGCTAAACACAATGCACTCTCTCGTCCTTATCTTTCTGAATCTGAGAACTGAAACACGTATTTTGTATAAGGTATTAAGTCGTGTAACACGACCAGAAACTCTACAACATAACACGACTCGTGTTATGCGTTTCTGGCCGCATCTTCTCTACAGCGACAACACGTTCCGACGGGGTGGTAGCTCCGAAAAAAATATTTGACTTATAATGATTGGGCTTAAAGCTCCATTGCAAGCTCATATTGAATACATTATTTTGACTTTGATTTGAAAATTTTAACATCTCATAACGAGGACTAGGTGTACCTTACCTATCTTATTGATTGAGTGAGCTGATTGCGATATTTGCGATCTAATAAACGCTACATTTCTCAAGTATCTGCTTCAGTGCATCTGCACTATTCGCGAATGTATTCTGCTAATAACCACTCAAAATAATTATCTTACCAAATATTGAACAACTCGGCATGATTTGAATTCAAACGAGTTAATACTCCGGCCATCGTTAAAGTACAATCGAACCTTAACTCTTTGCAATAGATGCGATATTCCATCAACATAGAACACTTTCTGTGATGTCTGCTAAAGTGACTAATCTGACCTACTTCAAGTTTATCATTCATTTTAATCACATCGCAGTAAGCATAGACACCGGCGCCTTTATCGATCGTTTGAACGCTCCACCTGTCCCTGATAGGTTATAATTAATGACTTGATTATAATTAAAGTTTATTATTAAATAAATTGAATTGAATTGAATTATAAATGTAAGCCAATAAAAAAAGAACGGTCACAATTCGATTAATTGTTTTGGAGAAATGCGTGGACAAACATACATACAAACATACATACACCTATGAAATTTTGTATATTTGTTTGGAAGCCCTAATAGATTATCATGTATGAATATTTTGCAATTATTCCAATAATATTACATACATACGTGTCGAATTGAAAAAGGATAAAACGGTAAAAACACTAGAACTAAAGGTCATTGGGCGAAATCTGACCCAAATAACTAAATTTTTCCTACTAAAACCAAATTAAATAAAAAAAAAAAAATATCTTGGACAATGTCACACAAATTATCTAGTCACACTTAAAGTACCAGAATCTAGCCTGGACTTGTATTATGATGACTAGACAACGATATAGAATACATATATAAATACAAACATCCATGACTCGGGTACAAATATTCATATTCATCATACAAACATTTGCCCCTTACGGGATTCGAACCCGCGACCCTCGGCACGGCAGGCAGATTCACTACCGACTGTGCTACCGGGCCGTCATTGGTTTTAAAATGTTTAGTATTAACCCACATTCCATTTAATGTAGTTATTTATTTTTTAAACCATGGGTAAATGTACTATAATTCTAAAATGTACAAAATGTCCAAAAATGTACGAAAATGTAAAAAATTTACCAAAGTATTACATTTTTCTTTATTTGTTTTTGGCCTGAACCCCATGGTCTACATTAATGCGACATATACATATATTCATAAACTAGAGACATTTATCTAAACATCCTATACTTTTTTTTTCTGTAGGTCGTGGGTATAGGTTTCATACTAAGGTGCCCAGTACCTTTGACAATTCTAAACAGAGCCACTACTGGTACTACAAGCAGGGCTAAGGTCCTTAATTGAAAAGCCCGCCCCTGGTCATACCTGGCCCGAAGGTGCCCATAATGCTGGCCACGTTTCCGCGTTGAATGCTAGTGATATGCGTTGGGCCAGGTATGACCCAGCACGAGGATCATTACACGCATCACGAAACTCTTTGCTTCATGACCCCAAGGGCCCGCCGTCTCCACAGCAGAGGACTTTTTAGGGTTCCGTACCCAAAGGCTGAAAACGGGACACTATTACTAAGCCTACGTTGTCCGTCCGTCCGTCTGTCCGTCCGTCCGTGTGTCCTACCTATTTGGGGATGTATCTTTTGAACCGTAACAGCTAGATAGTTGAAATTTTCTCAGATTATGCGTTATTACGGCGGATTTGTTAACAAATAATAAAAATGTCAAAAAGTTAAAAATTAAGGGGGGTTCTCAACAAGAAACTAGTTTTTATCAACATTTTTTCTTCACGTTCTATCGTAAAAACGGTAATACACACAAGCGTCAAACTTAGTGTGATTATAGAGAAAACTCTACAGAATAACAACAAATACTAAAAACCGGCCAAATGTGAGTCGGTCTCGCGCTAAAGGTCCCGGACAAAAAGAGTTTTTTTCTAAGTTAATAATGTTGTGTTCTGTGGTGGTGTAGTACATAACCCTCGGTGCGCGAGTAGCCCGACTCGCACTTGACCGGTTTTATTTGGAATCTATGTACGATTTGTAACACCATTGGCTTATCGGCGAAGGAAAACATAGCTAGATTTTAATAGTTTCAGTAGGACTTGCTGAATAATCTGTGTATACCAATATACTAATATTTATTTTCTCAAACATGCTTGGAAATGTGAGCATTATTTTGACAACCTTCTTCGAGATAAATCGAAATTGCTGTACTGGCCAAATACATGCGCGCAGCGGCCGGCAATGTTTGTATGAAAATCCATATCTGTCGTGTTTAGCGACCAAATAAATTACATAGTAAACTTATAGTAAACTCATATCTGTCGTGTAATTTAAAAATGGAACGATCTTTTTCTCCGAAACATGGCGACCAAGGAGGTAACTCATCAAAGGTTTTATTTAAATTTCGAACTGGATTGCAAAATTTTGAATGTTTTTTTTTAAAGCTGTTTATTGAAAAAAAAAAAAAATTGTTGATCGTTGTTCGTCATTGATTTTGAAAAGAGTTTTAATTTTTGCGAATTATTTGAGAAAATTTACTGTTTTAATTTCCGCGCATTATTTGAGAAAAGTACTATAGTGCCTTTGACCTTTGCCTTTGACCTGGCTATAATAAATACGTGGTTTGAAAAGAGGAATGAACACTTAATTACCTACAAAAGTGGCCACCACACGACGCAGATTGATTATTTCCTCGTAAAGAGGAACAAAATTAATTGCGTCAAAGACTGTAAAGTGCTACCAGGGGAGGACCTAGTCTCACAGCATAGACTGCTAATCATGGAAGTCAAAATTACTGTACAGCATAAGAAAAACAGAGAACGGCCCCCACCCAAAATAAAATGGCACATGTTAGATAAGAATGAGTATGCTAGTAAATTCAGGGAAAGAGTGATAGATAGAATGATAGAAATGAATATGGATGAATCATCTGTTAATGACTGTTGGAGTGAGATGGCATGTTGTATTAGAATGGTAGGGAAGGATGTTTTAGGAGAAACGAAAGGCAAAGGTATGATAGATAAGGATACTTGGTGGTGGAATGCAGAAGTACAGAATATACTGAAAGAGAAGAAGGTTGCGTTTAAAGAATGGCAAAATACATCTGACAGTGATACTAGTGTGAAAGAGTCGAGGAAAACAATATATAATGAATGTAAGAAGAAAGCAAAAAAAGCAGTAGCCATTGCTCGAGCTGAAGCCCAGGACAAGTTATATGAGTCTCTGGATAGTCCTCAGGGGCAAAAGAAGCTCTATAGGATGGCTAAAGCTAGAGAGAAGAGTGCAAGAGACGTGTCCCACATAAAGTGTATTAAAGATGATGCAGGAAAGGTGATGACAAATGATGATGACATAAAAGTACGTTGGAAAGGATATTTTGAAAAGTTAATGAACGAGGAGAATGCTTGGAGTGGTGAGTTAGAGTATTTACCAGTGAACGTGGGATTGGTAAGAGAAATTAGTATGGAAGAGGTAAAAACGGCTGTACGAAGTATGAAAAATGGGAAGGCCGTGGGACCAGATGGAATACCAGTTGAGGTTTGGAAGGTATTGAATGTGGATGGATATAAGTGGTTAGCTTTATTTTTCAATAAGTTGTTGCATAAAGAAGTAATCCCCGACGAATGGTGCAACAGTTTACTGGTTCCCATCTATAAAAATAAGGGTGACGTCCAGAACTGCAACAATTATAGGGGAATAAAGCTAATATCACATAGTATGAAAGTATGGGAGAAGGTGGTAGAGAAACGACTGCGAGAAGAGAGTGAGATAACGCAAAACCAGTTCGGTTTTATGCCTGGTCGGGGAACAACGGACGCTATTTTTTCGCTACGCCAACTTTGCGAAACATACAGGCGTGCTCAAAAGAACTTGCATATGGTGTTCGTTGACCTCGAGAAGGCATACGATCGTGTACCCCGGGAGGTCTTGTGGTGGGCTCTTAAAAAGAAAGATGTGCCTGGAAAATACCTTGAGTTGATTCGTGCAATGTACAGCCGATCCAGTACATGCGTCCGATCATCCGCTGGTACCACCGATAAGTTCAATGTGGCTGTAGGTTTGCACCAAGGGTCGGCTTTAAGTCCTTACCTCTTCTTGTTGATTATGGATGCTTTGACATCGGACATACAGGAAGAGGCACCCTGGTGCATGCTGTTTGCCGACGACATTGTTCTTGTCGGTGAAGATGGACTCGAGGTCCAGAGCAGATTGGCAAAATGGCAGCAAAAACTGGAGAGTGTTGGCTTGAAAATTAGCAGAACTAAAACGGAACATTTGTTCTGCGATTTCGGCGGTCTCTCCAGTTGCATGCCTATTGCCCTTGATGGCGTGCCTTTGCCAGTCTGCTCCGACTTCCGGTACCTCGGTTCACTAATACAAAACGATGGAGAGATAGATCGCGACGTGAAGCACCGAATCAACTCAGGGTGGATGAAGTGGCGGCTGGTTACGGGAACGATTTGCGACTCCCGAATCCCCCTCAAATTGAAAGGAAAAATATATAAGAGTATAATAAGACCTGTCGTTATGTATGGATCAGAATGTTGGGCCACAAAAGGGACGGATGAGAAACGACTGCATGCAGCTGAGATGCGAATGTTGAGATGGATGTGTGGTGTAACTAGAATGGACAAGATTAGGAATGAGTATATTAGAGGAAGTTTGAAAGTAGCACCTATGACGGAAAAATTGCAGGGTAATAGATTATCGTGGTATGGGCATGTAATGCGGAGGGGTGAGTGTCATGTTACGAGACGAGTGTTAAGTATGAATGTGGATGGCAGTGGTAGGAGAGGCAGGCCGAAGAAAAGATGGATGGATTGTGTGAAGAATGATATGTGTAAAAAGGGGGTGAGTGTTGAGACGACGGCTAAGAGAGATGAATGGAAGAGGATGACATATTGCGCCGACCCCAAATAATGGGAAATGGGCAAGAGAATGATGACTATAGTGCCTTGGTCACAACTAGGCATTGATGGACGAACGTGTAAATGTGGGCCGAGGCGAAGCCGAGGCACACATACGTAAGTCTGTTGCTGGCCGCTGCAGTAATGTACTATTATTGAACTAAATCTTCCTTTCATGTGTTCATCTATTTTCAACGTCCACAGCTGACGAGTGAAAAGCTAGTAGTCACTTACATAGACCGAGTGAATGAAGTGAATCCGTACCTGAACGCCGTGGTCGAAGACCGCTACCGGTTGGCTTTGGACGAAGCCAAGGCTGTGGACAGGCAAATAGCTGAGGCGAGAGCAAATGGCACCTTCGGTGAGCTGGTGAAGAGGAAACCGCTGCTCGGTGTACCATTCAGTGTTAAGGAAAGCTGTTCACTTAATGGTGAGTCTTTAATTGTGTTGTGCATGCTGCAAGGGCGTAGCCAGGTAGATGCATGTTTTATTACTGTTACTGTAATCACTAATCAAATAATTTGTTTTCCATCAATAACGTTTTGCATCCGTATTATTCGTGTTTACCTTGCCCGGCCGAACCCTCTGAAGTGCGATTTTTGAAAATCATACGAGCGACTTGTCAGTAGAAAATGTCAAAATTACTATGGAGATTATGCATCTTTCTACTGCCAAGTCGCTCGTAATATTTAAAAAAATCGCACTTCTGATTAGACCCCCGCGGAACAAAATCCTAGCTTTGCCCTCGGTATTGTGGTTCACCTTCAGATAATAGATTAATAAAAGAATAATATTTTGTCGTGCGTGGCATATTGGTAAAACGATAATAAGGTCATCTTTCTCCCTTATCTTCAAAGGGGAACGGACAGACATTGTTATCTCAGAAAGAGGTCACGAAAAAAAGGGACCGTCCATTGTAAACGTTTTTAATGTGAAATGGTGACACCTTAACATATTTTTAGTATGAATAATATAATGTTAATGTCTTGTATTCTTATTGTCATTAATTGTCACACGGAACTACTGGGAATAAGCGAATTTTATATTCTGATTTTTAATTCCAATGTGTTTGTATAAGTTGAATTGGTAATACTTAAGAGGGTACCGAGCTTATAGTGCTGCCGTCAATCGTATTAATTCGTTTATTTCTAAACAAGAATGTAACATTGTAGTCATGCTGAAATCAGCAAAAAAAAAACAAAAAAAAAAACTACCGGTGTGGTTAAAACAAATCGCGATTTCGATGTTGGTTCTAGACAGAAAGTTGTTCAGTTTGATGGTCAGGAGTGCGATTTTTGAAACTCATACTTTGAACTCAGCAGTTGTAAATGTCAAAATTACTATGGAGATATGCATCTTTCTACAGCTGATTTGACTTTCAAAAATCGCACTCCTGAAGAATGATTTTTGAGAGACAAGTCAAATAACATCGGCAGTAGAAAGATGCATATTTCCATAGTTATTTTGACATTTTCAACTGCTGAGCTCAGCGAATGAGTTTCAAAAATCGCACTCCTGATCATTCTCTTAAAAAACTATCAGCATGTTGGACCCTGTATATTATGTGCCATTGTCGTATGGCGTCTATAATAAAATGCCTAGTAGCTTACATTTGGCATCATAAAAATGTGAACGATACATGCTCTTCTTCATCTTCACTTTCCATCAGGTGAGCTGAAGCCAGGCGCAAGACTATTTCGAATAAAATATCTTATTAGAAACAAATATTTTCAACGTTAAAATCATCATGCCCGACGGCCCGGTAGCACAGTCTGTAGTGAACCTGCCTGCTGTGCCGAGGGTCGCGGGTTCGAATCCCGTAAGGGACAAATATTTGTATGATGAATATGAATATTTGTACCCGAGTCATGGATGTTTGTATTTATATATGTATTCTATATCGTTGTCTAGTCATCGTAATACAAGTCCAGGCTAGATTCTGGTACTTTAAATGTGATTAGATAATTTGTGTGACATTGTCCAAAATATTTATTTATTTATTTATTATTTATTATTTATCATGAGCCTATCATCGTCTACTACTGAACAAAGGGCTCTCCCAAGGTGCGCCACAAAACTCTATCCTCGGCCTTCCTCATCCAGTCGCTCCCCGCTAACTTTTTTAGGTCGCCCAGCGAGTTATGGAGAGAGCTACGGTGTTTCTCTGCCAGATCGCATCAGAAACGAAATGATACGTCAGAGAACTAAAGTGTTTGACATAGCTCCGAAAATTAGCAAGCTGAAGTGGCAATGGGCTGGTCATATCTGCCGAAGAACTGACAACGGATGGGGTGTCAGAGTTCTAGAGTGGAGACCACGAACGGGCAGGCGTTGTGTGGGACGCCCTGCTGGCCGCTGGACAGACAGTACAATTCCTCAATTAATTGCGGGAAAAAATTATCTTCAGGTCTATCAAACTCAGTGGGATGTCTGGAGAACGCTGGCAGCCGCGCGTCCACAGACGGCGAAGTTGTCAGACTGGTCCGCGAAGCTGGCGCGATACCGCTCCTAGTGTCAAACACCCCGGAACTGTGCCTCGGGTGGGAGACCACCAACCTACTGCGGGGGACCACGAACAACCCCTACTGCTTGAATAGAACGCCCGGTGGCTCTTCGGGAGGTGAGGTAAGTGTACTTCTTATGTACTCGTTTGTGGTGAACTGGTAGACAATGAAAATTATACAATATCAATTATATTCTTACAGGGTGTAAGAAGACCTCTCTTCTTCTTCTTCTTGTAGTGCCATCTCCTATCTGAGGTTGGCTATCAAGACCTCTCTCGAAAACTTAATATACAGGGTGTAACAAAACACCCTAGTAATACTTAAGGGGGTGCTTCAGAACATCAAACTGAACAACTTTCACTATAGAGCCAACATCGAAATAGCGAAAAAAAAATCCGCTCTTTCATACAAAACTGCAGTACCGTCTCGAGTCTCGACTCAAATGTATGGGGACGGTAGATATTTTTATTTTTTCTCCACGTGGGCTCCATAGTGAAAGTTATTCAGATTGATGGTCTGAAGCACCCCCTTAAGTATTACTAGGGTGTTTTGTTACACCCTGTTTATGGTGTACTAGCTGTTGCGTAGCATGCGTTGCAATTTGCAATGCCCCTCTTTTCCCGACACACACTTGGCCGTTTTTTTATAGCCTATGTTCATCAAGGATAATGTAGCATTCTAACGGTGAAAGAATTATTCAGATAGGTCCAGTAGTTTCGGAGCTTATTTAATACAAACAAACAAACAATCAAATCTTTTCTCTTTTTTAGGGTTCCCTACCCAAAGGGTGAAAACGGGACCCTATTACTAAGCCTACGTTTTCCGTCCGTCCGTCCGTCCGTCCGTCCGTCCGTCCGTCCGTCCGTCCGTCCGTCTGTCCGTCTGTCCGTCTGTCCGTCTGTCCGTCTGTCCGTCCGTCCGTCCGTCTGTCCTACCTATTTAGGGCTGTAACTTTTGAACCGTAATAGCAACATAGTTGAAATTTTCTCAGATTATGCGTTATTACGGCGGATTTGTTAACAAATAATAAAAATGTCAAAAAGTTAAAAATTAAGGGGGGTTCTCAACAAGAAACTAGTTTTTATCAACGTTTTTTCTTAACGCTCTATCGTAAAAACGGTAATACATGCAAGCGTCAAACTTAGTGTGATTATAGAGCAAACTCTACAGAATAACAACATATACTAAAAACTGGCCAAGTGTGAGTCGGTCTTGCCCTAAAGGTCAAAGACAAAAAAGTTTTTTTTTTCTATGTTAATAATGTTGTGTTCTGTGGTGGTGTGGTACGGAACCCTCGGTGCGCGAGTAGTCCGACTCGCACTTGACCGGTTTTATTCCTCTTTAGTGTAGATAATATCATATCACCCCTAATAATAGAGTAACGCTCTTTATGGCTCTCTTGAAAAATAAGAAATCTCGCTTTTGAAAAGATTGGTTATCGCACAAGTTCTGAAGCAAAAAAATCTTCCATGAAATTAGTACGCGTGAAAATTTACATGTTCCTAGGAAATTGTTTTAAATTGAATATGAAGTCAACAAGTTTATGTAATAATAATACAGTTTACGGTTAAGACATCATTGTTTAAAATTACGGTTTAATAGTATTTCGCATAATTCTTTAGTACCTATTATTTATCTATCGTATGGCTGATTCTATTACACTACAAAAAAATAAAAATCTACAAGTACACTATACAAACAGTTCACAGTCAATGTCGCACCGCAGTACATCAAGCGTTGTATTGACTTGGCAATGCTAAGTGACCATTCTGTTTAAACTTTATTACGTAAGTGAGACGTTTAGTTGATGGTTATGTTAGAGTCGGCGCATACTGGACGAAGCGCAGCGCATTTTTCAAAGACAAACCATTTTCGACCTTGCTTCATCATCATCTCGGCCGATAGACGTCCACTGCTAGAAATAGGCCTCCTCCAAGGATCGCCACAACGACCGGTCCTGCGCTGCTCTCATCCAACAGGCTCCCGCCGCCTTCACCAGGTCGTCTGTCCACCTTATAGGGGACCCACGCTGCGCTTTCCGGTACGCGGTCGCCACTCGAGAACTCTTCAGCCGCATCGGCCATCGGTTCTGCAAGCAATGTGCCCCGCCCATTACCACTAGTTTAGCTATTCTTTGAACTACGTCGGCTACTCTGGTTCTTCTGCGAATCTCTTCATTTCTATTCGATCTTACAGGGAAACTCCGGGCACAGCCCTCTCCATTGCCCTTTGGGTGACTTTGAGACCCTGCGGTTTTTGGAACAAGAAGAGAGACGAGACGAGACGAGTTGGATCGACTTTGCTTGCGTTGAAATAACAAAAGTTTATTCCGAGAGCGCAAATGCGCGCTGCACATACAAAGTCTGGTGATATTTTCAATACTATCGAATTAAAGTCATTGAAATTTTTTAGAAACAATCTAGTAACTAATCTCTATCTAAACTATTATAAAACTGTAACAGAAGTGTGTCTGTACATTGAAGATATTTACAAAAAAAAAAATACGATATTGTTTAGGCTTCCCTGATTCCAAATCACAAATTTTTGGACTTTTTGTCTGTCTGTCTGTTTGTTTGTTTGTTTGTTCGTTTGTTTGTTTGTTTGTGTGCTTGTTTGTTCGAGCTTCACGCAAAAACTACTGAACCGATTTTGATGAAACTTTTTATTTGATAGCTTATGCTTATGATGTGACTTAAAATCTGGTATATAATTTATGCGGACGAAGTCGCGGGTAAAAGCTCGTGTTTGTATACAGTCAGATTTTCGTTAAAATATTCAGTTTCAATGCTAGGATTTATTTAAAAATTTAATAAAAATCTTTGAGGCATTGTTACTTTAAAACTAAACATTTAAAATTTTTAACGAAAATCTGACTTCATATCTAGAATTGTTTCTGATAAATGTAATTGATTTTAATTGGTTAGTATTGAAAATAACACCAGACTTCGTTCGGGACTAGTAGATGTGTTCATAGATTGTTTCATGTTATTTCAACGTAACGTAAGCAAAGTAAATAATGGTTTGGCAGTTAAAAATGGTCTGCGCTGAGCTTCGTCAGGTGTGCGCCGGCCTTTAGAGTGTTAATAAATAAACATTACTTAGTGACTGACCTCACTATAATTATCATGTGATTTAGTATGTTTCAATCTATTTTGGAGACTCATATTATTTTACGTAGAAAAACGTTGTATGGATAAATCTCTTCCTTCTGCTTTCTTTAATTCTAAATTCACAATATACAACAAACAATAAAATAAATATCTTGTTCATAGATTCTTTATTGTACACAAAAACATAGTTATGAAAAAAATTACAATAAGTCGTGATTTACAAAGGCGAGCTTAACTCTAAAAGAGTTTTCTTCCAGCAAACCGTTGAGTGAGAGGAAAACTAGGGTAAAAATCAGTGTGCACACAAATTATAATCTACTTACTTAATTACTTATGAGAGATAGTAAAATGAATCCTATATAATAAGAAACAATATAATATAAGATACTTGTTACTTTGTTGATGACTTGTTCGTTTTTGAACAAACAAAAACATTTTCGCTGGTCAAAGCAGTCGAGAATGGTATTATAATATGATAACGCTTTTTTAAGGGGATGATCTGACCAACATGAAACTGAACAACTTTCTCTATGTGAACAAAGTCGAAGAGGCAAAAAAAAACAGCTTTTCAGTATAAAACTGCAAAATATATTCGACTTAAATGTATGGGACAGCAGATTTTATTTTTCGCGTCCCTCACTGCCAGTTGCACGTACGTTCATTAAAGATAATCCTCCATTAAATCTCATGCTGTCAATTTTTGTTTTGTTGACATAATAAAAGCTAGCAAGAGACTTAATGAAGGATTATCTTTAATGAACATACGTGCAACTGGTGGTTAGAGGTTCAGTTTGATGGTTTGATCATCCTCTTAAAAACCGTTACCTATTAAGAACTTAGACAATTTATATAGGGACTCGCCTTGCGGAAGCATTTCCCCTCTGCCACGGTATAAGAACCATTGATCTTATGCATTTACACCCAATTTGATACCTTATCACTAAACGAGACAGCCTATAATAGCGAAACAATAATTTTGAACTTAGAACGTTTGGGGTTCACACGGGACTACTTTTCATGATTTTTAACATTCAAAATTAGAATCTAAACTTAAGGGGAATAAAATCCAAAGTTTCGGATTTCATGTTACCTCGCCCCCCGCAAAAAGTGGCAGAAATGTTTCTTAGTAGAATGACACGCGTAACTAGTCCCTATACAACGTGTTAATGAATTAGCGCTAAACCTCATACACCCCAACTGATTTATAACAAAATAATTAGATTGCAACTATAATTTAATTATGTTGATAATTAAAATTTAAAGTTATTCGCATTTTAAGTTTTGAGGCAAAAATGATTTGTTATCATTTCAGCACTGAAAGAAAGCGCTAACATACTCATGGATACATTTTTATAATCTTGTTTTGGTAGTAAGTAGGGTGAGTGTGCCCGTGCGGTGGGTTGACATCGGGTTCAGAAAATTTTCAATTTGCATATACAAATTATTTCATATTTTGAAAAAAATTACCTATGTTGAAACCATGATAATTCGACTCTGCTCTCGATTCTAAAGAAACTACTTTCTAGTTTTGCGTTAATTCATTAACACGTTGTATAAGTTGTCTAAGATTAAGAAGGAGATATATCACTAGGGAGATTTATCGATCCAATGTGAGCAGAATAGTCGAGAGAGGGCGTCCGAGGAGAACTTACCGCGACCAAATAAAAAAAAAAAAAAAAAAAAAAAAAAATTATAATAAATGGTCGTCTCCGAAAAGGACAAGTGCGCAGTACCCTCAACCGATGGAAGTGTATGAAGAGATGTATGAAAGTGGAAGAGGCGAGAGAAGTATGTTAGGATCGTAGTATGTGGCGAGTCGTAATCTCTGCCTACCCCTGTGGGATAGTGTATGTATTAAGAAGAACCCTGTATAGATTAGATTCATTTATTTCATTATAACATGTCACATTCTTACATAAATATTTTACATAAAATGTCAATTTATAATATTCCGAGAGATAAGTGTACTTTTTGCAACCGCCAGCAGCAAGGCTGATTCAGTGTTTATGGGGTGTAGAACATCTCTGTGATGGGGATGGACCAGGTCTGCCTGCATAACTGCAGTCGGTTAAGGAGTTACTGATGATTAAAGGTCTGTAAAAAATCAACGATCAGCGGCAAGCCTATTCACATAGCTACAGTGCATACTACAACAATATCATACGATCAGCCGTGCACTGACCGTACATTTTTTACAGACATTAGTAACTCCTTAACCGACTGGAGTTATGCAGGCAGGCCTGGTCCGTCCCCATCACAGAGACGTTCTACACCACATAAACACTGAATCAGCCTTGCTGCTGATGGTTGCAAAAAGTACACTTATCTCTTATACTATAACATGATCGTCAAATTGTACAATAAAATAGCTTAATGCTGAGTCGTATCGTAACCCTGTTTCCTGCTGCCGCACACACTCGTTTAAATTATAACGTCTTTAGTACCTATTCTAGTTAATTTTTTTTGTATAATCATGCTAGTCTGTTTTGTGGATATGCAAATAATATTAATAATTCAATATACCTAAAATCAATGACTTATGCAAAGTAATTGCCTAAAATCAAAGTATCTACTTATGAAGTCAATAAATTATTTAATCAAACGGGACAGTCGCGACGCGAATAGTCGCGATGGAACAAACACGTTGCCATTTCATAAAATATTTTGTAGGAACTCGCCGTGTAACTATAGTCGTAGCGGGTACACACTAAAGTATGAAATATTCAACGACGTGACGGCCGACCGTTGCATGTGTGGAAAACATTAGACTTGAGTCCAAATAATCTATCATGAGATTTGGTTCAGTAGGGCGAAAATTATGGATATGAAAATAAATTATCAGTCAAAGTTTTACCTATTTATTTAGAACTATTTTGCAAACTCTTATATTTCCAAGGACTGCAAGTTAGGCAGAAAGTCTGTAGCCATTAGCACAAAAGTCCAGGTCCTAACTCGGGAATCGAACTCTGTCATTTTGGAGAAAAATACTTACGTTAAGTAATTATTTTTATTACTGTGTTTGTTGTGTTATCTCTAGCGCGAGACCGACTCACACTTGGCCGGTTTTTAGTATTTCTTGTTATTCTGTAGAGTTTGCTCTACAATCACACTAAGTTTGACACCGTTTTCACCCTTTGGGTACGGAACCCTAAAGAGGGTTCAGTTGTCGGCATTTTAATTACTCCATTTGATCATGTCGGATTTTTACTATTCCATTTGATCATGTAACTGATTTAGATGTCGGAGGATGATTTTACCTTAACCACAGGTCCGGCACTTCAAACAACGTTTTAGATTTGACATGATGACATTCGCACATGCGCACTTTGCGAAAATTGTGCATGACATATGTGTAGGGTTGACTTAACACGCATCGTATGAACTACATTATACATTTCGTTACTTTTTATAGTTCATTCTGTTATTAAAAATAGTTTTTAAGCTAAAGAATCACAGAAAATGTGAATTTAGCGTTATTTTCCAACGTTTATTTTCACAGTGAAGAGAAAAATAAAATATATTTTATGTAGTCAAATCCAACGGGTGCGCGCGCCTGACTGCATTCCCTTGCTCGGCTTCCCTCAAGTTACCACAGAGAGTGTGAGGGGAGGTGGGGTATCTGAATTCAGAGGGGGGCGGGGAGTGGCCGTTCTGTATGTAGAACTATATACTATTTATTACCTATTCTGTGCCTTAACTCAAAACCCACAATCTTCTGTCTCTTTTAGTTTCGGAGGTCCCCATACTGACCCATCTCGATGTTCCACCCTGAATATTATTATTATTTTGATCTGTTTTAATTTAAATCGCGTGTATCCTCGTGCAGGGGGCGCTGCTGGCATGCGGCGCGAGCGCATTCAGCGTGGCGTCGGACGTGGCGGGGTCGATCCGCGTGCCCGCTGCCTTCTGCGGCGTGTTCGGACACAAACCTACGCCTGGTAACTATTAACTAGCCTGACCAGCGCCCGCGGCATAACACCTCGATAAACGTTTTATCGCGCCTGCTAAGTCGTTCGTTCGCGCGCAAAAAGAAAGAGAGCTAGGGCGCGATGGCGCTTTATCGCGCCGTCATGCCGCGGGCACTGAAAAATATAAAACCTGACCCTCTAGCATGATTTCTCTACTTGCGCGCGACTCGAGTTTTTCCCATACTACAAGTCGCGGCAAGCGCGGCTTTCGCTCGCCGAAAAGCGCGGGAACAGGTTATTTTGTATGCAGCGAAGGCGCGTCGCGCGCGTGTTGAGAATTCATACTAGACATGCAGGTCTGGGGACACTGCAATCAACACCTTTAATGTCACTGTTCCAAATACAAAAATTAGTTCCAATGATTTTCCGCAACATGGCGCGGTTTTTATTTTTCTGGTCTAGCTATACTAGTATTTATCTATAAAAACAGTTCATAACTGCCTTGCAGGAGGCGACGGTTTGATTCCCGTCCAGGCCGATTCGTACCAATTACTTTTTTTTTATCTATGAACGATTTGTAACACCTGGCGAAGGAAAACATCGTGAGGAAACCCGCATGCTTTAATTTCGAGGCATGTGTTGTACCACTGTTCATTATATGCAGCCCCGGATCTAGGATTTTTCCGAGCAGAGACAAAAACTTGATTTTGGCGCCCCTCCCCTCTAAAGGAGTAGTAATATTTTTTTAGGCCAGGTTCACGTTAGTTAGTTAGGTCGTTGCAATAATACTTACCTAAAACTTAGAGGGAGCGAAGCGAACTCGAGATGTTACTGCAATATGATACGCTCGTCGCAATAATTATGATCCAAAATATTGATCGAATTCTGCAATGGGTATGACTACATGACTAGGAAGCTTTAATACAATAAAAAGAAAGAAGCTGATTTATTTTTGCAATATTTTCAAGTCGTTGCTTTAAATTATTTGTCAACCTCTTAATTTTAGCGCCCCTCTAACCTGCTGCCCCCCCTAGTTCCGGGGCTGATGTAGCAACGGGCTAGCTACTCCTCACACTGGACAGTTTCGGTACTACAAGTGAAACTTGTATGTTCTGAGTTTTTTTTTATAGAATTTAATATATCTCTTGTGTTACGGTGCCCACACATAACTGTGACGTCGCATCGCATCGCAAATATCTGTGATGCGCTGTGTGCAATAATCATACATATGTCATCGTAATAAGTCATCGAGCGCTGGCAGATATTTGCGATGCGATGCGATGTCTGTCGCAGTTATGTGTGGGAGCCCTAAGTACCTCGGGGAATATAGTCGTAAATATATTTTTATGCAATTAACTTTTAAGTATTTTCAAGCCTTAATACAATAATTTTGTCAATTGTCTAGGTATGATATCGATAGAGGGTCACATACCGTCACTGAGCGACGAGCTATTTCCACAATTCCTGGTCGTCGGGCCCATGGCGCGGAAGGCTGAAGACCTGCCCTTACTGCTGAACATCATGGCGGGGGAGAGGCATGCCGAGTTCAACTTGGACCTGCCTGTCGATTTGAAGAAAGTTAAGGTAAATATAATAATTGTTTCAATATTATCGTAGACCTCGCGTATCAGGCTTGCCTCGTTTTTGTTCTATCATCATCATCTTCCTAGCTGCTGTCCCGCTGGGTAGCAGGGTCTGCTTTCCTAGTCTGTTTCTTCCACTTCGCTCTATCCTGAACATCGTCGACGGAGAGCTCGCAGCTGTCCATTTCTTCAGACCATCTGAGTTTTGGCCTCCCTACGCCACGTTGACCTGGTAGGGTTAAGTCCATTGCTTTGTTGCCTATATAATCAGGTGGTCTTCTTTTTACATGACCAAACCATCTCAGTCGATTTTCTTGAATTTTTGTTCTACCGTTTAATGTAATTTTAAGCAAAAGTTAAAATAAACATTTATCTTATGGTATTAAGGCACACACTACTTGCTTAATTTGGTATCAGTGCGGAAAACTTCACCTTCACCATGTATTCAGGAGTGCGATTTTTGAATCTCATTCGCTGAGTTCAGCGGTTGAAAATGTCAAAATTACTGTGGAGATACGCATCTTTCTGCTGATGATTTGACTTTCGTAAATCGCACTCCTGAAGTATGATTTTTGAAAGTCAAATCAGCAGTAGAAAGATGCGTATCTCCACAGTAATTTTGACATTTTCAACTGCTGAACTCAGCGAATGAGATTCAAAATTCGCACTTACTATCATCAAACTGAACAGGTTTCACTATGGAGCCAACTCCGAAACTGAAAAAAAAAAATTGCTGTTTCATACAGAATTGCAGTAGTTACCTACCTATAGACTCAAATATACAGGGTCCTTCTTAATATGCTGACACTTTTGAAATGGGATGATCAGACCATTATAGAAATCGCGAAAAAAAATCTGCTGCTGTCCCATACATTTGGCTCGAGTAGTTTTGTATGGAACAGCAGAATTTTTTTGCGATTTCGATGTTGGTGCCATAGAGAAAGTTGTTTAGTTTGATGGTCTGATCATCCCCTTAAAAAAAGTGTCAGCATATTAAGAAGGACACTGTATATTCTGTGAGCAAGGCTCACCTCAAAGATTTTATCTGATCTTCGCTGCGCTCCCAACAAAAATCTTTGACTCTCCTTATTATAAGATATCGGAAAACAATAAACTATTCTCAAAATGAATTTTAGTTCGAAATCCGACCGTAAAATTATGCACCTATTTCACAGGCGAACGAAATGTGATTCCAGTGTATATTTACACAAGGGTTAATTTAACGCCGCCAAGTTGCCTATAAAAATCTTGCCGCAAGTAAGTACCTTTTCCATTATGATTTTTGGTATAACTTTTTTGTTTTTTTTTTTATTCATTATGGGTTTGCGCTTGGCTTCAGCTCACCTGATGGAAAGTGTAGATGAAGCCTATTTACTCTTCTTTTAAAAATATCCTGATTGTATTTGCTTGGGAAAACAGACACAGGGAGACAGTTCCAAACCTTACCGGTTCTCATTATAAAAGAGGATGCGAACCTATTTGTGCGGATTGTTGGAATATCGACAACGTATGGATGCAGTCTCGCACTACGTCTTGTCGTACGATGATGGAAGGGGGATGGTGGAATCAGGTCATGTAACTCCTGGACACATTCGCCGAAGTGTAGCCGATAGAATACCGACAGACAAGCGACCAATCGTCGGTGCTCCAGACTGTGTAACTTAGTCTCGCCGAGTGCATCGTCATCTATGAGTCTCTTGGCTCGACGCTCAACTGAGTCCAGTGCGTCAAGTTGGTATTTCGCAGAGCCGTCCTAGAGGTGACTGCAGTACTCCATGCAAGATCGCACTTGGGCTTTGTAGAGAGTAAGAAGCTGTGCAGGCGTGAAGTACCGCTTAACCTTGTTCAGGATACCAAGTTTTTTGTTGTTGTTTTTTCCACCTGTCTGTTTGGGAAGTAAATGAGGTGCCATCGGAAGGAGACCGATCTAAAGTACTGGAAAAACTAGGGTTGCCACCTCTCAATCTGCCACAACCATAGGGTTGCCAGGTTCAAAGAAGTCATTTTTTAAGCTGGCAACCCTAGACTGTTGGAACAATAACCAAAAATTCGGTCTATGTTTCGTAATTTTTGTTTATGGGCCTGCGATATTATAACATTCAAGTTATATTTGCTCAAACAAAATTAAATTAGAAGACTATAGAGCTTGAGAGGTGGCAAGCCTAGTTTTTCCAGTACTTTAGATCGATCTCCTTCCGATGGCACCTCATTTACTTCCCAAACAGACAGGTGGAAAAAGTTATACCAAAAATAATAATGGAAAAGGTACTTACTTGCCGCAAGATTTTTCTAGGCAACTTGGCGGCGTTTAATTAACCCCTGTGTAAACATACACTGGAATCACATTTCGTTCGCCTTAGAAATAGGTGCATAATTTTACGGTCGGATCTCGGTCTATATTTCTTTCAGTAAATGTATTGTGTATTGTTCAGGTACACTATATGACAGAGGCGGGGTCATCAGTAGCCCTCATAAGAGTGCAGAAATGCATACGGGACATGATCGTCAACGCAGCTCAATATCTAGAAAAGGAATGTGGATCACAGATCAGTCAAGTTAGTATTTATCATACATATTACCATAGGTTTAAATATACGTTAGTAGTATTTAAATCTATGATATTATTATAAAACTGTAACAGAAATGTGTCTGTACATTGAAGATATTTACAAAAAAAAATTACGACATGGTTTTTAACTGTCCCTGATTCCAAATCACCAATTTTTGGATTTTTTGTCTGTCTGTTTGCTTTTTTTTAATTTTTTTTTAAATAACGCTCACAGGCACATACATTGTAATGATCCCAAGAAAGCACTATTAATAGGCTGTTTATTATGGAAACCATACAAGAACGGCACAAACATGTAAACATCCATGACCGAACCGGGATTCGAACCCAGGACCCTGGTTTGGCAGTCCGGCGTGGTAACCATTACACCAACCGGGTCGTCAAACTTTTTGTTTGTTTGTTTGTTTGTTTGTTTGTTTGTATGTTTGTTTGTTTGGGTGTTTGTTTGTTCGAGTATCACGCAAAAACTACTGAACCGATTTAGATGAAAGTTTTTTTGATTGATAGCTTATCATCTGACTTAAAATCTGGTATATAATTTATGCGGACGAAGTCGCGGGTAAAAGCTCGTCTATGATATTACCATAGTGTAAATAAAATAGTGATGAAGCTCAGCGGTCCCGGCGGGTCTATGCCCGCGTGGTGTGCGGGGTACGGCGGGGGACGGACGTACCCTAACTCAATTGGCTGTTAGGGTACGCGCGCAGGCCCACGCTGGCCGGGACGCACTGCTCCCGGCCCCCGCACGCCCCGCACGCTGAGCTTCACTACTATTAGTTCTTTACACCAGCGTTTCCCACTAGCCGGGTCGCGACCCGGTACCAGGCCATCAAAATAAAATACCGGGTCGCAACATTCCCGCCTTATTTCAAAAATAATACCTGCTATCGATCGACACATCGTAAATATTCGTAAGCGGTATTATAAAACATTTTTACTATTAATAAATGTGTATTTTCTTAAGTTTATAGTACATTACTGCAGAGGCCAGCAACAGAGGCATTGATGGACGAACGTGTAAATGTGGGCCGAGGCGAAGCCGAGGCACACATACGTAAGTCCATCAATGCCTAGTTGTGGCCAAGGCTTGTATAGTAATTTTCTCAAATAATGCGCGGAAATTAAAACAGTAAATTTTCTCAAATAATTCGCAGAAATTAAAACTCTTTTCAAAATCAATGACGAAGAATGAACAATTTTTTTTTTTCAATAAACAGCTTTCTATTTGCAAGCCGGTTTGAAATTTAAATAAAACCTTTGATGAGTTACCTCCTTGGTCGCCATGTTTCGGAGAAAAAGATCGTTCCATTTTTAAATTACACGATAGATATGAGTTTACTATGTAATTTATTTGGCCGCTAAACACGACAGATATGGATTTTCATACAAACATTGCCGGCCGCTGCGCGCATGTATTTGGCCAGTACTGCAATTTCGATTTATCTCGAAGAAGGTTGTCAAAATAATGCTCACATTTCCAAGCATGTTTGAGAAAAAAGTATTAATTGGGTCACGAAGGGGCAGTGTGAAAATTACCGAGCCATGGCAGAACAATGTTTGGGAAACACTGCTTTACACTATGATATTACATTACTAGGTACCTCCGGCTCCTTGGTCTAATGGTTAAGAGCACAGAAATAAATCAAGATCTTGATTTCGCCTTATTTTTCACTCCTTACTTTCCTCCTTCTCGCATTAACAATTAATAGATTATTGTGTTTGTTCACAGGAAAAGTTCCACGATTTAGAAGATTCCGTTGAAATATCTGTTTCGGTATTCTTCTCTATGAAAGACATACCAAACATGGTACAAGATCCCGCGAATCCAAAAGTAAGTGCTCAGATTTTATTTATCTTCGCCAGAGTATGCCAGTACCTTAGGGGGCACAGACGCGCAGATGGGGGATATTTTTGCCCGCGGTCACGCCTACACGATAACAATCAAAGGATGTGTAACTTTCTAGGTGTCGCAAACATCTGTAGAAAATCTTATACGGAGGCAGCGTGACCGCGGTTGCCCGCGGGCAAAACGTCTGTCGTCAGTGTACCGCCTTATGCAATAAACCAAAGTAAAACAACATTTCATAAAAACCGAGAATGTCACATTGTATTTATATTTATTAACCGTCGAAAAGAAAAACAAAAAACGGAGGAGGTTCTCAATTCGACGCGTATACAGGGTGGTAAGTTAAGATGGGGCATAAAGGGCAGCTACCAGAAGCATTATAGTTATAAGAAAACGTTCTTAGGAGACTAACCCTAACTTTTGGAGTATTTTACTTCTGCATTCACAGATTTTGATAAAAATGTACAGTCATCGATACATTTAGTAGGGAAATATCAAAATCACCCTAGTAGTGATTTTGTAAACACTTTCTAAAGGACATGTGGCTCATAATACTCAAAAATGTATAACCGTCCTTCTATTTTTATTATGGACTATGGAACACTAGAAACTAACTGCAAGCGTTAGTTTGTTTTATAATGATTTATTAGTTTTTATCATTTTTATATAAAAAAAACATTGTGCTTGCAACACCTCCTACTAAACAACATTGACAGCCATGTTGGGGTTGCTGCTTTTTTATAATTTATTAATAATAAATGATTAAATATCTCGTTAAATAAAAATAAATGATACTATCTGAGTCGTATAAAACCTCATAATATATTACACATTTGACTTTAGTCAAAATTTCTATACATTTTAAGGTCTTTTTTCAAGGGAGAGCGGCGGTTGTCCTTTTTAGCGGTGGTTCAGACCATCAAACTGAACAACTTGGACTATGGAGCAAACCTGAAATAGCAAAAGAAAATTCAGCTGTTTGATACATTTGAGTCTCGGCTCTAGATAGGACTTGCAGTTTAGTATGAAGTGCTGATTTTTTTTTGTTATTTCATGTTTGCTCCCATAATAAAAATTGTCCAGTTTGATGGTCTGAACCGCCCTTTAAAATCTGGAAAGTGTTTACAAAATCACTACTAGGTGATTTTGATATTTCCCTACTAAATGTATGGGAATTTAAATTTGCGTTTTCTGAGAGTTCTAGTACCTCGACCTCGGTTGACCCCTTAGAGACTAATGTTCCTTATCAGTAAGAGAATCGAATGGGATGAAAAAATGTTTTGTTAAAATTGCTGTTTTTCTCGATGACTGTTAATTTTTTATTAAAATCTGTGAATGCAGAAGTAAAATGCTCCAAAAGTTAGGGTTAGTCTCCTAGGAAAGTTTTCTTTTAGCTATAATACTTATGGTAGCTGCCCTTTGTGCCCCATCTTAACTTTCCACCCTGTATATATTTTTCTTTTTTTGTGTAATCACGCATAACTTTCTACGCAGTAGTCCGATTTCGATAATTCTTTTTTTATTGGAAAGGGTATACTCCCGAGGTGGTCCCATTTCAATTCGATGAAGATCTGATGACGCACTTCGGAGCTACACAATAGAACTCAAAAGTTGACAGCAAATCATCGGCGATTGAAACGTTTGCTTCGTATCGATGTACCGTTTGTGTGTGCTGATATCAGAATTCAACTAATTTATTTCACACTAAAAATTATGAAATAAATATTTTTAACAAAAAATTAAAACCGATTTGGTAATTTATAATTGACTAGCGGCCCGTCCCGGCTTCGCACGGGTGGACGTCTTATCTTTTCTAGCAATAAATATAGCCTATGTTACTCAGGGTGAATGCAGCTTTCTAATGGTGAAAGAATTTTTTAAATCGGCCCAGTACTTTTTGAGCCTATTCATTACAAACATACAAACATACAAAAATAGGTACAAATCTTTCCTCTTTATAATATTAGTGTAGACAGACAGCCGAATGTGTGCACCTACTCGTAGGTCCACTAACGCGCGCTATGTTTGAATGCATCGATATTGGCCGCTGGGATGAAGCATGCTTTCTACACATGCATACATAAACTCACGACCGTAATCCCTTTCGGGGTGGTCACACTAGGCATTTGTAGGCATGTAACACAATCATCTCCATGTTGCGTCGCCGTAATAATCGAGGTCCCCGTCGTCGCTGCGGGGGACAGTCGCGATCTCTGCCCACTCCTATTCCTTCTGGTGTCTGCTGACTCCAACGGCACGTCGCTGGTCGGTTCTTACCTATCCCCACTACCTTATCTGCCGCGAAGTCCCAGCAACGCCTATTGTCGAGGTCCGTACTCCGTATGGGTGCCTTTGGTTGGGCAGGTAGGTTGCTTAAGTTCATTCACTGGTTCGGTAGACTTACCACGGCGCTTCGCCGTCACTGGTGTGGTCCCCCGATAGTCACACCTCCATAAGCTATGCTGTATTTGTTAGTTTCGAAAAAACGGGGTACGTGTTGGTTATGTGCACGACACTAGCGCCACACTAGCGCGGCGTACTGACAGAACTTTTTTTATAGTACCGTAAAAGTCTGTGTTTGTTCTAGGATTATGGCAAAACTACTGGACCGAATTTGATAAAACTTTTTATATTTAAAAGCTTATTATTAGTCTTAAAAGCTAGCTTATATTTTATTCCGGTACGATGACGGGAGCGGATGCGGACGAAGCCACGGACAAAATCTAATTTGTATCGGAATTCCCATACAAACTTTTACCTCAGTTTTAACACCTTTGGGGGGTTAAAATGCGACAAGCTTTTTTTAAGTGAGCATCTAGATGCCAATAGAAACTTCCATGCCAATTTTAAGTTTGTAGTATTGACCGTTTTGGCGATTTCGTGTTAAGTTAGTGTGCTGATTTTCATAGATTCAAGCAAATCTTAACACAGCTTCGCCGTCAGTAGTACAAATTTCTGCCACGGCGGCGTGCGCTGCGATCGACTTGACAGTTTCCAACACCCACTTCGCACATATCCAATAGAGACGCGAATGATGATAAAATAAAGATTTTTAACTTTTTCAGCGTGATAGAAGTTTACTTATGGAATTGTTGAAAAGTGTCTTCGGTGGAGGAACGCGGTCGCTACAAGCTTTAGGCTTCACTCTACTAAACAGAAGTAATCTCTTCATACCTAGATCACGACGAGGGTATTACAAGATCAAAGCGAAACAACTTCGTGAACACATGACGGTAAGTTTGTTTCTTCTTCTAAACAGAAGTAATCTCTTCATGCCTAGATCACGACGAGGGTATTACAAGATCAAAGCGAAACAACTTCGTGAACACATGACGATAAGTTTGTTTCTTCTACTAAATAGAAGTAATCTCTTCATACCTAGATCATGACGAGGGTATTACAAGATCAAAGCGAAACAACTTCGTGAACACATGACGGTAAGTTTGTTTCTTCTTCTAAACAGAAGTAATCTCTTCATGCCTAGATCACGACGAGGGTATTACAAGATCAAAGCGAAACAACTTCGTGAACACATGACGGTAAAGTTTGTTTCTTCTACTAAACAGAAGTAATCCCTTCATACCTAGATCATGACGAGGGTATTACAAGATCAAAGCGAAACAACTTCGTGAACACATGACGGTAAGTTTGTTTCTTCTACTAAACAGAAGTAATCCCTTCAAACCTAGATCATGACGAGGGTATTACAAGATCAAAGCGAAACAACTTCGTGAACACATGACGGTAAGTTTGTTTCTTCTACTAAACAGAAGTAATCCCTTCAAACCTAGATCATGACGAGGGTATTACAAGATTAAAGCGAAACAACTTCGTGAACACATGACGGTAAGTTTGTTTCTTCTACTAAACAGAAGTAATCTCTTAATACCTATATCACGACGAGGGTATTACAAGATCAAAGCGAAACAACTTCGTGAACACATGACGATAAGTTTGTTTCTTCTACTGAACAGAAATAATCTGTTCATAGCTAGATCACGACGAGGGTATTACAAGATCAAAGCGAAACAACTTCGTGAACACATGACGGTAAGTTTGTTTCTTCTACTAAACAGAAGTAATCCCTTCATACCTAGATCACGACGAGGGTATTACAAGATCAAAGCGAAACAACTTCGTGAACACATGACGGTAAGTTTGTTTCTTCTACTAAACAGAAGTAATCTCTTAATACCTATATCACGACGAGGGTATTACAAGATCAAAGCGAAACAACTTCGTGAACACATGACGATAAGTTTGTTTCTTCTACTGAACAGAAATAATCTGTTCATAGCTAGATCACGACGAGGGTATTACAAGATCAAAGCGAAACAACTTCGTGAACACATGACGGTAAGTTTGTTTCTTCTACTAAACAGAAGTAATCTCTTCATACCTAGATCACGACGAGGGTATTACAAGATCAAAGGATAAAGGAAACGTAATACAATGCTTGTAAACCTAATTTTGGAAAAAAAAAATTTCGACTATCTATACGAGTGGGCTCGCGGCTTGTACAGTCAAGAGCATATCAAGCTTTACACTTGCAGTTCGATTGTGACGCTTATGGCGCACTAAATAAGAACGGTACAAAGTCCAAAGTGTCAAGCTTGACGTGCTCTTGACTGTACGTGGTTCAGTTTATATTGAAACAAAATTTTTAACTAACCACAAGTATTATTTTCATGATTAGATTGATCCCTATCGAAAAATTTCACCGTCATCCTGTATACTGTATGTCCTTAATATGGTGACGGTTTTTGAAGAACATTATGATGATGACGATGAAGGCTATGAAACTGGAAAACTTTCTATGAGATGAACATCGAAATTGGGAAAAATAATTAGCTGTTCCATACAAAACTAGAAACCAGGAAGCTGGCATAGGTATCGCAAACAAGTATTGTCTATACCCTGCAAACCTACTTGACCAAAAGTTTTTTTTATCACGATTTCATTGTTGGTCCCATTGTTCAGTTTCAGTTTGAAGTTTCATCTATGTAATACCTGGAATTGACATTGATTGATTCATTAATCTGATCATCCTCTTTAAAAAACCGTCTGCCCTACTATGTACACACGGCGACACATCAAGCTATACAAAACCAACATAAGCTGACCGCGCGACGTTATACGTTATGCAGCCTACGCGCGGCCAGCTTA
The DNA here is from genome assembly GCA_922987775.1 of Agonopterix subpropinquella. Lineage (NCBI taxonomy): Eukaryota > Metazoa > Arthropoda > Insecta > Lepidoptera > Depressariidae > Agonopterix > Agonopterix subpropinquella. Next base: position 13,248,322 of record OV277701.1, on the reverse strand, counting down.
GGCGATTATCACACTAGCGACGCGTCCCGCCGCGGTGCGCGGAGCGGCATAGTCGCCTTCCCGCGCATTGACGCGTCGGCAGTGTGTTGTCCTAGGCGTGTTTTCTATATAAATTGAAATACTTGCATACAATGTTAAAATCTGCGGCCCCGCGCTACGCGACGGGGCGCGGTGCAGTGTGATAATCGCCTTATGTTGGTTTTGTATAGCTTGATGTGTCGCCGTGTGTACGTCCTACTTCAGGGCACATGTCTCCACAAAATTAATAATAACAATTAAACTTTTTAGAAAACACTAGGCGACAACGGTGTATTGCTGTTCCCGGTGAGCAACGGCCTCGCGCACTACCACAACCAGGTGTTCCTGAAGGCCTCCGGGGTCCTGTACACCATGGTGTTCAACATTCTCGGCATGCCCGCCACCACCGTGCCCATGGGACTTTACAAGGGACTACCCATCGGGATACAGGTCACATGAATATTGAAAACGAAAAAAAAATTAAGATGAAAATTATTTATTCCTCAGAGTCTTAGACTAATTATATCCGGACCGGCCTTGCGGTAGCATTTCCCCTCTGCCACGGTATTAGATCAATTAATCTTGCGCATTTACACCCAATTTTATACCTTATCACTAAACGAGACAGCCTATAATAGCGAAACAATAATTTTGAACTTAGAACGTTTGGGGTTTACACGAGACTACTTTTCATGATTTTGAACATTCAAAATTAGAATCTAAAGTCATAGGGAATAAAATCCAAAGTTGCGGATAACATGTTACCTCGCCCCCCGCAAAAAGTGGCAGAAAGTTTGTTAGTAGAATGACACGTGGTTACGCGTCCCGATATAATTAGTCTAAGCTCAGAGTAGATAGGTACAGTAAAGAGCATATCAAGCTTTACACTTGCAGTTCGATTGTAACGCTTATGGCGCACTAAATAAGAACGGTACAAAGTCCAAAGTGTCAAGTTTGACGTGCTCTTGACTGTACATTCCCATTTAAAAACTAAACTAAAATTAAAAAATAAAATTTTGTATGAAAGGTATTTCAAACGATCTGTCAGATAAGCTAACAAGAACTTAGTAAGAAGTGGTGAAACAGGCCCTTACTTTAGTGCGTCCGCTGCGTGAAGCGGAACCCGCTAGCGAGTCGGCATAGATTGCGGTTAGTGTTGTCAGGCGTCCGGATAAAGCCGGACATAGTAAGTCTTTTTGGATGTGTGTCCGGCCAAATTAGACGGTGTCCGGCCTGTCCGGCTTTTGTTAGGCTTTTTACATTTGACCAGTATACCCTATTTTGAAGGAAACTGAGCTTTTAAAGCAGGTATCACCAAAAATATTGATTTTTTTGTTTCAATTACTTCAAAGTTTATTAATTAGTGAAGTAGTTTTGTCTATTTTTTTTTCCATTGCATTGTTTCATTAGAATTTAAGAAGATTTTATGCTAAATGGTCAAAAAAGCCTGGTTTCGCATAAATATGTTGCTGTCGTATATTACTATCGTTTAGAGCCTCCCGCCTGGACATGACTTGCCTTGGGCGACCTGGAAGTCCTTAAACCGACTTCGAACCCAGGTCGGTCGCAGTAAGGACAACATGGTCAGGTGGGGATTCTCAGATGCGCAAAATGTGACTTGCTTGTGCGGAGCTCCACAAACGATGGCCCATCTCACATCGTGCCCTGCGTGCCCTAACACCTGCACCTACAGGAAGAGTTCATGACTGTTAGTGACGGTGCAGTATCGGTTGCCCAATTCTGGCAAGGTATACTATTTAGCGACTTTGTTGTGTTGAAGTCGACACGATAAGCAAGCAAGTATCGTGAAAAATCCTCAATAATTAAGGGTGTCCGGCCTTTTTACCCAAATGTCCGGTCAAACTGGCTGGTCTGTCCGGCTATTCGGCGTCTATCCCTCTGACATACACGAGCAATCAATGCCGACCAGCGCGCTGGTCCCTCTATTTGAAATTGAAACTGGTAAAAAAACATAGAGCATGCATTCCATTTTATTGAAAATTGTATAAAACGTTTGATTGTACGTATAGTTTGATAATAAAATGTTTTATTTTACAGGTAGTTGCAGCTCCAAAACAAGACAGACTTTGCTTGGCAGTAGCGAAACAACTTGAAAAGGGATTCGGTGGCTGGCGGCCGCCGCACTAAAGTGAACTTTGTGGTTTAACAATTAATGATAGGTTTTAAATGTCAACAAACCACATGTATGGCGTGGTTGGGTTTTTTACTGGGAAACTATAATGTTGTAATGTTAGGATATCTACATCGTTTCATGTATTTTATACGACTATATTTATTAAAAATAAGATCAATGACATTAACAGAATTCATAGCGATTTTTATGGAAATAAATATGGTGGTAATCGTAATTTAAGTGTAGGATCATTTGTTGGTAAAGATTTAGCCGCTACGCAGACGACGGACATGTTGACCACGGGTACTCGCGGACACGTAGCCTATGTGGAATTTACTACAGATGTTTGCGTTATCTACGCATATATCCAGACAAGACTAGACAAGTTGTGCAGTAGGTTGGGACAAGCCTGCTTCGCTCTAGGGCGAATATCATCGGTACTACCGAGTGAGGCGGTGCGCACTTGTTACTTTGCCACGGTTCATTCACTGTTACAGTACGGAGTGGAGCTGTGGGGACGCGCTGCCGACTGGCGACGCGCCTTTGTCATGCAGAAGCGTGCTGTAAGGATAATAGCGCGAGTGACGAGTGACCAGTCCGCACAGCCTCACTTCAGGACACACAGAATCATGACACTACCATGTCTCGTCATATACTCGATAGCAATGTACGCTAGAGAGAACTTGAACTCATTCAGACGGCGCGGAGATTGCCATCGGTACAATACACGTGGAGCCAACAAACTAGTAGCTATAACCCGTCGACTGGAGAAATCCAATAAACTAACTCATATCACTGCGGTCACCGTTTATAACAAACTACCGGGAGATATTGCAGGCGCCCTCACGACTTCCACATTTAAGTACAAACTCAAAAAATGGTTGGTGGAGCAGGCGTTCTACACGGTTGAAGAATATATAGATGCCTATGATGAACAATAATGTAATAGATATAATATAATTTTTTATTATAATCAAATGTACCTATTTAATTTAACGACATATTGTAACAACCTATGACATGTGATAAATTTGTAATTTAATATACAAACTGATGTATAAAACAATGGCAAACGATGTTATACTATATAATAATAGTGTTTGTAAGTATGACTTGTAACACCTGTTATCAATAAATTATGTCTATGTCTATGTCTATGTCTATCTGTAGACCGGGAACTCAAATATACCAAAACGCGGTAAGAACCCGTTAAAATGTTTAATTCTAGATTATATCTGTAGAGTTCCATCTTGCGGACAAAGCAACGAGACCGCGGACGCGGGTGCCCGCGGAAAAAATCTCCGTCGTCTGCTAAGGGCCTTATGGGTACAATTTGTCGAAGCCAGATTGTTTCAAATGCTTTAAAAAATGTGCAATTCCGTGTATAAGTTGATATAAATTATCTATTGTTAAGTTTTACCTATATAATAAAAAATAAACCTTAAAAATCTGACGGCGACCGACAGTATTATGCAATACATTAATTTAAGTATAAAAATTTATTGGTAAAAACAGCATATTTTTTTCGATTTCAAATGCTGTGAGCATTTATGTACATGTATAAACTTACAGGCGTTTTAGACAATGTTTGAATCTACACTATTACTTGTTTATTTCTGTAGACTAGAGATCCTATAGTTTGTTTACACAGCTCTTTAGACTGTAATTTTTACTATGAAATAAATAAAGAAATAACGATATTTTTGTTTTCCTACTAATTACTCCATAGCGGCTTAATTCGCTAAACACCTTTTATGTATTACGAGCTTTTACCCGCGACTTCGTCCGCATAAATTATATACCAGATTTTAAGTCAGATGATAAGCTATCAAACAAAAAAAGTTTCATCAAAATCGGTTCAGTAGTTTTTGCGTGATACTCGAACAAACAAACACCCAAACAAACATACAAACAAACAGACAGACAAAAAATCCAAAAATTGGTGATTTGGAATCAGGGACAGGTAAAAACAAAGAGATTTAATATAATACTACTTATAGAGAAGACAATGGCCTCGATTCGGAGTGTACCACGACTAAACTAAACTAAATGTAATCCTGTCACTTTCTAAAATAAGATTAAGAAAAGAGACAGAAAATCAACAGCTGACTTTAGTGCTGTCAAAGTGACGTTAAACGCCCAAAAACGACTTAAATAAGATGGCGTACATTATGATGGCATCTTATTTTGCGCATTTAACGTCACAGGATATACACAGGAATACATTTAGTTTAGTTTAGTATATTTTCTTTGGTTTAGTCGTGGTACACTCCGAATCGAGAGGCCATTGGAAACTTTTTCATACTATCAGTTTAAAATAACAATGTGCATGACCTTGAAGGGCCGTTCGATATCTTCACTCGGTTGACAAAGGAATGTAGACTCTATGCAAAGGAAACAACCATTTGTATGACTCGAGTGAAGTTCGTGTGATTGAGTGACGTCACATTTGCGAGCGAGGTCATGCACATTGTTATTTTAAACTGATAGTACAAAACTTTCATCCCAAGCGTCAGTGGCGTCATCTAGAATTGAATAGCGAAACCACTAACTAAACGAATTAAAAACTCATTTCAGCTATTTAGGCCCTAGGTGCCCAAGTAGCACACAAGCTACTTAAATGGCTTCTGTACAACCTGAATGTTGTATAATAGCTGTTCAAGGAATTTACTATAGTAATACTTAAGGCTGCACCGAGCTTATTGTGCTGCCCCCAATCGTATTTTTTTTCTTAACAATGAAACAATATTTCAAAAAAACAAGAATGTCACATTGTAGTCATTACTCATTTTCAATTTATCGGGTAACTGCGGATTTGTTTTTATAATGTTTGTAGTTATTATCGTTAAAACCGCCAAAAGTGGCCACTTTTGGCGGTTTTAACGATTATAGCTACAAGCATAAAACATAATAATCAGCAATGTTTCGATAAATTGAAAGCCAATCAGGACTACAATGTGACATTCTTGTTTTTTGGAAATATTGTTTCGTTGTTAAGAAATTAAAAAAAAAATACGATTGGGGGCAGCACAATAGGCTCGGTAGGCTCTTAAGTTGTTCAGTAGCGTATGTTATAACGATTTAACAGGAATGTGGTACAATAGCCGTACAACGGTAAACATAATCCCAATGCAGATACAAAGGCGTGTCATAAAGTTTTTGTACGGGCCTTAAATACGTAGAGGCTTAAATATAACCGCGAGGGCTAAAACGAAATGTCATTGTCAAAATAAAACAAATGAGACAGACAAATACAAAGAGACGCAGTGTGAAAGAGACGTGCATAATTATGTTCATTCACTTTTCATATTTTGTCGGATTGCATAAACTCTATGGTCATTCAGAATGTTGCCAGCGAAAAACAGAGAACTGTCAGGTTAGTTAACTAGTTTTCATTGGTGCAAGACAATCAACGATAACACTTTATATTCCGAGAGATAAGTGTACTTTTTGCAACCATCAGCAGCAAGGCTGATTCAGTGTTTATGGGGTGTAGACCATCTCTGTGATGGGGATGGACCAGGTCTGCCTGCATAACTCCAGTCGGTTTAGGAGTTACTGATGATTAAAGGTCTGTAAAAAATTAACGATCAGCTCCAAGGCTGATCGTATGTTATTGTTGTAGTATGCACTGTAGCTATGTGAACAGTACAAAAACTGACATGGTTCATCAGTCGGTTTAGGAGATACAGCCGTTCAAAGGTTGGAACTTTGACTGGCTGTATCTCCTAAACCGACTGACAGAACTTGACAGTTTTTGTACTGTTCATATAGCTACAGTGCATACTTCAACAACAACATACGATCAGCCTTGGACCTGATCGTTAATTTTTTACAGACCTTTAATCATCAGTAACTCCTAAACCGACTGGAGTTATGCAGGCAGACCTGGTCCATCCCCATCACAGAGATGGTCTACACCCCATAAACACTGAATCAGCCTTGCTGCTGATGGTTGCAAAAAGTACACTTATCTCTTATACTATTAGGTCGGTGCTACTAAAAACGGGGTTACGCAATTTAACCCGGAATTTTAGCAAGTGGGCTTAGGCCCACTTGAGTCCTATTTAATTAGTAGAGTATAAATAGAAACACACAATGTGTAAGAAGGAATTAGCAGGGGTTTTATGATTCTGATAATTTACCCCTAAATAAAATTACCCTTTATAATAGAATATGAATAGTTCGTTGTATTAATCTAAACTATTATAAAACTGTAACAGAAGTGTGTCTGTACATTGAAGATATTTACAAAAAAAAATTACGACATTCCCGTTTTTACCTGTCCCTGATTCCAAATCACAATTTTTTTGATTTTTTGTCTGTCTGTTTATTTGTTTGTATGTTTGTTTGTTTGTTTGTTTGGGTGTTTGTTTGTTTGAGTATCACGCAAAAACTACTGAACCGATTTTGATGAATTATTTTTTGTTTGATAGCTTATCATCTGACTTCGGGAAATAAATCCCGGTTCTTTCGGTACTTTCGGTACTCAAAAATTTAATTAATTTATAATTAAAATACTAGCCAAAATCGTCCTTTAAGTAGATTTAGTTATACTTTAAATGGAAATTTTAAAATAATCGGATGAAATTATGATTCTCTCTTCTAACTTTAAGAATTTTCATATTAATCATCATCATGACAGTCGAAAAATGTCGAAAATGTCGAGCTGGGCATAGGGCTCCCCTGACGATTGCCACAACGACCGGTCCTTGCTCTTATCCACTGGGTTCCCGCCAAATTTCACCAGGTCGTCAGTCGATCTTGTAAGGGATTGCACCTTCCGGTACGCGTTCGACACTCAAGAACTATTTTGCCCCAGTCACCTGTTTTGCTAGCCCAGCCCATTGCCTCTTGAGTTTAGCAATTCTTCTCTTCGGGCTTTATCGGCTACCTTGGGTCTTCTGCGAAGCTCATTTCAGATTTGGTCCCGCAGGGAAGCTCCGAGAATAGCATTCATAATTTGAGTGACTTTTAGTCTTTTCATGAGGCCTTTAGTGAGCGATCACGTCTCCTGTATGTCATCATTGGTCAAAGACTTTAGTTTTGAGACAGAGAATGCGGCACGGCAATTAGGCATGATTTTCGACTTTTCCATATTCATTTTTCAATCAACTAGTTCGGTCGCTCTGCTGAGGTCATCGAGCATTCTACTGAGGTCCTCCATAGTCTAAGCATTGGGCCATGATAACTATATCTACGGTAAGTCGCAGGTTAGTGTTATGTTCTCGCCGTTTATTTTGATGCTTAGCGTTTTCCAGACAAAAATCTTGAACAAGCCTCTCAGTGCAATGGTGAGTAACATCTCTCTGCAACAGGATAGCTTTCGAGTTCTGGTTCTGTATTTGAACTGACATAGTGGCGTTTTTTTACATGCATTTCAGCACTTCGATGTACCGGTCAACTGGGCGTCACTGGAGAGGCTAGAGTACAGCTCAAGTTTCTTCTACGAGAAAGCTTTCGATTCGATCCACGCAACTTTACTTATACTTTTCGGTCTTTTGTACAATCTGCCAGAGGGTCTACCCGCACATTCGATTCGAACTTTTGCGTGAATGTTTTCGTTCCAATTTCAACTCTATTACAATGAAGTGCGGACCGAAACAGTGGCGATATAGTGAAGATCGAAAGTGCGGGTAAGGGGGCAGAGTGTGTGATGTGAATGTGGTCTACGGTGCTGAAACCTTTTCGGAACTTGTCTTGTTCGAAAGTCATCGAACCTGTTCGTAATTACTCTCAACAGCTCATGGCTAAAATGCGAGATGAGCCTCAACAGCTTAATATTTCAGCAGGGCATTCCCGCCTTGTTTAAGCCGCGGAACAGGCACGGAACAGAGGAGTCTGAAGCGGGTCACCTCAGACTTCTGTTCCGTGTCTGCGGCGTTTTCTCTTCGTTGATGACGGAACTTAACAGCTATCGTCCGGTATAGCTTCGGTATAGAGCCGGCTCAATCGAGCGTCAAATTTGTGTTGTGTTAGTATTTAGTATCTTAATTATTTTGAGCATCATTTTATTATCTTGACTCTTCTAAACTGGTAAATTTGGTAGGTTATTAAAGTTGAAATACGCACTCATAGACATTTTGTAAGGAGACTACAGACCTTAGCAAAGATAACAGACCTTGCTACCAGTTAGACGTAGGCAAAACAGTTTTGTCTTAAGGGGCCCATTCACAGAAGTCCGTCTTGCAGTCCTACACCTATATTGGATCGTGAATGGTGTTGTAGTCCTACAAGGCGTCCGATGACCTTGTGACCATGTGTAGGATGCGTCTCGAGTCCTGCAAATCCTACAAGCTCCACCCACCGCTTGTAGTCCTACGTGTAGGATTGTCAATGGCTTGCTGTCCTACGTGCCATCCTGCAAGCAGGAGCGTGAATTGGAATGCAGGCCTGCAGATCGCCATTTTGTTTGTTTATTTACAATGGACAACGCCGGTTTAGTTGATTGTATTGACGTTTAAAAAGAAAAGAGGTGTTTATGGGATCAGAAATCAAGAAATTATCACGGACTTCGTGGAAATTATAGCAACAAACAATGGAGAAGATAACCATTTTTTGTTTTATATGCCAAAAAATTATACAAAAAATTTCGAAAATAACTGTGTTTTTATTATTTTTCTATCTTTAAACCGAGAAATAAAAGTGCAAAGTTAACATTTTCGGTCAAAGCCGCGGACCGAGCGCGATATCGTTGATGACGTCACGGTACCCAATCTCAAGTATCTCAATCGGTAGGTGTGTGTCATAAGCGGAGCGGGTAGCGTTTTCATAAGCGAAGCGAATAGCGTTTTCATAAGCGGAGCGACTAGCGTTTTCATAAGCGGAGCGACTAGCGTTTTCATAAGCGGAGCGAATAGCGTTTTCATAAGCGGAGCGACTAGCGTTTTCATAAGCGGAGCGACTAGCGTTTTCATAAGCGGAGCGAATAGCGTTTTCATAAGCGGAGCGAATAGCGTTTTCATAAGCGGAGCGAATAGCGTTTTCATAAGCGGAGCGAATAGCGTTTTCATAAGCGGAGCGAATAGCGTTTTCATAAGCGGAGCGAATAGCGTTTTCATAAGCAGAGCGGGTAGCGTTTTCATAAGCGAAGCGAATAGCGTTTTCATAAGCGGAGCGGGTAGCGTTTTCAAAAGCGGAGCGACTAGCGTTTTCATAAGCGGAGCGACTAGCGTTTTCATAAGCGGAGCGACTAGCGTTTTCATAAGCGGAGCGACTAGCGTTTTCATAAGCGGAGCGGGTAGCGTTTTCATAAGCGGAGCGAGTAGCGTTTTCATAAGCGGAGCGAATAGCGTTTTCATAAGTGGAGCGAATAGCGTTTTCATAAGCGGAGCGACTAGCGTTTTCATAAGCGGAGCGACTAGCGTTTTCATAAGCGGAGCGGGTAGCGTTTTCATAAGCGGAGCGACTAGCGTTTTATAAGCGGAGCGGGTAGCGTTTTCATAAGCGGAGCGACTAGCGTTTTCATAAGCGAAGCGACTAGCGTTTTCATAAGCGGAGCGACTAGCGTTTTTATAAGCGGAGCGACTAGCGTTTTCATGAGCGGAACGAATAGCGTTTTCATAAGCGGAGCGAATAGCGTTTTCATAAGCGGAGGGGGTAGCGTTTTCATAAGCGGAGCGACTAGCGTTTTCATAAGCGGAGCGAATAGCGTTTTCATAAGCGGAGTGACTAGCGTTTTCATAAGCGGAGCGAGTAGCGTTTTCATAAGCGGAGCGACTAGCTTTTTCATAAGCGGAGCGGGTAGCGTTTTCATAAGCGGAGCGACTAGCGTTTTCATAAGCGGAGCGAATAGCGTTTTCATAAGCGGAGCGAATAGCGTTTTCATAAGCGGAGCGAATAGCGTTTTCATAAGCGGAGCGGGTAGCGTTTTCATAAGCGGAGCGACTAGCGTTTTCATAAGCGGAGCGACTAGCGTTTTCATAAGCGGAGCGACTAGCGTTTTCATAAGCGGAGCGAATAGCGTTTTCATAAGCGGAGCGAATAGCGTTTTCATAAGTGGAGCGAATAGCGTTTTCATAAGCGGAGCGACTAGCGTTTTCATAAGCGGAGCGAATAGCGTTTTCATAAGCGGAGCGGGTAGCGTTTTCATAAGCGGAGCGGGTAGCATTTTTATAAGCGGAGCGGGTAGCGTTTTCATAAGCGGAGCGACTAGCGTTTTCATAAGCGGAGCGGGTAGCGTTTTCATAAGCGGAGCGAATAGCGTTTTCATAAGCGGAGCGAATAGCGTTTTCATAAGCGGAGCGAATAGCGTTTTCATAAGCGGAGCGAATAGCGTTTTCATAAGCGGAGCTAATAGCGTTTTCATAAGCGGAGCGGGTAGCGTTTTCATAAGCGGAGCGACTAGCGTTTTCATAAGCGGAGCGACTAGCGTTTTCATAAGCGGAGCGGGTAGCGTTTTCATAAGCGGAGCGACTAGCGTTTTCATAAGCGGAGCGACTAGCGTTTTCATAAGCGGAGCGACTAGCGTTTTCATAAGCGGAGCGACTAGCTTTTTCATAAGCGGAGCGGGTAGCGTTTTCATAAGCGGAGCGACTAGCGTTTTCATAAGCGGAGCGAATAGCGTTTTCATAAGCGGAGCGAATAGCGTTTTCATAAGCGGAGCGAATAGCGTTTTCATAAGCGGAGCGGGTAGCGTTTTCATAAGCGGAGCGACTAGCGTTTTCATAAGCGGAGCGACTAGCGTTTTCATAAGCGGAGCGACTAGCGTTTTCATAAGCGGAGCGAATAGCGTTTTCATAAGCGGAGCGAATAGCGTTTTCATAAGCGGAGCGGGTAGCGTTTTCATAAGCGGAGCGAATAGCGTTTTCATAAGCGGAGCGAATAGCGTTTTCATAAGCGGAGCGACTAGCGTTTTCATAAGCGGAGCGAATAGCGTTTTCATAAGCGGAGCGGGTAGCGTTTTCATAAGCGGAGCGGGTAGCATTTTTATAAGCGGAGCGGGTAGCGTTTTCATAAGCGGAGCGACTAGCGTTTTCATAAGCGGAGCGGGTAGCGTTTTCATAAGCGGAGCGAATAGCGTTTTCATAAGCGGAGCGAATAGCGTTTTCATAAGCGGAGCGAATAGCGTTTTCATAAGCGGAGCGAATAGCGTTTTCATAAGCGGAGCTAATAGCGTTTTCATAAGCGGAGCGGGTAGCGTTTTCATAAGCGGAGCGACTAGCGTTTTCATAAGCGGAGCGACTAGCGTTTTCATAAGCGGAGCGACTAGCGTTTTCATAAGCGGAGCGAATAGCGTTTTCATAAAGCGGAGCGAATAGCGTTTTCATATTTATTTATTGATGTTATGATGTCGACTTTCTTCAATAAAACAAGGTTTATTAATTAAAGAAAACTATATTGTTCGTCTCACCCTTCACGCCATTTTTCTCTAGTGTTGCCATCTCCCAACATCCCCTTTCTTAAGATCTAACAGTATATAATCTAAGGATATAACACGATATCATAACAAATAGTGATCAAATGTACGTAAGTATACAATAATGTACGAGTAACGATCTAATAGTAAGTATATAATCTAAGAATATAACACGATCTCATAACGGATAGTGATCAAATGTACTTAAGTATGTAAAAGTAACGATCTTACAGTAAGTATATAGCAACAATGCAAATCTTTTGCTATTTACTTTTACACATCAATATAAGCATGTGAGTGCCTTGCTTAGCCCTACGCCACGGGCAATTGGTATCTTGGGATTGGTTCCTAGTTGGTAGGTGTAACCACTAAGCAAGGCATGTAATGCACCAGAGTACTTACACATGTAGGTACATCTTTCTTATACTAATTTCTTAAACAGAGTATGATTTTTGTTTTACAACTTACTTTCTGTAACAATTATCTATTACAGAATGCACCTTCTTAATCTAATTCTTAATTAAACTTATTTGATCTGTGAACTGAACCACCACTCTTTGTTTTATAGACAGTTTTGTTACAATCATCATCATCACATGAATGAGCATCCTCTGACAGTTCTTGTACTGATGAATAGCTATTATTTGTAGAAGATGTTTCACATTTTTTTTTTTTTATTTTTTTTTTATGTGTGATAGGTAAGCATTTGACCCCAATCTCACCTGATGTTGAGTGATGATGAGGCCGAAGATGTAGCATGCTTACCTAGACTATGCCTATGTACTCTCGCCTTGAAGAGGCCCAGGTTGTATTGCTCAGGGAACAGGTCCGCAGGCAGGGCATTCCACTCCTTAGCCGTGCGCATTATAAAAGAAGAAGCAAACTTCTTCGTGCGAATTGCTGGTAGGTCAACGACATAATGGTGGAAACCCAGTCTGCGTCTCGTCCCCCGCAGATGAAAGGGAGATGGTGGTATCAGATCGTGTAATTCAGTCGCACACTCTCCGAAATGTATCCTATAAAAAACAGACAGACAGGCTACCTTGCGACGATGCTCAAGACTTTGTAGCTTCGCCACCGAGGTTGGATCACCTATGAGCTTCCTGGCACGCCTGTCGATTGAGTCCAGCGCGGTCAGCTGGTATTGGGCAGACCCGTCCCAGAGATGGCAGCAGTACTCCATACACGATCGGACTTGTGCTTGATAAAGTTGTAGAAGCTGTCCCGGAGTAAAGTACCGTCTGACCTTCGAGAGGACGCCCAGTTTTTTCGCTGCGGTTTTCGCCATGGACTCAATGTATCGTCCGAAATTCAGATCGGACGATATGTTAATGCCAAGGAGCTCCAGGCGATCAGCTATCGGTATGGACACATTTCGGAAAGTCGGGGTCAAAGCGAAGGGACTCCGTTTTGTGGAGAAAAGGCACGCCTGTGTTTTGCTTGCGTTGAAACTGACCCGATTAGTATCACCCCAGTCGGACACAGATTCAAGGGCCAAGTTTATTCGCTGCACCATGGCCTCTCGACAAGACTGAGTAACGTCCAATTTGACCCCTGCACCGGACAGATATCTGTCAGCAACAGTGCTGTCGTCAGCATACCCAATGGTTCCGGGCACAAGCATGTCGTTTATATGCAGCAGAAATAAAGTGGCTGACAGATCTGACCCCTGAGGAACACCGGCATTAATAGCCATTTGATCTGATGAGTATCCATCAATGACTACTCGAATGGATCGTTCGCTCAAGAAGTCAGCTATCCAGTTGCATAGGTCAATCGGAATTCCATATGATGGAAGCTTGCTTAAAAGGCTTGCATGCCAGACCCTGTCAAAGGCTTTGGATATGTCAAGAGACACGGCAAGTGCCTCCCCGTATCTCTCGACAGCCTCGCTCCACAGATGAGTGGCATACACAAGAAGATCCCCCGTGGACCGTCCTGGGCGGAACCCATACTGACGGTCACTGAGGAGGTCGTTATGTTCCAGGTATGCCAGGAGCCGGTTGTTAAGTACACGTTCCATAGTCTTGCAAAGTATGGAAGTTACTGATATTGGTCTATAGTTGACATGACAGCATTGAGTTATTCTGTGATTAAATACTGGTGAAATTGGTACTAATATTTTGGCTGAATTCCTGTGAGTCACAAGTTGGAAGGCATAATGACATAAACGTACTTGTCATAGGAACAGACATAGTCAATGCTTACTGACTGATTTTGCGACTGTTTACTTTGAATAACATCAGATTTATGATTGAAAGTTTCATTTCTTAGTAACATTGATTTATTTTTAAATTATTTAATTATAATTTTAAATTTCTTCTATATATTGCCCCCACTTTGTTTGAACTAAGTATGACCGTGGCTCTTTTAATACTTCTTTGACTATGCCTGGTTCCCAATAACTGCTTGGGGTTTTCTTGAACATTACACAATCATTCTCTTCCAGAGATTCAAGATCTTTGGTTGTTCTGTCACAGTATTTCTTATAATTTATTTTATGTTTTTCAAATTCTTTGTGTTGTTTCTGGAATTGTACAACCTTTGGTTTAAGTAGCTCCTTTGTAATTGGCAAGTTAGTTCTTAATTTTCTAAACATTAGTAGTTCTGCTGGAGATTTCATATACTCTTTTTCATTAGAACGATAATGTAGCAGAGCTAAAAATGGATCCTTATTTTCGTCATGAGATTTTTGTAATATTCTTTTAACAATCTTTACAGCCGATTCAGCCTGACCATTCGATTTAGGAAAATTTGGGCTTGAAGTTATATGTTCTATATCCCAATCAAAGCAAAAACTTTTGAACTCCTTTGAATCAAACGGAGGACCATTGACTGTATATAATTTTAATGGTATACCATGTTGTTGTTACATGTCTTGCTGACGTACCAGTATTCAATAAAGCTATATTTAGTTCTGATTAGTATTATAAGATTTGCTGTTTATTGTATCCACGGGGCTCTCAATAAATAAAAATAAAATAAAATAGCCTAATAATTCAATTCAAGTCAAGTTAGTCATTGATAATCAAAATCACAATTTACATCAAATAAAAGCTAAAATTAGTCACAATTACAGATAAATCACAAAATAATTATTCGAAACCCGATTCGGATCGAGCCCATACATCAGTCATGTCAGATGTAAACCCCCACGTGATGTGATGTGGTTGACCCCCAGACCACCTAAAAACTGCCAAAATGACTCATTTTGGGTTATAGCCTCAAAATTACATTTATTAAAAAAAAAGCGGGGGGGTTTCCTCACCCCCCTTTTGGGGGATGAAAGGGGGTACTCCCGTCCCCCCTCCCCTCCCCAAAATTCATGCCGCAGGATACTAAACTTTTTCCTACTTGGTAGTAATATGGTTTTAGCAGGTCGACTCGCAGTGTCTAATCATTGAAACTAACGGTTTATTGAACAATTTTAAGGTTAATGATCATTATAATTTCAAGAAAAAACAATAATTATAATTTCAAAACACCAGAGCGCACAAAAGCAAACAACTTGCCCGCAAAATGTACTACTACGGACATATGAGGCGGGCGGGCGCCCGCCCGCCGCCGTGCCGTATGGATACGATGACGTCACGCGCTACTCGCGAACACTGACGAGATTTAAAAAACCTGCGTCAACTTCCCACGCTTATAACTTCGGTAATATTGCACCGATCGATGTGAAATAAAAATTAGAATAATGTGTACGGTCTAGACTTTTATTCTACGTGCTTAAAAGTGTAATGTTGTAACCTTGTTATCTTCTCCATTGCGAAATGCGGCATTGCAACAATTATTAACAATAGTACTAAAAACACGAAACAGTAATGATGTTGGATGGCTTGCAGGACAGTGTGTGGGCTCGTAGTCCTGCATGTCGGACTGCTTCGTAGGATAGTGAATGGGGCCGACGGACGGCTGTGTGTGGGCACATCCTGCATTGTAGTCCTACATGTAGGACTACTGTGAATGGGCTCCTTTAGGGAAGATTGGCACCATTCGTACAAGGGGCACATACACAGTAGATTTTACAGAAAAACTAAGTGGAGTACGGTCATGTCTTTTCACGTGTACGTAGCCTTTATTTGACCGCATCGTTAGACCGGTAAGCCGTGACAGCAGCGCCATTACACATAATACGACAGGTACATCATATCTCAAGGACCGGTTCACATTCCTTCATGCCACCCATGACCGTGTACTGCGCTCTACTCAAAATTTATTACTGGCTGTTCCACGTCACACATCGTCTGCCTATGATCATTCGTTTACAGTGCAGTCTGTCCGATTATGGAATGATCTGCCTCTTATTATAAGACAAGCTCCGTCCCTGGCCATTTTTAAAAAACGAGTAAGAGATCACTACCTCGCCCTCTGACTCATTATTATTGACTTTACATTTTGATCCATTACCGACATTATATTATGTATTTTAATGTATTCATTATTAGATATTATGTATGTATATATATACAACGTGTTAATGAATTAACGCAAAACCTCATACACCCCAACTGATTTATAACAAAATAATTAGATTGAAACAATAATTTCATTATTTTGATAGTTAAAATTTTAAGTTATTCGCATTTTAAGTTTTGAGGCAAAAATTATTTGTTATCATTTCAGCAATACATGAAAGCGCTAACGTACTCATGGATACATTTTAATAATCTTGTTTCGGTAGTAAATAGGATGAGTGTGCCTGCGCGGTGGTTTGACATCGGGTTCGGAAAATTTAAAAATTGACAGAAAAATTAATTAATATTTTGAAAAAAATTACCTATCTTGAAACCATGATAATTCGATTCTGTTCTCGATTCTAAACAAACTGCTTTCTAGTTTTGCGTTAATTCATTAACACGTTGTATATATATATATATATATATATATATATATATATATATATATATTTATTTATTTATTTATGTATGTATTATAATATACTTGTATCTATTGTAAGCTATATATTTTATATCTTATTTATTACACCGTCATAGCAAGTTTTTTTACTTATGGTTGTCTGGAAGAAATCGCTTTTAGTGATAAGACCGCCATTTGTACCCTTACGATCTTTTATTCTGTTTTTGTAGCTGTATGTTTTGGTGTGCAAATAAAGAATATTTATGTTATGTTATGTTATGACAGGTAGCAAAGTGTTTTTGCACTTGGTGAGTAAATATTTTATGGTAATTCACGATCGCATTGTAACTACTTTTATTACATTTCTAACATGATAATTACCTTTATGACAAGTGAATATCCTTAACAAAGTGTTTTAATGACAAATATTTTCTTGCTTTACACGTTTCTAGAAAATAGGTAACTGTTTTTAACTTATATATCATGGGGTACCTTCGGACAGCATGGAATGGGGCACATTAGTACGCGACAAATGGTTGGTGATACCTGGTAGATTAATTCATTTTTACAGAAACATGGTGTAACATTACAAAATTGAAGACGAGGAGCAAGGAAGTAGAGTAGACGAAAATTTGATGCTATATCGACTGTAGATGATTATGACGGAGCAGGGGATCCCAAACATTCTTTTATCATACCTCCTTTGGGCAAACAAAAAATATCCACGCCCCCCGTGTCACATTAGGGTACCTAGGTACTACAATACAAACGAAATGTTAGTTTCATCCTCTATGTACTAAATAAAGTTAATTTTCGGTGCTATATGATAGTACCCCATTCGTGGGGCAGATTCGTACGAATTCCGGATGAAAGAAAAATCACTTTTATTCAATAACCCTCTAAAATACACATTTATACTATTTTTCTCCTAATAGCCAAATATATGTGCTATTTCAAAATGATTTCCATAAAGCTATTAATCAACGCAGTAAAAAGAAAAAAAATAAATTGTGGAAACTGTAAGAAGGGTCCCAATCTTCCCCTACTTGGTGTGCGCCGCGTTTGAAACAAAACTGTTTCGAAACAGTTGTGTCTCTAGTCTGCGCAAACATTTTGTATAGTAACTAGATTGTACACTACGGTGCTGGCACCGGGGCAAGTGAGATTACCTAAATCCTCGTGTGTCCCTTTCTAACTAGGGGGTCCATTCATTCTCAAATTTGACGGGATACCTAATATGCATTTATTCAAGCCTGTTTCTTACCATCTCGTTGAGGATTCAATATTATCTTTTTATTCTGAAAATGTTTTTAGGGGTAAACTCAGACTAAAAAAATGTATATATAAAATTAATTTTGAGTTTACCCGCGACTGTTCTCGTTCATCCGCAAAAATAATACAACGTGTTAATGAATTATCGCAAAACTAGAAAGTATTTTGTTTAGAATCGAGAATTGAATTATCTTCCACTTTGAAATGTTTCGAGCACACGAGTGATGTCTTGCTGGTTTTCCCAGGGACTACTGTCAACCATTTTTCTCTCAGCGTTTCATCCCTGGGAAATCTACAAGCAACACACATTTTGTGTTTAATACATAGGTCGCCAAAATGGTCAATGGTCACCCTAGTTAAGAAAAGTTTAGCGAAACAATAAAATATCTAACCCGTGGAAGCGTGGAAAGAAAACCCACAGCTAGGAGTGCGATTTTTGAAAATCATACGAGCGACTTGGCAGTAGAAAGATGCTCTCCATAGTAATTTTGACATTTACTACTGCCAAATCGCTCGTATGATTTTCAAAAATCGCACTTCAGGGTAAATTTCATTTTTGCATCCAGTAACACAACAAAAATTGACCATTTCGAAGGTTTACAATGTTATTATCAGTTATCACAACAATTTAATTTGTTATTTTATGACTTTTCAAATTTCAAATATGTCCGCCATAATAATATTTTTTCATAACACCAAAGAGTTGCCATTAAAAAGTTTTGAAATAATACACTAAAGTATTGAAGCTAGAAGCTGAAAGTACTAACCTGTTGAAGCAAAGAGAGTTTGTTCTACTTTGTAATCTCTATGCATGTCATCTGCGTAGTTACATGACAGAACAAGAAAAATGATTTCGAATAGAGAATGACATGAGATGTCGGAAAAAATATCTTGTGAGAAAAACCGTGTGTTTTGACTGTTACTTTGTAAAATGCATTGTAATCTTTTGCAATAAATATATTTCCAATTTCTCTGATGTTAATCACTTCATTAGGTTATGGGCAGCCAGCAACGCTAAATAACCATGGCGGATACTGGAGATGGAAATACTGTTGTAAGTACAGTCAGTGGGATTGAGAGACCACAAACTTCTCAAGGAGGTATGAGCGCGGGCCTACCAGCAATAACCAAGCTGGATGGTAGCGCCGACTACAACACATGGAAGTTTATTATGGAGTTGTACCTAATCCACGAAGATCTGTGGGAGTATACCATGACAACACCACCAGTAAGTGATGCATCAGGTCGGAGGAGAGATCAAAAGGCCAGAGCAAAAATCTGCTTAATGGTGATGCCACACTGTTTAGTACATGTTCGGCAGGCAAAGTCTGCAAAGGAGGCATGGGATGCCCTAAAGGCTGCTTTCGAGGATAAGGGCCTAAATAATAGGTGCAGACTCCTGTCAAAACTGGTGAGCCAGAAACTGGAACAATATACTACAGTGAGAGACTACGTAACAGCCATGATGTCAGTAGCTCAGCAGCTTCGTGATCTTGGCAAAGAGGTAGACGATGAGTTGCTCGCAGCCTTAATGCTACAAGGATTGACAGAGGTTTTTCAACCCATGAGGCTTGCAATAGAGAACACAAACATAGAATTAACCACGGATTACGTCAAGACGAAACTGTTTCAAATGGAGGATGCATATAAAGCAGGTTCTAGTGCCGCAACGAATGCACTTCATGCAAAAAGCAAATGTCAGAGAGACAAGCGTCCGCAGAGAAGCACGAACATACCTCGTCCGATGAAATGCTTTATCTGCGATGGACCTCATAAAGCAAAGGACTGTCCGAAGAACCCTAAGCAGAAGAAGGAAGCCTTGACGGCATTGGCGATGGCTACATCAGGGAAACAAGGACCCGGAGAGTGGATTCTTGACTCTGGAGCATCCAACCATATGACGAATAGAAGAGAGTGGTTAACGGACTTTAAGAAACTAGATAAAAAAGTAGAAGTAGCTTGTGCAAATGGAGAAAGGGTCTATGGTGAGGCAGTAGGTAATGTGGTTAATGATGAGATGGGTATTAAAATTAACAATGTACTGTATGTACCTGGGTTAGAAGCAAACCTATTGAGTGTGAGCACGATTGTAAGTAAAGAACTAGTTGTTGTGTTCGACAAATCAGGCTTTAAGATTATGAAAGCTGATGGATGTAAGGTTACTGGTGATGTTTCACATATAGGCACTGTAGAAAATGGTGTGTATAAAATACAATATTGTTCACAGGAAGTGGCTTTAACTTCAACCTCGTCCGATCAAATAATATTGTGGCACAGGCGTTTGGGACATCTAGGCGTACGTAACCTTACTTTGCTAAAGGATAAAATGGCGAAAGGGGTAAGTTTTTCCGGCACAAGTTCTAAGCTAGACTGCGAAGCATGTGTAATGGGGAAACAGGCAAAACAGCCATTTACAAAGAGTAGTGTCAGCAGGGCTAAGGAGGTCTTGGAGCTAGTTCATACAGATGTGTGTGGACCTATGAGTGAGAAGTCGTACGGAGGGTTACGATATTTTCTTACTTTCATTGATGACCTCACCAGAAAAACTTTTGTTTACTTTTTACGAACAAAAGGAGAGGTGTTCGAGAAGTTTGCTGAATTTGTAAAATTGACGGAGCGCCAAACTGGGAAAAAGTTAAAAATCATCAGATCTGACAACGGCAAAGAGTTTGTCAATACGCAAATGAATGAGTTCTGCAAAGATAGGGGAATCCGTCATCAACTGACAGTAGAATACACACCCGAACAGAATGGAGTTGCTGAGCGAGCAAATAGAACCATTATGGATAAAGCGAGAACTATGCTAGGAGAAGCAAAGTTGAGCAGGCAACTGTGGGCTGAAGCAGTTAATACTGCAGTTTATCTGAAGAATAGATCACCCACAATAGCTGTGAAGAATATGACGCCAGAAGAGGCATGGACTGGAAAAAAGGTGGACCTCAGCCCCCTCAGAGTCTTCGGGTGCAAGGCGTTTCTACACATTCCAGACCAAAAGCGCAAGAAGTGGGATCCAAAGAGCAAAGAACTGGTTCTTGTTGGATACTGTACCGAAACAAAGGGCTACCGCCTATTTGATCCAATCACAACGGAAATACATAAGGGCAGAGACGTTGTATTTTTTGAAAATGCAACATATGGGAGTAAAAATGAAGCACCCGTTATTACAGCTGTTCCTCCGTCAGAGATAGTCATAGAACTGGAAAGAGTTCCAGAAATGCATCAATATGGAGTTCCGGTGAGGAATGCCGTGCATGAACAACATCAGGAGGATGCTGAAGCTAAATTAAGAAGATATGGTTCTCCAAACGAGGTTAATGACGATGACGTGTGGGCAACATCTGATGAGAGAGAGGAGTCAGATAGAGAAGACAGCCTGCCAGCTCATGACAGTGAGTTACCGTCCAGGAGATACCCAATACGAGAAAGGAAAGCAAAACAGCTTCCAGACTTTGTGACTTACCAAGCTGCCAATGCATCTCAAGATCCCTTAACCATTCAAGATGCATTATCCAGAGAGGATGGAGAGAAGTGGAAGGTCGCAATTGAGGAGGAGCTAGACGCCCTCAAGAATAACAAAACATGGACGCTTGTGAAACCACCAAGATCATGCAACATCGTTGATTCTAAATGGTTATTCAGAATCAAAGAAGAGGCGGGGGGAAAGACTCGCTATAAGGCACGACTAGTTGCGAGAGGTTTCAGTCAACGAAGAGGCGTTGACTACTTTGACACGTTTTCACCAGTTGTGAGACATAGCTCACTGAGAGTTTTGATGGCTCTAGCAGCCAACATGGGATTAAACATCGACCAAATGGATGTCAAAACGGCATTTTTAAACGGTGATCTTAGTGAAGTCGTTTATATGAAGCAACCAGAGGGCTTCGAGGTAAAAGGCAAAGAGGATCACGTCTGTCTGTTACAAAAGTCGCTGTATGGTCTGAAGCAGGCTCCACGAGCGTGGAACGCGAAGCTTCATTCTGAGCTAATAAGATTAAAGTTCAGAAGATCGGAAAATGAGCCATGTGTCTACACGCGATCACAGAATGACAAGTTAATCATCATTGCGGTGTATGTAGACGATATTCTGATTTTTTGGAATGACAAGCAGGAGATGCTCAAGGTCAAGAGAGACCTGAAATCCAGTTTTGAGATGAAGGATCTTGGCAAAGCTGAACTTATGCTGGGAATCCATATCGTACAAGATGCTAAAGGGATAAAGCTACATCAAGAGAATTATGTGAAAAAGCTCTTAAAAGCATACAACATGGAAGAGTGCAAACCAGTTGCTACTCCGGCTGTAATAGGCCAAAGGCTAGAGAAGCCTACGGATGTCAGGAAGCCAAATGAGAAGATACCCTATCGAGCGCTGATAGGTTCACTTATGTACCTGGCGGTGTGTACCCGGCCGGACATAGCTCATGTGGTAAATTACCTGAGCCAATTCAATGAGTGCTACAAAGAGCAACATTGGGAAGCAGCTAAAAGGGTCCTTCGATACCTTAAAGGCACAAAGAGTTTTGGCTTGAGATACTCAAAGGAGAAATGCCAAGAAATCGAAGCATACGCTGATGCTGATTACGCAGGAGACAGCGATAGACGGTCGTATTCGGGATCGGTGTTCCTTATTCAAGGAGGAGCTGTGTCGTGGCAGAGCACAAAGCAACGCACAGTGGCTCTTAGCACAGCTGAGGCAGAATACGTCTCATTATCAGAGGCAACTAAGGAAGCTGTATTCCTTAGGCGTTTTATAGAGGAGATGACTGGCCAAGAGAAGCAAAAGGCTTTAACAGTTTTTTCGGACAGCCAGTCAGCAATAGCTATTGCTAACAATCCAGTGCATCACCAGCGTACAAAACATGTGGATGTCAGATACCATTTTGTACGCAATGCGGTTGAGTCAGGCCTTATAAGGTTGGAGTACAGGGAAACTGAAAGGATGGTTGCTGATGCTCTAACCAAATCTTTGCCGAGAGGCAAATTTGAGTGGTGTGTGAATGCTATGGGATTGTGTGTATGATGAGTGAGATGAGATATGAAGTATGCAGTTTGTATCTGTGTAACTATGCATGAGATTAAGGAGGAGTGTTGAAGCAAAGAGAGTTTGTTCTACTTTGTAATCTCTATGCATGTCATCTGCGTAGTTACATGACAGAACAAGAAAAATGATTTCGAATAGAGAATGACATGAGATGTCGGAAAAAATATCTTGTGAGAAAAACCGTGTGTTTTGACTGTTACTTTGTAAAATGCATTGTAATCTTTTGCAATAAATATATTTCCAATTTCTCTGATGTTAATCACTTCATTATAACCTTATTTGTTTTGTCATAAATTGAACACAATTAGTGTAAAACAAATAAAAAATATCAATACCTTTGTACTTTAAATTATGAATTTTAATTTACATACATCTTTTGTTACAGTAAATTCTAAAGTGGTAGCTTAATAAGTTGGCAACACGTTAGAAAGAGACACACGAGTATTCTGGTTATCTCACATTTGCTTGGTTGTCAGCCTACAACAACATTGAAGGAAATTAATACTTGTTACGTAAAATTAGAGTTTATTTTGCATTCTCCACGAAATTCGAGAGTTTGGTCCACCTATAGGATACTATTGTTACGAGCTACGGGTTCCGGGATTGGAGTGAAACGCTAAGTCCAATTTTACAGAGTTTATTTGGGATACACTTACAAACGGTCCACCTCGCAGAGGTTCCCCTATTCGGTTCACTTCACCGGGTCCTCCTCGCAGGGATTCCCCGTGCACCACTTACTGTCACTGTTCACAGTCCACTACGTCACTACTGTGACGACCCGACACGCGTCACGGCTATGACGTCACGACGCACGACACTATGACGACACGCACCACACTGACACTATGACGTCACGTACTACACCGACACTATGACGTCACGCACTACACTGACACTAGTCTACTCACTGTTCCACTCTTAGCACTTTTCTCTTCACTAGTACTTTTCCACTTTTACTTTTCTTCCTTTTGTTTCGCACTGTTCACTGTTAAATCAAATACTGCCGCCAGTCGAAATTCGCCGCCTTTTTATATCCCGCAGAACATTCCGGAATACCCTTTTTTCGATCTTCTTTTCTTTACTCGATTGTTTTCCTCCAGATAGTTCTAACCCCGCGTTCCTTTTTCGAAACCGATCGAGGACACGCCCACTTTTCTGGTTCTTTTCAAATATTCGTAATTTCGCCTCCTTTCTCGAAGTTCCTAGACACGTTCACCTTTTTGTCCCTTTTTAAATATTCCTTCTCTCTCTTCCTTCTAGAACATTTCTAAAAACACTAAAATCTAGAAATATTTTTGGCGCGCATCGGATTCGAACCGGACCCTTAGACCTTTAGACCGTAAGACCACGGCGATTGTTAATACACCCTCCGAATTTTTGAATGCCTTCTTACGTCTAACGTTTGACAGCGTTCGTGACACTATATACAGGGCTGCGTTCAGAACCTACACCCGTTGTGCACCCCGAGTGCAACTTTCACACTAACGCCGTTCAGAGCCTCGGTGAAAAAACGCTCTTTGCAACTCGGTTGTCACAACTCAACCGTTCCGAACCTCTGACGGGTTGCAACTTTTAACCGTCTAATTCGATGGTTGAAAAACACTCTGACGTTTGTATTATCTGTGGTCACTTGACTTTTCGCTCGTTTTGAATAAAAAAATTGTTTTCCAAATTATTTGTTGATCCGCTAACATGGAAGAAGAGTTTTTTATTGTATTTGGAAATGATGGAAGCCCTTGAAGCCCATTTTACCGTTAATGTCAAAATTTTAGGTTATAAAACAACCGTGATCGTTCCGTACCTTATAGCGAGTTGAAAAAACGCCCTGGCCGTTCCGAACCTTAGAGCGAGGTGAAAAAACAACTGCACAAAAACGTTCTGAACGCAGCCCAATGTTCTTGAGTCTGCGCTAGTTGTTAAATTATTTGACAGGTGAAAAGTGGACATCCTTCTTTCTGATAGTATGTGTGGTGCTTCCGGCGAGCGAATTTTTCTGTCAGAAATTGATAATGTGCGGCCGTTCTTAACATGTGCTGCCGTCGGCGGCGCCGTAGTATGTCACCGTGATACAGCACTATCGCACCTTCGCTCTCTTTCTATTTGGGCGCGAACGAACGAGATAAAAGGCGTGATTTAGCCGTATCACGTGAAATATGCTAGCTAGGCTGGAGCTTAGATAATATAACTAGAGAGTGGAGACATAGCTTTAAAAGGGCTTAAAAGTCTCAGTTACCAAGCCAGAAAATAAATAAAAAAAAAGTTTTGTAGAAATCTTGTTTTTTTATTTTATTTTATTGGCAACACTGAATATAACGACGTTCTTTCGGGAGAGCGTGCGACATGACGCGCCGGTGATTTTTATAAATTTGACGTAATTTTTCAGTGCATTTATTGAAAATAAGGTGAACAATCGTCTATTTACATCACATATCATTGTTTTTGTAGTGACTTGGTAAATAACCTGCACGTTTACTTGCAGATTTCGCAATGGCCGATCAAGTAGACTCAATGTCAGATGCGGAGCTTCGGACAAAATTGGCCGAGCATGGGTTCCCTGTTATGCCGATAACGGCTTCTACAAGAAAGTTGTTAGTGAAGAAGCTCAAACTTGTCTTGGACAATAAGAGTAAACCGCGGAACAGCGTCGACAGTAAAGTTGAAAACAGACGATCGCTCGCGCGGTACTCGAGCGGTGAAGAGTCCGATTTGGATACCAGCAATGTTAAAGAGAAGCGTGGACGTCGGGCGACGACCGGCGGGGCCATGCTGCCGCCCGCGAGCAGCAAAACTCGTCGCCAGCCTCCAAAAAAAGAGTCTCCCGCCAAAAAAGACTCCGACAAGGGTTCCGAGTCAGAAGAAGAAACCAAATCACCAGTACGTACTCACGAAGAGGTGGAAACTGTGACCACGCGACGCGTAACACGCACGTATGCAGGTAATGACCAGGATGACTATGAAACTGGCTCTGATAGCGATGTGGACACGGATAAGAAAGCCACACCACCGTACCGCAGCAACTCAAGGTCTAGTGACCACATTTCTAGTACCCTCCCCACAAATGATGCATCCAGTCCACCCAAGTCATCAATATTTTCTCGTCCGTCTATTAGTCCAACTAATTACACATCGACCCTGTCATCGTCTGATCATCTCAACTCTATACGAACACGGCTCGGATTGACATCAACGCTTGGAGACAAACCCTCTGTCAGTAGCTACACTTCCAAGTTTAATACCAGCGGTTATCAGCCATCAACTTCTACGATAGACGAGGTTGAATCTCCGTATTTGAGCAACTTCACGAGACGTTTATCATCCCTGAAGCCTGATCTGCCAAAAACAACCTCTTTTCTCGACCGCGACACAAACAATGGCACTACCCTGCATCGCAGGTCGTACATTACTGGAGTTTCCAGATCTGAAGTCACCGACTACAAGGCCGCTAATGATAAAAAATTCTTGAAAAATAACCTTGTGTCTTGCGCTCTGGTCGCTCTGGTGGCACTTTTTTTTTTTTGTTTATTTTTCATGTATATAGTTAAGAAAAACGATATCACTTCAGTGGTTGATGACCAAAACAGTGTCATACCAATATGTCAGTTAAACATACCAGGTAACAGGCCAGGAATCAACTGTGTGCCTAAAGAACAAGTCAGTTATGCTAAAGATCTTTTAAAAGTAATCCACCCAGAGCTAACGTCTAGAGCTGCAGCTTACAAATGTGGCAAGCCTGGTGCTATGCCGTACATGACAGAGAGAGAGATACTGGACATTGCTAGTGCTAGAGCGGAGACCGTGGATGTCAGCCAGTGTCGCACAGACCTGAACAATCTACAAGTCCTGCTGGTGAACAATCCACGCTGGGGATTGAGTGTTGTTCAACTGAAAAGCCTTTATTCCAAGGATGTTGAATATACCTCTCTCACTTCTACTGATGTGGTTGTCCAACAGCGCAACAAGGGAAGTGTTGCTCTCGCCTTAACAGATCCATCCACTCCATTCTCGTGTTTGGTTGTCAACACTTTATACTCTGCTGGATCTACTATTATCATCATTTCACTATTGTCTGTTCTGATACTTGGTTTGCAAACATCTTATAAATATTACATTAGCTACAAGAAAAGGAAAAGTGATGAGATCTATTCAATGGTGGAACAGATCATTGATATTATCTCACAAGAAACAGAAGATAGCGGAGAACCATACATATCAGTAGACCATGTGCGAGACACTTTGATATCGCCACAAAATAGAGAGAAAATGTCATCGGTTTGGGATGCCGCTGTTAAATTCATACAAAGAAACGAGAGCAGAGTACGTATGGAAGTGCAATCTGTCGATGGTGAGGATTGTAGAGTGTGGAGATGGATATCTGCACACAACAGTCCCAAACGTAGTGCAGCCTGGCAGGGACAAGCATTTGAGACTCAGGAGGGATCCGTGAACAACTTGAACGTGTCTCCCACTCAATGCTTGAAAATACGCCACATGTTTGACAAAAATGATGCAAATCCATCTTTGAGAACAGTAATTCAAGATGCTATTCTTGAGAAGTGTGGCGACCGTTGCAACATCCTGCATATTGATGTAGAGCGCACATCTTGCTGTGTTTACGTAAAGTGTGCGACGCCGGACGACGCGGGGGTGGTGTACCGCAGTTTGCACGGTTGGTGGTACGAGGGTCACCTCATTACAGTCAAGTACTTGCGCTTGGAACGCTACATGCAGAGGTTCCCAAACTCTCCTTCTAATGGTCCCTACTTAAAATTGTCTCAACAGCGTCGCTCGTGGGATGAGTAAAGCAATGGTGCTAGAAATTCTCAAAAGCGCTATTTTTATTTATAAATAATTAATGTAATTTATGTAAGAGACAAAAGTTGTGTCCGTATAGTTAGCAGCCTCACCAGCTCATTCGAAGGTTTTGACTAAGCCACGATTTAGTGCCCAATTAGTGCAATTTGGTGCCCAAAGCACAGATTTGGTGCTCATGTAGTTTAAAAGATATTTGGGTACCTTACTGAGGCTGCTAGATAGACGTCAAGCTAGCAGTCGCATTTTGAAATACTGTTTGTATCGATGTGATTTATATGTCACGATTTAGTGCTCATTTAGTGATCCCTATATCCAAAATTTCATGAATATTGATCCAATACAAGCCGAGATATGATAGTACATTGTTGAGGCTGCTAACTAGACGTTTCTTCCAACGATGATTCCAATGAAACGGATGCACATTTGAAACAGATAAATACATAGCGATTTAGTGCTCGATTTGGTGACTCTTATGATATTTATGAAAAGTAGAATTTTCTTTCCTATTTCCCAAAAAAATTACGTAAACTTCTACATACAACGATTTTCGGTACAACCGTGCACAAAAATTATCATTTCTCGGAACTACTGCCATGAGCTAGCGCTTACTGAGTTACGGAGATGCGAATACGTGTCTTTTTATTACATAGATGATAGACTGAATTTTTCAATCTTTAATTTGATTCGAAATAGCACAACATGGCTGTAACATGTTCAAAATCAATAATATTTGAAAATAGAATGAAGAACTAATTGCTTGATACAAATTAGTGCATTATAACTTCTTATCGTCGTCTACAGTTCCACATTATATTATTTATCTTATAAATTAACTAACTGCCTCCGTGGTCTAATGGTTAAGAACATTGGGCTCTCGACACGGAGGTCGTAGGTTCGATTCCCACAGGGGACACCTAGTGATATGTCACTTTGTGCGTTTTTCCCCAGTTGATTAGGACATTGCAGGCCGAGTCACCTGAATGTCTGAAAAGAAAAATGATTCCGTGCTTCGGACGGCGCGTTAAGCCGTTCGTCCCTGCTACTATCTCTGGTGGTAGTAGTCATTACACGTCAGGCGGTCTGAAAAAACTTTGCCATCAGGGGTCTGCCCACGTTATAAGAAGAAGACTAATGGAGTGTTCAGACCCGCACGACCATAGCGACTGGGAAGCGGGAGCGTCTACAGCGCGGCGGTCGCTGCCCATGTAATCTTAGAGCGCTTACAGACGAGCGACAGTTGTCTGCGACAGCTCGCGACAGGGTCGCGTGACCCTCTGCGACCGTCGCGCGACTGTCGCGCGACCGTGACGTAGGTATAGTCAGAGAGCACAAGTCTTGTTCTTGAGAGATTTCAGTTTGAAGAAAACGGAGGCTAAAAAATTACATGTTTGATATTTCGGGTTTTTATACGTTTTTCGTAGATTTTGGTTTCTTTAGATAATAGATAATCCCGAATTGATTATCTTCATCATCAAGTCCATAAAATATTACAGACTGGTAAAAATAGGGCAATTATAATATACATTGGTACCGATTCGGACTGTGCCACGACTTAACTTAACTAAATTTATTCCTGTCACTTTCTAAAATAAGATTAAGAAAAGAGACAGAAAACCAACAGCTGACTTTAGTGCTGTCAAAGTGACGTTACACGCCCAAAAACGCTTTAAATAAGATGGCGTACATTATGATGGCATCTTATTTTGGGCGTTTAACGTCACTTTGACAGCACTAAACTGACAGGAAGGTGACAGGTTAGAAAGTGACAGGAATAAATTTAGTTAAGTTAAGTCGTGGCACAGTCCGAATCGAGGCCATTATATAGTTAATTATTTATGATATAATACTTAACACAACACTAATAATCATAACACATAATATTATACACATAAATATTTATAAATACGTATACAGGATGTAACAAAACACCCTAGTAATACTTAAGGGGGTGCTTCAGACCATCAAACTGAACAACTTTCAATATGGAGCCAACATCGAAATCGCGAAAAAAAATCAGCTCTTTCATACAAAACTGCAGTACCGTCTCGACTCAAATGTATGGGACGGCATATTTTTTTTATTTTTTCTCGACATTGGCTCCATAGTTAAAGTTGTTCAGATTGATGGTCTGAAGCACCCCCTTAAGTATTACTAGGGTGTTTTGTTACATCCTGTATAGGGTCCTTCTTAATATGCTGATGATATGCTGACACTTTTTTAAGGGGATGATCAGACCGTCAAACTGAACAACATCCTCTATGGGACCAACATCGAATTCGCGAAGAAAAAATCATCACTTCCATACAAAACTGCAAACCAACTCGGAGCCAAACGTGTGGGACAACTGTTTTTTTTTTCGCGATTTCGATGTTGATTCCATAGAGAAAGTTGTTCAGTTTAATAATATAATAATTATAATTTTCCGAGTCATGGATGTTTGTATCTATATATGTATTCTATATCGTTGTCTAGTCATCATAATACAAGTCCAGGCTAGATTCTGGTACTTTAAATGTGACTAGATAATTTCTGTGACAATGTCCAAGATATTTATTTATTTAATAGTCTGGTCATCGCCTTAAAAAAGTGTCAGCATATTAAGAAGGACCCTGTATACAACGTGTTAATGAATTAGCGCAAAACCTCATATACCCCAACTGATTTATAACAAAATAATTAGATTGAAACAATAATTTAATTACTTTGATAGTTAAAATTTAAAGTTATTAGCATTTTAAGTTTTGAGGCAAAAATGATTTGTTATCATTTCGGCACTGAAAGAAAGCGCTAACGTACTCATGGATACATTTTTATGATATTGTTTTGGTAGTAAGTAGGGTGAGTGTGCATGTGCGGTGGATTGACATCGGGTTCAGAAAATTTTTGCAAACAAATTATTTAATATTTTGAAAAAAATTACCTACGTTGAAACCATGATAATTCGACTCTGCTCTCGATTCTAAACAAACTACTTTCTAGTTTTGCGTTAATTCATTAACACGTTGTATAATGTTACAAACTACCAAAAAAACTGTTTTGGATATGGAGGTCTATCTCTCAGACTATACAACACTACGTCACGGTCTTCAACTGTCGCGCGACCCTGTCGCGAGCTGTCGCAGACAACTGTCGCTGGTCTGTAAGAGCCCTTACGGCGTACCGCCAAGTCGCCCAAACCAAGGCGACCATGACGCGGGAAGGCAGCGTCAGCGGAGCGGGAAGCGTGCGTCAAGTGGTCAGACGTGTACAATGTTAAGCTCATGTAACAAAATAAAATACAAATTTTAAATTTCAGTACATTTTGGTTCTTTATGATAGATTTGGAACGTTTTTGGTAGTTCTTCCTAGATTTTTTGTAGATTTTGGTTGTTTTTGGTTCTTTTTTGTAGATTTTGGAAATTTTTGTTTCTTCTGGTTTTTTTGGTAATTTCTGGTAGATTTTGGTAGCAAAAACCATAAAACTATGTAACTATGTAACGGCTACTACCACAAGAGATAGTAGCAGGGACCAACGGCTTAACGTGCCATCCGAAGCAAGGAATCATCTTTCTTTTCAGACAATCTGGTATTTAGCCTGTAATGTCCTTACCAACTGGGGAAAAATGCACACAGTGACATATCAGGAGGTGTCCTCCGTGGGAATCGAACCCACGACCTCCGTGTCGAGAGCCCATTGCTCTTAACCATTAGACCACAGAGAGGCAGTTATTGGCAGGGCATTTCAATAAGAAAAGTCAAAAATCTGTGTGTGATTTATTCACTTATAATAAATCTGGTTCATTATTCTCCTAGTTTCATTTAGTTTTTCTTATAAACATTCAGTTTTTACCCGACTGCGCTAGAAGGAGGGTAATAGTAATCTTAAAGTAAAATAAGGACGTAGTTTGCAAAAAAATTACCTTATCTGTCGGCAATAGTAATGAGGATTTTTGCCGACAGATAAGGAAATTTTTTTGCAAACTACGTCCTTATTTTACTTTAAGATTACTATTACCCTCCTTCTAGCGCAGTCGGGTAAAAACTGAATGTTTATAAGAAAAACTAAATGAAACTAGGAGAATAATAAACACATTTATTATAAGTGAATAAATCACACACAGATTTTTGTCTTGCTTGCTTTGCAAGCTTGACACAAATGATTTGGGACTAGTCAATTAATACAGTAATAGTCAAATAGTAGAGAAGAATAATAGACTCCTGGAGTGCGATTTTTGACAAAATTACTGTGGAGATATGCATCTTTCTACTGCTGATTTGACTTTCAAAAATCATACTTCAGGAGTGCAATTTTTGAAAGTCAAATCAGCAGTAGACAGATGCTTATCTCCATAGTAATTTTGACATTTTCAACTGCTAAACTCCGCGAATGAGATTCAAAAATCGCACTCCTGGACTCAAATTGAGTCACTCAATACATACATAAGAGAGTGAGTATTGTCACAGTTATAAAAATTTAATGTCATTTAACTTTTTTGCTTGGCAGTACTAACCATAAAATTAAATACAATTTTAAACCCTATCACAGTTGAATAAAGTCTAAATTTGATCAACGTCTTCGTCAGACCTAAATTACGATTAGTATGTAGAAGTTTACGTAATTTTTTTGGGAAATAGGAAAGAAAATTCTACTTTTCATAAATATCATAAGAGTCACCAAATCGAGCACTAAATCGCTATGTATTTATCTGTTTCAAATATGCATCCGTTTCATTGGAATCATCGTTGGAAGAAACGTCTAGTTAGCAGCCTCAACAATGTACTATCATATCTCGGCTTGTATTGGATCAATATTCATGAAATTTTGGATATAGGGATCACTAAATGAGCACTAAATCGTGACATATAAATCACATCGATACAAACAGTATTTCAAAATGCGACTGCTAGCTTGACGTCTATCTAGCAGCCTCAGTAAGGTACCCAAATATCTTTTAAACTACATGAGCACCAAATCTGTGCTTTGGGCACCAAATTGCACTAATTGGGCACTAAATCGTGGCTTAGTCAAAACCTTCGAATGAGCTGGTGAGGCTGCTAACTATACGGACACTGAAACTGGTGGTCAGAAAAAGTTATTTGTGGACATTAAAATATTGTTGTGTATTCATTATTGCACAATGAATTGCCATGCATGTAACTCAACTAAACAGTGACTTAAATATAATATTAATTAATGTTATTTGTTAGTCAGTTATGTTTACAAATATGTACTAGTTATAGTTTTATAAGTGTGAAAAAACAGGCAAGACCTGATGAAAAGGTGGAATCTGTATTTTTAAAACTTTTATACTAATTGTTCTGTAAAACATAGCCTGTCTTTGTGGCATTCAGTTTGTCTTATCTTGAATTATTATTAGTGAAATTGCATAATAGGAATTACTTATAGGCCAGTCATTTTACGGAGTTTTGTTAGGCGGGGTAGGGAGTAATTATTAATTGGACTTTTAAACTGTAACCAGCACCATTTAGTGACAAAAATACTATCCTAAACATAGATCCTAAACCATATTTAAAAAAATTTGCTACGCAACATAGAAAT
This sequence comes from Agonopterix subpropinquella, assembly GCA_922987775.1. Classification (NCBI taxonomy): domain Eukaryota; kingdom Metazoa; phylum Arthropoda; class Insecta; order Lepidoptera; family Depressariidae; genus Agonopterix; species Agonopterix subpropinquella. The sequence goes on along the minus strand of OV277701.1, from coordinate 13,215,291 downwards.
CAAAATTGTGTGTCTGAGAAGGCTTTTAAATTAATAATATTAATACACCAATGCACTCATTTGAATTAGATTTAACAATTAAATTATTTTTGAGCAATAAAATACGCATTGAAATTTAAAAAATGAGGTATTTATAAGAAAATACGAATGTATTTTTCAAAACCTTCTAAGTAGTCAAAAATATTTACACCGTGTCTGAAGTATGTATAATAATAATAAGCCTTAAATATGTGCAAAAAAAAATTACCATCAGGTTTTTTAGAACGAGATAATATCTAAATTTTAAAATTGGAACTGTTGCTGACGTGATTTTTTTAAGCTCAAATTGGCTCTTCAATATTATAGCGAAAAATAAATCAATTATTAATTAGTCCCGGCTCAAACCGTAAAATGACTGGGCTATTACCTTACTTTAATATCTCATGCACGAGACAGATAATCAGCTGTTATAATGCCTGCCCTATCGGGACTTGATTGAGAAAAAAGGTAGTTTTCCTCTTTTGACCTGGGTGTTTTTATTATGGTACGTTTACACGCTTGCGCAAGTTTGGGCAAGTTCGCTTTGCGCAAGCTTGGGCAAGTTCGCTGTACATCAACTCTTCTGTAAAGTGATTGTTAGTATTTAACTTTATAGAAGCGTCAATGTACAGCGAACTTGCCTAAGCTTGTGTAAGCGTGAAAACGTACCATTAGACATAATATTTTCGTAACATTTTGTCATTCCCACAAATAGGTTGGACAGTTTGCATGTTTAAAGCAAATAGTGGGTTACTTTTTCTTTTCTTTTGGTTTAAAAATTTTTTTGATGAAATCCCCTAAACCAGGGTGTTTGATCTGATTTTTATAGCTTTAGGGTATTGTTATCTTTCTAAGAACATTATAATTATTTGGGTCTTACTAGATTTTAGACAGTTGAATAAAATTCTGCTTAATTGCCTTGTTTGTAAATATCTGACATCACAAAGTTCAATTTGTCTGAAATTATTTTAGTCACGTCACGATTGACTGTATTACTGAATTTAATTCACCATGTTTTAAAACAAATCGTCTGAAAATTTTAGTCTTAGGCGGTGTCCTATTGCCATCGCACGCGCGATGGTGCGATGCGATGTGATCGTACTGATGGGTAATTCTCCGAAATTTTACAAATCGTTGAAATTTTTCCATAGAAAAATTGGCAATAGGACACCGCCTTATCTAGGTTAGTTTCATTTCTTAGGGTATTTCCAATTCATACATAAATTTGCTTTAGTTATTTTTATAATCTTGGCACAACATTATTTTGATACATTGATGTGTTAATAAAAAACTAATTTCTTAAGATTGACATTAATGTTAATTAATTATAGTACTAACTGTTCTTAATTTCTAGAATTATTTTTATGCATTGATTTTCATTTTTAATAAATTCGTATAGAAAAATGTGACTTTGTTGTACCTACACATTAATCAAATAGCCCTTTGGTGGCATAAATTAGGGACCTCCCCTCCAAGCCAAGCAATAAGTTATATACACTTTAAGTACTACGACGTAGAACAAAAGTGTATAAAACTTATTGCGGCCGACTGTACGTGGGCCTAGGAAATTTTTAACCTAAGGTCAAGGGTGACAGCTACAATACAGGGAACAAAAAACCCTAGTAGTACTTACGGGGTTGCTTCAGACCACCAAACTGAACAACTTTCACTATGCAAGCAACATCGAAATCGCCAAAAAAAAACCGCTCTTTCATACAAAACTGCAGTACCGTCTCGACTCAAATGTATGGGACGGCAGATTTTTTTGGTTTTTTCTCGACATTGGCCCCATAGTGAAAGTTGTTCAGATTGATGGTCTGAAGCACCCCCTTAAGGGTCAGCGCACACCCAGCCCGCCGGACCAGAAGTACAATCGGGAAGTACCATCAATCGCGCATGCTCGAGCATGTTCTTTGCAGTCGCGCACACCTAGCGGCAAAATCCGCCGGCGGCAGCGGCGGAGCATGCTCGCGCGTGTTCGAACAGTCTCGCGGATGCTCCCGTGTTGCTACAGTTGACGTAGTGAATTTTGCGTTGTGTTTACAATATTTTATAGTAAAGACGTGCGATAACAACAATTTTAAAGTATGGTAGACTGGGATTTGGAAATTATTGGGTTACTAGCAAAGGAAGATGAGCAAGAAGAGCACATCAATAAGATGAAAAGAGGCAAGAAAGATGTACTTATATTTGGGAAATACTACGCCCTGTGCTGTGTTACGGTTTAAAGTTCTAGGGACAGTTATTTTATGGCTAGGAACTATAAAATGGAATATGAACAATTTGAAAACCTACTAAATCTGCTTCGACCTTTCAGATTTTCTTTGTATTTTCAAAAAGAGTTCGATTATTATATAATATTATCTGTAGTAAATTGCAATTTTCGGGCTAAAGTAGTTAAAAAATATGCTAGATTTAGTCCGAAACCGGCCGAGGCGGCAACACTTACGACGGATCGCAAGCATCGACACGGGCGTATGCTCGAGCATGCGCGAGCATCCGCGCGCATGCTCGCGACTGCTCCCGTCGCCGCGAGGAGCATACGCGAGCATACTCGAACAGACGCTGAAGGAATTTAATCACTTGCAAGCTATTTTCAACTTTATTTCAATGGATATAGAGTTCATTTTCAATTGAATCAATGAAACCTGCTCGCGCATGCTCGAACAGTTTTACGCTGGGTGTGCGCTGACCCTAAGTATTACTAGGGTGTTTTGTTACACCTGTAGATCTGGCTATCTGAGCTAGCATGTTGAACGTGATTGTGATAAGACGAACGAGCGCGCGAAAGAACGGGTTAAAAGACGTGATAGTCTTTTATCCCGTTCGTTCGCGCGCAAATAGAAAGAGAACGGAAGCGTGATAGTGCTATATCGAGCTGGCATACTAGCATTACTAGCCATGCAGGTCGCGGTAGCTATTGGTCATTGCCAAGCCCTTACAGCCCAATACTAATAATCATACAGGCTTGATAGGCATCGTCTGGTCGACGAAATCAACTGACAACCTTACATAGTTGTTACATAATTTTTTGCTATTATTGGCTATGTGCACGACACTAGCGCAGAACGGCCCCGTGAGTTACTTGTATATAAAATGTTAGGATCAAGTTTGTTCTTTTATATTAAAATAAAGTAAAAACTAAATAAATTAGTAATATTGTCGATTTAAAAAATATTATAATACCTAACTAGCTGACATTCCTATTGTTTGTTACGAAATTCTCATACAAACTTTCACACCTTTGGGGGTTGAATTGCGAAAAATCTTTTTTTTTGTGTACACCTAGATGACAATAAAAACATCCCTGCCAAATTTTAAGTTATTAATCTTTAGGTAGTTTTAGGTATTTGAGCGTTGAATGTTCCTGTAAAATAGTAGCTTATCTATGGTTGAATGAGTGTCCGTATTTGCATAGATTCAAGCAAATCTGACACACCTTCACCGTGAGAAGTTCCAATTTCTGCCACAGCGTGCGCTGCGATCGACTTGACAGTTCCCAACACCCACTTCCCACATAGCCAATAGTTCAATAGATAGTTCTTTAAAAGCTACGACGGATGGACAGCGTAGACTTTGAGTAGGGCACCGTTTGGGTACAGAACCCTTAAAATAAAACAAAGAAGACATAACGAAAATTATGCATTTTCAATAATATTTATTTAACAATAACGATAATCCGTAGTACAATAAGCTTGGTATAATAAGATCAATAGTGTAGCAGCTCTTTGAGGGCTTGGTAGCAGCGCCACTTGTCCGGCAGGTAGAAGGGCTCGAACACGTGCGGGAAGGGCGCGTCCCAGCCCGTCACGCGCGACACCGGCGCCTCCAGGTGCAGGAAACATTCCTCCTGCATAACAATACACGTAAGATCAGACTACAGAAACTGACGAAATGTAAATACATTTTAACACTTTCGCTGCTAAGCTCAAAATCGTGATCCTAGCAGTGCTAAAACTGACGCCCCTCGTAGGTCGTGCGCACAGTCGTAACGCAAAAAGACCAATGTGGCTCAACTCGTGGGTCACCCACACATAAGGTTTGGTTGACTCACGCTGTAGGTCATGAGCACAGGCGAAATGCAATAGCACTTGACCCCCCGTAGGTCGTGCGCACACTCGTAACGGTGAAACGATAAACTGGCTCGTCTCGTGGGTCACCCGTGCAGGCGTAAGGTTGTCGGTGACTCGCGCGGTAGGTTATGAGCACAGGCGAATTTACTCGTTACGTGGGTTCTTCAGCATTGCGGCCCATTTGTCGCCGACCTACGACGTAGGTCGTCAGCAGTTAAAGTGTTAAGTACTAATCATCATCCCAGCCGATGGACGTCCACTACTGGACATAGGCCTCCCCCAAGGATCGCCACAACGACCGGTCCTGCGCTGCCCTCATCCAACGGATTTCTGCCGCCTTCACCAGGAGTGCGATTTTTGAAACTCATTCGTTGAACTCAGCAGTTATAAATGTCAAAATCACTATGGAGACATGCATCTCTCTACGGCTGATTTGACTTTTAAAAATCGCACTCCCTGAAGTACGATTTTTGAAAGTCAAATCAGCAGTAGAAAGATGCATATCTCCATAGTTATAATGACATTTGCTTAGTTTCGTATTGTAATTCCTTGGACTAAGTCAGCTACTCTAGTTCTTCTGCGGATCTGGTCATTTCATAATTTTTACTCATCAGTACAAATTAGCGACATCATTGAGTGGTAAATAAGGGATATAGGTAGTTCAGTTATTGATCAATCCATCGATTTTAAAGCTTGTATAAAAGTTGTAACAAAACTCCTTAGTAATTTTTATTTTTATTTTTTTATTTTATTTTAATATGCATAGTAATATGGTAATATTTAAAGGACCACCCCTTTAGATTGATGGTCTAAAGGGGTGGTCCTTTAAATATTATCATATTACTACCACAGTATAAGAAAGAGTATCTATTACTAGAATCAAACTGAACAACTTTCACTATGGAATGGAGACGTCGAAAAAAAAATCGTATCTGTAAATTTTGAGTCTTACTAGGTAGGTACTGCAGTTTCATAATGAAAAGCTGATTTTATTTATTTTTTTCCATGTCGTCAATAGGTTGTTTTATTACACCCTGTAGTATCCATGATCCAAAAATGGCGATACGCGCTGACTACCTGGGCCTCAATTGCGCAATTTTATACGGTTTTGGTTTGGTTTTGGTTTAGATTTGGTTTAGCTGAAGTAAAAAAGCTATCGCGAGATTTTTTTCTGAACGGTTAAATCGCACAATACAGAAAATTCGATCGAACGGACATCAAACGTTACGACAACGTATCTTCCGAAATAAAGCTAAATCGTTACCGTTAATATAATTTGCGCGATACGAATTGTGCATAACGTAACGTTTTTGGTTCTGGTTTTGTTTTGGTAGTATCGTTCAAACTTAGGGTGATTGAGGCCCTGTCCCATTTGGACAGAGTTCGGGCACTAAGTACTAGTGAAACGTGGATACTCGAAATCATCTCTTTGCATATATCCGGGAATACATAAAGCATGTTTCTAAATAATAATTGTTCGATATAATGGAGGTTACCTGAATAGTAGCTGCCAGCTCAGCGCCGAATCCAGACGTTAAAGGTGCCTCGTGTGACACAAGGCAACGGCCTGTCTTCTTTACAGACTGAAACGACATAAAAAGTTCATCAGCGGTCATAGTTTCTAAATAATTACCTGACATGACTCGATGAGGATGTTTTGTCATTTTGTTGTGCGCCTTGACAGAGATGTTTTATGTTCAATGTCAGGCTGATGATGATGATGAACCTCACTATTTCGACTACAAAAAAGCTTAGAAGTAATTCCGACCGAGAGTTATAAAGAGAGTTTATATGTTCACGGCATGTGTGGTATGCCCATAGAGAAAATAACGCGCTCCCCTGGGGTAGAGATGTTGTATCGAACTGTGCACAGATACTCAACTGGGCCTGACGTCATAATAGCGGGAAGTAGCGTATTTAAATGTTAACCCTTCCCCTCACCCGTTTTTCACCCCCTTTGATGGCGACAACATTTTCTATAGAAACAGCCGATATGCCATCTCTTCTTACTCTATGGGTATGCCAATTGGCCATTGAAGACATTGGCCTCGATTCGGAGTGTACCACGACTAAACTAAACTAAATGTATTCCTGTCACTTTCTAAAATAAGATTAAGAAAAGAGACAGAAAACCAACAGCTGACTTTAGTGCTGTCAAAGTGACGTTAAACGCCCAAAAACGACTTAAATAAGATGGCGTACATTATGATGGCATCTTATTTTGCGCATTTAACGTCACTTTGACAGCACTAAAGTCAGCTGTTGGTTTTCTGTCTCTTTTCTTAATCTTATTTTAGAAAGTGACAGGAATACATTTAGTTTAGTTTAGTCGTGGTACACTCCGAATCGAGGCCATTGTGTTGGAGACCTATTACAAAAGCGATTTTTCACCTTAGGCGATCGCACCTGCAGCGCCGTGACGTCGCAACTGAATCACTGCGATTTGTGCACAGGCATTGACTGAGCATTATCGCTGCGAATCCGCCGTGACGCTGAGTGATCTCAGCAGTATCGCGGCGATATCGTTCCGTCAACATCATTATAGTCCGAGATTCGACCGTAAAATTATACACCTATTTCTTAGGCGAACGCAATGTGATTCTAGTGTATGTTTGCACAGGGGTTAATTTAATGCCGCCATGTTGCCTATAAAAATGCTGTCGCAAGTATCTTTTCCATTATGATTTATGGTATAACTTTTTCCACCTGTCTGTATAGGAAATAAATGAGATGCCATCGGAAGGAGACTGATCTAAACTAAAGTATTGGAAAAACTAGGGTTGCCACCTCTCAGTGCAATGCGACATGTCACAGTCCTCTTTTTTGACATGTCTAAGGCCTTTGACTTCGTTGTTCATGACATACTGCTGATGAAGTTGGAAAAGTATGGTATTCGCGGTCCCGCTCTATCATGGCTTGAATCGTATTTACGAAACAGGCAACAGCGTGTTGAACTTTCTGGCATCAATAGCGAGGGCAAAAATGTATCTACATTTACCTCTTGTTTTAGACACAACAAATTCGGCGTACCGCAAGGAAGCGTACTTGGACCCTTATTATTTATTTTGTATATAAATGACTTGCCTAGCGTAACAAATAACCAATGTATTTTATTTGCCGATGACATTTCAGTTATTGTGACATCTAATATTGACAATCTAAATAAATATGAATCTGACATTAATAATACTATAAAATCTATAATTGAATGGCTTGACATAAATAATTTGCATGTAAATCTTAATAAAACGAATTATGTACAATTTACAACAAAAGGACGTAAACAAATTGATATTAATGTAAATTATAAAGGACAACTTTTGAATAGAAGTGATGAAGTGACATTTCTAGGAATTGTATTAGATAAAGATGTAAATTTTGGTAAACATGTAAAAAAAGTTTGTGGTAAGGTAAATCGCTTTGTATACGTTCTCCGTAGACTGAGAAGGCTGGTATCACAGAAACTAGCGATGACAGCTTACCACGGATACGTAGCATCCGTCCTCAGATACGGCCTTATTATTTGGGGAAATGGTCTAGATATTAAGAAAGCCTTCATATCACAAAAAAAGTGTGTTAGAGCAATATGTGGTATTGGTCCTAAAGATACTTGTAAACCACATTTCAAGAGACTAAGAATCTTAACGCTTCCCTGCATGTACATTTTTGAAATGATTAAATTTGTTATTCAGCACCCAGAATTTTTCAAAACAGCTGGAATCGTCCGCCATAGAAACCTGCGAAGACCTAATGACCTTGTTTTTGAAAACAGATCTAGGATTAAGTTATATAAAAAGCATTGCCATTGTATGTGTATCAAGCTATTTAACAAAATACCAGATAGAATAAAAACTTTGCCAAATAAATTATTTTTAAAAGAATTGTACAAGTGGTTGATTGACTGTAGTTTTTATGATTTGAATGAATTTTTTGCTTTATAATTAGATCTCACTGACATTATTAATTAAGTGAATATTTGCATGCCATATAATTTAGCTGGATAGAAGAAACTTTGTACCTACCTATTATTGTAACACCCTATTGTACCTACCTATTCAATGCAAATAAACAATTTCATTTCATTTCATTTCAGTCCGCCGCTACTCTACCTTACCTGTTACCAGGTTCAAAAATGACTTCTTTGAACCTGGCAACCCTATAGTTACGGCAGATCACATTTCGTTCGCCTAAGAAATAGGTGCATTATTTTACGGTCGGATCTCGGACTATTATGCTCAAAAATAACTTTTGTGATACGGCCTTTACTAGTACTATAATGTAATAAACAGTATTGTGCTCAAAATAGTACCTTTAGTAATTCAATTAAGAGGGTGCCGAGCCTATTGTGCTGGCCTCAATCGTATTTTTTTATTTCTAAACTATTAAACAATATTTTCAAAAAACCAGAATGTCACATTGTAGTCCTGAGTTTCTTTCGGTTTATCGAAACATAACGGATTATTGTGTTTTATGCTTGTAGCTATTATCGTAAAAACCACCAAAAGTAGCCACTTTTGGCGGTTTTAAAAATAACAACTACCAACATTATAAATACAAATCCGCAGGCAGTGACCCGATTAATTGAAAATCAGCAATGACTACAATGTGACATTCTTGTTTATTGGGAATATTGTTTAATTAATAAGAAATAAAAAATACGATTGGGGGCAGCACAATAGGCTCGGTGCAGCCTTAATAACAGATTTGAAAATAAACGGAGGTCTTAGTAAAATTCAACGTACATTGCAAACAGTCTCCTCGTCCCAGGGCAGTATGGACATGAGGTCGATGACGTCACACTTGACTCCCAGGTTCTCCTCGGCCATCTGCGCGACTTCCAGCAGCACATGGATCTGCGTGCCCCAGCCTATCAGAGTCGCTGCGTCACCTATTAACAAAGATAAGTAGATCAGAGTCACACCTTGGACACTTGGCTGTCATTTCGTACAAATAGGAGTAAAATTATTAAGAAAAACAAAAAACCCGACTGCATAAAAAACTATTAACTGAAAAGAGAAAAACAAGCTCTATAGTCACTAATCAGCTATAACAACATTAAGCAAATACAGGGTGTAACAAAACACCCTAGTAACCACCCTAGGGGGTGCTTCAGACCATCAAACTGGACAACTTTCACTATGGAGCCAACATCGATAAAAAAATAAAAAATCAGGTGTCCCATACAAAACTGCAGTAACGACTCTACTAAAATGTATGGGACAGCTGATTTTTTTTATTTTTTCTCGATGTTGGCTCCATAGTGAAAGTTGTTCAGTTTGATGGTCTGAAGCACCCCCTTAAGTATTACTAGGGTGTTTTGTTACACCCTGTATAATTTGCAAACGGGGACAAAGAAGAATTATGAAGAAACATATCTATTGGTTTGTCCCCGCCTGCAATACCTACCTAATAAAATTCAAATTATATTTGCTTAATGTTGTTGTGTAGCTGATTAGTGACTATAGAGCTTGTTTTTCTCTTTTCAGTTAATAGTTTTTTATGTCAAGTCAAAGTCAAAAATAATTTATTCAATATAGGAGCTTGAAGCACACTTATTAAACGTCAAATCTTTTTTTGAAGCTACCACCGGCACCGCGTCGGAACGTATCGTATTGTCGCTGTAGAGAAGATGCGGCCAGAAACTCTACAACATAACACGACTTAATAACTAAACAATATAAATTCTTATGCTAATGTTATGTATACAATAATACATAGTCTATTTAATAAAATAATTGATACTATACTGTACTATACAGTACTATGCAGTCGGGTTTTTTGTTTTTCTTAATAATTTAGTTTATTTCATACTTTTTAGTGTTGTGTCGAAATGGTAGCATAAAAGTTACTATAATATAATATATATACAACGTGTTAATGAATTAGCGCAAAACCTCATACACCCCAATTGATTTATAACAAAATAATTAGATTGAAACAATAATTTTATTATTTTGATTGTTAAAATTTAAACTTATTCGCATTTTAAGTTTTGAGGCAAAAATGATTTGTTATCATTTCAGCACGAAAAGAAAGCGCTAACGTATTCATGGATACATTTTTATAATCTTGTATTGGTAGTAAGTAGGGTGAGTGTGCCCGTGCGGTGGGTTGACACATGGTTCAGAAAATTTTAAATTTTGCAAACAAATTATTTAATATTTTGATAAAAATTACCTATGTTGAAACCATGATAATTTGATTCTGCTCTCGATTCTAAACAAACTACTTTCTAGTTTTGCGTTAATTCATTAACACGTTATATATTTGGAATCGTCTGTTTACTAGCTTTCATTTGATACCCATATTGTAATTTTTCACAAAAAAAAAAAATTTAATTCCCCCTCTTTTTTTAATTCGCAGACGCCATAATAAAATAATATAGCCTATGTCACTCTCACATTTTTTACGAATCTAACGACACCTCATATGTTGAAATCCATCAAGCTGTTTAGGCTGTAGGCCGTGCCAAAGAAATATACATACAAACATACATACATACGCTCGAAAAACATAACCCTCCTTCTGCCGCAGTCGGGTAAAAACTGCCAAGAGGTAGGCATGTGCCATACAGAGTGAGTGCGAGTGAGACAGGAATACACCGTATAATTTACTGCCACGCTTCCTACACCCGCCACATGAGTAAATACCCAACAGAGAAAGGTTCTAAGGAGAGCAAAAAATGATCAAGTGACGCGTTCGTTCGCCCATAGATTGTCCAATAGCTGAGCTGGTATTTCCACAGGCGGGTGGTCACACCATCACGTCTTGTATTGTAATAGTGCACCTATCGTAGCACGATTGTATGAAGCTGTGTCGCTGTGAGGTATTTCCTCATTTGCTGCCACGTCATAATAATGGACATGGCCAAATAGACCGAGATCCGACCGTAAAATTATGCACCTATTTCATAGGCAAACGAAATGTGATTCTAGTGTATGTTTACACAGGGGCTAATTCAACGCCGCGCCAAGTTGCCTAGAAAAATCTTACCGCAAGTACCTTTTCCATTATGATTTTTGGTATAACTTTTTCCACCTGTCTGTTAGGGAAGTAAATGAGGTGCCATCAGAAGGAGACTGGTCTAAATACTGGAAAAACTAGAGTTGCCACCTCTCAATCTGCCGCAAATACAAGGTTGCCAGGTTCAAAGAAGTCATTTTTGGACCTGGCAACCCAATAGTTACGGCAGACTGAGAGGTGGCAACCCTAGTTTTTTCAGTACTTTAGACCAGTCTCCTTCTGATGGCACCTCATTTACTTCCCTAACAGACAGGTGGAAAAAGTTATATCAAAAATCATAATGGAAAAGGTACTTGCGGCAAGATTTTTCTAGGCAACTTGGCGGAGTTGAATTAGCCCCTGTGTAAACATACACTAGAATCACATTTCGTTCGCCTATGAAATAGGTGCATAATTTTACGGTCGGATCTCGGACTAAAAGTATGCACTGTTGCGTGTTGAGGCAGAAATCACTTTGGCACGCCTACATACGTGTACGCGTATTACTTCGGCAGTGTGAGGGAGGTGAAGTAAAAACATAGGTACCTGCCGAAATTACACGACCAAAATACCACTTGCAATGCTTTTTCACTTACCCGCAAAATGTCGGCGCCATTTGTTTAAATAAAATGGTTAGTAGTGTATTATTAAACATAGAGGAGAGCACTAGCCTGCGAATCTGGTAACATCGGTGAAACGCGTCTAAGTTTACCTCCTTTATTATCAAGCTTTGACTTTGTAGGTACTTATGTATAATGGGCGACAAACAACTTGGCAAAAATCTTGACTGCGCAGAACAAAACTTGTAGGCGAAAGTGCTACCGCAGATACCCCTCACCCCCTTCCAATTGGTCAAGATGTTGATGTCGCTCGAGCTTAGGCGAATCCACGACTCCCTTAAGATAGCGCGAGCGTGTGCGGGAGATAGCTTAAGAATTTAAATAAAACCTATCAAGTGCGAGTCGGGCTACTCGCGCACCGAGGGTTCCGTGCCGCACCACCACAGAACACAACATTATTAACAAAGAAACAATTTATCCGGGACCTTTAGCGCAAGACCGAGTCACACTTGCCGGTTTTTAGTATTTGCTGTTATTCTGTAGAGTTTGCTCTATAATCACACTAAGTTTAACGCTTGTATGTATTACCGTTTTTACGATAGAGCGTGAAGAAAAAACGTTGATAAAAACTAGTTTCTTGTTGAGAACCCCCCTTAATTTTTAACTTTTTGACATTTTTATTATTTTTTAACAAATCCGCCGCAATGACGCATAATCTGAGAAAATTTCAACTATCTAGCTATTACGGTTCAAAAGTTACAGCCGGAGAGACGGACAGACGGACGGACGGACAGACGGACGAACCGACGGACAACGTAGGCTTAGTAATAGGGTCCCGTTTTCACCCTTTGGGTACGGAACCCTAAAAATTACCTTCTTTAAGAACCTGTGCCTTGCCCAGTGGTATAGTGTAGTCCACCACAGGTACCTCCTCAGCGGCCGATCGGTACAGTATCTTGGGTTCGAGGAACACGCAGGGGTCCCGCTCGCGGATGCACGCCAGGAGCAGACCTTTAGCCGTGATGGGACCCCGCGGCACCACCACCTGGCATGATGAAAAAAAAATTATATTTATTTGGAAATACTTTGATAACTACTTAGACTCGTTCCACACGGCACGGTGTGGCAGCGATCGTTATTGTGTACAATTTAACTATATTAATCAATTTCTGTCACAGTTACATTGTTAAGTAAATAATAATAATAATTTGTTAATAATAATATGGTCAATTTAATTAATTCAAAATTTATTCATACAATCATAATTGAAGCCATGTCATTATACCTACTTACTAGAAATACCTACCTACTATTAATTTTCGTCAAAGGTTGTCATGAAAGAATTCAAAGGTTGTCAAGAAAGAATATTATAATAACACTTATCAATCAGTAATTTAGTCAGTTCCTTTTTAAACTTATTTAAGGGAGCATCTCTTAAACTTTTCGGCAGCTTGTTATATATTTTTGGTGCCATACTAAATGTGCTATTCTGTAATAGCGTTGTTTTACAATGCCTGTGTGGCGAAATCTTGGCGGTGCGGTGGTGCCGCGCCGCTGCCGCACCGCGCCGTGTGGATCGGCTGTCATGCCGGCTTTTCATTCTTGCCGAGAACGGGCGAGACAGGCCGAGAACGAGAGTGTGGATGCCCTTCATTGTTCTCGTGGCGTCGTAAGCCATAGCAATTTTCCTTGAAAGTTCTCGCCGAGGATTCTCGGCGAGAATTCTCGGCGAGAGTGAAGTGCGGGCTTTAGGCCTTGTTCAGAGAGACACTAAAAAGTTGTTTATCTTTGTGACCTCATCAGTGAATCAGTGCAGGATGTTGAAGCGTATTGATTATTTCCTCTTTGGTTGATGAAATAATGTTTAGGGTGACATGGAAAGTCTAAAATAATAAAATAAAAAAATGATTGAAGAAGTTAATAAAATAAGGTAAGTAAATAAAATTTACCCTTAGTCCAGGTACATGTGCAAAGAAAGCTTCGGGGCTCTGTGAGTGATATAGCCCGCCGTGGCCGACCGCGCTGCATGGAGAGCGGATGGTCAGGGCTCCGCAGTCGAACTGCCCTCCTGAACGATACCGAACTTTTGCTGCTTCGTTTATTATCTGCAATTTTATTAGTTCATCATCCATCACAGTATTTCTTAATAAAATTATCAAAGTTCCTGTAGGCCTCGCATGCCAACCCCGAAAAAATGATAAAAATCGAGATATGTGCCTCGATCCTTTTTTGTTCTTTGTTTATTTATATCAGGGCTTTTAACCTTGAGGTTATGTTAGCCCCATCGGGCCTTAACCTTGAGACTATAAAATAATGAAAACCTAACACTTCCTAACTAAAATAAAACAGCGCTAACTGCATGTATGTATTAGACGGAGATCCGACCGTAAAATTATGCACCTATTCCTTAGGCGAACGAAATGTAATTCTAGTGTATGTTTATACAGGGGTTAATTCAACGCCGCCAAGTTGCCTAAAAAAATCTTGCCGCAAGTGCCTTTTCCATTATAATTTTTGGTATAACTTTTTCCACGTGTTTGTTAGGGAAGTGAATGAGGTGCCATCGGAAGGAGACTGGTCTAAAGTACTTTAAAAATTAGGGTTGCCACCTCTCAATCTGCCGCAAGACTAGGGTTGCCAGATTCAAAAATGACATATTTGGACCTGGCAACCCTATAGTTGCGGCAGATTGAAAGGTGGCAACTCTAGTTTTTAAAGTATTTTAGACCAGTCTCCTTCCGATGGCACCTCATTCACTTCCTTAACAAACACGTGGAAAAAGTTATACCAAAAATTATAATGGAAAAGGCACTTGCGGCAAGATTTTTTTAGGCAACTTGGCGGCGTTGAATTAACCCCTGTATAAACATACACTAGAATTACATTTCGTTCGCCTAAGGAATAGGTGCATAATTTTACGGTCGGATCTCGGACTATATGTATTGCTCCTGACCGATTTCGGCTACGGCTACAGAAAATAAAAAGGTACAGTTACATACGTAAACGACGTATGCCAAAAAGCGCGCATGACGTTTTTCTCGTTTTTGTCACTTTGTCGTGGGCTCGTGGGTGTGTCTTGGTCGTGCTAGCCCTGCAGTTCGAATTGGGTAGACTAGATATACATAAATCGCAATCACCTTTTTTTTTAAAACGATCGCTATAATATTGTCACTATAGGGCTGAACTGAGGTAGTAAAAGAAAGACTTGATTTCTTATGTCCAACTTAAAAATTTCTTGTACCCAATATTTTTCTTGGCCCTTCAGGATGGCAGGGGATATTTATTATTCCTTTAGAATTCCTTGCGGATGAAGCTGCGGGCACAGGTAGTAACTAATATTATAAAGAAGTAAAGTTTGTATGTTTGGGTGTAGGAGGTAATCAATTCTAACAACAACAACAACAACAACATTATAGTACCTGATCGAAAGCTGGGAAGATATAATCAGCGAACTGTATCTCAGCAATGGCAGTGGCACCAGCTGTTGCCAGTCCTATTCCAAAACCAGCAATGCCTTGTTCGCACAATGGTGTGTTGAAAACTCTGTCCGGCCCATATTTCTCCTATAATAAAGAGTGTAAAACATGTTTTGAGATCATTTGGTTACAAAAATAAAGATGAAATTCTAATTAGATAAAATAAGAAAGAGTAACTTTTGTTTGATCTAGTGTTTTTAGGGTTCCGTACCCAAAGGGTGAAAACGGGACCCTATTACTAAGCCTACGTTGTCCGTCCGTCCGTCCGCCTGCCCGTCCGTCTATCCGTCCGTCCCTCTGTCTGTCCTACCTATTTAGAGCTATAACTTTTGAACCGTAATAGCTAGATAGTTGAAATTTTCTCAGATTATGCGTTATTGCGGCGGATATGTTAACAAATAATAAGAATGTCAAAAAGTTAAAAATTAAGGGGGTTCTCAACAAGAAACTAGTTTCTATCAACGTTTTTTCTTCACGCTCTATCGTAAAAACGGTAATACATACAAGCGTCAAAGTTAGTGTGATTATAGAGCAAACTCTACAGAATAACAACAAATACTAAAAACCGGCCAAGTGTGAGTCGGTCTTGCGTTAAACGTCCCGGACAAAAAAAGTATTTTTTTTCTAAATTAATAATTTTGTGTTCTGTGGTGGTGTGGTACGGAACCCTCGGTGCGCGAGTAGCCCGACTGGCACTTGACCGGTTTTTACTATTTTATTCAGTTTTCTATATGTGCTGAAAAAAAAGATGACACTTTATTCATCTAAACATTCAATTCATGATTCAATTATATTACTCCATAGAAATGAAAAGCTACTTAAAAGTAAGAGACCTAAAATGTTAAATTGCACGTATGAAATAAATGCATTTTTACAAATTAGTGTAGTCAAATGAGCTGCATTTCAACCAACGCAAACTACACAAGCCAGGGAATGTAAATAAAAAGTATCTATATTATTTGCCATCAAATCAGTCACAGAGCAGAAACAAAGTTCTATAATCTCACGCTGGTATTAAGAATTAATTAAGCGGTCACACGGGTATTAAGAATTAGGAGTAGTACTTTTGAAACAACAATGTTTGGTTACTCAATATCCAGGATGGGGCAAGTGCTCCCCTGCCCCACCCTGCCTTTATCGAAAACGAAACAAAATCTATAAGCTAATTTCATAATTTACCAGTTTTTATTCTTTTTTGTTTGTGAGTGCAAGTATCACATTTGTCCTAGGTTAGGCTGCCTGTCCACTGAAGCGGAGCGGAGAAATGAAGAAATGGAGACTTTAACCAATAAAATTGTGGAGATTTTATGCAATCCTATTGGTTAAAATTTTATTGTCCGCTCCGCAGCCTTGTTCTACTTCAGTGGACAGGCAGCCTTAAAAGGCCTTTTCATCTTCCACACTACAGGATACCAGGATGTTACAAATATGTAAAAATAAAAATTTCAAACTTTTATGGGGGTTGTTGAGACCATCAAACTGAACAACTTTCACAATGGGACCAACATCGATATAGAGAAAAGATCTGTAGTTTAGTATGAAACATCGCGAACGCATCGCATCATGGCGATTATTGCAAATCTCCCCATTTTGGGGAGGCCTATGTCCAGCAGTGGACGTCTATCGCTCGATATGATGATGATGGAACATCCGATTTTTATTTCGCGATTTCGATTTCTGCAGCATCCATAAGCTCCATTTGCGTGCAGATGTCCGGGCAGGAAGGATACAAAAAGGATGTTTTTGATAAAGAATGAATATTATTCCCTTACTTGTAATCCTAATGCACATCGGAATACTCCACCGAAGGCAACGTCTTCCCCGAACAGGACTGCGCTTGGGTCATTCTTTAGTGTTATATCCATTGCATTGTTAATTGCTTGCATCATGTTCATTTTTGTGGTCTCTCCTGCAAAAACAAATAATTGTTCTCATTCTCTTTTTTTATGATGCACATCACAAAATTTTTTTTTTAAACTTACTACAGGGTGAAATTGGTGAGATTGAGCATCCTTTTAAACTAATACCCTAGCCGTCAAACTGAATAACTTTTACTATGGCAGCCGATCGGAGCAAAAAAAATAATTTGCTGTTGCATACATTTAAACATTTTAGTCGCGGACTCGCGCGTCGACATTGCAGTTTAGTATGGAACAGCTGATTTTTTATAATTGCTTTGATCGGTTTGCTGCCATAGTTAAAGTTGTTCAGTTCGATGGGTAGACTCTTAGTTTAAAAGGATGCTAATGATATCAATTTCACCCTGTATATTGGAAGAGGGAAGAGAGGAAGATCTAGATAGAGTTATCTAGCACAGGTGAAAGAAAAGGTTGACATCATATCAAGCACTCAAGACATTAGCGGAAAAGAGAGTGGATTGGCGAATACATCACCAACAAGAGTGTAGCATGATGATAACACATAGGCTTGATTGATTGATTTGTGGTTGGGCTATTGCAAGCAAAATTTGCAGATGACCTTATTCTGTTGAGCGAAATGCCAGAAAACCTTCAAACCATGATAAAACAGCTAGCAGAGGCAAGTGAACAAGTAGGTCTTACAATGAACACTGAAAAAACCAAATTAATGACCAACGGGCTTCAAGAACTAATAATACAAGTAAACAATAAATTTATAGAATATGTAGATCATTACACATATTTAGGGCAAATAATTTCACCAGAAGATCAGATCCAGAAAGAAATTGAAACTAGGTTATGTAATTCATGGAAACGATACTGATCGCTCAAAGAAATAATGAAGTGGCCACAAATCTCAATGAAAGACAAAAAGAAGGTGTTTGATACCTGTATATACATGCATGACTTATGGTTGCCAAACATGGGCCTTAACGGAAAAACAAAGAAAAGCTTTACAAGTATCTCAAAATAGGATGGAGAGAAGTATGCTGAATATTAAATTAAAATACAAAATTAAACTGATAAATATCCGTGAAAGGACAGGTGTATCGGATGTAACATATACAGTGAGGAAACTAAAATGGAAATGGATTGGTCACACACTCCGAAGCAGGAAAAACAAATGGTCTAAAGACATCACTGTATGGTATCCTCGTGACGGAAAAAGGAGAAAGGGAAGACAGAGAAAGAGATGGGAAGATGAAATTAAGGTAATGGCTGGCGCAACATGGAGGAGAAAGGCAATGGACAAAGGGTTATGGCAAATTCGAGGGGAGGCTTTTGCCAAAGGGCAGAATGGCATAATTGAATAAGCAGAACCATTCTGGATGTCAGAGATAAATAAATATTAAAATAGAATAGAAGAAATAGAATTTAAGATCTTTAATATGTAAAGTGTCAGTAATAAAGGCTTTATTTATTTATTTTATTGCAAGCAAGGGTCCTTATGTAGCACTGAGACCATCGTTGGTCCTTTGTATTCACCCCAAGCTCACCCATATTTTACGCATACCTCTGAACTTATGGTATTTTCCTTTCATTCTTGGGAATGCAGGTTTCCTCACAATGTTTTCCTTCACCGCTGAGCTAGTAAATGATAAATACAACCACACATAAATTCCGAAGAACTTAGTGGCACAGGCCAGGAATTAAGAAAATTTATTTGTTTTATAGAAGTCGGTGTGAAGCCAAAAAACTAATGCAAGCCCTGTCGCGAATCGTACTGGCTTGACAGAAACTTCGGTAAAACAAATTAATGTTCTTATGATGCGAACGAAAAAGTAATCGGCTGCAATATTATTTTTTAGTATTTTTTAAGGCGGTTTTAATTTTTTTTTTAATATTTTTACTGAGACGATAATTTTTTTAATATTATTATAATTTTTATTTTTTGACAGTCAAATCCAACGGGCGCCTGACTGCATTCCCTTGCTCGGCTCACGTCAAATTTCCCCAGAAAGTGTGAGGTGAGGTGGGGTAGCTGAAGTCAGAGGGGGGAGTCGGGAGTGGTATGTAGAACTAATAAGTACTATTACTTATTGTGTGCCCTGACTCTTAAAGTCAGAAAACTGTGTATTGGGAGGCAATTGTTAAATATTTTAGCACAAGTTGATTCAAACAAAGTAAAGATTGACACTCTGACCTAAAAAAGTTCAAACGAAAATTATAACCTAGGTACTGTACAATTTACTAAAATATCTGTGCAATTTACCTTCCACGGGTTTCTCATTGTCAGGAAAGTAAATGAAATGAGAAGATAGTCTTTTCGAGAATTGGTTCACATGTTTTACTAATTTCGCGAATGAGCCACACTTTTTTGCCACTAAACTCGTCATTTTTATTCGTGAACCGCACCGCTAACCAGTGTAAATGAATTGAATAACACATCCCCTTATCTGCAATTCTAATTAGCTACGCTTTGATTACGATTTACTGATTGTGGGTGACGAAAATAAACAGATTTTCTTTTGTATTGTTTTTAAAATTTTTGACATTGACAATTTGACACTGACATTTTTTTTTTTTTAAACAATTTATCCTTTCGGAAATGCAATGGGAACTAGCCCTTACAGCATGGTCATAAGTTACACTTTTCTTTGTACTTAAAACTAACTTAACTAATCTTACACCTAAATATTGAAATGTGTGGGTGATACACACATTCCAAGTTCAAGATAAGTTTTACGCGAGGATCAATCCGAATCAAACGGGAGCGCCTTCTTTATTTCTCACTTTTACTATATTGTTCTTCATTGATGACACATTATTAAACTAATTCCACCACATTAACACAATAATAGCCACGAAAAACGAATCCAGAAAATTAAGAAACAAAGCCCGTCCTTATCCTCATGATTCCCGTGCAAAACCATCCTGATGACGATGGGATGATGGGATGATAGGATGACGATGAAATTGTGGATGATTTTGTAAGCTCGCGCGATGCCGCCAAAACCACCATGTACGAGTAAACTTGCACCAAAACTTTTGTTCTTTCTTCGTATGTATTTGAGATTCCTGTTATGTTGGTCGATCTACGCAACCGTTTGGTACACAATCCGCACGAAATTATGTCACAAATATCACTAAAAACCAACTTTTCACAAATATCAAATACAGACACAAACGAACAAAATAATGGCGGCAAGCAAACTCTTGACACTGACAGTGACAGAGGAATTTTTTTTAAATCATCCTTTCGAAAAGGCAACGGGGTGTAGCCAGTATAGCCGTTATCTTCAGAAGTTTTTCTTTTTATCTGTGGTTAATCAGAAGCCAGACAGATCAGTGCTCTTCCATACTTGAAACGTCTACTTGACTCAGATGTATGCAACATGTCTGTATTTGCGTTCACTGATGCAACAGCTGTTTTATTTGTTGTTCTGAATTGAATTGCTCCAATTGCTTCCCATTCAGTTTGATGGGTAGACTCTTAGTATAAAAGGATGCTAGTGATATCAATTTCACCCTGATAGGTAAAAACAAAACGAAAGGAAAAAAGGAAATAAAAACCCTATAAACAAAATACCTCCCTCACCTTGGGCCACCGTACCTACCCAGGGGAGGCTGGCAGCATTCCCCCTCTGGATTGCTAGGCTTATCCGCTAAAACCTTAGATGCTAAAACCCTTTTTTTTCGAATTTTAAATAACACCGGAAATGGATACAACATGTTGGTTTAAGACAAAGTACATAAGTCTGTGGATTGTACCCTATTGTACCAGTTTTCTTGAACCAATACCTACCTAAATCGGCATACATTGCCTGATTTGTTTTCTCTATTTTAAAGTAAAGCGATCAAAGCAAACAATGTATGCCGAAATCGCCCCAGTATGTAGGGCAGGCATGTCAAACTCAAAGTCATTGGTGGGCCAAATTCATAATGATAGTAGAATCAGTGGGCCGCAAAGAACTTAGAGAAATTGTATCAATTATAGAAAATCGTCTGTGTCGTCGGTATGAATGTGTATGCTATATATATATATTTTATGTTGTTCACATAAAGGTATCATAATAACTTAATGGTTGTTCATTTCGGGTAAGGGGTAATTTTATCTGCAGAAATCTCAAGAAATCAACATGCAAACCGTATCTAAATCAGGGCTACCTGAAATTCAGTTCTGGCAACAGCTAGAACTGAATTTCAGGTAGGGCAAAGAAACATTAAGGGGGTTTGGGACCCTTGGCTCTGATCTGCATACCATTCAAAATAAGTGAGCGAGCAAAGCGAACTTGAAATTTTTCACATCATGATTCAAAACAGTGGTATTACATAATGTAACTCTCAGGCTCGCCGAAAATCTGGCTAATAAAATATAGAAACACAATAGTAGAACAATTGACACGAAACGGAGAAGACATAATACTTATCACTTGAGTATTTGTAAAAGTCTGCACACTCTCGGGCCGCATCAGGAAGCTGTTCGTGCGGGCCGCATGTTTGACATGTCCGATGTAGGGTAATGTACCTAATCTTTCTATTTTCGTATATGTATCATGGGTCAGAGGTAGATGCAGAAAAAGGCTTACAAGTAAAAAAACAGGAGAGTATTTTTTTTTTTTTTTTTTTTTTGAGGACTTACAGCTAAATAACAGTTCGGTTTCTACAAAGACAAATTGATGGTCAGATACTGACAACAAGTTCCCATAGACGGGTCCGTCGTAGCATAGCATACCCCATCCTCCCCATCCCCCGTCTTATTACGACCCGTTCTAGACGCACATTTATTCAAAACCGCATCCTTCTTTATTTGTAGGTATAATATAAATTATGTATGGATCCAACCTATCTATTTCGTTCGCGCGCAAATATGTAGAACAAGAGCTAAGCGCTATATCACGCTGCAATCCTACGGCCGCAGAAATCGCAGAATGCATGTGAACCAGACCCTCTAGCATGATTTCTCTACTTGGGCGCGACTCGGCTTTTTTCCATACTACCAGTCGCGGCAAGCGCGGCTTTCGCTCTACGAAAAGCTCGGGAACTGGGCCTCTACCCGCACATTCGAACTTCGCAATTGCGTGAACATTTTCGTTCCAATGTCAACTCTATTACAAAGAAGTGCGGACCGAAACAGTGGCGATATAGCCAACATCGAAAGTCCGGGACAGGGCCAGGTTATTTTGTATGCAGCGAAGGCACGTCGCGCGCGTGTAGAGAAATCATACTAGACGTGCTGGCCCCGCCCCACCTAATACATAATATGAACACCTGTGCCCGCAGCATGACAGCGCGATAAAGCGTTATCGCGCCCTAGCTCTCTTTCTTTTTGCGCGCGAACAACTGGCGCGATAAAACGTTTAGAGCCCGCGGCATGGCACGATTGTTTCATTAAAATAAATTATCGAAGAGTGATTTTTTTTAAATTGTCCTCCCGTGCTTGAGGTGTCCACCAAAAAGTGAATCATTCATTAATAAAATTTTACACAGTAATTAATAAAGATTTAAGTAGGTAGTTAACTTTTATACTTATTGTTATGAAATAACATGACCAAGAATAGGTAGGTACTTAGTAAGTATACTTTGTGAAATCTGGAAGATACCTACGTGGAAGTATGCCGTATGTACAGTCCACTGCAAAATGAATACTGCACTTGTAAATAACATATTTTCGTGAGTTCCATGACTGACTGACTGACACAGACAACGCTCACTAAACATAACCTTTGGAAAACATATTCTACAGAGCATTGAAGGGTGGATTAGGTACCTATTACTTATTATAAGTAGGTAAAAAACAAGTACACACGGCGACACATCAAGCAAGCTACGCAACACCAACATTACTCTTTCTATGCGCGGACAGCTTATTTTGATTTTGCGTAGCTTGATGTGTCTCCGTGTGTACATGTTTTTTAGGGTTCCGTACCCAAAGGGTGAAAACGGGACCCTATTGCCTTACTCTATGCTATTACTAAGCCTACGTTGTCCGTCCGTCCGTCTGTCCTACCTATTTAGGGCTGTAACTTTAGAACCGTAATAGGTAGATAGTTGACATTTTCTCAGATTATGCGTTATTTATTACGGCGGATTTGTTAACAAATAATAAAAATGTCAAAAAGTTATAAATTAAGGGGGGTTCCCAACAAGAAACTAGTTTTTATCAACGTTTTTTCTTCACGCTCTATCGTAAAAACGGTAATACAATACAAGCGTCAAACTTTGTGTGATTATAGAGTAAACTCTACAGAATAACAATAAATACCGGTCAAGTGTGAGTCGGTCTCACGCTAAAAAAATGTTGTTTTTCTAGTTAATAATGTTGTGTTCTGTGGTGGTGTGGTACGGAACCCTCGATGCGCGAGTAGTCCGACCCGCACTTGACCGATTTTATTTGTACTGTAGACCACCTACAGAACATTATAAGAGGGGTTCGAAGTACAAAGTAGGCGTGGAACGTGTCGCCACCAGGTCGCCACAGTTTATGCAATGATTTGCATAACACTATAAGGCACGCGGCGTGGTGCGAGCGAGAGGTCATGAGTAATTGTAGCAGTGTGAGCGGGAAGACAAGTGGCGGCAGCGTTCTCCGAAGCAAAAGCGCTACTTTGCATTTCTAACCCCTCTTATAATGTTCTGTGGTGTAGACTGTACTTTTGATAATGAATAACATATACGCGCTTCGTTGGTAGACTTGGGAGTCATCTCATTACATAACATAAGATCAGCTTTTTCGCGGGTTTTGGGAATTCAACACTTTTAATAACGATTAAGAAGGTACTTAAGTTTTATGATTTTGAGAATTTTTTTATTTTTGAGCTTTAATACTGAATGCCGTAACCGAAAAAATACAAAATTACTCAAAAGTGTTTCTCACATTGAGCTTGCAATGCATTTTTAAGTACCTACCTACTTTAGTTGACTTTAAGTTAATGTTTTATTAAGGTATACTTAGGTACTGTTTCCTGCGCCTGTGCGTTCCACATGGTTCAAGCTATCTTTATGCGAAAGAAGTTTGGTGGACGGCCATGTAATTTGAGACCCAGACTTAGAGGTCCCATACATGAATGAAACATAGGAATACGTGTAGGGTAAGGGGAGGTTATTTCGCGATATAGGTAATTTCGTGATAATTTTTTAAACGTCTGCCGTGGCCTTTCCTGTAAAGGATTTTATTCAAAACCGCGTATGTACACGCAGTAAAGTGTGCTTGAGATAGTAGTATGATTCTCAGCTCAGTAGCTATTGAAACAAGCTTGCCATGAGTTTTTTTCTCAGAACGAGGGGCGAAATCGCAATCAGCTGTGACAAATGACGACGGTAGACAAAGAAATGAAGTAATATATTACAGAATGTGGTATTAATCTGTTAGCTAAATGTTTTACGAACAGATTGAGGTAAATTGTGCATTGGATTTCAAGAATTTTTAATTCAAATATCCTTGTGTTAGGTGTGCAATATTTTAAGTGATTTTGCAAATTTTTTTTGTGATTTGATCGAGGTATTTTGTCAGTTAATTTTGATCATCTTAAAGTAAAATTTTAGGGGTTATTTTGATTGTATGATCTTAAATACATCTTTAATTTTGTATTTTAGTCTATGCTATGCCTGAATGACGTAGTTTTTTTTATCATGGCATTAACTATTTACCACCTTCACTGGCCCATCTAAGCCAACAGAAGAACCGGATGTTGAAGTACCTACACAGAAGAAGAAAATAAAGCTAGAAAAGAAAAAAGAAAATAAAAAATCTGGAAAGAAGTTGAGAAAAAATGATGATTTTTTTATTTTTTGTATACAGGGTGTTAGGGTAAACAGTTGCATTACTTTAAGGGGTGATTGTACCCATGATACTTAACAACTTTCCCTAAGAACCGTATAGGAAACTCGCAAAAAAAAAAAACAATGAGCTCTTAAAGTAGTGCAACTGTTTACCCTAACAGCCTGTATATTGTTAAGTAGCATATTCTGACATTGAATAATTTGTATAGAACAGACAACGCGAACAAAATCTGCACCACGATCTGCAGTGCGGAGTGCGCACTGGGAGCGTCGCGGTGCAGCACGCGTCCGGCACATGCTAAGTAAGGTTGAGCCAATTAGCTTAAACGTGTGTTACAAAAAAATGTAGTATTCTGGGTGTCGCCTCTAGTAACTCAATGTATTCTGAATGTCGACCGATGTTGGTCCTGATGAAGATGACCTATACTACGTATATTAAAAGTTATGACTGTGCAGAAATATAAGATTCATAAGCAGGTGGTTATTTAGAATATTTCTAGAAAGGCGTTTTACTCTATGATTAACGTACTGACGTTCTGTTCCTAAAAAGGATTTTTTGTATTACCTATTTCATTATTTATTATTTCGAAATCCTATGAATTTGGTCTATCACGATATTACCTATCCACTATCACGAAATTAACATACCTTATCACGAATTTACCTATGTCACTTTCTCATCAAGAAAACATTATAAATTTATGAATGAAGGTTCTAGTATCAAACTGTGTGTTTCATAAATTAAGATCAAATATATGCACAAAACTTTAAACAATATCCCATATAAATTAGTTAATCTTTATTTGAGTTATAACAAAAATTGTTTGGTGTATCACGGAATTACCTCCCCTTACCCTAGAGTGAAACAAAACTAACAAAAAAGTTAATCGGTTGTAGCCTGTAGAAGTTGGGGGAAAGGTATTTCTCTTTATAATACCTATTGTATCATGTGTGTGAAAGTCATAATCATTCTTATCAGATAGTCCACTCAATCCTCTACGCACTCATTGTGTTAATTTTATTTTTTTTTAAATTTATTTATTCTCTTTAAAGGGTAGGCACATGTGTGTCTTAAAAATTACCACGCCAAACTGTACAGCAGTTTTTCGGCGAACTGAAATGAAAATTCACGATAACCGTACAATGGAAGAAAACGAAATCACACACACACTATCAGTTCAACTATCAGTTCAGTAACGTCCAAAAAATACCCCAGTGATAATATTAGATGAAAATAGCAGTCATGGTTGCGTTTTGCTACTGCTTTTTGGATGATTTGTCTATTTTTTACTAGTAATTTCTACTTTTGAATCCGGACTTCTGGAGATGTGGAAGCTTTTTTTTTCTGTTTATAATAATTATGACCGCCCGCCGTCCTGAAGGGCTTTTAGTTTTCGTAAAAATGGCTGGGTCCAAATTCGCCAAACTCCTTTCATAACAATCAGCTCAGCTTTTTAATAGTCGGACAGAGACACTTCCTGATTTTTTCGCTCTCCAGCTCTATTATGGTTACCGATGCAATATGCTATACTGGGGTATAAGCGTAATGCGATTTCGCCTTAACTGTTTTAATATCATGTCTACTTTTGGGTTTGTAATGAATTGAAACGTGTGCCCACACATTGTTACAAACAAGTTAGATTTACAAATGCAAAGTTTCATGTATTTTCGTATTTATTTGGTGGATAGAGCCGTTTTGTTTCGCAACATTTCGTGAAGAAGCTCGGGCGGCTGGCCAATTAGCGTGCCGCTCGGTTTACTGGCTGTCTGTCTGTCTGTCACAATACCGTACATGTTTCACCGATTTTATATATATGATGAGCCTTTGGTTTTGTTTCAAATACGGTAAAGGACTCATTTTAAGTCCCATTTGAGTTTAATTAGGAACAACAAGATAATTTTATTGTTTAATTCATAGAGGAAAGAAGTATAGAGTGAACATCGCGCTTCATGACGTTGTCCCATTCAACTGCAGCGATATAGTACTCTGGCATTTAGTCGCTCTCTCACTGCGGTCACGTGTAGCAGTTACATTGAAAAAAAAATTAAATCTGCATAAAAAATGCCTTGGTGTGAACTAAGATACTGCACAAACAATTCAAGAAATTTAAGCAAATGTAAAGGAATAACTTTTCATAGGTAAGCAAGATCATTATTAAAAAGAATTTTTAATATTATTTTAAACAATATTTTTTTCGTGCCCTCGAAAATATATTAAGCAAATGCAAATAGGACAAACCTATACGCGAAAAAGAGACGACAATAGATTTGCCAGTCATATAAATTATAGTGAAGGACAAACCTATAGGCGAAAAAGAGAAGACAATAGTATGCATGAAGCTATGCATATTTTTTGTCTTTCTCGCGCGTATAGTTTTTACCATCTTCTTATCTCTCTCTCTCTCTCTCTGCAATCTTCTTGCACACACTCCCCCCCCCCCCCTCCCCCCCCGCCGGCTGCCGCACATAGCGCATGAATTTTGTTTGTCGCACTATCTCTATACTTCCTTCCTCTATGGTTTAATTAGAATTAATGTACAAGTTAACATAAGCAATGAGGTGTGTGTTAACTTCTGCATAGTTCCATAGTTCAAAATCGCCTCCTCATAGTACTTATAATTATAACATTAGTATCCGATATCCTAGTGTCATGTTATAGAGATAATTTTAGAAATACCTAAATATGACTCTGGAGTCCCCGAATTCAACGTTTTAAAAAACGGCCAATTACGTGTCGGGATTCGAGCAATTAGTGTTCCGTACTACCAGTTGTTTAACATGGGTCATTAATGACAACCACTATAAATTGAGACTTACTTAGTATGTGATCACATAGTAACTGAGAATCATTTTACACTGGACTTTCAGGTGTTCGTTTTTTGGGTATAGAAAAAAAACTATACAAGTTAGAGCCACCTTGATAATTTTCCCGCCATCTACTCGTTATTTCTGATGTCCATTATTTTTTTCAGTCTTATACGGCTATATTTTTTTGAAATATGGGTGGGGACAGCAATTTCTCAGATTCAATTGAAAATTTTGTTAAGCAAAGTTTTTATAAAAAATTTGAAAAGTATATTTTTAGACTCGTATTTTCATAAGCTTTCAATTGATACCCCATACCATAGGGAATAAAAAAATATTTTTTTATTTACCCTTTCTTACTCCCCAAATTGCCCCCCAATATAAAAATTTTACTTCATTTATGATATTGGACCAGCAATTTCAATATCTGTACCGAGTTTCAACTTCCTATATCTTACGGTCTCTGAGAAAAATGCCTGGGACAGACGGACGGACGGACGGACGGACAGACACCGAGCTGATACCATAAGTGTTCCGTTTTGCCAATTTTGGTAGCAACGGAACACTAATAATTATTATGCCCCAATATCAAAATGTACAAACCCTTTTATAAGCGGTGCATATAACCGTAAATTAATACACACTTAATACAAGAGCTATTGAAATATTTTAAACGCTATCTTACGAGTAGAACATAGAATGTAATTGGTGCGAAATGATACAGCAAGCAATCTAGTTCAAGTACATACATATATCTAAGGTAGGTACACTATGTTGGCGTACGAGCACGGACCGTATCGCTCTAGAGACCGAAACTAGACAGAACAAAATCTGTGTTGGTATAAAAGATATAATATCGTGATACTACATAATACAGGGTGCAAGGGACAGTCCAGCGTGGACTGAAACGGTACATCCAGACCGTCAAACTGAACAACATGGAGCCTACCTCAGGAAAAGCGAAAAAATATCCGCTCTTTCATACAAAGCTGCTGTATAATTACATACCTACCAGACCCTCTAGCATGATTTCTCTACTTGCGCGCGACTCGGCTTTTTCCCATACTACAAGTCGCGGCAAGCGCGGCTTTCACTCTCCGAAAAGCGCGGGAACAGGTTATTTTGTATGCAGCGATGGCGCGTCGCGCGCGTGTAGAGAAATCATACTAGACCTACAGGAGTTGATTTTTGAACATATATATACAGAAACATACAGAACATACAGAAAAATATGCTCTGCTGCGGTAAGCCATATAGGCTGAAATCTGCTGTCCCAGTCAGGAGTGCTATTTTTGAACATTTTAGAACGTTCAAACGAGTAGTAGAAAATGACATAGTAGTAGAAATTGATATGGAGATTATGCATCTTTCTACTACTCGTTTGAACGTGTGATGTTCAAAAATAGCACTCCTGACTGGGACAGCAAATTTCAGCCTTTATGGCTTACCGCAGCAGAGCATTTTTTTTTTTCTGTCAGTAGTGTATACAAGGTGTTACAGAAATACAAATAAACATTCAAGGGGGTGGTTTACATCATCAAACTGAACAACTTTCACTATCAGACCAATATCGAAATCGCGAAAAAAATCTGATGTTCCATACTAAACTACAAATCTACTCAAGCTAAATGTATGGGAAAGCAGATTGTTTTTTTGAGATTTCGATATTGGTCCCATAGTGAAAGATATTCAGTTTAATGATCTACCTAAACAACATAAAGGTCTTAAATGTTTATTTTTACTGTTGTAAATAGGTATTAATCCAGAAGCCGTATGCTACACGTGATACGGCTGTATCACGTCTTTTATCTCGTTCGTTCGCGCGCAAATAGAAAGAGAGCGAAGGTGTGAATAGCGCTGTATCACGGTGGCATGCTACCCATGCTGGTTTTATAAACCTGTATACAGGGTGTAATATTTTAAATACATAACTCCACCGCTTGGGCACAGTGCGTATTGATCTTTCTAAAGTAAACTAATTGCTTCTCTCTTCACGGTTGGATGCATAGCGCACCGCACAGTGCATACAACGTGTAAATGAATTAACGCAAAACTAGAAAGTAGTTTGTTTAGAATCGAGAGCAGAGTCGAATTATCTTGGTTTCAACATAGGTAATTTTTTTCAAAATATTTAACAATTTGTTTGCAAGATTTAAAATATTTTGAACGCGATGTCAACCCACCCGTCAGTGTGCCCGTACACACTCACCCTACTTACTTCCAAAACAAGATTATAAAAATGTATCCAAGAGTACGGTAGCGCTTTCTTTCAGTTCTGAAATGATAACAAATCATTTTTGCCTCAATACTTAAAATGCGAATAAGTTTAAATTTTAACTATCAAAATAATTAAATTATTGTTTCAATCTAATTATTTTGTTATAAATCAGTTGATGAGGTTTTGCGCTAATTCATTAACACGTTGTATATGCCACTTTTACTTTCAATTGCGAGAGTTGCAGAGCAGACGATCGGCCGATGACATTTTGCGGTGCTCTTGCGCAGTTAAATGTATGTTAAGGGATCTATGGCAGCCGACTGACATGATATCACTCCAAATAACACAGTTTTATTACATAGTAGAGTTTACCCGCGACTTAGTCCTCACAAATTATTTACTAGATTTTCAGTCAAATTATAAGCTATCAAACAAAAAAGTTTCATCAAAATCAGTTCAGTCGTTTTTGGGCAATGCTGTTATAAACATTTACAGTTTTATAATAGTACTAAAGTTTACCCGCGGCTTCGTCCTCACAAATTTATATACTGGATTTGAAATGCCATGCCAGCTCTTCGTATTCCTAGTATACATAGTGTGAATAGTTTGTATCTTATTCATTCATTATTAGTTACTTACATTAAGTTCCGTGACGTGGCAAAATGGCGCGTTGAACTCTTTTGTACTGAAAACTATTGAGCTCTATGAAAAAATTTTAAGGTACGTTATCTTTATTTTAACTCTGAATAATACCTTAAACTATCTCAGTATTAGTTTAATAGGCAAGTATATCACTTTAAATATTGTATTAGGCGAAAAAAAAAACTCATAATGATTGTTAATAACAGCGTGAGCATTAAATTTGTATATTTACGTAAATACAAATTAAAGTCACTGAGATATACTGTATTTTGTAAACCTGTGAAAACAATAAATGATACTGATTATGATTATGATAACCTTTTTTATTCTTCAAAACCCGCTTTACGCGCGCTTGCACTCTTATATATTCTGTGCGCGCGCTAACATAATTATTTGATAATACCTATTAATATAAATGGATTTACTATGGTCTGAAGTAAATGATGATTATTGTTTGTCTTTTTAAGTGTCCCGGACCTTTGGGGGGCGTGCGTGGGGCCAAAGAAGTGCCAAAGCCAACACTTAGGGCTCTTACAGACCAGCGACAGTACTCTGCGACAGCTCGCGACAGGGTCGCGCGACCGACAGTTGAAGACCGTGACGTAGTGTTGTATAGTCTGAGAGATAGACCTCCATATCCAAAACAGTTTTTTTGGTAGTTTGTAACATCCTATATACAGGGTCCTTCTTAATATGCTGACACTTTTTTAAGGCGATAACCAGGCTATGAAACTGAACAACTTTCTCTATGGAATCAACATCGAAATCGCGAAAAAAAAACAGTTGTCCCATACGTTTGGCTCCGAGTAGGTTTGCAGTTTTGTATGGAAGTGATGATTTTTGTTTTCGCGATTTTGTTCCCATAGAGGAAGTTGTTCAGTTTGACGGTCTGATCATCCCCTTAAAAAAGTGTCAGCATATTAAGAAGGACCCTATACCTACAGGATGTAACAAAACACCCTAGTAATACTTAAGGGGGTGCTTCAGACCATCAATCTGAACAACTTTCACTATGGAGCCAATGTCGAGAAAAAATTAAAAAAATCTGCCGTCCCACATACATTAGAGTCGAGACGGTACTGCAGTTTTGTATGAAAGAGCTGATTTTTTTTTCGCGATTTCGATGTTGGCTCCATAGTAAAAGTTGTTCAGTTTGATGGTCTGAAGCACCCCCTTAAGTATTACTAGGGTGTTTTGTTACACCCTGTATGCGTATTTATAAATATTTATGTGTATAATATTATGTGTTATAATTATTAGTGTTGTGTTAAGTATTATATCATTACTAATTAACTATTTATAATGTATATTATAATTGCACTATTTTTACCAGTCTGTAATGTTTTATGGACTTGATGATGAAGATAATCAATTCTGGATTATCTATTATCTAAAATTCTAAAGAAACCAAAATCTACGAAAAACTTATAAACACCCGAAATATCAACCATGTTATTTTTTAGCCTCCGTTTTCTTCAAACTGAAATCTCTCAAGAACAAGACTTGTGCTCTCAGACTATACCTACGTCACGGTCGCGCGACCCTCGAGCTGTCGCAGAGTACTGTCGCTGGTCTGTAAGAGCCCGTAGAGGCGCGTCAGACAATTTTATCTTAGGGCTCTCACAGACGAGCGACACTTTGCTCAAGAGCGTCGCGCTCATACATTTTACGCGACACCCGGCGACAGCAAAGTGTCGCTCGTCTGTGAGAGCGCTTTAAAGTAATGTGACACCAACCGGCAAATCCCAGTATATGAACACTATAGAATTGATCCAAAACAGCCCCAGGCCAGAGTAGGACTATTGCAAGGAGTGAATTGGAAAGGATGAAATCTGGGCTATTGGGTTGGGGTGTTAGTGGACTAGGTAATTGGGTTATGGAAGGGAGACTATGGCACCTGCTGCCTGACCAATTTATAAACACGGAAAAAAGTGCAGACGGTGACTCGCCAACTCAAAACAAATGGGTCCCCGAAAGCGGCCGCTCGCACGGAGCGACAAGGGGGCAACATTTCCTGAGCTGCTTAGAGTGTAGATATGTTTCTGCACTGGTAGTATGCACACCCGCGATAGCCGTGATACGGATTTATCACGTCTATTATCTCGTTCGTTCGCGCGCAAAAGAACGAGATAAAAGACGTGATAAAGCCGTCTCACGGCTATCGCGGGTGTGCATGCTACCAGTGCAGGACTTAATAGACTTCTCATTGGGTAAATCAATGAGAAGGTAACTTATCGAAGGAATTAATTTTTTTTCAAATGACAAACAATATTAGAAACAAGCAATTAAGTGCTAATTACTATAATCACGATGGACCCGCAGACTTAGTAGGTATCTTTCTTACACTGCGCTCATGTTTTCGGTTACTCCACGTTGACCTTTAAATGTTTCTCAATTTATCTATATTATAACAAGCTAGTTACATACGTTCCTAATCCTATGATTTTGTAACGTAATGGGAATTGTATGTTCTTTTCAGAGATGCTTTGAAAAAAGGGTATCATTAGTTTCAACAATGATTGCGGAGGGCCCAATGAATACGGTAACAATACAATATTGTTTTGTTAAAAATAAGTAAGTTATCGTCTTTAGGATCCCACTCCCTCCTTCTTAAGGAACACGTAAGCTATATAGCAGCTGTACAGTAGCCGCGTAAAGGAAATTTCCTTTATGCAGCTATTGTGCTGCTGCTATGTAGCTTGCGTATTCCTTGAGTTGTTATTAATGCATCCTGAAAATTTAGCTGTCGCAAAGTTGCAAAGGAGTCGGTCGTATAATTTTCGAAAAGTAGCTTGTTTATGATAAAAATAATTATTTTGATGCAATAATTCCATTTAATCCATACTTAGTTAATAAAGATATAAAGAGATATAAATCCGAAACTGTGTTTGTTTGTCTGTATTACGTCTTCATTTTAACTATCAAATAGATTTTAATGAATGGCGGAGAGGCAGTCTGTGGTCTAAACAAAAAAGGATTTTATTTTCCTGAAAACTTAATTCAGAACTATCTACGCAGGCCGTAGGCAGCGAGCGCAGGGAAAGCAACGGACAGTGGCTATAACAGTCTCTTATAACGACAATAGTGATTAATTATATAACTGTCGTTTTAAACCCAAAGGGGAAAACTTCATTCATCATAATTTTCCTCCGTTCAGACGGAAATAAACCTATTTTTTAATAAACCTGTATAACAAACAGATTACGGTCGTTCGCTGGATTTGAAACGGGGAAAGCCTTGACCGAGTTTCAGTAGGAGACTCGTTGTTGTCCAGAGAAACTCACTTTATAGTCTCGTTCCTGTGGCGGATTTTTTTCCAGTTTTAAGAGGATATAATTCGGCCGCGCTCCATACAAAATGAAGATCCGTCCTAGTTTGAACATAACATGTCCAAACCGTCCGTCCGTCCATGTCCAACAAAAAGAAGGTTTTAACACAATCTAGAAACTAATTTATCTGTGCTTTACATTTGTCAGATTTCCGTTAAAATACATAATAATTAAATTATATAGTTTCAAAGTTACCGTGGCTCAAAGTTTTCCATACAAATCCAAAATTAAACCTAGCAATGAAACTAATTAACATTTTAACTAAGAAATTAGAAGAGGATTAGTAAAATCGTTTTGTAGTTTAGTAGGTTTAAGTCTGGTTTAAGTTTAGGGTAAGTTTTTAGAATGTTTAATATGGTTTTTGTTCAGGTTAAGTTTTGCTTGTGCTTTTACTATTTCATCCTTTTTTTTTTAGATTTATATGTATTTATAATTATTGTGTAAATTATTAGAAATAACAATAAAATATAACTATATACATTCATCCTTTAACTTCAATAAATTCTTCAACTAAAAAAAAAATTACATTTTTAATTCGTGTAGAATTTTTGTTTTGGCAGATACAAACTAACTATAGTTATTAGAAAATATATACTTATAAGTATTCTAACGGGAATCTGACAAAATGTAAAGCACAGATATTGGTTTATAAATCGTGTTAAAAAAATTATTGACTTTAATTGGTTGATATTGAAAATAGGGGAGGAAAGTTAGCTTGTATGCAGCGCGCTCTTCTCTTATAGGTTGTAAGGAACAGCAGATTTCTTTCGGGATTTTTTATTAAAGTTGTTCAGTTTGATCATTTGAACCACCTCTGAATAGATAGTCATCTGGAAACCCTTTACGTAAAATTATTGCCTTATCCAAGGATTTATGTATACACGCCCAAGTTCATTTAGGTTATTAGGATTATTTCTAACGATTACTTAATGTCCTTTGATATAATTATCAATCACTTTGACATAATTCTATGAGACATAACGATCTCTTGATAAATTGCTCAAAAGATATAAAAATTAGTTTACAAATTCAAACTGCGTAGAGCTTGTACTCTTATACAGGGTGAAATTGATATCATAAGCATCCTTTTAAACTAAGAGTCTACCCATAAAAATGAACAACTTTTACTATGGGAGCAAACGGATCGTAGCACCAAAAAAATCAGCTGTTGCATACATTTGAATCGAGTAGGCAGCGACGGCGGGTGCAGTTTAGTACTGAACAGCTGTTTTTTTTTTGCTCTGATCGGTTTGCTCCCATAGTAAAAGTTGTTCAGTTTCATAGGTAGCCTATTAGTTTAAAAGGATGCTAATGATATCAATTTCACCCTGTATATTCCGTGGTAAAGCACAGAGTCAAATGTTACTGTTATGACTTAATTGAGTAGCACTGCCTCTTTTGTACATTTATATCATCATCAGCTTCTATACATCCCCACTGCTGGGGCACAGGACTACCGACATGGTGGGGGAGTACGGCCGTTAGTCCACCTATTTCCAAACAAGTAATTTTTTTTGATGTCCCATTTCCGAATCCTGCAGCTTAGAGGTCGATGATGACGAATAAAAAAAAAGTTTGGTGCGACCTGGAGAGCGATTTTTAAAAGTCATACGTACAAAATCATGATCGAATGAATCCTTCCTCCTTAGTATTTTTATCATTTTCTACTGCTGGTCTTTCAAAAATCGCACTCCAGCCGTCGTAGTATGGCAGCGTGATATAGAGCTGTCGCACCATCGATCGTCGATCTCTTTCTATTTGAGCGCGAACGAACCAGATAAAAGAAGGATAAAAGGCGTGATATAGCGCTATCACGCGAACCTTGCTACAGGCTTGAGTTTGTGCTACTATTGAATGTCATACATCCTAAGGGTGCGTCCACATATGACGAACGCGCCGCGAATGCGCAGCTCGCGCGCCGCGAACTGCGCAGTAGCGACACACAAGGGAAAAATGCAGCTCGCGGCGCATTCGCGGCGCGTTCGCCAGATGTGGACGCACCCTAATTCATCACAA
Organism: Agonopterix subpropinquella; assembly: GCA_922987775.1. Lineage (NCBI taxonomy): Eukaryota > Metazoa > Arthropoda > Insecta > Lepidoptera > Depressariidae > Agonopterix > Agonopterix subpropinquella. The sequence continues at coordinate 13,179,511 of OV277701.1, read as the reverse complement.
AAGTGATGCCAAACTATGAAAAATATGTCACTTTAAAAAAATAACACTCGTTTAATTTATTATCTTGGTTCGTACTGGTAAAAGTTTAGGCAGTTCAGTGCGCCCCGCGGCCTGGCGCCTATTTTGCATATGGCTTTATCGTGTAGCCCCGCTAGACACGGTTTCGCAATAAACGCCATTACACTAACGTTTAGATACAAACCTGCTATCCGCACTGCTATCAATTTTCAATACTCTACGATTTGTAGTCCCAATAGGGTTAAGAGGATAATTTTTGCTACACGCTCCATACAAACGAAGTCTGGATATATTTTCAATACTAACCAAATAAAGTCAATGAATTTTTTCAGACACAATCTAGAATGATCGTATGAAGTCAGATTTTCGTTAAAATGTATAGTTTTACAGTTACAGTGCCTCAAAGATTTCCATACAAATCTTAAATTAAGCCTAGCATTGAAACTGTATATTTTTACGAAAATCTTTTAGATATTAGTTTACAGATGTTTCTGAAAAATTTCATTGACTTGTGTGTATTGCCCCTGACCGGTTTCGGCCATGGCGGCTGCTTCACCTCTGTTGTTGGCGTTGATGGGCGCCCTCATGTGGCCTCAATTGGATAGTATTGAAAATATTACCAGACTCCGTTTGTATGGAGCGCGCTCCGAATTATATCCCCTGTCAAAAAAACTATCAAAATACCCAATTACAAAGATACACACTTAGTGATATACGCGTTGATAAGTGCGTCATCTTTGCTATTAGGTAGGTACCTAACTTTAAATAATATGCGTGATATCCGAAGTGCACACACAGGCCATCATCCGCAAAAAAGAGCATATCTCTATTACGTCGGGTCCGGGGTAATCCCACATCACATGTTCAGTTTTTGTTATTGTTTACTAACCATAGTTTTATAAGTCTTTTATATTCAATTGCAGAAACGCTCATTAAAGTTAATCCTCCATGAAATCTCTTGCTGTCACTTTTTGTCTTGTTGAAGTAAACGCTAGAAAGAGATTTTGATGGAGGATTAACTCTAATGAGCGTTTCTGCAACTGATTGTTAAGGCTGGACCACACAGAGTGCGGCTGCAGGCCGGCTGCGGGCCGGTAGTAGTTGTAAACTATGGAATTCTTCCGCTGCCACGCCAGACTGCATCTAGTGTGACACCTCCCATATAGTTTACAAGTAGGTACTGCCGGCCCACAGCCAGCCTGCAGCCGCAGCCGTTCTGCCGCCGCACTCTGTGTGGCTCAGCCTTTATTGCTATTAACACTAAGGGACCGTACCATATTCCTTTTGCTTTGTGTACGTACACACAGCGACACATCAAGCAAAAACCAAAATAAGCTGGCCGCGCGTAGGACGAGTAATGGTTAACGTCACGCGACCAACTTATATTGGTTTTGTATGGCTTGATGTGTACTGTGTAGCCGTGTGTACCTACATACTTGTTACCAAGATTCAGAGACTTCTTTTGAGCATTGTCGAAGTAATGGAAAATGTATGGCTTTTAACATACGGAAGTTCGAACTCATATTTAGAAAACGTTTCTGTATCTTTAGTTGTAGAACGTAAGATATTTGTGGTCGATATTAAAAAAATATATATTTTACAGCTGTATTTCATGAGAGGATAATTCTGCAGCGAAACAACAATCATACTTTGCCAAAAAATATAAACTACCCACTCTTTCCGTAACTTTGGCATCGCGGAGAGCTTTTGTCCATTTGGCTAATACATTTCCAATGCGAAGTAAACTCGGCACTCACGTCGATGCAAGCATTAGTGTTTCACATAGCACCATAACCTTTTATTGTTACACTCCCGTGAGGTTAATATCCTTCCTAAAACAACGCGCCTTCCTTGTCCTCGCTCTGCTCTACTCCGCTCCGTAGTCCGCATCACACACATCGATCCGAAAGGCTCCCATCGACAAACGATTCCAAAACCGGTTAGAAACTAGAAGACGCTTTTATACCTATAAGTACAGGTATTAACTGTTCGTTCCTCAAATTAACCCAGACGGGTAAAATATGGAGCGACTTTTCATTACCACAATTATGAATATTTATAACTTGATAAGCCGTCGTTTGTCGTTCGCTCCTTCTATTGACAGATCACAATTCGCTCGGAGGAACTTTGGACTTTCGAAGCTTTCGAGACTCGAAACCCCAAGGACCGCTCCCGAAATCGTGACATCGATTAGACGCGAACGGCGCACAGTAATCGAGTTACGAAACTATATAAAATATTATGGAGTTAAGTTACGTTACGTAGGTATTCGAGTTGTTGCGAATTGTCCGTTCGCCGCGAACCGTCGACACGGTACTGTCATACACCAGCCCGCCAGTGCCGCGCCGACCGTCGCGAGATCTGCACGCCACGCGTGATCCGTATGCCCAGCCGCGGCCTACTCGTGCTACCCTGTGTACCTGTGCTGTGCCCTGTGTTATACCTCTGAAAGTACGTAAACATCACATTAACTAACCAGTGTTGTAAGTGCAGCTTCCAGTGAGTTCGGAGCGGCATCGGCATCACACAAGTGCGTATCGCAAACACTCGTTTCTACCGAGTGATAGTTGGAGTCCGTTGCATTCTGCAGGTGCTTGCTGGTTCTTTATTAATTGAAAAGTGATTGTAACTCGGTCACGGCCGCGGCACACATGTCCGGCCCAGTTTTCACGATCGTTGCCTCCATCTTGAGAAAATTCCACTCGAGACGCTTTGTTTACGGGAATTTCGCTGGAGAGTTGTTTACTGGACGCTCCGCATAGCGTCATTTTCATGTTGCACTTGTTGCTTCAATCCGGTTCAAGTTAACAACTTTACTTTGGAGCGTACCCTCTTCTTTGATTTCAAACTCCTGCCGCCTGAGTTGTATAATAACAAATTGTAAAACTTCACTCAAACATTGGTCGTGGCGAGAAGTGAAACCGTTTCGGTATTTTAAGATGTTCGTGTTCCATTCATCGGTAAATGAGGTTTAGGATTAGTAGGTCCTAAACCTAGTTTTGCGTTGTCGTCGAGCAGCAATTGCACAATATTTAAGGGAGTCGCGCTTTATGAAGATTCGGGATAGTTGCCGTCGGAGTTCTGTTTTTAACTTGGGTACCTACCTAAGTATCGCCATACAATTTGCACGATATCTAAGGGACTCGCTTTATAAAGATTCGGGAAAATTCCCGATGTAGTTTTGTTTTTAAACTTAGGTGCTTGGCTATCACTACCCCAGTTGATTACGGTATTATTCCTTTTATATAAGCTAGAATAATCTGTTAAGTATCATAATTCATAATGTTCTCCTTATCATCCTTTCAACTGTGATTATGTCGTGTCATGAGATCCGCAACATAGGTAGCTACAAAGTATTCACTGCAGTGGATGTTATTCTTTCTCCGCGACAATGTTTTCATCACATTACAAGACTAATTGTACGCTGTCTAAAGGTACTTCCTTTGACGTTCCCCTCTCTCATTAGTATCATGCATGAAATGATGATGTCAAATAATGTAATGTGCTTCTTATTGTCATCGTGACTTCGCAACATTATCGTTTATGCGTCTACATGTTCGTATGTTTGAGGTTTTTCCTTATATGTGTTTAAAACCACAACTTGTAACTTTAGGAGGGTAAAGCAACAAATCTAAACTTTGCTTTCTCTTGCCGAAACTAATTTGGTTTCAAGTTGTTGTCTAATTTTGTTGCACGAATAATTAAAGGGTAAATGTTACCAAAGGATTTAAGTTCTGCAAAGTATCTTGGAGTTTGTACCGTTGACAAATGTTTTGGTCTAACGAAAGTTGATAATTTGTTACATCAAGGATTCGTACGAAAAGACTACTTGAACGTGGACGTATCAGCCTGTAAAAAAGAATAGCTTACAGTGATAGAAATTTAGAAGAACTAACAAATGCACAAAATTCAAGATGAACAATAAAATTATCATCAGTGGAATCGAAGAGAGTCGCTACAGTAGGTACCTATCTTACAAATAAAATGGTACCTACTATGATAGATGATACAGAAAAAAACTGCGACTGAAAGAAAATGTGACGAAAATAGTATTGTAAGAAAGAGCCCACCTAGAGCTATTGTGCCTGTGTCCTGTCGCTAAATGCCAAATGTTACATTTAGAGAAACCTGATCCACTGTTTGCTCATACAAAGATCTTTTCTATTTGTAGAGGATTCAATCTTCGTCATTGTTTATTGTTATTTCGTGAACTTATTTGTTAGGTACAATGAAAAGAAAAACAAGTAATACGTTACAAAATATCCATTTATAGACTGAATCTGAACTGTAAGGGTAACTGAAACAAATATGCATAGAAAATATTATAGATAACGCGAACTTTCTGGAATACGAGCACTGGAGACCGTCGGTACTGTTTACTGCATTAATATGCTAATATAAACAGAAAAACCCCCGCAGTTGTGATTTAAATTAACTGAAAAATGGCTAAGCAAAATTTCGCTTGCGTCATCTTTTGTAATATCAACAACAGAAAAGCTAACCACTGTTGTTCTGTTAGTTGAAAAGGTTGAAGTATATGTTTTTGTCGTTGACACTATTATACGAGTAAGTTTACGACTAATGTTTTGTACTTGTGTATCATGTACACCTGTACAATGTACACGAATTTTAAATGTAGATAACGTATTATTATTATTTCTCTTCGGAGTTATGAAATTAGAATCTATTTGAAAGAACCATTTTGATCCTAAAGCAGGAGATGATGCTACATTACTCGTAGAAATAAATTAAGAATAGAGACATCTATTGCATGAACCTTGGAGTCATCAATGATCAATAATAATTGTAAGTTGATAAACTTGTAAACTAAGTTGTTATCGTACGTCAACGTATCGGAGGCGACAATTCTTATGAAAATTTGAAGAACTTGCTCCTTTATAGGAGCAAATAAAATTGCACTGCAACAGATCTAAAAAATTAAGGTGTTGATAATAATTTAACCTTCTGTATTCTAGGGATAAAAGTTATCAGTGAGGATATGACTTAGCGCTCTAACAGACGAGCGACACTTTGCGGTCGCATGAATGAGCGCGACGCTCAGCGATCCACCGCGACAGCAAAGTGTCGCTCGTCTGTAAGAGCCCTTAGGCGACTGAATGAATAATGACAAAATATGAAAATGTTAAATGTCGAAGAATTCATGAATAAAAGTCGAAGTATAATAAAGTCAGAGAGCAGTCGAGAGCGTCTGTGGCGCGTTGCGGAGAGGTATGTACTCCTAATTATGGGGGTCCGGGTTCGAATCCGCACGGACAACATGCCATGTACAAATGAGTTTTTCTAACTTATGTACGTAAAACCGACTGCTCTCAAACGGTGAAGGAAAACATCGTGAGGAAACCTGCATACACTGAAGAAGAAATTCTGATGTGTACCTATGTGAAGTCTACCAACCCGCATTGAGGGTAGGCCTGTGCCCTGCAGTGGGACGTTTATAGGCTGATGATGATGATGATAATAAAGTCAAGGTATAATAAAGTCGAAGGGTAATAAAGTCGATGTATAATAAATAGGTAAGTTGATATGGCAATTTTCCGTATATTATTCAGAGCAGAGTTTTCACTAGATATGCTCTTATCTAATGCTTCAAGGAGAGAAATATTTCTAAAACATTTACGTTTCTTAAATTGGATTCGTTTGGTTCTAACTTAAAGTGTTAACGGGTTTCTCAATCAAACTCGTGTAAAATTGAAGCTTGTTAATTAACGTTAACATGATTCCGCAAATTGGTATTCAAATTCATTATTATTTATGTCCAATCGATCTACTACACACAGGGTACAATGGCTTCGATTCGGACTGTGCCACGACTTAACTTAACTAAATTTATTCCTGTCACTTTCTAAAATAAGATTAAGAAAAGAGATAGAAAACCATCAGCTGACTTTAGTGCTGTCAAAGTGACGTTACACGCCCAAAAACGCTTTAAATGAGATGGCGTACATTATGATGGCATCTTATTTTGGGCGTGTAACGTCACTTTGACAGCACTAAAGTCAGCTGTTGGTTTTCTGTCTCTTTTCTTAATCTTATTTTAGAAAGTGACAGGAATAAATTTAGTTAAGTTAAGTCGTGGCACAGTCCGAATCGGTACCAATAATGACGTAATTCAGAACCTATGATTAAATCTTCTTTTCGAGTCAACATTCAATCATAAAAATTTAAATTTATTTAAATATCGTGTACTATACGTAGAAATAAGGTGTTGCTAACACACTACATACATAATCTCACATAATTTATTAGTTCAGTAAAATAGTAAGTGCAGCGATAAAACAGCGGTCCGGTACCAATCAGGAATGCCAAGGTTGTAGGTACATACATTTTCTTAACTAGATTACTAACAAACTGGTCAAGGGTGATTCGAACGGTCGATAAGTGATTTTTTTATTTACTTCGGCTAATGAAAGTGATAAGATCCCAGCACAGGGTGGACCGACAGCCTGGTGAACGCGGTAGGAACCCGTTGGATGAGGGCAGCGTAGGACCAGTCGTTATGTATGGCGATTCTTGGGGGAGGCCTATGTCCAGCAGTGGACGTCCATCGGCTGAGATGGTGATGAAGATAAATGAAAATGACGAAATCAAAAAATAGTCTAACCTACGAAGACAATTTTAACACTACAGATGAAAAAATAAGACGGACTGAGCAAAAACTGAAATAAATATTGGTTGCCAAAGGTTTGATTAAGAAATAAAAGAAAATAACCAAAGCTGGAGGAAAAATAAATGTGTTATGATTATTTTGTTGGAATTTATTTAATGGTAGCAAAAAAGAAGGGACGATAACTCGCGTCTTAGAAAAAAGGATTGTTAATTTCGAATAATTTGTTTCAAAATATTTCCGAAGATTAAAAAAATGAAAAGATTAAGCAAAAATTACGAGAAAACGAGAAAATTATAAGAAACTATTTTTATTTCAACGTTTTAGGTAAGTTGCAAATATAATTATAGAGAACAATAGGTGGGCCAGTTAATATAAATAATAAATCGGTAATAAAAACCTAACTTAAACACCTAAGTTACTAAGGTATCCAATAAAATTGTTACTGCCTGTATTATTGGATAATGATTTAGTCGCTTTGGTGTTTAAGTGCTCGCTAGGGTCTGTGTAAAGAACTAATCATGCAGTGCATTATAATTGATTGGAATAACTGTCATACCGCGAGTAGCTACGGTACAATGCAGCGCACCTGGGGCCATTTTCAGTTGTTATAGTTATTAGTTATAGCACAGAATACCATAATTACGTTAATAGTACTCTGTGGCTTTACAGAATTTTATAAACTGAATTTGTAAGCTTATCATAAACTGGATGATTATTTAAATGATCAAAATGCTTGGGTCTGAGTGTCACTAACTTATAGTAATTTATAGTATCAATTATTTTATTAAATGGACTTTGTATTATTGTAGTTATGTATACAATGTATACATAACCTTAGCTTAAGAATTTTTATTGTAATAGTGTTATGTTGTAGAGTTTCTGGCGGCATCTTCTCTACAGCGACAACACGTTCCGACGCGGTAGTAGCTTCAAAAAAAGATTTGACGTTTCATAAGTGTGCTTCAAGCTGCGACCAAATATAGGATAGACGTACAGTCTTATGCAAAACCACACCGAATCTGCGGCGCCGCGTCAATTCATACTTATTCAGGTATATACCTCGTCAGCCTTTCATCTTAACATAGACCTTAATGCGCAGTGATAACGTCGAAAGCCAGTTGTTTCACTTTTTACTTATTAAAAAATATTCATTTTGAAATGACCTTTACGGTTAAAGTAATAAAGTACAAAATCGTCACAAAGGATATGCGTGTAACGTCATTTTGGAACTGCTTACCAAACCGTGCACACGCAGGAGTGAGACGTGCTCATTTTATTGGACGTGCGTTAGAATAGTAAGGCGATATATAGCCAATGGCGGCAAAATGGCAGTGCGCCGCCGGAATCCGTGCCGCCGCGCCATGCAGTGTGACCAGATTCTGTATTTTAATACTTTTTTGGTATATTTTATCGACTTTTCCGAGCATCAGTATTTTTGTAGATGTAGTGGCGGAAGTCAGTATTTTTGGGTATATTTTGCATAAAAAGTTATAGCAGCACCGTAGCGATCGTCCTCGTGAACATTTTCAGGGAATCCCGGATTTAGTCCACATTTTCATTCTGGAGCAAAGATCCCCAAATTTATAGTACCTACGTTTTTGTCATTTTAATCCTCCGAACCGAATATAATGTTAAAATATCCATTCTAACATTTATTGTGATGTTAAATGAATAAAACTTGATTTGCAAATCAGTATTGTTATTGGTATATTTTCCCTGTGCAAGTTGGTATATTTCAGTATTTTTGAGGTGCCTCGGCATGCATGCATGCATATGCTCACGACTATATTCCCCGATGGTAGTCAGAGATATTCTGAAACATCAGAACATCCACGTTTCACTAGTAGTACCGAAACCCTGTAAAGTGCGACAGGGAGTGAGCCCGTCGCCACTTGTAACGGACAGCAGGTACAATACATGCATCGAAATTGAAGCATGCAGGTTTCCTCATGATGTTTTCCTCGGTGGCTCGGTATTTTCGTAAAATTGTATCTGGTCACACTGGCGCCATGTGCTTGTCACTGTGGCTTGGAAACTGGATGGATTATAGGAGGTGTGGAGTCGCTGAGATTTTTTTTTTTTAGTTTGTAATAAACTAATAATACGTGATAAAATTACAATTTCATTAAACGAATCTCATCAGAAGAGCGATTCTTTGTGATAAGATTTTATGTAAAGAAAAAATATTGGATGACACTGAATGCATCTTTAGCCCTATCTAAACTATTATAAAACTGTAACAGAAGTGTGTCTGTTCATTGAAGATATTTACAAAAAAAAGATTACGATATGGTGTTTAGGCTTCGCTGATTCCAAATCAAAAATTTTGTCTGTCTGTTTGTTTGTTTGTTTGTTTGTTTGTTTGTTTGTTCGTTTGTTCGTTTGTTTGTTTGTTCGAGTATCACGCAAAAACTACTGAACCGATTTTGATGAAACATTTTTTGTTTGATAGCTTATCATCTGACTTAAAATCTGGTATATAATTTATGCGGACGAAGTCGCGGGTAAAAGCTCGTTCCCTATAAAACCTTGTATTTCTTGGGGTGAAGAATTATGGTGCTTCCCTGATTACCTGATTAAGTACCTACCTTTGTTTTGTACTTATTATGCAATTGATTAGGGTGAATAGTAAACTTGAAGTAATATTGCTTTGACTCTCAAATATTAAAGGAACGGTTGTAGGCTGCGATCAAATACAGGGTAGATAAATAGTAGGGCTAGCATTCCACGCACGACAAAGCGACAAAACGAGAAAACCATCATGCGCGCTCGCTTAAACCAAACCCAATCTGCGGCGCGCCGCGTCAATTCTTACTTAATGGCCGGTTCACACAGAGGCGGTTTTGCGGGAAAGCGGGCCGGCGGCGGTTTTGCGGAAAGCGAAGGCGTTCCGGAGCCTGCCACACAGGGTCCGCGCGGCGCGGTAGCGGCGCGGAGGCGGCCGGTGTGACATCCAAAGCGGCGGCGGTGCGGCGCCGCTTTTTTTTTAACGGCTCTGGAATCGATGACTGAATTTTTTTGTTTCTCAACCGATTGCTTCCAAAATCGATATCTGGCGGTCCGCGTGGACTCCGAACACGAATCCGAAGTCAGATTTGAGAAAAGTGGCCGCCATCTTGAACTTTTTTGTTTCTCAACCGTTTGCTTCCAAAATCGATACCTGAGGGTCCGCGTGGAATCCGAACACGAATCTGATGTCAGATTTGAGAAGTTATCAGTTAGTCAGTTAGTGATTTTGGAAGCAATCGGTTGAGAAACAAAAAAGTTCAAGATGGCGGCCACTTTTCTCAACTCTGACATCGGATTCGTGTTCGGAGTCAACGTGGACCCCAGATATCGATTTTGGAAGCAATCGGTTGAGAAAAAAAAAGTTCAAGATGGCGGCCACTGTTCTCAACTCTGACATCGGATTCGTGTTCGGAGTCCACGTGGACCCCCAGATATCGATTTTGGAAGCAATCGGTTGAGAATCAAAAAAGTTCAAGATGGCGGCCATTTTTCTCAAATCTGACATCGGATTCGTGTTCAGAGTCCACGTGGACCCCCAGATATTGATTTTGGAAGCAATCGGTTGAGAATCAAAAAAGTTCAAGATGGCGGCCATTTTTCTCAAATCTGACATCGGATTCGTGTTCGGAGTCCACGCGGACCCCCAGATATCGATTTTGGAAGCAATCGGTTGAGAAACAAAAAAGTTCAAGATGGCGGCCACTTTTCTCAACTCTGACATCGGATTCGTGTTCGGAGTCAACGTGGACCCCAGATATCGATTTTGGAAGCAATCGGTTGAGAAACAAAAAAGTTCAAGATGGCGGCCACTGTTCTCAACTCTGACATTGGATTGGTGTTCGGAGTCAACGTGGACCCCAGATATCGATTTTGGAAGCAATCGGTTGAGAAACAAAAAAGTTCAAGATGGCGGCCACTGTTCTCAACTCTGACATCGGATTCGTGTTCGGAGTCCACGTGGACCCCCAGATATCGATTTTGGAAGCAATCGGTTGAGAATCAATAAAGTTCAAGATGGCGGCCATTTTTCTCAAATCTGACATCGGATTTGTGTTCGGAGTCCACGCGGACCGCCAGATATTGATTTTGGAAGCAATCGGTTGAGAATCAAAAAAGTTCAAGATGGCGGCCGTTTTTCTCAAATCTGACATCGGATTCGTGTTCGGAGTCCACGCAGACCCCCAGATATCGATTTTGGAAGCAACCTGTTGAAGAAACAAAAAAGTTCAAGATGGCGGCCACTTTTCTCAAACCTGACTTCGGATTCGTGTTCGGAGTCCACGCAGACCCCCAGATATCGATTTTGGAAGCAACCGGTTGAGAAACAAAAAAGTTCAAGATGGCGCCCACTTTTCTCAAATCTGACATCGGATTCGTGTTCGGAGTCCACGCGGACCCCCAGATATCGATTTTGGAAGTAATCGGTTGAGAAACAAAAAAGTTCAAGATGGCGGCCACTTTTATCAAATCTAACATCGGATTCGTGTTCGGAGTCCATGCGGACCCTCAGATATCGATTTTGAAAGCAATCGGTTGAGAAACAAAAAAGTTCAAGATGGCGGCCATTTTTCTCAAATCTGACATCGGATTCGTGTTCAGAGTCCACGTGGACCCCCAGATATTGATTTTGGAAGCAATCGGTTGAGAATCAAAAAAGTTCAAGATGGCGGCCATTTTTCTCAAATCTGACATCGGATTCGTGTTCGGAGTCCACGCGGACCCCCAGATATCGATTTTGGAAGCAATCGGTTGAGAAACAAAAAAGTTCAAGATGGCGGCCACTTTTCTCAACTCTGACATCGGATTCGTGTTCGGAGTCAACGTGGACCCCAGATATCGATTTTGGAAGCAATCGGTTGAGAAACAAAAAAGTTCAAGATGGCGGCCACTGTTCTCAACTCTGACATCGGATTCGTGTTCGGAGTCAACGTGGACCCCAGATATCGATTTTGGAAGCAATCGGTTGAGAAACAAAAAAGTTCAAGATGGCGGCCACTGTTCTCAACTCTGACATCGGATTCGTGTTCGGAGTCCACGTGGACCCCCAGATATCGATTTTGGAAGCAATCGGTTGAGAATCAAAAAAGTTCAAGATGGCGGCCATTTTTCTCAAATCTGACATCGGATTTGTGTTCGGAGTCCACGCGGACCGCCAGATATTGATTTTGGAAGCAATCGGTTGAGAATCAAAAAAGTTCAAGATGGCGGCCATTTTTCTCAAATCTGACATCGGATTCGTGTTTGGAGTCCACGCAGACCCCCAGATATCGATTTTGGAAGCAATCGGTTGAGAAACAAAAAAGTTCAAGATGGCGGCCACTTTTCTCAAATCTGACATCGGATTCGTGTTCGGAGTCCACGCGGACCCCCAGATATCGATTTTGGAAGTAATCGGTTGAGAAATAAAAAAGTTCAAGATGGCGGCCACTTTTCTCAAATCTAACATCGGATTCGTGTTCGGAGTCCATGCGGACCGCCAGATATTGATTTTGGAAGCAATCGGTTGAGAATCAAAAAAGTTCAAGATGGCGGCCATTTTTCTCAAATCTGACATCGGATTCGTGTTTGGAGTCCACGCAGACCCCCAGATATCGATTTTGGAAGTAATCGGTTGAAAAACAAAAAAGTTCAAGATGGCGGCCACTTTTCTCAAATCTAACATCGGATTCGTGTTCGGAGTCCATGCGGACCCTCAGATATCGATTTTGAAAGCAATCGGTTGAGAAACAAAAAAGGTCAAGATGGCGGCCGTTTTTCTCAAATCTGACATCGGATTCGTGTTCGGAGTCCACGCAGACCCCCAGATATCGATTTTGGAAGCAACCGGTTGAGAAACAAAAAAGTTCAAGATGGCGGCCACTTTTCTCAAATCTGACATCGGATTCGCGTTTGGAGTCCACGCGGACCCCCAGATATCTATTTTGGAAGCAATCGGTTGAGAAACAAAAATTTCAAGATGGCGGCCACTTTTCTCAAATCTGACTTCGGATTCGTGTTCGGAGTCCACGCGGACCGCCTGATATCGATTTTGGAAGCAATCGGTTGAGAATCAAAAAAGTTCAAGATGGCGGCCATTTTTCTCAAATCTGACATCGGATTCGTGTTCGGAGTCCACGCAGACCCCCAGATATCGCTTTTGGAAGCAACCGGTTAAGAAACAAAAAAGTTCAAGATGGCGGCCACTTTTCTCAAATCTGACATCGGATTCGCGTTTGGAGTCCACGCGGACCCCCAGATATCGATTTTGGAAGCAATCGGTTGAGAAACAAAAATTTCAAGATGGCGGCTACTTTTCTCAAATCTGACTTCGGATTCGTGTTCGGAGTCCACGCGGACCGCCTGATATCGATTTTGAAAGCAATCGGTTGAGAAACAAAAAAGGTCAAGATGGCGGCCGTTTTTCTCAAATCTGACATCGGATTCGTGTTCGGAGTCCACGCAGACCCCCAGATATCGATTTTGGAAGCAACAGGTTGAGAAACAAAAAAGTTCAAGATGGCGGCCACTTTTCTCAAATCTGACATCGGATTCGCGTTTGGAGTCCACGCGGACCCCCAGATATCGATTTTGGAAGCAATCGGTTGAGAAACAAAAATTTCAAGATGGCGGCCACTTTTCTCAAATCTGACTTCGGATTCGTGTTCGGAGTCCACGCGGACCGCCTGATATCGATTTTGGAAGCAATCGGTTGAGAATCAAAAAAGTTCAAGATGGCGGCCATTTTTCTCAAATCTGACATCGGATTCGTGTTCGGAGTCCACGCGGACCGCCAGATATCGATTTTGGAAGCAATCGGTTGAGAAACAAAAAAATTCAGTCATCGATTCCAGAGCCGTTAAAAAAAAGCGGCGCCGCCCCGCCGCCGCTTTGGATGTCACACCGGCCGCCTCCGCGCCGCTACCGCGCCGCGCGGACCCTGTGTGGCAGGCTCCGGAACGCCTTCGCTTTCCGCAAAACCGCCGCCGGCCCGCTTTCCCGCAAAACCGCCTCTGTGTGAACCGGCCATTATACAGATATAAATACATATTTTCAACTTCAACATTAATTTATTAGAGTTAAGTTTCATTTTGCGGAAAACAATAATGATCGAAACATTTAATCAAATAAGTCAATAAAATGTAACACATTAAAAAGAACGAAAAAAAAAAAAGTAATAACGACTCCTTCGACCTTGTTCTAAGGCATTATCCTCGGTTCTTTCTCACTATTCTCGCGTAGGCGAGAGTGAAAGGGATAGTTGCGTGCTTGCCGCGAGGTTGTAAATGAACAAAAATATTAGAAAAAATGCGATTAAATGCCATGATATATAAAAAATATTGAAGATAATGTGATTACAAAGCGATACTTACTGAAAGTATGACACTCCGTCTTGTTTTTTGCACTTTTCGTGAGTTGTTTTTGCAGGCACGGTCGATTAGCGACTGAGAGCGATACAAGCCACGCTGCCAGATTGTGCATTGCTTTGATGGTGCCATTTTTCGAGCGGCGTTTCAAAATCTACCTACTATACTTGATCGAAGGCTTCAAGCACCAGTCAAGCTCCTCAAATTATGTTGACTTTGACTTTGACAGACAATACAAAGTATAAAGTCAGTTTGCAGACGGTCGTCTTGATCAAGTGCTTTGGCTTGCCGCGAGGTTCCAACATTTTGTATTGGCACAAATGTGATTTTGATAAAACAATTACGATACTCGGCATTTACTCCCAATTACTCGAAATTGGCTGAAAGGCAGTGCTAGATATAAGCAAAATGACATGTGATATCTCCCGATGAGATAGAAATTCCATAAAAAACTACTCAGATTCCTGGAAGCACTCGGGATTGATTTATAGACCCTATAGACCCCACTTCTATAAAATAATAGGTAATACGAATATAGGGAAAACATACAAAAGTCTACGAAAAGACAATTTGCGGGTTTTGTATGGAAGGTTGACGCCTTAGTTTTCGCCGTTATTTTTGGCGTGGCCATCAACCAAACTTAAACATTTTAGTTCTGAATAAAGTAACAAACAAAACTTGATACTATAAGTATATCCCTAAACTCAGTCCGAACAGAGATATAAAGGCTTGAAGTTTATTACGTTTATCTTCTTCAAGCATTTATATCTCCGTTCGGACTGAGTTCAGAGATATACTTGCCAAACAACTTTTGTTTGTAACTTTATTCTGAACTATAAATATTGAAGTTTGATTGATGGCCGCCCTAAAAAAATAGGCGAAAAGAAAAAAGACGCCAGTTTTAGGCATTGGCTTTTTGTTGTTGACTCAACAACGTTTTTATTTGTAGATACTCGTGAAAGAAACTCGAGTTTTAATCGAAACCATGTACCTAATGGACGTTACGATATTGCTAGCATAATTATTATTATCATGATAATATGACGAAGTAATATTTCCAGCTTGAAATATCGTAGCTCGGAATATCGGCAAGTAGGTTGCTCTTGCGTTGTCCTATTTTCTATTAGGCACATTGTGATATAACCGGCCAAATCATGGAATGCCCAGGCAGATCACGATCTGCTTAATTCTACGATCCGACTACGACGCGGCGGTTACGACGCCATACAAAAGACTTCAACGAGGCCATCTTGCAGAAAAATTTGAATCGATAGGGAAACATGGAATTAGTATCGTACCTAATGATATATTTTTTGTAACGAACAAAAATGCTTACTATACTAGTACTATACAGGGTGTAACAAAACACCCTAGTAATACTTAAGGGGGTGCTTCAGACCATCAATCTGAACAACTTTCACTATGGAGCCAACGTCGAGAAAAAATAAAAAAAATCAGCCCTCCCATACAATTTGAGTCGAGACGGTACTGCACTTTTGTATGAAAGAGCGGATTTTTTTTTCGCGATTTCGATGTTGGCTCCATAGTGAAAGTTGTTCAGTTTGATGGTCTGAAGCACCCCCTTACACCCTTTTGTTACACCCTGTATAAATCATCATCATCTAATATAAGTACGTCCCTCTACATGTGGCACCTCTCACGATTAAGTTGCGATTGGGTAATTAAAAAATATAACGTTCACATACAACATACCTACAATGTAAACTACTAGGCTTACTAGGGGGGGGGGGGGGGGGTTCATTTTTGAGGGGGGATTTCCATTAATTAGTAACATAATTTTTTTTTAGTAACATTAACAAATTAATTAGTAACGTTTTGACTTATTCGAATAATTTCTTTAACCAAGTAGTGAAAATGTTATACTATGCTATATATTTGTAATGTACTCATAAAGCCATTTCATTTGATTCCCCATACGGCATGATTAAACGAAAAAAAATTTTCTTAAAAAAAAAGAAAAAGAAAGTAACATTAACAATCATTATCGATGGATTTGAACCCAGGAACTCTGGTTTGGCAGTCTGGCATAGGGTAAACATTAAACTAACTGGATCGTCGAATACAACCATTCATTCATTCATATGGTCAACTTGCTTACAGACAGAGTACTTCCAGGCTACCTCAATAAGTTTCTGACCTGGCATAACCAGTATTTACTGTTTTAAATAAAATTAAAGCTGAACAATGCAGTGACGGACTGACAATACATATAAATTAGAAATATTTCTAGTTGAAATCGCTCTCACTCACGCCTGAAGTCGTTTAGGTTAAAAAAAAAAGAAAAAAAAGAAAAAAGAAAATTCTTTTCGTGTCAATAGTTCTTGTGGTGTTTCCTCCAAGTCAAACTTGGATTCATAGATTCTTTATTGTACACAAAAACATAGTTATGAAAAAATTACAATAAGTCGTGATGTACGCACGGCGACGGATCAACCTACCCATAGTTCGACCTTATGTCCATGAACATAGAGTTCAACTATGGGTAGGTTGATCTGTCGCCGTGTGTACAAAGGCGAGCTTAACTCTAAAAGAGTTTTCTTCCAGCAAACCGTTGAGTGAGAGGAAAACTAATATTTTTGGGTAAAAATCAGTGTGCACACAAATAAAAATCTACTTAATTACTTATGAGAGATAGTAAAATGAATCCTATATAATCAGAAACAATATAATATTGGAGGTTAAAAAAAAACTATTTATTTCAGACAACTGTCCATGGTTAAGATTAACTTGAAAAAACAATGTAAAACTATTTTGTACGCAGTTGTACACAAACATGTTCGTTTCATTACGGCGCGATGTTTTTGCGATTGATTTTTCTGCGTTCCCAAGACACGCTTTCCATCTTATTAGCATACTGGACGTACGTCAGTGAATGTGCAATATTTCTGCCATTGATTAAAGGACGCGCTACGCAGTAAAGAGGCTTCATTAATTTCGTCTTCGTCTATTTTTAGCGTACATACTGCCTCAATACTGTTTGCTTTTAGAGCAATATTGGCACTAAGACCATGTGATAGAGATACCTAATCCTACTAATATTATAAACGAGAAAGTTTGTATGTTTGGATGGATGTTTGTTACTCTTTCACGCTAAAACAGCTGGACTATTTCGATGAAACTTGGCATCTATATGCGAAGTTATGCTATATAGATAGTTCATAGCCCAGAATAACACATAGGCTACATATTATTATATGTCCACGCAGACGGAGTCGCGGGCAAAAGCTAGTTATACATATACTAGCTTTTACCCGTAACTTCGTCTGCGTGGATTGGGGATTTTCGAAAAATCCTCTCTTTGTGCACCCATACATGCTCTGTAGAATATGATGTATGTATTCCAAATTTCATGTTTCTATTTTGTTATATTTTCAGTGGTTTTGCTTGTGCTGTGCGTTGTCTATCAGTCAGTCAAGAACTGTTGTATAAGTATAGATGACATCAAAGACGGTACACCCCAAAACCCACCGTGTGCGTGTTGCAAATTCGTATTGCTAGAGCTACAAAAACATTAAATTTATTCGTAAGAGTATTACGTATCGCTACTGCTTGATTATTTTACGGAGATATCGCATTGATGAATCTAACTACTCTTAGGATTGCAAAAACCCGCATTGAAATAAATTACCATAAAAGATTTCCTTTTAGGATCCTATAGAGCTATTTAGTAAAGACCTAAATACTCTACGGTATACAGGGTGAAATTGATATCATTGGCATCCTTTTAAACTAAGAGTCTACCCATCAAACTGAACAACTTTTACTATGGGAGCATACCGATCGGAGCAAAAAAAATCAGCTGTCCCATACTAAATGTCTGTGTCTACTCGACTCAAATGTATGCAACAGCAGATATTTTTTTTTGCTTCGATCTGTTTGCTCCCATAGTAAAAGTTGTTCAGTTTGATGGGTAGACTCTTAGTTTAAAAGGATGCCAATGATATCAATTTCACCCGTGAAAACTTAAATGGGTTAATTACTTTAATGGGTGGTTCAGACCATCAAACTGAACAACTTTCATTGACAACATCGCGAAACAATGTTTTGTTGTTCCATAAAAAATGTCAATGGCTACTCGACCAATATAGGGTCTTAATAATATGCTGATGGGTTTTTAAGAATGATCAAATTGAACAACTTTCTTTATAGGACCAAGTCTGAAATAGTAAAAAAAAAATTAAGCGGGCCAAAATGCATGGTACATCGGATTTTTATTGCGATTTCGAAGTTGGACCTCTTAAAAAAACCGCCAGCATATTAAGTTGGACCCTGTCCCATAGTCAAAATTGTTCAGTTTGATGATCTGAAGCCCCCCTAAAGTATACACCCTGTATAGATTGGTGTAGCCAAGTACCATAAAACACATTCTTTAAAAGAAAAAGTAAAGAAGTTGCCCTATAACCCAGGAAAATGTACAATCTAGATCAGACGAAGCGTGCAAGTAGCACAAAGGGCTGTCAGCAGCAGGTACGGCCGAGTTAGATAAATACGAGCGCCAATCAGCTGTCCGTTTCACTTTCACTGCGCGGGCGCTGGTGACGCAACCGCAGCCGCGGGCACGGGTCGCTCGCGTTCGGCTCTCGATCGGTTTGTCTCCTTCTACAGTTGACCGGAGCTTTAGTTCATTGTACGAGGTGAAGTGACACAATGTGGAACCACCAACCACCTGGCCCTGTACCCGCACTTTCGATGTTCGCTGTATCGCGACTGTTTCGGTCCGCTCTTCATTGTAATAGAGTTGACATTGGAACGAAAATGTTCACGCAATTGCGAAGTTCGAATCCCGAAGTAGACCCCCTGATTCGATAGGTTAATACTTGTAAACTGAAGGGTGATGCGTGGAATGGAACGGTGATCGAATCGAAATGGAACTTGGATTAGAACGTTGAAGTATTGGGTGGCTGGTTTACTTTGGAGATTTTGCCGGGTCACAAAAACGTGAATTAGGAAAAAATCCGCCCATGTGGGGACCTATTGCTTCCCATAGCATACGACACCCAAGGGAAGAAATGGGATGCTATAGGAAAGGAAAGGCTTCGTATTTTTGATAGCGAAAGGCTCTACTATTACTTCTACCATCCTGAAACCTTCAAATAAGTATGCTAAACTTTAAAAGCGAGCCTTGATAGAACTGCGCGCTAAAAAGGATAGTTGGTAGTTACAGGCACTTCCCTCGCCGCTTCTCACTCCAGTAGTTCCAGCAAAACGTCCTATGCCGAGGACTGTACCCCTTTTTGTGCCCCTAAGACAGTTGCTGGCTCGGTAGACCCTTTGTGGTCCCTCCAATTGTCCGCAGCACCAGCAGTAACTGTTCTCTGTGCAACGCTGTAATTATCATTTCGAAAAAACAACTAACAAGATCAGTTCATTCTACCAGCTTAGTGATTCTATTTGGTGGGTATTTCCGGCCTCTTGGCTTCCTCACTAGTGGACAGACAGCATTGTTTGTGTAGGTAACTCCAACACCAATGCACCCATACAATCTATGCACACATACCTCGCCATCGTCGACGTGGGTAACTATACAAGTTCCTTTATTACGTATTTATTCCTTTAGAGTCTATTGCGTGAACACTTGATATTGCTTTCTGTTTGAAATTTACTCCTTTCTTCTTAATATTTATGAACCCAATGGGTAGGTATGTAGAATAGAAGACTGTTTTTGGAATATGACATCCTATTTCATAGTCATCAGCCTTTTACCCATAATGCTACCCGGCTTTGCACTGGTATTTAATAAAAGTATAAAATAAATAAAGATACTATATAGATTGTTATTTCTATGTTGGTTGGAAAATTGAAAATGACGCCAAGCTATCACAAAGCAAACCTAAAGTCTGCAAGGACCGGATCCTTTTGTTATGAGACCGCAATATGAAATAAAACCAACTATTATTTACAGTAAAATATAGAAAGGAATATCAACCCTTTATTCAACCCTTTGTGGGTGTAAATTGTAATCTATCACGAAACTGAAGTTTATCGCCTGCAATATAAGGCCCACATCGAGTGCTAATAGTGTTCTACAAATTACTATTCACAATAAATAAACGGTTATATACAAAAGTGAGTGCTCCAAGGCTGACCGGTGTTCACGCCACTATCGTATGCTCGAATTTTATGCGTCAATCTAAAACATTCTTTATGATATGGTACCTATAGAGTCTAGATATGAACTATAATAATATAGCTTAGTTTTTGTTCGGCACGATAGTACTTTGCCTTTTATGGGGAGTTGCTTTCCTTGTCTGTTAATAAAGGTGATTTATAGCAACAGGTGTTTTAAAAATATTAAAAAGTAGGTACATTAGCTGCACTTTGCGGGTTAGTGAATGCACGTATAATACTTTTGAGACGACTCACTAAGTACTTTTTAACAGTAAACTTTATCATTGTGCCTACCACAGAACATTATAAGAGGAGTTAGAAATGCAACGTAGCGCTTTTGCTTCGGAGACGACTGTCGCCACCTGCTACAATTACTAATGCCCTCTCGCTCGCACCACGCCGCGCGCCTTATGGTGTTATGCAAATCATTGCATAACCTGTGGCGACACGTTCCACGCCTACTTTGCATTTCTTACTCCTCTTACAATGTTCAGTGGTGCCTACTAATACTATAGCCTGCGCGGATGAGAGACTTGTAAGCGGCCACCAATCATACTAATATTATAAACGCGAAAGTTTGTAAGTATGGATGGATGTTTGTTCCGCTTTCACACAAAAACTGCTGAACGGATTCTGATGAAATTTGGCATACAGATAGACCATGGCCTGGATTAACCCATAGGGTACTTTTTATCCGCGTAACGCAGACGAAGTCGCGGGCAACAGCTAGTCATAAATAAACGAAACTAGATGCACAGTCTCATTTGAGATTCCTTTTACGGTTCAGTGTCGCCCTCATGACAATAATTTAGACTTCTCAATAAATAAAACCTAAAATAAAAAAGTGCAACTCCAACTTGCTATAAAAGCTAAAAACTATTTTTTTTATACTCAACACTTTTATGGGTAGGTGTGTATTATATTCCTATCTCCTTTCCAACAAAAAAAGAATCATCGAAATCGGTTCATAAACGGCGAAGTTATCCGCGAACACACATAAAAAAAATATATATATATATATACGGTCGAATTGAGAAACCTCCTCCTTTTTTGAAGTCGGTTAAAAACCTACAATTTCTCAAACATAAATACTAGCAATTACTGAAATATTGTCTGTTTATAGATAAAATTGGAATAATGTGGGTAGATCGATTATAAAATGGAAATAACCTTTTACTTTAACGATCAGATGATTACAATAGTTCGTGAGTCGATGTCCACTTATTTTACTCTATCGTTTTCCTGGGCGATGCATGTATACACGTTAAGATGTCAGTGTAGTAGACAACTGAACTACCAGCAATGTGATTTTTGAAAGTCAGCAGTTAGAATCATGACTTACTCTTTAACAAATTATAGATCAATTAAGAAAATTTATTCTAACGAAAAGTACAAAGTGCGTATCCACGACAGGCTTCGTCAAAGGCAATAGGTACAACATTCACATCCACAACAGGCTTCGTCAAAGGTAATAGGTACACCACTCACATCCACAACAGGCTTCGTCAATAAATACATCCCATATATCTGCAACAAGCTTCGTCAATTTCTATACCTACAATCTATAAACCTCCTACAAAGCCTCTCCCTCCATCATGATTTTGAATCTCACGATTGAAAAACTAACTAATAACTATGAAAATTGTATAACAAACGGTAATGTAGTTTGCATTATGCTCACGACTATATTTTACTAGGGGAGTAGATAGAGATAATGTAAAAATATAAATTGACACCACGTGACCAGATAAAGTTTTAAATACGGAAAATTGTTGTAAAAAAATAGTAGGTACTCTTCTGTACTACATCAATGATCTAAAATCTAAATGATAGGATACATAGTCTAAAAAAACAGGAAATAATTTTGTATGACCGACAATTTTTATGTCTACCTACTACAATACTTACCGATAAAATAAGTCGGCTATGATAATATTGATGATTGATAAATAAAATAAATACAATTGCGAATTTGTATACAATAAGTGCACGTGAGCGGAGGTTGAATTTTATTGAAAGGTTTATTAATTGTATCAAAATTAGCAATTTTTTTTTCTTTAGTTTAGTCCCAAAAGGTGCGGTTCGAACGTTTACATCTATAATTATTGTCTTGGGTGAACAACGAACGTCATAAAAAAGTAATTTTTCACACCACCCGCTCGAAAATGGAACATTATATGTCATGTAACTCAAACCTAAAGCAAGTCATTATAGCCCTGGGCCTAGCCGGGCAATAATATTGTACTGAATTTAATTATAACCCGCTGGTCAATAATGAGATTTGAATATGGAACCGCATCCACAGATTATTTAATAGTTACTACGATCCTTACTTAAAATTCGTATGAAAACCTGTGATGAAAACTAATTATGGAGACAGGCACCAAAAAGAACTTAATTCGAAATTTGAACTGGCCACCACGAGTATTGAACACAAAAAAAGAAAAAAAGGCGCGAATCATAAAGGTATCATCTTTATGGCGCGAATACTGCATATCTCTGTACTTGCTCTGTACCTATTATTATGTCAAATCAGCAGTAGAAAGATGCACGTCTCCGTAGTAATATTGACATTTTCAACTGCTGAGTTCAAAGAAAGTTTCAAAAATCGCACTCCAGGAGTGCGATTTTTGAATCTCATTCGTTGAGTTCAGCAGTTGAAAATGTATGGAGATGCATATCTCCATAGTTACTTTGACATTTACAACTGCTGAACTCAGCAAATGAGATTAAAAAATCGCACTCCTGGTCTAATGTTTCAAATATCTACTTTCACTTTTAATTTAATAAAATAGTTTTTCTAAATACTATACTATTGAACACTAATACTTTGTTATAAACTCTAATAAAAGAATTAGTTTCTAACCATAGAGAATTTACACGCTCCCCTGGGTTTCTAACAGTATTGCTTTTTATTTTCTCGCGGAGGGTGTGAAAAGTAGAGTATGGTCCTCGGGGATAAACGTGTTTTCATCTTGGGCGAGCTTGAACCCCTCGCTTCACTCAGGATTCTAGTCTTAACTCCCTCGCTTCGCTCGGGAGTTAACTCTAAACTCCCTCGCTTCGCTCGGGAGTTAACCCTAGAATCCCTCGTTACGCTCGGGATTCAATTTCGCGCCCGTGATGAAAGACACTGCTTTATCCCCTTGGTACATAATCTACTATATTTTATTGGACCATTATTATATATTTTAAAGATCAAGGCCATCATGCTAGATAATCAATATTAAAATTATAGCTATATGGGCGTGCATGCATTCAGAGTATACAGGGTGAAATTGATATCATTAGCATCCTTTTAAACTAAGAGTCTACCCATCAAACTGAGCAACTTTTACTATGGGAGCAAACCGATCGGAGCAACAAAAAAATTTGCTGTTGCATACATTTGAGTCGAGTACGCATTGCAGTTTAGTACGGAACAGTAGATTTTTTTTTGCTCCGTCCGGTTTGCTCCCATAGTAAAAGTTGTTCAGTTTGATGGGCAGACTCTTAGTTTAAAAGGATGCTAATGATATCAATTTCACCCTGTATAATTCCATTGTTTCATTAATTTAATCTTGTATTACTTTTTTCAACTAAACGCCTAGTTTTACCTGTTTATTTGCCATTATTTACTCCTTTCATGTAGTTTTTATTCGCACTTTTATTCAAATTTAGTTATGCTCAGTTATTTAGAAGTCATCTCAATTAAAACATTTTAATTAAATACCTTTCACGCGTTTAAATTGTTCAAGGAAATCATAAATGGAAGTAGAACTGGTTAACTAAAAGTTATTAGAGGACTCAGAAATAATGTTTGTGGGCTGGCTGGAACTGGAAGCCACTGGAAGCACGTTATTATTAGGTAACTACGATAGGTTACGACAAATTATGACAAATTGAGAAATCTTTCGTTCTGGAGTGCGATTTTTGAATCTCATTCGCTGAGTTCATCAGTTGAAAATGTCAAAATTACTATGGAGATAGTACGCATCTTTCAACTGCTGATTTGACTTTCAAAAATCGCACTCCTGAAGAATGATTTTTGAAATTCGAATTAGCAGTAGAAAGATGCTTATCTCCAAAGTAATTTTGACATTTTCAACTGATGAACTCAGCGAATGAGATTCATAAATCGCACTCCTGAGCATGCTGATAAAGTGATACAGGAAAACGCCCAATCCCGTTTCGCCTTAAAACTGGTAAATTTGAATTTTATAAGAAATGCCACGATAGAAAAGGATAATTTCCATTTCATTGGGAAGCACGATATTCCTCCTATCCTGTGTATATAATTTCAGCTATCATACGATTTAGTATGTGTTCTTTGATATACACATTGGCCAGCTGCGAAACGATGGAAACGAATACACTTCGTCACGTGGGCAACGTCTTTTAAAAATTTTAGCATTCTCTATACAGGGTGTAACAAAACAGCCTAGTAATACTTAAGGGGGTGCTTCAGACCATCAATCTGAACAACTTTCACTATGGAGACACCGTCGAGAAAAAATAAAAAAAATCTGCCGTCCCATACATTTGAGTCGAGACGGTACTGCAGTTTTGTATGAAAGAGCGGATTTTTTTTTCGCGATTTCGATGTTGGCTCTATAGTGAAAGTTGTTCAGTTTGATGGTCTGAAGCACCCCCTTAAGTATTACTAGGGTGTTTTGTTACACCCTGTATAGATGACAGTATATTTGAGTAGTCCAAGGCAAAGTTACAGACCTATTATTTTGGTCGAAGGGTTACAGTATAAAAAAGAGTATGGCAAAGTGTAGTTTTGCGTGTGCAGAAGTACACGCATATTCTAAGTACTTAAGTATAAAAACTACAAAAGATTTTTTTCCTAGTTAATAACTAAACATTCATAGTATAATAACTGTGGTAAGTAGGTACGAATTTTAAGTATTATGTCAAGATTTTGAATTTATACAGTCATAATTATATGAATTTGAGTTGACAATACGTAGTAATTTTATAGTATACTTTGTTATAATATCTACCTACAGTTACACAATCAAATAATATTGATGTTTTGCACATATTTTCTAAATTAGATTTTACCTATCGGTTATATTGTTATGCTGAATCTTATTTTAAATTGTAATAGTTTAGTCGGCGCAATAATTGCAAGGCTGATTATTAAAAATATGTAAAAATACTATCAGTGACCTACCTACCACGTGCTTGCGATCTGTGTACCTAGTTAAATAGTATGCTATAGAACTTTCTGCGAAGCAGAGGATCGTGGGATCGAATCCCACATCAGGGGGCAAATTCATCATTGCGGGTGTTTAATTTATCCAAACATTAGGTAACGGAATTATGACTGACTGATTATGATGACTGTTTTACGTTTGTAGCATAAGCATATGTTCACGACTATATTCCCCGAGGGGGTAGTCAGAGATATTCTGAAACCTCAGACCATCCACGTTTCACTATCTCTGTCTCTGTTGTTTGTTGTATGTTTGTAGTTACAAATATTTAAAAAAAAGTTGTTCCGATTTTAAAATCAGCAATGACTACTAAATATGAAGTAACTAGTGTACACGTTTTATGAAATTCTGATGTGTTAGAGCGCTTACAGACGAACGACACTTTGCGGTCGCCGTGTGTCGCTGAGGGTCGCGCGACTATAAAATCTATGAGCGCAGCGCGGCCCCTCTGCGACCCACGGCGGCGACACCGCAAAGTGTCGCTCGTCTGTCTGTAACACTCTTAGACAAAAATATGCTTTTCTTTGGTTACAAATCCTGCCGCACCGTTTTGTCTAGATATCGTCACGTTATATGGATAAAGTTGGGATAAAGCAAACAATCTCTTACAAACGATTTAAGCTTCATATTTCAAAGGCTTGGTTCAAGTGATAGTGCCCCGGCTCGGGAAACTCAGAGCTTCTTCGTTTACTCGTTTTATTCTATTTGTAAATAGGTAAGTCTCTGTGACTATAATAGGTACAGCAAGTAGGTAAGTATTTGAAACGAAGTAAATAAATGTATAACTGAGTTCTGAGAGTGTAGGTAACCTGTATCCTCAAATAAGATTGGTAAAACATTTCTAGCGTAGCTTCAACTTATCGAATGTGTCAAAACAGTTGATTGTTTAGTAACGACACCCAAAAACCTAAAAACCCAAAACGGCTAAAAACGGCTTGACTTGAAAATTCTCTGACAGCAAGTTGACCACTAAATTGCCTGCGAAAATCCGGACTGGGCTTGCGCGGTGGAGTATGCCTGCTTCCATCTCACTTTTATGCAAGCTTTAAAAGCATGCAATTTGAAGTACCTACATAGACCAGACCATTAAGGAAGCTACTCGCCAGAAACTATAAGGTTTAGAAATGTGGTTCTACCGAAGAATGAGCTGCGAATTAGTTGTGTTCAACGAGACACCAATGTGCAAGTTCTACGACATGTCAGGTAGTCCCGGGAGCTGTTGCAAACCATTAAAAGGAGAACCTACCTTGGTCATATCTTAAGGAATGAGCGATACCAACTGCTCCAACTATAATAATGGGCAAAGTAGAGGGCAAAAGAAGCGTCGGTAGGCCACGAATGTTGTGGTTCGCGAACATGAAAGAGTGGACAGGCATCGCCAGCGTCGAAGAGCTGTTTCGTTTGGCGAGAGATAGACAGGGATATGCAGAGCTGACTGCCAACCTCCCGTAACGGAGAGGAACCTGAAGAAGAAGAAGACATTAGACCGGTTAATCACTACATAGTATAAAACAAAGTCACTTCCCGCTGTCTGTCCTATGTATGCTTAGATCTTTAAAACTACGCAACGGATTTTGATGCGTTTTATTTTATTAGATAGAGTGATTCAAGAGGAAGGTTTATATGTATATAATACATGCACAGTACCAGCATTGCACCCGTGCGAAGCCGGGGCGGGTCGCTAGTTTGATATAAACTAGACATAGTTACTAAGTCGTGAAATATTTTCAGTTCGATGATTAATTTACACTCCACGTAATATTGATTAAATGTAAGAAAATACTTGGTAACAATGTTATCGCGCGTATATCGCTTCTGATACGCAGCGTAACTTTCGTCCATGACAGCGATTAGTGTGTTTATAAAATGGCCGCTGATTAAATATGGCGGACGGTAGCCAAGCGTAACGTGTGTCGAATGGGCACGTGTCTCGGCGACTGTATGGTGGACCAGAATCTGATGACAAATAGGGAAATCAAATTTTAGAGTAAGTAACACTGGGGTAATTAGATTAGGGCCATTTACACCCTGCGACTTTTTGCAGCGCAGCAGTGCTACAAAAAGCATCGATTGAGTAGCGATGCAGCATCGATGCAAACGCGATACAGCCACGATGCAAAGCTTTCGTAATATTTGATCAGTTATTCGCCGACCTTTGCCACAATGCACACGCGTGTGTGCATCAATAGAAACATGTGTGTGCATCGCTACAATCATGCGTTTGAATCGATATAAACGCCTATTAATTGCTAGTGTTGCGACTTGCGATACAGTCACGCGATGGACAATCGCGCGTTTTAATTGTTGCTAAAAAGGCTCAGTTTGTACAGTGCCTACTTTGACAAGACATATGACATTTTGAAACTGCCATGTGAAAATCTATTTTTTTTTACTTTTTTTGTCATGAGATTTTGGTCGACCTATACAATATCGGTCAGCTCGGCAAGATACCGCGGACCACACCAAAAGGACATGCCAGGAAGGATTTCTCATAGATGCCATGATGCCGTCAACTCTAGGGAATTGCAGTTTTGGCGCGAGTTGAACGCGTCTACGTCTAGTGCTGTCAAATACTACGATGCAGCAATGCAATTCTCTAAGCGCAAACATTGTCACAACCTTAAATTCGTCGTTGAAACATCGGCGAGCTGACAATTCGGTATTCGCTATGGTTATATTATGTGTCAAACTCATATAAAAACTCCAACGATCTGTAGGATGCAAGAAGGATGTTACATTTGTGAGCTCGTCGATGTTTTTGATGTGACGCTTAGAAAAAAGTTTACCTACTCATCGATGTATTGGCTTAAGAGGATTAGCGGTCTCTCGAAGTTTGGAGAATAGGTCACTTTTCCGACGGTTTACTTATTTGTCCGATCCGCCCCTCCCACACACCCAGCCGACTAGAGTGCGAAAGAGACAACTGCAACTCACACTGATTTTATCTGCATAAAATGGACGAAATCTGCATTTCGTATTCCTCTGATTCCTACTCCAAAACTAAACCGATTTTAATAATGAAATGAAATGAAATGAAATTGTATTTATTTCAGGTCACTATGAACCCATATAAAAGCACAAACATAGTACATTATTAATAACATCAAACTAGAGTCATCTCAACATTAGATTAGGTACATTACATTACAAAAGAAGACAAAGTGAAATTACGTACATACATTTTAGCTGGCGATTTTAGAGGCCGCATATAGTGAACTTACATGCACTATATACGGCCTCTATTACCCCATTGTCAGACGATCTTATTCTATAAATAATTCTTTCAAGAATAATTTGAGAAATTATTGGGCTGTAGTAGGTATGTTTTGCTTTTTTTTGTTTATATTCGCCACTGAAAACGGGCGGTAAAATTAGGCATTTTCAAAGGACCCTAGTTCTCACAGTAATTAATTTATGCAAAAAAAAGCAAAAAATTCGGCGATAGCAGAAGTAACATTAGATTGTTATATGCTACGGTTATATGGTAAAAATTTTTTTGCTCTCCTTTCATTATCCAGGGAGGAAACAGGGGAATTAGTTTGTGTACAAAAAACAGTACTAAATAGTCCATCATCGTCCTTTGTGCTGTTGAAACTTTCTATGGAACAGCAGATGTTTTTTCTCGCGATTTTGTTGTGCAGTTTTTGAAGTTGTTCAGTATGATGGTCTGAAGCGAAAGGTCGTTTTTGGAAACCTAAGCGAACAAGTTTCCACGCATTATTAACGGAGCTATGCGACTTCGGGAATAGTGGATAATAACTTTTGATGTCGGCTGTTAGAGCCCGGTTACACGTTCAGTATTTCGTCATTCTGGTCCATCAGTCTGGTCATGTTTATTTGATTTGAAGGGAAACTGATATACTGAAGCACCATGTTAGTCGGGTCAATCTCGAGTCAGTTTCCCTTCAAATCAAATATACATGACCAGACTGATGGACCAGACTGATGAAATACTGACGGTGTAACCTCACTCTTACGGTTGACCTTTCGCGACATCGTTCTGTTCTGTAATGCCCTCCATTCCATGACAGGACCTCATCTCGCAATGACGTGTCATTTCGTTGTTTTATTACGTTTTCATGCCTTGTTCACGGTTCACTGTTTATTATGATTTGCGAATATTAAATCTAACGTATTTTGAATTTCAGGAATAGGTACGTTATCTTTGTGCTACTGTTTGTTTGTTACAAATAGTAAGAATGACTTACTTTTAGGGTTCCGGACTCCAAAGTGTGAAAACGGGACCTTATATTTATAAGCCTACGCTGCTGTCCGTCCGTCTTATCTTCTGAAGGCTGTATCTTCTGAACTGTGGATATTATGGTTGAAATCTTCACATAATATGTATCATTAATTCATTATATTGGATTTGATGACAAATAATTAAAAACAAAATTAAGGGAGGGAGGGGTCTTCATATAAGAAACGTGTTTTTTAGGTATTTTGTTGTTACTCTATCCTAAAGAGGGTAATACATGCAAGCGTCAAACTTGGTGTGATTATAGTCATACTCTAAGGTAAAACAACAAATAATAAAAACCGATCAAGTGTGTGTCGGTCTCACGCTAATTGTACCAAAACATAATTTTTTTACAAATTAATAATACAGGATGTAACAAAACACCCTAGTAATACTTTAGGGGGTGCTTCAGACCATCAATCTGAACAACTTTCACTATGAAACGAACGTCGAGAAAAAATACAAAAAAATCTGCCGGCCCATACACTTGAGTCGAGACGGTAGGTACTGCAGTTTTGTATTAAAGAGCTGATTTTTTTTTCGCGATTTCGATGTTGGTCCCGTAGTGAAAGTTGTTCAGTTTGGTGGTCTGAAGCACCCCCTTAAGTATTACTAGGGTGTTTTGTTACACCCTGTATTGCGTGGATGTACGGAACCCTCGGTGCGCGAGTAATCTGACTCGCACTTAGCATGTTTTTGTTGTTAGATACAGAAATTTTTTGTCTACGTGTTGGTATTGTTATTGGTCCTGAAAATACACAAAGCGCTAAGAAAATACTTAAGTACATTTAAGATAATTTTCAATTTACTTGACGTAAGTGTAAAAGGTCTAAAGAGTTCCAAGTAAGGAGCACTCCTTGTAATGAAACAGTGAAAAGGTTTTTACGCCTAAATTAAATTGTAGGCAGGCTCATTAATAAAATTCAGACAATTTATTTATTATTTATAAGTAGCTATTTTCCATGGCGACTTTCTTTGGATTTTTTAAGAGCACTAAAATAAACGACTTGGCGGCTTGGCGGTATAAAATATTTGAGATGTACGAATTCATTAAACTTCAACAAAGAGATGGAAAGAACATACCTAAGTATTAAAAGTAAAGAGTCTTTACACTGTTACCTACCTTAAAGTTCCTGGTTGCTTTGGTTGAAAAAAAAATTGGAAATGCCATTAGATTTTATTCTTTTTTTCTTTTTAAATATTAAATATGGCAATAGGTGATATATTTTTCAAGTTGTGTAGCCAGTATTTGTACTTAAAACTGGCTAGGAGTATATTTTTTTGCTAGGAGTATATCTTTTAAAACGTCCGTAATCTAAAATACTACAACCTTTAGATTTTAAAAATTGACGCTCTCAGTCATGTAAAAAGTTGTAACCCAAAAAATACAAATTTTAAGAAAAAATGTTTCACATCTTGCGAATTCATATAAGAACAGGACCTTCTCCTTGCATTGAGACAATTTTAATTGAGATTGGCTGACAAATAAACCTTGATGAGCGCGCCCCATACAAACGAAGTTTGATTCTATTTTGAATATTAACCAAATACATTTAATTATTTTTATTTAAACACAATCCTGAAACTAATATCCTTGTCTATGGTTTGTCAGATTTCCGTTATGTTATATAGGGTCCTTCTTAATATGCTGACACTTTTTTAAGGGGACGATCAGACCATGAAAATGAACAACTTTCTCTATGGGACCAACATCGAAATCGCGAAAAAAAAATCTGCTCGTCCATATAAAACTGCAAACCTACTCGAGCCAAATGTATGGGATAGCTGATTTTTTTTTTGCGATTTCGATATTGGTCCCATAGAGAAAGTTGTTCAGTTTCATGGTCTGATCATCCCCTTGAAAAAGTGTCAGCATATTAAGAAGGACAAGTATAGTTAGTATAGTTTCAAAGTTACACTGGCTCAAAGATTTTTATACGAAATAAAAAGCGTCAATTTTTTAACTGTAAAGGTTGTAGTATTTTAAATTACCTACATTATCCAAAAAAAAATTATCCAAATCGGAGTAGTTTTAACGGCTTCCGAAGTAATTGAAACAAGTTTTGTTTTGCGGGGAGAAATGGGAGCGAAGAATGAACTGAATGAAAATGTATATATAGCTGGCGATGAGCCAAGTGCAACAAGTGAAGCGTGACCTTCAGGATTCATTCTTATTTCATGTTCTTGTTACATAGTTCAGGTTCACGGTCATGCTCTGATTAAATTACTAGATACGATACTAGCCAAGGGAAAAAATATTTATCAATACTATTAAGACAACCGATTTTAGTAGCCACATTTACAGGAATTATTTTACCAACTATTGCAAGCTCTACCAAAATGAATAGTTCACATTAGCAATAAAAGCTATAATTATTGTTGTCGTGTAGTCCGTGAAAAATGTTACCGTGCGTCTAGGACCGTGCGTGTTTTACTAGACATTTTAGGTTCCAGTTATTAGTATTTCCGACTTGTAACAAAACTAAACAAGTCTCATACTCCTGACAGTCTGTTCTACTTGATACGGAGACAAATATAACATTACCATTCTTTTAGGCTCCTCAGCAGTCGGTTAACACTTTGGCTTTTGACGACCTACGTCGTAGGTCAGCAACAATTGGGCAGCACCGCACGGGTATCAATGTTTTGAGCTTAGCAGCGAAAGTCAGTCATAGGTACATGAACATGAGCCGCAATAAACTTTAGAAGATAGTGGCAGAATCAATCCCCTATCTAAAAGTACCTGTAAGGAAGCTATGGGTGTTAAGAATGTGGCGAAATGCCAAACTGGGCTTGCGTCGTAATTCTAACGATAATATTTAATGCCCCTATTACGTTGGATTAAAGCTCAAATTAGGATAGGTCAGGTCATGTGAGTTCCAGAAATAGTCGATTGTTTTCCAAATGACAACGAACTCATTTTGGAGCGATGCCAAGTGGTTCGATAAATAAACATTTTGGACAATGTTTTGAGTATTATGCAACAGTTATCTGCCTACTGACTAAGGTCATCCAAGATTCGTAATGGCTATGTTATTATACCTACCCAATTTGACTGATTAGTATAACTATAGGTACCATTATCACTGACACTGCGGTGGGGTGTGGATGGCCGATTAACTTTTTATCTTAATTAAGAAAATAAAAAATTAACAACTAATCTTCTTATAACCTGCAGGTATAGGTACATACGTTAATAGATATGTAGCGGCGTTGCTAACCGATCTTTTGATGGTTTCAAATTACAATCATTAAACTTTATGGCTTAGTCATCATCACAACACAAGCACAACACATCAATATTACCGTCTACATTTCAAATAAAAATAGACTACAAAACTGATTAAGAAATAAACTTTTTGGAAAGGAACTTATGTATACATACATAAGCTCACGCCATTGTCCCAAAGGGGTAGGCAAAGACCACAGACCGTCACACGCTACGACTCTGACACACCTTCTTTAGCCTCATTGACATTCATACATCTTTTCATGCACTTCCGTCGATTGAGGGTGCTAAGCACTTGAAAAAAAACTTATTATATTACTAGGTATATAATAAGTTTTTCACTTACTACCTTTTGCTCGAGACTTTGTCTGCATTGCACTTTAATAAATAAAATAGGTAAGTATCCTATGTGTTAATTCTGAACATATTCTATCTGCCAAATATATATATCCGTTCATTTGATATTTGTCACTCAATCAGCCGAGATGCGAGAGTGAGATTCGAGGAGTGCGGAAAAATTGCAGCGAGCTATTGCTGGATTTGACACTTCTACGCTCCGCTTTTGTGGATAGCGACCCTAACCGCTCTATACTTACATGTAGAGCTAGGCCTGTAGATATATGTAATGTAATGTATTTCGTAGCTTTTGGTAAATTATCCAAAATAGAACAAAAATTGAGTTGAGCGGTACAAATCCCATCCTATCATATCCGACTATCCAAAAGCGAAAAAAAAAACGCTATCTTTTTCTTATAAACATGAATACGTAACATCGTTATGCATAGTCAGCCAATTTGAATTATCGGCAGCCTTAGAACTTGCTTCAGTGAAACATAATTACTGCCAATAGTTTGCTGTAACAAGATTCTACATATACAAGGTCTAACAGTATTAGCTGAAACTATTTTAAGAGGATAATCAGACCATCAAACTGAACAACTTTTTCTATGGGAACAACAACGAAATCGTTTAAAAAAAGCTTTTCCATATATTCGGGTACAGTTAGGTATGCAGTTTTATATGGGACAGCAGTTTTTTTGACCTTATTAAAATAGTGACCTCATCATTATCTCAGCCGATGGACGTCCACTGCTGGACATACGCTTCCCCTAAGAATCGCTACAACGACCGGTCCTGCGCTACCCTCATTCAACGGCCCAAAAGGATACTAGTGAGTGACCTAACATTCAAACGCTCGATTCGAAAATGTTCCTTCAGTTAGGGATGCGCCACTTGTTGCAGCACCGGGGTCTCGGCATGACATTGACATCAGAAGTAGGTCACTGGAATAGGGCTCCCACTTGTTGCAACATGTTCGGAACAGGGGGACGTGTTTACTGAATAATACAGAATGCGATCAACCCTGATTTTATATTTTGCATGATTTATCATGAAGAGTTTCATGTTGTTCAGTTTGATGGTCTGAAGTACTGACTTTAAAACGACCGCGATTCCATGGTGTAGTAGTGGCCCCGATTCGGACTGTGCCACAACTTAACTTAACTAAATTTATTCCTGTCACTTTCTAAAATAAGATTAAGAAAAGAGACAGAAAACCAACAGCTGACTTTAGTGCTGTCAAAGTGACGTTACACGCCCAAAATGGCGTACATTATGATGGTATCTTATTTTGGGCGTGTAACGTCACTTTGACAGCACTAAAGTCCGCTGTTGGTTTTCTGTCTCTTTTCTTAATCTTATTTTAGAAAGTGACAGGAATAAATTTAGTTAAGTTAAGTCGTGGCACAATCCGAATCGGGGCCAATATTAAATTAAACCTGCAACTTCTGTCTATTCCAAGGAACTTTGTCAAACGATTCAATTACCCGTTCCATTAGTTATTGTAACTTACGTACTTAGCAATGATAAAATAAAAAGCTCATCGGTTGTGACCGTGTCGTGTCGCAAGGTCAGGCGTGTCAGTGTGTCAGGTCGGATCGGGTCGGGTCGGAGGGACCTGTTGCGCCGAAACTCACTATTCGTGACTTGAACTCGTTTTCCTTTCGTTTTGGTCTCGTCGTAACTGCAACTAAACATACTTTGTCAGACGGTGTTTGTATTGAAATTGAAAGTGAGACTGTGGTGTTTGTTATGGTTATCAATATTTTGCTATTGAAATATATACTCGTTGTTTTGATATTGGAAATATCGTTTCGTTCGCTCCAGTATAGGCTCCGTTTTCTCGAAAAAGTGCGATCCCCTTATATCTCGGAGAGTTGTGAAGATATGATATTTAAAAAAAAACTCAAAAGACGCGTATTCACGAGAAGGTGCAAAAAGAATTATTCGAGAAAGTAAAAAACGAAAAAAGTTGTGGCTAAAATAGTGAACAAAAAAAAAATTTTTTTCCGAATTTTTAATTTTGGCGCTAGATATTTTGGAAACGAAGAATGATATCAAAAATTTGAGCAAAATTCCTCTGGACAATTCAGTCAGCCACAATTTGAGCCTAAAATAAAGACGATCGGGTTAGGGTTTGCCCTGTAGCCTAATGACCTTGACATGAGCCTTTAGACAATATTTTTTTGAATTGCGTAGATTCATTTCCAATGTGCTCGATAGTCGAGTCGTGTGAGGCACGAAATCTGTGAATTTTCACAGAGACCTATAATATTATTTTAACACCCCGAGCGTTTTTATTTTATTTTTGAAACGGGAATCATTTCAAATACTGCCCTTTTTGTTTAAAAAGCTTTGTCGGTGTAGCTGTTAGGGATGTTTGTGGGACGTAATTTTTTTTCTGGCTTTCGTTTCGACAGGGTAATTTTCAGGAACAATTGTAGCGTTATGAACTAATTTTTAATTAACAAAAACATTTTCTTTTTAGCTTAGAACGTGTTATCAATCGGTCAAAAATGTCTTCATCGCTTTCTTTGTAGCTGATGTGCTTAGCCCTTGTTGTTTAGGTTTTTCAGTTCTTTGTCAAAATATAAAGGTGGATATGTAATATTTAGTCGTCTAACCGTAAAAACTCAATGTTAGATTAACTAGGTATATCTGTAAAGCTTTCACGCACAACTCTTATCAATGACTTATCTATTTCATATGATAACAAAACTAAAGCTAAACGTTTGTCCGCAGGGCGCAAACAGTGTATACCAGTGACGGGAACCAGCATGTAGTGGCTAGTGGACAACTAAGATTAAAATTTGTGAAAGTAAATAAGGACAAAATGGCCGATATAATCGACGCTGACACGAATGTCGACGACGACGTCGGATACGAATACGATACGACCAAAATACCAGAGATCGTGACACCCGATGATATGAATGAGTCAGGGTATCAGGAGGGCTCCGAGCAGAGTTATGGCGAGAGGAGAGATTCTAAGGAAGGGTTCGGGGGGGAGGGTGACTCGGACAGTGGAGTGGACGGGGTGAGCAGCGGGTGCAGTACGGCGGACGACTGCCCAGTGGTGTCCATCAACGACGTGGTGGCGTACTACGACGACATCCGCCCGAGGAGGCGCTACGTGCCCCAGCTCAACTTCTACAACGTTGATATTGAGCGGATGACGTTGGACGCCGTTGCTCAGGTGAGTCTTTCTTCACTCATCTATCATCTAACATTATACTACAATAGGACAGTTTTAATAATAAAATCAAGACTAAAATATAATAATGCCAGGAAGTATTTAAACTATGCGAAATGAAAAATGCCTCCATCGGTAAACGATGAAGGCGGTCTCAGGTTTCGACTCAAAAAATATACAGCTCTGTCCGAGAACTGCGTAGGTACTGGGTACCTATTTCAGGTTTTCAGCTGCGGCATGCAACGTTTCTACTCCTGTGGACTTACTGCACAGTATAAGAAAGAGTATCTATTACTATCAGTACTAGACTAGTGTAGGCTACGAAAATAACATTCCGTAGATTTTCCAACAATTTATTTACCTATATGAACACGTACTTAAAAAAGTGTCCAATTTGAGCACAATTTAATGTTTTGAGATACCTATCTATGTTGGTTAAGATAAGGCCGCTTCTATTGCAATATAACTTGATTTACTTCTTTATGAACAAAGTCCTTTTAAACCGTATCGCTGGGGATCAAAGTCATTAATTGGTCGCAATAATATCTGACGGTTTTTCACTGGGATGATCGGACCATCAAACTCAACAACTTCCTGTAAGGGAGAAAATAAAATTTGCTATCTATAGGAATACTATTATATACAGGGTGAAATTGATATCAGTGGCATCCTTTTAAACTAAGAGTCTACCCATCAAACTGAACAACTTTTACTACGGGAGCAAACCGATCGGAGAAAAAAAATTATCAGCTGTTCCATACTAAACTGCAATGCCTACTCGACTCAAATGTATGCAACAGCTGATATTTTTTTGGTCCGATCGCTTTGCTCCCATAGTGAAAGTTGTTCAGTTTGATGGGTAGACTCTTAGTTTAAAAGGATGCCAATGATATCAATTTCACGCTGTATATTCTACGATCAGCCTTGCAGCTGATCGTAAATTTTTACAAACCTTTAATCATCAGTAACTCCTAAACCGACTGGAGTTATGCAGGCAGACCTGGTCCATCCCCAACACAGAGAAGCTCTACACCCCATAAACATTGAATCAGCCATGCTGCTGATGGTTGCAAAAAGTACCTTATCTCTCGGAATATGCCAGCATATTTAGAAGGATCCTGTATATGATGTTGTGTTATCATTATCATATCAATGCACCTATTATAATGTAAAGATCTTCTTATGTTTCATGTCCGATGTGCTATAAATTATAAATTGAATCGTTAGTAAGGTCGTTAATATTATGGAAATCTTTACAATGGCTTTTAGCGCTAAAACACGCTTGGTAAGGTATAGGTACAGAAACAGTATCAACAGGAAAATCTGACATAATATTAATTATTCTAAGAATTCAATTTATCTTTATTTACCTATTATAACTAATAGGTATTTTCAAGCAAATAATCAAGTTAGGCAAGGAGCTATAATTAATGGAGTATTTAAATAGTTCAAAATGATCTTAGATCACAATACAGTTCCATTTTATTAAGAGGCTCTCACTATGTCAAGCTATCTTCTCGTTATAATGTGTTCAAATGAAGAATCATGAATAGGAAGAAAAGCGTTTGTCAAGACCTCTGATTTCTATAAAATACATATGAAACCTGTGTTCAAATTCAAAGGAAAGCCTAAATATTTGTAAAAGTCTGTATTATGTGCTTCTACTTTATAAGTTGAAGTCGCTTTTACTTGCGACACACACCATTGTGTAGACAATATTAAGACCTATAATTTCTTACAAGTATTTTTTTTAGACCAATTTTATTTAATGAGTTAATTAAATAAATTGAAAATTTGGTGCGAATTCTTATGATTTAAAAAAAAATTATTTCCTTGGATTAGAAGGCAGTGACATAATGGACCAGCCAGTCAAAAAAAGGTATAACTCCTAAAATGATGTAATTTAGTAGAGGGGAGGCGGCTCTGAAAGGGTCAAGTTCGTTCGGTCAGGGATGTCTTAAAAGTTGTTTGTAGCTTATACAACAAACGAAGCCTTTTAATTTGGCTTTCTGTCAGTTGCAGGAACGCTCATTAATGTTAATCCTCCATTAAATCTCTTGCCGTCAATTTTTATCTTGTTGACGTAGTTAAAGCTAGAGTTAAAGCAAGCAAGAGATTTAATGGAGTATTAACTCTAATGAGCGTTTCTGCAACTAACACTTTGTGTTGTTAAACCAAAAAGCAGAAAATAGTTACAAGTTCAACCTAAAATTTTTTAAAGCAAAGTTTTTTCAGGTTTCGGGGAAAAGAAAATAACATCCAAGAAAGAGGGGCTGTTTTAAAGCGTTTGAACGAAATAACAGAAAGTATGTTACATATTTCAAAGTGACCAAATTTCTTTTTTAATTACTAATTTTTTTTTAAATGGATTGATATTTTAAAAAATTTCTTCTGTTGAATACTTAAATACACTTAGGTCATCTACTGCGTTTTTTAATACTTTTTGCGATTCAGCGAGCTTTTATTTTTCAAAAGCTAACCTATTAGCGTAGGATAAAGTAAAATACAGTTCAGACATTATCGAGTGCTTTAGAAAATGTTGCATAAATCTGATTGGCACATAAAAAATCCTTTCACTGACTATTATGCGCACAATCTCTTAGTTACGTACCTATACTCCATTTTTATTAAAGACGAAAAAAAGAAGATCACAGAAGCAGGGCTACGAAACCTTTTCAGACCGTGATCATTTTATAAAAAAATCGAAACACTTATGTCAGTGTTTGATGACTGATGAATATAAGAATTAGGGATAGCGAGTGAAACAGTCAATAGTCTGTAGCGCACTGGCATTTATTAGAACTAAAACGCTGTCACCGGGTATACTCATATACACTCACCGGCACGGAAACTTGGCCAGACACAAATTCTGCCGCTACTATAATTTAATTAATTTCTCGGAGTTTATTTGAATGTCAATGTAAATAAATGTTTAAATTCGATGTTTCAACCGCTTTTTTAATTTTTGGATTTAAAATTAACAACACTAAACTTAAGTTTAAAGAAAGAGACATTATGAGTAAATTGTTAAGAGATTTTAAAACCCTAAAGAATCAAGATGGTTTGATTTTTTTAAATCTTCCATTAGTTTCCGAAGGGGGTGTTACCTCCTCTAGCTCTAATAACCGCCTGCATTCTGTCTGGCATGCTTTGGATAACATTTCTGATGTCCACTTGCCAGATGTCGTCCCAAGCGGCTCGTGCAGTATTTCCCAGCTCTCCGAGAGTTTGTGGGGGGTTTGGATGGGATTTGATTTTTCTTTTCAGCTAGCTCCAGATGTGCTCTATGGGATTTAGGTCTGGGCTTCGGGCTGGCCATTCCAATTTCTGAATACCAACCTCTTTCAGGTATTCATTTACCCAACGTGTAACGTGTGGGCGTGCGTTGTCGTGCATTAGGAGGAAGTAATCGTGTCCGATGAACCCTGAATACGGCACAACGTGGTCTTAAAGAATCTCTTAGACGTACCGATTCGTAGTCAGGCGGTTCTCAACAATAACCAACTCTGTATGGACCTCGGAACTCACTCTTCCCCACACCATTATGGAGCCTCCATGAAAATTGAAAGTTTGTCTGGTAGTAATGGGAAGAAACCGTCCTTCTCTTTTCCTCCACACTCGTTGTCGGCCATCTGGAGCTCGTAAAGCGATTCTGCACTCATCAGTAAACAGAACCCTAGCCCATTGCTCAAGCGACCAGTTAGCGTGCTCTCGTGCAAACCGTAGCCGAGCTACTCGATGCTCTCTGAGAAGCTCTGGACCTCGCGCTGGTCTGCGAGCCTTTAAATTTACTTCCTCCATTCGTCTCCTCACCGTGTGCTCGCTCACGTTGACACCTCTAATGATTTGGAGCCGTTGTCTGATCTCAACTGCAGTAAGGAACCGGTTTCTTAAGATTTACAAAACTTGGAAGAGGTTGGTATTCAGAAATTGGAATGGCCAGCCCGAAGCCCAGACCTAAACCCCATAGAGCACATCTGGGACAAGCTGAAAAGAAAAATCAAATCCCATTCAAACCCCCCACAAACTCTCGGAGAGCTGAGAAATGCTGCACGAGCCGCTTGGGACGACATCCGGCAAGTGGACATCAGAAATGTTATCCAAAGCATGCCAGACAGAATGCAGGCGGTTATTAGAGCTAGAGGAGGTAACACCCCCTTCGGAAACTAATGGAAGATTTAAAAAAATCAAGCCGTGTTGATTCTTTAGTGTTTTAAAAATATCTTAACAATTTACTCAAAATGTCTTTTTTTTTTAAACTTAAGTTTTGTGTTGTTAATTTCAAATCTGAAAATTAAAAAAGCGGTTGAAACATCGA
Organism: Agonopterix subpropinquella; assembly: GCA_922987775.1. NCBI lineage: Eukaryota > Metazoa > Arthropoda > Insecta > Lepidoptera > Depressariidae > Agonopterix > Agonopterix subpropinquella. The sequence continues at coordinate 13,138,861 of OV277701.1, read as the reverse complement.
ATTTAAACATTTATTTACATTGACATTTAAATAAACTCCGAGAAATTAATTAAACTATAGTAGCGGCAGAATTTGTGTCTGGCCAAGTTTCCGTGCCGGTGAGTGTACTTAGGCACATTTTAGTTCACACTATCGGAGTTGATGGAAAAATAAGAAAACGTCTGTTATGTATGTGCTCACTAGTAGCATAGCGAGGGGGGGGGGGGGGCAAATGCCCCGGGCACCGGGCGGCACTTTACCAGAGGTGGCAAAAATATTAATTGATTGAGCTCTGACTGAACCACAGGGTGTTAGGGTAAACAGTTGCATTACTTTAAGGTGTGATTGTACCCATGACACTGAAATACGTTTCTGAAGAAACCTATAGGAAATCCGCAAAATTCAGTCAGCTGATCTAACGTTTGTATGAAAATTTCAACTTTTCATACAAATGTTGGATCAGCTGCTTGCATTTACTATAGGAAGACCAAAAAAAAATTTATTAATTTTATTTAGGTTTCTTAGGTAAAATTGTTAAGTATCATGAGTATAATCACCCCTATTAGTAATGCAACAACTTACCATAAACAACCTGTATAACCAATTCGTAGAGCAGAGTAAAGTCTATTTCTGAATGGATAAACAACCCCACCAAACCAAAACCAAAAGACCTAAAGATGTCTGACCACAACCCGAACAGGTTGTGCTAAAATATTTCGAGCTGGCTTCGGTCGCTTCGGTCTCTCCTTTATGTTTAACGTAGGTCTTCTTATAAAGATAAGGAGGCACCAAAATCGGTCTGTGCTCCGGGGGATAGACACCCACGCTACGCCACCGGTGCTCACTAATGTCCGTTATTCCGTATTAATAAACCACGCTGACAATCGATTTTGAAGACGTATTAAACGAGTTCTTCTTAAGCCCTAAAAGACATCTTAAAATAGATCAAGTCGGTATCAGCTAATATCACTTAAAATGTCTCAAGCAAACTCAAATTTGTACCAATTTTTTTCCAAAAATGCAGTTGAGAATCCATGTTGCAGAAATCATTAGAATTTAATCAGTCTGCTTGTAACATCAATATTATTTGGTGTTTTTTATTATTTTTTATTATTTACTTGCGTCGCGCAGAGCGTTGCCGGTAGTGATGTTGCCGGGATGTGGTATGGATGCACTCAATCGAATCCGTCAGAAATTCAGAAAAGTGGCCGCCATCTTGAAATGTTTTGTTTTTCAATCTATTACTTCCAAAATCGATATCTGGGAGTTTCTGCCATCACCAAACTCGAATCTGAAGTCAAAAATTCAAAAAAGCGGCCGCCATCTTGAAGATAGATAGATAGATAGATAAACAATTTATTTGCAAAAGTAACACACACATAATATTACAGTTCACAACAATTTTACAAACAAGAATACAACGAGACATAGAATAGAAATTAGAACAACATGTAATTTATTGTATGCTACAGCAGCAAACAGGTCCCAGCTCAACATAGACCTTGCCCGAGAGCAGGGTGTTGGTTTTCAGATGAAACCTTTTTGGTGGCAGTCAGACGCAGCAACCAAAGAAGTGAAGTGAAAGAATAAATAATTAAATAATTAAATGTAAGTTGAAATGACATACAGTTACGGAACATAATGTAAAAAAGTGTAAAAAAGAATCTGAAAAATACTATAATATACTATAATATAAGTAACTATGTATAGCCTAAAATTGGTTACCCAGTGAGACAAACTATGACACAAAAGGTGGGTTAGCGTAGCTATCAGGCAAGCCAATAATTTGTTTTTTCAGGATAAATTCCCTCAATTTTCTCTTGAACGTGAAACCTGACTTGAGTGATCTCAGTGGTGGGGGAATATTGTTCCAGCACTTGGTTGCCTGATAGCGAAAGCTGTCAAACGCTACCGTTTTGTGTATTTGACACGATAATAAAAACCTTGTCGGCCTTGTGGGGTATCTGTTATGGAAGGGTGATCGTTTGAGCTTTGAGAATAGATAATCCGGTTTCTGACTCTTTAGCGTACTGAAAACCAAATTTCCCAAATTTTTTATTTTGATGCAGATGCCTGCGTGACGTCATGTTTAGCATAGAAGCACTGTTTATATAAGGGGAGACATGAGTCCGCGGGGGTATTTTAAAGCAGAACCTGCAACACGCATTCTGAACCCGTTGAATTAATCGACTGGACTTGGACAAGAGTCGTGGTCCGTACACCAGATCACCGTAATTAAGAATAGACAGGATAAGGGATTCACAAAGTTTGATTCGTACGTTCTCACTCAGCAAGTCCCGAATCTTATACAGAATCTTTAGTCTGTAAAAACAGTTACGTACCAGGTTCACAATGTGTCCTTCAAACCGCAGATGACTGTCAAACTGGATGCCCAGGTTTCGTGCCTCTTCAACCTTTAAAATTTGTTGCCCCGAGATATGTACGCTGGGCTGGAGATCCGAAATATCCTTAACCTGCTTAGTTGAGCCATGGATTATAAACTTTGACTTGTTAGGGTTTAAAACTAAAGCATTTCTCTCAGCCCAGAGAGCAATACGAGCCAAGTCTTCATTTAACTTAGGTAACTCAGCAAGCACATCGCTAGGCTTTGCAGATATGTACAGCTGAACGTCGTCAGCATAAAGATGGTAACGACAGTGTTCTATTTGTTTCGTTATGTCTGCGGTGTACAGTATAAAAAGCAGAGGCCCAAGAATGGATCCCTGAGGTACACCACGCTTCACTGGTTCAGGATCAGATACCAGCCTAGAAGCGTCCTCTCTTACCACCTGTACTATTTGCGATCGGTCAGTGAGATAGCTGGCAAACCAAAGTACCGAAGCCTTATCCATGCCATAATAGGCAAGCTTGGAAAGTAGAAGGGGAATATGAAGCGAGTCAAACGCACGCGAAAAATCGAGTAAAGTTAAAATACTGCCTTTGCCCTGATCCTGAGCGGCAAGTACATTATCAACCACGTCGAGTAAAGCAGTAGTAGTACTTCTTCCCTTACGAAAGCCAGATTGAACGTCAGGCAGAATTTACAAATTTACTCAGTTGAGAATATACCACCTTCTCGAGAATCTTAGAAAGAAATGGCAAAATACTAATTGGCCTCAAATCTTTAGGCTCTTTAGGGCAAGGTACCTTAGGAATAGGAGTAACCATTGCCACCTTCCACTGGCCAGGGAACGAGGAGGTTGTAATGGACTTGAACTTTTTGTTCTTCAACCGATTGCTTCCAAAATCGATATCTGGGGTTTTCTGCCATCTTCAACCAAAAATCTGAAGTCAAAAATTAAAAAAAAGCAGCCGCCATGCCATCTTGAACTTTTTTGCTTTACAACCGATTGCTTCCAAGATCGATATCTGGGGGTTTCTGCGATCTCCGAACATGAATCTAAAGTCAAAAATTTCGAAAAGTGGCCGCCATCTGGTACTTTTCCGGAGATTCCGGAGTGAGATATCTATTTCGGAAGCAGTCAGTTAAAAAACAATTAAATTCAAGATGATCTTTTTTTTTTAACCTTATTTGTTTTCCTTCCAATTTTCTGATTTCTGATATCAGATTCATGCTAATAGATCGCAGGAACCCCCAGATATCGATCTTGGAAGCAATCGGTTGTAAAGGAAAAAGTTCAAGAAGGCGGGCACTTTTCTGAATGTTGACTTCGGACCCGTGTTTGGTGACCACAGAAACCCCTACATATCGGTTTTGGAAGTAATCAATTAAAAAACAAAAAAGTTCAAGATGGCGCCACTTTTCTTAATTTCTGACTTTAGATTCGTGTTTGGAGATAGCCAAAACCCCCAGATATCGATTTTGGAAGTATTAGATTGAAAAACAAAAAAGTTCAAAATGGCGGCCACTTTTTTGAATTTTTGACTTCATAGTCATGTTTGGAGATGGCAAAAACCCCCAGATATCGATTTTGGAACCAATCGGTTGGAAAACAAAAAAGTTCAAGATGGCGGCCACTTTACAGAATTTCTGACTTTAGATTCGTGTTCGGAGATCGCAGAAACCCCAAGATATCGATTTTGGAAGTAGTAGATTGAAAAACAAAAAAGTTCAATATGGCGGCCACTTTTTTGAATTTTTGACTTCATAGTCGTGTTTAGAGATGGCAAAAACCCCCAGATATCGATTTCGGGAGCAATCGGTTGAAAAACAAAAAAGTTCAAGATGGCGGCCACTTTTCTGAATTTCTGACTTTAGATTCGTGTTCGAAGATCGGAGAAACCATACATTTTTCTAATAGGTATATTTAAATTTGCGATTGGTCAGAAACTACATTATTTATTTTCCTTTTGCAGCAATTAGCTGTTTAGAATATTTTACAATGTTTCGCAATTTTAATCGAAAATGCAGAGCTTCAGGTCATTTTATGGTTTATCTGCTGGCAACATTACGCACGTCACTGCATCACCCGTGTGCCAGACCATGTGATGTTGCCGCGGTGACGGCTGCTGAATTGACGCAGTGGCAATGCGTCACCGTGTATGCTCCTACGTGCGGTTTCATACAACTCCTTGCTTCACAAATGACGGGCTGCCGTATGATGCTCCGTCTTGCGTCCAGCGTGTGTGAATAAAAACCTATTAGTCTTCTGTAGTCTGTCGCCTAATTGTCATCATTATCTCGTGACGATTATATCCACAGAACATTATAAGAGAAGTTAGAAGTGCAAATTAGGCATGGAACGCGTGCCACACGGTTATGCAATGATTTGCATAAGGTGCGCGGCGTGGTGCGAGCGAGAGGGCATAAGTAGTTGTAGCAGCGTGTGTGGGAAGATACGTGGTGATAGTCGTCTCCTAAGCAAAAGCGCTACTTTGCATTTCTAAACCCCTTTATAATGTTCTTTGATTATATCAATGAGGTGTTTTGGTAAATAATTTTTTTTACAAAAAAGTAAAAACCGACTTCAAAAGTAAAAAATAAAACAAATTAATTTCCTTATACAACGTGTTAATAAATTAGCGCAAAACCTCATACACCCCAACTGATTTATAACAAAATAATTAGATTGAAACAATAATTTCATAATTTTAATAGTTAAAATTTAAAGTTTTTCACATTTCATGTTTTGAGTCAAAAATGATTTGCTATCATTTCAGCAATGAATGAAAGCGCTACCAAACTCATGGATACATTTTAAGAATCTTGTTTTGGTAGTAAGTAGGGTGAGTGTGCCTGTGCGGTCAGTTGACATCGGGTTCAGTAAATTTTAAATTTTACGAACAAATTACTTAATTTTTTGAAAAAAATTACCTATGTTGAAAACATGATAATTCGATTCTCCTCTCGATTCTAAACAAACTACTTTCTAGTTTTGCGTTAATTCATTAACACGTTGTAGATTTGAACGTAAAAGTCAAAGGCTGAAATATTATTTCTTACTTTTTTACTTTTGAAGTCGGTTTTTACTTTTTTTTTGTAAAAAAAAATTTTATTTCATAACTTTCAGTGATTATATATGTTAGTTCAATTCAGATATCAGTTATATACGCAAAGGGTACATTGAAACAAGGCAAATGGTTCAATCGCAGACGATTTGCTGTCAACTTTTGAGGAGTTCTATTGTGTAGCTCCGAAGCGCGTCATCAGATCTTCACAAAATTAAAATGGGACCACCTCGGGAGTATACCCTTTCAAACGAAAAGAATTTTTTAAATTGGTTCACAATTGACGAAAATATCGGTGAACATACATTAAAAAAAAATACATACAGCCGAACATAGAACCTCCTCCTTTTTTAAAGTCGGTTAAAAAAAATTGCCACAGTAATAAACTAATGCTTGCCAAACGTATTTTCCTAGATTTCCAAGTTTAGAGACAAATTTATTCATACATTAATAATACGATGACGATCATAACGATTTAAATGTAGTCGTTTATAATTTTAGTACAATTTTTTAGAATTTTTAAAGATGTTTTTATCGAATTGTCAATATGGCTACTACTAGCGCCACCTGACGGATTTTTTTCATAACAGTCTTTAAATAAGCTTCATTGAAACAAAGGCGAACCACATGTGCGCACCACTGCTTCTTTAGGTCTTTCAACATCGCCATTTTGTTGTTTGATACAATATTCATAATTTCTTTAAAGTGTGTACTATAAAGAATCTTTTTTACCTTCTTTTCGCCCCTATCTGGAATGGAGTATAGGTATAATGAAATTGATGTCGAAGCCTTAACGAATTAAAAATGTTTGGATCTTTTTGAGTAGGTTTTGGTGCAGAGTTCGTTGCAGAGGATTGCGGCCTCCCAAACGTGACGAGTTCTCTTCGAAACTAAACTGCAAACCTACTCGTGCCAAATGTTCGGGACAGCTGATTTTTTTTCACATTTTCGAGGGTTGGTCCCATAGAGAAAGTTGTTCAGTTTAATGTTCTGATCATCCCCTTAAAAAAGTGTCAGCATATTAAGAAGGACCCTGTATAATGTATTCCTATAGGAACTAAAAGGACAACCGCCGCTCTCCCTTGAAAAAATACCTTAAAATGTATAGAAGTTTTGTTGACTTCAAATGTGTAATAAATTATGGGGTTTTATAAAAACGACTCAGATAGTATCATTTATTTTTATTTAACGAGTTATTTAATCATTTATTATTAGTAAATTGTAAAAAAGCAGCAACCCCAAAATGGCTGTCATTGTTGTTTAGTAGGAGGTGTTTGCAAGCACAATGTTTTTTTAAATATAAAAATGATAAAAACTAATAAATCATTATAAAATAAACTAAGTTAAGTTAGTTTCTAGTGTTCCATAGTCCATAATAAAAATAGAAGGACGGTTATACATTTTTAGGTATTATGTGCCGGATGTCCTTTAACTACGAATATCGCGAAATACGATAAGATGGCAGCAAATACCACTCTTATTAAGCTGGATGTGCTGTAGACTGTAGGTACGTAAAGCCGATTGCTCCTAAAGGCAAACACCTTGATCTTCCGCTTCAGAAGTAACCAAACCTGTGGAAAGACGAAGGCAAATGACAAACATGTACATTTCTCTTTGATCTTCTCTACCCCTTTTCCATGAAAGTGGAACTAGATTTAATAGAAAGTCCATGATTAATCCTGAAAATTTTCGAACTTCAATTTCATGAAAAGATGGCTCCAAACTTTAATTACCTACTTAATATTAATTGTTGTTAACAGCAGTAAGCAAAACAGCTTCAAAACCTTTTATTTTGAGTCTACGCCTTTCTCTTAGTACGGAGTACGGACACAATAGCGAGAATCTAATGCGTAAAAAAAAAGTTGGTATAATAGGTAATACCTACCTAGTATCGGTTCAATTAACGGACAAAATAACCGCCGCAAATTGTAAATTGACGCCATCTTAAGAGGATAGGCGGGTACCGTTTTTTCCATACAAACGTTTTCACCTGTTTCCTCCCTCATAATGACACTAAAGCAAAAAAAATTTTACCATACAATCTATGTTACCTCTGTTGTGTCCCTGTGTTTTGCTTTTTGCATTAATTAATTAAGTACTCTAAGAACTAGGCACCTTCGAAAATTACCAATTTTGTCGCCCCTTTTGGTGAAAAGGTGAATCCAGCAAACAAATTTGACGAATATAATAAAAAAACGCAAAACATACAGACTTAGCTAAAGTCTTTCTCATATTATTCATGAAAGAATTATTAAAATCGGTTTAGTTTTGGTGGAGGAAACAGGGGAATACGAAATGCTGATTTCGTAGATTTTTTGTCTCTTTCTCACTCTACTCTGAGGGGTGGGGGAAGGTGGGGCTAATCAGACAATTATGTATACAGTTGGAAAAGTGTCCTATTCTCCAAATTACCATTCCAGCCCGCCTATCCTCTTAACGTATATTGTATGTTGCTAAACTTACCTATGCTTCTAGATTAAGTTATGTTGAACACTTCATGTAACCTAAAAAATGTTATTTTGTTATTCCATGTGCAAATTGAACTACGTAGTACGTGTTCTAGTCTTAGGCATAAAGATAAGGGTTAAAATACAGGTAATGTTTGTGAGAATAGAACCAAAAATAACAGAAATTGTTGAAAACATTTACTGTCAGCTATAGGCCAACTCCAAGTTTCCACATATCTTAACTATTATAAACCTGTAAATTTTTGAAAAAAGAATTTAGTTTGTTTGTTTGTTTGTTTGGGTGTTTGTTTGTTCGAGTATCACGCAAAAACTACTGAACCGATTTTGATGAAACATTTTTTGTTTGGTAGCGTAACATCTGACTTAAAATCTTGTATATAATTTATGCGGACGAAGTCGCGGGTAAAAGCTTACATATATAATTATATAGGTTTCTACTTTGAAAACGCTTTTCTAAACGCTAATAAACACTTAATGTTAATAAGTAATTGCGTAATCTATAAATCTTATATAGAAAATCTTATATAGAATTGCGTAAGCGGGAGGCTCTGCTACAAAATCAAAGTTAAAGTTGAAGTCGTCACAGAACACATTAAATTTCATACTTCATTATAGCATAGCATAGCATAGCATAGCATAGCATAGCATAGCATAGCATTATGCTCACGACTATATTCCCCTAGGGGGTATTCAGAGATATTCTGAGACCTCAGAAGATCCACGATTCACTACTACTTCATTATCATCACTAATATTATAAATGTGAATGTTCAACTGTTTGGATGTTTGTCACTCAAACACGCATAAACGGCTGATCAGATTTGGAAGTTCACGCAGACGGAGTCACGGGTGACAGCTAGTAGAACAATATTTCTAAAAACATAAATGTTAGCATTTGTTACTTTTAACACTATTGAGATGCAGTTCACTTAGTTAAGCAATTTGTTAGTGTTGCCGAAGAGAATGTGTTGTATTGCGCAATAGGCAATCTCGATGCCTCACTTAGTTAAGATCGTTCTTTTGCCGGCCGCTCTTTGCTACTCGTCTTTTTTTCTTTCGTAATAGGTACCGGTCATGCATTGTGGATGTGTCAATCAAACTTATTTATGTACCATTGGACTGAAGGATTGATTGGTTCGCTTAAATTATAATGTCAGGAGTTCATGGGTGTTAAACTAATATTTTATCTCTTGTTAAGTTTGAATCAGCATTGCAGTGCTAACGCACGTTAATTCCGAAATTAGCAGTATGCTACTAAATTTAAATACTCACCTGCTACATTATTATCATTCCAAACGTAAGCTACTAGGCTTTTTTTTTACTAGAAAACATAATATGCAGGGTGTAAGGGAACCGCTTCCGAAAACACAAAGGGGTGAAAGTACCCATCAATATGAACCCAACTATGAGATCTCAAAAAAAATAATTTAATGTTTGTATGAGATAGCAATTTTTTTTGAGATCTCATAGTTGGTCCCATACTACTGAGCTTGATTTACATTTCTATTTTTACATTCTTATTCGTGGGCTCCATAGTAAAAGTTGTTAATATTATTGTTGTTAATATCCTTTTGAGTTTTCTGAAGCGGTTCCCTTACACCCTGTATTATCATTTTTGAAATGAACAGAACATGGGCTCGGCTGATTCAATTTCCAGTTATAATCATCATTATCATCAGCCCATCTACAACGTGTTAATGAATTAGCGCAAAACCTCATACACCCCAACTGATTTATAACAAAATAATTAGATTGCAACAATAATTTCATTATTTTGATAGTTAAAATTTAAAGTTATTCGCATTTTAAGTTTTGAGAAAAAAATGATTTGTTATCATTTCAGCACTGAATGAAAGCGCTAACGTACTCATGGATACATTTTTATAATCTTGTTTCGGTAGTAAGTAGGGTGAGTGTGCCCGTGCGGTGGGTTGTCATCGGGTTCAGTAAATTTTAAATTTTGCAAAAAAAAAAATTAAAATAGAAAAACTCATAGATACATGTCGTCCGTGGGGATTCGAATCCGGACCCATTGTAAGTATTCCCATTATTTTAATAATAAACCTCGTAATTTATTTAAAAAACTCTTTCGTTGTTTTAAGGTAGAAAATTCAATCATTTCAGTGTTTAAGTAAAAACTCTGGTGTTGCGAAATAGTCAATGTAGAGTCTCAGAGAGTTTATAATGAAGCTAAAACAGATAAACATAAACAGGTATCTCCTGCTTAGGGTTGCCAGACGTCCTTTATTTTAAAGGACGTCCACTATTTCAGACCCAAAATATTATCTTTAAAGGACAAAGTATTGTGCTTTATTGAAGATTGAAGATTAGGGGTAATTAGAAATCTTTAATAAAGCACAATACTTTGTCCTTTATTTCGGTCGAAATTTATGCATGTGAAATTGCGTATGGCAATGAGTTGCATCAGCATAAAATCGAACTTCAAAATGCAATGCAAACAATTTTTTATCATTTGACTATAGAAAACGCAAAAGCTCTTAGAGCAAACAAAACTAATATTGTATACAGGGTGTAACAAAACACCCTAGTAATACTTAAGGGGGTACTGCAGACCATCAAACTGAACAACTTTCACTATCGAAATCGAGAAAAAAAAATCCGTTCTTTCATACAAAACTGCAGTACCGTCTCGACTCAATTGTATGGGACGGCAGATTTTTTTTATTTTTTCTCGACGTTGGCTCCGTAGTGAAAGTTGTTCAGATTGATGGTCTGAAGCACCCCCTTAAGTATTACTAGGGTGTTTTGTTACACCCTGTATATCAAGTATACCTACTTATAATAAATAGGTACAAAAACTAATTAGGTCGTACTACCTACTTGACTTCGATTAACGACAAACTACGTTACATTGCGTATTAACATTGTTTTTTAATTAATCAATTTCGCTACTGTCATAACAACATTTAATAAAAAAATATTATGATGTCCTTTATTTTCATCCATCAACATAAAATGGGAGCTAGCAACCCTACTCATGCTTATGTATTAAACAGACTAGTTGCAGACCGACTGCGACTGGATGCACCAGTCGTTTCACATTCCCTCGCCTTATTACGTGATTCCTATTTTTAACTCTCCACATTCTCAAATTATACCTTATCTTCTTAAAACATCTATACCTACTGTTTCATAATACCAATCGAATCGTTTTTTTTGCTGTATAGTTGATTTTAGCAGGAAAATAATGTTCACAAATGGAGAAATTAGTCACCTATAGAAAATTGCGATAGTTTACCTTTTTTTTTCCCCAAGCGTCAAAACATTATTTAGTGTCATAAAGATTTGCTGTAGATCATCACTTTTATAATTAGGTACCTACCTATTTAAATAGCTTTAAGTGAATTGTATAACTATACCTACACAATTCGTGTGCTCCATTAGTCCGATATTAACATGCCAAGTTAATTGGGATAAAATGTAAAAGAACTGTTCAAGTGCGAGTCGACCTCGCGAACGGAGGATTCCGTATCCGTACTATTCCGTACCACCATGAAATCTTACAAAAAAAAAAACTTTTCTCCGGGATCCTTAGCGCAGGCCCGACACACACCTGAACGGTTTTTATTATTTTTTGTTTTACTTTAAAGCATGCACTATAATCACACCAAGTGTCACGCTTGTATGTATTGCCGTTTTTACGATAGAGCAAGAAAAAAAATCGTTGATAAAAACTAGTTCCTTGCGTTCATACGCACCCCCCTTAATTTTAATTTTAATTTTAACAAATCCGCCGTAATAACGCAGATTCTGTAAAAAATTCAATTGTCTATTTCATTATAGTAGGTACTCTGTGCTATTTTTTTATTTTGTTTATTTTATTGAATAAAGAAATTTACATACCACAACAAAGACAAAAACCCGTCCCACGAAAACCTGTATGGGTTTATCTGGAAAATATTACGGTTCAAAAGTTACAGCCCTAAATAGGTAGGACGGACGGACGGATAACGTCGTAGGCTTAGTAATAGGGTCCCGTTTTCACCATTTGGGTAACGGAACCCTGAAAATCTAAAGCATACCTAGGTATATAGAGTCTTTACCACCAGCAATCAATGTCTGGTTCTCGGAAGTATGAACACGATATGTTGACACTAGCGCCGCTTCTCATAAAAAACCAATCTCGTTCAAGGTCAAAAAATGAGCATTAATACCTGTACTTAATTACCGGCACTCGGTCACTATCATCTCTACAATGCATAATGGACGTAATTTACATATTGCTGGCAACATCATTGTAAGGTATAATGCATTTGTCTGAAGGTTCATTTTTGTGTGAGAGTAGAATGTTGTTATGCTACGTAATGTTAAGTGATGGGGACAGTGAAGCCTTATTGTAGGCGAATCTATGTACTTATGTGAAAAATCGATATCTGCGTTGGCGGATGTCGATGTCGGTGCGCTCAAGGGCGTTCGCTGTTTGCTGGAGTACACTCTCGATTTGACGCACGATTTACATATTTTTTTTACATAAATGAAACTGTCAATTTGATTGTTCATGGAGAAGCCGTCGTTGGTTGTTGTCATGTCAATGTTGTTATGCTAATTATGAGAAGCGATTTATGTTTATGTTTTTGAGGAACTGCGCATGAGTTGAGTTTGTTTAACCACAAAGTTTCACCGATATCATCCACCATTATCCGTCACGCTTCTTCTTCCAAATCCCTACTTGCTATTCTACTTGCAAAACTCTTTAATTTTAGATGTGAATTTTAGTACCTACTTCAGTTTGTATTTTGTTATTAATTTGATAGAAACAACAAAGGGATTTCATAAATTATTCACGTTTGTATATTTAACTAATATTCCTTAAGGCCGCACTTTCCGCAATACTTTCCGCGGTTACTTACAGTACATAAAAGAGATTGTACAATTACACGAACAATTCAATCATATTTTAGTTTTCCCTGTAGATGTCTGAGGACCTGGTGACCCTAGCATGCTCTCAAAAAGAACAAGAAAGATCTAGATACATTCTAGCTGTTGCATTACATTAAGGGGTGATTGTACCCATGATACTGAACAACTGTCCCTTAGAAACCTAAAGGAAATTGTAAATTTTTTTCGACTTTTCATTCACACGTTCGTTCAGCTGATTGCATTTAGTGTGGAAAGTCCGGAGTGAAATTTTACTCAAAAGTCGTACAATGCTCTGCGGATCCAGTACAACGATGCCTTCAGGGCGCTGCTGTGCCTGCCACGCTTCTGTAGTGCATAGGAGATGTTAGTTCAAGCCCGAATGGATGGTTTTCACGCCATTCTTCGTAAAAAACTGCATCGTTACTGACTAGAGTGCGGGGCAGCAACAACGTCATCCTGAAGGTTATTCCTGAAAAAGTTGATTGCCCCATAATGAGGCACTTTCATCGAGATGACCAAATCTCAATTAGTGATTAAGTACTAACTTCGTTTGTAAGGTTTTATTTTATTTTGTTTGTACTAACCCTGTATTTTAAGTTTGGGTAAACGTAAACTCACGGGACTACGAACTCTTACGTGCTGTCCAAGTCGCGTAGAACGCTGAGATTACTGGCCCTGGAGGTCGCACGTGTTTGTGTCCTGTAATAGGATTAGACAACGTTTTCTTTCGGAAACCTTGGGCTGGTGTTCATTTTCATTACAGGTGAAGACCGAATACAATAGGCTCGTCGGTCAAGATCAATATCACTGAAGAGTTGACACATATATGAGTAGTTATATAAGGTATTTTTCCTTTTTTCATAATAATGCGTACTCGTATTAGCATAGATTTAAATAGTATTATTAGCCTGTTTCCTCTGAAAGTTTCATGATGATCGGTTAAGTAGTTTTCGCGATCATCATGAAACTTTGTAAACATATTCTTGGAGGTATTAGAAGTAACATAGGATACTTGAGGTTTTCCGAATTCCACGTGGACGAAGTCGCGGGCAAAAGCTAGTATTAATTAAGGAAATAACTTCAGTTATTTACTGTTATTTATTGTTACTGTAATTATTTCCTTATAAAATAATCGTTAAGTCTACACAGTTAAGTTGAGGTGGTGTTACATTAAAAACCACAATGATAATTTTAAAAACTGCATATCGTTTTTTACAAATATTTGAAAAAGAAATTGTTGGTTGTAAAATAATTAATTGTCGATTGCATTTTCAGTAGTTTTATTCCATTTTGCGGGACATTTAATTTGCTTTTCTGATAGTCTACTTATTATGAAGTTTGGATTGACAAGATAAATAAAAGATTTAAATTTAGTTTTATATCTACATATAAATTAGTTTTGATAATAGATTTTTTTTTTCAACTTTTTATATAAACTTTCGATCAGCTGTACATTTAATATGGGAAGTCCAATTTTTTTATTGTACCTCTAACTTTCTGAGAGAAAATTGTTCAGTATCATGGGTACAATCACCCCTTAAAGTAATGCAACTGTTTACACTAACAGCCTGTAGAATTGACCTAGGTCGCCCCGAACTGCTTAGCTCAGTAAGATATAGCACGCGCGACAGCCATTTATACAGGGTGAAATTGATATCATTGGCATCCTTCAAAAAATCAGCTGTCCCATACTAAACTGCGATGCCTACTCGACTCAAATGTATGCAACAGCTGATTTTTTTTTGCTCCGATCTATTTGCTCCCATAGTAAAAGTTGTTCTGTTTGATGGGTAGACTCTTAGTTTAAAAGGATGCCAATGATATCAATTTCACCCTGTATAGGCCAAGATTCAGATTCGTCTTTTGTAGGGTCGAAAACCTATTGATGGATTTTTAGATCCGGAAGTACAAGCTCAAACTCAATTTTCGACTTTGAATCAGGACCTACCTGTCTTCTTATTTTAGCAATACTTTTACCGCGACCCAGCGGGATCTTTTGTGTTGGCCCATTCTGTATAATATATCTATGGTTGGCCCCCATACTTTTTAGGGTTCCGTTCCCAAAGGGTGAAAACGGGACCCTATTACTAAGCCTACGTTGTCCGTCCGTCCGTCCGTCCGTCCGTCCGTCCGTCCGTCCGTCCATCCGTCCGTCCGTCCGTCCGTCTGTCCGTCTGTCCGTCTGTCCGTCTGTACGTCTGTCCGTCTGTCCGTCCGTCTGCCCTACCTATTTAGGGCTGTAACTTTTGAACCGTAATAGCTAGATAGTTGAAATTTTCTCAGATTATGCGTTATTACGGCGGATTTGTTAACAAATAATAAAAATGTCAAAAAGTTAAAAATTAAAGGAGGTTCTCAACAAGAAACTAGTTATAATTTTTATCAACGTTTTTTCTTCACGCTCTATCGTAAAAACGGTAATACATACAAGCGTCAAACTTAGTGTGATTATAGAGAAAACTCTACAGAACAACAACAAATACAAAAATCCGGCCAAGTGTGAGTTGGTCTTGCGCTAAAGGTCCCGGACAAAAAAAAGATTTTTTTTCTAAGTAATAATTTCGTGTTCTGTGGTGGTGCGGTACGGAACCCTCGGTGCGCGAGTAGCCCGACTCGCACTTGACCAGTTTTATTATTATCTTCGCCCAAATCAAGAGCTAGAGCTGAGTTAGCAGCACGCCCCGCGCCCGTCAAACACCCTCCCATGCCCCCCATTGTTCCTGCATCCGTCTGCACAAGACTGCTAAGAGAGTCATTCCCAGGTTTAACCGCTTATTAAAATATACTCGTGTATTGTATAGTGTACAATACAAACTAATAAAGGAGCGTGTGTGTCAGGTCTGCGCTGATCACGACTGTTGCATTATACCAGACAGTTCGTGATTACTCTCGCTAATAACTAGAGGTGCCACATCCTCCATAAGATTTTCCTCTTCATTTTATAAGATGGTATTAATGGGTGTGGTATTTATGTTTATGATCATAATCAATGATCGGCACTCGATGATTGCAATTGCAACTCAAACGTTTATACAGGGTTTAAACTTAAATGCGTTACATACTTAAGAGGGTGGGGACTAAAAAAGTTCGTTGTTCATTCATGTACATTAATAAAATAAAATAAAAAAATAACGCTCACAGGCACATACATTGTAATGATCCCAAGTAAGCCTCAGGCTTTTTGTTATGGGAATCATACAACAACGGCACAAACATGTAATATAAAATCCATGACCGAACCGGGATTCGAACCCAGGACCCTGGTTTGGCAGTCCGGCGTGGTAGCCTTACTATACTTACCGTATTGTACTTACTTAGCCTACATAGCGCGATAGAATTACGCCCGTGCGAATGAGCTCTAATAGAGCTGCTCTATTCTACGGAATGAATCAAGAACTTGTACTTGAGGTTTCGGTTCTTTGTAACAAGGAGAGAAGGAGAAAAACCCTATATTTAGAACTAAGGTAGTTTGTTTGTTAAAAACAGTTGTTACAAATTACTTGTTATCGTGTGGTTTCCGAATCAGGGCTGACCACCCCATTTCTATCCTGGGATATAAGGGGACAACGGGATAAAGATTTTGATGCATTTTTTTGGGGCGAAAAGTTAGGTAGTTAATTCAATTTTACTTGTCATTTCATTCTGAAATTAGTGAACATTGTTTCAACTAAACGTAGGCAAAAGTTGTAGTAGAATGGTTGAAGAAAACTAGAGGGAATTCGATGGTGTGATAATGATAATATTCTTTATTTGCATACCAAAATAAAAACAAAAAAGAATGCTAAATATATTCCGATACGGACTTCTATTTTCATTGGTGGAACTGCCTCCGTGGTCTAATCCCTTATATATTAATATTATAAATATGAATGTAAGTCTGTTTGTTAGGCTTTCACGCGAAAACTTCATGAAACTTTGTACTTAAATATTCTTGGAGGTATCAGAAGTAAGATACTTGGGGTTTTCCAAATTCCACGCGGACGAAGTCGCGGGCAAAAGCTAGTATAATATCATTGCTAAAGTAAGTGTTAATCAAAACTTGGTGGCCAGAGGAGAGAATGAATGTTTTTATAAATAATTCTCAATACCTAGGTCGTAAAATATCCTTCCTTTCTATTGTTGTTACGCAAAATGAGTTAGCGAACACAATTTACACAATAAATGAACGTCTGTACCTACGTGGATTCTTCCTTATTGTTTGTGCAAATGTTGCCTAGTCTCGCAAGTCCTTTTTGTAATAATTAACTGCACCCTGCAGTAGGATTTTGCAGCCTATAGCTTATTTAATAACTGTGGGTTTGGGTAGAACGAAAAATTAAAAAAAAAAGAAAAAAAACGAAAAAACAAAAAAAAATTATAGAATCACAACAAATGTATTGTTAAGATGAGTATTTTAAGAATGTCCTATTAAAATATTTATACTATGTAAGCAACTTACGAGTATATTGAGCGGAACACAATACCCTGTGATCCTATTTTTAACCGACTTCAAAAAAAAGGAGGAGGTTCTATGTTCGGCTGTATGTATTTTTTTTTTTCAATGTATGTTCACCGATATTTTCGTCAATTGTAAACCAATTTAAAAAATTCTTTTTTTGTTTGAAAGGGTGTACTTACTCCCGAGGTGGTTCCATTTTAATATTGTGATGATCTGATGACGCACTTCGGAGCTACATGATATAACTCCTCAAAAGTTGACAGCAAATCGTCTGCGATTGAACCATTTGCTTCTTTTCAATGTACCCTTTGCGTGTATAACTGATATCTGAATCGAAATAACATATTTAATCAATAAAAATAAAGAAATAAAAATTTTTTTACAAAAAAATAAAAACCGACTTCAGAAGTAAAAAAGTACAAAACAATATTTCAGCCTATGAATTTTACGTTCGAATCTATAAGAAAATTAATTTGTTTAGTCGAAGTCGCTGTCAGGTACGTAGGGACTGCAGTAATTTTTCGGTCGGTCGGAAGACGTCGGTTTTTATTTTTTTGTAAACATTTTTTTGTGTCAATGAGATTTTCTAAACAAATCTAATAAAAAAACATTTTATTTACACTACATACATATTATAATACAGGGTGAAATTAATATTATTAGCATCCTTTTAAACTTAGAGTCTACACATCAAACTGAACAACTTTTACTATGAGAGCAAATTGATCGGAGCAACAAAAAAATCAGCTGTTGAAGATTTGAGTCGAGTATGCATTGCAGTTTAGTATGGAACAGCTGATTATTTTTTTGCTCCGATCGGTTTGCTCCCATAGTGAAAGTTGTTCAGTTTGATGGGTAGAATCTTAGTTTAAAAGGATGCTAATGATATTAATTTCACCCTGTAGATACAAACATCCATGACTCGGGTACAAATATTCATAATTCATCATACAAATATTTGTCCCTTACGGGATTCGAACCCACGACCCTCGGCACAGCAGGCAGGTTCACGACCGACTGAGCTACCGGGCCGTCAAATTGACACAATCTGTAAATAAGTGACATACTTTTCACTCGATCGCTAATGTAATGATAGTTTGCATTTGAAACTCAAATATAAATAGATACAATGTTATAAGAACAGGCAGGTATGTCACGCGGACCGGGTAACAACACGCGGTAGTGATCAGAAATCTACTGTGGACACCTGCCAAAGCAATTGTGTAAACCGATAGTGCTTCCCAAACTTGTCTGTATGAATGACTATGATGTGACTATGGGTTTAAAGTTTAATTTAAAAGTAAACTGGAAGATTTCGAAAGTATTTCATATTCGATCTATCTATCCTACTAATATTATAAACGCGAAAGTTTGTAAGTATGGATGGATGGATGTTTGTTCCGCTTTTATGCAAAAACTGCTGAACGGATTTTGATGAAATTTGGCATACAGATAGACCATAGCCTGGATTAACACATAGGGTACTTTTTATCCGGGTAACGCAGATGAAGTCGCGGGCAACAGTTAGTATTTACATAATTAATTATCCGTTTTTAGGCTCATTTGCTGCGCATTCTGTAGAGCACGAAGAGAGACTGTTAATTTGTATACAAATGAACTTTGGTTAGGTATATTTTCAATACTAACCAATTAAAGTCTAAATAATAAAAACTATAATATTTCGAAATTCGCCAAAAAAATTGGACTTGCCATACTAAATGCAATCAGCTGATCGAACATTTGTATGAAAAGTAAATTTTTTTTTTTGCTAATTTCCTATGGTTTCTTAAGGAAAGTTGTTCAGTATCATGGGTTCAATCGCCCCTTAAAGTAATGCAACTGTTTACCCTAATACCCTGTAGAGTTTGGATACTGGATATTTTGAATAATATGCCCTGGGGAACATAGTCGAATAATAATTATGCGAATGCGAAAAAGGAAAATCCTAAAACAAAATTGAAACTCAACGAAAATAACTTGAATTTGAACTGTAAATATCTCCCTTGAATCCGGTTTTAATCATCACTTGTTCGTGCGTGACTACTCTACATGATCATCACGGTCACGCACTCGTTACATTATGGTTAGAATTAATTATTTAACTCTTTTTATTATCGGATTATGTTTTACCTCTTCTCAGTTAGTCGCTTTCAGAGTTGTAACTACAAAGACCTTTTTACATCGGGCATAGGCCCACCACAACATTCCCACCGCTGTAACTCCTGTAAGCTAGGATCAACAGCGGCGGCCATTCACAACACTCTTTGACTACTTATATAGGGACTAATTACGCGTGTCATTCTACTAACAATATTTCTGCCACTTTTTGCGGGGGGCGAGGTAACATGAAATCCGTAACTTTGGATTTTATTCCTCATAAGTTTAGATTCTAATTTTGAATGTTAAAAATCATGAAAAGTAGTCTCGTGTGAACCCCAAACGTTCTAAGTTCAAAATTATTGTTTCGCAATTGGCTACTTGACAACTAGTCAAATCAGCTACTCTTTATCGGACGTCAAAACATGCGCTTTGTATGAAGATTTGTACTAAATATTGAGTTGTGACGTCATCAACATTTTCATTACTTTTTATGGTTTATCTTGTTATTAAAAATAGTATTCAAGCTAAAAACTCAATGAAAATGGGAGTTTAGCGTTATTTTCTAACCCTTTTTTTATTGAGTAGATAAAAATAAAATATATTGAATGTAGTCAAATACCCAATTATAGGCTGTCTTGTTTAGTGATAAGGTATAAAATTGAGTGTAAATGCACATGATCAATTTGTCTTATACCGTGGCAGAGGGGAAATGCTACCGCAAGGCCAGTCCTTATAATAAGTAGTCAAAGACAACACTAGACAATGAAGTCCAGCGAGCCCGGGGGATGACTCTTATCTGTCTTAGAACCCTTAATTAATTAATCAAAGAAGATAGGAGAAGGAAATATACATATCTTCTTTCCTCCACTTCCCTCCATTGCAAACCTCCCGTTTGCAACAGCAATAAGAATAAAAACCGGTCAAGTGCGCATCGAGGGTTCCGTACCACACCACCACAGAACACAACATTATTAACATAGAAAAAAAAAACTTTTTTTGTTCGGGACCTTTAGCGCAAGACCGACTCACACTTGGCCAGTTTTTAGTATTTGTTGTTATTCTGTAGAGTTTGCTCTATAATCACACTAAGTTTGACGCTTGTATGTATTACCGTTTTTACGATAGAGCGTGAAGAAAAAACGTTATTATTAAAATTCAGAACATCCATGTCTCATTTGTAGTACCGAAACTGCACCAGCTATGGGTACTTTGCTCTACTGCCATACGAAATTGCTTATTTTATGATTGTAATAATAATAATCTCAACAGCCCAAGTACCTCATAGAAACAAGTTATGAATAGATATCTGATATCATATCGGAGATGTGGACTGATGCACATGTATGTAATGTAGGTTGTATTTTGTAGCCTATCTCGTTTTGATTCCCTGGATATTACATTCCGACTCATCCCGTTCGTCTTTAGAACGACTTTGAAGCACATGCATCGGAAATGATATACGGCTTAATGACTTCCAGGCTTTTTTTGTTTTTTTCACAGTAGTTTTAGTTTCAAGACTTACTTAAGTTTTAAGATGTAGGTACAATAGTAACTTAGGCATTCTAAAAAAAAGGTGCATTACTTTAAGGGGTGATTGTACTCATGATACTAAACAACTTTCCCTAAGAAACTTATCTATCTAAACTATTATACAACTGTATATTGTAGAATCAAAGACTGGTATAATTTTGGAAGCTATATTTTACTTTCACTGCACTTTTATAATTTTACTAAACTATTTTAATTTTAAATATATCACAATTACTTCACAAATACAAGTTGTCACTTCGAGTGCCGGCTGAGAACTAGCTGTTCGATCCCTTTTTCCCCACTTCGATCGTCCTCCCCACCCTTTCAGAGTCACTGTGCCCACCAAACGCGCCTGGCGTTTGATTGGTCCAGCGCTCCAGCGACAGCCAATCACAAAAGTCAGTATTGCCATATGAATGAATCCTTAGTAAAATATTTAACGGCTCTGGATACAAGTCCTTTTTAAGCCATTCGTTGGTTATTTTACAGGTAATTTGAATGTAATAGAATATTAAACCTATTGCTAGTACAAAATAAAGGTTTAGTAACAAAATATCACTTAATTTAGTAAAGAATCACGACATTCGGCCATCCGACCCTGTGCAACCCCCTGGTGCACAGCCATCCAACAGTCAGTTCTCATTACCATTTAGTCAAAATTATTCAGAATAATCTTTATATAATCACAACATTGAAACATTTTACAGCAGGTTTTTCAAAATTATTAATTAAAAGTTTTTATTTGTTTATATATATTTTTTTTTTAATTTACCACCGCTTCGTAATGTGTTATCACTGCAGAGAAGATGCGGCCAGAAACTCTACAGCAACACAATGTTTAGTAGTTAGACATTCAGTTACAACATCAGGATCAGACATTTTAGAATTCAGCGATTTTACTTTTGTATTTATTTTTATTATGTAAAAATTATTTGAGAATGAATGAATGAGGCTGGTACACAAAACTGGTACTTGAGTTTAATTTTAGAAATTAATTTTAGAGAACGATTTTTTTTTTTTTGCATCATATAAGTGGCTCTTACATTATTTAATCTGTTTTCTTATTTAAGTTTATAATAACGTTTAAGTAGTAACTATTCGAACACATCACGACATTTGGCTGCTTACACTAATATCAATATTTACCAACTTAAATATTTGTGAACGTTGCTGCAGTTCTAACAGAGGCAGCTCTAATAGTTGCAATCTTCCTCGTCCAATGATTTATTTTGGAATAGTACATTCTGATTTTAGGGGAAGAAGAATTGAATATTAAGTAGACTGATATTCAAAGTTTAAATAATAATAAACAGAATAACAACTCTTCTCTTCATTCTGTTTGCTGCCACAACGTTGTTTTTCAAAATTTTTATGCTTCTTATGTTTATAAAATACAATACAATACTCTTTATTTGCACACCAAAACATACCGTCCCCGTTTATACTGTTTTTAAATTAATTAAAAAAATATCCATCAATTATAGGTAATCAATCAAAACAGTGGTTATAACGGCAGCCGGGTCAGTCATCGTGTACAGACATTCAGCATTTTCTTAACCTGCTTTTTTAACAGGAAGGAGAAACATTACAATTTAGTCTTATTAACTTTTTAACAATAATTTCGTAAATCCATTCTCCATCTTACAAATTCACAGATAAACATGAAGAAGTATGTAATTATCTCCTTTACTTAATTACAAAAAAAAAACAGTATTATAAAACAAATTATTCATCGATTAAATCTGGTAGTCGCACAATAAGACATCTGATAATAAATCTTGTCTTGAGCTCAGTGTAATATACTGTCATCACCATCAGCTAGTTATACTGTCTACAATACTTTACGCCTTTCGCAAAGCCCACCTAACTGGGATGTACTATGAAACAGTTGCTGTATACAGTTGCAAAAAATTGTGTTATTAATGAGAAGTATACCAGCAATAATGGAATTAAATCTATTATAACTTAAAACACACAACACATTACAGCAGCAGCACCGTTTCTATTACAATTATAATTCAGATTACTATCTTTTTTTTTTTAACTAACAAATTTTTGTTGTGCCTATACT
The DNA here is from genome assembly GCA_922987775.1 of Agonopterix subpropinquella. Taxonomy (NCBI): domain Eukaryota; kingdom Metazoa; phylum Arthropoda; class Insecta; order Lepidoptera; family Depressariidae; genus Agonopterix; species Agonopterix subpropinquella. Next base: position 13,115,985 of record OV277701.1, on the reverse strand, counting down.
CATTCTATACAAAGTACAGCTTTAATCCCATTTTAGACGACAACAACACTTTCTGTGAACGGCTTTAACAACTTCCAAATAATGCAATAATTATAATCATCATGAAGTAAATTGCATAGGAGCTTTTTTTTTAAAATAAACAAATCTAATCAGATGGCGTTGTCAAACTCATCGAGTAAGTATTCGCTACGAATAACTTCTGCAAATTAATACGATTACGATCGTAAAATTTTGAAGACTTTTGAAGAAAAAAGAATACTTTATAGAAGTATGTCGAAACCAATCCACCCTCGATAAATTAAATTAAAAATTGTTTATTCGTCTCATAAGCATTCGGTACAACATTAAAATGAATCAATCATTGATACTAATTTTACCAGAAGAAAACACGCTTCTACCTTTTATTTCGATTCAAAAACCTACAATATTTGATTGTCATAATGGAAACCTTACTTTGAATGGTGTCCTACAAGGCTTAGTGTACCACATACTTGTTAAGCCAAAAATGCAAATGACAATCAGTTTAGTTAAAAACTAAGTAGCACCTGCGATAAGGTACCTACAGGGGCGTTATACAGTCAACAAAATCCGGATCTAAAATCGTCAAACTCGTTAAAGAGAAACGAAGGCAATGTCTTGTCTTCCAAGCCATATCTGCACGCCGGTTGTGATTCTTTTTTAAATTATTTGACAAACAAAGCAATCTACAGCCATTTTGTAAACAAGAAATGTACTTAAGGTCATTGGGCGAAATCTGACTCAGCTAACTAAATTTTTCCTACAAAACCCAAATTGGTTTTAAAATGTTTAGTCACTCATAATCAATTTTATGTAGTTATTTTTTTTTAACCATGGGAAAATGTACTAAATGTACTATAACACTAAAATGTACGAAATGTACGAAAATGTCAAAAATGAAGAAAATGTACTAAAATGTACTTATTGTACTAAAATGTACTTATTGTACTAAAATGTACTTATTGTACTAAAATGTACTTATTGTACTAAAATGTACTTATTGTACTAAAACTTACTTATTGTACTAAAATGTACTTATTGTACTAAAATGAACTTATTGTACTAAAATGATTTTATTGTACTAAAACGTACTTATTGTACTAAAATGTACTTATTGTACTAAAATGTACTTATTGTACTAAAATGTACTTATTGTACTAAAATGTACTTATTGTACTAAAATGTACTTATTGTACTAAAATGTACTTATTGTACTAAAATGCACTTGTACTAAAATGTACTTATTGTACTAAAATGTACTTATTGTACTAAAATGTACTTATTGTACTAAAATGTACTTATTGTACTAAAATGAACTAATTGTACTAAAATGTACTAACATGTACTAATTGTACTAAAATGTACTAATTGTACTAAAATGTACTAAAATGTACTAATTGTACTAAACTTTACTAATTGTACTAAAATGTAATAATTTTACTAAAATGTACTACTAGTACTAAAATGTGCAAAATGTAAGAAAATGTATTAAATTTACGAAAATGTACAAAATATTACATTTTTCTTTACCAGTTATTGGCCTGAATCCCATTATCTACAATAATGCGACATATATAAACATGAACTAGAGACATTCATTTAAACATCCTATACTTTTTTTTTGTAGGTCGTGCGCATAGATTTCATACTAAGGTGCCTAGTGGCCTTTGTCTAGCGGTTTCCTGGAGGAAATATCGTATTAGAGCTAAGCTCGCTTCTGTTTACCTAATTATGCCAATATGATGTGTAAATAAAATAAAGAATCTATAATTCATTAAATATCAATATGTCTACATGTAGGTAGGTACATTACTTCATAATTTTTTTTTTTATTATACAACAATTGCTCATCAGTAACTAGAAAGACTAATGTGTATTTAATAAAGTATCTTATTATTATGACACTAATTTTGTGGCAGTCAAAATTTGCTGAAATTCTGCCGTGAACATTTCGAAAGACAATTGGCACTAAATATGATGGATCTCAAAGTCACGTGGTAGCGACCTCCTTCAGATTCACCATTACCTCGGAACAAAAAAAATGCATTAAGAAAAATAATAAAAATAACTGTAACTTTGAATATTAGCTCGCTAAAGTGTGCACCATTAAATTCGATCTCTGAATTTTTAATGATCAGTATTTCTTTAAATTAATTGTTTGTGTTAAAGACAATGAAACAAATACGGTCTCTTGTAAGTTTGTAATAAAGTAAAAATAAATGACATCCGGCACATAATACCAAAAAATGTATAACCGTACTTCTATTTTTACTATGGACTATGGAACACTAGAAACTAATTGCAGGCATTATTTTATTTTATAATGCTTCATTAGCTTTTATCATTTTTATATAAAAAAAGAACATTGTGCTTGCATCACCTCATATCAAACAACATTGGCAGCCACTTTGGGGTTGCTGCTTTTTTTTTTACTATTTATTAGTAATAAATTATTAAATAACTCTATAAATAAAAATAAATTATAAAATCTGAGTAATTTTTATAAAACCCCATAATTTACTGCTAACTTCTATACATTTACTGGCATTTTGTAAAGGGAATGTAGCGGTTGTCCTTTGCTGGTCTGGCGTTATTAAAGGCTACACGGACTGTGACGATGATGACACAATTTATCGACCATTCGACACAATAAAGTGTATTTAACCATAGTGAAAACTATTTGAAATTTGGTTTCACAGACAAATCAAATCAAATCAAAATCTCTATTTCTTTATAGATACATAACTACAGGCACACATATCCACAGAACTACTTGTGGAACATACATAGCTCCTAGGCACACATGGCCTTGAACTGATTGAGGAACATACATAGCTCCTAGGCCCACATGGCCTTGAACTGATTGAGGAACATACATAGCTCCTAGGCACACATGGCCTTGAACTGGTTGAGGAACATACATAGCTCCTAGGCACACATGGCCTCGAACTGTTTTTGGAACATACATAGTTCCTAGGCACACATGGCCTTATGATAGACATACATAGTCTTAAGTTCTGTTCTGGTGGTATATATGGCCTCAACTACGTGACACATTTGGCCACCATGCATAATAAAATATTTTAATTCGATTTGTCCACATGACTCTGCCAGTGACTTAACAAATTATGACATTATTATATCTGAGTCTTATTTTCTTTAAGCACCGATTAATGTAGGTATAAAAATATAAATATCAATTAACTAAATTTTAAATTATAATTGAAAGCAATTTAGCTCGTATACTGTTTTATCGCACACTAGCACTATCAAGGAGTAGCCTTGACCAAATGGTCATATACGATCACACAGCATCGTTTTAATACCAGAAAAACGGTGTCAAGGAGTAGCCCCGACCGAACGCTAGTCTGGCAATTGATCAAAATGCTTGCAATTTCAAATTCGGTGGTTAACGGTTTATGAATATTTCGGAGCACAATGACAGGGAGTTGCCCTGACCGAATGGACTACGAAATAAAATCAGACTTAACATTGTCATGGGGTAGCCTGACCAAATGATAAATCCAATGTAACTATCAACCATTACGAAAATTCTATAAAATTCGAAAGAAAAATTAATAAACTCAGTAGGTACTTTAAGAAAACAATATAATCTTTCAATATTCAAAGAATCAGTGGACTTTGATCGAATTCACGTACCTTGAGGGCTGAAGATTTTTTTCCCGCTGCTGATTTATTGTAGAATCAAAGACTGGTATAATTTTGGAAGCTATATTTTACTTTCACTGCACTTTTATAATTTTACTAAACTATTTTAATTTTAAATATATCACAATTACTTCACAAATACAAGTTGTCACTTCGAGTGCCGGCTGAGAACTAGCTGTTCGATCCCTTTTTCCCCACTTCGATCGTCCTCCCCACCCTTTCAGAGTCACTGTGCCCACCAAACGCGCCTGGCGTTTGATTGGTCCAGCGCTCCAGCGACAGCCAATCACAAAAGTCAGTATTGCCATATGAATGAATCCTTAGTAAAATATTTAACGGCTCTGGATACAAGTCCTTTTTAAGCCATTCGTTGGTTATTTTACAGGTAATTTGAATGTAATAGAATATTAAACCTATTGCTAGTACAAAATAAAGGTTTAGTAACAAAATATCACTTAATTTAGTAAAGAATCACGACATGTATATATTTACAAAAAAAAAATTACGATATAGTTTTTAGGTGTCCCTGACTCCAAATCAACCTTTTTTAGAATTTTTGTCTGTCTGTTTGTGTGTTTTTTTGTTTGTTTGATCGAGCATCACGCAAAAACTACAGAACCGATTTTGATGAAACTTTTTTTGTTTGATAGATTATGATCTGACTTAAAATCTGGTATATAATTTGTGCGGACGAAGTCGCGGGTTAACTCTAGTATTAAATAAGTATGCAAAACAATGTTTCGTCTTTTTCATACGACTAGCTCAGCTGATTACATTTAGTATCAATTTTTTTTTCCGACTTTCCAATTGGTTTCTTAGGGAAAGTTGTTCAGTATCATGGTAAAATCACCCCTTAAAGTGATGCAACTGTTTAACCTAACAGCCTGTAGTGCATAAAACTGCGGCCGTAGCATGATTCGCGCGATTATATCACGCAGTTTATCTCGTTCGTTCGCGCGTAAATGGAAAGAGAGCTACGGCGCGATAGTACTACAATCATTATTAGCATGACAGCATGCTAATGGCCGCAGGTCTCCAGGTTCTATTTTTTATTATTTTTTGCAGTCTGACATTGAGTCTGACCATTGACATTTTTAGGGTTCCGTACCCAAAGGGTGAAAACGGGACCCTATTACTAAGCCTACGTTGTCCGTCCGTCCGTCCGTCCGTCTGTATCTTTTTACCGTAATAGCTAGACAATTGAAATTTTCAGAGAATATGCGTTATGACGGCTGATTTGTTAACAAATAATAAAAATGTCAAAAAGTTAAAAATTAAGGGGGGTTCTCAACATGAAACTAGTTTTTATCAACGTTTTTTCTTCACGCTCTATCGTAAAAACGGTAATAGATACAAGCGCCAAACTTAGTGTGATTATAGAGCAAACTCTACAGAATAACAAAAAATACTAAAAACCGTCCAAGTGTGAGTCGGTCTTGCGCTAAAGGTCCCGGAGAAAAAAAGTTTTTTTTTTCTAAGTTAATAATGTTGTGTTTTGTGGTGGTGTGGTACGGAACCCTCGGTGCTCGAGTAGCCCGACTCGCACTTGACCGGGTTTTCTATTATTGGCGCTGGATTTGATCGTTTATAGTGTAGGTATTACTAATAATAAAACATTCTTTGTACAGTCAGCGTCCGAGAAAACTGGCACCTCTATCTTAAAGCGCAAGGGTGTTAGATTTCTCTGATGCATCGTATCTAAAGAGCTATTTTAAGATCAAACGCTTGTATATTCCGCTAAACTAACGTCCAGTAAACCTGCGTTACCAGGATCAACAACAGGAACCACTTTACAATGAGGTTCAGTGAGCCCGGAGGATTGCTCTAAACTGTGTTGGAAACCGAAGCGAATTTAATCAAAGAATATCTTCTTTGAGAAGCAGGAAAGACAAGTATCCGATTCTATTGAAAACGAGGGATTTCTTGTAAGAAGGAGAGAGCTATCAGAAAAGCAAGTTAATAAAAATCTAAATTAAATTCAGGTTAAATTCAGGACTTTATGGATTTTGGTATTTTTGTTTATTCAGAATACATACAGGGTGTAACAAAACACCCTAGTAATACTTAAGGGGGTGCTTCAGTCCATTAAACTGAACAACTTTCACTATGGGGCCAACATCGAGAAAAAATAAAAATAAAACAGCTGTCCTATACAAAAGTGCAGTACCGACTCGACTAAATTGTATGGGACAGCTGATTTTTTTTATTTTTTCTCGATGTTGGCCCCATAGTGAAAGTTGTTCAGTTTGATGGTCTGAAACACCCCCTTAAGTACTACTAGGGTGTTTTGTTACACCCTGTATAAATCTCGATCTTCTCTCTTCTATCGAGTCGATGGCATGTCATTTAAATCTTTCCAGCCTAGTATTTCGCCACACGGATAGCATTATCGGCAGCGTCCATAAGCTCCGATGTAGATGTCCTATAAATAATTTAAATTACACCTAGGTATATGTTCATACAGGTTCCAAACTTCCAACTGACGGTTGTTCAGGAGGACGATCAGAATATGAAACTGAACAACTTTCTCTATGGGAATCGCGAAAAAAAAATCAATTGTCCAAATATTTGGGTCGAGTAGGGTATAGTACATTACTGCAGCGGCCAGCAACAGAGGCATTGATGGACGAACGTGTAAATGTGGGCCGAGGCGAAGCCGAGGCACACATACGTAAGTCCATCAATGCCTAGTTGTGGCCAAGGCTTGTATAGTACTTTTCTCAAACAATGCGCGGAAATTAAAACAATAAATTTTCTCAAATAATTCGCGGAAATTCAAAATCAATGACGAACAACGAACAAAAATTTTTTTGTTTTTTCAATAAACAGCTGTCTATTTGCAAGCCAGTTCGAAATTTAAATAAAACCTTTGATGAGTTACCTCCTTGGTCGCCATGTTTCGGAGAAAAAGATCGTTCCATTTTTAAATTACACGACAGATATGAGTTTAGTATGTAATTTATTTGGTCGCTAAACACGACAGATATGGATTTTCATACAACATTGCCGGCCGCTGCGCGCATGTATTTGGCCAGTACTGCAATTTCGATTTATCTCGAAGAAGTTGTCAAAATAATGCTCACATTTCCAAGCATGTTTGAGAAAATGAATTTTTTGGATTGCAGTTTTGTGTTAAAGGAAGAAACAATTTTAAAGGGATGATCAGACCATCAAACTGAACTACTATGTCTACGGGACCAACGTAGAAATCGTGAAGAAATATCTGCGGTTTCGTACAAAACTGAAAATGTAGGTACTCGACCCGAATGTATGGTTCGACCAGATAAATTTTTCGCTATTTCGACGTTGGTCTCATCGAGAAAGTTGTTCAGTTTGATCATCCCCTTAAAAAAGTGTCAGCATATTAAGACGTAGTTTATCTGTTGAGCCCTTTTTTAATTTGGGCTTTCCTTATTGAGAAATCTTTATTATTGTGACGAGGGCGCCACTGCGCTTGTAATAGCCCTCTTGAGACGGATCCTATATTTGAGCAAGAAAACATTTTGAACAATTCGCAAAGGTACCCTTTCCTCTTTTTGGTTTTCTCTAAGCCAACAATAACATTACTACTTCAACATCATACATGATGTAGTAATAACTTCTAGAGGAAACAATAACCAACTAATAATAGACTCTACAGTCTACAACAATGCTCAACAAGTTGAGTAAATTGAGTTTAGAACAGTTTGACATTCGCTTACCTCTGACTCCCGCAAAATGTCAAGGTGTGAACATTTTAATCGGTTTATTTCGGTATTAACTTCGTATAGGTACAGTTCACCTCTCACCCTTTTTAGCGAGGAGGCTTTGCCCAGTGAGCCTATCATGCCACACCTGACAAAATGAGAAAAATCGAGATGTACCTCTGTGTTTCCTATTGTAATATACAGGGTGTAACAAAACACCCTAGTAATACTTAAGGGGATGCTTCAGACCATCAAACTGAACAACTTTCACTATGGGGCCAACATCGAGAAAAAATAAAAAAAATCTGCTGTCCCATACAAAACTGCCGTATCGACTCGACTAAAATGTATGGGACAGCAGATTTTTTTTATTTTTTCTCGACGTTGGTTCCATAGTGAAAGTTGTTCAGGTTGATGGTCTGAAGCACCCCCTTAAATATTACTAGGGTGTTTTCTTACACCCTGTATTGAGCACGCATGACGGTTTTTTGAAGTGAAAACTTCTTTAGCAGCGTTGTGCACTTTTTGGGATGGGTAAAAAATGTTAAACTCGTGTTCAGGACCGTGACGCTACCCTGATTGAAAATTCGTAAGACGAAATTGGTAAGACGATGACGTAAGATTTTGGTATGGGTAAAAAATGTTAAACTCGCGTCAGGACTGTGACTTCACGTGACATTCGTAAGTCGTAAGATCTCTTAGTATTCACTTCTGCCGGCACTCCCGGAGTGCATCGATTCATTATTTTTCGTTATGTCGTGCTTGCCATGCTTTGCTAGCAGACAATTCAGACAATTGCAGAACTTATTCCAGTCTGCAACTTACCTACATCTACTACATACCTACTCGACCAAATGTATTCCTGACTCTTATACATCTACTACATACCTACTCGACCAAATGTATTCCTGTATCTCTCTCGGTTTCTGTTACACTTAAAATATATCGCATGTACCTGGAAAGATTTCTTTCTGCCATACCTAAGCATTAGTCTATTAGAAAAAAAGATACCTACCTACGCCGAATCGCTTCAAGGCGCGTCTTGGCGATGTCAAGATGTTACTGAATACTCCGAAACGAATAAAGAATTTTGGCGGCCGGCCCTGTAATTTGAGACCCCGACTTAGAGGTCCCGTACATGAATGAAACTTAGTAATACATGTAGAGTGAAATAAAACTAACAAAAAAGTAAATTGGTTGTAACCTGTAGAAGTTGGGGGAAAGGTATTCTCCTTATGATACATTTTGTAGCAAGTGTGTGAAACTCATAATTTTTCTTATTAGATAGTCTATTCAATCTTCTACGGATTCATTATGTTTATTTTAATGAAAATTCACGATAACCGTATAATATTATGATAATGGAAGAAAACGAAATCACGAACTATCAGTTCAACCAAGCCAAATACATTCCGTAACGACCAAAAAATACCTCAGTGATAATATTAGATGAAAATAGCTGTCGTGGTAGCGTTTTGCTACTGCTTTTTGGATGATTTGTCTATTTTACTAGTAATTTCTACTTTTGAATCCGGACTTCTGGAGATGTGGAAGTTTTTTAATAAAATGCTTATTTTTTTCTGTTTATAAAAATTATGACCGCCCCCGTCCTGAAGACCTTTTGGTTTTCATAAAAATGGCTGGGTCCAAATCTGCCAATCTTCTTTAGACCGTTTTCTTAGTATGATGTATAAATTAAGAACTCCCATTTAATAGTGAGTTAGAACAGAATAAATTGATATAATATCCTTTCCTTAGTTATGTCCTCTGTGGTTTCCAGGTGCCGTTGTTTATACAATGAAGGCATTTTATAATATTGCAGTTAATTTCTCTGTGTGATAATTTAACTTAGTCAAACAGAAACCAATTCAGCCTGACGTACATTGAAATTCGCAGAATTATGCTGAATAGAAGTCATTGTAGATGTGTAATAATAACAGCCATCATGATCATCACGTTGATGAGTTGATGACCGACGGACGGACGTGACGTCATGAACATGAAGTTCATACAATGGATAAACAAAAAACTGAACATTTTTACAGTAAAAGTTATGTTCTAACTTCGGACTTTCGGAGGATACATTATCCTTATCATTGGACATAGAGACTCCTTCATAATATGCCATACGCAGGCAGACTGTTGATCGCAGTTAGATGGAGTCAAGTCAATGCTGCTGCCCATTTTTTTGGTAAAACATAGTCGCCTCATCAGCCCCGGATCTAGGATTTTTCCGAGCCGGGGCAAAAACTAGATTTTGGCGCCCCTTCCCTCCAAGAGAGTAGTATAAATTTTTTTCACAGATAGGCCAGGTTGACGTCAGGTCGTTACAATAATACTTTTCAAGCAAGCTCGAGATTTTACTCCAATATGATTAGATCGTCGCAATAATTATGATCCGAAATCTGGATTGAATTCTACAATAGGTATGACTACATGAGTAGGTCTATTCTTAAACAATAAAAACCAGGAGCGAGCGAAGTGAGATGATTTTTTTTCAATATTGTTCATGTCGTTGCAATAAATTATTTATCAAACGCTTCATTTTGGCGCCCCCTTAACCTGCCGCCCGGGGCGTGGGCCCCGGTTTGACCCCCCGTAGATCCGGGGCTGCGCCTCATTCAGAATCCAGGAATAAGGATGAGGTCACCATTTTCTAGAGACCTACGGGGCAGTCTTTGTAAGTTGTAGTCTTTAGAACAATTTTACGTTTACGGAATATTTCTTTTTTAGTAGGTCCCATTGGGGTCATGCAGAAGACTGCATTCATAAAAAAAAAATCCCTAAAGCAAACAATACTACCTATTATACAGGGTCCTTGTTAATATGCTGACAGTTTTTTATAGGGATGACCAGACCCTCAAACTGAACAACTTTCTCTATGGAACCAACATCGAAATCGCGAAAAAAAAATTTGCTCTCCCATACATTTGGCTCGCGTAGGTTTGTAGTTTTGTATGGAACAGCTGATTTTTGTCGCGAATTCGATGTTAGTGCCATAGAGTAAGTTGTTCAGTTTGACGGTCTGATCATCCTCTTAAAATAGTGTCAGCATATTAAGAAGGACCCTATAAAAAACGTTAGTTCATAGTTGTTGTAAAACTGCATCAAAACTATATAAATTACTAGTAAGAGCATACTCGTAAATATATGAGTTATATACTAAACGGATTAAAAAGTATACAGCAAAAAGATACAATTGCATGACATATCTAAGTATACTGTCAATAGTTTACCGAAGCGAGAGCAGCGGCCGCGCACGCAACTCCGGCGCAGCGCAGGCGGCCTTGCGCAAAGTTCCGTGAAAGGCGATTGGTTTTAGTTAGCACTTTAGGTTTTATACGGATCTAGATTGTTTTAGTCTGTTTAAGCAACTTGTAGCGCCTGCAGCTATATAAGGTATTGTGTGTTCGAAATTATAAGAATTTCCTTTTACATTGTACCTATTTTTAAAACAATTGATGTTATCGTGATTTTTTGTAGGTAAATGTGTGCTTATTCGTTGTAAGTAGCAATATTAGGTCCTCATGTCATTTTGTTATTTAGAGTTCAATTTCCAAATACCCGGAGCTAAATAATTGTCTTCTGAAATAACATAGCACCAAAATGGTAGAAAATCCATAGATATTATTATACTACAGAAAATATCATGTTGTGGTATTGTGGCTCATTGCAAAGCAGCCAATGGTTTGCGTATAGTATTCAAAAATAGTACCTACCTAACCTTTACTTAGAATCAGAGAAATTTTGTGTTTAGTTAATAACCATTTAAATTAATTAATGATGATATTAACAATGATCATGTTATAACATCCAGGGACATAGCCATAGGACTCTATCGGTCTACCCTGAGTTTTTGTCAGTTTCCAGAATATATCTAAACTATTATAAAACTGTAACAGAAGTGTGTCTATACATTGAAGATATTTACAAAAAAAAGATTACAATATGGTTTTTAGATGTCCCTGATTCCAAATCACAAGTTTTTGGATTTTTTGTCTGTCTGTTTGTTTGTTTGTCTGTTTGTTAATTTTTTTTGTTTGTTTGTTTGGGTCTTTGTTTGTTCGAGTATCACGCAAAAACTACTGAACCGATTTTGATGAAACTTCTTTTGTTTGATAGCTTATCATCTGACTTAAAATCTGGTATATAATTTATGCGGACGAAGTCGCGGGTAAAAGCTCGTTTTAACTAAAAAGGAAACATGTAAACTCTTCTTTGAATTCCTGCCCACATGACAAAATCCCGCATTTCCAGTAAGAAAATGTCCAGATAATATACGAGAACAGTGAAAATCAGATAGTATGTAAAGTGTCTGTGTTTCCGAGCAGGGCAGGCAGGGGTACGGGGTGTTATTACCGTGTCCACGACCGTAACATTGTCAAGGTCGCTGCGACACTTCGGTGTGTTGATGACGATGTTTTCTTTTTTGACCTTGATTCGAGTTTGTGAGTTTGTTTTGTAAATGGAAAGTATAATAGTATGAATTTATCTTTCAAAATATTGTGGATTTAAGGGATTTTGATCGTGAGTTTATGTATTTTTTATGGTTCCGTACCCAAAGGGTGTAAATGGGACCCTATTACTAAGCCTACGTTGTCCGTCCGTCCGTCCGTCTGTATCTTTTTACCGTAATAGCTAGACAGTTGAAATTTTCAGAGAATATGCGTTATGACGGCGGATTTGTTAACAAATACTAAAAATGACAAAAAAATCAAAATGGAGGGGTGTCCTCATACAAGAAACTAGTTTTTATCAACGTTTTTTCTTCTCACTGTATCGCAAAAACGGTAAATACACACAATCATTAAACATGGTGTGATTATAGAGCAAACTCTACAGTTTGACAACAAATAATAAAAACCGGTCAAGTGTGTGTCGAACTCGCGCTAAACGTCCCGGAGAAAACAAAACTTTTTTGTAAGTTAATATGTTGTGTGGTACGGAACGGAACGGAACCCTCGGAGCGCGAGTAGCCCGACTCGCACTTGACCGGTTTTATTATATTATTTATAAATTAACGGACTCTTGCTTGTGCGTTAGAACTGTATTTCCGCCAGTGCCAAAGTAGATTGTGGGAGTATCTATCCCAATCTCAAGGATTGTTTTTGATCAAAAACCTTAAAGTAGAGATTACGGAGCCTCGTGGCAAGCAAAAACGCGTACCGCACGAACGCCACGTGAAAGACAACCGCTCGCGGCAAAACTGGCAATGTGACTCCGAATTTATGTAGTCATTTAAAAATTATTTTTTATGAGAATGCTTTGTGTCTGAGATAGGCACTACTTGTGCTATGATTTGAAAATAAAGGTGGACGGGTGGTAGAATATAACTGTAACATACTTACCTATTGATGTTTTGTTTTAATGATAGCATACCTACTGGGCTCAAGGAAAAGTATAAATTAACCTTTAAACCACATACTCTACTCATCAACCTAAACAACTTTTATATTTATATTTATTCATTAAGGCTTACCAAATAAATATATATTACACGTTAAATTTAGATCACATTTAAAATATCGTATTAAATATATACTTAAATTATAGGAAAGCACAGCATTACTACGTGAAAAGTATAAAAAGACAGAAGACATTGAAATTATACGAACACATCCAAATAAATATGTACATAAACTAGAATACATTAATAGTACATTACTGCAGCGGCCAGCAACAGAGGCATTGATGGACGAACGTTTAAATGTGGGCCGAGGCGAAGCCGAGGCACACATACGTAAGTCCATCAATATGCCTAGTTGTGGCCAAGGCTTGTATAGTACTTTTCTCAAATAATGCGCGGAAATTAAAACAGTAAATTTTCTCAAATAATTCGCGGAAATTAAAACTCTTTTCAAAATCAATGACGAACAACGAACAAAAATTTTTTTTTTTCAATAAACAGCTTTCTATTTGCAAGCCAGTTCGAAATTTAAATAAAACCTTTGATGAGTTACCTCCTTGGTCGCCATGTTTAAATTAAAAAGATCGTTCCATTTTTAAATTACACGACAGATATGAGTTTACTATGTAATTTATTTGGCCGCTAAACACGACTGATATGGATTTTCATATTGCCGGCCGCTGCGCGCATGTATTTGGCCAGTACAACAATTTCGATTTATCTCGAAGAAGGTTGTCAAAATAATGCTCACATTTCTAAGCATGTTTGAGAAAAATACTATTATTGAACAGAATAGAATAGAATAGAATAAAACTATGGGAGCAAACCAAGAGCAAACCTGTCAGACACCAAAAAACAGCTGTTTCGTACGTGATGATACTTTTCCTTAAACTCTGTATACAGGGTGTAACAGAACACCTTAGTAATACTTAAGGGGATGCTTCAGCCCATGAAACTGAACAACTTTCACTATGGAGCCAACTTCGAAATCGCGAAAAAAAAATCCGCTCTTTCATACAAAACTGCAGTACCTACCGTCCGACTTAAATGTATGGGACAGCACATTTTTTTTATTTTTTCTCGACGTTGGCTCCATAGTGAAAGTTGTTCAGTTTGATGGTCTGAAGCACCCCCTTAAGTATTACTAGGGTGTTTTGTTACAGCCTGTATTGTATATGTAGTCAAGTACCCAATTATCGAAAAAAGTGTCCGAGACTAAACTACACAAACCTAAATACGTGTAGTAATATAAACCAACTAAAAATATTGAAAAATTGTGAAATTATTTTTTATCTCTCCCCTCATTTTTATCCCCGCGCCGCGCGCCCGCCCGTGCTCTTAGTCGCACTGTCGCGTCATTGGTTCTCTTTTTATGTTTTGGTGCTCTTTTTGTTCGGACAGTTTTGAGCGCGAACCCGACGTCTAGTAGTTGGTAAGTCAATGGCAGCGGTAGTGAGATTCTCGCAAACAGGTAACAAACGTGTTCAAACCTCAAGTATTCTGCGTATAATAATTACAATGAGTTCTGTGTAAAGTTAGATACATAGCTACATATTTATTGTAGCTACAGGTACCTACCTAGTATTCGGTGTGAACATAACAATTTACACAAATAATAACCACAATAGTCGTGATGTGCTAAATGATGTATTTATCGAACTATGATTGTCATAATTGAACCTTTTTCATACTTTAGTCAACAACACTGTTGACTAACCACAAATTGGAGTACAGACTATTGTAATGTTTTTAATACATTACGGTAGTTGTTAGTGTGACTGTTTTGGTATTTTTTTCAGTACTAAATTGGTATAATTGAGGCTCTGTTAAGGGGCTATGTAAAAAAAATTGAATTCTTTAAAGCTTCATATATCATGAAGTACTAACAGTAGGAGTATGATTTTCGGATATGTGTAAATTGAACATATAATTGAAGTTTTGATTAGAGCCAAAACACGATTAAGACAAATTTTTTCGATAGAAAAACAAGCCAAAGTAGCCTCCATTTTTATCTATAAACGTTTGGAACTGCTAAACGGTGAATAATAGAAACACGAGACTTGATTTAAAAAAAAGAGATTGATTTTTTCTAAATTTTGATTAGAGCAGAATTGAAATAACATAAATAGTACAATCACAATTAAATAAAGTTTGATTTGGCGCTCGATTCGCTTCAGGCGCGCGCGGCGCCCCATCTCTTTCTCTCGCATCAGCCCGTAATATAAGCTATCCCACGCCTGTTTCGCTTAAATTATTTTTCGACATAGGCTCTTAAAGCGCTTTGGGCCTATCCATAATTTTACTTTGATCTAAGCTAAATTGGTATAATTCAGGCTCTGTTAAATGAGTTTAGTATAATTTTAGTACATACAAAAATCAAACAGTACAACCTAAGTATAATGTTCAAATATTTTAGTATATTTTCAGTATTTTTTTCCAAAAACATTTTGCGATCTCGATGTTGGTCCTATAGAGAAAGTTGTTCAGTTTGATGGTCTGATCATCTCCTTAAAAAAGTGTCAGCATATTAAGAAGGACCATGTGTAAAATCATTGGTAGGTATTAAAAATAGACAGACCTTCACTAATTTCCATTAATTTCTTATACCGGAAACTTTCAGCCAGTTTGTTTTTAAACTTTCATTGTTAGTTTTTATGGCAGATGGCGCCACGATCGATATGAAACCTGTTGCTGTCGGTGGATGGGGGAGGCTGTTCCAGTGACCTCAAACGTTTGCCATTAAGCTAAAAACACTCCTTTTCTTTTCTTTACAAGCTACATTTTCCGTTGCCACTTGATATACAATTATATGAGATAGCGATGCTCGGTTTTGTGTTCTACTGCGCTGGGAATAAAACTCAGTTTTTGTTATGCAGGATTTTCGTAATTTATATAAATAGGAGACGTCTGGAGAATAACGTTGAAGTATGGCATACGCTGATGTGCCCCTATTATTCTATCTTAGTTTTCATGTGATGACATTGGGGATAAATAAGGGGCTTTTCACTGTAGATTCCCATGTGGGTTGCAGACGTTTGACTTACATTACATTGCATACTTTTGCTTTGCGTTTTGTTGCCCCAATGGGCAAGTTGTATCGAATTTAGCCAGTAATCAAGCACGTAAAATATTCGTATTTCGGGGGGTGGGGGATAAATCCCACGTATCTACCCCAGCTTGCCAGTAATACAGGGTGTAACAAAACACAAGTGTAGTAAAACACCCTAGTAATACTTAAGGGGGTGCTTTAGACGACCCGGTTGGTGTAATGGTTACCACGCCGGACTGCCAAACCAAGGTCCTGGGTTCGAATCCCGGTTCGGTCATGGATGTTATATGTTGTGCCGTTGTTGTATGGTACCCATAACAAAAAGCCTATGGCTTACTTGGGATCATTACAATGTATGTGCCTGTGAGCGTCATTTATTTATTTATTTATTTTTATTT
Organism: Agonopterix subpropinquella; assembly: GCA_922987775.1. Lineage (NCBI taxonomy): Eukaryota > Metazoa > Arthropoda > Insecta > Lepidoptera > Depressariidae > Agonopterix > Agonopterix subpropinquella. The sequence goes on along the minus strand of OV277701.1, from coordinate 13,099,758 downwards.
ATTTAGACCATCAAACTGAACAACTTTCACTATGGGGCCAACATCGAGAAAAAATAAAAAAAATCTGCTATCCCATACATTTTAGTCGAGTCGGTACTGCAGTTTTGTATGGGACAGCTGATTTTTTTTATTTTTTCTCGATGTTGGCCCCATAGTGAAAGTTGTTCAGTTTGATGGTCTGAACCACCCCCCTAAGTATTACTAGGGTGTTTCGTTACACCCTGTATACGCAAAATGTATTTGACAAAACGTTTGTGTATGCGGTGGGTGCGTGAGAAAATATTTCAGAGGGGTCGAATCAAAACTTACAAACTACCTATTTCTCGGATTTTCAGTGCTTGTTTATTATATTTTGTTTGTGTTCAAACATTAGGTACAATAGATTTTCAATAGCTTTGAGATTATATTTATATAGGGTCCTTCTTAATATGCTGACACTTTTTTAAGGGGATGATCAAAATCGTCAAACTGAACAACTTTCTATATGGCACCAACATCGAAATCGCGAAATAAAAATCAGCTATTTCATATAAAACTGCACACCTGTCACCTACTCGAGCCAAATGTATCGGACAGCTGATATTTTTTTCGCGATTTCGATGTTGGCCTATAGAGAAAGTTGTTCAGTTTGATGGTCTGATCATCCCCTTATAAAAGTGTCAGTATATTAAGGAGGACCCTGTATTTGGAATTTTGATATAAAATAATAAAAAAAAAATGTGTTGAAAATAATTTTCAGATTTGTCTTTTCGTTTCTGATTTCATTAGCGGGTTTTATTGAGAAATGCTAGTCGCACTCGCACGTGCCGTGTCGTGAAAGCGTGCATGTGATCGTGTGCAATGAAATGACGCGATTTCATTAATACATTACAAACAAACATCGCAAATTATCCACTTCTATGTAGGTAGGTACCTGCACACCGACCTGTTATGTTATTTTCATGAATTCTCAGAAGCGCCTTTGATAAATTCGCAGTGTTGCTAAGTCTTATTTTCACTTTACCGTGTAGGCCCGTTCTCAGTTTACCCTAGATTTTGCATAATTTTCAAAAATTACATACATACTATAAACCGTATAACTTCGGTCACAATCCTTGCTTTTTTTTTATTTTTTTGTCTCTATTACTATAGGTAATTAATATCTTTTTCTCATTTCTACTAATGCAATGGATAAAGTTTCTTATGCTCTGTTTTTGTGGGAAGAATGATGGTCACTGTCACCACTTGACACGGCATAGTATAAAGTACCATCCAAAATCATTAAAAAAAGTGATAATGAACCATGCTACTAAGATTGTTGATATTTGTAACAAGGATTCTACCTACCCCAAGGGAGAGCACGGTCGTCCGTGGATTTATCGCAAAAAATACCCCAAGTAAAATTATTACCCCAAAAATTAACCTAAATAATTTTTTACCCTAAAAATTACCCTAGGCCTTCGTTCTTACCCTAAATCTGGGGTAAATTACCTTAAGTTGGCAACACTGCAAATTCGTAGGCTTATGAAAGGAAGTAATACATAGGTATCATCATGAATAACTTTGGTAGTTTGTCATGAAAGTAGATTTAGATAAATTCTAATTCTTTATTTATTTAGATAAATTCAAGAAGGAGACTTTCTAAAGTTTCAGCGTTATCCTGAGACATTATCACTCAGTGTCGTTCACAGCTCGGTCGCAAGGTCACCGGATTTGCATTTAATTGTTGCCTTTTTGCCGAGTATGCCGTGTTCGAAGGTAATTATAGTTTTTCCTATCTTTCTTGTAACTGACACGTGCTAATACATGACTTCATGCGACTTCCTTTTCAATGTAGGATTAGTACTTCTACAATTCCAAATTTCAGTAGGTTCTTATTTAGTTTTACCATCTAACATATGCATACATGGTGAATTTGATATCATTAGCATCCTCTTAAACTGAGAGACTTCTCTCTCTCTAATTCTCTTGAACGATCGGAGCAAAAAAAATCTGCTGTTCCATACTAAACTGTGGCATACTCGACTCAAATGTATGCAAGAGCAGTTTTTGTAGTTGCTCTAATCGGTTTGCTCCAATAGTAAAAGTTGTTCAGTTTGATGGGTAGACTCTTAGTTCTTCTTCTTATCGTGTGGGCAGAGCCCTGGTGTCAGAGTTTTTTCAGACCGCCTTACGGCCTCTGACGTGGTTTTTATGTAACGACTACTACCACCAGAGATAGTAGCCGGGACCAACGGCTTAACGTGCCATCCGAAGCACGGAATCATTTTTCTTTTCAGACAATCAGGTGATTCAGCCTGTAATGTCCTAACCAACTGGGGAAAGACGCACAAAGTGACATACTCTTAGTTTAAAAGATGCTAATGATATCAATTTCACCCTGTAGATACTCACGATACCTTTGCGGCGGTTAGAAACTTTGCTAAAACTACCAACTATCTTTTCAAGCCTACAGTTGTAGGAAGGTTCATCTTTACTTCGGGATAAAGTCCAATTTGATAATTTGCACCTTCTAATACCTTCACTTCAGGGCTGTTCGTTGCAAAAGACTTCATAATTGAAGAAGTATGACTTCATTAGGCGTTGTCAATTCGTTTTTATAGATATACAAGGTGTTAATAAAAATCTGTTGAGGTACATACAAACATTCATGCATGCACGATTCTAAATATAGCATATTAGGCAGAAATAATAATTAATCGACAGTGCCACCTAATTGATTTTTTCCTAGAAAAAAATATACATTCAAAAATTGCTGTTTCAAACTGCATTCCAAATAGGTACTTACTTCTCACCATTTTGTGTTGCATCATATACATTACCAAAAATCTATACATTTTAAGCGTAGGCAAGGATTACCACAGCAACTGACATTTCGATTTAAATTTTACAAAATGTCTTGTAAAGTTCAATTTTGCATAACATGACCCCATCATGGTAATCACAACAACTTGTAAGTAGCATTAAAAAATCATAAACTTTTGAATTAGGCACTAATCTCTTAATCTTTGCACGATCAGACTTTTAATAAAATTACGAATTATATAGCGCCACTATTTTGTAAGCTAAACATATCCAACAGAAGCAGAGAAAGCCATATAGTTCAATTTATAGTGCGGTGGTCATTATTAAATTTAATTAAGATAAGTTTTGAGCAGCCTGAAACCCGAATCTTGTATATTTCAGTCCTAAAAAATATAAGTAAAACAAAAAGGCAGTATAAGAAAGCTTTGTGAATTACAAAATGTAACACTAGGCTAATACTATATACTGTTCGTTACAGCCTGAATACATATACTACAGGCTGTAACGAACGGTCACATGGTCAAATTAAGGCTACATAATACATACCCTTTGTTTTGGTAACCGGACAACAACGTCACAGCAACATCCATGACTGACCCGGTATTCGAATACAGAGCTTTGGTTTTGCAGTCCGGCGAGGCGTGGTAACCATCACACCAACCACGTCGCCATATGATAAATATTGGGTCGACGATAAAGTTCCTCACTTCATGTAATTACCCACACGTATTCACAGTCATGAATTTACGATCACTCGCTGTAAATTTTAGCCTAACTAATATCCATAGATAAATAAACTAATTTTATCGGTGTAGTATTACTTCTGTAGGAGTAGATAACTGTGGCATAATTTAACTAACTTGCGAAACCCAATATCACATTTACAACATTGTAACATGCTTGTATATCCATTACCACATAATTAATAATTCCATGGAATTAAGTGTTATAAAGTTACAAGATTAGTGACTTAGCTCCAATGACCTTCTGATTCGTATGTAGATAAGTGATGAGCTTTTATGTGTCGAAAGCACCTGTTATTATGTACTAAGTGATATTTTACGGCGTACAATGACGTTCAAAGGACACTTAAGAGGACGAGCAACGCTTAAATGTGATAATGATAATTTTCTGCGCCTCCAAACGTGCTCTAAACTATGATAAAGGTTATCCACACAACGTATAACATTCATGAACGAACAAATACCTGGGCTGCAGTCGCGGTAAATATTCTATGATTGAACCGTTAATGGACTACGTACGAAACATAACTTTTGACACATTTGGTATTGCACTAATCGCGGTACTGCCCTTGACAGCCGTTAGAGCCGTTTTGACAGATGGCTCGGACGTTAAAGGCGTCAGTCACATAGAGTTTAGCGCGATGCAGAATAGGGGAGCGGACTGCATAAAATATATTTTAGTTTTATCTTAGTTAAAAAAAAACATTTGAAAATAACCCTATACTCACATTTTTAGCTTTTTTAAAGCTAGAATACTATTTTTAATAACATGATGAACTATAAAAAGTAATGAAATGGATTAGTCGAATGGTTTGACCATCAGCTGCAAGTGTCGCCGAATCTAACTACTGACAACCTGCAAACCAGAGAAAATCAAAAGGACGTTGAAATTTTTACTTTCTAGGCTAGTTATTATTACACTGAAAGCATTACACTAACATAGAGACCGCCTTACATTTTAGATCCTTTTCACTCTTATGGGTTTTGTTCTGTTGTCAGAATGAGATATAAAATGCTTTTAACAGGACAACAAGGCTAGCCTCAGAGGAATTACAAATATATGTATGTAGATCAAGCGCATTTGCATAGGTGCTAGAAGAATATAATACATTATATTCTATATGCTATATTCATTGGATTGGTGTCACCTTTATATCATTGGCAAAAGTCGTAGACTGAAAAAAATAAAAAATAAAATAGGCATCAATGAATCGTATCAAATGCCTAGCTAGGTGTATGGTATACATGATGTTAGGGTAAACAGTTTCATTAATTTAAGGGGTGAATGTACCCATGATACTGACCAACTCTCCGTAAGAAACCTATAGGAAGTTCGAAAAAAATGTTGGACTTTCCATACTAAATGCAATCAAATGACCGAACGTTTGTATGAAAAGTCGATTTTTTTTGCGAATTTCCTATAGGTTTTTTTGGGAAAGTTGTTCAGTAGTATCATGGGTACAATCACCCCTTATAATAATGCAACTGTTTAACCTAACACCTTGTATACGGACGGATACCAAGTTGTTGACAGCTTTGAGGCCACATTTAAACCAATGTGTCATTTCATTTCATTATGCTATGAAGCCTCTATTTTCCATCTTTATGCATCGTGGCTTCCAATCTTACGCACGTCGCTTCCACCTACACGCGCTCCGTACGATACCGTTGTAGTAGCACCTATTTACACTCTATATGGTTTCTATTTCCACAATTTAATAGTAAAGTTAAATTTGTTGACTAGATTCTTTCTCCATTACATCATGACCTGCCTAAGAAACCATAGATAAGCGAGTAAATGTTCTTTGCAGGATCTGGTTATATTGGTTTCTATTTTATGAGTCACTTCTCTGTGCACTGTTGCGGTAGGACATGTGCAACGAAGTCTTACATAATGAGGGTTGAATGGGGGGTGAGGTGGGACGGTGGGGAGGCGGAGAGACTTTAACGAGTTTAGTTCAGTCAGGCCTTGGCCAGGTCACGTGTTGTTGTCAGAGAGGTTAATAGGCGAGCTCTTTGATTTTTATAATGAATGTTAGATATGCATTGGCTGATATTTTAAATAGATTTGTTTTAATAGATAGGCGGTTTTAGACGCCAAATTTATTTTGTAAAACGTAAACTGAGATACATCTGAATCTTCTCTCTACATTTAACCTTTTAAGGGTGTATTCAGAAAATCAAACTAAACAACTTTAAGGTGATAAATCCTATCCCATACAGAAGTGTGGAATTTTCTATGGGAGACCCAACAAAAAAAACAACAAAAAAACAACAACAAAATTATCTCGTTTTTCGAACCATGTTTCTTAGGGAAAGTTGTTTAGTTTTATTGTCTGAGTCACACCCTTAAAATTTTGTTAGGATAGGTCGACCAGAATCTCATGAAATGGAAATAAAACCGGTCAAGTGCGAGTCGGGCTACTCGCGCACCGAGGGTTCCGTACCACACCACCACAGAACACAACATTATTAACTTAGAAAAAAAACCTTTTTTTTTACTCAAAATTATCAGTCAGTATTACCGTTTTTACTATAGAGCGTGAAGAAAAAACGTTGATAAAAACTAGTTTCTTGAAAACCCCACTTAATTTTTAACTTTCTGTCATTTTTATTATTTGTTAACAAATCCGCCGCAATAACGCATAATCTGAGAAAATTTCAACTATCTAGCTATTACGGTTCAAAAGTTACAGCCCTAAATAGGTAGGACAGACGGACGGACGGACGGACAGACGGACAGACGGACAGACGGACAGACGGACAGACGGACAGACGGACAGACGGACAGACGGACGGACGGACGGACGGACGGACGGACGGACAACGTAGGCTTAGTAATAGGGTCCCGTTTTCACCCTTTGGGTACGGAACTCTAAAAAGTAAAAAAAAAATATTTTCTCATGGCAATGTCAAACTGTCATCAAGTAGGCCCTTTACAAACTGCAACTTTTTGCGGCGATAAAAACGCGCGTTTGTTAATGGGTGCATATTTAATATCATTTGAACGCCCAAATCATCTTGCCGAACATTTTCATCTTGTTTATAAGAAAAGGCACATAATTTTATAGCGGAAATTTACTACGAACGTTTTTCTTCGTGGCTGTATGGAGTTTCAGAAGTGCTGCAAAAAGTCGCAGTGTTTATAGGGCCCTAATCCAATTAACCAGTGTTGCTTACTCTAAAATTTGATTTCCTAATTTTTCATGAGATTCTGGTCGACCTATTATTAAAAACTAGTGGTGTAAGTATAATCAAATCATCATTTAATTCCCATTTCCCATTATTTGGGATCGGTGCTCTTATCTCTATTTATGTCTTTATCTGTGAAGTGCGAAGTTACCTAATAACTTCCGCTAATAATTTAGAAAATGTTAAATTAATGTTATATGTCACGCCCTGGGTACCAGAATACGGTCGAGGTTGTCCTAGGAAGAGGTGGCGGGACGATCTGTATGCTTTCGATGACGCGGCGTGGCCAGAGCATGCCCAGGAGTGACTTTCAAAAATCGCACTCCTGAAGATTCAAAAATCGCACTCCAGGACAGAGTTGGTTGGAGGATTAAAGGAAAAGGCTTTGCCCAGCAGTGGGATGAAATGGGCTCGAAAAAAGAAAATTATATGACAATTTAAGCAGCTTTGTCGTCGTCCATAAAAGGAACTAAACGTTTTTAATAGTGTCGCGGCAACAGAGACGCTCTGCTAGAAAACACTTACAAGGTCTGGGCCTAGCTTATCTTCTCACACTCTTAAAAACTAATACATCTCGTATAGTATTTATTGCAAATTCCACCGTAACCATAGTGTAGTCTAGCAATAATATAATTTGAAGTCTGTCTAACCAACTAGCCGAGCGGAGAGAAGCGTTTGCAAAACGAGGTTGCGACATGCAAGTCTCGCCGCATTCCTCAAATGTCAGCCTTGCAGATATGAGATCTAGGCGATTGTTGGCCTAGCAGCCTAGCAGGCAGCTGTGACGTGTGCTGCGTTAAATCATCTTTGTTGTGAGAGTGAATCAGGAGTCGGCCCCACGTTGTCAGTCTAGTACGAGTAGAATAATAGTAAACATTGTCATTTTACCTATTGGAACAGGGTTGCCAGACGTACGAGGTTAGTCGTACAAATACGAGATTTGGGGTCTCCCGTACGAGGTACAAGGACGATGTCAGTCATGTTCTTATGATGCGAACGAAAAAGTCATCGGCTGCAATATTATTTTTTAACTTATTAGTTTTTTTGAAGGCGGTTTAAATTTTTTTGAAAGTCAAATCAGCAGCAGAAAGATGCATATCTCCATAGTAATTTTGACATTTTCAACTGCTGAACGCTGAACTCAGCGAATGAGATTCAAAAATCGCACTCCTGATTCATTGTTTTTTCACGCTTTGGATGAATGTAAGAGGTTTAATAGCCAAAGTACGAGATTTTTCTTGCTTTTTGTACGAGGAAAAATTGTCAACGTCTGATGGCAACCCTGTACTGGAAATGAGCGTATTTATCTCCTGTTTCATAGTAGGTAGGTGATGCTATTGTCCATATAATCTACTCACTTTGTAACGGAATATTTAGAATTATAGTGGTACTAAACAAACATCTTTCCACTCATAAAATTAATCTAACTTGAATCGTATGTAGGTATCGTGCGTGAGTAACTACGTGTTTTGTTACACCCTGTATAAAATTGTTTGTCTAAACTTTAGACCATCAAACTGAACAACAGTTTCACTATATACCGTCGAATAAAAAAAAAGGCAGCTGTTTCATACATTTGAGTCTTCTAGATTAGGTTACTGTAGTTTTGTATTGAAACAGATGATTTTTATCGCGATTTCGACGTTGGATCCGTTGTTCAGGTTGTTCAGTTTGATGGTCTGAAGCTCCCCTTTAAATATTACTAGGATGTTTTGTGACACCCTGTATATTTTGAATGGAGCATAGTATTTCAATAAGGTACTTTTAAGTCTTCCTGCGGCCGTAGTATGGCAGCGTGATATAGCGCTATCGCGCCTTAGCTCTCTTTCTATTTGAGCGCGAAGGAACGAGATAAAAGGTGTGATATAGCCGTTATATTACGCGCAACATGCAACGGCTTTAAGGGCCTATGTCGAAAAATAATTTAAGCGAAACGGGCGTGTGATAGCTTATATTACTGCCAGATGCGAGAGAAAGAGATGGGGCGGCGCGCGCGCCTGGAACGAATCAAGCGAAAAAACAAACTTTATTTAATTGTGATTGTACTATTTATGTAAGTTCAATTCTGCTCTAATCAAAACTTAGATAATAGCAATCTCTTTTTTTTAAATCAAGTCTCATGTTTCTATTATTCACCGTTTAGCAGTTACAAGCGTTTAAAGACAAAAACGGAGGCTACTTTGGCTTGTTTTTCTATCGAGAAAATTTGTCTTAATCGTGTTTTGGCTCTAATCAAAGCTTCAATTATATGTTCAATTTACACATATCCGCAAATCATACTCCTACTACTACAAAAATCGTACTTCATGATATATGGAGCTTTGAAGAATCCTATTTTTTTTACATAGCCCCTTAAGGGGTTTCCCTGACTGAACGACCTTGACTCTTTCAGAGCCACCTCACCTCTACTAAACTACGTCATTTTAGTAGGTATACCTATTTTTGACTATCTTGTCCTTCATTATGTCACAGTAGAGCCTTCTAATCCAAGGAAATCACATTCTAAAATCATAAGAATTCGCCCCAAATTTAACAATTATCTAATTAACTCATTAAATATTGGTCTTAAAAAAAATTTGCTAAATAGCAATTTTAGATCTTAATATTGTCTACACAAAGGTGTGTGTCTCAAGTAAATGTGACTTCAACTTAAAAAGTAGATGCACATAATACAGATTTTTTCGAATATTTAGGCTTTCCTTTGAACACAGGTTTCATATGTATTTTAAAGAAAAATAAGAGATATGATCTATAGCAAATAAAGCCGAGATGTTGAAAAATATTGCTACACTTTTCAATTATTTGTATGTCTTTCAAATAACGAGAAGATAGCTTCTAATAAAAACCAGTAAAATATGGCCCGAGCTAGCGTTTACTTATGGGGAGCCTCTTAATAAGTAAACATGTTTTGTTTTAGTTTAATTCTTTAGCGGCGTTTGATAAAGTGACCGAAGTGTCAGCAATCTATCATTTTAACTGCTAATGGGTTTGTGATAGAGATAACGAGCAATCGCTCACATTGTCTTTATTGAAGCAATTTGCGACTTCCACTTGACACTATGTAGCTAATACAGTGAACAGTAATCAAGCAGTAGCGATAATGTCTCTACCTACTGTTCTTGGATCTCATTGAATGCGCATGAAATGTTATAGAGATCTAGGCTTAGATGTTTTTATATGTAGATGCGTTGCCCGCGCTTCAAAATGGCAACAAAAAAGCAAGGTAATTGCCCGGCTTTCTCATAGTCACGCGCCGTCTGGGCTACACGTCACTATATCGCGCCATTTAAAAGTGCAGTGATGTTAGCGTATAACGCGTCTATTTGTAAAACGTCATTGGATCTAGGTGCTAATTGTGAAGACGGTAGGTAGGTAATAAAATTACCTACTATTATTAACAATACAGGCTGTAAATTTTAAATGCGTTAAATACAACGTACCTGCGTGCTTCAGAACATCAAATTGATTTTAGCCTATGCCTAAAAATGTCGCCTTTTTTCTTTTTTTAACGCGGCCATCAATCAAACTTGAATATTATAGTTCAGAATAAAGTTAAAAACAACACTTGTTGTTACAAATATCTGGAAACTCAGTCCGAACTGAGATATAAAGGCTTGAAGTGCACGTAATAGTAATATTTTCAACTTCAAGCCTTTATACCTCCGTCCGGACTGAGTTTAGGGATATACATGTTAATAAGTTGTGTTTGTTACTTTATTCTGAAATAAAATATCCAAGTTTAGTTGCTGGCCGCGCCAAAAACAACGGCGGCAAATAAGGCGCCAACCTTACATACGAAACCCGCATTGTCTTTTCACTATTCGACCTGAATTGATATTGCAAAAAAAAATCTGCTGTTCCATTGAAACTCGACCAAAATGTAAGAAACACCTGAATCTTTTCACGATTTTAAAGTTCGTCCCAGAAAAAATTGGTTGGTAATAGTTGTTCAGTCTGATGGTCTTTAACTCTAAAGCAACCCCTTAACTTAAGGGCCTTAAGTATATAACGCATATAAGTTTACATCCTATGTACCTATTTGAGGTAAAAATATTTTCATTCCACATAACAATGTCCTTGCGAATATATCTGTTTAAATTACAAGATTACAACGCATTTTGTTTTCTAAGCATGGAACAGAACAACATCGAGAAATAAATTTTTCTTTTATCCAATTACATCCATAGGTCGAAACAAAAACATCGAACAGTTTTCTCTGGAAAACAAGCAATTTAAAAATGAAATATTGCAACCATGAGTTACGATTTTCATTTGTAATCCATTTAAAAGCAAAGAGAATCATTTGAACTCCGCTTTTATGGATACATTTTTCCTGTTGCTTTAATATTTTATATTTAAGAGTACAGCGATATAATTCGGAGCGCGCTCCATACAAACGAAGTCTGCTGGTATTTTCAATACTAACCAATTAAAGACAATGAAAATTTTCAGAAACAATCTAGAAACTAATCTCTATGTTTGTATGAAGTCAGATTTTCGTTTAAATAACGTTTGAAATAGGTTTGAAAGTTACAGTACTCAAAGATTTAAATACAAATCTTAAATTAATCCTAGCATTAAAACTGTATATTGTGACGAAAATCTGACTTCATACAAACATAGATATTAGTTTCTAGATTGTTTCTGAAAAATTTCATTGAATTTAAGAGGGCTTATTACAAGCTCAGTGGCGCCCTCGTCACAATAAAAAAGATTTCTCAATAAAGTTAGCCTAAATTTAAAAAGTGCTCAACAGAAAAACAACAAAAGCCTTCAAGCTATTTTCATAGAATACTTTTATAGATTTTTTAAAGGTCTAAACATACAAATTTTGAAAAAAAGAAATAAAACGGCCGCTTTTGTTTTTATTCGAAATTATCTAAAAGTGGAATGTTTAGAACCTGCAAAAGTATTGTAAACAATGGATTGAAGGCTTTTGTAGTTTATCTGTTGAGCACTTTTTTAATTTAGGCTTTCTTTGTTGAGAAATCTTTTTTATTGTGACGAGGGTGCCACTGAGCTTATAATAGCCCTCTTAATTGGACAGTATTAAAAATATCACCAGACTTCGTTTGTACGCAACGCGCATTTGCGCTCTCGGAATAAACTTCTCTTAAGGGTTCGTTCAATAAAGAACTGAAATGAGATACTCTTCTCCTTTAATTGCCTAAACTCTTCAAATATATTACTTAGTTTATCAGTTTTATTATTTAACAGAATTTCAATCGATTTAATTTAAAAACATAATTTGTAGTGTAGTGCTGAAAAACTGTGTGAGATTGACATCTGCTACCTCACTATTTCCTTCAATTAATCTGATTTCGTTGAAGAGCCCTTAATTCGCGAGTTAAAGTTTGCACTTAAATAATTATTTCAATATTTAGACAACAAAGTAACCACTAAGTGAAAATCTCCTTGTACTTGTCTTATTACAAGGTTGTCTTGAATTATTACCTACAACAACGTCAAAGAGAAACATTTATTTCAATTTATTCTTATTCTGTCACGATTGTTTAAAGATCACTATCTCACTTTTGCTTTTCATTTTTCTATAAGGCACTCGTGGCGTGTTGTCTTAGGTACTTTGGTGTTGTGGCAATTTAAACAAGTAAACTTAACAATTTTCGAAGTAAACCACTTCTGAGCGGAGTTCAACTTTCGAAAGATAGAAGCTTCCGGTATTCATAATAATATAACAACACACCCTTAGCTCTACAGTCTACACTCTACAGAGTGTAATGCCGTGTTCACACGAGGGCAGGGCAGTGAGGGCAGTACTGCCCTGCCCTCGTGTGAACAGCCGCGCCGAGGCAGGGCAGTACTGCCATGGCAGTAAACAGCGCAGGGCAGTGAATAGACGGCCGGTCTATTTTTGAAGGCAGCTCGCTTCCCCCTCCACCTATTTCGCTCGACTGCCTCGTAACTGCTCCCGTGTGAACGCGAGGGCAGGGCAGTGCAACATGATATTTTATAATTTTTGGTCATTCTGCTTAGTTTTTTTAATTACAAATGCATCTCTTCGAATTGAGAATGCGTTACAGCTTAACATAAAACTGATAAAGGTTTAAAAGGAAAATTATATTTTATAAAAAAGTGAGATTGTTGAATATAAAAATAAACTCTTGTAGGACTCACAGATTTAAAGGAAAACTAAATAGGAATACCGAATATTACTGCGAAAGTTATCAAAACGGAACTCAAATTATATTAGCTCGTGAACTGTGCTGCCCCGTCTAGCTGCCCTCGTGTGAACACCAACTACTTTCCCATCTGCCTTGCCGCACTGTCCTGCCCTCACTGCCCTGCCCTCGTGTGAATGGGGCATAACAAATGGTCCTAGTAATATTTTTAAAGCGGGGTTTTTCACATCTAACTGAACAACTTTCACTATGGAGCCAACATCGAAATAAAACAAAAAGTCTACTCCTACTACTCGTCTACATGTCTACTCGTACCATACTAAATTTGAGTCGAGTCAGCACACGGTACTACAATTTTGTATGAAACAACTTTTTTTTTGGTTGCTTCATAGTGAAAGTTGTTCGTAGACAATATTAAGATCTAAAATTGCTATTTATCAAATTTTTTTAAGACCAGTATTTTATGAGTGCAGGGCTCTGCCCACACGATAAGAAGAAGAATGAGTTAATTAGATAATTGTTAAAGGACAACCGCCGCCTTGAAAAAATACCTTAAAATGTATAGAAGTTTTGACTGAAGTCAAATGTGTAATAAATTAAGGGGTTTTATAAAAACGACTCAGATAGTATCATTTATTTTTATTTAACGAGTAATTTAGTCATTTATTATTAATAAATTATAAAAAAGCAGCAACCCCAAAATGGCTGTCAATGTTGTTTAGTAAGACGTGATGCCAGCACAATGTTTTTTTTATATAAAAATGATAAAAACTAATAAATCATTATAAAATAAACTAATGCCTGCAGTAAGTTTCTAGTGTTCCATAATAAAAATAGAAGTACGGTTATACATTTTTTGGTATTATGTGCCAGATGTCTTTTGGGGCGAATTCTTATGATTTTAGAATGTGATATCCTTGGATTAGAAGGCTCCACTGTAACATAATGAAGGACCAGCTAGTCAAAAATAGGTATAGCTACTAAAATTACGTAGTTTAGTAGAGGTGAGGTGGCTCTAAAAGAGTCAAGATCGTTCGGTCAGGGAAACCCCTTAATATGAAATTTATTTAAATTAACACCCTGTATACCTATGGTAACTTAAGAATGGTTAAGCATGGCGCCGCATGTTACAGATTTTCGACCTATAGACAGATCTTAAAACAACTTTGCGCGGAAGCATCACCTGACACCAGCATCAGAACCGGATCGCGGCAAGTAGCGCGGTGCGGCGCCTGCGTGCGCCGGCGCATACGCCGCTATTGTGCGTGCTCACCGCGCATGCGTATTCGGTGCGGGTGGGTGATATGTGGTGTGGATACGGATATTGGATACTAAAACTTTATGATTTATGATTAAATTACTACCGACGATTTACTCTTTCGACCACTCTATTATACGGAACTATTTTAACTCAATATTTAATAATCTGTTGCTAAATACCCAACTTATTAAAGGGAAATACAGCATGCACTTGCAAACAGATCGACGGAAACAGAAAGACTTATTAATTTATAAAACACAAATACTACGAAGATGAATTTACACGAAACATGGAGTTAGTTTTCGCTGCAACATAACATCCCTACGCATAATTGACAACATTTCATTTTAAGAAAAGTACCAAAATTACAAAAACATTTGGAGATTATATGATTCAAAGTAAAACCATCAAAATTATCCGATTTTTTTCTATCCATTATTTCTTGAGTTATGTGAAAAATACTGAAAAATAAATCAGAGGTTGAATGTGATTTTATTCCTTTGCTTGCTTGGGTTTTTTCTTTTCTATTGTATTTGACAGTTTCTATTTTTAATTTTATTGCGGCCAAGGTATTATAGCCATAAATCCTACGTTTTTCTGAAAATTCAAAAGTAAATTAAAAATAGAAATATCGGTCAAAAATTAAATACGCATCTCTTATTTTAAAACCTATTTTTAAATTTTTCAATAAAAAAATTCAATGTTGTCAATTGCTGACGATTCTAATACCAACCTACTTTTAGTGGTCAGCTGAAAACATGTGCTATTTTATGACGAATCAGCAAAAATATATCAATTAATGCCTATCGCCATAATTATAGATAATAGTGCACGTGCGTCTCCACAATTGGCTACTTGACAACTAGTCAAATCAGCTACTCTTTATCGGACGTCAAAACATGCGCTTTGTATGAAGATTTGTACTAAATATTGAGATGTGACGTCATCAACATTTTCATTACTTTTTATAGTTTATCTTGTTATTAAAAATAGTATTCAAGCTAAAAACTCAATGAAAATGGGAGTTTAGCGTTATTTTCTAACCCTTTTTTTATTGAGTAGATAAAAATAAAATATATTGAATGTAGTCAAATACCCAATTATGCGAATCTGTTTTGTAAAACTACAAAACAAATATGCGAATGGTCATCATTTTTAACACGCTTTTATAATGATGATCAATATTATATTTAAGCTATTGGTCACGATATTTTATAGGTAGTCGAAATGACAATATGGTTCATCAAATTGGTAAAAATCATCATTCTCTTGCCCATTTATAAAAATAAAATATTAACCTACCTGACAACTTTAAAGTAATAATTTTTATTGCTAGCATTTCAAAACAATTTATCCAATACTCAACCGGAAATACTTGAAACTTATTTCAAACAAATAGATTTTAAAAGTATGTATGGAACAGCTGATTTTTTTTCGCGATTTCAATTTTGGCCCCATTGAGAAAGATGTTCAGTTTGACGGGCTGATCATCGCCCTAAAAAAGTATCACTCTGACGCCCTCTGTTACGTGGTCAATAAATATTTGAATTATTGAGTTTTGGTAAATAAGTAATATTAATAAAATACCTCTCTTTTTATTTTATTAAGTCATTAGACTCATAATGAAAATTGGTTTATTTAATATACAGTTAGTATAGTATACGTGCGTAGACACACTAGCCCCATCCCATATCCGAGCTACATGCGCGCGTGTGGGTGCCGCGGCCATGGGGGCTGAGATTGCCAAGGTGCGGAAGTATGACGAAATCTCAGGATGCTTCATGTTTGCACCGACTGGCTTCGAAACGTTGGGTCCTTGGGGCCCAGAAGCAAAGAAATTCATAAAAGAGTTGTCGATGCGTCTCCGCGAGACCACCGGTGACCGTAGAGCTGGCAGCTTCCTTGGCCAACGACTCAGCCTGGCTGTTCAAAGGGGGAACGCTGCCAGCATGCTTGGCACCATGTCTCGCGAGGACGCATCCGACGACCTTTTTTATCTTTAAGATCTCATTAAATTATTGTATACTTTTAGAGAAATAAAGTTTTACTATTAAAAACATATTATACAGTTTCTATATATATATATATATATATTTTTTTTTTTATTAACTATGGGTTTGCTCTTGACCTCAATCCAGTCCTCAGGACGAAGATGGGGTCGTAGATGTAGCGAGGTTACCCAGAAGATGCCAATTCACTCGTACTTTAAAGGAATTCGGGTTGTAAGTACTCGGAAATACTGACGCAGGTAAGGCATTCCTTGGCTGTGCGCATTAGAAAAGATTTAGAAAGGCGCCTGGTGCGGATATGTGGGATGTCAACCAAGAAGGGGTGATATCCCGCGGTGCGTCTGGAAGTCCGATAGTAGAAAGGGGAAGGTGGGATAAGCTCATGCAGCTCTTGGGCACACTCACCGAGGTACAATCTTTAGAAGACCGACAAGCAGGCCACTCTGCGGCGGTGGGCTAGGCTATGAAGCTTGGTCTCCACCAGCTTACTATCGCTAATGAGCCTCCTGGCTCTGCGTTCAACCGAGTCGAGTGCGGCAAGTTTATACTATAATATATGCGATGATAAGACCATTAAAATGAACAAGTTTCTCTAGGGAACTAACAGCAAAATCGCGAAAGAATATTTTTTGCGTATCAGATATTAGTATTAGAAAATTGTTATACAGGGTTTAAGGAAAAGTATCATTAACCTTTAAACCACATACTCTACCCATCAAACTGAACAATTTAAAGGTTAATGATACTTTTACAATACATAGTTTGCAAAAAACCGTCAACAAATTATAAAGAAGAACCCTCTAAATATAGGCACTCTAAAAAGTCGTAAAAGGCTTTCATCATAGAGTCTTGATTCATTTCAATTTAATTGGTACAGGTAAGGTGCTTGGCAGTTAGGATGTCTAATTAGTTTCACTGCTTATAACTTAATTGCTTCAATCAATTATCGATATTATTGACTCGCTTCAAAGTAGGTATGACGCAAAAACACGTTCATATAGTGAGATGTGCTTACATAACCGTTGTTCTAATGATGTTTTCACAGTTTAATTAATTATAGTATTTTGAAACACATCACAATTTCAAATCGTCTAATAGGGTATTCTATTCAATGTATTAGGTACAAAAAGAAATTACAATTCCAATAAAATAAGCCATATTTATGTATTTCTCGGCTATTTATTTTATCGGCAAAAATAGAAATGAAAAATCTCGGTATGCTTTTACTTTCTTCTGTATAATTAATTATACATATAATATATCTATGCTTCTTCGGGAAATCCCGACAAGCATTTTTTTAAAGATTTAAGAGCCTACCGAGCCTATTGTGATGTGTGACAAAATCGTATTTTTAACACTTAAACAACATTTCTAAAAAACATGAATGTCACATTGTAGTCCTGATTGGCTTTCGATTTATCGAAACATTACGGATTATTATGTTTTATGCTTGTAGCTATTATAGTGGCCACTTTTTGCGGTTTTAAAGATAATAACTACAAACATTATAAAAACAAAACTGCCTCCGTGGTCTAATGGTTAAGAGCTTTGGCTCTCGACACGGAGGTCGTGGGTTCGATTCCCACGGGGGACACCTAGTGATATGTCACTTTGTGCGTTTTTCCCCAGTTGGTTAGGACATTGTAGGCTGAATCACCTGATTGTCTGAAAAGAAAAATGATTCCGTGCTTCGGATGGCACGTTAAGCCGTTGGTCCCGGCTACTATCTCTGGTGGTAGTAGTCGTTACATAAAAACCACGTCAGAGGCCGTAAGGCGGTCTGAAAAAACTCTGACACCAGGGCTCTGCCCACACGATAAGAAGAAGAAGAAGAAAACAAATCCGTAGTGACCCGATAAATTGAAAATCAGCAATGACTAAAATATGACATTCTTGTTTTTTGGAAATATTGTTTAATTGTTACATACATACATACATATCCTGTCTCCCACTGGGGTAGGCAGAGACAACGGAACGCCACCTGCTACGATCCTGACATACCTATCTAGCTTCCTCCACATTCATAAGTCCTTTCATGCATGCTCGTCGGTTTCGAGTAGATCTGATAATTGTTAAGAAATAAAAATAATACGATTGGGGGCAACACAATAGGCTCGGTGCAGCCTTAAGGTTTTGGATGTCGAATTACGCATTACCTTCGTGTTTCACATTTGAAGCTAAATATTGCTATGGATAATTTTCTGTACTTATTATCTTGCGTGTGGTCTATTATTTAAAGGTATAATACACTATTACGTCAATAGTGATGTATCGACGTTCATGATTCATATCCTAACCTGCGGATAGCGTACTTATTATTTACAATTACAGCGATTAGTTACGATCATTGTTTTGTTGCTATTTGCGCATTGGTTTTTAAAAGTTTCAAGAATCAATGAGGAAAAACCATTTGTTTTCTATTTGTTAACTACTAAAAGGTATTATGAAAATCGTTGTTCTCAGACTTCAGAGTCGATAATTTACATTTTAAAATACAATAGATACCTATATTTTTACCGTTGTTGGCTTGGCTTTGTTTCTTTCACCATGGTGTTGAATTAAAAAGTACCTAATCTAGTTAGAGAATATACATTAGACCTTCCCCTGTAACCGGACTTTCGATGTTCGATATATCGCCACTGTTTCGGTCCGCACTTCATTGTAATAGAGTTGACATTGGAACGAAAACGCTCAAGCAATTGCGAAGTTCGAATGTGCAGGTAGAGGCCTGTCGGTTTACCTTCCGATTTTTGTCATCCAAAACATAATACCTAAAGCCTTTGTTTACAAACGTCCAAACTACTAGGTAGGGCGTGCGGTGTAAATGAAATCCCGACACTACCTATAGATTCTAACAGAATAAGCAGGGATCACTGGGAATCCCTGTCTGCGTCTGAATATAGAATACTTCATTTTATTGCTTTTTTTACTAACCTGTTTTGTCCCACTGCTGGGCAAAGGTCTCCCCTAAACTCAAACACATCTCCCTGTTCGGTGCTACATCCCGCCCTTAGCAAAAAGTCTCGGGGCTTCTTATATCACGTACTCCGTCTGCGTGGACATAATATAATATGTAGCCTATGTGTTATTCTGGGATAAGAACTATCTATATGCCAGGTTTCATCGCAATCAGTTCAGCCATTTTAGCGTGAAAGAGTAACAATCATCCATACATCCAAACAAACATTCGCGTTTATAATATTAAGTAGGATATGCAAACCAAGCTACGTCATGTACCAATATGGCTATCTTAAATTTAGTATAAGAGATAAGTGTACTTTTTGTAACCATCAGCAGCAAGGCTGATTCAGTGTTTATGGGGTGTAGAGCATCTCGGTGATGGGGATGGACCAGGTCTGCCTGCATTAACTCCAGTCGGTTTAGGAGTTACTGATGATTAAAGGTCTGTAAAAAATTAACGATCAGCTGCAAGGATGATCGTATGATATTGTTGTAGTATGCACTGTAGCTATGTGAACAGTACAAAAACTGTCAAGTTCTATCAGTAGGTTTAGGAGATACAGCCAGTCAAAGTTCAGACCTTTGAACGGCTGTATCTCCTAAATCGACTGATGAACCATATAAACCAAAGAACCAAGATAACCTGTCCTTACTGAAAACTTATCCCATTTATAATATTCCACGAATTTACACCACGTTCCCTAAAACCTTGGTCAAGTTAGAGTGGAGTTTATTGACTATAACACATACATAACTGTTGAGAAGTTTGAATTGGGACTGAGGAATCCGTAAATTGGATTTGCAAGTAAATAGCCAATTTATATCCGTTTTCGGGTTAGAAGAGACGGCGGAGTAAACATATACAAAGTTTTATTTGTATTTATTGACCTGGATGAATATGTTTGTAGGCACGTGTAGTGTTAAATTTTCTTCAAATTTAAGGAGAATATGATAGTGAAAGTTGTTCAGTTTGATGGTCCAAAGAACCCGGTTCGATATGTAATCCATAAAATTTTACTCTGTGTATACAGTTCATTGAAACATCTACTTAGATGCAATAAGGCCCATGATGGTGATGATACAGTTCTTAGGCCTACCTACCAAGAATTGAATTGTCTACTCTAATATTATAAAGATTTGATTTTGTGTAATTGTTTGTTTGTATTTAATAGGCTCCGAAACTATTGGACCGATCTGAATAGTTCTTTCACCATTAGAATGCTACATTATCCGTGATAAACATAGGTTATGAAAAAAATTACCAAGCTAGTCATAAATACTTTATATAAGTATTTTTATGTATGTCTATAGATGTGTGGGTAAACAGTTGCATTACTTTAAGGGGTGATTGTATCCATGATGCTGAATAAGTTTCCCTAATCCCTAAGAAACAATAGGAAATTCACAAAAAAAAATCGGCTTTCATACAAACTTTCGATCAGCTGATTGCATTTATGGAAAGTGCAAAAATTTCTTTGCGAATTTCCTATAGGTTTGTTTGGAAAAGTTTTCAGTATCATGGCTATAATCACTTCTTAAGAGGCCTATTACAAGCTCAGTGGCGCCCTCACCACAATAATAAAGATTTCTCAATAAAGAAAGCCTAAATTAAAAAAGTGCTACTCCAATAAACTACAAAAGCCTTCAAGCTATTTTCATAGAATACTTTTATAGGTTCTAAACATTCCAGTTACCAGATACCACGATGGTGGGTAGTGGCCATTGAGCTTGTAAAAGGCCTCTTAAAGAAATTCAACTGTTTACCCTCTAATACCCTGTATTACCGTATTACCTAACAAGGGCGGATCCAGGATTTCATAGTGGGGGGGGCCCTCGGCTGACTCAGGCCACGTATTAAGATATAAAAAAATTAAGTTAGAGACACAGACCCGAGACGTCTTGTATACATACATAGAAAACTAAAACAATCAGCCTCGGATCTACGATTTTTCCGAGGCGGGGCAAAAACATGAGATTGGCGCTGGGCCCGGGCTTCCTCTACAAGAGTGTAGTAATAATTTTTTCTTAGGGAGGCCAGGTCCATGTTGAGTGGTTGCAATAAAACGTTTAACATAGAGCGAGCGAAGCGAGCTCGAGATTTTACTGCAATATGATTAGGTCGAGTCAGAAATTTGCAATGTGATCGAATTCTGCAATAGGTAATTTCAATACAACAAAAAAACCAAGAGCGAGCGAAGCGAGCTCGAGATTTCACTGCAATATAATGAGACGACTGCAATACGATCTTAAAACGAGAGCGAGCGAAGCAAGCTCAGATTTCGTCACTGCAATATAATGAGATGACTGCAATGAGATCTAAAACAAAGAGCGAGCGAAGCGAGCTCAAGATTTTACTGCAATATGATTAGGTCGAGTCAGAAATTCGCAATATGATCGAATTCTGCGATAGGTAATTTCAATACAACAAAAAAACCAAGAGCAAGCGAAGCGAGCTCGATATTTCACTGAAATATAATGAGATGACTGTAATAACATCTAAAAGCAAGAGCGAGCGAAGCGAGCTCGAGATTTCACTGCAATATAATGGGATGACTGCAATACAATCTTAAACAAAGAGCGAGCGAAACAAGCTCAGATTTCGTCACTGCAATATAATGAGATGACTGCAATAAGATCTAAAACCAAGAGCTAGCGAAACAAGCTCAGATTTCGTCACTGCAATATAATGAGATGACTGCAATGAGATCTAAAACCAAGAGCGAGCGAAGCGAGCTCGAGATTTTTCTTCTATATGATAAGGTTGAGTCAGAAATTTGCAATATGATCGAATTCTGCGATAAGTAATTTCAATACAACAAAAAAAACCAAGAGCGAGCGAAGCGAGCTCGATATGTCACTCAAAAAAAGATATTTTACTGCAATATGATTAGGTCGAGTTAGACATTCGCAATATGATCGAATTCTGCGATAGTTAATTTCAATACAACAAAAAAACCAAGAGCGAGCGAAGCGAGCTCGATATTTCACTGAAATATAATGAGATGACTGCAATAAGATCTAAAAGCAAGAGCGAGCGAAGCGAGCTCGAGATTTTACTTCTATATGATTAGGTCGAGTCAGAAATTCGCAATATGATCGAATTCTGCGATAAGTAATTTCAATACAACAAAAAAAAAGCAAGAGCGAGCGAAGCGAGCTCGATATTTCACTGAAATATAATGAGATAACTGCAATGAGATCTTAAACCAAGAGCGAGCGAAGCGAGCTCGAGATTTCACTGCAATATAATGGGATGACTGCAATACGATCTTAAACCAAGAGCGAGCGAAACAAGCTCGAGATTTCGTCACTGCAATATAATGAGATGTCTGAAATCAGGAGCGAGCGAAGCGAGCACGTAATTTTTTTGCAAAATTCAATTCAATTCAATTCAATTATACTTTATTTCACACCAAAAAGAAAAAACATAGTATACAGAGAGCAAACAATCAGGAAATACAAAGGCACAAAAACAGGCGGTCTTATCGCTAAAAAGCGATTTCTTCCAGACAACCTTGGGGTAGAGGAAATAGTAAAAGAAGATTGGTAGGCGGTGTATATCAGAAAATTCTCAAGTCGATGCAATATTTTTTTTCCATCTTGATTTTGGCGCCCCCTAAACCTGCCGCCCGGGGCGTGTTCCCCGGTTTGCCGTTAAATCTTTAGGATTATATTATGTGTATAATCCTAAAGATTTCTGACCACAGCCTTGTTTTAATTATTGTACCTACACAGGTACAATAATTAAAACAGAAACATAGAGCGAGCGAAGCGAGCTCTAATTTTCTCCGCTCTACGAATTGGTTATGGACAGAGCTCAATCAATCTATGCCCTAGTAAAGTGCCGTCATTACTCAGCCTCGAAATTCAATGCAACCCGCAGAGGTCCGTGGGGGGGGCCATGGCCCCCTGCCCCCCCCCCCCCCCCTGGATTCGCCCTTGTTACCTAAATCATCATCTCAGCCGATGGACGTCCACTGCTGTACATAGGCCTCCACCAAGGATCGCCATAACGACCGGTCTTGCGCTGCCCTCATCCAACGTTTTCCCGCCGCCTTCACCAGGTCGTCGGTCCACCTACTCACGCTGTGCTTTCCGGTACGCGGTCGCCACTCGAGAACTTTTCGGCCCCACCGGCCATCGGTTCTGCGAGCAATTTGCCCCGCCCACTGCCACTTAAGTTAGAAATTCTTGGGGCTATGTCAGTTACTCTGGTTCTTCTGCGGATCTCTTCATATCTGATTCGATGTCGCAGGGAAACTCCGAGCATAGCCCTCTCCATTGCCCTTTGGGTGACTTTCAGCCTTTTTATGAGGCCTTGAGTGAACGACCACGTCTCTGTTCCATATGTCATCACTGGCAACACACACTGATCGAAGACTTTCGTTTTAAGACACTGCGGTATTCGGGACGTGAAGATACTACGTAGCTTCCCGAACGCTGCCCAGCCGAGTTGGATTCGACGGTTGATCTCTTTCTCGAAGTTGGACTTACCTAACTGAATAGTTTGTCCCAGGTAAACATAATGGTCATTAACTTCGAGCGCAGAGTTTCCGATCATGACAGAAGTGGGTACAACATGGGCATTTGACATGATTTTCGTCTTGTCCATGTTCATCTTCAGACCAACTCGTTCGGAGGCTCTGCTGAGATTATTATCTATTGGCTCATTGAATTTAGAATTAGACTGTTTTGCATAAAATTCGTTTTAGGCCGGTTATGCTAATAAGTAATAACCGTGATTATTCTTATGCATCTATCTGGCGATATATTTTTTATTGCCGTCTTTGCGCATCAGCCATCAAAACACTATCCTCGTGCCTCAGTGTGGTTACGTAATCATATTTTAGTATAACTGGTTCCTTACTGTTACAATGTTTTCGTACACTCTATTTTAAATTCGATCTTCAAATAGTGTAGTGTTTGACACAAATTCCAGTCATCGTTTAATATCGTCCGTCGATTTTTGAACATCACACGTTCAAAAGAAAAGTAGAAATTAAGATGCATAATCTCCATAGTAATTTTGACATTTTCTACTACTCGTTTGAACGTGTGATCATGTGATGTTCAAAAATAGCACTCCAGGGTTCTTCGGACCATCAAACTGATGGACTGCTATTATTCAATTTCACACATCCTAATTCATACACGAAACACACACATTTGTTACATTTCTAAACTTTTGCTTCAAATTTAGCTATAAGTGCTTATAAGCGACTTATTATTTTGCATCATCATCATCAGCACGCTATATTGTACGTCCCACTGCAGGGCACAGACCTACCCTCAAGGAGGGTGTATGGGCGTCACTCTACCACACGTAGTACCCAATGCAGATTGGTAGAATTCACATACGCATCGAAATTTTTTCTTCAGCGAATGCAGGTTTCTTTACGATGTTTTCCTTCACCGTTTGAGAGCAGTCGGTATTACGTACATAAGTCAGAAAAACTGCTTTGCATATAAAAGCTTAATGTACCTATTTGCGGCGTCTTTTAATTACTCGGTAATTAATAATAAGTAAGTAGTAATTAATTAACACCACAGTTAATACGCTATATTGCGCTAAACCATAGCTCGGCTGCAACGCCGCTTAGCCCTCTTACAGACGAGCGACACTTTGTTGTCGCCGGGTGTCGCGGAGGGTATAAAATAAACAGTTTTGAATTATGCATAAATCTGCGTTTGTTTGATCCACTTTCATAACTGAGTCTTTCCTCAAAGTCTACCTTCAAATTAGGTACTTATACAGATATCGCGTGACAATGGATATTGGATCATAAAAACGAAACAAATTCTACTTGGGTGAGGCTACGCGCAAAATAACACAAAGCTTTGTCTTAGCGCTTTCACAGACGAGCCGACGCGCGACCGTAAAATGTATGAGCGCGACGCTCTGCGACCCACCGCGACAGAAAAATGTCGCTCGTCTGTAAGAGCCCTTAGCTTGTAAAAATCCATACACTGCGACTTATTTGAAGGCGCCTTAACCGAAGTAGAATATTATTTTACCGAAAGTACAAAATATTTCATGATAGGTGTTGTGTTGGTTAACCACTGGTTAAATAATCTGGTCTATACAACAAGGTGACCGCACCCACTTCGGCAACCGCGAAATGAATACTTTAACGCAGTATAATTTAAGAATACAGAGTCCTTCTTAATATGTGGACACTTTTTTAAGGGGATAACCAGACCGTCAAACTGATCAACTTTCTCTATGAACTATGATCTTTCTGATACCTATTGCTTATTTATTATTATTTTTTTGTTTCAGGTATGATAATTTTATCGTTATTACACAAAATGGTTTTGGTATGTACCTTTTATTTATGTTTAAAGTACTATTTTAGTATAATTATTTTAATTATGTTGATTCATCATCATCTACGCGTCAGTTAGTCACTTGTAATTAACTTTTATAAACAAAGACAAAAATTATTCAAAAATCGTTAATTTCATTTACCTACGCTAATTATTTATACTTACGACAAGAAGGAACATGTAACAGTATTTCGAAATTGTCTATGTTTTATTAAGAAAAATCTTTTTAGAGGATAATTAAACATTTGTAGTAGGTTATTATTTAATAGCGGTAGCTGAATTTGATGAAAGCACGGCACGGCAGGTTAATTATTTACATTGTAAAAACATAATACGAAACGGAACGTATAATTTGAAACACCAAATCCGGATAAGTATTTTAAGCTTCTTGGGATAGCGGCGATACTGAAAAAAGTGATTAACGGATTTAAAGGAATTTTTTTTTTTTTTTGTTACCAAATGTTTTGTTAATTTATTTCTTTTATTCGGTTATGTAAACATTTTCTTCAATGAAGAAGCTTAGATGGTAGCGCTAATTTGATACAATGTCACCGCTATTTTTATATGATATCAACATTCTAGAAAATTACTCTATTTGTTTTATTGTAACAAAACTAGCAAAGATAATTAAGTTAAAATGAAGATTTAATGTTTTTAAATACTTAACAATAAGAAACAAGACTTAAGGGGCTATGTGAAAAAAATAGGATTCTTCAAAGCTTCATCTATCATGAAGTACTAACAGTAGGAGTATGATTTTTTGATATGTGTAAATTGAACATATACTTAATTGAAGTTTTGATTAGAGCCAAAACACGATTAAGACACATTTTCTCGATAGAAAAACAAGCCAAAGTAGCCTCTGTTTTTATCTATAAACGCTTGGAACTGCTAAACGGTGAATAATAGAAACACAAGACTTGATTTAAA
Source organism: Agonopterix subpropinquella (assembly GCA_922987775.1). NCBI lineage: Eukaryota > Metazoa > Arthropoda > Insecta > Lepidoptera > Depressariidae > Agonopterix > Agonopterix subpropinquella. The sequence continues at coordinate 13,073,411 of OV277701.1, read as the reverse complement.
AAAAAGAGATTGATATTTTCTAAATTTTGATTAGAGCAGAATTGAAATAACATAAATAGTACAATCACAATTAAATAAAGTTTGATTTGGCGCTCGATTCGCTTCAGGCGCGCGCGGCGCCCCATCTCTTTCTCTCGCATCAGGCCGTAATATAAGCTATCCCACGCCTGTTTCGCTTAAATTATTTTTCGACATAGGCTCTTAACATTACAATCGGTAGAAATAAAACAATTTTTGATCAAAAGATTTGCCGATTGGATCTTAGAGCCGTCACTGCTAAGAAAATATCTTGTCTATCATCGCCCTAGAGCTTATATTCATTTTTATTGTTTAACAACAAGCTCTCTTATTGCAAAGCTATCAAGCTAACATGGCGGGATGAAATTGATGGAAGAACTGGCTAATCGAAACACAAAAAGAAGGAAGCTCATGGAGAAAACGGAGGGAAGACGGGAGGGAGGCCTTTGCCCAATAATGGATCATCAATAGCTGATTATAATAATTAATAGGACAGCGCAGACAATTAATTACACATTCATAAATTCGCAAAATTCAGAAATCAAACAAAAAATGTGTTCGTAATGTAAACTAATGATAATGAGTTACGAAATAAATTATAAAACATTTTATTTGACAAATTGTTCCTCGTAGGTAGCGATGTAATATAATTTATGCAGGTTTAAGTTTATCTTAAAAAAGATTTTCAGGATTGGAATATTCTAAAATACAGGAAGACAAAGGAATTGTCTGTTCTCGTATTAGAATGGCATTGTTTTTCCTTATCGTGTTTTCAGTTCAGCGGGATGTCGCACCGTGTGTCAAGTCATTAATTACAAGGCGCTCGGCCATGCTCGTCACGCGCCAACGACTGACAAATGACCATAAGAAGCGTGGATGAAATGTAATTATTTGGCAATAAAGTTGGAGCCTCTCAGATGGCGGTAGCGAGCAAGCTGAGCATGTTACATGTCGAAAGGCAATGACATTAGTAAACAAGAATGGACGGAACGCGAACATTTCAAACCAGAATAAAACCGGTCAAGTGCGAGTCGGGCTACTCGCGCACCGAGGGTTCCGTACCACACCACCACAGAACACAACATTATTAACTTAGAAAAAAAACTTTTTTTGTCCGGGACCTTTAGCGCGAGACCGACTCACACTTGGCCGGTTTTTAGTATTTTTTGTTATTTCGTAGAGTTTGCTCTATAATTACACTAAGTTTGACGCTTGTATGTATTACCGTTTTTACTATAGAGCGTGAAGAAAAAACGTTGATAAAAACTAGTTTCTTGTTGAAAACCCCCCTTAATTTTTAACTTTCTGCCATTTTTATTATTTGTTAACAAATCCGCTGCAATAACGCATAATCTGAGAAAATTTCAACTATCTAGCTATTACGGTTCAAAAGTTACAGCCCTAAATAGGTAGGACAGACGGACGGACGGACGGGCAGACGGACAGACAGACGGACGGACGGACGGACGGACAATGTAGGCTTGGTAATAGGGTCCCGTTTTCACCCTTTGGGTACGGAACCCTAAAAATGAGGCAAAACAATTGACAGTTTTACTTCGAAAATGTACCGAGATGACAGACCAAGTACCCTAATTTGTATTGAAGTGCCCTAGTTTTGCGTGCTTCAACTTAAAGCGCTTTGGGCCTATCCATTCATTTTACTTTGATCTAAGGTCGAAAGGTGGCGACAACGAGTCAACGACTCTACGTTTTTAGTTTTTAAGTAATTTTAATACTACATACATACATACATACATACATACTACATTCTTATACTTTTTTTTTTATACTTTCCCCTCGGGGAATATAGTCGTGAGCATATGCGTATGCGTTTAATACTATCCGGATCCTTAATTTTGGAAATACTGTAGTGAAACATCTGAAAATTTACTGGTATGTAGCTCTTCGGTTCAATGAAAATTATGACGGATGCTGTACAGCTGCAGCGTTTTCAGTGTTTTTACTGAAAAAAAAAATTACCGAATTTAACCAAACGTTTTGTTTTTATTTTAACCGAACTTTTGTTAAACTTAACCAAATTATAGTTATTACCGAACAATATACAACGTGTTAATGAATTAGCGCAAGACCTCATATACACGACAAAATAATTAGATTGAAACAATAATTTCATTATTTTTATTGTTAAAATTTAAGGTTATTCACATTTTAAGTTTTGAGGCAAAAATGATGTGTTATCATTTCAGTACTGAAAGAAAGCGCTAACGAATTCATGGATACATTTTAATAATCTTGTGTTGGTAGACTTGGTAGTAAGTAGGGTGAGAGTGCCCGTGTGGTGGTTTGACATCGGGTTCCGAAAATTTTAAATTTTACAAATAAATTATTTAATATTTTGAAAACAAATTACCCATGTTGAAACCATGATAATTCGATTCTGCTCTCGATTCTAAACAAACTACTTTCTAGTTTTGCGTTAATTCATTAACACGTTGTATTACCACTAACCAAAATTTAGTGTAAATAACAAAATTCTGTTTATTTGGTTATACATTTTTTTTCAGTGTACCTTACACCTAACACCTTCGACAATGGCTATAGGACCCTATCATGAGCGAGTGAAAACAACAGCTGGTACGATAGGTAGAGGCTCTTCGTTTTAATGAGCGTTTTTCTTTTGGTTTTCTAGTGGATCGATAGATGGCGTTACGATCTGTGCGAATAAAGTTCAAAATATCAAAAAGTGTTTCTTTAAAATAATAAAGAGGTAGAAGATGATCAAAAAGATGCCAACGCATCTTTTGATTGAATATTTCATTATTTACGAATCATTTTAATCGAAAATAGGAAACTGTTTACGTCTGACATTATTATTATAACACTTTATTGTACACACAAGCAGATTGATACAGACAATAGAAAAGACATGTACAAAGGGCGAGCTTATCTCTTAAGAGAATGTACATGGACATGGACATGTTTGTATGGGCTCGATCCCTTGGCCTTTAAAAAAAAGTCAGGCACAGTCTTGACATGATTTTGACAGGATCTCGCCTAATTCTGCATGTCATCTGTCGAGTTGTTTAGGAACTACAATTAAGAAAGAAATAAAAACGCTCCTTATTCGTATTTCCAGAAGCACTAGTTTTGACGCTCTTTTCGTAGCCAAATCCGACATTCTTCAGAACAGTGTGTGAGGTTTTTGACATTACCTATCATCTTTTTTGTCGCCGTAATCCTGGAAGTGTGAGTTATGATCGTTTCTGTAATATAATGTAAATGTTGAGATTTTTGATGCGTGTTATACAATACAGGGTGTAAGTGACAGCCTAGCAAATACTGAAACGGTGAACTCAGACCATCAAACTGAACAACTTTCACTATGGAGCCCAACTCAGGAAACGCGAAAAAAAATCAGCTATCCCATACATTTTAGTCGGGAGGTACAGCAGTTTTGTATGGGACGGCGCGTTTCCTGAGGTAGGCTCTATAGTGAAAGTTATTCAGTTTGTGGTCTGAGTTCACCGTTACAGTATTTACTAGGCTGCCACTTACACCTGTATATTTTTTACATTATACACATTTATCATTTATAATGCACATACTTGCCTTATTTTACTATACCAAAGTAATGAATGACGCACAATGCCTCAATAATTTATTAAAATGTTAAGCAAAGAGAATTTGCACAAAATATCGGCAGGATCAAAAAGCCTAGGCTCAAACGTCATCAGGGAACAGAAGAATGGTATCAAAGGGATTACAAGTATTAGATAGAAACGCCACTCCGCGCCGGCACGCCCACGCGCCGGTCGCCTGCCCACGGGTTCTTGCTCAGACTTCAGCTTACTGCAAGTCATTCATTATTCTGCAACAGCCAGTCTGAATGTTTTATTTACTTTGTCATGTCTGTTTTCCCATCGGGCCCTATAACACTATCGATTGAAGATCGTGGGAGATGTTATCGCCTCACGTTTTGTATGTCGGAGACTTTGAGACACGTTTTGTGCATGAGCGACGTTATAAATAGTAGCTTGTTGCAGTGACATCGGACACCCTTGTAAATAGATGATATTGGGCCCTTAACAAAAATTGTGTAAAGTATAAATAAGGACGAAATACAAGTAAAATAGATTAAATTTCACCCGACTTTCTATTAGGCACACACAGACCAGTAAGGGCACACACACACATGCTCACGACTATTTTTCCCGGAGGAGGTAGTCAGAGATATTCAGGGACCAGTAAGGGGCTGTTTATTTATTACGTAAGACAATTTTAAACACTTTTTAACTCTTTGATAAAACTTAGATTAACCCGAACGACGATTTGTATCATATAAAAGTAACTTACGTAATAAAATTCTAGACTGGGTCCCACCCTCATGTAAGAAAAGATAAGACTTGCTCGGACACCCCTTCCCTCACAAATCGTCTTACGTAAAAAATGAAGCCCCTAAGCAGGTCTGTGAAGTCACATCATGAAGTGGCAGGGTATCATGAAATACCCAGGCAAGCTCAAAAAGTGGCACCAATAAAAGTACACCGTGTTCTAATTATGTTCGTTAAAAACTAAACCTTGCCGCCAAAACTCATACAAAATGTCATTTTTCATTAGGTGCCAAAAATTCTATTACTTTTGTTTGGAGTTATTCTTCTATAGTTATTCTTATTCGTACGCCCAGGCAGATCACGATCGGAAGAGCGATTTTTGAAAATCGCACATTCAAATCTGCAGTAGAAAATGTCAAAATGACTATGGAAATTATGCATCATTCGATCATGATTTTGAATGTGTGAGATTAAAAAATAACACTTCTGCTCAATTCTACGATCGGACTACGATATATCATTGATGCTATTGAGTTGGGAAAGTCCATAGTCTCCATCTTCTTATCGTGTGGGCAGAGCCCTGGTGTCAGAGTCCATAGTAATATGCTTGTTATAGTATATATTTTTCACAATGTTACATAAATGTGAGCGGATTTATCTGTTTGACGAAGGCATCCCTGTTGTCCACGACACAATACATTTCATCTTAGAATACCCGTCTTTTCTCCTTTTGGATATCGAATTGAGTACCTAGTATTATTGAAAGTGAAAGATTGCTGTACAATGGTCAATGGTTTGCTTTAGATACAAACTATATGTATAGATTTCTCATAGCTTTTTTAAAATATTTTTTATTATAAGTAAGTACATATAAGAAATTCTAAAAACATTTCTTAAACTTTTCTTTACTTGGTCTAGTATTTTTTTTTTTAAGTGAAATTTTAAATGACTGTTGTAATGAATTGTGAATGGCTTCTTCCAAAATATTGGGTCTGAATTCGTGTTAGTAAACTTCATTAGAGCCAGGTGCCATTGTGTTGCTAACCGTACCTATTTCAGTAGAAAGTAAGTTCTGCCCACACATTTCTTGACGTCCTCTTTCCTTACATTACCCGTAGTGACACACGCTAGTATTAGCAAAGTTCTCAAATCGATGCTAAAGACAGCTAACACACTTGACATTTACGACATAACTGTGAACATCCTCCTGTCAATCTGGCCATTAGGGCTACCATGAGTTGCTATAGTAAATTCATTAAACGCAACTAAATTCGTTTTCGTAAATTATTTGTATTGAATTCAGTACAGCGCCTCTGGCGGATAGTTATGTAACTAAAATTTGACTAAAATCCGCACCATGAGTTGCTGTAGTTGACTATCGCCGTTAATGTAACTAAAATGACACTACACTTATTGTAGTTCCCATACAATTTCGGCACCATGAGTTACATATTTGACAGATGTCATAGTAATTTACTATAACGAAAGTAGTTGCGGCTGTCACCTAAATTTTTCTCCGTGAAACAGTCTTATTTGTTGAGTTTTTTTTTTCAAATATGACTACAAGAGTATATTTTGCTTGGAGAATGTTAGCAGAAGCTAAATCTGAGGACGAATGGAATATGCAAAGGAGCTACAGTGTTCATATGCGCGCACAAAGTCAAAAGGACCCTTTTCGCCCCCTCACCTCGTGAAATTCATTAAGTGTGCAGTATAACAACTGAGGGTACTGATGGGGCTGCCAATGTTCCGTAGTGATTCCAATATGTTTACGGAGGCGCACAGTGATGGGTTCCACGCGATAATGCAAAAGCTGTGCATCTCTGCTGGGCCGTTTGCGCTGCAGCCCTAATAGCCACAACCTGCGCGCGTTGGCAGACATATGGTACTCCCCAATGCTGCAACAATGGGTGCGCTTGCATGCCACCTTGTAACTACCCACATCATTGTTTGATAGGGAATCTTTTGTTATTATTGTTTTTCAGGGATCCGTTTTTATTATTACCTGTTACTAAGCCTACATTGTCCGTCCGTGCGCCCGTCAGTCCCTTTGTTCTACCTATTTCGGGCTGTAACTTATGAACCGTAAAAGCTAGTTAGTTGAAATTTTCACGGAATATGCGTTATTGCGGCGGATTTGCTAACAAATAATAAAAATGACAAAAAGTTTAAAATTAAGGGGGGTCCTCATACAAGAGACTAGTTTTTATCAACGTTTCGCTCAATCGTAAAAACGGTAATAGGTGCAAGTATCAAACTTGGTGTGATTATAGAGCAAACTCTACAATTTATAACAACTAATAATAAAAACCTTCCAAGTGTGAGTCGGTCTCGTGCTAAAGGTTCCGGAGAAAAAAATGTTTTTGTATGTTGGTGGTGTGGTACGGAACCCTCGGTGCGCGAGTAGCCTGACTGGTACTTGACCGGATTTATTTATTTATAACTAAAATAGTTTGTAAGATCATTGTTACTAACATTACTTATATGCATCTGGGTTATCTGAATAATAATTTAATTTTTTATTTAATTAAGACTTTCCTATTAAATAAATGACTTATTATTATAGATAAAAGTTTTATTATTTTACATACGATAAAAAGAGCATTATATGCGTTTCCACCAAATCACTCAAAATGCAAATGGTGCTAAGTCTCACAAAGTCACGCCATAGATCAAACTGTGATTCACTGCACCTTATTTTCTTTTTGTCTTTTTGATTGCAAGTCCAGCTAGATTCTGCTACTGCTACTTTAAATCTTCTTCTCTTCCTGTCACTGTGGGGTATATTTAGGGCTTGGATAATAGCTCTCCACCGGTTGCGATCTTGGACAGCACTGTAGATATCCCCTCAGGTCATGTTAAGGCTTTTGGCTTCAACTTTCACCGAGCGGCGGCGCCAGGTTATTTTAGGACAGCCTCTATTTCGTTTGCCTGGTGGGGGTGGGTGTCATGGATGGGTGATCGTCTCCTTAATCCATGGCCTAGCTACTGCCACCTTCAGGCAAGGATCACTTTCTCTATACACTGCTCACTCGTCCGTCTCCATAACTCCTCGTTTGAGATGGTGTTTGTTAAGAAGATCTTCAAGATTTGCCTGATGCATTTGTTGATGAAAACTTGGAGTCTGTCATAATATTCTTGCGAAATAAATTGAAATTGAACTATAAATCCGGTTTCAATCAAAGAGTACTTTATATTATGTTTCAATCAAAACACAACACTCACAGATCACTATATATGTACCAAAGACATTCAAATATACTATGTTAAATCTCTTTGATATGTACTGACATAACACTAAAACGTAAAAAACTCCATGCAATGTTGATGCAATGCTTACAGTAACAAACCTTTTTTTGTAATTTTTGTATGGAAGTTGGAGTCTTTTTTTTTTGAAGCGGCCAGTTACCAAATGTTGCGGGTATTTTAGGGCTATTATTACCTTACATTATTATCCAAAAAAAATTGTCCTAAGGTGTAACGTTTCGGAGATATTTAATGTTAAAGTTTAAAAAAAATCACTCTAAAAAGCTCATTAATTGTTACCCATTTAGGTTTCTTTACTACTTTATTTGTTTTTATAGCCCAGAATTATTAGTCTTACCCACTTAAGTACCCACAATATTTAGTTCGTAGAAACTTATACTAATTCAAACGAGCGACCGCCAATTAGCGAGGATTGCGGTGCGTTCCTGCTCAAAATATCCGTGAATCATCACGCCAAAAACGACACATCAGTCACAAATAATTAGAACTAATAATTCTGGGCTATAAAAACAAATAAAGTGGTAAAAAAACCTAAATGAGTAACTTTTAATGATCTTATTAGAGTGATTTTTTAAAACTTTAATATTAAATATCTCCGAAATGTTACACCGTAGGACAATTTTTTTTTGATAATCATGTAAGCAGAATGTAAGATAATAATAGCCCTAAAATACTCACAACATTTGGTAACTGGCTGCATGAAAAAAAAAGACGCCAATATTACCCATACCCCTTTAATCTTAGATTAAAAACTTTTCGCTTACGCTGACCTTTTATGGTATTAACACAATACTTTTTAAATTGACTTTTTTTGGCTTTGATCTAAGAGGAAGGAGTCTCTTTATTCCAAACCAAAGAGACTCCTTCCTCTTAGGCTTTGATGCAATAAGTCGTAATAGTGAAGACGTTGAGCGAATAGATAACATATAATTCGCACCATGAGTTTCATCGCACGCAACGAAAATCGTTAACGTATAGACGACAGGCACTGTAGCTCATGGCGTTCCATGACTCACTTCACACTTATCGATGTGTCTCTTTCTAATTGCCTATTAGAAACAAGGATAGCAAAACTGGCCAAAATCTTTTGAACCCAAGCCAAAAAAAGTAAATTTAACCCTAGAGTGCTCGCGCTATGAGCATTTTGCCGCTTGCGTCAAAAAATTTATGGTATTTTTGTAAACGATGCATTTGTCAAAGTCAAGTGTCCCAGTAGCTGCCCCTACATTACATATCTCACCTCCCCATTTTAGAAATTAGAAGAAATTGAGTGCGCGGGTTACCTCACGAAGAAAGGGTTGTTGTAGGTGTGTCGTGTTTGGCGGCAAATTACTCACTGCGCGACTACGCTCGTAAGTAAAATTCATGTATGGTTTTTTACAGTACGTTTAATTATTATTAGTTTCATCGTGTTTGTTGTTTTTTTGATGTAAATATAATAATAATATATTTATTTAGGTTATTCTGGTTGGGTGTTTTTGTTTTAATTAGTTGATTTAAAAAAATAGGTGATTGACGTGTGAGGTATAAGAAGTCGATACTAATACTTAAGCATGTTACAGAAACCAATGAGAAATTTATTTTTACCATCGGAACATCTGAAAATACCATCAGAAAGAGAAGGTATATAATATGTGCAGTGGTCCATCCAAGAAAAATAGAAGGACCAAAAAAGAGTGCAATAGATGCGCAAAGTTACTGTGCAACGAACACTTTATGTACACACGGCGACACATCAGGTTACGCACCCCATATACCCATAACTACACTACGTACAAAACACAAAATAGTGCGGAAGAGAGCCTGCATAGACGCGGCTGCCGACGCGGGCGCAGCGTGCTGTAAGACGAAACAACAACAACATACCGCACCCTTTCGCACGATTCGCAACGATCAACTTTTAATACCTAGTCCAAACCGGGTAACCTGACCTGTTGCCGTGTGTACATGTGTCAGGACTATTTTACTGAAACACATGCCGTAGATGAAGAAAACATTTAATTTTCTTATTGGGCTCAAATATTTTTTTATTTTATGCGGATTGAGATAAAGATGTTACTAAAATTCAAGAAAGGACATTATCGGCATTTTATACATTTTTGGTCCAAATGTCAAAGTGCCGGCCAACAAAAAATAATGCTATATTCTGTTAGAACTTGTCCGTCTAAGCATTTATTATTCCAAAAACCAAAAGGCACGTCAGAAATATCGGGAACTCACAATTACCAAAACGCGGTAAGAACCCGTTAAAATGTTTAATTCTAGATTAAATAATAACCGCGTAACTCTCAAAAACTGTATCACGTTAAAAATGTTAAATTTTATTTTATTTAAGTAGGTAGGTAGGTTGTAACATAAAAATCATTTTCTATATGAGCGGCAAAATGCTCCCCACGCGATCACTCGCGATTCACGGCAGGACGCGACTACTCTAGGGTTAAAACGTATTGTGTCAACACCATACATAACATATAGTACACCTACGATTAAATTAAAGAGGTTCGTTACTATGTAAGCATGGCATGGAGTTGTTTACGTTTTTAGGGTTCCGTACCCAAAGGGTAAAAACGGGACCCTATTAGGTACTGACGGTACTAAGCCTACGTTGTCCGTCCGTCCGTGCGTCCGTCCGTCCGTCCGTCCGTCCGTCCGTCTGTCCGACCTATTTAGGGCTGTAACTTTTAAACCAAAAGAGCTAGATACTTAGTTAAAATTTTCACAGAATGTGCGTTTGCGGATTTGCTAACAAATAATAAAAATGTCAAAAAGTTTAAAATTAAGGGGGGTTCTCAACAAGAAACTAGTTGTTATCAACGTTTTTTCTTCTCGCTCTATGGTAAAAAAGGTAATATACAGGGTGTCCCGTAAACCGACGTCAACCCGGCGCATGCTGGTAGGTTAGGTCATGACTAAGCGGAATATCAAAATTTGGCTTGGTAAAAGTGGCTTAGTTTTCGAGATATTGACAGTTTTAACACAGATACTGCATAGACAATTTGTAGCGGGGTGGCACTCAAAATAGTGAATAAGGTAAAGAGTTTCATAAAACTGTCCTTATCTCGAAAACTAAGGACCATTTCCTAAAGTAAAATATTGACAGACTGATTGATTGATTGACTATTTTTTTTATTTTAGTGTATTCTGGTTAGGCATGAACTAACCTATCAACATCCACCTGGTTGACGTCGGTTTACGGGACACCCTGTATGCAAGCGTCAAACTTGGTGTGTTATAGAGCAAGCTCTACAGTATAACAAAAAAATAATAAAAAACGGCCAAGTGTGTCGGTCTCGCGATAAAGGTCACGGAATAAAAAAAATTTTTTTTACGTTAATATGTTGTAGTGGTGTGGTACGGAATCCTCTATTATATAGCCCGACTCGCACTTGACCGATTTCCTACAAATAGTTACCATGTCACGGAGAAAAATTAAGGTGACAGCCGCAACTACTTTCGTTGTAGTAAATTACTATGACATCCGTCAAATATGTAACTCATGGTGCCGAAATTGTTTGAGAACTAAGGAGAACTACAATAAGTGTAGTGTCGTTTTAGTTACATTAACGGCGATAGTCAACTACAGGAACTTTACTCATGGTGCAGATTTTAGTTACATAACTATCCGCTAGAGGCGCTGTATGGAATTCAATACAAATAATTTACGAAAACGAATAAAGTAGACGTACTGCTATCCTTGTTTCTAATAGACAATAAGAAAGAGACACATCGATAAACGGGACCCTAATACTAAGCCTACGTCCGTCCGTCAGTCTACCTATTTAGGGCTGAAACTTTTGAACCGTAATAGTGGAAATTTTCACAGAATATGCTTTATTGCGGCGAATTTGCTAACAAATAATAAAAATGAAAAAATAAAATTAAGGGGGATACTAAGGGGGCGGCAAAACTGGAACCCCGGGCGGCAGAAACACACTCTACGCCACTGTGTCCTCTCCTCATACAAGAGACTAGTTTTTATCAACGTTTATTCTTCACGCTCTATCGTAAAAACGGTAATACATGCAAGTATCAAACTTGGTGTGATTATAGAACAAACTCTACAGTATAGCAACAAATAATAAAAACCGGCCAAGTGTTACTCAGTCTCGTGCTAAAGGCCCCGGAGAAAAAAACATTTTTGTAAGTTATTGTTGTGTGTTACGGAGCCCTCGGTGCGCGAGTAGCCCGACTCGCACTTGACAGGTTTTTATTTATAACTAACATAGTTTGTAATATCATTGTTACTATTGTTATTGTTATCACTGTTATTATGCATCTGAGTTATTTCAATAATAAATGATGTGATTTAATTTAATTTTTAAGTTAATTAAGACTTACCTATTTAATAAACGGCTCTATTATAGATAAAAGTTTTATTATTTACATACAATAATAAAAAGAAAATTAAATGCGTTTCGACCAAATCACTCAAAATATGGAAGCATCGCCATCGGTACAATTTCGCGATTTGTACAATTCCATGAATGGTTCTAGAAGCATGTTACTGTTCTAACTATCACACAGTCACGCCATAGATCAAACTGTGATTCACTAGACCTCATCTTCTTTTTGTCTTTTTGATTGTAAGTCCGGCTAGATTCTGCTACTTTAAATCTTCTCTTCCTGTCACCCCCACGTGGGGTACATTTAGGGCTCTCCACCGGTTGCGATCTTGGACAGCACTGTAGATATCCCCTCAGGTCATGTTAAGGCTTTTGGCCTCAACTTCCACAGAGCGGCGGCGCCAGGTTATTTTAGGACGGCCTCTATTTCGTTTGCCAGGTGGGTGTCATGGATGGGTGATCATCAGGCCTCCTTAATGCATGGCCTAGCTACTGCCACTTTCGTTTAAGGATCACTTTCTCTATACACTGCCATAGTGTAATCAAACTAGTGAGCGCGCTCGGCGGCCGCGACAGGCCAATCGTGCGCGGTGAGCGGAGGCCCGGGGGAAGCGTGTCCCGGTACCAATTAACCTATGCGCGGTACCAATACTGCCGGTGCTTCACCCCCCAGCACACCGCGCAAGCATAGATCCACCGCGACCGCTAAGCGCACCCACTATTGTTATAATTACGCTATGACACTGCTCACCCGTCCGTCTCCATAGCTCCTCGTTTGAGATGGTGTTTGGTCAGAAGATCTTCAAGATTTGCCAGAGGCATTTGTTGATGAAAACTTGGAGCCTGTCTGTGACCGCTTTACGGATGAACCTAATGTAATGATACTATAAATGCGACTAGATAATCTGTGTGACAATGTTCGAGATTAATAAATATCATATTTTCTTAATATTCTTGCGAAAGAAATTCAAATTAATATATAAAACCCGCTTCAATCAAACACATAACACTGTAAGAATAAAAACGTAAACAACTCCAGTGCAATGCTTACAGTAACAAACCTTTTTATTTTAAACGTATTACTTTACGGTATTGACACTATACTTTTTAAATTAGCTTTTTTTGGCTTGGACTAAAATTTTTTTTAGCTAATTCTGCTATCCTTGTTTCTAATAGGCAATAAGAAAGAGACACATCGATTAAGTGTGAAGTGAGTCATGGAACGCCATGAGCTACAGTGCCTGTCGTCTATACGTTAACGATTTTCGTTGCGTGCGATGAAACTCATGGTGCGAATTTAATGTTATCTATTCGCTCAACGTCTTCACTCTTACGAATGTAGCCACGTCAGTTGATTTTACTATCACAACTCATGGTAGACGTACAGTTATATCACATGTTTTAGTAACGTTAATAAATGAAATGTTTATGAAGGGATCGTATCCAGATGTCCTTAAAAGTACACGTGTATGCCCTGTATATAAAGGGAAAGGGGACAAAACTCAAGTAGATAGCCATAGACCAATTACAATTGTCCCAAACATCTCAAAAATTGTTGAATCAATTATATCGATGAGCATTATGACACACTTTGAGACAAATGACTTACTAACAGACAGACAATACGCTTATAGAAAAGGCAGATCCACCACAGCAGCTGCACACCAGATCACAGACACGATAATCACTTGCATCGACGACAAATACAAAACAGCTGGTATTTTTTGTGATTTGACAAAGGCTTTTGATGTTATTGAAAACAGTCTACTGTTAGCTAAATTAAATAAATATGGCATCAACAATAATTTTCACCAACTGTTAAAATCTTTTTTGTCAGATAGAAAACAAACAGTTGAAGTTACAATAGGTGGGCACAAAGTTAAGTCTGAGACAGGTGATGTAACTGTGGGTATTCCTCAAGGATCCTCCCTGGGAAACACCCTTTTTTTGGCTTTTATAAATGACCTGCCACGCTTTGTAACTGACGGACTAATTGTACTATTCGCCGATGATACAACTATCATAGTATGTAGCCACACCTATGAGCAATTAAATGAAAAAATTAACATTGTCTGTGATCAGCTTCAGGAGTGGTTTGCGTCAAATGGGTTAATTCTTAATATGACTAAGTCCAACGTCATGCTCTTCTCGGGCAGGCCAATACCGACACCTCTGTGCATAAATAGCCCTATTCCTGTATCGGAGAAGTGCAAGTTCCTAGGTTTTACACTAGATCCAAACATGAACTGGAAACATCATGTCAATTCCCTCTGCGACAGACTCAGTGGAGCTGCATACGCATTGAGAAAACTTCGCCCTGTGGTCTCCGATCGCATACTAAAGCAAACCTACTTCGCACACTTCCACTCCTTGATGTCCTATGGTGCTATCCTCTGGGGTAACTCCACTGAGTGCAATAGTGTATTTGTTTTACAAAAACGTGCCATACGGATACTCGCAGGTATTAAACCAACGACATCGTGCAGAACGCGCTTCGTACAATATGGAATAATGACACTCTGTTCTTTGTACCTATTTGAAGTCATGACTTACGTAAGGCGTAACCTGTCCGAGTTCGGACGCCGTACTGGAGGTCCTACCCGCCAGCTACGGAACACTGGGCGACTGAAATCCGTGCCGCGGCGTACCACACTAGCTGAGAGCAACCCGCGCGTCATCGGTCCCACGTACTACGAACACCTACCCACTGATCTAAGAAACGAAACAAACGACGAAACATTCGATCGCCGACTGAAAAACTTTTTATTGGATAATGAGTTCTACTCTGTTGACGAATTCTTGAAAAAAAGTTTTTAAGTTTTTTTATATTCATTTTTAATTTGTTGGTTGTTGTTGACATTTTTTCTATTATTAAAATAGTCAATAGACTATTTTTAACTTTAAGGTTATATTGTTTTGACATTATTTTATTTGACATTACTATTTTATTTTAATTTGATTATACAATATACAATATGACGATCATATTATGAATGGACATTTTATGTAATTATTTATGTAATACTGTGACATGTTATAATATGAAATAAATGAATCTAATCTAATCTAATCTGACGCTTTCAGCGCTCTGCTCTCGCTAAACTCAATAATTTCGTTACAAAAACTTGCCACTCGATGATAAATTATATACTTTATTTTTTCTTGCCCTTTTAAGTCTATAAATAGAACCTAATAACAGATTAAGACGTTTTTCTAGTGCGGTTTATAAAAAGTCTTACTTTATTTTTATATCACTTTTTTTTATTTATCACTTTGTAAATTAGATAATAGTACATTACTGCAGCGGCCAGCAACAGAGGCATTGATGGACGAACGTGTAAATGTGGGCCGAGGCGAAGCCGAGGCACACATACGTATGTCCATCAATGCCTAGTTGTGGCCAAGGCTTGTATAGTACTTTTCTCAAACAATGCGCGGAAATTAAAACAGTAAATTTTCTCAAATAATGCGCGGAAATTAAAACTAAGTTTTCAATCTAGGCAGAACTTTTTATTTAAAAATACAGTTGTGGAATGTACAATTTTTGAAATTTAATGTGGACTTTCCGGGGATTATGTTGGTTTGGGATAATTCTAACGAGGTCGAAGTTTGTTGCATAGTATTCTCTTCAGTGTGATTCTGTATTTCAAAGCTTTGATGGGAGGTCGATGGACGAGATTGAATACTTTCGTTGATTTGACGTGTAATGCTACTTTTATTTTCAATTGATTCTTCTATGTAGCTTTCAGCTACCCGGTCAGACTTCCATTATTATCACACCCTCGTTATTTTCTACGTCTTTTATAGTAATATTTGTAATTTCGATACATCGGCATGCACCAAAAATGCCGAAAATAAGAATAACCTGCAACAAAAACAAAGTAGGTAAGTACGTTCTAGCTTACGTTCACATAGGTAATTTTCCTAAAAAAAAAGAGGTTACAATAAAATAAAAATAAAATAAATAATGCTCACAGACATTGGTTAATATTATCAAGTGTAAAACTTACTTTGAGGTCCAGATACACACTGTCTGGTGCTTCAAACAAAAACATTTTTACATTTGATGCGGTGAAAACTTTTGATTTTTGACATTTGTATCCATCCGACTGTCTTTTGAGCATTGAAGTCAGGTTTACATACTGTTTTAAATTCACGTTATGTTTCATTAAAACTGTACATTTTAGCATTGAATAGATGACCCATAGCGTTGTCGGCTTAACTTTCTTGGCGAGTTCACCGAAATAAGCCAAAAAAACGTTTTCGGATAAGGATTTCGATTTTCTTTCATTCTTCCACTGAACAAAATTTTCATAGGCTTTCAAATATTTTTTTTTTGATTTTGGCGGTAACAAGTTTTCTATTACGGCTCTTGCAGCCTCTTGAATTTCAGGTGGCGTTAAAATAACTTCAGTATACTCACTGTCTTCACTTGAACTCATTTTGCCAAATACAATTACTCAACAATTCCTAATTTTTCCCGCGGTAGTGTTCTTTTTTTTTTCAATGAACAGCAGCTTTCTATTTGCAAGTCAGTTCGAAATTTAAATAAAACCTTTGATAAGTTACCTCCTTGGTCGCCATGTTTCGGAGAAAAAGATCGTTCCATTTTTAAATTACACGACAGATATGAGTTTAGTATGTAATTTATTTGGTCGCTAAAAACGACAGATATGGATTTTCATACAAACATTGCCGGCCGCTGCGCGCATGTATTTGGCCAGTACTGCAATTTCGATTTATCTCGAAGAAGGTTGTCAAAATAATGCTCACATTTCCAAGCATGTTTGAGAAAAGGTAAATTAAACAATTAAAGAGTAATGTTCTAAATGTTAAACATTGTCAAATGTATTCTTTATAATGTGTTACAATATTAAAATAAATGAATTAGATAATAATACAGTTCAAAATCAATTACTCTTTTTATAAAAGTAAAGTAACTATTGACCACGAGAAAGCAACTGAACACCTGATAAATAGTAGTTTTACGGATTTAATAACAATAAATAATCCAAATATACTTACTGATTGCCTGATAACAAATCTACAACAAAGTTTGAAAGCAAATACTACTACAACTGTTATACCTAATAAAAATAGAATTATCAAACCCTGGATGACCCTAGGTGTTTTGCGATGCATACGCAACCGCAACAACATGCAGAAAAAACTAAAAATAGACCCAAGTAACGAAATACTACAAATAACCTACAGAAGATACCGTAATCACTGCAACGCCCTCATCAAGAAATTAAAACGAAAATATGACCGGGAACAATTGTCTAAGGCTCATAAAAATCCAAAAAAATTATGGAATATAATAAACAACGTTACAAATCGCAAACCAACTAAATCACAGAACATAGAACTACTACAAGCAGAGGCAACACCCAAAGAATCTGTTGATAAAGTGAATGATTACTTTGCGAACGTCGGTAAACTTCTGGCTGATGATATTTTGTCGGGACGCGCGAATCTGCATAATCTTATTCCAGAAGAAGCGACTAATTCAGCAGTCTCGTCTTTCGTCCTCTATGATACCGACCCCGAAGAGGTTCATGCCGTATTAATGAGCCTAAAAACTGACAGCGCTCCTGGCTGGGACAATGTGCCAACTAATTTTCTAAAAACTGCACATAAACTGGTCGTTCCAATCATAACTCATTTGGTAAATCTGTGCTTCAAACATGGTGTATTCCCTGAAAGACTAAAACAGGCTGTTATAACGCCTGTGCATAAGTCTGGGGACAGAACTGATCCTTCGAACTATAGGCCTATATCCGTTCTCCCTGCAATCTCCAAAATCTTGGAAAAAATTATAAATTCTCGACTAATTAAGTACTTAACTAAATTTAATTTTCTTTCATCCTCACAATTTGGATTCCGACAGGGAATGTCGACGGAGGATGCGGTTTTGGCCCTTTCTTCCACTATCATAGATAAAGTAGATAACGGAAACAAATGTCTAGCCGTCTTCCTTGACCTTAAGAAGGCGTTTGACACAGTCTGTGTCCCCATACTTCTGCACAGGCTTGAAGACATTGGTATAAGAGGAGTACCTCTTGAGCTTTTCAGGGACTATCTCCACCAACGAAAACAAATGGTCAAAATAGGGGAAGTGGTTAGTTCGGAAGCTACAATCGCTTACGGTGTCCCTCAAGGGAGTGTCCTCGGCCCGACGCTGTTCCTTGTTTATATTAACACACTTTGCAATATGAAAATTCAAGGGGGACACATTTTCTCATACGCGGACGATACCGCTATTGTTTTCTCGGGTAAAACATGGGACAGCGTTAGGCGCTTAACAGAGAGTGGCTTGATGAATGTGGCTTCCTGGCTAAATACGAATCTGCTAACATTAAATGCGTTAAAAACAAACTATACTTGCTTCACAATTTATGACCGTACTCAACCTTCAGATGACTTCGAAATTAAAATACATCAATGTGACAATCTTCTTAACCCTGGCTGCTCCTGCGTTAAAATAAATAGAGTAAAATACGTCAAGTATCTGGGCATAATGGTAGACCAGCGACTATCCTGGCACATACACACTGAACACACCATGTCTAGAGTTCGTAAACTTATATGGACATTCAAAGCTTTAAGATACATAGCAACCAAAAGTCTCTTACTCCAAATCTATGTCTCACTAACGCAATCAGTGTTATCGTACTGCTTACCAATCTGGGGTGGTGCAACCAAAACGAAATTTCTGGAATTAGAGAGGGCGCAAAGATCGCTCCTGAAAGTGATGCTATTCAAACCATTTAGATTCCCAACGGAGAGTCTCTTCTTAGAATGTGATCTACTTACTGTAAGAAAGCTTTACGTACTACACCTTATTTTAAAAAAACACAAATCTCTCCCCTATAATCCAGAAATACTTAAAAAGAGACGAAAAAATGATGTAGCACCTTCGGTTTCATTTAAAACACACTTTGCCAAAAGACAATATAAAAGACAGTCAGCCCATTTATACAATCATCTAAATAAAGAATTAAGCATTTACTCACAAACATATTTCGACTGCAAAAAGACACTAACTACTTGGCTAAAGACAAAAACTTACCACGAAATTGAATCAATTGTTCAAACGATGCTGTAAAATATAATAAAAATAATAAATAGGTAACTAAATATACATGTAACTAAATAATATAATGCACTATCATAATTATATAAATAAATAAAATCACACTCTCATCCAAAATATATGCACACGTACAACCTCAAATCCCTCCATACCACACACACACACACTCACACACAAATACACACCCACATACTCACTCACTCACACCCATAATACTATGTACACTCACCATTATCTTGCTTGTAGCGCTTTTCAAATTTATTTTCAAATCTATATACATATCTTTTTTTATCCTTTAAATATGTAAACCTAACCATATATTTTTAGGTATTATCATTTCACTTTTTGTTTTGTTCCTTTTTATAATTTGTTAACTTGATCTACCATTTGTAATAGTTATAAAAGAGCGGAATATCCCCACACAAGCAAAATTTTTTGCTAAAAAGGAGATTCCATAACCTGATTTGTATCGTAGATTAAGTTACTGAAATAAACACTTTTTATTTTTATTTTTTATTTTTTTGCTAATCTGAAATCTGTGGTCCTGGAGAAGAATGGAGAGCATAATTTGGAGAAATATAGACCGTATAAGTATAAAGAAATACAATGGAAAATATTTTATAACACACGACCAAAATCCGTTTCGTGATGGTCGAAAAGATTATTTTTAAGCTTCGTGGCAAGCCACAGATACAAAATTAAATTATAAAAGAAAAATAGGCACCATCATTTTGTAGCATTAGACCAAATGTGTTTTTGTACACAAAACAATAGGTACTTGACCTGATGATATTTCCAAAAGAGTAGATTTGTAGTTTAGTGTGGAACATCAGATTTTTTACGAGATTTCAATTTGGTCCCATAAAGTTCAGTTTTATGGTCTAAACCAAAATTTAATGTTTATTTGTATTTTCGTAACACCCTATATATAAAAGTACTATGAAAATAAAATTGTCATACCGTTTAGGAAAGCTGTTTCAACACTTCCTTCAACTGGTCTGTGAAAAAAAAATGGCTCGGCACGGTTGCGCGCATCGCAGTCTATTATTTTCTCCCACAACAGAAATGTAATATTCTGCAAACGGTATAGTATTTCGGTGATGCTGCTTTGTCACGAAATAAGATATCATCTCTTTTAGCTGACGTCGTTTTTATTCATGTGCGTTAGATACATTTTAGTTGATGCGCAAAGGCTAAGTGCTTCAAACTTCAGAGGGCCTTTTCATACCTCATCATCATCAGCCTATCATCGTCCACTGCTGAACATAGGCCCCTCCAAAGGCGCGCAACAAAACTCTGTACTCGGCCTTCCTCATCCAGTCGCTCCCCGCTACTTTTTTAGGTCGTCTGTCCAGCGGGCGGAAGGGCGTCCCACACTACGCCTACCAGTTCGCGGTCTCCACTCTAGAACCCTGACAACCCACCGGTTTTCATACCAATAATGACCCATGATGACCATTATGTCAACATGCGCACTTGTTTAGTGATCTCAAATAATTATCGTCTGAAGAGACAAGTAGTCTGGGAGTTATGACAGATTCTACTACAAAAATATATATGAATAAAGTCTTTCTTAATACGCTTCGATAAAAGACCCTGTATTTTATTCTTTCAAGAAAATATCTTCAAAGAAATTGATCGTTCTTTCACATAATATGATTCACTAGAATGGGGAGTTGCAAAATGGTAGTTTAAAAAAATATCTATAATATTTGAATTCACCAAACAAGTGCGCATGTTTATTATAAACAAAAGGTAGCATAAAATATCTTGCTGGGGACCAATGAACGTGATATAGAATAACGACATTTATTATTCTGCCATTTCTAGAGCAACAAGTGTACATTATCGTCTAGGGAAGTATTCGTACGAGGACAAAAGAAATTGAAGCAAAGTTTTGTTATGAAAATATAAAAAAATAAAACCGGTCAAGTGCGAGTCCGAGGGTTCCGTGCCACACCACCACAGAACACAACATTATTAACTTAGAAAAAAAACTTTTTTTGTCCGGGACCTTTCGCGCAAGACCGACTCACACTTGGCCGGTTTTTAGTATTTGTTGTTATTTTGTAGAGTTTGCTCTGTAATCAAACTAAGTTTGACGCTTTTTTGTATTACTGTTTTTACGATAGAGCTTGAAGAAAAAACGTTACTAAAAACTAGTTTCTTGTTGAGAACCCCCCTTAATTTCTAACTTTTTGATATTTTTATTACGTGCTAACAAATCCGCCGTAATAACGCATAATCTGAGAAAATTTCAACTATCTAGCTATTACGGTTCAAAAGTTACAGCCCTAAATAGGTAGGACAGACGGACGGACGGACGGACGGACAGACAGACAGACAGACAGACAGACAGACGGACGGACGGACGGATGGACAACGTAGGCTTAGTAATAGGGTCCCGTTTTCACCCTTTGGGTACGGAACCCTAAAAATAGCAACAGTAGAGCGTATGTTGGAACTCCGTTAGTCTTTAATACCTAATGTGTTAATACATATTCTTTGATGACAACACGGTATGCAATTAAGGATTAAGGTACATCTTGTCGATCTTATTTTTTTAAGGCTCATATCTGGTAGTCTATATGAACTTATAAACAGGACTTTTCTTAACACTTACTTGTAAAGTGATCGGCCACAGCAGTGGTAACAAAAGAAGTTCTCTTTTGCCTCGCTCTTTGCTCAATGATCAGACCATCATTTTTATGTAACATCACATTTTTTCCATTGTCCTTTTCTCTCGAACTGCGCCAAAACTAGAGAAAATGCTCCAAGACCTAAGCACGGCGAGCCTTGAGGTTGGACTGACCATGAACAGATCTAAGACGCAACTATGACCAACGCCACGTAGGGACGAGGTAGATGGGCAGGTAATACATTATGTCGACGAGTATGTTTATTTGGGCCAAGTAGTCTCCTTCGACAACAGGCAGGACAGAGAAGTCGCCCGACGAGTAGACAACGCCTGGAAGAGCTACCGGGTCTATGAAGAAGCTGATGAAGGGTGACCTTCCTTTATATCACTCGAACGCAGAGTCGTCGACATGTGTATCCTGAGGAACCTACGGTGTTCAAACATGGTCTTTGACAGAAGTCGAATCTCAAGGTTTGCCAGAGGGCGATGGAGTGTAGCATATTGGGGATCAAATGGACAGATCGCGTCAGGAGCACTACAATACTTACACCAATAAACGAAAATAGCCGATGTCTATGAGAAAACCGCCAAGTTGAAATGGGATTGGGCCGGCCATTATGTCTGTCGGATTATCTATGATTACCTTGGATCCCTGGTCAGGGTCGACCCTGAAAGAGACGGAGAGACGACCTGGATACATTCGACAAAGAGTGGATGGAACTGGATCAGGACAGGGATGCATGGAGGTTAAAAGGGGAGGCCTTTGCCCAGCAGTGGGATGAAATAGGCTAAGAAAAAAAGCGAATTTTTTTCATGCTTTATATGTCGCGTAATCCCGATGTAATCCCGTTGAGGAAGTTTTTTTAATAGTCATATCATCCCTTTCAAAAATCGTCAGCATATTAAGAAGGTCCCTATGTGTATAATTAGTTACCTCTATGTGTATAATTAGTCAATTAAATTATTGTCACAAAAATAGTGATACACAACGTATCAATTTCATATCGTCAACGCGTAAGCACAATATTATTGTGTATACGACTGCTGCGTAATCTAATAGTTTGGTTGGTATAAATAAAGTCTATAATTTTATTAAGTACTAATTAATTCGTATTTCACAATATTTATAGAAACAACAAGTTCTGAGGTTTCAGAATATCTCTGACTACCCCCTCGGGGAATATAGTCGTGAGATGCTCAGGTATAGAATAAACAAAGGGAACTTTAATGCATCGACTATAATTTGCTATCAGTATTTATATTTTTTTAATGAATTGGAAACGTAACAATAAAATTGAATGAAGAACATATTTATGAACCTTTAGTTACCCCGTAGTTAAGCTAATGGCCTCGATGTAGTTATAGACTTTACAAAGCCTTTATTTCTGACTCTTCGGCATCAAAAGACAACGATTATTCATTGGATCTTAGCTTGATCCTATTTAAAGCTAAAACTGTGAATCCTTTAAATCCGCTTGTCCCGACCCAGTTCCATAATTCGTAGGTATTACTTAAATTTGACTTTCACCATTTATAATGAAAGTTACAAAATTGTAGCTCGAGCAAGAGCTTTCGAGCGTATCGACATTTTGTCTTTTGGATGATAATTTTTAGGGTTCCGTACCCAAAGGGTGAAAACGGGACCCTATTACTAAGCCTACGTTATGCGTCCGTACGTCTGTCCTTCCGTCTGTCCGTCCGTCTGTCCTACCTATTTAGGGCTGTAACTTTTGAACCGTAATAGTTAGATAGTTGAAATTTTCTCAGATTATGCGTTATTACGGCGGATTTGTTAACAAATAATAAAAATGTCAAAAAGTTAAAAATTAAGTTCACAACAAGAAACTAGTTTTTATCAACGTTTTTTCTTCACACTCTATCGTAAAAACGGTAATACATATAAGCGTCAAACTTAGTGTGATTATAGAGCAAGCTCTACAGAATAACAACAAATACTAAAAACCGGTCAAGTGTGAGTAGGTCTTGCGCTAAAGGTCCCGGACAAAAAAATTTTTTTCTTATTTAATAATATTGTGTTCTGTGGTTGTGTGGTACGGAACCCTCGGTGTGCGAGTAGCCCGACTCGCACTTGACCGCTTTTATTAGTACTATACAGGGTCCATCTTAAATATGCTGACGGTTTTTAATAGGATGATCAGACCATGAAACTGAACAACTTTCTCTATATGGGACCAAAGTCGAAATCGAGAAAGAAAAATCTGTTTTCTTATACATTTGGGTTTAGTAGGATTGCTGTTTTGTAAGGAGCTGTTTTTTTTTGCGATTTCTACGTTGGTCCCATAGTGAAATTTATCATACCGTATATATTTGAATGTATGTATGTAAGTATATACATTTATACCTGTATCTTTATATATTATGTATTTATTAGTCTTTAATACTATTGCCTCACTTCTATGCTCTCTCTGTCTCGGGTTTGCTGGAAGAAATCTCTTTAGAGATAAGCTCGCCCTTTGTAATTGTCTATTATGTTGTTTTCATGTATATTTCCGTGTGTACAATAAAGTGTTAAAATAAAATAAAATAAAATGAAAAGTGGTTCAGTTTACGGTTCCATCATCTCTCTAAAAAACCGTCTGCATAAAGAAGGGAGTATGTTGTGTATGTATCTAAGTTCATATGTTCGCAATGTACTTGACATTTACTGTACCGATTTTAATTGTTAAACATGGTTTTGACATATTTCTATTACAATTTCTGAAATTAGAGTAAAAAATGTAGCCATAGAACTATTCTAGTTCCAAAAATTATTGGAAGAAGAAATTTTTGGAAATTTTAATTATAAATTACTAACGATTAAGCACCTAGATGAAGCAAAAAGGCTTAGATATAATGATCAAATGTTTAGTTTTAATTCCATTATAAGAATCCGTTGCGACGGAGTGGAGTGCTCCGAGTCCGGTCGAGTGTTTGCTATCCGGCGAAGGGTTCTCACCGTTTGAGTCCTCCTCTATTATGCGTAGAGTATTCTGAGTGTTTGATTATAGTACAGGCTTAGAATTTAAATTCTTTATTTTCAGAGTAAAGTCTACAAAAATATTTTATACGAACTTTTACCCGCGACTTTGTCCGAATAAATTATACAGTGTGTACAATAAAATGGGACAGCTACTTAAAGGGGTGCTTCAGACCATCAAACTGAACAACTTTCTCTATGGGACCAATATCGAAATCGCGAAAAAAAAATCCGCTCTCCCATACAAAACTGCAAACATAACTCGACTGAAATGTATGGGACAGCAGATTTTTTTGCCGCGATTTCGATATTGGTCCCATAGAGAAAGTTGTTCAGTTTGATGGTCTGAAGCACCCCTTTAAGTAGCTGTCCCATTTTATTGTACACCCTGTATACCGGATTTTAAGTCAGATCATAAGCTATGAAACAAAAAAAGTTTCATCAAACACACAAACAAACAAACAGACAGATAAAAAATCCAAAAATTGGTAATTTTGAATCAGGACACCTAAACACCATATCATAATCTTCTTTTTGTTGTAAATATCTTCAGTACAGACACTTCTGTTAGGGGCTGTTTAAACAGAAATGACGTGGCGCGGACATTTCGCGGGCGGGGTGCGGCAATACATATAGTACGTAGCATAGCGTCGTTTGGAGAATTACGCCCGCGCCTCCAGGCGACGTCGCCTGGTGGCGGGGGCGCGGTTTTTCTTTACGTCAAAAAACTACGCTATGCTACGTCATATAAGGTTTATATTGGTGTTAGTTTGACTACACGCCACCGCCACGCGTCTCTTCTGTATGAACCCTACCTTAAAGTTTTATAATAGTTTAGATTAATCTGTTCTTTAATGATTGCATACCAAAATCGTAGGACCATGATAAAATAACTAGTTGAAGGAGGCCATTTTATTTCTTGTTTGTTGTTCATTTTTAGGGTAGAAATGTACATTTATGTAGTTGTGGGTAAAATATAAATATAACATTATGTATAGCTACTAGTCAGGACTAGCAGAACACTTTTGCTCAACGAGACGATTTTTTTTAGATATTTTAGTTTCGATAGCAATAAGGCAGATGAATCGGGTATAGAGCCTTTAATCTTTACCAATCGAAGCTATTAGACGAACGATCGATCTGTGATTATATATTATGCCATAAAAAAGGTCCTTCGTATAATTAAACCGAGAATGGAATGTTCTCTTTCAAATTAATGCTCAAGTTTACCGAATTTAACCTAACATTTCGTGAGTTTTAACCCAAACCCAAACAAAGACAATAAACATGTATGATGATCGTAAATAATCTTCATATGAAACTAAAACTAACAAAAATAGGTATATCACAGATACAAATAAAGCGCTAAACTCAAACGACAGTAGTGAGATGGCAGAATTGATGTTTCCAGTTTGTGCTTTACTTTACATAATAATAATGCATTTTATATTATACGAGCTTTTACCCGCGACTTCGTCCGCATAAATTATATACCAGATTTTAAGTCAGATGATAAGCTATCAAACAAAAAAAGTTTCATCAAAATCGGTTCAGCAGTTTTTGCGTGATACTCGAACAAACAAACACCCAAACAAACAAACAAACAAACAAACGAACAAACAAACAAACAGACAGACAAAAAATCCAAAAATTTGGTGATTCGGAATCAGGGATATCTAAAAATCATATCATAATCTTTTTTTTGTAAATATCTTCAATGTACAGACACACTTCTGTTACAGTTTTATAATAGTTTAGACTAGTGTTTTGCTCTGTGCCGCGGGCTTGCAGCCCGCGGTGTATGGCGGCGTCGCCGCGAATGGGGAGACTTTGTTTGTGGACTTTAGTTTTCAGTGTCTGAAGAAGATGTCGGTCAGGAAAAGGAAAAGAGGGGGAGGGGGGAGTAGTGGCAGTTTTACTCATGGTTTTTGGAGTAGGAGTTGTAAATTTTGCTGAAAAAAGGGGGAGGGAAGGTTGAGAAGGTGACTGAGAAACTTGACGTTTGGGGGTGGAGGCGCCACACCTCGTTCGGTTGGGGTTGGGGCGGGCCGTACCGCCTGGAAACCTGGTGGACCTGGTATCCGGGGTCAGCCTGCCTGCCAAGCTCGCGCAGGCCGAGCGGGGCTCGGCCTGCGGCTCGCTTGGCGGCAGACTGACCCCGGAGACCAGGTCCACCAGGCTTCCAGGGGAGACGCTTCGGAGCTTCGCGCTCGGCTCGGCCTGCGGCCTCGCAAAAATTACACGGGAAAAGGGAAATGGATGGTGATCACCGTGGACGCTTCGGCGCACGCGCCTACGCGTAGCTCGGCCTTCGGCCTCGCCATCGATCGCTTAGCTCGCCCTTCGGGCTCGCTAACTTGGCTCGCCCTTCGGGCTCGCATTTAGGTACTTGGGCTCGCCCTTCGGGCTCGCCGAAAAAGAAAATTGTATGGCGACCCCCTCGAAAAATGAAGATAAAAAAAAATGGTTTTCACATTTGAAATCGGGGACCCTAAAAACCCCCGGATACAAATTTTCGGTCGGTTCGGAGCAACTTGAAAAATGGCCATCATCCTTTATCCGCCATCTTGGATTTTCATGACGTCATCCATATAGCTGACCTCGGTCGCTATGACATTTGTTCAAACACCCTGCACTTATCTCCTACCGGTTAAAAGATACAGGCGTTTGAAATTTGTATGGCGGCCATCTTGAATTCGTTTTTTTTTTTTTTTTCTCGTCGGCACTCAAATCTGCCCATGCTCCTCTATGACATTTGTTAAAGGTCCATACCCCCATCTGTCATGGTTTCCGCTGGCCGTTGAGCACATCGAGGAGGAGTCGACCTTCGAAGGAAGTCGAAGTTTTCCCTGGGTCTCGGGGGCACCCCGAGTACGACCCCCTACTGCTTTTCCACGGTCCGGGGGGGGAACCTGGAGAACTTGATAATAATAATAATAATAATAAAATTTTTTATTCCATGTTAAACTTAAAACACTAGAAAATACAATTTGGGAACTCAATTATTATACATAGATTAATGCTATTTAGGTGAAATTTATCCTAAGGTTAAGCATACCGGTGACCAAGCTAAGCTATCTAAGTATATAAATACAAAGACGCTTGTGTAAGTGGCCATCGGTCGCTTACAATACAATGTTTGTTTACTAAAAGTGTGAATTAATTATTCTTAAATTAGGTATATTACAATTTATACATGGAGTAAGCGTAAATTTTTTATTATAGGTATAAAAGGTAGGGTGTTTTGTGAATTTGGTGAGGGTGCAGTATGTAAGGGGGTGAGTTTGTGTGTATGTAAGTGCGCGCGGTATTTATGTGCATGTGGCAATTTCATTTTAGTATCAAAAATAAATTTTCAGTCTCCTCATAGTTTTGGGTTAAAAGCCACTCAGTCACTTTTTGTTTGCATTGATACTTGCATAGGTGGACGAGATTAAGATTTTTATTTAAGATATTGTAAAGTCTAGGACCTTGAAAATTAAAAAACCTATTTAAATAGAAGGTTCTGCTGATAACAGTAGGACATACGTTGTAATGTCGTCTGATTGTACTATTTATGGGTGGGTAGGACACTAGAGAATGCTGCCTAATTATCGTGTGCAGCACAAACAGTTGTCTGACGGTAAGGACACCAGTTATGTCATATAGTTTCTTGGTAGGGAACATATAGGGTTTGGAGAGGCAGACTTTCAATATCATTCTCTGGGCACGTTCGACAGCCAGAATATGAGTTTTAGGGGATCCTCCCCAGCATGTAATACCATACGATATTAAGGACTGACATAGGGCAAGATATATTTGTTTAATTAATTTGTCACTTGCAACATGTCGAAGCTGTTTGAAAACAAAAGTTAATTTTCGGATGCGTTTTGCCAACATAAAAGTTTGGTCGTCGAATGTCAAGGTGTTGTCTATAACAATTCCTAGATATTTAACTGATGTAGTTCTGAGTAAAGGAGAACAGCTGCAATTTGCACTGGGAGGATAGGAACACCTATGGGAAATAATATGTGATTGCAGGCAAATGTTGGAGTGGGAACGTAGGTTGACTATTGAAAATGCCATATAGGTTGTTTTATCAGAATTCAGGGTGAGATAATTT
This sequence comes from Agonopterix subpropinquella, assembly GCA_922987775.1. Taxonomy (NCBI): domain Eukaryota; kingdom Metazoa; phylum Arthropoda; class Insecta; order Lepidoptera; family Depressariidae; genus Agonopterix; species Agonopterix subpropinquella. Next base: position 13,044,678 of record OV277701.1, on the reverse strand, counting down.
GCCGCGAGCCATTGAGATACAGAATTAAAACCTTTTTGAGCTAGCGCAAAGGCTTCTTCCCAAGAATTAGCCGTGAAGGTGAGGGTGGTGTCATCTGCATAGGATACAACGTTACATCGTTCTAAGTTTAGATCACATAGTTCATTAATATAACATAAAAATAGCGTAGGACCTAGGATACTTCCTTGAGGGACCCCATATAATACAGGTAAATCGTCACTGGTATATTCCTCTATTCGTACTCGTTGGGTTCTGTTTGAGAGATAACTTTTAAATAGACTAAGTTGATTTCCTCTAATGCCCATACCTTCCATCTTTTTTAGAAGCAGTGGAATAGATACTGTATCAAAAGCTTTTGCTAAGTCGAGAAATACTGTGATACACTTCCTTTTGTTATCAAGATCATTAGCTATTTTGTTCGTGAAAGTTAATAGAGCATCCTCAGTAGATTTACCCGCGCGAAATCCGTATTGATTTTGAGATATTAGATTGTTTTTTTCAAGGAAATTCATTAGCCTGTGGTTAATACATTTTTCTAATAATTTGGATAGTGTAGAAAGGATTGAGATTGGCCTATAATTGTTGACAACGCTTCTGTCACCGGTTTTATGGATAGGAATTATTGTAGATTTTTTAAGTACAGTAGGAAAAATACCTTTTTGTAGGCAACTATTAAAAATATGTGTTAACAAGGGAGTTAAGGGGTCTTTAATTAATTTTATCATTTTTGTACTTATATTATCGAAACCAACAGCGCAATCAGATTTAAGGGCAAGAATTTGGGTTTCTGTTTCCTGTTCAGTAATGTCAAGAAGGACGAATGAATTTGAGGATGAGCGACTGCTGTGGCCGAAAGGAAGTTTCACGGGGATAGTGGGCAGAATCGCTTCAGCAAGATTCTTTCCGATATTGGCAAAAAAGTAATTAACTTTGTTTATAGCGACTTTCCGGGATGGACCTGAGTTGAGAAGTTCGACAGGAGAGTGTTTGGACTTTTCAATATTTGATATAGTTTTGATTGCAGTCCAAATTTTTTTATTATTGTTACCAGCTGCCCTCAGTAGTTCTTTGTTATAATTACGTTTTAATTTCTTAATCAGAGAGTTAACAAAGTTGCGGTAGCGACGATAGGTGGTTGACAGAACAAGGTTGTCCGGTTCGCTTTTAGCCTTTTTATGTAACTTATCACGATTACGAACGCAACGAAGAAGTCCTTGTGTCATCCAGGGTTGTTTTACTAATTTACTTCTAGGAAGTTTACATGTGTACGAGTTCTTTTGAGCAGCTGTTTGTATCAGTTTCACTAGGTTACTCATTGCCTCATCTGGGTCTTCTATTAAATATAACTGCGAGAGGTCATATGATTTAAATTCCTGTGTAAATTTATCATAGTTTAAGCGTTGTATGAACTTATTAAAAATTGTGCTAGTTTTACCCCATTCTAAACAAAAAAGTGTTGCATAGTGATCTGTAATAGTTGATTGGATTATTAGGTTAGTAGATTTTAATTTTGTCTTAAGAGCTACGTGATCTAGACAATTGTTTTGTCTAGTCGGAATGTCATATGCGAGGAATAAGCCTTCGATGGTTAGTATGTCTGAGTAAAGGTTAAAGTTACGGTCTGTGTTGTTCTGTATTATGTTTATGTTTATGTCCCCGATTAGTACAATGTTACGAAAATTCTGGTATGATAACAATAGTTTCTGGAGAGAGTGGATAAAATTATCAGCATTTTTAAAACAATCAGGCCGATAAACACCTATAATAATTGTATACTTATCTAATTGGATAGTTAGGGCCGTTGCTTCAATGAGATCTGGTTGCTGTACTATTGTTGTTAGGTTTGATTTACAGTACACTACGACGCCATCATTTTGATTGTAGTTCCTATCGGTGCTGTGGCAAACATAACCATTTAACGCAGGTAATTTAGTAACGCAGGATATCCAGCATTCAGTTAAGACAATAATATCGGGTCCTATATTAATTAGACTCAGTAGTGTACAGAAACTGTCAAAATTACGATTTATGCTCCGGATGTTTTGATGAAGGATTTTTAGTTTGGTATGGGGTTGTAAAATTAGAGCGGAGCACTGATCAGCTTGACAAGTATGAACATCGCTTAAACTTAAATTATCTATGTTATTAATTAAATCTTCCGTCATAACAGAAGTAAATTAAGCTAAGAATAAAATAAAATAAGGTTAAAAAAAAAAAAAAAAAAAACAAAAAAGAAAGAAGGAAGTTCTCTAAAAATATAAGAAACGGCGCTCTTAGGCGCCTTCATAATCTATAGAATTGATGTACCTGTACTCAGCATTTTTTTTGGCCGGACAATCTGTGTCACCTGTTTTGTGGTTGCTAGGTTTTTTGAATCGCATGCACGTTGCACATTTTGGCGACTCCGATCTTTTAGCGCAGTCGGCGATCTGGTGACCCAGTTCGCCACAGTGGCCGCACGTTGGTTTCGGTTCTTTGCAGGTTTTGGCAGCGTGACCGTACTGCTGACAACTATAACATCTAGTTACCAGAGTAAAGTCTCTCACAGGGCATGACGACCAGTTGATAAAGACTCTCTCTTCTGTTATAAGAGCCTTGCGGATATCGGCAGGAACCTCTATGATGTAGTTGCAGGAATCGGTATTCTTTTTGCCAGATTTGTGGCTTAGCCTAATTGAGGTCAAGAAGGATTCCCGAAGTAGGGAGGGAAGCTTTTCGGCTAGGTTTTGCTCAAATATACACTTAAATACCTCGTCTTCAGATAATGATGTGGGAACTCCCATAACAGTGATCCTTGGTCTTCGCTTCGAGGGCTCGTCCACTGTTAGTCCACATGTGGTTTGATTAAAAGTCTTCTTGAGTTTTTCAATGTCATTTTTCTTTTCCGTGCTAATAATTACTCCACCATTCTTGGTCTTACGCAACCCTCGTACCTGCAGTTTCATCTCCTCAGGACAGATAATTTTTTGTACTAAAGTTTTCGTCTCATCGCTTGTTTGTTGTTTGTCCGTGGGATAAATAGCTACAGAGCTGAGAGCGTTAGGGCGTAAAAAATTATTAGTTCCTTTCTTTACCATCTCCGCGAAAGATTTAGTTTCTTTGGTCTTGTTATAGGTCTCCTGAATTGTCTGCTTAAATTCCGTGAGTCGTTCAGCTAGCTCATCGTTATCCTTGAAGGTCTGGATAGATAGCTGTGCTTGCAGGGCTTTGTGCTTTAGGGACTGGTATTGTACAGCCATTTGCGATGTCCCATGACCTACTTTACGACACAAATTGTTGATTCTTATCTTCTGTTCCGAGTTTAGTTTTCCGTCACTAGCAATAGTACAAACCTCACTTAGACACTGCTCAATAGAGGTCATCCAGCTTTGAATTTCCGGAGTCGACACAGTCTCCATAGGTCCTATATTCTCATGAGGGTTTTTTGGAGCAGGAGAGGCCGGGGGGGGAGCGGGGTGTCCTGCTGCTTCGATTAAAAGGACTTCCATCCATAATATAGTTTTACTAAATATGCACTTGTATCAGTCTAAACATATCTGTCTATTTCAAGTACAAACAAACCACAAACCACAAGCAAATCACAAAACTAGGTCACACTAATTTATTAATTAATAATGTTTGTTTAATTAAAAAGTGCACGTCCGCTTACTTCAACGACCGATGATATCAATGATCTGTCACTGGGTCAGTCAGTGGGGTTTCAGCTTTATATAATATAACTAGTGTTTTGCTCTGTGCCGCGGGCTTGCAGCCCGCGGTGTATGGCGGCGTCGCCGCGAATGGGGGGGAGAGGCAGTTGGACTTAATTTTCAGTGTCTGAAGAAGAAGTCGGTCAGGAAAAGGAAAAGAGGGGGAGGGGGGAGAAGTTGCAGTTTTACTCCTGGTTTTTGGTGTTGGAGTTTAAAATTTTGCTGAAAAAAGGGGAAGGGAAGGTTGAGAAGGTGACTGAGAAACTTGACGTTTGGGGGTGGAGGCGCCACACCTCTTTCGGTTGGGGTTGGGGCGGGCCGTACCGCCTGGAAACCTGGTGGACCTGGTCTCCGGGGTCAGCCTGCCTGCCAAGCTCGCGCAGGCCGAGCGGGGCTCGGCCTGCGGCTCGCTTGGCGGCAGACTGACCCCGGAGACCAGGTCCACCAGGCTTCCAGGGGGGACGCTTCGGAGCTTCGCTCCTACGCGTAGCTCGGCCTTCGGCCTCGCGCTCGGCTCGGCCTGCGGCCTCGCAAAAATTACACGGGAAAAGGGAAATGAATGGTGATCACCGTGGACGCTTCGGCGCACGCGCCTACGCGTAGCTCGGCCTTCGGCCTCGCCATCGATCGCTTAGCTCGCCCTTCGGGCTCGCTAACTTGGCTCGCCCTTCGGGCTCGCATTAAGGTACTTGAACATCTCGGCCTGCGGCCTCGGTCACGCAGCTCGCCCTTCGGGCTCGCCCAAAAAAATATTTGTATGGCGACCCCATCGAAAAATGAAAATAAAAAAAAATGGATTTCATATTTAGAATACGGGACCCTAAAAACCCCCCGATACAAATTTTCGGTCGGTTCGGAGCAACTTGAAAAATGGCCATCATCCTTTATCCGCCATCTTGGATTTTCATGACGTCATCCATATAGCTGACCTCGGTAGCTATGACATTTGTTCAAACACCCTGTACTTATCTCCTGTTAAAAGTTACGGGCGTTTGAAATTTGTATGGCGGCCATCTTGAATTTCGTTTTTTTTTTTTTTTTCGTCGCCTCTCAAATCTGCCAATGCTCCTCTATGACATTTGTTAAAGGTCCATACCCCCATCTGTCTTGGTTTCCGCTGGCCGTTGACCACATCGAGGAGGAGTCGACCTTCGGAGAAAGTCGGAGTTTTCCCTGGGTCACCGGAGCACCCTCTATATGACCCCCGAATGCCATCCCTCCACCTGGGGGGGAACCTGGAGAACAACTATGTCACTATCTATCTATCTATCTATCTGGTCAGTGGGGATCGAGCTTTATATAATATAACTAGTGTTTTGCTCTGTGCCGCGGGCTTGCAGCCCGCGGTGTATGGCGGCGTCGCCGCGAATGGGGGGGGTGTTGTTTTGGACTTAGGTTTTCAGTGTCTGAAGAAGATGTTGGACAGGAAAAGGAAAAGAGGGGGAGGGGGGAGTAGTAGCAGTTTTACTCATGGTTTTTTGTTTGTGGAGTTGTAAATTTTGCTGAAAAAAGGGGAAGGGAAGTGTGGGAAGGTGACTGAGAAACTTGACGTTTGGGGGTGGAGGCGCCACACCTCGTTCGGTTGGGGTTGGGGCGGGCCGTACCGCCTGGAAACCTGGTGGACCTGGTCTCCGGGGTCAGCCTGCCTGCCAAGCTCGCGCAGGCCGAGCGGGGCTCGGCCTGCGGCTCGCTCGGCGGCAGACTGACCCCGGAGACCAGGTCCACCAGGCTTCCAGGGGGGACGCTTCGGAGCTTCGCTCCTACGCGTAGCTCGGCCTTCGGCCTCGCGCTCGGCTCGGCCTACGGCCTCGCAAAAATTACACGGGAAAAGGGAAATGGATGGTGATCACCGTGGACGCTTCGGCGCACGCGCCTACGCGTAGCTCGGCCTTCGGCCTCGCCATCGATCGCTTAGCTCGCCCTTCGGGCTCGCTAACTTGGCTCGCCCTTCGGGCTCGCATTTAGGTACTTGGGCTCGCCCTTCGGGCTCGCCGAAAAAAGAAATTGTATGGCGACCCCCTCGAAAAATGAAGATAAAAAAAAATGGATTTCATATTTGGAATCGGGGACCCTAAAAACCCCCGGATACAAATTTTCGGTCGGTTCGGAGCAACTTGAAAAATGGCCATCATCCTTTATCCGCCATCTTGGATTTTCATGACGTCATCCATATAGCTGACCTCGGTCGCTATGACATTTGTTCAAACACCCTGCACTTATCTCCTACCGGTTAAAAGATACAGGCGTTTGAAATTTGTATGGCGCCATCTTGAATTTCGTTTTTTTTTTTTTTTTCGTCGGCACTCAAATCTGCCCATGCTCCTCTATGACATTTGTTAAAGGTCCATACCCCCATCTGTCATGGTTTCCGCTGGCCGTTGACCACATCGAGGAGGAGTCGACCTTCGAAGGAAGTCGAAGTTTTCCCTGGGTCTCGGGGGCACCCCGAGTACGACCCCCTAATGCTTTTCCACGGTCCGGGGGGGGAACCTGGAGAACTTGATCTGTCACTGGGTCAGTCAGTCAGTCAGTGGGGATCGAGCTTTATATAGTATAATTCGGGCTCGCATTAAGGTGCTTGGGCTCGCCCTTCGGGCTCGCCGAAAAAAAAAATTGTATGGCGACCCCCTCGAAAAATGAAGATAAAAAAAAATGGATTTCATATTTGGAATCGGGGACCTTAAAAACCCCCGGATACAAATTTTCGGTCGGTTCGGAGCAACTTGAAAAATGGCCATCATCCTTTATCCGCCATCTTGGATTTTCATGACGTCATCCATATAGCTGACCTCGGTCGCTATGACATTTGTTCAAACACCCTGTACTTATCTCCTACCGGTTAAAAGTTACGGGCGTTTGAAATTTGTATGGCGGCCATCTTAAATTTCGTATTTTTTTTTTTTTTTTCGTCGGCACTCAAATCTGCCCATGCTCCTCTATGACATTTGTTAAAGGTCCATAACCCCATCTGTCATAGTTTCCGCTGGCCGTTGACCACACCGAGGAGGAGTCGACCTTCGAAGAAAGTCGAAGTTTTCCCTGGGTCTCGGGGGTACCCCGAGTACGACCCCCTACTGCTTTTCCACGGTCCGGGGGGGGAACCTGGAGAACTTGATCTGTCACTGGGTCAGTCAGTGGGGTTTCAGCTTTATATAATATAACTAGTGTTTTGCTCTGTGCCGCGGGCTTGCAGCCCGCGGTGTATGGCGGCGTCGCCGCGAATGGGGAGACTTTGTTTTTGGACTTTAGTTTTCAGTGTCTGAAGAAGATGTCGGTCAGGAAAAGGAAAAGAGGGGGAGGGGGGAGTAGTAGCAGTTTTACTCATGGTTTTTGGTGTTGGAGTTTAAAATTTTGCTGAAAAAAGGGGAAGGGAAGGTTGAGAAGGTGACTGAGAAACTTGACGTTTGGGGGTGGAGGCGCCACACCTCGTTCGGTTGGGGTTGGGGCGGGCCGTACCGCCTGGAAACCTGGTGGACCTGGTCTTCGGGGTCAGCCTGCCTGCCAAGCTCGCGCAGGCCGAGCGGGGCTCGGCCTGCGGCTCGCTTGGCGGCAGACTGACCCCGGAGACCAGGTCCACCAGGCTTCCAGGGGGGACGCTTCGGAGCTTCGCTCCTACGCGTAGCTCGGCCTTCGGCCTCGCGCTCGGCTCGGCCTGCGGCCTCGCAAAAATTACACGGGAAAAGGGAAATGGATGGTGATCACCGTGGACGCTTCGGCGCACGCGCCTACGCGTAGCTCGGCCTTCGGCCTCGCCATCGATCGCTTAGCTCGCCCTTCGGGCTCGCTAACTTGGCTCGCCCTTCGGGCTCGCATTTAGGTACTTGGGCTCGCCCTTCGGGCTCGCCGAAAAAAAAAATTGTATGGCGACCCCCTCGAAAAATGAAGATAAAAAAAAATGGATTTCATATTTGGAATCGGGGACCCTAAAAACCCCCGGATACAAATTTTCGGTCGGTTCGGAGCAACTTGAAAAATGGCCATCATCCTTTATCCGCCATCTTGGATTTTCATGACGTCATCCATATAGCTGACCTCGGTCGCTATGACATTTGTTCAAACACCCTGCACTTATCTCCTACCGGTTAAAAGATACAGGCGTTTGAAATTTGTATGGCGGCCATCTTGAATTCGTTTTTTTTTTTTTTTTTCGTCGGCACTCAAATCTGCCCATGCTCCTCTATGACATTTGTTAAAGGTCCATACCCCCATCTGTCATGGTTTCCGCTGGCCGTTGACCACATCGAGGAGGAGTCGACCTTCGAAGGAAGTCGAAGTTTTCCCTGGGTCTCGGGGGCACCCCGAGTACGACCCCCTACTGCTTTTCCACGGTCCGGGGGGGGAACCCGGAGAACATGATCTGTCAATCAGTGGGGATCGAGCTTTATATAGTATAATAACTAGTGTTTTGCTCTGTGCCGCGGGCTTGCAGCCCGCGGTGTATGGCGGCGTCGCCGCGAATGGGGGGGGGGGTATTGTTTTGGACTTAAATTTTCAGAGTCAGAAGAAGATGTCGGTCAGGAAAAGAGGGCGAGGGGGGAGTAGTAGCAGTTTTACTCATGGTTTTTGATGTTGGAGTTACAAATTTTGCTGAAAAAAAGGGGAGGGGAGGTTGAGAAGGTGACTGAGAAACTTGACGTTTGGGGGTGGAGGCGCCACACCTCGTTCGGTTGGGGTTGGGGCGGGCCGTACCGCCTGGAAACCTGGTGGACCTGGTCTCCGGGGTCAGCCTGCCTGCCAAGCTCGCGCAGGCCGAGCGGGGCTCGGCCTGCGGCTCGCTTGGCGGCAGACTGACCCCGGAGACCAGGTCCACCAGGCTTCCAGGGGGGACGCTTCGGAGCTTCGCTCCTACGCGTAGCTCGGCCTTCGGCCTCGCAAAAATTACATGGGAAAAGGGAAATGGATGGTGATCACCGTGGACGCTTCGGCGCACGCGCCTACGCGTAGCTCGGCCTTCGGCCTCGCCATCGATCGCTTAGCTCGCCCTTCGGGCTCGCATTTAGATACTTGGGCTCGCCCTTCGGGCTCGCCGAAAAAAAAAATTGTATGGCGACCCCCTCGAAAAATGAAGATAAAAAAAATTGGATTTCATATTTGGAATACGGGACCCTAAAAACCCCCAGATACAAATTTTCGGTCGGTTCGGAGCAACTTGAAAAATGGCCATCATCCTTTATCCGCCATCTTGGATTTTCATGACGTCATCCATATAGCTGACCTCGGTCGCTATGACATTTGTTCAAACACCCTGTACTTATCTCCTACCGGTTAAAAGATACGGGCGTTTGAAATTTGTATGGCGGCCATCTTGAATTAGGTTTTTTTTTTTTTTTTTCGTCGCCACTCAAATCTGCCCATGCTCCTCTATGATATTTGTTAAAGGTCCATACCCCCATCTGTCATAGTTTCCGCTGGCCGTTGACCACATCGAGGAGGAGTCGACCTTCGAAGGAAGTCGAAGTTTTCCCTGGGTCTCGGGGGCACCCCGAGTACGACCCCCTAATGCTTTTCCACGGTCCTGGGTGGGAACCCGGAGAACTTGATCTGTCACTGGGTCAGTGGGGAACGAGCTTTATATAGTATAATAACTAGTGTTTTGCTCTGTGCCGCGGGCTTGCAGCCCGCGGTGTATGGCGGCGTCGCCGCGAATGGGGGCAGTGTTTTGGACTTAAATTTTCAGAGTCAGAAGAAGAAGTCGGTCAGGAAAAGGAAAAGAGGGGGAGGGGGGAGTAGTAGCAGTTAACGCATGGTTTTAGGATTTGGAGTTTAAAATTTCCCTTCCCTTGGCCTCGCAAAAATTACACGGGAAAAGGGAAATGGATGGTGATCACCGTGGACGCTTCGGCGCACGCGCCTACGCGTAGCTCGGCCTTCGGCCTCGCCATCGGTCGCTTAGCTCGCCCTTCGGGCTCGCTAACTTGGCTCGCCCTACGGGCTCGCATTTAGGTACTTGGGCTCGCCCTTCGGGCTCGCCGAAAAAAAAATTGTATGGCGACCCCCTCGAAAAATGAAGATTAAAAAAAATGGATTTCATATTTGGAATCGGGGACCCTAAAAACCCCCGGATACAAATTTACGGTCGGTTCGGAGCAACTTGAAAAATGGCCATCATCCTTTATCCGCCATCTTGGATTTTCATGACGTCATCCATATAGCTGACCTCGGTCGCTATGACATTTGTTCAAACACCCTGTACTTATCTCCTACCGGTTAAGAGATACAGGCGTTTGAAATTTGTATGGCGGCCATCTTGAATTCGTTTTTTTTTTTTTTTTTTCGTCGGCACTCAAAACTGCCCATGATCCTCTATGACATTTGTTAAAGGTCCATACCCCCATCTGTCACGGTTTCCGCTGGCCGTTGACCACATCGAGGAGGAGTCGACCTTCGAAGAAAGTCGAAGTTTTCCCTGGGTCTCGAAGGCACCCCGAGTACGACCCCCTACTGCTTTTCCACGCTCCTGGGGTGGAACCCGGAGAACATGATCTGTCAATCAGTCAGTGGGGATCGAGCTTTATATAGTATAACTAGTGTTTTGCTCTGTGCCGCGGGCTTGCAGCCCGCGGTGTATGGCGGCGTCGCCGCGAATGGGGGGGGGTGGGGTTTGGACTTTAGTTTTCAGAGTCTGAAGAAGAAGTCGGTCAGGAAAAGAAAAAGAGGGGGAGGGAGGAGTAGTAGCAGTTTAACTCCTGGTTTTTGTTGTTGGAGTTGTAAATTTTGCTGAAAAAAGGGGAAGGGAAGGGTGAGAAGGTGACCGAGGACCCTGACGTTAGGGGTTGGAGGCGCCACACCTCGTTCGGTTGGGGTTGGGGCGGGCCGTACCGCCTGGAAACCTAGTGGACCTGGTCTCCGGGGTCAGCCTGCCTGCCAAGCTCGCGCAGGCCGAGCGGGGCTCGGCCTGCGGCTCGCTTGGCGGCAGACTGACCCCGGAGACCAGGTCCACCAGGCTTCCAGGGGGGACGCTTCGGAGCTTCGCTCCTACGCGTAGCTCGGCCTTCGGCCTCGCGCTCGGCTCGGCCTGCGGCCTCGCAAAAATTACACGGGAAAAGGGAAATGGATGGTGATCACCGTGGACGCTTCGGCGCACGCGCCTACGCGTAGCTCGGCCTTCGGCCTCGCCATCGATCGCTTAGCTCGCCCTTCGGGCTCGATGAAAAAAAATGGATTTCACATTTGGAATCGGGGACCCTAAAAACCCCCGGATACAAATTTTCGGTCTGTTCGGAGCAACTTGAAAAATGGCCATCATCCTTTATCCGCCATCTTGGATTTTCATGACGTCATCCATATAGCTGACCTCGGTCGCTATGACATTTGTTCAAACACCCTGCACTTATCTCCTACCGGTTAAGAGATACAGGCGTTTGAAATTTGTATGGCGGCCATCTTGAATTTGGTTTTTTTTTTTTTTTCGTCGCCACTCAAATCTGCCCATGCTCCTCTATGACATTTGTTAAAGGTCCATACCCCCATCTGTCATGGTTTCCGCTGGCCGTTGACCACACCGAGGAGGAGTCGACCTTCGTAGGAAGTCGAAGTTTTCCCTGGGTCTCGGGGGAACCCCGAGTACGACCCCCTAATGCTTTTCCACGGTCCGGGGGGGGAACCTGGAGAACAATGATGTCAATAAACAGTCAGTCAGTGGGGATCGAGCTTTATATAGTATAACTAGTGTTTTGCTCTGTGCCGCGGGCTTGCAGCCCGCGGTGTATGGCGGCGTCGCCGCAAATGGGGGGGGGGGGGGGGGGTGGGGTTTGGACTTTAGTTTTCAGAGTCAGAAGAAGAAGTCGGTCAGGAAAAGGAAAAGAGGGGGAGGGGGGAGTAGTAGCAGTTTTACTCATGGTTTTTGGAGTAGGAGTTGTAAATTTTGCTGGAAAAAGGGGAAGGGAAGGTTGAGAAGGTGACTGAGAAACTTGACGTTTGGGGGTGGAGGCGCCACACCTCGTTCGGTTGGGGTTGGGGCGGGCCGTACCGCCTGGAAACCTGGTGGACCTGGTCTCCGGGGTCAGCCTGCCTGCCAAGCTCGCGCAGGCCGAGCGGGGCTCGGCCTGCGGCTCGCTTGGCTTGGATTTTCATGACGTCATCCATATAGCTGACCTCGGTCGCTATGACATTTGTTCAAACACCCTGTACTTATCTCCTACCGGTTAAAAGATAGAGGCGTTTGAAATTTGTATGGCGGCCATCTTGAATTGAGTTTTTTTTTTTTTTTTCATCGGCACTCAAATCTGCCCATTCTCCTCTATGACATTTGTTAAAGGTCCATACCCCCATCTGTCATAGTTTCCGCTGGCCGTTGACCACATCGAGGAGGAGTCGACCTTCGAAGAAAGTCGAAGTTTTCCCTGGGTCTCGAAGGCACCCCGAGTACGACCCCCTACTGCTTTTCCACGCTCCTGGGGTGGAACCCGGAGAACATGATCTGTCAATCAGTCAGTGGGGATCGAGCTTTATATAGTATAACTAGTGTTTTGCTCTGTGACGCGGGCTTGCAGCCCGCGGTGTATGGCGGCGTCGCCGCGAATGGGGCGTGTTGGCTTTTGGACTTAAATTTTCAGAGTCAGAAGAAGAAGTCGGTCAGGAAAAGGAAAAGAGGGGGAGGGGGGAGTAGTAGCAGTTAACGCATGGTTTTTGGAGTAGGAGTTGTAAATTTTGCTGAAAAAAGGGGAAGGGAAGGTTGAGAAGGTGACTGAGAAACTTGACGTTTGGGGGTGGAGGCGCCACACCTCGTTCGGTTGGGGTTGGGGCGGGCCGTACCGCCTGGAAACCTGGTGGACCTGGTCTCCGGGGTCAGCCTGCCTGCCAAGCTCGCGCAGGCCGAGCGGGGCTCGGCCTGCGGCTCGCTTGGCTTGGATTTTCATGACGTCATCCATATAGCTGACCTCGGTCGCTATGACATTTGTTCAAACACCCTGTACTTATCTCCTACCGGTTAAAAGATAGAGGCGTTTGAAATTTGTATGGCGGCCATCTTGAATTGAGTTTTTTTTTTTTTTTTCATCGGCACTCAAATCTGCCCATTCTCCTCTATGACATTTGTTAAAGGTCCATACCCCCATCTGTCATAGTTTCCGCTGGCCGTTGACCACATCGAGGAGGAGTCGACCTTCGAAGAAAGTCGAAGTTTTCCCTGGGTCTCGAAGGCACCCCGAGTACGACCCCCTACTGCTTTTCCACGCTCCTGGGGTGGAACCCGGAGAACATGATCTGTCAATCAGTCAGTGGGGATCGAGCTTTATATAGTATAACTAGTGTTTTGCTCTGTGACGCGGGCTTGCAGCCCGCGGTGTATGGCGGCGTCGCCGCGAATGGGGCGTGTTGGCTTTTGGACTTAAATTTTCAGAGTCAGAAGAAGAAGTCGGTCAGGAAAAGGAAAAGAGGGGGAGGGGGGAGTAGTAGCAGTTAACGCATGGTTTTTGGAGTAGGAGTTGTAAATTTTGCTGAAAAAAGGGGAAGGGAAGGTTGAGAAGGTGACTGAGAAACTTGACGTTTGGGGGTGGAGGCGCCACACCTCGTTCGGTTGGGGTTGGGGCGGGCCGTACCGCCTGGAAGCCTGGTGGACCTGGTCTCCGGGGTCAGCCTGCCTGCCAAGCTCGCGCAGGCCGAGCGGGGCTCGGCCTGCGGCTCGCTTGGCGGCAGACTGACCCCGGAGACCAGGTCCACCAGGCTTCCAGGGGGGACGCTTCGGAGCTTCGCTCCTACGCGTAGCTCGGCCTTCGGCCTCGCGCTCGGCTCGGCCTCCGGCCTCGCAAAAATTACACGGGAAAAGGGAAATGGATGGTGATCACCGTGGACGCTTTGGCGCACGCGCCTACGCGTAGCTCGGCCTTCGGCCTCGCCATCGATCGCTTAGCTCGCCCTTCGGGCTCGCTAACTTGGCTCGCCCTTCGGGCTCGCATTTAGTTACTTGGGCTCGCCCTTCGGGCTCGCCGAAAAAAAAAATTGTATGGCGACCCCCTCGAAAAATGAAGATAAAAAAAAATGGATTTCATATTTGGAATCGGGGACCCTAAAAACCCCCGGATACAAATTTTCGGTCGGTTCGGAGCAACTTGAAAAATGGCCATCATCCTTTATCCGCCATCTTGGATTTTCATGACGTCATCCATATAGCTGACCTCGGTCGCTATGACATTTGTTCAAACACCCTGTACTTATCTCCTACCGGTTAAAAGATATAGGCGTTTGAAATTTGTATGGCGGCCATCTTGAATTCGTTTTTTTTTTTTTTTTCTCGTCGGCACTCAAATCTGCCCATGCTCCTCTATGATATTTGTTAAAGGTCCATACCCCCATCTGTCATAGTTTCCGCTGGCCGTTGACCACATCGAGGAGGAGTCGACCTTCGAAGGAAGTCGAAGTTTTCCCTGGGTCTCGGGGGCACCCTGAGTACGACCCCCTAATGCTTTTCCACGGTCCGGGGGGGGAACCTGGAGAACATGATCTGTCACTGGGTCAGTCAGTCAGTCAGTGGGGATCGAGCTTTATATAGTATAATAATAATAATAACTAGTGTTTTGCTCTGTGCCGCGGGCTTGCAGCCCGCGGTGTATGGCGGCGTCGCCGCGAATGGGGAGACTTTGTTTTTGGACTTTAGTTTTCAGTGTCTGAAGAAGATGTCGGTCAGGAAAAGGAAAAGAGGGGGAAGGGGGAGTAGTTGCAGTTAACGCATGGTTTTTTGGTTGTGGAGTTCTAAATTTTGCTGAAAAAAGGGGAAGGGAAGGGTGAGAAGGTGACTGAGAAACTTGACGTTTGGGGGTGGAGGCGCCACACCTCGTTCGGTTGGGGTTGGGGCGGGCCGTACCGCCTGGAAACCTGGTGGACCTGGTCTCCGGGGTCAGCCTGCCTGCCAAGCTCGCGCAGGCCGAGCGGGGCTCGGCCTGCGGCTCGCTTGGCGGCAGACTGACCCCGGAGACCAGGTCCACCAGGCTTCCAGGGGGGACGCTTCGGAGCTTCGCTCCTACGCGTAGCTCGGCCTTCGGCCTCGCGCTCGGCTCGGCCTCCGGCCTCGCAAGAATTACACGGGAAAAGGGAAATGGATGGTGATCACCGTGGACGCTTCGGCGCACGCGCCCACGCGTAGCTCGGCCTTCGGCCTCGCCATCGGTCGCTTAGCTCGCCCTTCGGGCTCGCTAACTTGGCTCGCCCTTCGGGCTCGCATTTAGGTACTTGGGCTCGCCCTTCGGGCTCGCCGAAAAAAAAAATTGTATGGCGACCCCCTCGAAAAATGAAGATAAAAAAAAATGGATTTCATATTTGGAATCGGGGACCCTAAAAACCCCCGGATACAAATTTTCGGTCGGTTCGGAGCAACTTGAAAAATGGCCATCATCCTTTATCCGCCATCTTGGATTTTCATGACGTCATCCATATAGCTGACCTCGGTCGCTATGACATTTGTTCAAACACCCTGTACTTATCTCCTACCGGTTAAAAGATATAGGCGTTTGAAATTTGTATGGCGGCCATCTTGAATTCGTTTTTTTTTTTCTCGTCGGCACTCAAATCTGCCCATGCTCCTCTATGATATTTGTTAAAGGTCCATACCCCCATCTGTCATAGTTTCCGCTGGCCGTTGACCACATCGAGGAGGAGTCGACCTTCGGAGAAAGTCGGAGTTTTCCCTGGGTCTCGGGGGCACCCCGAGTACGACCCCCTACTGCTTTTCCACGGTCCTGGGTGGGAACCCGGAGAACTTGATCTGTCACTGGGTCAGTGGGGAACGAGCTTTATATAGTATAACTAGTGTTTTGCTCTGTGCCGCGGGCTTGCAGCCCGCGGTGTATGGCGGCGTCGCCGCGAATGGGGGGGGGGCATTGTTTTGGACTTCAGTTTTCAGTGTCTGAAGAAGATGTTGGACAGGAAAAGGAAAAGAGGGGGAGGAGGGAGTAGTAGCAGATTTACTCGTGGTTTTTGGTGTTGGAGTTTAAAATTTTGCTGAAAAAAGGGGAGGGAAGGTTGAGAAGGTGACTGAGAAACTTGACGTTTGGGGGTGGAGGCGCCACACCTCGTTCGGTTGGGGTTGGGGCGGGCCGTACCGCCTGGAAACCTGGTGGACCTGGTCTCCGGGGTCAGCCTGCCTGCCAAGCTCGCGCAGGCCGAGCGGGGCTCGGCCTGCGGCTCGCTTGGCGGCAGACTGACCCCGGAGACCAGGTCCACCAGGCTTCCAGGGGAGACGCTTCGGAGCTTCGCTCCTACGCGTAGCTTGGCCTTCGGCCTCGCGCTCGGCTCGGCCTGCGGCCTCGCAAAAATTACACGGGAAGAGGGAAATGGATGGTGATCACCGTGGACGCTTCGGCGCACGCGCCTACGCGTAGCTCGGCCTTCGGCCTCGCCATCGATCGCTTAGCTCGCCCTTCGGGCTCGCTAACTTGGCTCGCCCTTCGGGCTCGCATTAAGGTACTTGAACATCTCGGCCTGCGGCCTCGGTCACGCAGCTCGCCCTTCGGGCTCGCCCAAAAAAATATTTGTATGGCGACCCCATCGAAAAATTAAAATAAAAAAAAATGGATTTCATATTTGGAATACGGGACCCCAAAAACCCCCCGATACAAATTTTCGGTCGGTTCGGAGCAACTTGAAAAATGGCCATCATCCTTTATCCGCCATCTTGGATTTTCATGACGTCATCCATATAGCTGACCTCGGTCGCTATGACATTTGTTCAAACACCCTGTACTTATCTCCTACCGGTTAAAAGATACAGGCGTTTGAAATTTGTATGGCGGCCATCTTGAATTTCGTTTTTTTTTTTTTCTCGTCAGCACTCAAATCTGCTTATGGTCCTCTATGACATTTGTTAAGGGTCCATACCCCCATCTGTCATAGTTTCCGCTGGCCGTTGACCACATCGAGGAGGAGTCGACCTTCGGAGAAAGTCGGAGTTTTCCCTGGGTCACCGGAGCACCCTCTATATGACCCCCGAATGCCATCCCCCCACCTGGGGGGGAACCTGGAGAACAACTATGTCACTATCTATCTATCTATCTATCTGGTCAGTGGGGATCGAGCTTTATATAATATAACTAGTGTTTTGCTCTGTGCCGCGGGCTTGCAGCCCGCGGTGTATGGCGGCGTCGCCGCGAATGGGGGGGGGGGGGGGTATTGTTTTGGACTTAAATTTTCAGAGTCAGAAGAAGATGTCGGTCAGGAAAAGAGGGCGAGGGGGGAGTAGTAGCAGTTTTACTCATGGTTTTTGATGTTGGAGTTACAAATTTTGCTGAAAAAAAGGGGAGGGGAGGTTGAGAAGGTGACTGAGAAACTTGACGTTTGGGGGTGGAGGCGCCACACCTCGTTCGGTTGGGGTTGGGGCGGGCCGTACCGCCTGGAAACCTGGTGGACCTGGTCTCCGGGGTCAGCCTGCCTGCCAAGCTCGCGCAGGCCGAGCGGGGCTCGGCCTGCGGCTCGCTTGGCGGCAGACTGACCCCGGAGACCAGGTCCACCAGGCTTCCAGGGGGGACGCTTCGGAGCTTCGCTCCTACGCGTAGCTCGGCCTTCGGCCTCGCGCTCGGCTCGGCCTGCGGCCTCGCAAAAATTACATGGGAAAAGGGAAATGGATGGTGATCACCGTGGACGCTTCGGCGCACGCGCCTACGCGTAGCTCGGCCTTCGGCCTCGCCATCGATCGCTTAGCTCGCCCTTAGGGCTCGCGTTTAGGTACTTGGGCTCGCCCTTCGGGCTCGCCGAAAAAAAAAATTGTATGGCGACCCCCTCGAAAAATGAAGATAAAAAAAAATTGATTTCACATTTGGAATCGGGGACCCTAAAAACCCCCGGACACAAATTTTCAGTCGGTTCGGAGCAACTTGAAAAATGGCCATCATCCTTTATCCGCCATCTTGGATTTTCATGACGTCATCCATATAGCTGACCTCGGTCGCTATGACATTTGTTCAAACACCCTGTACTTATCTCCTACCGGTTAAAAGATACAGGCGTTTGAAATTTGTATGGCGCCATCTTGAATTTCGTTTTTTTTTTTTTTTTTCACCGCCAGTCAAATCTGCCCATGCTCCTCTATGACATTTGTTAAAGGTCCACACCCCCATCTGTCATAGTTTCCGCTGGCCGTTGACCACATCGAGGAGGAGTCGACCTTCGGAGAAAGTCGAAGTTTTCCCTGGGGCTCGGGGGCACCCCGAGTACGACCCCCTACTGCTTTTCCACGGTCCTGGGTGGGAACCCGGAGAACTTGATCTGTCACTGGGTCAGTGGGGAACGAGCTTTATATAGTATAACTAGTGTTTTGCTCTGTGCCGCGGGCTTGCAGCCCGCGGTGTATGGCGGCGTCGCCGCGAATGGGGCGTGTTGGCTTTTGGACTTTAGTTTTCAGAGTCTGAAGAAGAAGTCGGTCAGGAAAAGAAAAAGAGGGGGGGGAGGAGTAGTAGCAGTTTAACTCCTGGTTTTTGTTGTTGGAGTTGTAAATTTTGCTGAAAAAAGGGGAAGGGAAGGGTGAGAAGGTGACCGAGGACCCTGACGTTAGGGGGTGGAGGCGCCACACCTCGTTCGGTTGGGGTTGGGGCGGGCCGTACCGCCTGGAAACCTGGTGGACCTGGTCTCCGGGGTCAGCCTGCCTGCCAAGCTCGCGCAGGCCGAGCGGGGCTCGGCCTGCGGCTCGCTTGGCGGCAGACTGACCCCGGAGACCAGGTCCACCAGGCTTCCAGGGGGGAGGCTTCGGAGCTTCGCTCCTACGCGTAGCTCAGCCTTCGGCCTCGCGCTCGGCTCGGCCTGCGGCCTCGCAAAAATTACACGGGAAAAGGGAAATGGATGGTGATCACCGTGGACGCTTCGGCGCACGCGCCTACGCGTAGCTCGGCCTTCGGCCTCGCCATCGATCGCTTAGCTCGCCCTTCGGGCTCGCTAACTTGGCTTGCCCTTCGGGCTCGCATTTAGGTACTTGGGCTCGCCCTTCGGGCTCGCCGAAAAAAAAATTGTATGGCGACCCCCTCGAAAAATGAAGATAAAAAAAAATGGATTTCATATTTGGAATCGGGGACCCTAAAAACCCCCGGATACAATTTTTCGGTCGGTTCGGAGCAACTTGAAAAATGGCCATCATCCTTTATTCGCCATCTTGGATTTTCATGACGTCATCCATATAGCTGACCTCGGTCGCTATGACATTTGTTCAAACACCCTGTACTTATCTCCTACCGGTTAAAAGATACAGGCGTTTGAAATTTGTATGGCGCCATCTTGAATTTCGTTTTTTTTTTTTTTTTTTCGTCGGCACTCAAATCTGCCTATGCTCCTCTATGACATTTGTTAAAGGTCCATACCCCCATCTGTCATGGTTTCCGCTGGCCGTTGACCACACCGAGGAGGAGTCGACCTTCGAAGGAAGTCGAAGTTTTCCCTGGGTCTCGGGGGCACCCCGAGTACGACCCCCTAATGCTTTTCCACGGTCCGGGGGGGGAACCTGGAGAACATGATCTGTCACTGGGTCAGTCAGTCAGTCAGTGGGGATCGAGCTTTATATAGTATAACTAGTGTTTTGCTCTGTGCCGCGGGCTTGCAGCCCGCGGTGTATGGCGGCGTCGCCGCGAATGGGGAGACTTTGTTTTTGGACTTGTGTTTTCAGTGTCTGAAGAAGATGTTGGACAGGAAAAGGAAAAGAGGGGGAGGGGGGAGTAGTAGCAGTTTTACTCATGGTTTTTGGTGTTGGAGTTTAAAATTTTGCTGAAAAAAGGGGAAGGGAAGGTTGAGAAGGTGACTGAGAAACTTGACGTTTGGGGGTGGAGGCGCCACACCTCGTTCGGTTGGGGTTGGGGCGGGCCGTACCGCCTGGAAACCTGGTGGACGCTTCGGAGCTTCGCTCCTACGCGTAGCTCGGCCTTCGGCCTCGCGCTCGGCTCGGCCTGCGGCCTCGCAAAAATTACACGGGAAAAGGGAAATGGATGGTGATCACCGTGGACGCTTCGGCGCACGCGCCTACGCGTAGCTCGGCCTTCGGCCTCGCCATCGATCGCTTAGCTCGCCCTTCGGGCTCGCTAACTTGGCTCGCCCTTCGGGCTCGCATTTAGGTACTTGGGCTCGCCCTTCGGGCTCGCCGAAAAAAAAAATTGTATGGCGACCCCCTCGAAAAATGAAGATAAAAAAAAATGGATTTCATATTTGGAATCGGGGACCCTAAAAACCCCCGGATACAAATTTTCGGTCGGTTCGGAGCAACTTGAAAAATGGCCATCATCCTTTATCCGCCATCTTGGATTTTCATGACGTCATCCATATAGCTGACCTCGGTCGCTATGACATTTGTTCAAACACCCTGTACTTATCTCCTACCGGTTAAAAGATACAAGCGTTTGAAATTTGTATGGCGCCATCTTGAATTTAGTTTTTTTTTTTTTTTTTCGTCGCCACTCAAATCTGCCCATGCTCCTCTATGACATTTGTTAAAGGTCCATACCCCCATCTGTCATGGTTTCCGCTGGCCGTTGACCACACCGAGGAGGAGTCGACCTTCGAAGGAAGTCGAAGTTTTCCCTGGGTCTCGGGGGCACCCCGAGTACGACCCCCTAATGCTTTTCCACGGTCCGGGGGGGGAACCTGGAGAACTTGATCTGTCACTGGGTCAGTCAGTGAGTGGGGATCGAGCTTTATATAGTATAACTAGTGTTTTGCTCTGTGCCGCGGGCTTGCAGCCCGCGGTGTATGGCGGCGTCGCCGCGAATGGGGAGACTTTGTTTTTGGACTTTAGTTTTCAGTGTCTGAAGAAGAAGTCGGTCAGGAAAAGGAAAAGAGGGGGAGGGGGGAGTAGTAGCAGTTTTACTCATGGTTTTTGGAGTAGGAGTTGTAAATTTTGCTGAAAAAAGGGGAAGGGAAGGTTGAGAAGGTGACTGAGAAACTTGACGTTTGGGGGTGGAGGCGCCACACCTCGTTCGGTTGGGGTTGGGGCGGGCCGTACCGCCTGGAAACCTGGTGGACCTGGTCTCCGGGGTCAGCCTGCCTGCCAAGCTCGCGCAGGCCGAGCGGGGCTCGGCCTGCGGCTCGCTTGGCGGCAGACTGACCCCGGAGACCAGGTCCACCAGGCTTCCAGGGACGACGCTTCGGAGCTTCGCTCCTACGCGTAGCTCGGCCTTCGGCCTCGCGCTCGGCTCGGCCTGCGGCCTCGCAAAAATTACACGGGAAAAGGGAAATGGATGGTGATCACCGTGGACGCTTCGGCGCACGCGCCTACGCGTAGCTCGGCCTTCGGCCTCGCCATCGATCGCTTAGCTCGCCCTTCGGGCTCGCATTTAGGTACTTGGGCTCGCCCTTCGGGCTCGCCGAAAAAAAAAATTGTATTGCGACCCCCTCGAAAAATGAAGATAAAAAAAAATGGATTTCATATTTGGAATCGGGGACCCTAAAAACCCCAGGATACAAATTTTCGGTCGGTTCGGAGCAACTTGAAAAATGGCCATCATCCTTTATCCGCCATCTTGGATTTTCATGACGTCATCCATATAGCTGACCTCGGTCGCTATGACATTTGTTCAAACACCCTGTACTTATCTCCTACCGGTTAAAAGATACAGGCGTTTGAAATTTGTATGGCGGCCATCTTGAATTTCGTTTTTTTTTTTTTTTTCGTCGGCGCTCAAATCTGCCCATGCTCCTCTATGACATTTGTTAGAGGTCCATACCCCCATCTGTCATAGTTTCCGCTGGCCGTTGACCACATCGAGGAGGAGTCAACCTTCGGAGAAAGTCGAAGTTTTCCCTGGGTCTCGGGGGAACCCCGAGTACGACCCCCTAATGTTTTTCCACGGTCCGGGGGGGGAACCTGGAGAACAATGATGTCAATAAACAGTGAGTGGGGATCGAGCTTTATATAGTATAATAACTAGTGTTTTGCTCTGTGCCGCGGGCTTGCAGCCCGCGGTGTATGGCGGCGTCGCCGCGAATGGGGGGGAGAGGCAGTTGGACTTAATTTTCAGTGTCTGAAGAAGAAGTCGGTCAGGAAAAGGAAAAGAGGGGGAGGGGGGAGTAGTAGCAGTTTTACTCATGGTTTTTTGTTTGTGGAGTTGTAAATTTTGCTGAAAAAAGGGGAAGGGAAGGATGAGAAGGTGACTGAGGACCCTGACGTTAGGGGGTGGAGGCGCCACACCTCGTTCGGTTGGGGTTGGGGCGGGCCGTACCGCCTGGAAACCTGGTGGACCTGGTCTCCGGGGTCAGCCTGCCTGCCAAGCTCGTGCAGGCCGAGCGGGGCTCGGCCTGCGGCTCGCTTGGCGGCAGACTGACCCCGGAGACCAGGTCCACCAGGCTTCCAGGGGAGACGCTTCGGAGCTTCGCTCCTACGCGTAGCTCGGCCTTCGGCCTCGCGCTCGGCTCGGCCTGCGGCCTCGCAAAAATTACACGGGAAAAGGGAAATGGATGGTGATCACCGTGGACGCTTCGGCGCACGCGCCTACGCGTAGCTCGGCCTTCGGCCTCGCCGTCGATCGCTTAGCTCGCCCTTCGGGCTCGCTAACTTGGCTCGCCCTTCGGGCTCGCATTTAGGTACTTGGGCTCGCCCTTCGGGCTCGCCGAAAAAAAAAATTGTATGGCGACCCCCTCGAAAAATGAAGATAAAAAAAAATGGATTTCATATTTGGAATCGGGGACCCTAAAAACCCCCGGATACAAATTTTCGGTCGGTTCGGAGCAACTTGAAAAATGGCCATCATCCTTTATCCGCCATCTTGGATTTTCATGACGTCATCCATATAGCTGACCTCGGTCGCTATGACATTTGTTCAAACACCCTGTACTTATCTCCTACCGGTTAAAAGATACGGGCGTTTGAAATTTGTATGGCGGCCATCTTGAATTCGTTTTTTTTTTTTTTTTTCGTCGGCACTCAAATCTGCCCATGCTCCTCTATGACATTTGTTCAAGGTCCATACCCCCATCTGTCATGGTTTCCGCTGGCCGTTGACCACACCGAGGAGGAGTCGACCTTCGAAGGAAGTCGAAGTTTTCCCTGGGTCTCGGGTGCACCCCGAGTACGACCCCCTACTGCTTTTCCACGGTCCTGGGTGGGAACCCGGAGAACTTGATCTGTCACTGGGTCAGTGGGGAACGAGCTTTATATAGTATAACTAGTGTTTTGCTCTGTGCCGCGGGCTTGCAGCCCGCGGTGTATGGCGGCGTCGCCGCGAATGGGGGGAGTCCTGTTTGGACTTACATTTTCAGTGTCTGAAGAAGAAGTCGGTCAGGAAAAGGAAAAGAGGGGGCGGGGGGAGTAGTAGCAGTTTTACTCATGGTTTTTGGTGTTGAAGTTAAAAATTTTGCTGAAAAAAGGGGAAGGGAAGGTTGAGAAGGTGACTGAGAAACTTGACGTTTGGGGGTGGAGGCGCCACACCTCGTTCGGTTGGGGTTGGGGCGGGCCGTACCGCCTGGAAGCCTGGTGGACCTGGTCTCCGGGGTCAGCCTGCCTGCCAAGCTCGCGCAGGCCGAGCGGGGCTCGGCCTGCGGCTCGCTTGGCGGCAGACTGACCCCGGAGACCAGGTCCACCAGGCTTCCAGGGGGGACGCTTCGGAGCTTCGCTCCTACGCGTAGCTCGGCCTTCGGCCTCGCGCTCGGCTCGGCCTGCGGCCTCGCAAAAATTACACAGAAAAAGGGAAATGAATGGTGATCACCGTGGACGCTTCGGCGCACGCGCCTTCGCGTAGCTCGGCCTTCGGCCTCGCCATCGATCGCTTAGCTCGCCCTTCGGGCTCGCTAACTTGGCTCGCCCTTCGGGCTCGCATTTAGGTACTTGAACATCTCGGCCTGCGGCCTCGGTCACGCAGCTCGCCCTTCGGGCTCGCCCAAAAAAATATTTGTATGGCGACCCCATCGAAAAATGAAAATAAAAAAAAATGGATTTCATATTTGGAATACGGGACCCCAAAAACCCCCCGATACAAATTTTCGGTCGGTTCGGAGCAACTTGAAAAATGGCCATCATCCTTTATCCGCCATCTTGGATTTTCATGACGTCATCCATATAGCTGACCTCGGTCGCTATGACATTTGTTCAAACACCCTGTACTTATCTCCTACCGGTTAAAAGATACAGGCGTTTGAAATTTGTATGGCGCCATCTTGAATTTCGTTTTTTTTTTTTTTTTCGTCGCCACTCAAATCTGACCATGCTCCTCTATGACATTTGTTAAAGGTCCATACCCCCATCTGTCATGGTTTCCGCTGGCCGTTGACCACACCGAGGAGGAGTCGACCTTCGAAGAAAGTCGAAGTTTTCCCTGGGTCTCGGGGTCACCCCGAGTACGACCCCCTACTGCTTTTCCACGCTCCTGGGGCGGAACCCGGAGAACATGATCTGTCAATCAGTGGGGATCGAGCTTTATATAGTATAACTAGTGTTTTGCTCTGTGCCGCGGGCTTGCAGCCCGCGGTGTATGGCGGCGTCGCCGCGAATGGGGCGTGTTGGCTTTTGGACTTTAGTTTTCAGAGTCTGAAGAAGAAGTCGGTCAGGAAAAGAAAAAGAGGGGGGGGAGGAGTAGTAGCAGTTTAACTCCTGGTTTTTGTTGTTGGAGTTGTAAATTTTGCTGAAAAAAGGGGAAGGGAAGGGTGAGAAGGTGACCGAGGACCCTGACGTTAGGGGGTGGAGGCGCCACACCTCGTTCGGTTGGGGTTGGGGCGGGCCGTACCGCCTGGAAACCTGGTGGACCTGGTCTCCGGGGTCAGCCTGCCTGCCAAGCTCGCGCAGGCCGAGCGGGGCTCGGCCTGCGGCTCGCTTGGCGGCAGACTGACCCCGGAGACCAGGTCCACCAGGCTTCCAGGGGGGACGCTTCGGAGCTTCGCTCCTACGCGTAGCTCAGCCTTCGGCCTCGCGCTCGGCTCGGCCTGCGGCCTCGCAAAAATTACACGGGAAAAGGGAAATGGATGGTGATCACCGTGGACGCTTCGGCGCACGCGCCTACGCGTAGCTCGGCCTTCGGCCTCGCCATCGATCGCTTAGCTCGCCCTTCGGGCTCGCTAACTTGGCTTGCCCTTCGGGCTCGCATTTAGGTACTTGGGCTCGCCCTTCGGGCTCGCCGAAAAAAAAATTGTATGGCGACCCCCTCGAAAAATGAAGATAAAAAAAAATGGATTTCATATTTGGAATCGGGGACCCTAAAAACCCCCGGATACAATTTTTCGGTCGGTTCGGAGCAACTTGAAAAATGGCCATCATCCTTTATTCGCCATCTTGGATTTTCATGACGTCATCCATATAGCTGACCTCGGTCGCTATGACATTTGTTCAAACACCCTGTACTTATCTCCTACCGGTTAAAAGATACAGGCGTTTGAAATTTGTATGGCGCCATCTTGAATTTCGTTTTTTTTTTTTTTTTTCGTCGGCACTCAAATCTGCCTATGCTCCTCTATGACATTTGTTAAAGGTCCATACCCCCATCTGTCATGGTTTCCGCTGGCCGTTGACCACACCGAGGAGGAGTCGACCTTCGAAGGAAGTCGAAGTTTTCCCTGGGTCTCGGGGGCACCCCGAGTACGACCCCCTAATGCTTTTCCACGGTCCGGGGGGGGAACCTGGAGAACATGATCTGTCACTGGGTCAGTCAGTCAGTCAGTGGGGATCGAGCTTTATATAGTATAACTAGTGTTTTGCTCTGTGCCGCGGGCTTGCAGCCCGCGGTGTATGGCGGCGTCGCCGCGAATGGGGAGACGTTGTTTGTGGACTTGTGTTTTCAGTGTCTGAAGAAGATGTTGGACAGGAAAAGGAAAAGAGGGGGAGGGGGGTGTAGTAGCAGTTAACGCATGGTTTTAGGATTTGGAGTTTAAAATTTTGCTGAAAAAAGGGGAAGGGAAGGTTGAGAAGGTGACTGAGAAACTTGACGTTTGGGGGTGGAGGCGCCACACCTCGTTCGGTTGGGGTTGGGGCGGGCCGTACCGCCTGGAAACCTGGTGGACCTGGTCTCCGGGGTCAGTCTGCCTGCCAAGCTCGCGCAGGCCGAGCGGGGCTCGGCCTGCGGCTCGCTTGGCGGCAGACTGACCCCGGAGACCAGGTCCACAAGGCTTCCAGGGGGGACGCTTCGGAGCTTCGCTCCTACGCGTAGCTCGGCCTTCGGCCTCGCGCTCGGCTCGGCCTGCGGCCTCGCAAAACTTA
This sequence comes from Agonopterix subpropinquella, assembly GCA_922987775.1. Taxonomy (NCBI): domain Eukaryota; kingdom Metazoa; phylum Arthropoda; class Insecta; order Lepidoptera; family Depressariidae; genus Agonopterix; species Agonopterix subpropinquella. The sequence continues at coordinate 13,018,911 of OV277701.1, read as the reverse complement.
CACGGGAAAAGGGAAATGGATGGTGATCACCGTGGACGCTTCGGCGCACGCGCCTACGCGTAGCTCGGCCTTCGGCCTCGCCATCGATCGCTTAGCTCGCCCTTCGGGCTCGCTAACTTGGCTCGCCCTTCGGGCTCGCATTTAGGTACTTGGGCTCGCCCTTCGGGCTCGCCGAAAAAAAAAATTGTATGGCGACCCCCTCGAAAAATGAAGATAAAAAAAAATGGATTTCATATTTGGAATCGGGGACCCTAAAAACCCCCGGATACAAATTTTCGGTCGGTTCGGAGCAACTTGAAAAATGGCCATCATCCTTTATCCGCCATCTTGGATTTTCATGACGTCATCCATATAGCTGACCTCGGTCGCTATGACATTTGTTCAAACACCCTGTACTTATCTCCTACCGGTTAAAAGATACAAGCGTTTGAAATTTGTATGGCGCCATCTTGAATTTAGTTTTTTTTTTTTTTTTTTGTCGCCACTCAAATCTGCCCATGCTCCTCTATGACATTTGTTAAAGGTCCATACCCCCATCTGTCATGGTTTCCGCTGGCCGTTGACCACACCGAGGAGGAGTCGACCTTCGAAGGAAGTCGAAGTTTTCCCTGGGTCTCGGGGGCACCCCGAGTACGACCCCCTAATGCTTTTCCACGGTCCGGGGGGGGAACCTGGAGAACTTGATCTGTCACTGGGTCAGTCAGTGAGTGGGGATCGAGCTTTATATAATATAATAATAATAATAATAACTAGTGTTTTGCTCTGTGCCGCGGGCTTGCAGCCCGCGGTGTATGGCGGCGTCGCCGCGAATGGGGGGGGTGGGGTTTGGACTTAAATTTTCAGAGTCAGAAGAAGATGTCGGTCAGGAAAAGGAAAAGAGGGGGAGGGGGGAGTAGTAGCAGTTAACGCATGGTTGGCATTAGGATTTGGAGTTGTAAATTTTGCTGAAAAAAGGGGAAGGGAAGGTTGAGAAGGTGACTGAGAAACTTGACGTTTGGGGGTGGAGGCGCCACACCTCGTTCGGTTGGGGTTGGGGCGGGCCGTACCGCCTGGAAACCTGGTGGACCTGGTCTCCGGGGTCAGCCTGCCTGCCAAGCTCGCGCAGGCCGAGCGGGGCTCGGCCTGCGGCTCGCTTGGCGGCAGACTGACCCCGGAGACCAGGTCCACCAGGCTTCCAGGGGGGACGCTTCGGAGCTTCGCTCCTACGCGTAGCTCGGCCTTCGGCCTCGCGCTCGGCTCGGCCTGCGGCCTCGCAAGAATTACACGGGAAAAGGGAAATGGATGGTGATCACCGTGGACGCTTCGGCGCACGCGCCTACGCGTAGCTCGGCCTTCGGCCTCGCCATCGATCGCTTAGCTCGCCCTTCGGGCTCGCTAACTTGGCTCGCCCTTCGGGCTCGCATTAAGGTACTTGAACATCTCGGCCTGCGGCCTCGGTCACGCAGCTCGCCCTTCGGGCTCGCCCAAAAAAATATTTGTATGGCGACCCCCTCGAAAAATGAAGATAAAAAAAAATGGATTTCATATTTGGAATACGGGACCCCAAAAACCCCCCGATACAAATTTTCGGTCGGTTCGGAGCAACTTGAAAAATGGCCATCATCCTTTATCCGCCATCTTGGATTTTCATGACGTCATCCATATAGCTGACCTCGGTCGCTATGACATTTGTTCAAACACCCTGTACTTATCTCCTACCGGTTAAAAGATATAGGCGTTTGAAATTTGTATGGCGGCCATCTTGAATTCGTTTTTTTTTTTTTTTCTCGTCGGCACTCAAATCTGCCCATGCTCCTCTATGATATTTGTTAAAGGTCCATACCCCCATCTGTCATAGTTTCCGCTGGCCGTTGACCACACCGAGGAGGAGTCGACCTTCGAAGGAAGTCGAAGTTTTCCCTGGGTCTCGGGGGCACCCCGAGTACGACCCCCTAATGCTTTTCCACGGTCCGGGGGGGGAACCTGGAGAACTTGATCTGTCACTGGGTCAGTCAGTCAGTCAGTGGGGATCGAGCTTTATATAGTATAATTAATGTAGAGTTAGGTGCAAAAATAATGAATAATAATATTCGCTGCCTTATTGAGTTCCTCAGGTGTACAAATATTTGAGCATAATTGCGCACTTCGGTATAATCGAAGCCGAAGGTGACTTTTTGCCGAGTTATTTCTTTTTATTATTTTAATAAATAAATAGGTTATCATAGAGCGTCGGCGTCGGTGGCGCGTTGCGGAGAGCTATGGAAACTCAATCTTGAGGTCCAGGTGAGGTTCGGTATAAACGGTAATACATACAAGCGTCAAACTTAGCGTGATTATAGAGAAAACTCTACAGAATAAAAACAAATACTAAAAACCGGCCAAGTGTGACTCGCTCTCGCGCTAAAGGTCCCGGACAAAAAAAGTTTTTTTTTCTGTGTTAATAATGTTGTGTTCTGTGGTGGTGTGGCACGGAACCTTCGGTGCGCGAGTAGTCCGACTCGCACTTGACCGGTTTTATTTTAAATTTTAAGGTCTATGGGTTAACTGGCTTGACTTCAGCCCACTTGATGGAAAGTGCAGATGAAGCAGAGGATGTAACGAACTCAACTCACCCAAAAATTCCTATTTTTTTATGCGTACCTATCTCACCACACGTGGCGAGTGACGGTTACACGCTCTAAGAGTTGATCTTGTGAATAACATGTTATGGTGAAATTGTCAATTCGTCTAGTGCTAAACAGCAATTCCCGCGTGGGTGACAATCGCGATGTAAATTGATTGCTCAACATATTTGTTTTATCATCGATAAGCCACCATACCGTGAGAGTGACGTCAGAGCACTTGAACCGGCGGCGACAGGCAGTCAGCCGAATTATAAATACGTCACTGTTTCATACAATACGCCCACCATCTCGTCTATTGTTCTACTTAGCTCGTATATTTATCAATTTATTTCCATTTACTTCTGTTCAAGATTTTTAGCATTTTTTGAATGTAGATCCATGTTTTATTAATTATTATAAATACCGATCATTGGACGTTCACAAGTAATCTTTGTCAGAAATGATTCTGTTTGATAAAACTTGCTAGTAGAACCATGCTTCTACATTAATTCAGATAAATGTAAGTAAGTAAAAGAAACGGGGGCGGCGCGGCAGTATGGTGGCCTTCTTTTAGATTATGAGCGACATTTGTTTACGCCCCTAGGCGCAAAGTGCGCGAAAATATTCTGTCTTATTTCAACAACCTGTTTGAGAGGACTTTTACTATCATCATAATGGATTGATTTACAACAATCTAATTCTTTTTTGTGTGCAAAAATCAAATATTTAATAGGTAAGTATGTGATTTTTTTTTTTTTTTTTTTTTTTTTTTGTATGGTATGTGATTGTGTTTGTAATGACTTAAGACTTATAAAAGTTTTAAAAAGGCTGTATCAGGGATGCGGCCGCAGTAGAGTATGTGAAACGTCTAGTACCGAGTAATGGCTCCTATCTTTTAAATTATGGTAATCAAAATGATTCTGTTATAAGTTAACTTATAGATCGAGTAGGTACATCGCATATGTTATCTATGGACTAGTGATTACCTATTATTTTCAGCGTGCAATGAAAATTAATCCTGATAGCTGAGAATCAATTTTCACTCTTACAAGAAGATTAGAAAATTCACACAAGTCCAAGAGTTATGATTGCTTTCATTGATCCTATCTGAGAAAATAGGTTCTTGTGTGAAACCAGAGTGGCTTTGAATTAGATTTAGTAGAGTGAACGTGTGTAGGGTAGGGCTGATTTTCGGATACCTTGGAAAAAGTAGGTATTATCCGTATCCAATTGTTTTTTTTTTTTTATTAAGGATGGGTTTGCTCTTGACCTCAATCCAGTCCTCAGGACGAAGATGGGGTCGAAGATGTAGCGAGCTTACCCAGAAGAAGCCTATTCACTCGTTCTTTAAAGGAATTCGGGTTGTAAGCGCTCGGAAACACTGACAACACTGACAAGACAACACACAACACTGTTTCAACACTTTCCTCTACATCTTACTGTAGGGCCCAACATTCTTCTCACCAAGGTGATATGAGCTACGAAGTAACGCAGGACCGGTCATTGTGACGATCCTTAGGAGTACCATATGTCCTGCAGTGGACATCTATCGGCTGCGATGATAATGATGCTAGCACTAAACGTGTCAAAGTGAAATATGGTTACATCTATATTGGTTACAAATAATGGCCGATTTAAGAAAACGTTGATCAATTTTGGAGTATGTCAACCCATAACATATAATACAAATAACCTATGTGTATCGTATGACAAGGTCCTAATTATAAGTATGGTTATCTAGTATAGATACTCTTACTTATACTGTGGTATGGTTAAGGTTTTCACTGGCCCTTATCGTACACATAAAATTATAATTCAGCTACACGAAACAAGACCAAATCCGAGTCGGACTCGTGCACCGAGGGTTCAGTACCACCACATAATATAATTTTGTCTGATGTATTAAACAAACACTTTTTTTATTTAGTTCGGGATCGTTAGCGCAAGCCTGACTCATACTTGGCCGGTTTTGTTAATGTAATTTTTTAAACACGAACAAGATACGAATCTCTGTGTGTGTGGTTTGTCAAATTTCCGTTTAAATAAAATTATACACTTTCAATGCTAGGATTAATTTTAAAGTATGAAAATCTGCAAGCCACCGTAACTAAGAAACAAAACATTTTAACGAAAATTAGTTTTTAGATCATGTTTTTTCATTGACTTTAATTGATTAATACAAAAAAATATAATTAAATTTCATTTTTATAGAGCGCGCTATGGTTATATCCTCTTACATCCCTCATCTGAGTTTTCTTCTTTGTATTTATATCCGACACCGAAGTAACTAACAACCCTAGCACATATAGTATAGTATATTATAGTGACTGTAACGGAGCGACACGGAGCCTCCGGCGCCGCCGCGGCGCTGGCTTGATTATAGGCTGCGACGGTATACGTCCACAATTAACTAGGCGTCAGACACACCCTGTAGATATCTAGAGTACAGCTACGTTAGCCTAGCAACTGGATAAGCGTCCTGTGGACATTTTTCCAACTAGAGTTAGTCTTTGTACGATGCTAATTGTTTGATTGATTAAAGCAGAAAGAACAATTTATCCATCTTTGTTTGAAGTCAAATCTTGTTCCAGTGTTGTATATAAAATGAATCAACCAGCTTAAAGTTTTATGTTCCTACATCGTAGAGGTCTGGTGGAAGCGGCAGACCCGAGAAAGCCTTATTATTAGAACAAGACTAGATTTGACCCGCGACTTCGTCCGCTCTGTTTCCCGTCATGGTGGTGAGATAAAATGCTCGAATAAACAAAAAAACAAAATAATATTTAACAGGGTCCTTCTTAACATGCTGACACTTTTTTTCAGGGAACAGACCATCAAACTGAACAACTTTCTCTATGGGACCAACATCGAAATCGCGAGAAAGAAATCAGCTGTCTCATACATTTGGCTCTAGTAGGTTTACAGTTTTGTATGGAAGAGCTGATTTTTTTTCGCGTTTTCGATTTTGGTCCCCTAGAGAAAGTTATTTAGTTTGATGGTCTGATCATCCCCTTAAAAAAGTGTCAGCATATTAAGAAGGACCCTATACAACGTGTTAATGAATTAACGCAAAACGAGAAAGTAGTTTGTTTAGAATCGACAGCTGAATCGATGTTTGATGATTTGGCTGATTTTGATGAAACTTATTGTGTTTGAAGACTTAAAAACTAATTCATCTCGCTACGATCATGGGACCCGATGCATGGCCTCTACCCGCACATTCGAACTTCGCAACTGCGTGAACGTTTTCATTCCAATGTCAACTCTATTACAATGAAGTTCGGACCGAAAAAGTGGCGATATATCGAACATCGAAAGTCCGAGTACAGGGCCAGACGTCGTCGCGGGTATAAAGTGTAATAAATTATAATATCCGTGAACAATATTATTTAGTATGTACTTATATTATATTAAGTTATTGATATTATTAATCATTATTATTATGACTGTTTGTTATTATTGAATGAATAAAGATAATAATAAAATTATTCTTACTAATTAACACATTCGTCACCTACCGCAGCGCAGTTTTTATAACAATATTGGAATATAATCAAATTAAAAAATCTAAAAGGGTTTATTTATAATAATATCATATACAGTAGCTTTTTGACGTCATTTATTTTACTCTACTACCGCGGTATTCCATTGTAGAAAATATGCGACCAGAAACTTTACAACCCACATCTTTTTTAAATAGAATAAAAAAAAAATACAACATTTTATTACATAGCGTAAAATTGTCTACTCCAGGCATTTTTGATCTTTCAGATTATATTTGTAATTGTTATGTACGTGCTTTAGTGGTATTGAATATGTAAAGACGAAGTTTGCTTTTATCCTTAGGTACCTAAAATTGTAATTTACAACTAAAATTTCAAATATTCAAAATGAATTAGAAATTTTCGCAAGCTATCCATTTAGATCTATTCAGGTCGCAGTAGCTATTGGTCATTGACCAAGCCCTTACAACCAAAAGCTATCCATTTATTCCTCACGAGCTTTAGACTCGTGATTTCGTCCGCGTGAATTACCCCTTTAGGGGTCGATTTTCGAAAAATTCCATCTTAGTGCACCCCTACATCCTCTGTAGAATACACATATATTCAAAATTTCATGTTTCTATCTTCAGCGGTCAGTCAGGCACGGAACTCTTTATATAAGTATACATTTAATCATGTTTTTTCCTTCCTGTATGATCAAACCACAGAACATTATAAGAAGGGTTAGAAGTGCAAAGTAGGCGTGGAACGTGTCGCCACAGGATATGCAATGATTTGCTTATGCTGCGCCTTATGGTGTTATCACCATACGGCGCGCGGCGTGGTGCGAGTGAGAGGGCATGAGTAGTTGTAGCAGCGTGAGCGGGAAGACAAGTGGTGACAGCCGTCTCCGAAGTAAAAGCGTAACTTTGCATTTCTAACCCCTCTTATAATGTTCTGTGGATCATACAATTTTCTCATGGAAACATGACTCTTATACGCATATGCTCACGACTATATTCCCCGAGGGGGTAGTCAGAGATATTCTGAAACTTCAGAACATCCACGTTTCACTAGCAGTACTGAAACTCTGTCCAGTGTGACGGGGAGTGAGCCCGTCGCCACTTGTAATGGACAGGAGGTACAATACATGCCTCGAAATTGAAGCATGCAGGTTTCCTCACGATGTTTTCCTTCACCGAAAAGCCAGTGGTGTTACAAATCGTACATAAATTCCGAAAAACTCACTCATGACTCTTATACAACGTGTTAATGAATTAACGCAAAACTAAAAAGTAGTTTGTTTAGAATCGAGAGCAAAATCGAATTATCATGGTTTCAACATAGGTAATTTGTTTCAAAATATTAAATAATTATTTTGTAAAATTTATAATTTACTGCACCCGATGTCAACCCACCCTACTTGTATACAGTGCACGGGTACACTCACCCTACTTACTACCAAAACAAGATTATTAAAATGTATCCATGAGTACGTTAGCGCTTTCATTCATTGCTGAAATGATAACAAATTATTTTTGCCTCAAAACTTAAAATGCGAATAACTTTAAATTTGAAGAATCAAAATAATGGAATTATTGTTTCAATCTAATTATTTTGTTATAAATCAGTAGGGGTTTATGAGGTTTTGCGCTAATTCATTAACACGTTGTATATCTGTTATTTAGGGAAAAATACAGTGACAAGAACTCGAGAGGATGTAATTGTTCGTGGCGTTGTTTCTAGTGCGAGAATGGACGTAGCATAAATTATCTTTGCCTCCATTTGCGTGACCTCATCGCTAAATGGGCGACAAAATGCCTTGTTATTTACTCTCCAAATTATGTCCTTGTTATATATTTTCGTCACAAAGAGCTGATAGAAAATTGTGAGTGAGATTAAAATAAATAGATACTTTACTTGATTGAATAAAGAAGTATTATATACAGCTATTATTTTATTACAAGTGGGTACAAAACTATAGTACCTTCGTGAGTCGAGTAGGGATTGCAGTTTTTTATGAAACAACTGATTTTTAAAATTTTATCTCGGTGTTGGCTCCATAGTAAAAATGTTGCTCAGTTTTATGGTATACAGATACACCACTAAATCAAATATTACTAGGGTCTTTTGCAACATACTGTGTATAAAGATTATCTAAATGAGCTAGCAAACAAAACAAATCAAAACAAAATGTTAGTCAAATTGAGCTTAATCACCTAAAATTATCTTAATAAAAACTTAAAACTATTGTTTAAAAAAAAAAGACTTTTGTCTGAAAAACAGCTCATTTGTTTTGTCTCCTTTATCATTATTTACGTAAGTATCTGAAGTTGAATAAAACATATTTTTTTATCACAATTATTTATTTTATGAGTCGAAGTAAAAAACAAGCTATTAATGAGGTTACTTTGTATATCTGACACCATTTTGAATGCAGTTATTACGAAATACTTTATAGTAATAAGACTATCTGGACCTGGTAACACGTGTATTAAAAAATTTAGAAACACTCCCTTAAACCCTGCCTCGTAGCAGCTCGTAGCAATGCTACGTAGTATTTTACTACGCCGTAGCACAAGAGTTTCGGTGGCGCTTTGCGGAGAGGTATGGTATCAATCATGAGGGTACTAGTTCGAATCCGCACGGACGACATGCTATGTACCAGTCATTGGTACATATGTACCTACATAAGTTTGAAAAATTGTGATTTCTCGCACACATAGATTTTATTGCACACAATTTTGATTTAAATCTTGATTCTTACAAACAAAATAAAACTCCAAACGAGATCAATTGCAGATAAAATAGCACATAAAACTAATAAATCCATTAGGCAACCGTTATCGAGTCTGGAGTGAAGCGTTAATAAAAATTAAGTGGTACTAGTGTAACACTTTATTGTTGTATGGGAGGTAAAATACAAGATCTTTTAACCGACTGTGCATAAAGGAAGTAATAGTTTGACATGACAGATAGATGGAGTATGTATTAAATCATGCGTATGTTAGTTTATAGGTATATATGCATCTGTTTGTGTATGGTAATCATGTTCACGGGTCAGAAATGAATCGGATCGGATTAGCACAGGACCGCACAGAGTTGATGTGCTCTGATTTCATTGATTGATTCATGGTCTCTTACATTAATACACCCTATAAAAATGCTCTCACTATAAATTCGACAAATTGAGATCGATGAACGATGTTTAGATGTTTGTGACTCAATCACACATAAATTGCTGAACAGGTTTAGATAAAATGTAGCACACAGATAGAATATGTTTTTATTTAACAAATAGGATTTTTTTAAAAGTCCATGCGGACGACGTCGCGGACAGATCTGTTATTGTAATTTAAACATAAATATGTATGTTGTTTATTTTATTTTTATTTATTTAATTCAGTTACAGTTATTACACTCATAAAATCATTAGGATACTTAACTACGTCTTAAGCTAAATGTATAACCACTTAAAAGTGAACACAACATGCGTAGTTTACAGTCACAAAAGAAAAAAAAGAACATTTCAGCCAATGAAACAAAAACATTGACTTTTGACAAATAACTTATATTATTATTGTTATAATAATAAGAGACGAATCATTATGTTTGTTTCCAGATATACCTTATTTACTCGCACTCTTGAAGCCCCGACAGACCCATGCTTGCTCGTGTAAACTTCCTAGAACGACTGCCACCTAGAGTCCAAACAGATTAAACTCTTAGATAAGATTAGTGTCTAAGTCAAGCTGAAGTTTTAATTGGCCGGTGACCGATAGGATCCAGTCCCTCTAGGATTATTTGCTATTTGATAGCACTTTGTACGTTGGACAATTTAGTAAGTACTTCATCTTCATTTACATAACTGCACGTCTCAGAGGTGAGATCAAGAAGCTTATATACCTACAGAGATGGAGATTGTATTACAAACATCTTTTTGAAGCCAGAACTATTTCTCTTATTTATCTTTATGACGTCACTGATGTTTCCCATCTCATTTCCTATTTACGTGGAGGTCCTCCTTGTAAAGAGAAAATGAGATGGGGAACATCAGTGACGTCATAAAGGACATTGATTCTGGCTTCAAAAAGTTGTTTGTAATGCAATCTCCATCTCTGTAGGTATATAAGCTTCTTGGGTGAGATTTTGATGACTGTATGTACTTGTCTACTTTGACTGCTTGCCTTTGACTCTACCACAGAGTACAAACTCTACGTCATGGCTCGATGAAATTTTGAATAAGTTGTTGCATACATACAGCGTGTAAAGGACACCCCTCCGCAAACTGAAACGGTGAACTCGGACCATCAAACTGAACAACTTTCACTATAGAGCCTACTTCAGGAAACGCGAAAAAAAATCAGCTGTCCCATACATTTGAGTCGGGTAGGTGCGGCAGTTTTGTATGGGACAGCGCATTTTTTGTTCTCGTTTCCTGGGTAGGTTACATAGTGAAAGTTGTTAAGTTTGATGGTCTAAGTTCACCGTCTCAGTTTGTCCCTTACACCCTGTACAAAAGTTCGTTATGGCACGGGTCGAAGTCGGGTCTGCACGTCACGTCATGTCACGAGCGGTCGTGTGTCGACTGTGTCATTTGCGCTCGAGCTTGCCACGAGGCGTCGCCATCTAGTTATATTCATAAAAAAATCCTTGGGATTTAACTAGCATAAAAAGTGTAACTTTGCTTTGCTTTTACGTACTGTAATTTGTTCATATCATAATTATGTTTATACTTACAATAAAGAATCTATTAATCTATGAACTTTTTTAAATTACATTTCACCAACATCGGACTACGTCGTTAGTTTGCTGAAATCCATGACTAATGGGTAGATAACAGTCAAGATAGTATCGAGACCTCCGCTTCTAAATCTAGGTATTTAGACAAAGTTGCATTACCAAAATATTTCTACTCTACACACACCCTAACAAACAACAACAACCTAACAAAACACCCTAGTAATACTTAATGGGCTGCTTCAGACCATTAAACTGAACAACTTTCACTATGGAGCCAATACCGAGAAAAAATAAAAATAAAACCAGTCAAGTGCGAGTCGGGCTACTCGCGCACCGAGGGTTCCGTACCACACAACCACAGAACACAACATTATTAACTTAGAAAAAAAAAACGTTTTTTGTCCGGAACCTTTAGCGCAAGACCGACTCGCACTTGACCGGTTTTTAGTATTTGTTGTTATTCTGTAGAGCTTGTTCTATAATCACACTAAGTTTGACGCTTGTATGTATTACCGTTTTTACGATAGAGCGTGAAGAAAGAACGTTGATAAAAACTAGTTTCTTGTTGAGAACCCCCCTTAATTTTTAACTTTTTGTCATTTTTATTATTTTTTAACAAATCCGCCGTAATAACGCATAATTTGAGAAAATGTCAACTATCTAGCTTACGGATTACGGTTTAAAAGTTACAGCCCTAAATAGTTAGGACAGACGGACGGACGGACAGATGGACAGACGGACGGACGGACGGACGGACGGACAACGTAGGCTTAGTAATAGGGTCCCGTTTTTACCCTTTGGGTACGGAACCCTAAAAATCAGCTGTCCCATACATTTGAGTCGAGCCGGTAGGTTAGGTACTGCAGTTTTGTACGAAACAGCAGATTTTTATTTCGCGATTTCGAAGTCGGCTCCTTAGTGAAAGTTGTTCAGTTTGATGGTCTGAAGCACCCCCTTAAGTATTACTAGGGTGTTTTCTTACATCCTGTATACGTTTTTTGCCCCAACCCAACTTTGTCTATTCAATATTCAAGCGGAGGTCTCGATTCAATATTGTATACTTATTACAAAATAAATATGTTGTTTAGTTACAGATTCTGTTAAACATTTAACCAGCCAATCCCATAGGTAACCATAAAAATACCGGTCGATTAATCTTTATTGATAGTGATACTCAATAATAGTTAATCTTCGTGTATCTGCTGCGTAATCAACGCAAGTTTAATTTCTAGGTAAAGGGCAAACAGGCGTTTACAAGTCTGGCTCAATTTGATCCAGACCTAGGTCATCTGTAAATGCGACTCAGTTACATTATAATTTGATTACTTGATAAATGCTTGGTCCATTTGAGTAAATTACACACTCTACTGCAATTATGTAGGCCTAGTGTGAACCTGTCATTTGCAACGTTTAAAAGCTTGTTTAGAATATTTCATCTAATACCGTATGGCCGTAGTGTCAAGATTATTTATAGATACGAGTATGTTGTTAAATGTATAAGTCGCTCTATGATTTATAATGATTAATGATTAACAGCAGATTTGAAAATGCAAGTGTTGTGTTGCATTTTGACCATTGACATACTATTACAGTGGACGCAGGGTAACCTACACAATCCTAAGTACCTACGTGCATAAACCAACTAAAGACAATGAAAATGCTGAATTTTTATTTCATTTTGCTTGCGTAGTTCTTAGTCCATCGCGGCACGGTACAGTATATAACGTGTTAATGAATTAACGCAAAACTAGAAAGTACCTAGTTTGTTCAGAATCGAATTATCATGGTTTCAACATAGGTATTTTTTTCAAAATATTAAATAATTTATTAGTAAAATTTAAAATTTACTGAACCCGATGTCAACCCACCGCACGGGCACACATCAAAACAAGATTCTTAAAAAGTATCCATGAGTACGTTAGCGCTTTCATTCATTGCTGAAATGATAACAAATCATTTTAGCCTCAAAACTTAAAATGCGAATGATTTTAAATTTTAACTACTTATCAAAATAATTAAATTATTGTTTCAATCTAATTATTTTGTTATAAGTAAATCAGTTGTTGGGGTGTATGAGGTTTTGCGCTAATTCATTAACCCGTTGTATACGTGCGCGTAGTAGGTCGATCAATCGAAGACAGCCGCGTAATTTATTCTCTTTATACGTTTTGGTGCTCTTTTGGTTCGATCAATCTTTTGAGCGCGGACCCGACGTCCAGTAGTTGGTAAGTCAATGGTTTAGACTGATGTTTGGCGATAGCTGTGCTGCAGTGTCAAGAAGGTGTCAAGTCGTGAGAATATTAAGGCGCGAATAAAACAAGAGACGATAGTAATAGTAGCGAGCATATCTTTCACGCGGACGAAGTTGCGGGCAAAAGCTAGTCAAAAATAAAAGAACACCAAACACCGATCTGAACATACTGAAGTTTTCGAAGTTTTGCCTTATTGCCAATATGTCATTAAGTAATTTCAATGTGACTTGCTAAAAGACAATGAAAGTTTAATAATACACGTATTTTAACGTCTTATTGTTAGAAAAAAGTTCAAAAACAAAAAAATATACAGGGTCCTTCTTAATTACTATGCTGAAACTTTTTGAGGGGATGATCAGACCATAAAACTGAACAACTTTCTCTATGGGTCCAAAATCGAAATCGCGAAAATAATATCAGCTGTCCCATACCATGGGACGATTTCGATGTTGGACCCATAGAGAAAGTTGTTCAGTTTTATAGATTTGTATAGAGCTGATTTTTTTTCGCGATTTCGATGTTGGTGACACAGAGAAAGTTGTTGAGTTTTGGGATCTGATCATCGCCTCAAAAAAGTATCAGCATATTAAGAAGAACCCTATATAAATTAAACGAATTATAAAATCTCGTCGATAAATTACATAGTAAGTAACAAGCGCATTGCTCAAACTAAGTGAACCAGCTATTGCTGCGTTCATAAGCCAACTTGAGCAATAGTGAATGTATGGAAGACTTCACTCCACTATTGTGCAAATTAGCTTTACCTAATTTATCGTTTATTGTTCTCTTAAGCTGATTACTGGTTGTACTCAAATTAAAAGATGCCGACATTATGTTATTGTGGTAACCGACTCCCAAAGGTTATTGCTTTAGTTAGAGTCATAATTTGTACAGTATGGCAAGTTTAATGGGTCGTCATGTTTACATGTTTCTACTCGACGTGTGCAGTACTCACTACGGCTGCAGGTTTCAGGCTGTCGAGGGTGATCTGGGTTGAAAACCCAGCGGGAAGCGTGCGCTCACTAGAGTCACTGTTAATTGATGCCTCAGCAACAACAACTTTTTATTAAACTTTAACTCTATGGGTATATTCAGACAATGAAACTAAACAACTGTCCCTTAGGAACATGGGTCAAAAAACGATAATGTTTTTAAATCTTCCATACAAATGTGAGGAATAGCTGATCGATTTTCTATGAGAGGTCCAACAATTTTTCGTTTTCGCATTCTATGAAAATAGCTTGAAGGCTTTTGTAGTTTATCTATTGAGCACTTTTTAATTTAGCCTTTCTTTATTGAGAAATCTTTTTTAATGTGATGAGGGCGCCACTGGACTGCAATTGCCCTCTTAAAGTTATGTTAAAAACGCATTTTTTTTTCGCCCTTTCAATATTTGTCCCAAGTGAAATATGATCAAATTAATGGCCTAAAAACAGGCCAAAGTTAATGCATAACCTCAGGAACACGGTGTATACAGGGTCAAACTTAATATGCTGACAGTTTTTTAAGAGGATGATCAGACCGTCAAACTCAACAACTTTCTCTATGGCACCAACATCAAAACCGCGTAAATAATCAGCTGTCCCATACATTAGGATTGAGTAGAATTTCAGTTTTGTATGAAACAGTTGTTTTTTTTTTCGCGAGCTCGACTTTGGTCCCATTAGTAAAAGTTGTACAGTTCGATGGTCTGATCATTCACACCACTCAAAAACATTCAATTATGTCTACACTAGGTTGTCTGGAAGAAATAGCTTTTCAGCGATAAGACCGCCTTATTTGTACCATAACCAGATTTTTTTCGTGTGTATTTTATGTTTGTTGTAAATAAAGTATATTTCATTCAGTCTACAGTAGAAAATAAATGAGGGCGCTGCCTCCTCGCAAGAACGTCAAAATCAGGCATAAGCTAGCAAGACCGACCTACAATTTGTACTAAAATATTTAGTTCCTGCTGTCACCGTTTTCCACTCTTTTATGTCGTCACTGTACGTCTATGTTCTTAACGGTCACTAAAATATATAAAGTCTTGTATTTTGTAGCTAAGGCCCAGCTGGCCCAATATCATCCACCAATAGCTAAAGGCATTTTATTGGTTGATTTTACACACCTCCGCACCGCTCCGCTTTGGTGGATACCGGGCCTAACCGTATTATCTAAATTCAAACTCAGTAAAAAGTAGATACTTAATTGTTTGATTAAATTCCTAATTTGAACCGGCAGCTTTAATCAGTTTATATCCAAACCTTATTTAAATAGGTTCGTTGCCTTTTATAGTTTCCTTATCTTGGAATTCAATTCGGAAGTCACAACCTACTTAACTTAACCTACAATAAAAACAATTCTGAAAACCTTCGTTCTTTTACGAATAAAACTTTTAGTAGCGCTATTTTCCAAAACATCTTCATACTAAAAGTACCTATTGATAAAATAACCACTTTAGTAAAAGAACCGGTTTAGTAAACAACATTTTGTTTCTACAGTCCTTCTAATCTGTATAAATACACAATATTTTAGCGGTTGATCATGGACCTTATTACATATCCTATCCTTATTCCTTATCTACATTATTTTGATGGTTTAATTATGATGTGTAGCCTCCATAAGATAACCTTGTTCTTTAAGTCAAGTCTGAAGCCTCCTTCGCTTATCAAGATAGTCGTAAATACTCTGACAACAGCTTGATCATTA
Organism: Agonopterix subpropinquella; assembly: GCA_922987775.1. Lineage (NCBI taxonomy): Eukaryota > Metazoa > Arthropoda > Insecta > Lepidoptera > Depressariidae > Agonopterix > Agonopterix subpropinquella. Next base: position 13,003,161 of record OV277701.1, on the reverse strand, counting down.
ACTTATTTTATTACTTACACTAACATTAGCAGTGTTCACGTGGTAATAATATGTCCCTCTCACTATCTTCGTAATGGAGGGATTGTCTATTGAGATCATAGAGCAATGAGTTTTTTTTTTAAACCGGTCAAGTGCGATTCGGGCTACTCGTGCACCGAGGTTTCTGTCTGTACCACTCCATCACCCGGGACCTTTAGCGTTGAGCGCGACCGACTCACACTTGGCAGGTATTTATTATTTGTTGTTATGCTGTAGAGTTTTAGATGGTTTTAGTTTGCTCTGTAATCACATCAAGTTTGACGCTTGTACTCGTATGTATGACCCGTTTTATAAGAAGAAAAAACGTTGAAAACTAGTTTCTTATGCCACTTAATTTTTGATATTTTTATAATATGTTAGCAAATCCGCTATAATACGGACATTCTGTGAAAATTTAAACTGTCTAGCTATTAGGCGATTATCACACTGCACCGCGCCCCGTCGCGTAGCGCGGGGCCGCAGATTTTAACATTGTATGCAAGTATTTCAATTTATATAGAAAACACGCCTAGGACAACACACTGCCGACGCGTCAATGCGCGGGAAGGAGACTATGCCACTCCGCGCACCGCGGCGGGACGCGTCGCTAGTGTGAGAATCGCCTTACGGTTCAAAAGTTACAGCCCTAAATAGGTAGGACGGACCATCAAACTGAACAACTTTCAGGCGATTATCACACTAGCGACGCGTCCCGCCGCGGTGCACGGAGCGGCAGATCACGCGCGCGGCGACGGAGGCGCAGATCTGCCTCTCCGCGCGGTGTAATCTGCTTCTCCGCGCGGGGTGGCAGTGTACGACGGTCCCGCGCCCAAATGTTCACTTCGCTTTCGTTCGTCGTAGAGAATGATCGAACTTATTCAAGATGCTGCAGTTATATTTTCAATTTGGTTTCTGTATACTAGAATTAAAAGACACCGTGTCCATAGAAGATTTTGGATACATCCCTATTTACGATCGAGAACTATAAATGGATCATTTGTACTTAATTACAAAGACTTGAGAAAATATGCCGATAAATTTTTTAACTACACACGTATGTCAAGTGCATCTTTTGATTATTTATTGAGCAAAATTCGAACGACCATTGCTGGAGCAGATACAAATTTTCGTCTTTGCATTACGCCAGAAGAAAAACTTTGGGTTACACTGAGGTAAGTAAAAAAATTACCTGTACTTACCTATCTCAACTGATGTGTAGATAGATACATTAATCCGCTTTAAGTAATATTTTTTTTTAAATGGTACCTACAGGATTTCATATTATACTAGCTGACCCGACAGACGTTTTCCTGTCCTTCCAACCAACCAAACCAACCAATCAACTAAACCAACCAACCAAACCAACCAACCAAACTAACCAACCAATCAACCAAACCAACCAACCAAACCAACCAACCAAACCAACCAAATAGATTATTAAAACTAGGATTTTGATTTATGTTGTGTTTATTTATCAAAATATTTAAATAAGTTTTATTTTTAACCTACACGGCATTGGAAAAAAAATGTTGTACAAGAAATTCAGTCAGTGTACTTTTGTAAGTAGGTATTCATAATTTTTAATTCTTAATGGGGTCGATTCGAACTGTGCCACGACTTAACTTAACTAAATTTATTCCTGTCACTTTCTAACATAAGATTAAGAAAAGAGACAGAAAAGCAACAACTGACTTTAGTGCTGTCAAAGTGACGTTACACGCCCAAAATAAGATGCCATCATAATGCACGCCATCTTATTTAAGGCGTTTTTGGGCTTGTAACGTCACTTTGACAGCACTAAAGTCAGTTATTGATTTTCTGTCTCTTTTCTTAATCTTATGTTAGAAAGTGACAGGAATAATAAGTTAAGTCGTGGCACAGTTCGAATCGACCCCAATATAAAGCAAAGACCTTTTAAGAGTTTTGATTATTTTCTTAAAAAACAACTTGGTCAATCACAGCTCTATTTTGGAAATCACTTGTTTAAACTGCTTACTAATGAGGGGCTGTGTTGGTGATGTTTGGCGCGTTGTACTTGATGGGAATCGTACATTTCATCTTGAGCTTCCATAATACATTTCAATATATTAATCTTTACCATTGGCTTTAATTTGGGAGGCACCCTTTTAAAATCGCTTACCAATGACAGCATAAAGTGTCGATCTGGATCTTCTTTTTCAGTCTTTTGTTGCATTGTAGATTTTAAAACATTTATTAGTTCACTACCGATTTCATCAGTTGGGTCAATTTTCTTAGTCTTCTTTGGTCGAGGTGTGATCATACTGTCTTCATGTCGCCTGTCAACTGGATCCTTGTCTTCTTCAATTACCATACTATTATGCGTTGTATTAATTGAGACCACCGGCAAGAGAAACAAGAGTTGTTTATAGTATTTGTATTGCTTTTTATTAGACGCAGCTGATCTACTCTTAACAGAAGCTAGCTCCCGTCTTTCTTTAACAAAAGCGTCTCGGAGCGTTTTCCATCTTTTTTGTAAATATTGCCCTGAAATGAAATTTAATAAATAAATATATTACTTATATTTCAGATACCTGGCAAGCGGGTGCTCCTTCACTGATATTCATTACAGCCACAGGCTTGGATTATCAACTATCAGAGGCATTGTGGAAGAAGTTTGTACTGCCAGTTGGGACATAATGAAAACAGAATGTTTACCAGAGCTTACGACTGAAATGTGGTTAAATATAGCCGAAAGTTTTAAGCAACGTGCAAATTTTTCTCACGTGATTGGAGCAATCGATGGAAAACATATCCGTGTATACAAACCATCGCTTACAGGGTCATTGTATTACAATTACAAGCACTATTTTTCTATATTATTATTAGCCATATGTGATGCTAATTACAAATTTATTTATGTTGACATTATTGGTGCATATGGAAAATGTAACGATGGCAGTACTTTTAAGAATTCAATATTTTACAAGAAACTTATGGAACATAATCTTAATATACCAAAAGACTCCAAAATATCAGGAATTCCGAATGATCTCCCATACTTTTTCATAGGTGATGAAGCTTTTAGTATTTCTGAACATGTCTTTAGACCATATGCAGGAACCAACTTGAATTTTACTAAAAGAATATTTAACTATCGCTTGAGCCGAGCACGTAGGTACATAGAATGCACTTTTGGAATTTTAGCCCACAAATGGCGAATATTTCAACGACCATTGAATGTACACGTAAATTTATCAATTAAAATAATAAAAAGCGTGCTGTGTGCTTCACAATTTCGTGAGAGAGAGGCATGGTGTTAGTTTTGAAGAAATATTGTTCAATGGTGAAGCAGAGAATTTATGTGAAATTCCGAGAAGCAGCGTTCAAACAAGAATAAGCGGTGACAACGTGAGAAATAATTTAGCAGATTTTTTCATAAATGTTGATCCTTTGCCATGGCAAAATAAATATTCTTAAACCTTACTAGTTGATATACTATGATATAATAGTTGATATATATTTAATAAAAATTAAAGAATAATTTACGAACCCTCTTTTCTTTTTTCTTCAACTGATGTACTCTCATCGGTAAATATATTTATTATCTCCTCCCATTTCTTAACTTTCTGTATGCGTTCACTGTATTCTTTGCATTTCATATCCCAAATTGCTGGACGTTGCTCGATTTCAAATATAAATTTGTCTACGTCCAGATCCATCCTGAAGTGCGATTTTTGAAAATCATACGAGTGACTTGGCAGTAGAAAATGTCAAAATTACTATGGAGATTATGCATCTTTCTACTGTCAAGTCATTCGTATGATTTTCAAAAATCGCACTTCTGAAAACGTGTCACACGTCCTTTATGCATAAAATCACGCGCGGGACTGCGGAGCCAGTGTGTTATACCCCGCGGCACGCCCCGCGCTCCCGCGCAGATTAGCAGAATCTGCGCGCGGGACGCCTTCCCGCGCATTGACGCGTCGGCAGTGTGTTGTCCTAGGCGTGTTTTCTATATAAATTGAAATACTTGCATACAATGTTAAAATCTGCGGCCCCGTGCTACGCGACGGGGCGCGGTGCAGTGTGATAATCGCCTCACTAAGGAGCAAACACAGAAATCGCGAGAAAAAAATCTGCTGTAAAAAACTCATTGGCTGTAAATTATAGCTACTCGACCAAAATGTATGAAAGAGCTGGTTTATTTCGCGAATTCAAAGTTTGTTCCATAGTAAAAGTTGTTCAGTTTTATGGTCTGAAGCACCCTGTTCGATAGTAACGCATTTAGGTTCACACCCTGTATAACCTAAGTTTTCTTTCTAAATAGCTTATCAACAAATTAATGACATACAGTATGTTGTATTGAACACAGTTTTATCACAACAAAGCCTAAGTGCATGTATGTGTGCTATGTTTATTAGTTCGTTAACTTGTTTTTAATGATAGCTCTTTATTTGTTATCTGTGTTTTAAAAGTTATGTTCTTTTACCTACACGACAATTGGGCAATCGTTTTTGTTCACGTTTTATAAATATTCGAAATACCTACTTAGGTAAGCATTTAATATGCTGTAGTTCATTTCAAGAAAAAAGTGGTGGGCCCATGTCCCATTAAAATAAACAAAAAATTAAAACCGCCTTAAAAAAAACTAAAAAGTTAAAAAATAATATTGCAGCCGATGACTTTCTCGTTCGCATCATAAGAACATTTTATTGAAGTCGCTGTCAAGCCGGTACGATTCGCGACAGGGCTTGCATTTTTTGGTTTGGCTTGACACCGACTTCTATAAAACAAATTAATGTTCTTATGATGCGAACGAAAAAGTCATCGGCTGCAATATTATTTTTTAACTTTTTAGTTTTTTTGAAGGCGGTTTTAATTTTTTGTTAAAATTTTGTTTATTTCACAATTTTCAGTGGTGAATTCATTAGTTCGATTAAATAGTAGTGCTTTAAATTAACAAACGCACTAGTCGGCACTACGATTTTCGAATGTTTCCCTCGATTTCTCTGGGATCCATCATCAGATCCTGGTTTCCTTATCATGGTACCACACTTGAGATATCTTCTTTCCAACAAAAAAAGAAGGCGGAAAGAAGCCGGCTAGATAATGCTATTATTTTATGAGTGTGTGTATGTATAAAATGTCAAAACAATCATGTAGGCGAAGACAGGGGCGACAGCTATACCGTACGAGTAATACGTTCCATTTAGGAGGAACATTACCGTGATTCCCGCGGGGTAGTTGTTCCATTTGTCCTTTTCACATCCCTTTATATATAATAGCTAGTGAATGTTTGAACTATCAACATTTCACATTTATTTATTAAACAAACAGGGAATTCTCTGACAAAAATTAAATAAAATAAATATCTTGGACAATGTCACACAAATTATCTAGTCACATTGAAAGTACCAGAATCTAGCCTGGACTTGTATTATGATGACTAGACAACGATATCGAATACATATATAAATACAAACATCCATGACTCGGGTACAAATATTCATATTCATCATACAAATATTTGTCCCTTACGGGATTCGAACCCGCGACCCTCGGCACAGCAGGCAGGTTCACTACCGACAGTGCTACCGGGCCGTCAAATAATATTGCTCACTAACTAATCTAAAAAAACAAAAATTCTGCTAATTAACTTATGATGACAATTAATTGTTGCTAATAACGAACTTATAAACCTTGTGGTTTAGAATATACCACCTCATTTCCTCAAGTTGGATATCGAATGATGATGATGGATTTCTAATCTTTATAGAAAAGCAGGCGGATACACACACACACACACACAGGATATTTTCAAGTTGGTATTTTCAGGGGTGGTTTAGACCATCAAACTGAACGACTTTTACTATCAGGGCAAAGCTGAAAAAGCAAAAAAACTTTGTACACAGCAGTTTCATACTTTTTTTTGTGTTTCCATGTTTGCTCCCATAGTAAAAGCAGTTTCAGGGGTGGTTCAGGCCATTAGTTTCATGGCCTGAACTACCCCTGAAAATTTGGAAAGTGATTAATGAATCACCCAGTAATACTTGGCTTGTTTTTTGTCCCATTAGTATACTAGAACCTTAGAGGTCTATATCCTCTAAGACTAGAACTGACTGGAAATCATAATTCTCAATGTTGACGTAACTTGTGAATTACTTTGGCATATCACCTTCTTCCGACTTCAAAACGACCCCGATTCCACGGTGTTTAAAGATTGAATCTCATCTGGCAGCACCGCATCGCATTTTTCCGTCGCTCCATCCTTTTCTGTCACTCAGAAACGTCATTTGCTAGAGCAAATAAGGTAGCCAGAACGCGACCGCACGAAACAGCACCGCCGCCGCCGGCGCCGTGTAAAGTACTTATAGGAATTTAGGCTAACATGCTCATCCAATTGCCTTTAATAAATAATAATGGACCTCAAAACTGTCCATTTCGTAGCTACCTATCAACCCAAACAAGAGCTTTCACAAGGAAAAAAATATGAACCTTTTTTCCATCCGCGGGAACTCATTACGTTAGCGTTCCATTTCGCTGATCCCTCAAACTTTTGCGCATTTCTTTAAGTTCCGTATTTAATAATTAATGTTCCTGATGTAAAGCTTTTGATTAAGTATTTATTATTTCTCTAGTGTTTAAGATTTGATGAATATCTAAACTGTATAAAACAAACTTACTATTCGCATCTGTTTTCGTCAGTTCTATTTCTCTGCTTACTTTTTAGGGTTCCGTACCCAAAGGGTGAAAACGGGACCCTATACTAAGCCTACGTTGTCCGTCCGTCCGTCCGTCCGTCTGTCCGTCCGTCCGTCCGTCTGTCCTACCTATTTAGGGCTGTAACTTTTGAACCGTAATAGCTAGATACTTGAAATTTTCTCAGGTTATGCGTTATTACGGTGGATTTGTTAACAAATAATAAAAATGTCAAAAAGATAAAAATTAAGGGGGGTTCTCAACAAGAAACTAGTTTTTATCAACGTTTTTTCTTCACGCTCTATCGTAAAAACGGTAATACATACAAGCGTCAAACTTAGTGTGGTTATAGAGCAAACTCTACAGAATAACAACAAATACTAAAAACCGGCCAAGTGTGAGTCGGTCTTGCGCTAAAGGTCCCGGACAAAAAAAGTTTTTTTTTCTAAGTTAATAATGTTGTGTTCTGTGGTGGTGTGGTGAGGAACCCTCGGTGCGCGAGTAGCCCGACTCGCACTTGACCGGTTTTATTCTAAACCACGCAACGGATTTTGATACGGTTTTCACTTTCATTTAGTGAATTTCTTCCAAAAGGTATTACATTATACACGTAAATAATAGACCCAAACCGGGCGAAGCTGGGGAGGGTCGCTAGTGATATACTATACAGGATGTAAGGAGCTTTACCCATCAAACTGAACAACTTTTATTATAGGACCAACATCAATCTCTTGCCCATTTCCCATTATTTCGGGTCGGCGCAATATGCCATACATTTGAGTCGAATAGGCGCTGCAGTTTAGTATGGAACAGCAGTTTTTTTTTAGCGCTGACAGGTTAGGTTTGATGATCATGGACATTGGCTTCGATTCGGACTGTGCCACGACTTAACTTAACTAAATTTATTCCTGTCACTTTCTAAAATAAGATTAAGAAAAGAGACAGAAAACCAACAGCTGACTTTAGTGCTGTCAAAGTGACGTCACACGCCCAAAAACGCTTTAAATAATATGGCGTACATTATGATGGCATCTTATTTTGGGCGTGTAACGTCACTTTGTCAGCACTAAAGTCAGCTGTTGGTTTTCTGTCTCTTTTCTTAATCTTATTTTAGAAAGTGACAGGAATAAATTTAGTTAAGTTAAGTCGTGGCACAGTCCGAATCGGTACCATTGTTACATCATAACATACAAGCTGTTGATGACCTTTGCAATACTTTAGACGGTTTAGGTGGATGGTTTATGGAGATTCAGATCATCAAACTGAATAGCTTTTGCTATTGGACAAACATGGAAATCGTGAAAATAATGAAGCAGTTCCATACATTTTAGTAGAGCAATTTTTTTTTCTCAACCAACATCGATTTCTATGTGTCGGAAGTTTTTTCGCGGTTTCGATAATGGTCAGTTTTATATAAAAGTTCTTCAGTTTAATGGTTAGCATTTACCTCCTAAAATAATTATGTAAAACAATAAAGTTTACACCGTGTACAGGGTGTAACAAAACACCCTAGTAATACTTAAGAGGGTGCTTCAGACCATCAAACTGAACAACTTTCACTATGGAGCCAACACTGAGAAAAAATAGAAAATGAACTGTCCTATACATTTGACTCGAGCCGATACTGCAGTTTTGTTTGGGACAGCTGATTTTTATTTCGCGATTTCGATGTTGGCTTTATAGTGAAAGTTTTTCAGTTTGATGGTCTGAAGCACCCCCTTAAGTATTAGTACTAGGGTGTTTTGTTACACCCTGTATAATGTTATTACAGACGACTTAAATAGGTATTCTCTGAGAAATATTCAGCTCTTTAAAAAAGAGAGATGTGATGTATAATTTAATAGAAAGGATTAGGAAGAAATTTCCTCAATCAATCAAATTAACTATAGATAATTCTTGATTAAATTTCGTTTACCCCTAAATTCAACCCAATTCATAAGGGACAAAAGAAAATTGTAATTATAAGCTTCAAAGTGTCGGTAAAGGACTCATATTAAAAACTGATAACGAAACCCAACTGGTCTTGACAATTTTACACTATGTAATGCAATATTGTAATTTTAATTGTACTTTGTACATTTTGTTTTGTTTAAAAGTGTGTTGTAGAGTTTCTGGGCGCATCTTCTCTCAACGGAACACGTTCCGACGCGGTGGTAGAGTCAAAAAGCTAAAGAATCTTGTTAACACACAGGGTGTAAAGGACAGCCATCCGCAAACTAACCCGGTGAACTCAGACCATCAAGCTGAACCACTTTCACTATTGAGCCTACCTCAGGAAACGCGAAAACAATCAGCTATCCCATACCAAACTGCCGTAGCTACCCGACTAAAATGTATGGGACAGCTGATCTTTTTTTTTTGCGTTTCCTGAGGTAGGCTCCATAGTGAATGTTGTGCAGTTTTATGGTCTGAGTTCACCGTTACAGTTTGCGGAGGGCTGTCCCTTACACCATGTACATACATTCAAATTACCTTGTATACATGATACACATAAATAAATAAAAGACGTGTATTCAACCACACTAATTCATAATAATTATGAATTATTATTATGAATTACACTTACAGTTACAAAAGTACAACATTAAAAAAAGGTCTGTCCCTTAGACCATTGGTACGGCAGGTGAGAAGGGTTTGAATCATGTCATGTCCAGGGCCAAAACTGAATAGCTGAGGGCCTAGCGGGTCATGAGACATTACCGAAAAAGTATCTGAGAAGTTTCAGATAGGAGCCCCGTGCACAGGGGGTCATTTTCAGACAAATTTCAGACATCGATTTTTTTTCCAAGAAACGTGATGTTCAGCGCCAGCAAATTTCATTCCATCGTATAGGGCTTGACGAATAACGATATTTAAATGCAAATCTGATGATCAAAACGTGGGCTTTCCCTTAATCTGACGACTCCGAAAAATACGATTACATACCATTCTTAACGCGATGGTCATATTCAGGGCAAAAATGAAATAGCTGAGAGTCTAGCGGGTCATGAGACATTACCGAAAAAGTGTCTGAGAAGTTTCAGATATGAGCCCCGTGCACTGGGGGTCATTTTCAGACAAATTTCAGACATCGATTTTTTTTCCAAGAAACGTAATGTTCAGCGCCAGCAAATTTCATTCCATCGTATAGGGCATGACGAATAACGATATTTAAATGCAAATCTGACGATCAAAATGTGGGCTTTCCCTAAATCTGACGACTTCGAATAATACGATTTAGACCATTCTTAACGCGATGGTCATATTCAGGGCAAAAATGGAATAGCTGAGGGCCTAGCGGGCCATGAGACATTACCGAAAAAGTATCTGAGAAGTTTCAGATCAGAGCCCCGTGCACAGGGGGTCATTTTCAGACAAATTTCAGACATCGATTTTTTTTCCAAGAAACGTGATGTTCAGCGCCAGCAAATTTCATTCCATCGTATAGGGCTTGACGAATAACGATATTTAAATGCAAATCTGACGATCAAAATGTGGGCTTTCCTTAAATCTGACGACTCCGAAAAATACGATTTAGACCATTCTTAACGCGATGGTCATATTCAGGGCAAAAATAGAATAGCTGAGGGCCTAGCGGGTCATGAGACATTACCGAAAAAGTATCTGAGAAGTTTCAGATATGAGCCCCGTGCACAGGGGGTCATTTTCAGACAAATTTCAGACATCGAAATTTTTTCCATGAAACGTGATGTTCAGCGCCAGCAAATTTCATTCCATCGTATAGGGCTTAACGAATAATGATATTTAAATGCAAATCTGACGATAAAACTGTGGGCTTTAGCTGAATCTGACAACTCCGGAAAATAGTATTTGGACCATTTTTAACGCGATGGTTCAATAACGGCGAATGAAGTTATTCTCCGTTTTAAGCGTTACATGTCCTCATAGTAAATATATAAATATCTGACGGATTTGCATTTAAATATCGTTATTCGTCAAGCCCTATACGATGGAATGAAATTTGCTAGCGCTGAACATCACGTTTGTTGCGCGCTCCATGCAAATGAAGTTTGGTTATATTTTCAACTAGCGACCCGCCCCGACTTCGCACGGGTGCAAAGCTGATACTATGTATGTATTATATACATATAAACCTTCCTCTTGAATCACTCTATCTATTTAAAAAAACCGCATCTAAATCCGCTGCGTAGTTTTAAAGGTCTAAGCATACATAGTGACAGACAGCGGGGAGCATGAACCAAATTCAGACTTTGTTTTATACTATGTAGTGCTATGTAGTGATTAATAGTGATACTAACTAATTAAAGTGAATGAAATTTTTCAGAAACAATTTAGAAACTAATTTCTATGTTGTTAGATTTTCGTTGACGACCATTATTTTCATAAAAACCTAAACAAAATATTGCTACATTATTTTGAGTGAAACATTTGTAGTGTAACGTTTCAAATAAACACATGAATTATAAATTCTGCGTGGGACGTAGAGAAGGATATATCAAATGTCTACTCAAATTGGTATCAATAAATTCTGATCGAATGACAGCGATGCGACATGATTCCAAAATGGGTCTGATCAATTTGTCAAATGCTGACACGGTTTTTAGTCCGAATTTCATTTTTGATTAGAACGATTCAAAGATTGCAGAGATTCTGACCACCTCATAAGAGGACTTAGACAATTTAATAGGGCCGAGTTTAGAGGTAGGTTACACGTTCAGTATTTCGTCATTCTGGTCCATCAGTCTGGTCATGTTTATTTGATTTGAAGGGAAACTGATTACTGAAGCACCATGTTAGTCGGGTCAATCTCGAGTCAGTTTTCCTTCAAATCAAATATACATGACCAGACTGATGGACCAGACTGATGAAATACTGACCGTGTAACCTCCCTCTTATAGATGCGAAGTGCGAACGAAAAAGTTATCGGCTGCAACATTATTTTTTACTTTTTAGTTTTTGAAAATATCCTAAATGTACAGACACGCTTTTGTTAGTCTTATTATAGTGTAGAATTAGTCTTCCAAAGCCACGTGTATTTTCTACTATTGTTCATTAGACACCTTAATTACCATCATTAAGAATAATGAAAATAATTACGTCAATTGTTTATTGACATGAATAGTTTAATAGTCAAGTGTTCCAGAACCTATTTCATGTCGATGGTTTTTAAGGACTGTGGGTTAGACACTAACAGGCGGCACCTAAATTTATAACGAGCATTTACCCGCGACTTCGTCCGCATAAATTATATACCAGATTTTAAGTCAGATCATTAAGCTATCAAACAAAAACAGTTTCATCAAAATCGGTTTAGTAGTTTTTGCGTGATGCTTGAACAAACAAACACACAAAAAAACAAACAAACAGACGGACAAAAAATAAAAAAATTTGTGATTTGGAATCAGGGACATCTAAAAACCATATCGTAATTTTTTTTTGTAAATATCTTCAATGTACAGAAACACTAATTCTGTTTCAGTTTTTATAATAGTTTAGATATCTACCTACACAATTTACGGACACAAAAATGTTCCTTTCCTACCTACCGCTTGATTATTTGTAAATGTCTAAAATAATGAGGAATCATTATTTAAACATCTTTTAAAAAAACAGTTCTGTGACTGACTGACTGACAGACAATGCACAGCCACAGCCTAAACCGCTAAAGATAGAATCATTGGAATACAGGTTCTACGGAGGACGTAGGGGTACAATAAGAAACAAATAAGAAAGGATTTTTCGATATTCTAATATCACGCGGACGAAGTCGCGAACAAAAGCTAGTAATTAATATAAAATGACTGGTACACTGGCATAGAAAAATAGAAAATGAATGTTTAAACTAAAACGAGTTTATTTTGTATTGGCATGACTTTTTGTTAACTTGACATTTTTATTGTATTATAATATACAATACTTCTCGTTAAATCATAAGTGTATCCTAACTTAGATTAAAAGACGATGTAATTACAGCGAACGAGTTTATAAACGCGAATCATTTTACAATTATAAAGTGATTATTATTGTTCTGTTATCAATCTAATGACGTGTTTAAATGAAAACATAGTAATAATGCGTTAGTTAGTCTCCATAATAAGATGTTTCTATAATGGATACAATCGCATCCAAAAGTACTTCAAAATATTATTTGATATTTTCTGGATATTTTTATTAAAGTTTTGACGATGATTAACAATTTTACTGAAGGTAAATTTCCTATAGGTTTCTTAGGGAAAGTTGTTCAGTATCATGGGAGGTGCATAATTTTATTTCTTGATAAGAAATACTAAAATACTAATATCGATAGATGGCGTTGATGAGACATGTATGATGGACCTTGTAGATAATAGAATACAAATAGAATAGTAAAAAATTACTTATGTTTTTAAGTAGGGAGGAAATGTGAACATAAATACTTCGTCAACGGATGTCAGGACTTAGTGACATGCATTTTTTGCTGAATTTTTAGCCTTCCGTCTTCGCCTCCATCTCGCGTCAACACCATCTATCGCAGTATGTTGGAACTACGTTTTACTAGCTGTCAGAAAACTCTTCATGGATCCATGCGTCTGGCAGTAAAACTCGTATGTGATGAGGAAATGAATGAAAGAAGGTATATTTTACTCATATTGTAACTCAACTGACGGAAAAAAAATACAATTTAAATTAAATCATTTGCCAATTTGTAGATATTATCAAGTATAAATAAATTTCAAAATAAACGCAACGTCAAAAGGTACCTACTATTTTAAAATGCTCAAACTCTCGTCGATGTCATGAGATGTTCCGAATCTCTTGGCGCAAGACTGCTGATGAAGCTCGCAGCAGTAGGCCCTGGTGAAGCAATGGCCGCAGTACGGACACGAGAACCGGCAAACTGGGTGCTGATCGTAGTTCAGGAGGTGGCGGCAGACGCAACAGTCCCTGATGACATATAATATTAGATTTGTAAAAATTGTAAACAGTAGCATTATCTAGTGATATATATATTTTTTATTTATAATTAATGGACTCCTGCTTGTGCGTTAGCACTGCATTTCCGCCAGTGTCAAGTAGTTTACGGGAGAATCTATCCCAATCTCAGGGATTGTTCTCGGTCAAGAACAAGAAGAGATTGAGGAATGTGGAGCCTCGTGGCAGATAAAACGCGACGCGCGAAACCACGCGAGACAAGTGCTCGGGTCAGTTCCTGCAATGTGACTCTAGTGATATTGTATTAGGCTGTTTTTGTGTTAAATAAACATCCATTCATTTATTCATTCATTCATTTACTCATTGTTTTTACTATCTGAGAAGAGTCTCCAAAACGTTGAAAATGGAGGACGGAAATCACGTGTCTGAATACGGAACCTGAATCTCGTGATTTCTTAATATGAGGATTATAATCATCGTTATATTCTAAGTAGATGCTTCACACAGCTTCTGTTTGGTGTCTGTGTGTCACCAAACAGAACAGCTGTAGTTAAAATAACAGCTGTTTTGAGTTCTACACAAAAACAAAATTACGATTTCGAATTTTGTTCCATAGTAAAAGTTGTTCCGTTCGATGGTCTAAGACTCTAAGGCTGAGATTCAGAGACGATTTTTTAAGTCATACTTCGAACTAAGTAGGGTCAAAATGTATGGATTTTGACATACGGGAGTTCGAACTAAGACTTAAAAAACGTCTCTGAATCTCAGCCTAAGCCACCCTTTAAAATTATATCTATTTTTGCTACTTACACCCTGATTATTCCATGTGTATACGTGATTAATGATCAGAGAAAATTATTAAATTCAACCAACCAGAAATTTTCCACTCCAATATTCCAAACTACAGAATAATTAAGTTTTACAGCAAAAATAATTACCTGGTACTTCCCAAACCATGTCCTTGAATGTGGTCGTTTAACTTCGAAGCCTTCATGAAGACAGCTCCGCAAATATTACATACGTATTGAGAGATCTGATTGCTTGTAGACCCCAACTCCCTCGACAGTTGCGGAAACTGTATCATTGATAAATACGAATAATAATCAAAGTTTACGGACGATATCAATCTTCCTATAGTCTCCTTTGAAATCTGAAGTAAAGTTAAAATGCTTAAAGGATCTGTATTCACAGCTACAGTCACTGGCTGACGGGAGGAGAGTTCGTCCATTAACTTTCTCCTTTCATTATCGAGTGCATTACAATTTTCTATTTTATTGTGATAACTTAGCTTCGTTTTAGATAGAGAAGCAGTCACCTCCGTAGATCTCTCTTTAGTTGGAACATCAAATATTAGTTGGAATTTGCATGGGTGGCTCAGTTTGTCATTCAGCATATTTTGAATATCTCTTCTCGCTCTATTGCTTTTATCTATTTCTTCAATTAAAATTCGATCAAACTTAGATCGTTGGTATCTTTCTGAAAAAGCTATCAATGAATCTGTGGACATGTTGCAAACTGCTTTATCGATTTTAGCATAAGAATAATTGTTATCAAATTTTTCCACTTCTGGCCGGAAAGGAGACTCAAAGCATCCAGCATAAGGGCGAGAAGAGTAGCGACTTTGGATTCCGACTGTTAACATCCGAACATCCGGATCACCGCCAAAAGTTGGTGGCGTACGCGTGGAGTCATTTTCTTCGCTGCTATCTTTTTGCCTTTTTTCGCGTCGCTCTCTTTCGTGTTTTTCTTTTTGTCGTTTTTCTTCATCTTCTTCCTGTTCTCTTTCTTTTTTTTTGCTGTCATCTTCTTTTATATCTACAATATCAGTAGTACGACTTAGACGCGAAGTAGTATCTTCTTCAATCAAAGAAGTCTGCTTTGAATCTTGTCGTTCATCAATATTTAACTTATGTTTACTGATTTGAGATTTAGAATCCTTCATTCGTTCATCATGGTCGATTTGGTTGTTACGGTTTGGACTTTCAGTAATTAATGAAGTTTTATTGGTTTGAACATCGACGCTATATTTTATAGAATTTCTACGCGAAGATACCGTTTGATTCTTGTCAACATCATTAAAATCTTTAGTTTGGATGTTACTGTTTGGACTTTCTGAAATAGTATTGGTTTGATCATTGACACTATATCTTCTAGAGTTTATATGCGATGGTACCGTTTGAATCTTGTCGAAATCATTGAAATCTTTAGTTTGGATGTTACTGTTTGGACTTTCTGAAATAGTATTGGTTTGATCATTGATACTATATCTTCTAGAGTTTATATGCGATAGTACCATTTGATTCTTATCAAAATCATTGAAATCTTTAGTTTGGATGTTACTGTTTCGACTTTCTGAAATAGTATTGGTTTGATCATTGACACTATGTCTTTTAGAGTTTATATGCGATGGTACCGTTTGAATCTTGTCGAAATCATTGAAATCTTTAGTTTGGATGTTACTGTTTGGACTTTCTGAAATAGTATTGGTTTTATCATTGAAACTATGTCTTTTAGAGTTTATATGCGATGGTACCGTTTGAATCTTGTCGAAATCATTGAAATCTTTAGTTTGGATGTTACTGTTTGGACTTTCTGAAATAGTATTGGTTTGATCATTGATACTATATCTTCTAGAGTTTATATGCGATAGTACCATTTGATTCTTATCAAAATCATTGAAATCTTTAGTTTGGATGTTACTGTTTCGACTTTCTGAAATAGTATTGGTTTGATCATTGACACTATGTCTTTTAGAGTTTATATGCGATGGTACCGTTTGAATCTTGTCGAAATCATTGAAATCTTTAGTTTGGATGTTACTGTTTGGACTTTCTGAAATAGTATTGGTTTGATCATTGATACTATATCTTCTAGAGTTTATATCTGATGGTACCGTTTGATTCTTATCAAAATCATTGAAATCTTTAGTTTGGATGTTACTGTTTGGACTTTCCGAAATAGTATTGGTTTGATCATTGACACTATATCTTCTAGAGTTTCTATGCAATGGTACTGTTTGATTCTTGTCAAATTCATTAAAATCTTTAGTTTGGATGTTACTGTTTGGACTTTCTGAAATAGTATTGGTTTGATCATTGACACTATATCTTCTAGAGTTTCCAGGCGATGGTACCGTTTGATTCCTGTCAAAATCATTGAAATCTTTAGTTTGGATGTCACTGTTTGGAATTTCAGAAGTTTTATTGGTTTGATCATTGACACCATATCTTTTAGAGTTTCTATGCGATGATATCTCTTGATTTTTGTATGAATCAGAGATACCATTGATTTTAGTTTGATCATTATCTTTGGAAGAACTTGTAGAATTTGGTTGATTATCATCAATGTTAGAAGTTCCGCTGGCTTCAAAAAAATTTCTAACTTTTGTAATCGATTCACTAGCTTGCTTCGTTTCATCGGTTACAAACTTTCCCACGAGTTTATGACTGATACAGGTTGTTAATCCACATTCATTTTTATTAGGTTGGTTAAGGATACATTTATTGTTCAATTTGAATTGTACTATAAGTGAGTGAACTGTATCTATGAGATTGTCTAGTTTTCTTTCAATTTCCCTTGACGAATTCGGTCGACTTGAACACTCTTCACACATATTCTGTTTCAGCTTAGCAACCTTATCAGATATTATATTGTATCTTGCTTTTAAAGTGTCACCTTCTGAGTCTGTTTTATTATTGTCAACTCTTTGTTCTTCCTCGGTACTATCAACTTTTTCTGTGTCTTGATCATAGTCTTGCCGTTTAAATTCAAATTTTTTCTCAACAGGTTCTTCAGTGCTTGATTTTCGGAGTCGTTTATTTTCTCTCTTCTTTAATAGAGCTTTTCGTTTTTTTTCTAATTCTGCCCCCTTTCGCAAATGTTCTTCAGCCTCATTTAAATATTGTTCTTTTTGTCTTTCTAATCTCGATTCCAATTCATTGTCTTCATATTCATCAAAATAATAATTTCTTCCTTGATCTGTGTGAGATTTCTTATATAAATTACGTTCTGTCTTTTGTCTATCTTCCCTTTTCTCTCGCTTTCTAGGTACAACAATTTTTTTTGAACTATTATTTGTGCTTTGTGGTACGGGATAGCAGTCACTGTCACAACATCCGTCGGTAAATCTTTCTTGTTGTAACATAAGAAGTCGACCTTGGGATGAAGTGAGAAAACTAAGCGGATTGTTTTCAAATATGTAATGACTGTCATTTCTTAAACGTGGTGAAATGCTGTTGTATTCTTCTAAATGCACGGAGCTTGGGTAGTTGTGACATGGCAGTGAATCGTTTTGAGGAGCATACATACTTTGAAGTAAATGTCTACAAGGTCCTGATTTATTTGACCTAAATCTTGAATTCAAACAATCTTTCAGCACATCAAGCTCTTTTTGCCTATTAATGATAACCGGGTTGGAGTTTCGAGTAAATGTTCTATATCTATATTTATTTTTAAGCTTATTAATGTAGTTGTTCCAAGCTTCCTTTCGTTTTTCCCTTTCTTGTAGTTCAATCAACTTTCGAATTCTAGTTTGCAGTTTACGATTTCTTTCAACAGTTTTGAAAATAAATTCTTGGTTATGCGTGTTCAGTACTGGGCGGCAAAATGTTGTTTTATCTGCGAATGTTTTAACGTCAACTACTCGAGTTAAATTTGATCTTTTATCACAGTCTATATTATCATCTTTACATTCTCGCTCAAAACTAGAAAATAAAAGGCTATCGTTTGAGAATATATTTTGCGCTCCTTGAGACCTGTACCCTAGGCATTCCGTAGAGCATGATTCGTCCTTTTCATCATAGTTACCAGTGTTCTCCTCGTTGGTGTATTTTTCTTTACTTTTTTCACAGGAGTCTTTTATATTTGGCATGAATACGTTATAATAAGGGGATGAGTTTGATGTGCAAGGATCAAAACTGTCATTAAGCAATATGTTTCTTGGTTCCATACTAAGTTTTTCAGCAAAATTATCCGTTACGCAAGCACCGTAGCCTTCTAAATCAGACACAACAAACCTTCCCGTTGACATGTTAGATTGTAAGTTTTTGCTACTATTTTTAGTGTCAGCTATTTTATGATCTGAATATGAATAATTTTGACTACGTTGACTATTACAAAGTAGTAAAGCCCTAACCGAATGTTGGTACGGTCCTCTGGTATTAACAGCAACATAATTTATGTCATATTTGGATCGCTGTGGAGAATAAATGCTGGGATTATCTCGACAATTTAGGTTACTGAATTTTAAATCCATCAACAAAAATATTAGTTCTAGCTAAAATCTTGCGACATTGTGATTGTGATTAATTGACATTAATAGATTGTGATTTTTGACAGATTGTTTTTTCCTGATCTCTGTGCTGATCGAAAAGTTTTTAATCTAAGATGCTGATAATAAAAAAAATAATCTTTTTATTGTCTTTTTCATCTTTTTGAAATAACAGAGAGCGTATAGGTTTTACCCAAGCGTTTTGGGTTTTACATAGGTTCTTGTTCTTAGCTATTAAAATCTTTTCATGTTCTTAGCAGAGAGCTGAACCCATGGATTTAGAATGATAAAGGATACCAATATTACCAATCCTCCTTACAAGCATGAAAACACGAAAATTAGGCATGGCGGTCGGTAATGTTCGACCTTCTTTCATACGTCTCCGTAGACGATATTTCCAACGTATTTGTGTCCCTTTCCATCAGCACAAAAATTAACTAAATACTTTTTTTTATTTCTGTCATTGGATTAGCAAGGGAAAAAGTAACGTCGAAAACACGTCGAAAACCACTCGAAAACATAGACGGGAATTTACGAAAGAAGAACGATCATTACCGACCACCAAGGAGGTCCAAGGAGTATTATCATTTTTCACCATAAAGTTATTATACCTGTCGGACGGAATAGAGTAACTGACATGAGTTGTCAAATGAAACCGTTTTTTGTGAATTTATCGGCACTTATCGGCACCCTAAAACTTCGAGTTCTGAGTACAATTGTGAATCTAACGTGAAATCGTAGGTAATTTAATGAAACAGTGTTAATATATTTCACAAAATAATCTACGATTTCACTTTAGATTCACTAATTATTCACAGAGCACGAATATTTACCCTGTCGATTGTGCCGACAAGTTCCCAAAAACGGTTCTATTGCCTCGCGTCACGTATCTCTTTCTATTATACAGTGATGCCGCTAGGTACATCTCGCTCTCTTAGCTGTCAATGCCTCTCTTCCGTAGTATAATACATTTATGTTTTTCACCGCTTTTTAGGCAGTCTGCCGTAGGAAAAATTCTTCGTCTATACAGTCTGCCCTCAAATGTATAGACAATACCTATGCCAGCTTCCTGGCTGAACCCAAGGGACTGTTTGATAAAAAAAAATGATTATATGCAGTTCCCATAGATATGCAGTTCCCAAAGAAATTGAACGTTCAATTTCTTTGGCAGTTCCACAAACTTATGTTTGTGGGCAGTTCTAACATTGGAAAAGAATTTGTGCAGTCCACACGCGGTAGAAGTGAAACCTTCTTAATCAGAAACTATTTAGTGTCGCTTTTTCGTTTCATCGAGTTTAAAATCGCAACGAAAGAAGAAGTAGTTTTCACAAGAGTTTTCACTTCAAATTTTTAGGGTTCCGTGGTCAAAAAGGAACCCTTATAGTTTCCGTCCGTCTGTCTGTCTGCCCGCGGCTTAGCTCAGAGACTCTTAGTACTAGAAAGCTGTAATTTGACATAGGTATACAGATACACACGTGAAGTGGGGATGCAATTTTTTTTCTTGTCCATTCTGTGGTGTGGGGAATCGTTGGATAAGTCTTTTAAAAATATTGTGTAACCATTTTTTTGATTTAGGAATCATATTCAATGAAATGCAAGAAAGGATTTCTCATTATATTCTTATTTCACGCGCTCAAAGTCGCGGGCAAAAGCTAGTTTTATTATAGAGCACAACTGCAACAGCCATCAAACACCTAGGTCTCCTGAAATCCTCGTTCACTCGCGATGGTGAATACTTGTAGAGGGAAATTTAAAGTCTATGAATTGAACAATCAATGCATTAATATTACTTAGACTTCCATATTTTACTTAGTTTCATCCGTGAGTTTCATCTAAACTATTATAAAACTGTAACTAGAAATGTGTCTATACATTGAAGATATTTACAAAAAAAAAATTACGACATGGTTTTTACCTGTCCCTGATTCCAAATCACCAGTTTTTTGATATTTTATCTGTCTGTTTGTTTGTTTGTTAGTTTGTTTGTTTGTTAGTTAGTTTGTTTGTTTGGGTGTTTGTTTGTTCGAGTATCACGCAAAAACTACCGAACCGATTTTGATGAAACTTTTTTTGTTTGACAGCTTAACATCTGACTTAAAATCTGGTATACAACGTGTTAATAAATTAACGCAAAACTAGAAAGTAGTTTGTTTAGAATCAAGAGCAGAATCGAATTATCATGGTTTTAACATAGGAATTTTTTTTCAAAATATTTAATAATTTGTTTCTAAAATTTTAAATTTACTGAACCCGATGTCAATCCACCCCACGGGCACGCTCACCCTACTTACTACCAAAACAAGATTATTAAAATGTATCCATGAGCACGTTAGCGCTTTCATTCATTGCTGAAATGATAACAAATAATTTTTGCCTCAAAACTTAAAATGCGAATAACTTTAAATTTTAACTATCAAAATAACGAAATTATTGTTTCAATTTAATTATTTTGTTATAAATCAGTTGGGGCGTATGAGGTTTTGCGTTAATTCACTAACACGTTGTATAATTTATGCGGACGAAGTCGCGGGTAAAAGCTCGTGTTACATAATCTTTCTTTCCATTTTCATTGCTTCGAGCACGTTATGTAAAATAAGAATTTTCAGCACCAAAAAGCGAATTCATATCTAATTCGAAACGTAATACATAAAGTCTATGTTCGAAACGGACTCGTCTCCCCTGGGCTTGGGCTTCATCGTGGAACTTTCTGTTATTTGCATATACCTTATGTTCAATTTGGAAAATTTTCCTAATATTCGTGAGTTACATAAATTTAAAACCATAACTCTACATTTCCATGGGAATAATTGTTTTGCGTACCATTGCCATTATAAACCTTTCTATATTAGGAGGATTCATTACCAAATTCCTATACAAATACAAGAAACTAATAAAGGTATAGATAGGTGTTAGGGTAAACAGTTGCATTACCATAAAGGTATTATACTACGTAAGAGAGACGGTGACAGCTGAGAGAGCGAGATGTACCTAGCGGCATGCCTGTATAATAGAAAGAGATACGTGACGCGAGGCAATAGAACCGTTTTTGGGGATTTGGAGTCCTGGTAAAAATTCAGTTTCTGTCAATAATCATGAACCTAAAGTGAAATCGTAGATAATTTTGTAAAATATACTAACACTGTTTCATTAAATTATTCACCATTTCACGTTAGATTGAGAATTAATACACAGAAATCGAATTTTTACCCTGCCGAGGACTCCAAAAAACGTCCAAGAACGGTTTCATTTGACAACTCATGTCACTTACTCTATTCCGTAAGGTATAATATCTTTATGTGCATTACCTACCTAAATAAATTAAAAAATATTTTTTTACTTTCCGTTCTAAATACAATCAGCGGATCGTTCGTACAAAAAAAAATATTTTAATTTCTTTTTGTTCTTTTGGGACAGTAGTACAGTATCACAAGTACAATCACCCATTAAAGTAATGCAACTGTCTACCCTAACACCCTGTATACTATCTATTCTGTGACAGTGACATACAGATAATTACCAACACCATAGAAATATTAAGTAGGTAGGTACTATAGTTGAACTGTTGAACAGATATTTAAATGTGTTTAGTGACGGTATTTTCCTCGTAACTGTAATTTATCCACTAACTGGGATGTTTTCCAATTGGCCTTAGAGGCGACAACGCGTTGGTGCTGAACTTTACTTTACATTGTCGATATCGATAAAACTACTTCGCAAAAAACTTTTAAGATTTCGACATTATTTTATTAACCTTTCAGGTGAATTATATCTTAGATATTTATTCAACTAGTAAAATAATATCATGCGTACATATAATTTTATTGTGTTGTATATTTATGGTAGATGATATTTTCCGTTTTTACAATTGTTATTTCTGATAATTTACACAAAACTTTTCATTTCTTTAAAACTGGATTCGTATAGAAGATTTAATTAACTGGTATCTAAATCGTACCGTGTACCTGTTTACTTTAAAAAAACTACACATTTTTGTTTTGTTTGATTGGTGTGTGTTGTAGTAGATAGATTACACTACTACTACGGCTACTTGTTAATAAAAAAAAACACTAAAACCAATATATTAATAGTATTCTACCTAACACAGTTATAAGTTAGGTGGTAAGATATCAGCATCTTTCCCATGGTGGGGAAATGATAAAGTGTAGGGCCTAGTATAAGGTGTAACATTAAATACATAACAAATCTTAGGGGGTGCATCAGACCTTAAATTGAACGTCTTTCATTAATTTCATTATAGAGCGAACATCGAAATCGCGGCGGCGGCGGCGGTGAATCGAGAAGGTCTGAAAAAAAAACTCTGACACCAGGGCCTCAATCGCCCTAAGTTTGAACGATACTATCAAAACAAAACCACAACCAAAAACGTTACGTTATGCACAATTCGTATCGCGCAAATTATATTAACGGTCACGATTTAGCTTTATTTCAAGAGATACGTTGCCGTAACGTTTAAAATGGGCTGGACATGTCGCTAGACTACAGGATGAGAGATGGACCTTAACAAGCACAACCTGGCCGGGGCCAAGCGGCCAGCGCAGGCAAGGTAGACCGCACGCAAGATGGGCTGATGAAATTATTAAAACTGCTGGTAAAAACTGGACTACAGTAGCCAAAAATAGAGAAAAGTGGAGTAACCTGGAGGAGGCCTTCACCCTCTGAGAGGGGTTCTTGCGCATGATTAATTGTAAAATTTATTAGATTGTTGACATTATTAATTTTTGTATTATTTATTAAATAGTTTCAATAACAAAGTATGGAAATGACATGTGAAAATTAAAAATTGAAATTACTTACAAACTTGACATGGGTGCATTGTGTTGAAATGAAATGAAACAAAAGATATTTATTGTCACAGCATAAAAGTTGCAAAACTTATTTTTCATCTAAATATAATAGTGAAATTGTATTGTTTTTTAGGGAAGTGTAATAATAATAATAAGTAATAAATAATAATGTAAAGTGTAATGATAGAATTTTTTTTATTGAGAATAATTTAACAATGTCACAATCTCTTAGGTATTTTGATTTGTTTATATTGCATGACACATAGGATTAACAAATATCAGTATTTTAAGTTATTTAGATATGTAAGAGAATGAAATGAAATTAATTTTTCTGTGTTATGTATGTTTTTTGTTTAAAGCAAGAAATTAAAAGGCTTTTTTATTTTTATTTTTATTTTATTTTAACGTTTGATGTCCGTTCGATCGAATTTTCTGTATTGTGCGATTTAACCGTTCAGAAAAAAATATCGCGATAGCTTTTTTACTTCAGCTAAACCAAATCTAAACCAAAACTAAACCAAAACCAAAACCGTATAAAATTGCGCAATTGAGGCCCAGGGCTCTGCCCACACGATAAGAAAGATCGAAATCGCTGCAAAAAAATCAGCTGTTCCATACATTCGAGTAGCCATTGACATTTTCTCTGAAACATATGATATGATTTTTATTTCGCGATTATTTAGATGCCCTGTAACCCTGTATACAATATTATACTAAAGAATATTGACGAATAAAATCGATAATTATTTTTCCCGCCCCTAGCTCTCTGCAGGACGTTAATACAGCCCGTATGTCCGGTCATTGAACTCTGTTCCACCCACATACACTAATACATAATACATATTGAATTACATACATATACCTACTCACACAGTAACAACGCTGAAAACAAATATCAACCTACTATTATAATCATTGATATAAAACATTGTTTTTATATTTATTTCTGTATTTACAAATATTGAAATGAAAATATTATGGGTGAACATATTTATACAATCGTATTGTCTATTACAAAGAAATTTCCATTGTGATTTAGTCCTAATAAAAAATAAATGGATACATTGAGACTGTGTTTATGTAAGTATCAACATCAACATCATCAGCCTACCTGTATACTACAGGGTGTAAGAAAAAGTATCATAAACCTTTAAACTACCACCCATCACCCATCATTTTTTCTACCCATCGACTGAACAACTTTTACTACTGGAGCAAACATGTAAGCGCAAAAAAAATCTGCTGTTCCATACTAAACTGCACGATGTCTACACGACTCAAATGTATGAAAGAGTTGATTTTTTGTTCTGTCGAAATCTGTATCTGTATACTTAAATCTAAATTATACATTATATATTACATTTACGAGTGCTGCAGTCTTGTATCTCTAAGCGAAAAGTTTTTAATCTAAGCTTGTATCTATTTAATGAGAACAGATTTTTTTAGGTAGGTACATGAAATTTTTTTACTATATTATACTATATCATTCTAGAATTTCTCGATAGATGCACCTAACTAAGTATAATTGTTACCGCTATAAACCCAAATAGACTTCAATTGTTAAAAGTAAATGTCAGTAAGCATGGGAGAAAGAGGGATTCGCATATTGTTCCCCAAGATGTCTGGGATTACGGAGGAGTCGCTAACACAGTCATTGCTTGCGTTGACAGGCCTCAGAGCATTTCAGACCACTGTCTCACCGCCCCCTGCTGGGTCTCGACAAGGCTTGTTTTTAAGGGCCAAGCCACATGGTGTGTTGCTGCTGTCGGCGGCGTGGTGCCACCTGTGCGATATCGTATGCCACACAGTTCGCACACCGCCGTACCAGGAAAATAATTCCGCTCGACAATCTTCGTTTGCGCGGGGCAGGCCCGAGTCCCCGACAAAACCCGAAGTCATTTAGTAGTCAAAGGGTGCAAAGTCGGATAGCAGCGAAAAGGGTTGGCTCTTAGAAAAAAACCTTGCTACTGCCTTGAATTAATGCTTATCCACCCGGAAACACGACTCGCAATACTAATCGATGTGAACGAGCGTTAGCTCCGGTCAGAATTTAGACGTTTTCTTTGAAAAAATGAGATAATTTTTTGATGTTTTTTCAAAAATAAGAAAACCATATCATTTTATGTTGTATTGTGAAGTATATTGTAAATTTTCATTTTCTTCCGATCAACAATGTAAGAGTAAAATGGTTACAGCTGGAAAAAAAGGGGTGACTTTAGATTCCTTTTTCTTCAGTTCTATTAATTCAAATAGATTTCGAGAAAAACCAAATCACTTCTCATGTCCTGTATATTATTCTGTTTTGTTTTCATAAAAGTGCCATAGTTAATGTATAAAATGGTTACAAAGTTACCCAATTTCACGGTAGAATCAGGCGGCAGCGCCTTAAAAATCGTCATTCACCTTACTATACAGGGTGTAAGTGACAGCCTAGCAAATACTGAAACGGTGAACTCAGACCATCAAACTGAACAACTTTCACTATGGAGCCTACCTCAGGAAACGCGAAAAAAAAATCAGTTGTCCCATACAAAACTGCGGTACCTACCCGACTCAAATGTATGGGACAGCTGATTTTTTTACGCGCTTCCTGAGGTAGGCTCCATAGTGAAAGTTGTTCAGTTTGATGCTCTTAGTTCACCGTTTCAGTATTTGCTAGGCTGTCACTTACACCCTGTATATTACACATTTCAATACATTACATATTTCAAATTGTTTTACGGTCAGTTGCAGAAACGCTCATTAAGGTTAATCCTCCATTAAATCTCTTGCTGTCACTTTTTGTCTTGTTGACGTAGTAAAAGCTAGCAAGAGATTTAATGGAGGATTAACTCTAATGAGCGTTTCTGCAACAGAGTGTTGGTCTTTATGGCTGAAAATTATTAACACTTAGTGCCAGCTTAGTGCACAGGCTGTCTCAAATGACATTATTATTAAACGAGCTTTTACCCGCGACTTCGTCCGCATAAATTATATACCAGATTTTAAGTCAGATGTTACGCTATCAAACAAAAAAAGTTTCATCAAAATCGGTTCAGTAGTTTTTGCGTGACACTCGAACAAACAAACACCCAAACAAACAAACAAACAAACTAAATTCTTTTTTCAAATTTACAGTTTTATAATAGTCAAGATATAGTTAATTATAACGCCTCTTTTTTAAACTTAACTTTTTCGCACCTTCATCTAATGCTTAGCTTCATTCACTAACAAAGGAAAAACAGTGTAACCAACCAATGTAACCAATGTAAGTACTAACTACTTGTAGTTAATTTGAACAAACATGTTTATCTTTCAATCCACGTCCATCCGACCCGCTTGTTATAAAACGAAGCCGTAATGCGGGCTCCAAATTTATCTCGTCGCCTTTATGTAAATTACCTTGCTTATGTTTATGTCAAATAAATTCTAGTATCTGTCTAAAACATTAAATTTAAATGGTTTACCTAATTACATTGTACGGGATTTGTTATAAATGCAACGTGACGTTCAACTGACTAATTAGATAATTTAGAAGAGGCTACTTTTTTTATAATCTAAAGGAACTTAAGAATAGATCGTACAAAGTCTATTCAAACATTTCTAACCAAAGACTTATTATAAACTGGACCTATACGTGTAAAAAAATAGCAAAACTTTAACACATCCTCCACCAATTAATTAATACTGTTGAGCTAAAACCTCCTCCTTTTTTGAAGTCGTTTAAAAATACCAGTGCAATAGTAAACATTGACATCTATAAATTACAATTAAATAAAACCGGTCAAGTGCGAGTCGGGCTACTCGCGCACCGAGGGTTCCGTCTTTCGTACGACACCACCACAGAACACAACATTATTAACTTAGAAAAAAAACTTTTTTGTCCGGGACCTTTAGCGCGAGATCGACTCATACTTGGCCAGTATTTAGTATTTGTTATTTTGTAGAGTTTGTTTTATAATCACACTAAGTTTGACGCTTGTATGTGTTACCGTTTTTACGATAGAGCGTGAAGAAAAAACCTTGATAAGAACTAGTTTCTTGTTGAGAAACCCCCTTAATTTTTAACTTTTTGACATTTTTATTATTTGTTAACAAATCCGCTGTAATAACGCAAAATCAGAGAAATTTTCAACTATCTAGCTATCATGGTTCAAAAGTTACAGCCCTAAATAGGTAGGACAGACGGACGGACGGACGGACGGACGGACAGACGGACGGACAGACGGACAGTCGGACAGATGGACAGACGGACATACGGACGGACGGACGGACAACGTAGGCTTAGTAATAGGGTCCTGTTTTCACCCTTTGGGTACGGAACCCTAAAAACCACTGAAATAACTAAACTTTTTCTTTTATCTTTGTTGCTGATAAACCAGCTTCAAAACGAGCATGCTTTAAATGTCTTGTACACAAAGTAAAATGATTGACATTGTTTAGATTCCTAAAGCCCTTTTATATAATTAATCTACTCGAAATGAATCGTCATTTAATTTTGTTGGAACACGTGCCGTCTCAACCGCGAAATTGTCTGTTTGTGACATTTATAGCTCATCAAATTACTGGTTTATTTGCTAATGATTTTATCACTGATTGTGATTAATATCCATGCTTATGCCTATTTACTTCGTATACTGAGTAGGTAATCAACGCCTGCCATTAAACCGACTCGTCAGCACGTAGGTATTACTGTAGAATCGTCATACTATTTTTAAATGCTTTGAGTGGCGAGCTTCTCAGCAAAAATAAAAAGCGATAGTTTTGAATTAGGTATACATAAATGTGCGTTTGTTTGATTTACTTTCATAACTGAATCTTTCCTTAAAGTCTACCTTCAAATTAGGTATTTAGAACATCCACGTTTCACTAGTAGTACCGAAACTCTGTCCAGTGGGACAGGGTCTTATAATGTTATGTGGCTTCGCTACAGCTCTTGGTGCAAAGTCTGTAATATTATAGTGTAGGGTCGATCTGCCCACGCCAAGCTGGTGGATACGGCACTAAATGAAACGTGTCGGATTATAACTGGTTGCTTGAAACCGATCCCGGTACAGTTGCTTTATCCACTGGCTGGCATAGCGCTCCCAGATGTCCGCAGGACTGTGGCAGGTTCCTCAGAGAGGGCTAAAATGGTGGACGATACACGACATCCCATGCACGGCTTCATTCCTGCGCCGCAAAGGCTGCCAAGCCGACGCAGCTTTATGAAGTGTGTCGACCCACTGAATACTGGCCCAGCGCAAGCGAGGTGTACTCTTTGGAGACAAAAAGTGGCCCTCCCAACTCCATTTGTGCCGCCGTCCGAGAGCCTCCCGCCTAGACATGACTTGCCTTGGGCGACCGGGAAGGACTTAAACCAACTTCGAACCCAGGTCGGTCGCAGTAAGGACAACATGGTCAGGCGGGGATTCTCGGATGCGCAAAATGTGACTTGCTTGTGTGGAGCTCCACAAACGATGGCCCATCGCACATCGTGCCCTGCGTGCCCTAACACCTGCACGCAGGAGGAACTCATGACCGCTAGCGACGGTGCAGTATCGGTTGCCCAATTCTGGCAAGGTACTATTTAGCGACTTTGTTGTGTTGAAGTCGACACGATAAGCAAGCAATATTATAGTGCTATTTTATTCAAGTTTTTTCAACTTCATGACTGTCACAGATAACTTAAATATCTTCTATAAACTAAATATCTATAAAAAACTTCGGAACCGTTTCGATTTTGTTGTTATTCAATAATTGCTTTTTTGGTAAAATAGCTCTGCGGAATTCAGTGCACGCAATATCTGAAGCGAAACAATCTAAACTATTATAAAACTGTAACAGAAGTGTGTCTGTACATTGAAGATATTGACAATAAAAAATTACGACATGGTTTTTACCTGTCCCTGATTCCAAATCACAAATTGTTGGATTTTTTGTCTGTCTGTTTGTTTGTTTGAGTGTTTGTTTGTTCGAGTATTACTAAAAAACTACTAAACCGATTTTGATGAAACTTTTTTTGTTTGATAGCTTATCATCTGACTTAAAATCTGGTATATAATTTATGCGGACGAAGTCGCGGGTAAAAGCTCGTGAATACTAATTTTACAACGGTTCCAAACTAAAACGGTTGCTCTATCATAAAATATAACTATATTAGAGTCCCTTTTGATTTGATTAGAGACATAATTATATCCTAGTCCTCCCAAGCCGATTAGTCGTGAGGCAGAAGCCTGATGAAGAGATGAACCTTAGGGCTACATTGTAAAATTCAAAATTCAAAATCTTTTAATTCAAAATAATAGATAGCTTTTGACGTCATTTTTTGACTCTACCACCGCGTCGGAAGGTGTTCCGTTGAGAGAAGATGCGGCCAGAAACTCTACAACACACATCTTTTAAACAAAACAAAATGTACAAACTACAATTAAAATACAACATTGCATTACATAGTGTAAAATTGTCAAGACCAGACATTTTGGTCATTCAAATAATCATCGAGTTTATAGTAACCTTTTTTACAGACATTTATTACACACGGCGAATGACAAAATTCTATTTAAGTTCTAACAAAATTAGCTGAAACTATTTTAAGAGACTTTTAGATTGAGATTAACTGAACTACTTTCTCTATGGGACCAATATCAAAATCACGAAAAAAAAATCTGCTGTCCCATGCAAAATAGCAAACATAACTCAAATGTATGGGATAGCAGATTTCTTTTATCGCGATTTCGATTTTGGTCCCATAGAGAAAATTGTTCAGTTTGATAGTCTGAGCATATACTTAAAATAGTCTGAGCTAATTTTTAACCGACTTCAAAAAAGGAGGAGGTTTCTCAATTCGACCGTATATATATACAACGTGTTAATGAATTAGCGCAAAACCTCATACACCCCAACTGATTTATAACAAAATAATTAGATTGAAACAATAATTTCATTATTTTGATAGATAAAATTTAAAGTTATTCGCATTTTAAGTTTTGAGGCAAAAATTATTTGTTATCATTTCAGCACTGAAAGAAAGCGCTAACGTACTCATGGATACATTTTTATAATCTTGTTTTGGTAGTAAGTAGGGTGAGTGTGCCTGTGCGGTGGGTTGACATCGGGTTCAGAAAATTTTTAATTTTGCAAAAAAAAATATTTAATATTTTGAAAAAAATTACCTATGTTGAAACCATGATAATTCGATTCTGCTCTCGATTCTAAACAAACTACTTTCGAGTTTTGCGTTAATTCATTAACACGTTGTATAAATTTTTTTTTTTTATGTGTGTTCGCGGATAACTTCGTCGTTTATGAACCGATTTTGATGATTCTTTTTTTGTTGGAAAGTAGATATCCCAAATGAGGTCCCATGATAAGGAAACCAGGATCTGATGATGGATCCCAGAGAAATCGAGGGGAACCTTCAAAAATCGTATCGCCGACCAGTGCGTTTTTATTAATTTAAAGGACTACTATTAAATCGAACTAATGAATTCACCACTGAAAATTGTGAAATAAACAAAATTTTAACAAAAAATTAAAACCGCCTTCAAAAAAACTAAAAAGTTAAAAAATAATATTGCAGCCGATGACTTTTTCGTTCGCATCATAAGAACATTAATTAGTTTTATAAAAGTCGGTTTCAAGCCAAGCCAAAAAATTCAAGCCCTGTCGCAAATTGTACCGGCTTGACAGCGACTTTAATAAAACTAATTAATGTTCTTATGATGCGAACGAAAAAGTCATCGGCTGCAATATTATTTTTTAACTTTTTAGTTTTTTGTTAAACCATAGTACAAGGTGTTATAAAAATACAAATCAACATTTAAGGGGGTGGTTTAGACCATCAAACTGAACAATATCGAACTATTGGAACTATGGAACCAATATCGAAAACGCCAAAAAAAAATCGGATGCTCTAATACTAAACTACAAATTAATCTACTTGAGCTAAATGTATAGGACAGCAGATTTTTTTTCGCGATTGCAATGTTGATCCCATATTGAAAGTGGTTCAGTTTGATGGAAATGTTTGGTATTTGTGGAGTTCAACTATGGTTAGATTGATAAGTCGCCGTGTGTAGGCACTATTTCATAAGAATAAAGCATTTATGTAGGGTCCTTCTTAATATGCTGACACTTTTTTAAGGGGATGACCAGACCATCAAACTGAACAACTTTTTGTATGGGACCAACATCAACATCGCGAGAAAAAAAAACAGCTGTCCCATACATTTGGCTCGAGTAGGTTTGAAGTTTTGTATGGAAGAACTGATTTTATTTTCGCGATTTCGATGTTGGTGCCATAGCGAAAGTTGTTCAGTTTGATGGTCTGATCATCCCTTTAAAAAAGTGTCAGCATTTTAAGAAGGACCCTGTATGTTTTATTATTCTAGGAATTTTATTACAGTTGTATAATTTTTTCGATTTTTTTTTTTAGAATTTGAAAAACTTTTTATTATAAAGAAAATGTCACAATAAATCTAAAACATCCTAAAACGATTTCGATTGTATATTTTACGTCAATGTTATTTTTGTTCCAGGTAATCGCAAGTTTTATTGATTGGTAATAAACATTCCGTTTAATGTTTATGGCGTCAAAACAAGGACCGTGAATGCAAGTTTTGAGCTTAATATGGTAATGTTAATACTATGTTTAGTTTGCATGTTTATCGAAATTGTAGGTAATGTTTATACACTTACCTACCAGATTCAATTAACATAGAGCTACTTTACAGTATATATTTATGACTACAATTACGGCTAGACAATCTATTTTAATAGGTTACTAACTAACCATATTGCCTCCCTCAACTTGAAGGTATCCGATCCTTTGTTAAAACATATATTAAAAAAGAGCCCACAACGTAGGCGTACTCAGGTTTCGTAAAACTCGTTAAACATCCAATTTCATTCTAAGGACGGCCGCACATTATCAGAAATGTCTGACAGAAAAATTCTGACGCTCGCCGGAAGCACCCCGCATACTATCAGAAATTTAGATCCGGCAACTTTTGAGCCCAGTCGTGTTTCATATTTCAATCACCGCACATCGACCCAGTGTTGCCACCTTAGCCCTTTTGGGGCTATAATTCAGTCAAATTGTTTTTTTACTAGGAAAGTTTTGTGGTAGTTCTGATTTCTTCTATTCTATATTTATTTTGGGGTGCTGAATCCAAATCTGAGGTTTGCTATCAAAATTTAATTGACAAAATCGCAAAAAAAGTTAAAAATTCTGTTTGTTTTTTTCCGGAATTTTGCTGACTAACTGAAACTATTAACGTTTAGTAAATGGCCTGTTTACAGAAATTTTATATACTTACCTGACTTTTATTTTCTATCACATGACCATGACACTCAAAAATATCGTAGATCCAGGATAATTATCGCACGTCTGGCAATACCTCATCCGAATATCAGATAGTGTGCGGGGCCTAATACAAAATGTATGGCTAACACGCCTTTTTTTTTAACCTATTTCGTCCCATTGTTGGGCAAAGGTCTCCCCCAAGCTTTTCCAGCCTTTTCCAAAAATTCTGACGTCCGGCTGAGGTGCCGTCCGGCGTGCATCAGAAGCGGACGACTGGTCAGAATTTTTCTGATAGTGTGCGGGGTCTAATACAAAGTGTATGCACCGAGTGCCTTCCGGCGAGCGTCAGAATTTTTCTGTCAGAAATTTCTGATAATGTGCGGCCGTCCTAAATCCCTAAATTCTTAGCGACATAACTATTTAGCTGTCCGTCAGACTACGTTCGCTTGTGACCGAGGCACTCTGAGGACCGCTCGGTCCTCCCGCAACCCCGCAACAATGCGCCCCTTGGACCACGGTCACAGAAAAGAGATAGACAGTAAAGCAACTTCATACAAGCGCTCGAATCGACGCACGGACACAGACTAGCGCCAAGTACACAGCCCGCTAAGGTTAGGGTTGCCAACCCTACTATATAATATAATATCCTACTATATTAGGGGCCCTACTACTATAATACTGAGAAAAATATAAAGTAGGCAAAACTACTATATTTTGATGAGCAAATAAATGTATACAGAATTTAAATATATTGGTACTTAGGCCCAATAAAAATGCCGAATAACTTAACATTATTTCCAAAAATTTCTCTCTCTTCATCACATTTGTTCCATTTGATCTAGACTGGACCATGTAGATACTTCCTAAACAATTTTATACTAAGTCTATTACTGAAAATAGACAACAAGTTTTCCTAAAGTCAGGTTTATCTAATTAAAAAAAAGTTATATTATTTCTGTATCAACTCCAGCGACTTCTGCGTTTACAGGATGCATTATTTTCTATAAAGAATACGACATGGAGAGATGATTGTTCCTTAAGATTAAAAACTTGGTATTCAAAACAAAAAGTAGCATAAAAATATCTTTTTATAATTTTAAATTAACAAATTCGAAAAATACTATATATTTTCTTATTTTTCCTCGATTTACTATATTTTTTCGGGCATTAGGCTCGAAATACTATATTTGGTCTGAAAAAAGTTGGCAACCCTAGCTAAGGTACAGTAGTACCAGATTTATAAGTTCCCCCGATTTACCTGCGCAGTTGACAAATTTTAATAGCGCGCAAATATATTGACCAATCGGGATGTGCCACCTTCAATACCTTGCCGCTATTGGCTAATTATTTTCGCGCCCTTTTTGCTGCTATTCGACTTTGCACCCTCTGATTAATAAACGACTTCGCGTTTTTTCGGGGTTTTCTATTTAGGAAGCTTTCGCCAATCCTGTCTCTTCTCCAATAGTCTCTTGAGTTCTTGATACGACACGACATCAACATTATCCTTCCTCCACCAGAAGTGCGTAGCTCTTAAATGATGATGAGCTTTTTTTTATTTATAAATTACTTAATGGACTCTTGCTTGTGCGTTAGCACTGCATTTCCGCCAGTGTCAAGTAGTTTATGGGAGAATCTATCCCAATCTCAGGGATTGTTTGTGGTCAAGAACTAGAAGAGATTGAGGATTGCGGAGCCACGTGGCAGGCAAAAACGCGACTCGCGAAAACCACGCGGTACATGTGCTCGGGTCAGTTCCTGCAACGTGACTCCATGATGAGCTTTTGAAAAAATATTGGTATTTTCTAATCAATAACTCATTTTTTAGGGTTCCGTACCCAAAGTTTGAAAACGGGACCCTATTACTAAGCCTACGTTGTCCGTCCGTCCGTCTGTCCTACCTATTTAGGGCTGTAACTTTTGAACCGTAATAGCTAGATAGTTGAAATTTTCTCAGATTATGTATTATTGCGGCGGATTTGTTAACAAATAATAAACATGTCAAAATGTTAAAAATTAAGAGGGTTTTCAACCAGAGACTAGTTTTTATCATCGTTTTTTCTTCACGTGCTATGGTAAAAACGGTAATACATACAAGCATCAAACTTAGTGTGATTATAGAAAAAACTCTACAGAATAACAACAAATACTAAAAACCGGCCAAGTGTGAGTCGGTCTCGCGCTAAAGGTCCCGGATAAAAAAGTTTTTTTTCTAAGTTCTAAGTAATAATGTTGTGTTCTATGGTGGCGTGGTACGGAACCCTCGGTGCGTGAGCAGCCCGACTCGCACTTGACCGGTTTTTATTTTTATTTCAATCGCCATTTTATTGATCCAAAGCCATTTTATTGCTCAAAAGCCATTATATGGTTGAATATAATTAAAATGAGTGCATTGAGATTTTTTTTTACTAGCCTGTTTCTTCCCACTTGATATTGCCGTGAGATACAATTTTGATTTCTATGTTGCGTAGCGAATTTTGTTTTAATTTTATTTTCAGATATTATTTTTGTCTCTAAATGGTGGTCACAGTTTATAAGTCACATACATAATTACTTCCCACCTCTCCTAACAAAAGTTGGTAACTTGACTCGCTTATATTTCTTTTCTGTGCCACGGTCCCAGTGCTCACGTCCGACCACTGATTTCCCCCAGGGTCTTTCCAACATTCAATCTGTGTAACTAAACTCCACACTTTCATGCCTTAAATTGACCTAAATACGTTTTTCGTCCCACTATTTGATCTATGTTTTATGTCTACGAGCTTAATACCTTCGTGAACTAAGATTAGAATAAACAGAGCTCCTACAAAGCTGTAGTTCGGAGAAAAATAATGCCAATGCTCTTAACCAATAGACCACGAAGACAGATATTTTACTGATAAGCGATCTTGTATCGCTAAAATCGGATACTTACACAATAGTGGTACCTTACTTATCTACAGGGTGAAATTGATATCATTGGCATCCTTTCAAATTACGAGTCTACCTATCAAACTGAACAACTTTCACTATAGGAGCAAACCGATCGGAGCAACTAAAAATCAGCTGTCCCATACTAAATGTCTGTGCCTACTCGACTCAAATGTATGCAATAGCAGATTTTTTTTTTGCTCCGATCGGTTTGCTCCCATAGTAAAAGTTGTTCAGTTTGATGGGTAGACTCTTAGTTAAAAAGTATACCAATGATATCAATTTCACCCTGTAGACTAATATTATAAAAAGGTAAAAGTTGATTATGTTTGTTTGTACCTATGTAGGGAGGTAATCTCTGGAACTCCTGATGACCCGATTGTATACATACGTTATAAACTTATAAACGAAACGCTATTCAAAAGAACATATTCTAGGTTTCTGATACCGAATACAGCAACGCTTGCGGGTTAACATCAGCTCCTTCCAGTGATTTTATTCCAAAATATAAATAAATTTTCAGAAAGAACTTTACTTGCATATTGATCGTAATAATATATGAGAGTTCGAAGGTCGACATAATTATGTACTGTACCTACCTACAGACTGAAAGACGCTCTCCTAAAATTGCATACAAGGTCGGACGCAAATACCAAGCGTGCATGCAAGCGGCCTCGCAAGCCGATTGCGATGAAAGATTTCCTTTCTTCAAAGCAAAGTTTTACACCCACCCACAGTGTTAACAAAACCTCCATTTTTGGCCGCGCAAATCACATAGTGTTTTTATATCTGAATTATTTTTTAAATATGGTACATAGATGCTCTTAGGCGTTAGGTTGGCAAAGACAATCGATTGCCACTTGCGACAATGCAAGACACTTTTTTATAGAAGCTGCAAATAACGGTTGTTTTGTGCCACCAGGGTAACCAATTTATATTTGAAAACAGAGGTAAACGTCTTTTCGGTTTTCTATTTCTAGATTACAATTTAAGTTAATTAATCAATTATAGCGATCTTGATGGGTTGTTCTATCTGTAGTGGTTCACTGATCAATAAGATCGGTTTTACATGTGCAGCTAGACCCCTACCGGTTTGTTTGCCTTTTTTTAGGGTTTCGTACCCAAAGGGTGAAAACGGGACCCTATTACTAGGCCTACGTTGTCCGTCCGTCCGACCGTCCGTCCGTCTGTCCGACATATTTGGGGCTGTAACTTTTGAATTGTAAGAACTAGATAGTTAAAATATTCACAGAATGTGCGTTATTACGGCGAATTTGTTAACAAATAATAAAAATGTCAAAAAGTTAAAAATTAAGGGGGGTTCTCAACCAGAAACTAGTTTTTATTAACGTTTTTTCTTCACGCTCTATCGTGAAAACAGTAATACATACAAGCGTCAAACTTAGTGTGATTATAGAGTGAGTCTTAAGTGTGAGTCAGTCTCGCGCTAAAGGTCCCGGACAAAAAAAGTTTGTTTTCTAAGTCAAAATGTTGTGTTCTGTGGTGGTGTGGTACGGAACCCTCGGTGCGCGAGTAGCCCGACTCGCACTTGACCGGTTTTTTATTATAATATAGATTTTCGTTTAGCGTTAATTTTCGATTTAGTTTAACTATAATTTACTTTACCAATAAATTACAAATTATATCTGTAGCTTCAAAATACTATTTAACATTGGCTCAGATATCTAAACTATTATAAAACTGTAACAGAAGTGTGTCTGTACATTGAAGATATTTACCAAAAAAAATTACGACATGGTTTTTACCTGTCCTTGATTCCAATCACCAATTTTTGGATTTTTTGTCTGTCTGTTTGTTTGTTTGTTTGTTTGGGTGTTTGTTTGTTCGAGTATCACGCAAAAACTACTGAACCGATTTTGATGAAACTTTTTTTGTCTGATAGCTTATCATCTGACTTAAAATCTGGTATATAATTTATGCGGACGAAGTCGCGGGTAAAAGCTCGTACATATATAAACATGATTGTGTATTTAAATTAAACCAGAGCGGTTGAAAATCCGTAAAGCGTTTTGTCTAAACCGGATGCTCTATGTAATAGCGAAGCGAATTTATGCAAACCAAGACTCTACGGGAGCAGAATCTCAAGTGCTGTTGTGAGTGTCGCTCAAGCGTTATTAATTTTATCGTATTATGACTCAAATATCTGCAAGCTTTCAGAACAATTTTATGATAGAATAAATATATACTTTAGTTCTTTTATCGAGTCGATAGCATTATGTCATTCTAAAGAAGTTTGGCGGAAGGCCATGTAATGTGAGACCCAGACTTAGAGGTCCCATACATGAATGAAACTTAGTAATACGTGTAGAGTGAAACAAAACTAACTAAATGTAAATTGGTTGTAATCTGTAGAAGTTGGGGGAAAGGTATTTCTCCTTATAATAATAATAATAAATGTATTTATTCAAATAACCATGATTCATTTTGTTAGTAACACACTTATGTAAACTATGTTAGTAGGTGCTTAATATTCAAATTACAAATGTTCAATGTCACATAAATTTACACAATACAATTAAATTAAATTAAATACAATTAAATTACATTCCATTCATTTCAATTATATTCAATTCAATTACAATTACAATTCAATATGTCAGTCAAGCGATCATTAGTTGCGCGACAAGTGCATCCTACAACAATGACCCAAGTACGGCCCGTCCAGTCTGTCGGCAATCATCATCAGGATGCTGTTGGTGCTGTCCCGCACTCTGCGGATTAAGGAGCCACATCTTTTGCGAATCGTGGCATAAAAACAATCCGTGCGCGCCTCCGCGAACATAGTGGATGCGCTACAAAAGCGGGGCAGCCTCATCAGCACCCTGAATGCATTGTTATATTGAACGCGAAGAGCGCTGTACTGTTTTTGAGTATAATTTACCCACAAGCTGCACGTATAGAATGATGTGCAGTAGGCTCTGAATAATGTGAGTTTGACCTCTTTCGAGCTACGTGCGAACCTGCGGGCAATCATATTAGCTCTGACAGACAACGCTCTTCGCTCTCTTTCAATGTCTGCATTGTCCTTGAGGTCAGAGGTTATGAGATGTCCGAGATATTTAAATTGTTCAACTCTTTTAAGAGGAACACCATTTAATTTAATAAGAGGAACAGTTTCTGGACGTCTAGTTTTAGCCCCAAAGACCATGCATTCACTCTTGACAGCGTTGTACCTTAGGCCATGTGACACAGCATATCTCTCGCAAATACCTATAAGTCGTTTCAGGCCACAGACTGACGCACTCAACAGTACCATGTCGTCCGCGTAACTTATGTTATTGACATTAATACCGTCCACATGGCAGCCGACACGAGTACTGCTGAGCTCACCAATCAGTGCATTGACGTACAGGTTGAAGAGCTTTGGGGATGTTAACCCCCCTTGCCTCACCCCGCACTCCAACCTGTACGGTTCGGACATTGCGCCCGCCCATCTCACGCTATTGACCTGTTTGTCGTACCAAAACTTAAAAATATTAGTTATTTCGGGAGGTATGATACGTTTTGTATCAAGTGTGTGAAACTCATCATCTTTCCTATTAGATAGTGCACTCAATCTTCTACGCATTCATTGTGTTTATTTTAATGAAAATTCACAATAACCGTACCATATTATGATAATGGATGAAAACGAAATCACACACACTATCAGTTCAACCAACCCAAATACGTTCCGTAACGACCAA
Source organism: Agonopterix subpropinquella (assembly GCA_922987775.1). Classification (NCBI taxonomy): domain Eukaryota; kingdom Metazoa; phylum Arthropoda; class Insecta; order Lepidoptera; family Depressariidae; genus Agonopterix; species Agonopterix subpropinquella. The sequence goes on along the minus strand of OV277701.1, from coordinate 12,963,657 downwards.
AAATACCTCAGTGATAACATTAGATGAAAATGGCTGTCGTGGTTGCGTTTTGCTACTGATTTTTTGACGATTTGTCTATTTTACTAGTAATTTCTACTTTTGAATCCGGACTTCTGGAGATGAGGAAGTTTTTTAAAAAATGCCTGAATTTTTTCTGTTTTTAACAATTATGACCGCCGTCCTGAATGGCTTTTAGTTTTCGTAAAAATGGTTGAGTCCAAATCTGCCATTGTTCTTTATTCAGCCCAATATTTCGCCGCACGGATAGCATTAACGGCAAGCGTCCATAACATAGATATATTATACAGGGTCCTTCTTAATACGCTGACACTTTTTTAAGAGGATGATCAGACCATCAAACTGAACTACTTTCTCTATGGGGCCAACATCGAAATCGCGAAAAAATATTAGCTGTCCCACACATTTGGCTCGAGTTGGTTTGCAGTTTTGCATGGAAGAAATGATTTTTTTCGCGATTTCGGTGTTGGTGCCATAGAGAAAGTTGTTCAGATTGATAGTCTGATCATCTCATTAAAAAAGTGTCAGCATATTAAGAAGGACCCTATATACAAATAAGCTCTGTTCGCGTTCCGGTGTACTGGGCAGGAAGGGCATGATACAAGATGGACTATTAGTCTGAGGAACAACATCGCATTCACACCTGTGGTACGACTTACTCCACTTGATCATAAAATTCTATAAGACTCCGAATTCAGGGCAGCCGACCGAGGTCAGGTAAAGATAAACTTTAGGTACTTCTGTCGACCTGAGTTCGGGGTCTCATTATCTTGTAAAATTTGTTTACGCACTTTTATGATGTTCATAATGTTCTTTGTAATGCGCAATAACCTGATCCTTTTGTAGACCATTTATCAATGTTATTATATAGATTTTATCAGTTTTATACTTAATTGGAAAATAATATATCAAATAATCTATAATGGGTACCTGGAATGATTGTTACTTAGTTTCCTATTGAACAACAATGTTTTCCTATTTTACAACTTTGTAAAGGCGTTACTTACAGTACGAAATTTTTTTTTTAATGTCTGGTCGTAATTGGGCCGTTCTGTTCTGACGCAGACGGGTAAAAATATTGAAAATTAAAGCTCAATGCACAAATTAAAAGCCTCAAGGTTTGTCAAAGGGCTATGGAGCGCAGCATCCTTGGCTTGAAACTGATAGACCGGGACAGAAATGAGATCATTGCCACCACTGGCGCCGCTGCCAATCTAAAGTGGGATTGGGCTGGACATGTCTGCCATGACCTGTGGGCCAAACACACTACAAACTGTCCCCAGCAAAAGGAAATCAGCGTCGAGGCAGATCAAGAAAAAGATGGCGAGACGAAATAAAAATATTGAAAAGGGAAAAATATGACTAGTATAATTAAACAACAAAACTTGTGCTCCGAACATCACATTGTTTGAAATGTTTGGTAGTCCAGTTGCAAATTTTTTCAGTTGCGAGTCCGTCCAGTTGCTAATCTGTCCAGATGAGGATCTGTCCAGATTCTACTAAGCCCACACGTAATACGGTGAAAACAGCGGGAGTTTTCCTAAGGAAGCCGCAGTTCTATACAAAACTGCGACGCGAAAGTCCGTTAGGATGTTTATTCCACCATCAGCATTCCACAGTATTTTTTTCCATAATAGTTTCTCTCAATAATAATTTACTGAGGTACTTACTTAATCACACAGTCATTTGAAAAAAAAAAACAATTTTAAAATGTTTTGTCATCAATTCGTCAGCCTACGTCCCCCATGGAAGGTGTATGGGCACAAAGTTCCACGAGAACTTAAAATTTTAGTGTCCAAGGAACTAATGTTTTATCGATTTAATGTTATTTTTCATCACTCATACTCTGAAAGTGGGTTATTGTTTATCTAAGAAGCGGGTTGAAAGTGATACATTTCTTCCCTAGGGCGGAAAAGTAATTTAAAAAAAAAATCTATGTTATACTGAATTACTGAGCAAAGGCAGAAACCTATACAGCCACACTTCGATAACATTATATTAAAATTCTTAATTTTTATAATTATTATGAACAAAAATGTTTGAATTTAGTAATTACTAATTAATAATAACAATAATTAGTAACATTTCGAGACTTTTGTATAAATTATATCCATTTTGTTTTTTACGTGATGAAAAAATGTACATAGATATAAAAGCGAGTTAAAAAAACAGGCTGGTTTAAAAAAAAAACATTAAGTTGCAGGAAAAAGAAAAAAAGGGAGGGAAAGCGACATGTTGCTTTTTTTTGGATCCGTTTCAAAACGTGTAAAAATCACTGGGGAAATATATGTGTCTCATTCTAGCATCCACAATCTTCGTATGTTTTTTTTCTATTTCGTTTGGCACCCGAGTGATTTTCAAACGTTTTGAAACGTAGACTAAAATGAATTCATCAAGTGAATAGCGATTCAGAAATTGATTTCGCATTATCTGGTTTTTGGTTAATTTCCTCGTAATCGTGATGAAAAGCAGAGTGTTTAACTCGGGTGAAAATACCCATGTCACACTCGAACTATGGGCGCCCCTCACGTTCGTTCGGGGCGCCAAACATCTCGTGTGAAATGGGTGACTTTCATCCCTTGGTTAACAATCTACTATTTTACGGTTATTGTTTGCCTACAGTCATCCTTCTTCTTACCTATGTTCAGCAGTGGACGTTGATAGACTGATGATGATGAGGATGATGATGATCCTTCCTCAGGGTTCATCCTATCTTTACTTATACAAAAGCCAATTCCTAAAAATCGCGCATTTTTTCTTTTCGCCTAATTTTTTAGAGCGGCCATCAATCAAACTTAAATGTTAGTTCAGAATAAAGTTTCAAAAGAAAAAGGAGATATAAAGGCTTAAAATAAACGTAATTAATTTATTAACAACTTCAAACCTTTAATCTCCGCCGTGTATCTCTGTTCGGACTGAGTTTAGAGATATAAATGTTATAATAAGTTTTATTTGTTAATTTATGCGCCAAAAACAACGGCGTAAAATAAAGCGCCAACCTTCCATAAAAAACCCACTTGTCTTTTTCGTGAAAATCGGTTTAGTAGTTTCGGTGTGAAAACGTTAGGCAGTAAAAGACAGACTGATACACTTTCGCATTTAATGCCCAGGCAGATAACGAACTGGCTGATTCTACGGTCGGACTACGACATATCTACAAGAAGGGCAGGGCAGCGATTTTCCTGGCTTCCATCCCGATAAAAAAAACGTGTTTTGTTTACCTGAAAGGCGGATCAATTTACTTCGCAATCAAAACTTACTGCCTCCTCTCCCGTTCTAGAAACTGGATTAAATTTATTAAGTGAATTGGAATTAACTTGGTAAACTGTCTAATTAGTTTATTAAACTAGAACAGTACCTATCTAACTATAATAGTACAGCCGGTTATTTTGTTTTCTTGAAGGTACCTATGAAGTTATTCCTTTTGAATTTATTCATATTGAAGTTATTATCTTATTTATTAGAAATCACCATTTCACTTATTTTCGTAATTGTAAAAATCTGAAATCAATTTAAGCAAGTCCGAATGCTAACTGCGGCGATTAGCTGACGGATGATGGAAAAGAGAGAGTTTGTTAAAAATAATGAGTAAAGATCAAGCTTGAACGAATTAACCACAGATCAAGTGACTAACTTATTTAGCCTAAGCTACGCGTGGTACCTGGTCTACTGTTTACAATGATAGAACCTGGGGTCTCATTGTGTAACTACCATGGTGTTTTGACAGTTCTTAGAGATTCTGCTTCTTAGTTAATATTTTCATATTTTGTTTAGCTTCATATTTTAGTTAACTAATTTCAGACAATGGAAATGATGATCACAGAAACAAAATATAATTAACTTAAAATTTGTACAGACACAATATCGATCTTGTAAACGATATAATCGGACTACGATTGCGAGCTTTAGATTACAAGATGCGTGAGCCTTTTTCATCAATTACCGAAGATGTCGATCATGGTAACTACTCATACCTTTGCAAGCTTCTCGTATATTTTGTATCGTAAATGTCAATAAATCAGTTTGTAACAATGAGCGGAGTATCGTGTACATTCTAACCTGAATCGACGCCTGCGCGATGACTCTGGCGCAACCTGCGCTATCATTTTTGCTGATCAAACGATTCTTTATTCTGTTCACATTACTCTGAAACTCTGACTGTAAGTTAAACATTTACTTGTCTCCTCCAATTCGCGCTTGGAAAAATACACACGGCGACACATCAAGCTATACAAAAACAAAATAAGCTAGCCGTGCGATGTTATACGTTACTCTGTAGGTGTGGCACAGCGGTGCGGATCTCCTTGGAGTGTTAATTTTTTCTTTCAAGTGATTGACATGAAAATTGAATTGCTTTTGTTACCTAGACAAATATAAAATGGTATTTTATGTTTTGTGTTTATTTCGCATAAATAAGTAGAATCCACGTTGAATAACCTCAACAAATTGGTAGCAGAGCGTGGTTTGTGCGAATTATGGGAAGATGGCGTCGACAAGCTACCGCAACATCGAACCGCTAACCAAGGCGAATTACGATACTTGGTGCCTTCAAGCGCAGGCGGTGCTGATTAAAAACGATTTGTGGGAAAAATAACAGACAGAGGAAATAAAGTCGTATTTGAGAAAGACACAGCCTACATTGTAGAAAAAAGTGGTGAAGTTGCTCTAAAAGCAAAAAGAAAAGATGGATTATACTATTTTGAATTTGACAAGTCTATTGAGACTGCAAACTTCATGCCTGGATCTGAAAGTAAGATAATGAAGTGGCATCGAAAGCTGGGGCACATCAACGAAAGAGATTTGCGTTTAATGGCTAAAGACAACTTGATGTATGGCATAGACCTGAATGAAGGAAAACTAGAGGACTGCGAAACATGCATCAAGGGAAAGCTAACAAGATTACCATTCCCCAGACACGAGGAAATATACTCTACTAAACCGCTAGAAATAATTCATAGCGATGTATGCGGTCCATTCGAGTGCGAGACATTGGCTGGATCCAAATATTACGTCACATTCATAGACGATTATACCAGATACTGCTGCGTCTACTTCCTTAAGAAAAAGAGCGAAGTATTTGAAAAATTTAAAGAATACAAGAGCAAAGTGGAGATGTTCCATGATAAGAAAATAAAGAATTTGCAATCAGATAACGGTTCAGAATACCGAAACAAAGAATTTGATGCGTATCTCAGAGATCAAGGCATACAGAGAAGACTATCAGCTCCGTACACCCCGCAACAAAATGGGATAAGCGAGAGAAAGAACAGATCTCTTTTAGATAAAGCCAGATGTTTGATGATTGAAGGAAACATATCAAAGAAGCTGTGGGCAGAAGCGGTGCATACCGCAAACTATTTAATAAATAGAAGTCCAGCTAAAGCACTGATGGGAGATACACCATATAAGAAATGGGTTGGGCGAACACCGTCTGGAAATCACCTAAATGTGTTTGGAAGTAAAGCTTTTGTTTTAGAAAAGAATAGACGAGGAAAATTAAAACAAAAGGCTAAAGAAGGCGTGTTCGTTGGTTATGCAAAAAATGCAAAAGGATTCAGAATTTACATTCCAGAAAAAGATGAAGTAATAATAAGCAGAGATGTAAAAATCATTGACAAAATGTACTACGAAAAACAGGACAGTGACGACCAAAATTTGAAGCCCAACCAACAACATGACCCTGAAACTAAGAAAAATGAACCTTACAAGGAAATAGAGATCGAGATATTTGAACCTCACACAACTCCTCGAAATCCTTTACATAATCAAGATGAATCAGATGAGGAAACATCGGAGGAAGAGGTAGAGGCGTATGAAGACGCACCCGAAACGTCGCGAGGGTTTAAAAGGCCGACAAGAGAGTGCCGCCCACCCGCGTGGACTAAAGATTACGATATGAGTGAGGATCAAGATCTAGAAAGCGAATTAATCACTGAAATATCTTACCTGTCAGAAGAAAATGAAAATGAAGAAGACTGGCATGATGCTATAAAGGCTGAAATAAAAGCACATGTAAAGAACGGCACCTGGAAAGTAATAAAGAAAGAAAAAGATATGAAAGCTGTTGATTACAAAATGGTCTTAAGGAACAAGACATGCCCAGACGACACCATAATAAAGAAAGCTAGACTGGTAGCAAAAGGTTTTACTCAAAGACCCGGTGTTGACTACAATGAGACTTTTGCGCCTGTTGCTAAGCTAAGCTCTATTAGATCCCTCATAGGTGTAGCGATTAAAGAAAACCTAAAGCTAAACCAGATGGATGTTACGACCGCCTACTTGAATGGCGAAATAGAAGAGAAAATTGTGATGAAATTCCCAGACCTCGAAGAATACGTAACAGAAATAATGATCGAGGAAAGTCAGGAGGAAGATTTAACCCTGTTCAACAAAGCAAAGAGCATGCTGGAAGACATACGAAGAACAAAAGGAGAAAAAGTATGCCTAATTAAGAAAGCACTCTATGGACTAAAGCAGGCAGGGAGGCAGTGGTATACCAAACTGGACTCAGAGTTGAAAAACATTGGATTCAAAGCGTCAAAAGCTGATCCATGCGTCTACATTATGGAGAAAGGAGGAGCAAAGATCATCATAGCAATTTACGTCGATGATTTACTTATTGCCTACTCTTGTCCAAAGAAGATGTACGAAATAAAGAATTTACTGAACCAGAAGTTTGAGATGAAAGACCTAGGAAAGCCGAAACGCCTAATTGGTCTGGACTTAGAATACAAAGAAGGACAAATAAAACTAAGTCAAGAAAAATACATTGAAAACAGCCTAAAAAAGTTTAAAATGGAAAATTGTAAGCCTACAAGTACACCTATTGAGCCAGGCATATCCCTGCTACATGATAAGGAAGGAAATAGGAAAGATTTACCTTACAAAAATCTCATTGGGACTCTAATGTATATGGCTGTGGCTACTAGACCAGACATCATGTTTGCAATAAGTTACTTATCACAATTTAATGATTCTTATGGTGAAGAGCACTTTAAATGCGCAAAACGAGTACTGAGGTATCTACAAGGGACAAAAAATGTCGGTTTGGTTTACAGAAGAACAAATGACAATTTATACGGTATGGCAGACGCTGACTGGGGCGCGAACAAAGTTGATCGTAAGTCCTTTTCCGGATATTGTTTTAAGTTCGCTGGAGCTCCTGTTAGTTGGGCAGCGAAGAAGCAGAGGAGCGTCGCATTATCGACTGCAGAAGCCGAATACGTCGCCCTGACCGAAGCAGCGAAGGAGGCCATTCATTTGAGGTCACTATATAGTGATTTAGGGGTGATCCAAGAAAGCATTATGGTCTTGAATGACAACCAAGCGGCTCTTAAGTTATGTCAGAATCCTATGGTGACTCCTAAATCCAAGCATATAGACTTGAAGCTGCATTTCATAAGAGATTGCGTTCAAGGAGGAGCATTGAGAATCCGCTATCAACCCACTGATACTATGGAGGCGGATATTCTGACGAAGGCATTGCCCGGACCTCGACACCTAAGGCTCAGGACAAGTCTTGGGATGCTGTGAGGAGGAGTGTAGGTGTGGCACAGCGGTGCGGATCTCCTTGGAGTGTTAATTTTTTCTTTCAAGTGATTGACATGAAAATTGAATTGCTTTTGTTACCTAGACAAATATAAAATGGTATTTTATGTTTTGTGTTTATTTCGCATAAATAAGTAGAATCCACGTTGAATAACCTCAACATACTCAACCTACGCTTGGCCTGTTTATGTTGGTTTTGTACAGCTTTATGTGTCGCCGTGTGTACTCGTTTAGTTTTGATACACCAACATGTTCGGTCCCCATTTAATAAACATGACAATTTTAATTTACAATGACAATTCAGGGTACATTGCTGGGAATGTTAGGTCACCAGTATCATCAGTATCCAGTAATTCATTGTAAATTACAATTATCACTCAGAGTTAGAGGGATCTCTTACTCTTATTGGTGAGATGCCCGCACCTGCGTATAAATATTCGCTGCATAATTATGATTATTTAGTTATTATTAAAACATAAAAATAAAAACAACAAAAAGCTATAGAAATGAGATCTTAGTGCAAGGTTACACGTTCAGTATTTCATCAGTCTGGTCCATCAGTCTGGTCCGAATGACGGGAGAATGATGCCAGAATGATGGGAGAATGATGGACTGATTTATTTTATTTATTTTTTATTTTATTTTATTTGATGGTAAACCATCCATCCAGACTGTCATTCCGTTGTGAATGATGGTATACTGAGGGTAAACTGATGGTCGTATCATTCTGGTGTCAGTCACCGTCGGGGTTGCCAGATTGGGTTTTTTTCACGCGATTTTGGGGAAAAATTTGGCCTTTGGGGAAAATTTGGAGAAGTGAAATCGTTGGGGAAATTTATGGGGAAAAAATTATTAAGGTGGGGAATAGTGGGGGCTTTAATTAAATAAAATTTTAACACTGCACTATGATTTATGTTACAAAATTAGGGCCTAATCATTAGAGATCGGATATTCGGATGCATAGTTAGTTACCTAAACTTCATTTTTAGCAATATTATTATGGAAGCGGCTTCTTAAAATTATTATTTTTTATATTTATCGGGATGCCATGAAAATGCGGGAATGCATAAATAATCGGATGCATAGTAAACGCATGCATAGCAAAAATCACCTTTTGAAAATTATTTAATATAAAAGTTATTTTTTTTTTATTTAAAAACAGAAATAAATCCCGGGATGTCAGTACCTCGTACGTCTCGCAACCCTGCAGTCTTCCATCATTCTGGCGTCATTCAACGTTTGACCAGACTGATGGACCAGAATGATGAAATACTGATGGGAAACTGATCGTGTAACCCACTCATCATTCTGGCATCATTCTGGCGTCATTCTGGCGTCATTCAGAATGATGGACCAGACTGATGAAATACTGACCGTGTAACCTGGCTCTTAGAGATAAAAAAGGTTGTAGGGTGCATGCCTGCGAGGGCTGCGAGACATGGTGTCAAGCAAGCTGGCAGCGTTCCCTCTTTGAATAGTCAAGCTGATTCGATGGCCAAGGAAGCTGTCAGCTCTACCGGGTCACCGGTGGTCCCGTGGTGATGCATCGACAACTCTTAAATTATTATTTTTTGTTTCTGGGCCCCAATCTTATCTTATTATGGGGGCTTGCAAGCCATCTTCCCAACTCAGTTCTGTGTTGACCCCTACATATTTATTTTCTTCACCTTCAAAAACGTGGTAAGGTCAATGTGGGAGGCAATACCGTTCAGGGGAAGCAACCTATAATCTCCCGGTTTGGATAGCCATCTCCCAGAAGGCACATGCATTTAGCCGCCAAGACATCGCAGACACAGGATATGTCCCAAGGTTTCCTCCTCCTCTCCGCACGCTCGGCAGCTGGGGTTTAGTGTGAGCTAAACGTTCATACGCGGTATACAATCTTTAAACATTAAATCAACTAGTTATTTCCATTATGTTTTTGACAACGGAAGCACGATTCGATTGTGCTTCCTCACTAGTACCCCTAAAAGCTTTATCAAAACACAACGTTTGAAGGTTTTTCCTATTTAAATCACGATTATACTTATTATTATTACGTGTATACTACTAAAACTACGCATAAAGTGGAACAGGTGTAATGTAAACACGTATCGTGTATTAACACTCGTCTCACCTTGCAAGGTCGTGTGCAGAGAAAGGAATTTTTCATAGGACCTCCACTACTCGCTCGTATGTACGTGGTAATATGATAACGGTTTCTTTTGCTGCTAAGCATTTGGTATGTTCTTATCTGACACTAACTTGGTATTGGGGTTTTTGAAGGACTTGGAACAGGACGACTCTGGGTTGTACGGACCCAGTGTAACTCAATTACTGGTATTTTAACATAATGTATGTTCTGGTTCTTAGTTTTCTTATGCTCGCGGCTTGCCATGGACGAATTCGTTTCAATTTCGGGATAGGTACAATAATATAATTTTCTTTGTTCGCACTGCAGGCATTTTTCTCTGCCAAAACATTGCAATTCGTTCGGTAGACATTAGACAAACACAAACACGCATGCGGTTTTATAATATTGAATGATTTTATATTATGCTACCTACTCAAGAAGAACCGTTAGGCTTATTTAAAATCGATGTTTCCGTATAAAATCAAAATACCCATATTAAAACTAAATATTTAGTATCCATTACATATCTTACCATGAATATTCAGGAACGCCCCAGGTAATGCAATATTCATGTGACACAGGCCTATGTACCTAATTACGTTTAAGGTTGTGACTTTATTAGTATTGTTCGTATTTGTGCTACTGTGCCTAGGGATCCGCAAAAATTCAAAAGTATCGATACTTACTCGATACTGGTATCGCAGAAGAAAGTATCGATACCGATAAAAGTATCGAACCAAAAGAATCGATACTACTCAGTATCGAGTACTTTTTTGATCACCTTAGAAACAAAATAATCGCAAAAAAAAGGAATAAACAAGCACATACTTAATCTATTATTATTTATTTTAAAAACATACAAAATTACCATTAAAATTATCATTAAAGAATCATTATATCAATTAAAATAATCAAATGGACTTTTATGTCGGAGAGCAGATAGCAGGGGAAAATATTAGTGTTTTAATAAAAAATACTGATTTAGAGTGCATGTAAGTACCTACAGTACTCTTTTGCATAGTAAAAACTAAAATTAATTTTTAAATCCCCAATCTTCTTCGATGCAATCAGACTTATAAAGTAATTTGTCGATACATACGCGATAACGCAACCCAGTGAGCCGGTTCCGAGTCGCTGTCACCGTCGCTCCAGATTTCGAAAAAAGCCTTTCAGAACTGCGATTTTTGAAAATCATACGAGCGACTTGGCAGTAGAAAGACGCATAATCTCTATAGTAATTTTGACATTTTCTACTGCCAAGTCACTCGTATGATTTTCAAAAATCGCACTTCAGATGAGGCTGAAGTGCCTGGTATTAACAAATACTGACTTTCCAAACCATATAATTTTGGAAAAACTGCTTTCAGTTCACTCCAATGATTAAATGGTTCAGACTTTCTAGAGGACATCGTTACACGTCCGAAAAAGAAATGGTGACTGCGTAAAACTACACTAGCGAGGTGAGGAGACAAAAGTATCGAGTATGTGAAAAAGTATCGATACCTAGTAAAGTATCGGAATCAAAGTATCGAGTACAAAAATACTAGGTATCGAAGATAAAGTATCGATACTACTCAGGTATCGATACTTTTTGCGGATCCCTAACTGTGCCTGGCTGCGGTGAAATGTATTTGTGTTTGTATAGTGCTAAGTAACAGGTGTTACATTACACACATAGTTAACCTGTTACCTGACTAAGAATCACATCAAAATTTTGATACGAAACCCTTATCTTGCTTAGGTTTCTTTAACCGGGGTGGAATGTAAATAAAACCCGACATCAAAGTAGACCGAATAAAAAATATAGAGGTAATTTTTGTCACTATTGTTACGTACTTACTTACTTGTTTTTACTTATTTATTAATAAGCTATCGCGAAGTGTATGAAATTATAATACCCTTTTTTATGTAGTCTGTTTAACTGCTACCTATCTATAATTATGTAGATTCGATGTCATTGATATTTTTATGAGTCAAATCTAGCGTAGTAGTACATTGATAGATTTTTCAGGGAAAAACCTAAACTGAATAAATTGACAACACCACCGTACATGCGTCAACACAAGATATATTTTCCAAGAATCAGCATTCACGTGTAGGGGAAACTCCTAATATGTCCTTATGTCTGTGCTATAAGTGTGAAGTTGGCTTGATTCTCAGGTATTCTTAGTTTCTCACTAGTATTATCGTTACAAATGCGAATGTATCGTGTTGTGTTACCAGCGGTTAACTACCAACCTTCGCTTTCCCATCCGGCCCCGATCCGTCAATCGCATAATAAAGCAATTATCTATTATAAAGCCTGTATAAAGCGGATAATTAAGGATTCTCCATTTTGTGGAATCCCATGTTTCAGGCTCAATTTTGGATGTAACGCTATATTCTGATGATCCATCCATCTAGACACACGGCAGCGTGTCAAGCCAAGTTCAAGCGAATCCCCCTGGTGACTTGAAGTACAGGTATGTGTGTGCAAACATACATACTTACCAAGCACCAGTCTCCACCTTCAATCCTATACATATAAATTGTGCATCGTACACGTAAACCTTTTGTGGAGAAAATAAAGTTTTTTTTTTGTAAGTTCAAGCGAATCCTTTTTACGCCTCATTTTGGTACACATTTTTATTAATTTGTAACAATATACTAGGCATAACTCGCAGTCAATCCACACAGTCGAGTCAAAATAACTGTGGATCCATCATCTTCCAACGTAAACCCACCTCTTCTATTTCATTTCAAGTAGAACGGTCCCATGCTATCATCCACTGTTTGCCGGCCACTCTGCAGATATCGTCCGACCATCTGGCTGCTGGTCTGCCTACTGACTGTGGATATAAATGAAACCCTGAAAATTGTTTCACTCTTGTAAAAAATTAAATTGATTTCACACCTGATAAACAGCAATTTGCATATGCAAAAATAAGATTTATTTGCAATTGTAATGATGTCGTTTGGTAACCAACTTTGAAATGCATCCCGTCTACGGTTTACAAAAAAACGCGACTAGAAACTAATTTCCGTTAAAAATTTATTTCGTTGTAATAATTAATGTTTTGTTTTTCATTCTTCATAACTAAGAAGATACAGACTTGTCTGTTTCAAAAAATCTGGTAGTAGCCTCCACGGTATCAACATAAGTGCAATGTAATAGAGTAATGCTCACTCCCTATTACCACATAAGATTTTTGAAATAGCTCTGAAATCGAGAAACATAATGTCAATTCTCCATTCAGCCAAATTGGTGTTTAATTATAGAGTCCTTAACGTAGACCGTAGACTATGAAATAGCTGAACTGAAGGAGGCAGAGTTGGTAACGCATAGGTTGCTGAAAGTCCACTGCTACAGCTCGGTACATGTCCCAAATTACAAGTTCCGTTTTTAGGGTTCCGTACCCAAAGGGTGAAAACGGGACCCTATTACTAAGCCTACGTTGTCCGTCCGTCCGTCTGTCTGTCCGTCCGTCCGTCCGTCCGTCCATCTGTCCTACCTATTTAGGGCTGTAACTTTTGAACCGTAATAGCTAGATAGTTGAAATTTTCTCAGATTATGCGTTATTGCAGCGGATTTGTTAACAAATAATAAAAATGGCAGAAAGTTAAAAATTAAGGGGGGTTCTCAACAAGAAACTAGTTTTTATCAACGTTTTTTCTTCACGCTCTATAGTAAAAACGGTAATACATACAAGCGTCAAACTTAGTGTGATTATAGAGCAAACTCTATAGAATAACAAAAAATACTAAAAACCGGCCAAGTGTGAGTCGGTCTCGTGCTAAAGGTCCCGGACAAAAAAAGGTGGTGGTGTGGTACGGAACCCTCGGTGCGCGAGTAGCCCGACTCGCACTTGACCGGTTTTATTGTAATTGTTAACAAACTATCGATTCATACTTCTTATTGCTACTAACACTATTGGATCTTTTTTGTCCTGTGGCTTTTTTGTATAGGAAGAATTGAAGGAGAGCCATGTCCAGCCATTGGGACACTAAAAAAAAATTTGTTTACTTCAACCAAGATCTTGTTTATGATAATCATACATCATGAATCCATATGAGCCTGTCAACATCATGACTTCTCTGACTAAGAGAACTTTGTTAAAAGAAATCAGCTTGCTGTTACAACTACCATCTTTTGTTTTTAGTAAACAATAATAACGTCATTTCAATTATTTTGGTGCTAATTAAGAGAAAATACTTCTTAGTTGGCTCGCATTTTTTTCAGTGCATATAAAAACAATACACTTAGTTCGTTTATATGCTGTATTTATAATCTTATAGAGACTACATCTCACGTAGGCATTGATCGAATTCAATAAGCGTAAATTACAAACACAATAGGTTATTAGTGGATGCCTAATTGTGAACCAAAATCACGTAGAAGTAATAATTAAGACTGTTTAGTAACAATGAAGTTATTGATGCTAAAACAATGTGTATTAGCTGCTTGTCTCCTAGCAATCTATAATTAGATAGGTACGGCATATTATTGTATTCAGTAAGACAAATAATTGCATTTGTTCGGAAGACATCTGCGTGCATGGGTATTTAAACCAATGCATGCCAATGCGCCTTAGGAATAAGCATGGAATAAGGGGGAGCGTGTGAATTCTCTATGGGAATAAGAATAAGAAGAACTTTATTGTTAGAACTGGTACATAAAGGTCTTACATTGAACTTACATGAACAAGCAGCTCTTACCCATTTCAGGCATACAATATAAATGTTTAAAACATATTATCTTACAGTGATCTTACATGCAAATATCAAAAATTAGACGCAAAATTAAAACTTGAATGACATTTAAGTCATCTTTGGATATAATACATTACATAAAAAAAACACAAAACGCTTCAATTAGTTCACAGTTCAGTAAATAAATAATAATTGTAATGTCATAAATTCTTCAAAATGTCAGATAATTGGCAATACACACAACACATTCAATATAAATAAAATTAAAATTTGCAAGCATGGAAACACGAACATTGACCATGGCGGTCGGTAATGTTCAACCTTCTTATAAAACTTCCAAGTCTATAACCCCAACAGCACAAATATCTACAAGATGTCTAATAGATATCTACAAAATATCTAATAGATATCTAGTAGATATTCTGTGCTGTGTGGGAAGGGACGAGCATTTACCCGCGACTTCGTCCGCATAAATTATATACCAGATTTTAAAGTCAGATCATAAGCTATCAAACAAACAAAAATTCATCAAAATCGGTTCAGTAGTTTTTGCGTGATGCTCGACCAAACAAACAAACAAACACACAAACAAACAAACAAACAAATAAACAGACAGACAAACAACAAGTCAAAAAATATGTTATTTGGAATAAGAGACACCTTAAAAAATATATCGTAATCTTTTGTAAATATCTTCTTCTTCTTTCTCTTGTTCTTATCTTCTTCTTATCTTCTTCTTCTTCAAAACTGTAACAGAAGTGTCTGTTTCAGTTTTATAATGCTTATAGTTTAGATTTAAATTGCTCTCCGTTTGTACCTAAGTATTTGTAAGTCTCAAAAAGATAAAATCACATTTAGAAAGACCTACTCAAACAAACAATCGAATGTTAAAATCTCTTAAGAAACTGTCATAAAAGCCTATGCCTAAAAATGGCGCCTTTTTTAACCGACTTCAAAAAAGGAGGAGGTTTCTCAGTTCGACCGTATATATTTTTTTTTTTATGTGTGTTCGCGGATAACTTCGTCGTTTATGAACCGATTTTGATGATTCTTTTTTTGTTGGAAAGGAGATGTTCCGAGGGTGGTACCATGATAAGGAAACCAGGATCTGATGATGGCATCCCAGAGAAATCGAGAGGAACCTTCGAAAATTGTAGTGCCGACTAGTGCGTTTGTTAGTTTAAAGCACTCCTATTAAATCGAACTAATGAATTCACCACTGAAAATTGTGAAATAAACAAAATTTTAACAAAAAATTAAAACCGCCTTCAAAAAAACTAAAAATTAAAAAAAAAAAATATTGAAGCCTATGACTTTTTCGTTCGCATCATAAGAACATTAATTTGTTTTATAGAAGTCGGTGTCAAGCCAAGCCAAAAAATGCAAGCCCTGTCGCGAATCGTACCGGCTTGACAGCGACTTCAATAAAACAAATTAATGTTCTTATGATGCGAACGAAAAAGTCATAGGCTTCAATATTATTTTTTTTTAATTTTTAGTTTTTTTGAAGGCGGTTTTAATTTTTTCTATTTTTAGCGCGGCCATCAATCAAACTTGATTAATATAGTTTAGAATAAAGTTAAAAACAACACTTGTTATTACAAATATCTCGGAACTCAGTCTGAACTGAGATATAAACGCTCGAAGTGCACGTAGTGGTAATATTTTCAACTTCAAGCCTTTATATCTCCGCCTGGACTGAGCTTAGGGATATACATGTAAATAAGTTTTGTTTGTTACTTTATTATGAAATAAAATATTCAAGTTTGGTTGCTGGCCGCGCCAAAAACCACTGCGAAAAATTAGGTACCAACCCTACATACAAAACCCGCTATGTTTTTAGCAATGAAAATCAAACTGTATGTTAGTGGCATCAGATCACTAAGCAACAGTATTATTTTACGAACCACATAAGAAGTACCAAGGGGTAAGCCATTTTCTACTTTGTGTCCAACAAATAAGAGTTATGTCGCGGTGAAACAATAATTACCTCGGAACATTACACACTGGACTTATTAACTCTAGTGTTGAAAGTTGAGCCATCATTGTTTATTCAGATTATTGGTGCATAAACGCGTGATTATGTTGATTTTTCAGCAGGATTGTGCATTAGTAATTTGAACGAGCGTTTGCAACAAATTAAGTAATTATATTTTGGAGTTCCTTTAGTCTGTACAATAGCTTACCAAATTGCTTTGTTTATAATTAATTATAATTGCCTGGTTTTAGGATAAACAGTGTGCATTAGGTACTTTAAATGGGTGATGTACTTATTATTCTGAACAAGTTTCCCAAAATAACATAATAAAAAAAAATCGTTTTTCTAATTTTCATATTAAACGTTCGATCAGCTGATTGCATTTAGTATGGAAAGCAAAATAAAATTTGTTTTCGTATTTCCTATAGGTTTCTCAGGGAAAATTGATCGGTATCATGGGAACAATCTCCCCTTAAAGTAATGCAACTGTTTATACCCTAACACCCTGTTTAGAGTTACTGAAACTAAGTTCAACAGAAACAAGTTTGTACTCAAGTGTTCGTTAACTAAAGTTTTAACCACTCAAGCTTGAACCAATACGGGTGTAAACTAAAATGCGTTGCATACTTTGTGGGGTGCTTTAGATTTAGACCATCAAACTGAACAACTTTCACTATACGGGACCAAATTCGTAACCACGGAAAAAATCGGCTGTTCCATAGAAAACTTCAACGGCGACTAGATCAAAAGCTATGGAGCAACTGATTGTTTTCGTGTTTTCAGTGTTGGTCCCATAGCGAAAGTTGTTCAATTTGATGGATACAACGTGTTAATAAATTAGCGCAAAACCCCAACTGATTTATAACAAAATAATTAGATTGAAACAATAATTTCATTATTTTGATACTTAAAATTTAAAGTTACATTTTAAGTTTTGAGGCAAAAATGATTTGTTGTCATTTCAGCAATGAATGAAAGCGCTAACGTACTCATGGATACATTTTAATAATCTTGTTTTGGTAGTAAGTAGGGCGAGTGTGCCCGTACGGTGGGTTGACATCGGGTTCAGAAAATTTTAAATATTGCAAACAACTTATTTAATATTTTGAAAAAAATTACCTATGTTGAAACCATGATAATTCGATTCTGCTCTCGATTCTAAACAAACTACTTTCTAGTTTTGCGTTAATTCATTAACACGTTGTATACAACACTTTAATCAAGTTTACACCCTGTATTATGAATGAATCATAAAGTTCGGTAGCAGTTCAGACCAGAGCTACTGACACAATAAAGTGTCAAAAGTTCGGTAAACTACAGAATTACTGAGACTAGACACTAGACATTAATTTGTATATCATAAATCGAACATCCTCTTAGAGATAGCGCTCACGAGCAAAGTCTCTCACATCAAGTCTACGGGTTTGTATGAAAGTGCGCGCATGTAACGACGCGACAGACGGGAGACTTTTCATACAAACCCGTAGACTTGATGTGAGAGACAAATTAGTTGCGGAGACAAAAGTTGCTCGTGCGCGCTATCTCCAGGTCCGTTAATTGAGCTGTCTGGGTTAAATAATATCAACAATCTATTTTTAAAACGCATTCGATACGCTTTGTAAAAATAATAACTGCATTTCTTTGCTGAAAAATCTCTGAAAGCTTCTCTGACTCTGCAAAGTGCAAGGAAAATAATAGCCTTGGATGTTAAAAGTATTTCTTCGAGCACTAGAATAACAACGCTGTATGCAGCGACCGATTCTATTCACAGAAATACTATTAGTGAGTTGTCGATATTTTTGTAATGTTTACTTTTTTGATTAGAACTTCTGTTCAAAATAAAATCCGGCTAGAATTACAAAAGAGATCCTTCTATAGCGCAATTTTTACTAAGAATTTTCTGGTTTATGAATTAATTTTTTCCTCGTTTCTCAGTTACTTTCCCTCGGGAGCGCAACCTGCACCACTTTTTATGATAAGTTAGTTTAAGATTTTATTTTTATATCTCTCTCTGTGGATGTAATAGAGTACATCCGCAGTAGACAGAGAACGAGCCCAGTAGAGTTAGAGAAGCACAGTGTCAATTCATGGTAGGCCTACGAAAAAGTGTAGCACCGCACACTGAAAAAAATGCGAGCCTACTAAGACTCTTAATTAGCACCAAAGTAATTGAAATGACGTTATTATTGTTTACTAAAAACAAAAGATGGTTAGTTGTAACAACAAGCCCAATTCGTTTAACAAAGTTCTCTTAGTCGGAGAAGTCATGATGTTGACAGGCTCATATGGATTCATGATGTTGGTTGAAGTAAACAATTTTTTTTTTTCAGTGCAAACAAACGAATTCTTGTAAAATAAATTACATTGACCATTGACCAATTCTTTATCTTCTTATCGTGTGGGCAGAGCCCTGGTGTCAGAGTTTTTTCAGACCGCGTTTTTTTTATATATAATTTAACAGTATTCACATTTAAATTATACTGACTATTGAATTGATTCAACCTCAGATTAATTCATCAATTCGATACTGAATTCATCATTTTGCTCTAGTTTGCGTGTAATTCAGTTCAAGGGGTGATTACGATGAATAACGATGAGAACGAGAACAAGACATTGTTTCAGAGTAACTAGAACTCGATTACAGTGCACAATACAAGGTTACATTATAAATCGTTAATTATTAACGATGTCTATAGTTTTTTTATTCGGCCTTACGGACAGGTTAAGATCTTCGACCATACTACCTTGTCTTAAGTCTGAATTCTTTTTCTTCAGTTAAAGTCGTCGCCTTGTCTTCTCTAGTATAGTTTAAATTTTTTCATCAGGAAAGCAATAGAAACATTAATCATAAATAAGAAGCCCACAATAGTAAAAACTTAACTGAAGCAATATTTGCGATTCCTTGAAAGTATTCGAAGAGCTTTATGAAACATGTTTTTGAACCATTAGCATAAAGCCATATAAGCTAACAAAAGAATCCTCAATTTTTGTCCATCTTAGGTGATATGCAGGGTGTGAAATTAAATGCGAGTTCTCGGCGAGAACGTTCAACGAAAATTACCTACTATGGCTTATGATGCCACGAGAACAATGTAGGGCATCCACACTCTCGTTCTCGGCCTGTCTCGCCCGTTCTCGGTGAGAATGAAGAGCCGGCATAACATATTAAACGGGATGATTCCGACCATCAAATCTCTTCATCTTTCACTATGGAGTCAACATCGAAATCGAACGTCTTCAAGTCTTAGTTTGGCCGGTCTGGTCTTCTTGAGCCTCAAGGTACTTTGGATCTTGATTATATCTTAGCCTCGAGTTTTGTCTAATCCAATATAATTTCTCTACTGATTGATTCTTTGTGGTGTTTCATACGTAGATATTTGATATTGCGCATATGACATGCTAGGACAGTGTGCATTCTGAAGAGGGAGTAGTTATGAATCCTAGAAGGGTATAGGGTAGGCTGCCAAGAAGACAGTGTCTGTGTAGTAAATAACTTAATGTAAGCCATTGATATTCATCACATCTACCTTACACCCAGGGCTATTTGCATCTCTTTGAACCCCGCCGTTTTATAATACCTTTTTTTACCCGCAGTTCATAACAAGACCCAGGACTTTGAGATTATACAAACCTATTTTGTATTTATAAATGTGATTTTGAAACACTTTCCTAATCAGGAGTGGTTCAGACCATCAAACTGAACAACTTTTACTATGGGAGCAAACCTAAAATAGCCAAAAAATATTATATGTATATGTACCTACTAGTCATTTGACAGCCCGGTAGCACAGTCGGTAGTGAACCTGCCTGCTGTGCCGAGGGTCGCGGGTTCGAATCCCGTAAGGGACAAATATTTGTATGATGAATATGAATATTTGTACCCGAGTCATGGATGTTTGTATCTATATATGTATTCTATATCGTTGTCTAGTCATCGTAATACAAGTCCAGGCTAGATTCTGGTACTTTAAATGTGGCTAGATAATTTGTGTGATATTGTCCAAGATATTTATTTATTTATTTATTTATTTATTTGTTTCGAGTTGGCCGCTCCCTCCCTTCCCGCTTCACCGTACCGCACCCCTAAGAGACCCTATGAAACGCAATTTTATAACCTTTAGCAACGCAACCACGTACGGCACGTCCGTCCCGATCACTAATATCGCTTTTAATTTTAAATTTTTATTTGCTTGTTATATTATTTTTTGTCGACGGGACCAGTTAATGTGACTTTGACGAAATTTTGTAACGGTCATCGACGGCCAACTCCAGACAAACGGGTAGTACTTACGAGTAAGGTAATCTTTTCGTTTCAAAAAAGTTCCTGATTTTAAAAGATACAAACATTATTATCCATTCTTGGAAAGCTGGTATATGTACATCACTTTACGATACAACGAAAGTAAACAACTTTCCCTAAGGAAAAAAATGTTTTTTTTTAGGCTACTCACCTTTTTAACCAATGTACGGATCAGCCGATCGATTTTCTATGGGAGGTCCAACATTTTTTTACGTTTTTCGGGAAAGTTTTTTAATTTGATTGTTTAATACACCGCCCTTAAAATTGTGTTAGTAATAACAAAACTAAATGGTTTATAGGAGCAGATTTGAAAATAGTCATTAGTAGTTGAAGCCAATAAATTATGTATTTTATGAAAACGGTGGTTGATAGTTGTAGCAAAGGAATTGTCTGCCCCGAAAGGGAAAACAAAGGGAGTATGTAGGTATGTATTTAGTGAAAAAAAAGCTTGTTTTTTACAGTATTTTTGTATCGATTATTTATAGGTCTGCTCAGCCTATAAATGCGTGCCTTCAGAACACGGTTATTCCAAATTGATTCTACCCGATATTGGTTATTGGTTAATGGATTATAAAACCCAATATTTGCATTATCTATTTCCAACACTCGCCTTCCCCACCGCGCAAAACACTTTCCGTTTTTAGATTGGTTCCTTTCTATTTTTAGATATTACCCTGATTCAAAAAGAAGTAAGTGATAGCTATAAAAAGAATTTACATTCTTAGATTTTATGTTTGTCGAATTTCTGTTTGCATTATTCTAAAACCTAGCTTTTACCTAAAAGCCAAGCCTAGGTCCACCCTAAGTACGGTACTTTTTCACCAACTGCAAAAAGGAGGGTAAAAAATGAAGGGACAATGTCCCAGTATGGCGCGGCGTCACAGATTCCACGTGGATCATACCTACATACATAAACCCACGACCGTGATCTTTTTCAGGGTAGTAAGAACATCTTCTAGCAAACTTTACTTTAGCAGTTTTTGTCAAATGACCACGCAAACAATGGCAAGAACTAGTTAACAAATAAAAATAATAGAATTTTATTATTGCTATTCTCGTAAGTAGAACAAAAATTTCAAATCGCTCGCTCCATCATTTCCCGATCTAGAGTGCGATTTTTGAATCTCATTCGCTGAGTTCAGCAGTTGAAAATGTCAAAATTACTGTCGAGATACGAATCTATCTACTGCTGATTTGACTTTCAAAAATCGCACTCCTGAAGTATGATTTTTGAAAGTCAAATCAGCAGTAGAAAGATGCATAATATCTCCACAGTAATTTTGACATTTTCAACTGCTGAACTCTGCGAATGAGATTCAAAAATCGCACTCCTGATCCGTGCCGTGCGTGACATATTTTAGGGCAAAATTGTTTTTTTCCGCTCGAACCCAATTGGTTGGAAGGCGACAGCCACCAGGGAGATATCCAATAACGTAACACACATACACATGGATAAAAATACTTGATTTATTACTTTTTACTAATGATTTCGTAGGCGTCGGGTTCAAATGTGACAGCGAAAAGGGTAAAGCTAATGTAGTGTCTGTTATTTTTGTTTCATTCGCGTTTCTACGCTTTATCGTCATCATCATCATCTTTTTTGAGCTTATATATGTGTACGCATTTGTATAAGCCTCTTCATATACAGGATGTGATATAAACAGCCAAGTAATATTTAAAACTGAACAACTTTCACTATGGAGAAAACATACATTTGAGACGAGTAGGTATTGTAGTTTTCTATGAAGCAGCAGATTGTTTTTCTCGATGTTTAGAAATATATTTAGAAATAGAGTCTCTTTTAGAAAAAGTTGTTCATTTTGATGGTCTAATGGAAATAAAATAACTTATTTACAACAGATAGGATAAGAAGTGACGTTAAAACAATAATTACAAATGAAATGACTTAAAACTAAACTAACCTAGGATGTGGTGCAGGTTCGGTCCTTGTGGGAGGGTACTCAAAACGCTGACCGCATTTCCTCGCTATGGCTATGCTGATCAGTTGAGCGAGGAAAAATAGTCATAATACTAGGGCTACTTTATTATTCGTAGTACTAGGGTGTTTTTTTACATTACACCCTGTATAGATCAATAGATAAGTACCACCTATATGCCACGATTGTGGAATCAAACCTTACGTCAGTTATAGGTAATTCCTAATTGAAGTGTTTATTTGTTTCAGGTATGCATGTTATGGCAACGAATAGTAATTACGATGGAACTGATAAAGAGGTATTTACTCCCATAATTTGCACTCATGCGCACTTGGCTTATCATAAGAGTTGCGAGTGAGTGCAGTTCTAACCTGTCATTTTCATTTTTAAATCCGACAGGGAAATCCCAGCGTTGTGTTTGTGTACCTACAGGTTTTTAACAAAGGTTTTTTTTTTAGATTTCCGTAGTCAATAAGGAACACTTATATTTTCGCCATGTCTGTCCGTCTGTCCGCGGCTTAGCTCAGGGTCTTAGTACTAAAAAGCTGTAATTTGGCACGGTCACAAATACCTACATATTACTCAAGCCGACATAGTGGTTAAAAAATATGGTTTCTCGTATACGTAAAGTGGGGATGCATTTTTTCTCGTCTATTCCATGGTGTGGGGTGTCGTAGGATAGCTTGTTCAAAAATATTGAGAGCGTGAAAACAATTTTTCGTTTCAGGGATCCGTTTGCGAAATATTAAGCTATAATGCAAATTTTTGGTAAAGTCAAGTGTCAAAAGTCGACTTTTAAGGCTCTCCCTCCCTGGTGCAAGGCTCTCTTTCTTACAAGCAAACTTTTGCAATTAGCCATTCCGCTTCAATTGCGTGGCACCGGTCAGAATTTTCCGTTTTCTTTGAAAACCTGTATGATTTTTTATGAATTTTCAAAAAATAAGAAAACCACATCATTCTATTGCATTGTGAAGAATATTGTAAATTTTCATATTCTTCTGATCAACAATGTAAGAGTAAAACGGTTACAACTGGAAAAAAAGGGGTGACTTTGGATTCGTTTTTCTTCAGTTTTATTAATTAAAATAGATTTCGAGAAAAACCACATCACTTCTCACATCCTGTAGATTATTCAATATTGTTTTCTGCTTAAAGAGTGCCATAGTTAATGTATAAAATGGTTACAAAGTTACTCAAAACCGGGCGGACGCCCCTTAATATAATTGAATACATTATTGCAATAAAAACAAAAATAAGAAATTAAAATTATACACAAAATTATAAGTAAACTAATATTTAAACAATGCTAAATCTACAACTAAACAAAATTAAAATGATGAACAAAAAAGGCAAACAAACTGAGAGGTATAGGTACTAATTTATTAATCTTGAACGAAATTAAAATCAAACAAAAAAACTAAAAACGATAAATATCATTAGATTTTCATGTTTATTCATTTTAAAAAAAATGTCTGTGGTCTAAGTTAATAAGTGCACTGTTGTTTAAACTAAAATTTTTATTTTAAGTTAATTCTAGCTTCCAACAGCTCAAAGAAAAATGTAATTCATGTAATTAGCATTTATATCGCTTGTCTTCTTTAAGGGCTGAAGATGACTGAAACAGATATTAAAATGGGAAAGTTTCCTTTTGTTATTCATAAAGTAGCCCAGGTTACTACGACGGAGATAGAAGGGAAAACAAACCCCGCTGCACACTGGGACAGTGGCTAGGAAGGATTCACGCATCTAGAGCATGGTCTAAAAAAACAAGGTCTTCTATTCCCAGAGTGACACAAGCCTACGTCACAAAAAAATGGCCGCTAAACATGTTAAAAGGGTATGATGACGTAGACTTGTGTCAGTCACGTGTTCGGAAGAGAATACCAGGCGCAGTATATTATTGTACCATGATCTAGAGTTATTTTTCAGGGGGGCTGGCATAGCGTAGGCTTATTTATACACCAATTAGTCGGTAAACTACGCAAAAAAAAAAACGCAAATCGATGTACAGGATAGGTAGCTGTTTGGTAGACAAGACATGTAATACACTATTACCTATTCTGTGACACGGCGACACATAAAGCTACGCAAAACCAAAATAAGTTGGCCGCGCGTTGGTAAATTTAGGGTTTTAAACATCGCGCGGCACTATTGAGAAAAAAATAGTAAGCATAAATATTTTTGAAATTTCTTTATTGACGTTAGATATACAAGTCCAACACCCTAGTAATACTTAAGGGGGTGCTTCAGACCATCAAACTGAACAACTTTCACTATGGAGCCAACATCGAAATCGCGAAAAAAAATCCGCTCTTTCATACAAAACTGCAGTACCGTCTCAACTCAAATGTATGGGACGGCAGATTTTTTTTATTTTTTCTCGACTTTGGCTCCATAGTGAAAGTGGTTCAGATTGATGGTCTGAAGCACCCCCTTAAGTATTACTAGGGTGTTTTGTTACACCTTGTAGAGTATATTATTTGGCGTATACTTTTGATGTAAATAATTCCAACATCATTTATGTATAATTTGTTTTCTATGAGCCAACATTATAATTGAAAAAAAAAGTAAACATAACAAATATTTCGCTTTATTTAACGTTAGATATGAGGATATGACGAGACATTTGGCGTATGCTTTATAAAATTGTTATCGTCTAAATTCTTAATATTTTACCTGCATTATTGTCGACTATTGTTTAAATAACATAACAGTTTGCTATGTATGCTCAAAAATTGAAATATTATATTAGTAATAGTTAGTTATATTCCCATGTAAGTGAATATATATTCTTAATGAAAAATCTTAAACTATATTTACTCAGCCGTTTCCTAACTGGAGGAACTGCTGGAGGAGCTAACTTGATATGTTTTAAAAATACTTTTTTTTTAGAAAACAAGTGGCTGAAAGGTAACGGTGTAGTATATTTTTCAAAAAGCCCTTTCATTTGACATCCCGCACGCACGATAGGTTTCAGAAAAAGTTTTTTTAATCCCATACAAAAAATTGATGACGTATGACGTCATCAATAGACTAGGGAACTCATTTTTATGAACTGCCGTCAAAAGTACACACGGCGACACATCAAGCTATACAAAACCAACATAAGCTGGCCGCGCGATGCTATACGTTACTCGACCTACGCGCGGTCAGCTTATGTTAGTTTTGTATAGCTTGATGTGTCACCATGTGTACCTGTGTACCAAACGGCAACTTTTTTTTTGTTTGTGACTTCCAAACTGCTTTGATCATTAAACATTTGATTATATGTAAGTACTTGTAAATAGCAAAACATTTTGCTAAATTATATTTGTTTGTATACAGCATTTTGCTCTTACTGATGCATTTTGGTCTTACACTGTCCTTAACATAGCTCCTCGGGTCCACAAAAAGTTCCACTTGCTAGGTCACAGCTTGCATGTGAACAGCCAGTTTTATCAACTACCTCATTTTAGATAAAATGCGGTGTAAATTATATATTATGCGAGAGTTGCACAACTCGAGGCGTGGCAAGGCCGGCCGGCCTCTCTATACTCTATTCTATGTCCTATGTATGCACATGCGTTATTATCTTTATAATTAGGACACATGACGTTTATTCCGGAAAAGGAAGTAATGGAATAGTTTATATATTGTGTTTTGTTAATGAAAGATTACGTGTACAATGTAATAGTTATGTGATGTGTCGTCGCTGATTCGATAATGTTACATTCAGGTCCACCACATACATACGGAATAGGGTATTTGACAGGTATAAGTTATCTATTCAATCATCGTGACGTCACTCTGCATGTGTCACTCATACTCTACACGCAACTGTCTACATGCGGTTGACGTCATCAACCATTCGACCAATCACAGTCGTTTACGATCACGTGACTAAAGTAGACAAAAACAAAATATTTTCTTTGTCAATGTTCTCTTAAAATATCCAGTATTTTTCTTAACTGACTAAATAGTTGGTTTCCAAAATTCATATTTAATACGGATGCCATCAATAGATCCTATATTTTAAATGCTGTCAAATACCCTATTCCGATCCGGAATTCCGAAACAGGGTAACGATTTCGTATAGATTTCCCCCCTCCATAATTGGTTCGGAATTGCGGAGGTATCAAATCCTATACAAAATCACAATCCTGATTTTGAATTCCGGATCGTGGCACGTCTTATGGGATTTTCTTCGAGTATATCCATATAGGGTGTAAAATTAAATGCGTTACATATCCAAAAGTGTGATTCAGACTAAAAACTGAACAACTTTCACTATGGAGCCAAAATCTAAATCGGGAAAAGAAAATCAGCAATTCCATAGAAAACGCCAATAGCTACCCGTCGAAATTCCAGATTTATTGACGATTTCAAATTGGGTCCCACAGTAAAAGTTGTTCAGTTTGATGGTCTGAAGCACCTTGTTCGATATATTGTACATATTTAAGTTTACACCTTCTATATGGGAAAGGTCTGTCATATTGGTTTTCATCAATGCTTTTGGCAGTGTGCATCAAAATTCAACAAAGACATTCAACCAAAGAATTTTGTCTCTACAAGTTGGAAACCATAAATCCTCGTAACTTGATCTAACTTCAAGATAAAATGTCCTAAACAATCAGCTCGAAATGGTCACCCTACACCATACCATGTATTATGTTATGTATTACGCAAACGTTTTACTTTGATTTTGATCCACATGTGGGCGTAGTAAGAGATAATAACCATGCGTAAGTTATTCGCTAAGATATTGCACCGGTTAGATTATACATAATATCTTATATAGTTCGTTCCACATACGAAGACCCAAGAATCAAGCGACTATGGTACTTACGTCGAAGGTATATACGACTTCTATCAAGAGACTACTTTATCTGTGAACTGCCTATCTAGTAACATTGTATTTGCTATAACCTTTGATAAGAGATATTTAACATATTGTTGTAGGAGCATTAAATATAACATTGAGGTACTTTGCTTATAAACTCCCAATGATGGATAGATTAATATTTCATACAATATGAGTAACAGGGAAATAGGAAAATGATTGCCAAGTAGGCTATACCTACTCCATTCTAATAGGAACGAAATTTTAAGGCTATTATGAATTACAGAAACAGAGATTAGAAACACTTATAACCTCACTTCTTAGTACAGTTTTAGTAACGTCCAAGATTTATGTCGGATAGTATAATCTTTCTGATCAATGAGTGGTTATTTAGAAAATCATTGTTTCTGATAAATAAATGATATTTGCCTACCAGAATTGGCCAGAACATCTTTCCATCCTTAAATGGAAAAAATGTAGATTTAAACATAAGTAGATTTAAAGAAAGTACCTAAGTAGGTATATGATATTACCAAGATATTACCATTGGCCCATTTATGTTTCTATATTCCGTTGAACTTAAAAATATTATACATATATTAATTTGATATCGAGTATTATTTCTTGTGATTTCGTCAATTATCTAATCGAATGCATTAGATTTAGGACATTCTAGATAGTATTTAGTTGTTTTATAATCAGACTCCCTATCTACGTAGCAGATGGTGGCAATCGGCCGTTAGTGATGACTGTGACAATGTTTTATAATGTAGTTCCAGTCAATCAAACGGAATGAGATAAGAGAATCGTTGAAATCAAATCAAGTAGAGACGCCAAGAGCTTCTACAGGTGTATCAGTATGTAAACATCGTAATACTTTTATGGAAGTTAGGAAAGCCCGATTACGCATCGAATTAGCATACAATCGTCTCTGAGAGCAGTATGGTAATACATCATTGTAGGTGTCATTCATACAACTCATTTTTACAAGAAACAAGATAAACAAATTAGCCGCTTCTTGTACAACCATTAATAGTCGTAATTATGCACTGTATTCTACAACATTATGGTAGGTTTAGACGATGACAATTTCGAAGTGTCAAGTGCCTATTTTTTTACACGAAAAAAAAAGCACGGCACGCTTTCGTTTACACGCAGCTAATTTCGGAGTGCTATTTTTGAACATCATACGAGCGACTCGGCAGTAGAAAATGTCAAAATTACTATGGAGATTATGCATCTTTCTACTACCGAGTCACTCGTATGATGTTCAAAAATCGCACTACAGCGCCAATTTGTTCGCATGCGAATGGATTTTCTAGAGAAAACCGTGCTAACGATTAGCACGACGCGTTTACACGAGTTGAAAAATTAGCAAGGGGGGTGCGAGGGACGCGGGCGGAGGTCACTAGCGACGCGTGCTTTTTTCCTTGCTAAGCTGCCGTAAAATAGTCGTGCGAAAAGTGTTTATACAATTTGTGCTTTTTTGAGGCGCCGCCGCAGAATTGGCGTCGCGAAATTTGTCATCGTCTAATCCTACCATTATGCAGGGTGTAACAAAATACCCTAGTAATACTTAAAGGGGTGCTTCAGACCATCAATCTGAACAACTTTCACTATGGAAACAACATCGAGAAAAAATAAAAAAAATCTGCCGTCCCATACATTTGAGTCGAGGCGGTACTGCAGTTTTGTATGAAAGAGCCGATTTTTTTTCTCGATTTCGATGTTGGCTCCATAGTGAAAGTTATCCAGTTTGATGGTCTGAAGCACCCCGTTAAGTATTACTAGGGTGTTTTGTTACACCCTGTATAGTTTCGTTGTTGTTGTAGAAGTTCAATTGTTCTGTTCAATAAAAATTTCAATTGCAAATGAAGAAAACTTTTGTTTAAATCGTTTTTAGAGGCTTTACAGTACAACGCCAGCACATTTTTAAATCAAAATACCTAACTACGTTTAACTACGTCTACGTCTCTTGTCTCTTACGTTTTTTCGATCTGTATATATGGCATTTACAGAAACAGTCTATTTTTAATGTGGAATAATTGGTTTTAAGAATGTATGTTTATTGTTTAAATATCGTTTAACATACGGCCTTGATACATACTTTTTATCTGATAGACATACCTTATTAAGTGTACGATCGATATAATTATAACTATGGACAAGCAAGCGTTGGCGTTTTTTAGGGTTCCGTACCCAAAGGGTGAAAACGGGATCATATTACTAAGCCTACGTTGTCCGTCCGTCTGTCCGTACGTCTGTCCGTCTGTCTGTCCTACCTATTTAGGGCTGTAACTTTTGAACCGTAATAGCCATATAGTTGAATTTTTTCGGATTAAATGCGTTATTACGGCGGATTTGTTAACAAATAATAAAAATGTCCAAAAGTTAAAAATTAAGGGGGGTTCTCAACAAGAAACTAGTTTTTATCCAAGTTTTGTTCTTCACGCTCTATCGTAAAAAGGTAATACATACAAGCGTCAAATTTAGTGTGATTATAGAACAAACTCTACAGAATAACAACAAATACTAAAAACCGGCCAAGTGTAAGTCGGTTTCACGCTAAAGGTCCCGGACAAAAAAAGTATTTTTTCTAAGTTAATAATGTTGTTCTGTGGTGGTGTGGTACGGAACCCTCTCGGTGCGCCAGTAGCCCAACTCGCACTTGACCGGTTTTATTTTTTGTTAATACTTTGACATTACTTTTGTAACCCAAGGTTTTGTCCTTGATAATTTGGCAACAATGTGATTTGATAATGTAGTACTTAAATCTGATTTTTTACATTATTTTAGAGCTTATTGTAAAATGTTTTTTTCATGTTCTGTGAAATCTGTACAGGCACGAAAAGCCGTTAAAAATGTAGGTACCTGATGAATGGTATAAAATTTCTTGTATAATAGTAATTATTAGTGTTGCTTTTGACTGCTTTCCATAGCTTTCTAACTTAAGTTAATTGCCTGGTAAAAATTAAAATAAAATTCAATAATAAATATAAAGGGGTTGATTACCTATTATTGATTACTTAAAAATGTGGCCTAAATGATCATAAAATACGAAACTTTTAGTGTAAGGACAGTTCATAACGGCCGGCACCGCACTCGTAAAGAAAAACACATAATCATTGATTACGCTACAAACGATGTAATAAATTTAATTGATACGAGTTTAGTGCTCTAAAAGCACTGATTTATCAAAAGAATTGGTCCTTTTTACCCGACTGAGGCCAGAAAAAAAGTATAATTGTTTTCTCATGTTGTTAATATTTTGTAATTCCTGAAGTGCTATTTTTGAATCTCACACTTTTAAAATCGTTATCGAATAATGCATATACACACACTCCATACTGTTTATGTCATCTTCGAATATGACTGTGTATGCCACTTTCGAATATGAATTACAAAACTTCCTTTTGGCTTTGCCGTAGTCGGATAAAAATATCAATTCTGATTTAGCATCGCGATGTGAATGATAAGAAAGTTTAGTGTTTAGTTTTACAGGTTGGCTTGTTACATAAATAATCCAATTTTGATTTATAGAGAACAGCTGCTGTCATTACTAAGTTTGAGAAATGGGTTCGCTTGCTAAGTAGGTAAGTTATAAACTTTTAGCGTCTAATCGTAATTATACTTACCTACCTAAGCAATTATATTTAACAATACTAATAGACATACCACTGCAAATAAGTCTTTTCCGTTTTGCCAATTTTGGCACAGATTTCACGGAACTCCAAAATTGGCAAAATAGAACACATATGGTAGTTTAGTAATATGGTAGTACTTCGGTGCCGGTGTTGTTGTCCGTCCGTCTGTCACACGCGTTTTTCTCAGAAACTGTAAGTGAAAGACATTATAGGAAAATAACGTTTGACATAGTTAAGATATAATTTAATAGCCCAATTATATAAATGAAGTCAAAATAGCAAAATCAAAAAACTAATTATGACAAATATGTATAGAGTGAACCATTCCAACAGTGATCTGATGACATAGGTATAGTAATGAATACCTGCTAGAAACACAATCAATTTCCTTATAGCCAGCTAGCGCTGGTCATTTGTCACTTTAGTACATATTGCACAACCGCTGCGCTGTGCAGGTCCTAGAGGGCGTTCGTAGTTTGTGCCCAGCCGGCAACTGATAAACGGCCAATACAAACTGATAACGCGTAGGTATGTGCATTGCAAGATTTGCGGCCGGGCGGCCCTGATAACACGGCCGATTCGAAAGGCGACCGGCCGTGCGCATTTTTCCAATGCACATAATTGTATATTTGGGTTAACTTGCTCCTTTTGACATTGGAAATGTCTTTTCGTTCGCTCCAGTATACACTGAAAAAAAATTTTGTTTACTTCAACCAACATCATGAATCCATATGAGCCTGTCAACATCATGACTTCTCCGACTAAGAGAACTTACTTAAACGAATTCGGCTTGTTGTTACAACTAACCATCTTTTATTTTTAGTAAACAATAATAACGTCATTTCAATTATTTTGGTGCTAATTAAGAGTTTTAGTAGGCTCGCATTTTTTTCAGTGTAGGCTCCGATTTCACGAAAAAGTGCGATGCCTTATATCTTTATATCTCTGAGAGTTGTGAAGATATGATATTCAAAAGACAAAAAGTGAACAAAAAAAATCAATTTTTTCCGAATTTTTGATTTTGGTGCTCGATATTTTGGAAACGAAGAATGATATCAAAAATTTGAGCAACATTCCTCTGGAGAATTTAGTCAGCTACAATTTGAGCCTAAAACAACTTAGACGATTGGGTTATTGTGCCCTGTAGCATAAACTTTTTGAGACAATATTTTTTCGAATTCCGTAGATTCATTTCCAATGTGCTCGATAGTCGTGTGAGGCACGAAAGCTGTGAATTTTTTATTTGGTTCGTTGGTCGAAGTAGTTACCTATACAACCTTGTAAATCTAAATAATATTAAATTTAGAGATGTTTATGATTGTGTTCAACCTAAATTTTTTGTTGGTAATGTCTAATGTATGAAAACTAAAGACAAATTCAGGTTATTGCTGATTATAAACAGTGTTTTATTTCTTTCTAATCTTTGAATGAATAATATAGTATTGAATTGGGCTATTTATGTACCCCGAGTGTTGCAGGAGAGTTAATATGCGCGTATGCTCATTAAAAAAATAAAAATCTCCGGCAACTCTATGCTGGGAACAGAAACGGCACTATCAAATTGTGATATTCTGATTTTCTTTTACTTAATGGCCAGTTATTTTAACCAAGGAGTTTACAGGTCTTCGAGTGACGTCACTCGTTAAACAAAAACGACATTATTTTTTATCAAAAATATCTGTAATCCTTTCATTTTAAAATCTCTAACATAGAAAATATTGTTATGTAGACAATTTTCCCGATATGGTTTAATTAATTAATAATAATTGCCTGCCTAATGGGTAGACACCCATCTGCCCATTTTTATAAGTTAACAGAATAATCGTAGATTTCATTTTCGTATTTTGAAAGGAAATTGTCTGCTGCATTTCCCTCAAAACACCCACGGGCGCAATCGCAACCGAAAATATTGCAGGACCCTTTGCCGCAATAGCTTCCAGGTCTATTTGTTCCGTCCCCGCATACATTTGCAACGCATTCATATCTCGGATACCCTGTATGTACTGCGCGCTCGAAATGATAGCAAGACGTCCAATCATCGCGACGGTTA
Source organism: Agonopterix subpropinquella (assembly GCA_922987775.1). NCBI lineage: Eukaryota > Metazoa > Arthropoda > Insecta > Lepidoptera > Depressariidae > Agonopterix > Agonopterix subpropinquella. The sequence goes on along the minus strand of OV277701.1, from coordinate 12,930,561 downwards.
AAGTAGATATATGTCCGGGGGCAACATGCTGCAGAAATTAAAGGGACTATTAACAATGCCATACATAGTATGATTTTCAACACCATCATTGAAGGTTCAGACGAGTACTGCCGCTGCAAACCGGGATACACTGAAAACAAAAAAAATATTTGTCTCAAGAAATCAATTTATATGTTTTTTAGGGTTCCGTAGTCAACAAGGAACTTCGCAATGTCCGTCCGTCCGTCTGTCCGCAGCTTAGCTCAGAGACTCTTAGTACTAGAAAGTGACTATAAAACAGTACTTTGGCATGGGTCTTACATATTAATCACGCTAATGAAGATGTATAAAATAAAATCTTGAAAAAATTGCTAATCGTAAAGTGGGGGAATGCATTTTTTTCGTCGTCTATCCCATAGTTGTGAGGTGTTGTTGGATAGGTCGTTCAAAAATATTTGCGAAATATTAAGCTTTCAAGTCATTGTTTAAAGTGCTAATTTTTGTTAGAGTCAAGTATGTTTGTATGGGTGGCAAACTAAACAATTTTCACTATGGCGCCAACTTCGAAATATCGAAAAACAACAGCGGTTTGATACAAAGCTGCAGTACCGACTTGACTTGACTTGACTCTAACATTTTGCACTTGATTTCGTGAAATGGTTCTTCCCGTTCTTCCACATTTAGGTACCTACAGTATTTTTTAAAGACCTATCCAACGACACCCCACTCCATGGGACAGACGAGAAAAAAAAACATCCCCACTTCACTTGTACACACTAAAAAAAATATTTTTCAACATTTTATTTTACCACTTTGTCCACATAATATGTATGTACATGTCAAATTACAGATTTCTTTTGTAGTACTAATTTCTCTGAGCTAAGCCGCGGACAGACAGACGGACACAGATGGACATGGCGAAACTATAAGGGTTCCTTGTTGACTATGGAACCCCGGAATGTTTTTAATACTTACATAATACACAGAGGATGTTGATAAAATAAACAATAACTATGATGTTAGCCGTCTCTTTCCAAGTACTTGTGCCGCTAGAGAAATTTGTTCGCGCTTTTATAGTGTATCGAGGTTTTCTTACACACACACACACACACACACACGTCACAGGAGTAGGTATCTTATCTACTTATACAGGATGTTAGGGTAAACAGTTGCATGGGGTGATTGTATCCATGATACTGAAAAACTGTCAACAGGTGGTAAGCTTGGTAACGTAAGTATGACTCTTAACTCTTTCGCGGACACTGACCGGCTATAGCAGTGATAACAATAAAAGTTCTATTGTGTCTAGTTCAGTGTCCGCGAATGTGTTAAGGGAGTAGTTCGACCATCAAATGATACAGCTGTTTTTTGGTCCCATAGTAAAAGTTGTTCAGTTTGATGGTCTGAAGCACCCTGTTTGATATGGTAATGCATTTATGTTAACGGCCTGTATATCAATTATAACAAATATAAAAGAATTTATATTTACATTATACAAGTGTTCTGATATCGAATCTCTTTATTAATCTTATAGTTACCTTTTTAGGATTCCATAGTTAAACAAGGAAACCGTATACTTTTGTTCATTCTGTCTGTCTGTCTGTATGCCCCGCGTCAATTACTCCCTCATTTTTGAATCTATTGAATTAACATGAAGACACATAGTAGTAACTCAAAAACAGAAATATGATATCTAATTAAGATGAAATAAACATTTTTCGAATAACAAAACACCCTAGTAATACTTAAAGGGGTGGTTTAGGCCATCAAACTGAACAACTTTCACGTTTTAGTCGAGTCGGTAGCGGTACTGCAGCTTTGTATGGGACAGCTGAATTTTTTTATTTTTTCTCGATGCTGGCTCCATTGTGAAAGTTGTTCAGTTTAATGGTCTGAAGCACCCCCTTAAGTATTGCTAGGTTGTTTTGTTACACCCTGTATTCAACGAAAAGGAGGTTGACAAAAAAAATTTTTTTCTAATAAAATTCAAGTGAGGTGCACGAGATACTTAGCTCCTCTTGTAATTTTAACGTGGAACAAAACACCCATACAAACTAAGTCGTGAAAATACTTTTATCTCGAGTTATAATAATATGTGCTCAAAGTCAAAAACAGAGTGTACCAGGTACATCCCTCTAACTTCTAAAATATACTGAGTAAAAAGTCTGAAAATATTATATAATAGTTAATAGTTCTTAGCAAGTAATTTCATAGAAAATTACAACGGATGCTGTAGAACAAACCAAGTTATTCTTATTCTGTTTATTCACTTTACAGTCGAAATCCGCTTGCCAATATCAACCACCTTTGTTCGGCGTCACTCACTTTTATATGGGATTTTCACTTTTCATAATGAGATTGTCAGTTTGCATAGTGTGAACTCTCACTTTTATATGAGATTCTCACAATACTCACTTTTATATGGGATTCTCACTTTGCATACTGAGATTCTCACTGCATAGTGAGAATCCTCACTTGTACTTATATGAGATTACTCACTTTGCATAGTGACATTATCACTTTGCATAGTGTGAATCCTCACATTTATAGGGGATTCTCACTTTGCATTGTGATAATCCTCATTTTATAACACTTTTCATAGGTACTGAGATTCTCACTTTGCTGAGAATCCTTAGGCAAGTAGACGTTAAGTAAGTTAAGGTTTAGGAGTGTAAAAACGTTTTCGATTTTTGTATGTAGATTGGCAACTTCATAGTTCTCTTAATTGCTGCAAAATAAAATAATAACGAGTTAAGCTTACATCAAAAGCAAAGTTAAAGATATTTGAGAAGTTGAAGTACGTCAAGTAATATCATAATAGACATTAAATCAACAACAACAACAACAACAAATATACTTTATTTACACCAAACACATAAATACAGTACAGAGCAGGATACAAAAATAATTATGGTACAAATAAGGCGGTCTTATCGCTAAAAAGCGATTTCTTCCAGACAACCTTGGGGTAGAGGAAATGTTAACTTAGAATACGGGTCGGTGTTACAAAAAAATTTAAAGAAAAAAAAATTATATAAAAACAAAATACCTAAATCATGCACTAAATGCTTTGTAAACACACATTTCACATCAGCCCTAGAGCGATTGTCCAGTCAAATCTTTATGTTGTAGCTAGAGCTACATGTATTCATTAACCTATACAAACAGACGTCCTTCTTAAAGGTTAACCTTAATCACCGTCCAGGAAGGTATACCTAGTTTTCAAGAAGCCGTGAACATGGGCGTCTGGAACGGCTTCACTGGGTCAAACTTGTCATTAATTTAGTCCCGTGCCCGTGGCACAAGACAGGGAATTTCCCAAGGGATATAAGTACAGTTAATTATTTGCCTATTTATTTACCAATACATTTTGTAGGTAGGTACTATTACAGCTATTCTTTTTTTACTTAATATGTTAAACTATTTTATTATTTATCTCAAAATTCGAATTCATGGAAAAGTCAAACACTTAGCTAGTTTACATTGCATAAATAAATAAAAGACACATTAACAGAAATTTAATGAATCCATGTTATATGCTAAAATACTTCAATATGCTTAAAGTCTTGTTAGATGCTGGTAGTTGTAGCAATGTTGCTGACCACCCCGAAAGAGATAATGATCGTGAGATTACGTAATAAATCTATGGTGTTTTGTGGTAATTTGTATGTTTAATAACTGGCCAAGTGCGTGTCGGACCACGCGCAGGTTAGGGTTCCGTAGTTGCCCGTTACAATATAATATGGACTTAGAAGGAGGCTTTTTGTTTTATACTACGGTTTAACGGCTAATAAAGTCTAAAAAGTGCATTTTATTATTTCGTCCACTATTACTCGCAAACTTGTAAAGTCTACTTAGCGGTGATAGTTTTCCTTTCAAATTCGTTATATATGCTATTGCCGTGAATTTTTTCACATCTCCAACTGCAACCGTTTAGCTGGGAGAGGGGGGAACACTTGACTCTTAACCCAAATTTTCGCTTTAAAACGTAATATTTCGCTAACGGATCCCTAAATCGAAAAATGGTTTCCTCAAACCCACAATATTTTTAAAAGACCTATCCAACGATACCCCACAATATGGGATAGACGAGAAAAAAAAATTCATCTCCACTTCATGTACCCTAAAAAAATATTTTTCAAGATTTTATTTTACCACTTTGTCGGCGTGATGAATATTTATACATATGCCAAATTACAGCTTTCTAGTATTAAGCGTCTCTGAGCTAAGCCGCGGACAGACGGACAGACAGACGGACGGACAGACGGACGGACATGGCGAAACTATAAGGGTTCCTTTTTGACATCGGAACCCTAAAAATAGTTAAAGTGACAGCCTGTAAGATCCCACTGCAGGGCAAAAGCTTCTTGCTATTTTTACATAGAATAGAACATACAGTCCAGTTGATTAGGGTCTCACATGGAGTTTGATTGAATCCAAATAAGTTTTTCAAGTATTTAAGTTTATAAGGCGCAAAGCCATATTCAGAGGGTGTAACTTAGTATCTTAGTGTACGCACTAGCCTTCAAACAAATAGCTATAATTTATAAACCCTTTTAGGTACGAAATAATAAAGTACGTGTATATCTAGAACCAAATCTTTGTGGCCATGGCTCTAATAGGCTTTAAGGTATCTGTAATAATAGCTGAAGTAAATGCCACAAAATTACGTTATTTGATTGACTCGCCGAACGTATTAAGCTGGTGCTATTCTTGTTCATTTTCAACTGGTATACAAAAGGTGATATGAACAAATCCGTTCACTTTACTTTTAATACCTATTTTTACGAGCTTTACAAGTAACATTAAATAATAAGTCTTTTAATTACTAAATTAAATAGCTGCTTTATTAACCTTGTACATTCCCCCACATTGTTGTTGTGTATTTATAAAACTAGCGACAAACAATTTACTTCAAAGCATAGGCTTCTTCTACCTTGACATTCATTGATGCTGTTCTTAGGTACACTACGAAAACAACTAAACGTCAACTTAAAAAAGCTCATTTTAAACTTTATGAACATAGGTTTATGCTTTAAACTCATTTGTAGGGTATCATTATGACATCCGGATTCTCGATACGTAGTCTGCATTCTGTGACATTTAGCGCGGCCAGTGTTAATAATGTAGTGTAGGCACCAGAGTGATGAATCGCTATTCTGATCTTGATCCAGTTTGACAAGAATTAAATCGTAAACGACATTTCGGTGGGACCTACGGTGGGACTTGTTGTAACTTGTAAACTAAATTCGTTCAAGGTTTAAGTAACTATCTACGAGAGCGATAAATATATAGGGTCCTTCTTAATATGCTGACACTTTTTTAAGGGGATGATGTTCAGACCCTCAAACTGAACAACTTTCTCTATGGCACCAACATCGAAATCACGAAAAAAAATCTGCTCTTCAATGTCCATCCTGTTTTTTTCTAATTACAATGTTTTACTTCCTACATTTATTTGTTTTATTTATTTGCCGGAATAACAATGATTAGTGAACTCTGATTTAAACATGCATTGCAGGTACTGTTGAAAATTACCAAAGCGATACAGGGTGTTTGGTGCATCGTTAGCCAAATTGAAATGGTGGATAGGAGGGGTCGTTGGCTATTATATGTTATATTCCGACCCTTCCTATCCACCATTTCAATTTGGTCAACGATGCACCAAACACCCTGTATAATCAATCATAGTCGAAATAAATAAGGTCACGTTGATGTCTTCTGTTCTCCGGTCTTTATCTAAGTTACCTCGCGTCCTCAGATGCCATTGTTATTATTGTTTTATTTTAATTTAGGTAGCATTGCCTGTTAAAGGTTTAATAGATCAATAATAGTGTTCCAGTGGCCGTCTAAATGCTAACCATGAAGGCTAGATCTAACTGGGTTCCACCTGGAGCCTGGAGAGTTACGAACAGGCGTTTTTTTAGTTTGCTAACAACGGAGGTAACGAAGCCGAGTGATCTCCGGTCGACCGGTGGCTTGTTACGCTCAGGGCTGTGCCAGATTAATATAAAATATTTCTTGAAGAGTTTCTTATTGCACTAAAAAGAAGCCTAATTAAAAACTGCCTCTAAACACATACCATAAGTTCTACCATAGAAAAACTGCAAAGCAATTCTCTAAGGGCTCTTACAGACGAGCGACACTTTGCTGTCGCAGGGGGCCCCGGAGCGCCGCGCTCATACATTTTAGGGTCGCGAGACGGTCGTGCGACCCTCCGCGACACCCGTTGACCGCAAAGTATCAGCAGTATCGCTCGTCTGTGAAAGCGCTAAGCGCAAACACTTTGCGGTCACCGTGTCCGGCCGAACGTAATTGTATCCATGGGCGCGACGTTCTGCGACCCATGGCGACAGCAAAGTGTTGCTCGTCTGTAAGATCCCATACTCACAATTTGTGAGCTTATCGATGCTCCTCTTTAAATCTAAAACACTTTTATAGGTATTTAAATTTATACATTTTGAACTGACTTTATGGAGCAGCATATTTGTTCCCTTCTACGTCGTTATCTGCTTTCCTTCACATAAAATAAATTCATGAGAAGTCCCCAATTGAAAATGCTCGAGATTGAAAAATATACAGAGAGACAGTTATGAAGACGACATAATATAATTTAATGACTGAAAAAAAAAACTAAACAATAAATACTTTTTTTTTACGTAAATACAATTAGAATTTATCCACAATAAGTAGCCAAAGAAAACCTTTTTTTATTCCGTAATATGCTAACGTAAAAACCAAAGAGATTAATACCTAAAGGCATAGCTGGCTCACCAGCCATACCATTGCAAGAATGTCCACTTTTTTGAAGTTTATGTTTGAGTATGTGGTGTCAAGTAGTATGGGAAAAAGAGACAAATTAGACCAAAGTGACATTTGTCCTAATGTTTACGGTCACTTTTCACACACACTAGCAGGAAAAAAAGTGGACAGCCGCATAAACAAATATCTATAGTTCCGTCTCCTTCTACTATTAAAGGTACTTCATAAAGACAAAAGATACTAACTACAATCGTAAATAGATGCGGTCTCTATGCTTTAGAATAAAGAGATCATTCCTCTGATCTGAGGTAAAAACATAATGAAGAAAACAAAATAGAGTCTAATTAAATAAGGACGGTAAACCGTTTGGTACAACCCTATCTATTAAGGCACCTGATAAGCTCGAAGCTTTTTAGCTAATTGTAAAAGCCTGTAGAGCCGAGAATAGCAAGTTCAGATCAATGTTTTTTTTTACCCCATTTTTCTTCCATCCACCATTGTTTCGAAGTAAAAATAAGCTTCTTTTTAAGTATTAAGCAAAGGTAAAACAACGAAGTTATGTATACAGGGTGAAATTAATATCATTAGCATCCTTTTAAACTAAGAGTCTATCCATCAAACTGAACAAATTTTACTATGGGAGCAAACCGATCGAAGCAAAAAAAATCTGCTGTTGCATACATTTGTGTTGCGTAGTGTTATACGAGACGAAAAGGATATGTTTTTAAAAAAAGGATTTTATTTAAGAAGTATGAGTCTCTTTATTTGACTTCAAAACAGAAAGGATTTTTATTGACCCAGCAAATTAGTCATGTGGCTTTGGCAATGTCCCGACGCGAACTGGCTCTTGTCTCTGGATGATATGCTGATGCGACATCTTGGGGGTTGGGGGGAAAGATATGGCTCAGCATATTACTTAACATTTATATTTTATAACATCTCCCCGTTTAAAAGTAAACTTCGACTTTTAATGAAAACGAAGTTTATGGTTCGGATGATCTGAGTCTAGGAATAGGAGCAGGGATTTCATCTAGTTCTATTTCTGATGCTTTTAAGTCATTATTTTTTTTTTTCACTGATGCTCTTAAATAGAGTTTGACATTTGCTGAGTCTAACAATTTTATAAGACAAATAAACAATAATAACTATAACTACAATTATAATAGTAGAAGAGTAATAATTGCCGTATGCTATGATATGCGGTTTTTCAATAATTTTGTCAAGGTCTTTCATTAAATTGTTTGAAATTATAGAATTTCGTTTAAATATTGAATCTATATTTGAGTTTTTTACGTCAAGCAGAGGCAAGTTCGATTGTACTTGTTTGAATTTTTTATAATTACAGCAACTGTCGTTAATTAAATCGAAACTACTTGGTTCTATATTTCTTGATTCTACAAATGTATCAAATTTGGGTGTAAGTATTGAATCCTTACAGTAACCGGTACAAGTGTTAGGTAAAGTTATTATTCCGGTACCAAAAATATCGATTTCGGAGTTTTGACCATTCTGACAATCTACCGATAATTTTGATTTCTGTGACATTACAAAAATCCACTTATTGTTTTGTAATGGTTGCCAAATTTCAATGTTCCCATGTAAAAACTTGGTTTCACATTGTTTTGGTACTGTATTTAAAACTTTTGTTATTATTTCGCTCTCACAAATAGGAGTACTAGATGTAGAATAAACATCGTTAATACACAAATAAAAACGGCTATATATTACTCTGCATTCCTTTAAATGATCTAGCTTACAATAGTGCGACTTATCTCTAGTTATACCTATGTATTTAGTAGAAGGAATGATAACGGTATAGGAGTTAGGTGCAGAAATATTATGTGCCATAGGAAATGGTACACTTTGATACAGGTTGTATTCATTCGGATTTACAAGTGGTATTTTTAGTACAAACACTATTTTATTGTCTGCATAGTAGCTAGCTATTTCTGAAACATTTAACAGTATGTGAATGTGATCTAATACCAAAGAGACTGGTAGTTCTTTGGATTTAGGTAGAAATCTATAGTTTTCTACTAGGTCTGTGTATAGCTGATCGGGTGTTATAATGTTTGTATTCAAAATGTTAACTTTGCTAAACATAATAGCATTCAATATATCTTCTAACTTAAAAGATAGGGCTAACAAACTATTCTCTAAGATATTCAATAATTCTAACATTTTAGATCTTATTAGTAACTTATTAGTGACAGTGGACATTTCCTTGGAATGCATAATTAGCGTTTCAATTGCGCTATTTAGACTTTGTTCATATGTACTTAGTTTATTTATAATTTCTTTAAATGAAGACAAAGTGGAGGTTGTAACCAAAATATTATTTTTAACCAGTTTTGCTAATTCCTTTTCATCATTCTGTACGGCATGAATGGCGTTGTTATACATTATGGCATCATTTTGATCCATAGTTCCAAACAAATGTTTGAAAACTGTGCCTACACCTCCAAACCATGCTGATCTTTTTGACTTTTTATTAGACATTAGGTGAGAAATTGATTTGAAATTTTTAATAATATCATTATAACGTGTAGACAATGGTTGTATCATATTATGACATTCTGATTCTCGGAAAACATCGCTCTGTTTGCACAGGTACCTTGCGGTGCCTATCACACCGTTAATGTTTTCTAAATGAGGTTGGTAGAATGAAATATCTGCTGGAATGACTACATTTAGACATCCATCAATCAGTTTTAGCGACCCGACAGAATCCAGATATATACCAGGACCCTTCGATGTCGGTTGAACAAAATTCTCTTGTGTTAGGGAGAAGGCACTGTAATAAAGCAAAACAAAAAAATACTTATAATAATTCTTATCTTTCTATTTTAATAACCATTTTAATAATCTAAACCTCTAAAGTAATTAAGTATTATTTGTATCGTCATGGCGAGCTAATTTAACTTCATCGTAATGATGGCATACATGACGACGATTAATAAGCAGGGTTAGAGTGTTTCTGCCGTTAATTTTGACAACTTTATAGGGACCTTTCCAAATAGGTGAAAGCGCCTTTCGTAGCCTCAGGTGATTTTTCAGATATACGTAGTCACCAACATGGTAAGTGACAGGACGAGTATGTGAGTCGTAATTGGTTTTGGATCTTTCTTTGGATCTCTGTATATTCTCTACGGCTTTCTCCCAGGAGTGTTTTAATCTATGCTGGAGCATCTGGACATAGTCATGGTAAGTTACACCAGGTGCAGTATCGTAAATTGAATTGGGGATGTATGGTTTGTAGCCGTACAGCAGTTCGTAAGGGCTGTAGTGAGTTGTGCTGTGTATATTGGTATTATATGTAAGTATGGCTGTATAAACATAACGGTGCCAATCAGTTTGGTTTTCATTGACAAACGATTTAAGGTATTCTTTGAGAGTTGAATGGCTTCTTTCTAGAGCTCCCTGTGTTTGAGGATGGTATGGGCTGGACCACAATTGTTTAATTTTTAGAAATGAACATGTTTGTTTGAATAGTTCGGCTGTAAAGTTAGAACCTTGATCTGTAAGTATTTGTTTGGGCAAACCAAACAAGGATATAAAATGTATTAAACATTCACTAGTTTCTTCAGCTGTTGTGTTACGTAAAGGATAAGCCACTGAAAATTTGGTAAGATCGTCTTGCATTGTGAGGATAAACCTGAGTTTGGCAGTTCCTGCTTCTGGAAGAGGCCCGACGATATCGAGGGCGACACGTTGAAAGGGTGTAGTAGAAGTCGTGGTTATTTCCATGGGTGCGCGGTTTACTTTACGTAAGGCTTTGTTAGATTGGCATGATGAACACTTTTTTACGTAGTCCTCAATGTCACTTCGCATATTTTTCCAGCAATATTGTTCTCTGATTCTATTATACATTCGTGAAGAGCCTAAGTGGCCTGCAATTGGTATGTCATGATTTTCTTTGAGGATTTTTGGAATTTCACTTAACGAAGGGTATATAATGCTGTCATGATGAATGTGAATGTGTATTCCTGTTTTATCGAAGAGGTAGGTGAGCATGTTATATATTTTTACAAAGGAGTGTTTATCAAATGGATTTTTGAAGTCGGATATACTAAACTCTTTCACATTTTTATCGGGGTCTATAAGTTCGTTTCGAAGGTTTTTTAAGGATTCAAAAATATCCGGATATGGACAATCGTCGAAAGAATGTACTTTTACATACAGGAAGTAATATTTTTTATTGTGTAAATCCACGCTTTGATAGGAATGTAAGGATTTTTCAGATTGGATAAATTCTTTTGAGCAAGAATAATTGCTCAGAATGTCCTGTATATGAGGCATTGACTCGTCTAAGTCAAGAGAAGTAGGTATAACAATAATTTTTTGTGTGCTTTTGAGCAGGTGTCTATTATGTTCAGAGATATTAGTGTCAGGTTTAGAGTTTGGGAATTTCTTTAAGAAAGTAGAATATGAATCTTCATTTATAGGAGGTACAGGGTTGTTGGAAATCTGCTCTCGACCATTGGTCGAAGCATTTGGAGTTTCTTCGCTACGGAGGGATCTCGGGTTTTCTAATAGATCCATTATAGAGTCTAAATTTCCGGGAGAGAGTTCAGGATTCGGTGACATTATTGGATTATTTATTAGGTCTTCAATTATGTCAAGATCTCCTGGAGAAAATTGAAGATTTGGAGATGAAGGTTTGGTAGATTCGACTGGGTCGATACATATGGACCCAGGAATAGTGTTATTTTCAGGATTAGGGTTGGATTCAGGTTGGGGTTGTTGAAGGTCATTGGTATCATGGGCATTAATGGGATTAACAGGAAATCTAGAAAGTGCGTCTGCGGGAGAAACGTTTATTTGATGGAAGCCTGACGCAAGATCTAGCGTTGAGAAATATTTGCTCTTACCTAATTGATCTAAGATCTCGGTGATTTGAGGAATGGGATAGGTTTCACCAATAGTCACATCATTTAGCTTTCGGTAGTCTATAACTACTCTCCACTTGCGTTCTCCGGATGCGTCTAATTTTTTTGGTACCACCCATATGGGCGAAGACCAAGGAGACTCTGAAGGTGATATGATGTCTTGGTCAAGCATTTTATTCATTTGATTGTCAACTTCCTTTTTATGGACTTCAGGAAATCTGTAAGTCTTTGTGCTTACAGGGACATCGTTGGTTGTTCTAATTTTATGCTGAATAGCAGGTGTGGATGTGAGTTTATCATCTGGAAGATGAAAAATGTCAGAGTATTGAGAACAGGCTTCAGCTAAGAAGGCCTCTTCGTCGTTCAAGTGAGATGTTCTAAGTAGGTTAAGGACTTCTTGAGTTCGCTTTGAGGTTTCAGGGTAAATATTATTGTTTTCAGATATTGAGGAAACGGTATTTTGATCAAAAGTTTCTAGTTTTAGTTTTAAATTCGGATCTAATGTCACGCTGTCTTCAGACGTATTGACTATGGTAACGTTAATACGGTTATTATCTTTGACCCGGACCATACAGTTTGCAATAAAGAGAGTATCAGACACGTGTTGATCTAGGACAAGACCCTCCTTGAGATTAGGATTGGATACTGGGCATTCGATTACGACTTCTGTTCGGGGTGGTATTGTATACACTGGTTCACAGAACTGAAGTTTCACTGTGATCTGGCCGATTCGAATAGTATTCTGATTGTAGTCAATGTTGCATTCTAATTCATCTAAAAGGTCGTTACCAATAATGCCATCATAAGTAAGGTTAATTTTGTCTATGACATGAAATCTGAATTCTACTGGTAGATTGGTTTTCGGAAACAGTTTGAGGTTGCAATGGCCAAGAGTGAGGAGTGAATCGGTGGTGTCATCAATTCCTTTCAATTTGATTTTTTCTTTTTTCAGGTCGGGCAAATGCGATGTGGAGGATTTCTTTATTAAGCTGACAGATGATCCGGTATCGATAAGAAAGGTTAGAGGGTGATCGGCGACATCAGGATTGAGTAAGATATGGGGCAAGAATCGTTTAGAAATGTTGGACGTGATCTCATGGATTGGACTTAATTGTTTTTTGATTGATTTTATAGTATTTTGGACTTGGGGCTGGTTACCCACGTGATTCTTGGCTTGAGAAGAGTGGACGCTTGCTTGGGGCTGGTTACCCGTGTGGTCCTTGGGTTTAGAAGAGTGGACGCTTGCTTGGGGCTGGTTACCCGTGTGATCCATGGGTTTAGAGGACTGGATGCTTGCTTGGGGCTGGTTACCCGTGTGATCCTTGGATTTAGAAGAGTGGACGCTTGCTTGGGGCTGGTTACCCGTGTGATCCATGGGTTTAGAAGAGTGGATGCTTGCTTGGGGCTGATTACCCGTGTGATCCTTGAATGATCCTTGAAGGGAATGGGTGTCGTTCTTTAATGAATTTTGTTTTGGAAGTTGATGAGGCCCCACGAGACACCTTCGTGAGACCATTACTCGTTTAAATTATGATCAGGATTCCATTCGATTTCGAGTATTTCTTTAGGATCTGGATTTGGCTCGGAGTTACCATCGGTTTGAACTGTATGAACTCGTTGTTGATGATTATTTGGGAATCGTTGATTAGATTGAGATTGGTTGAATGTAAGGGCCCGTATTGGCTGAGATGGATTTTGAGGTACTTTGAATCGATTGTTATTAAACTCACGTTTTTGACATACATCTATAGTGTGGCCTTGGGTTTTGCAATATCTGCAAAAGGGGAGATTTTGGTTATACGAGATGGGGCGCATATTCATATTGCTTGTTCTAGGCGCTTGCTGGCGAATAGGACGTGACATTGAGTTACTATTGCTAGTTGATGGTGCATTATGCTTATGCTGAAGTTTCATAATTTTGTCTTCTGATATAGCCAGGTTTATGGCTTCATTTAGATTGGATGGGTCTTTGTTGCGGACATTGTTTGAAATTTGTGGTGATAAACCGAGTAAAAAAGTATGGAGAGCAAGATCTTCCATAGCTGAGTGTTTTCCATTGAGTTCAGATTTCTTTTTGTTAGAAAGCGTGATTTCAGTAAGCAATTTGGAAAGACATGTTTCGACTCGTAGGGCAAACTGGTTGACAGGCTCATTTGAACCTTGTCGACATTCTTGTAGATCTGCAATCAGATGGGCATAGTGCTTCTTTTCACCAAATTGGCTCTTTAAAAATTCATTGAGTTGTTCCCAGTTGTCAAAGTCTTTGATGGAACAGGCAGATTCCGCTCTTCCCTCTAATTGAGTTAAAATGTATTGGAATAAAAGAGGTTTTTGGGTTTTTGTGGCTAAACTGTAAGCATTATTACAATTGGTAAGAAAAGAGTTTAATTTTTCCCGTGAACCGTCAAACGGTTTAATAAATTTGAATAGTATGGAGATATCAACTTTTTCTTCAACGGGTTTTTCGTCTCTATTTGCCATTATAAAGAATGTAAGTTGAACGGTGTGATAGACGGCCGACGATTCTGATGTTTACACTAACCGTTGATAGATAAGAACTTAGCGTGTATCAAATTACTATTAGTGTGAAGCGTCTATACTTTGAAACTACTAGGTATAATGTCTCTATGTAGGATTGGATGAATAACACTGATTTAAATTTAGCACTTTCACTTTCTTTCGCGAAAATTAATGAATGGATACACTTACGGGAGAGCACTGAAGAGGAGGAACAGGAACATGTTACGTTACTTCCGGACACGATGATGATGATGATGATATAGCGATACTGCAGCTGAATTATGGAGCTGAGACCTGGATACTGGACACTGGAGCTGATCGCTGGATACTGAAGCTGACCGCCGGATAATGGGGCTGGTCACTGGTTACTGGAGCTGATCGCTGGATACTGGAGCTGGTCACTGTATAGGTACTGGAGCTGGACACTGGATACTGGAGTTCGGCGTTGGATGATATATTTCTTTTTCAGGGACAATTAGAGATGATGAATAGTCTTTGAAGGACACTGATGCTGGGTAAGGTTAATGACACTAAACTGCACTGGGTAGAGTCACTGGCACTAAATATGGTCACTGGCACTAAGGTCACTGGGTGCACATTCAGGATGTATGTAATTTCAGAGACGGACCGTAGGTATTCAAAATTAATGAATCCCTTTACGCTGCCACCAATGTTATACGAGACGAAAAGGATATGTTTTTAAAAAAAGGATTTTATTTAAGAAGTATGAGTCTCTTTATTTGACTTCAAAACAGAAAGGATTTTTATTGACCCAGCAAATTAGTCATGTGGCTTTGGCAATGTCCCGACGCGAACTGGCTCTTGTCTCTGGATGATATGCTGATGCGACATCTTGGGGGTTGGGGGGAAAGATATGGCTCAGCATATTACTTAACATTTATATTTTATAACAGTAGGCATTGCAGTTTAGTATGGAACAGCTGATTTTTTTGTTGCTCCGATCGGTTTGCTCCCATAGTGAAAGTTGTTCAGTTTGATGGGTAGACTCTTAGTTTAAAAGGATGCTAATGACCTGTAGTTAATTTAAGAGCCCTTTTACAGTTCTCATCACAATATTAACCAACTTACTACAAAAGCGTAATGCTATTTTCATATAATACTTATAAAGTATCGAGCTAGAATTTTTGTCTGTCTGTTTGTTTATTCGAGCATCTCGCAAAAACTACTGAACCGATTTTGATACAACTTTTTCTATTTAATAGCTTATGATGTGAATTAAAATCTGGCATACAATAAACTCTAGTAATATATAAAAAAAATCCAAAACAAAAACGCATGCATTTACAGAGTGGGTAGATCAGCAGCAATCTGTACTGGAAGTATCAGTCTCACTGCACTGAAGTATTTATTCCACTAATGTTTTCGATTATATAGTTGCCACTCAAATGCCTACTGATAGCAATTAATTTTCACGTAACATTAACAATAACATAGTTCGTAGGATTCTTTTCTACGATCTATTTGCTACGTGCTACTTTGCTATTTGCTGTTTCGTTTAAGTCGGAATTTTTGTTTACAACAATACAACATAATAAACAAAACTTATGAGAGGCAAAATAAAGAGAAAAAAAAAAAAGAATTACCTTTGTACCTTTCGAAAAGTTGTTCAGTTACATTACTGTCTATCCTAACACCCTGTATACTTGGAGATGTGTCTCTTGATATTACTTTCAAACTCAACAACCATGTACCTGCAGACCAACTTTATATCTAGACACACATATTTAAAAAAAAAAAATAGTACAAGTTACTTGTAATTTTCGAACAGACGAAACTCGCACACATACTTATTGTAACAAAATATTTGCACAGGTTTTAAAATAATTTTAGCATTGTCTGGGTTAAGAAAACAAAGTTACCTCGAAAACATAACAGGCCCTGTACCCGGACTTTCGATATTCGATATATAGCCACTGTTTCGGTCCGCACTTCATTGTAATAGACTTCACATTGGAACGGAAACGTTCACGCAATTGCGAAGTTCGAATGTGCTGGTAGAGGCCCTGGATCTAAAGGAAAACTTCTGTATTCGAATAGAAAGTCGTTTAATTAAGTACTTACCTAGTTAGAGAAGTTTCCACCAGGGGACAGAATACGAAATAAATCCCGGGATTTCTGATACCAATAGGCCACTAAGATTGTGGCGACGTTTTCTTCCGCTATTTTGTAAAATGGCGTACTAATAACTAGAAATGCTCTTTGACAAATCTATGCTGGATCGGACGGCGTCTTTGTTCACGCAGGGGTTCCGCCTAATCCAGTGTAAAATAAGGATTACAAATTGTGTAGTATTTTCTCTACGCCATTTATTCTCATAATCCAATATTGTTTGTAACATTCTTTCACGAAAAAAGACGGACGTAATGTCACACTAAAAAGAGATGAAGCATGCAAGTTCCTACAATTTCGTTTGTTCTACAAGGGACCTACACTCACACAGACGCACCAGTTCTAAGCGCAGGTCCGACAACCCGCCGCCATTGTGTACCGCGCGAGCCGCGCGACAGGGCGACAGTACGCACACTCGTATAAGTGCTTCACTTTTGATGAGACGAGATTCCGTCCGTCTTTTTTTCAGGTCCATGCATTCTTTTTAATTAGTTTGTGTTTGTAACTTAGCAACTAAGAAGCATAGAGTCAAAACCATAACAAAATCCTTAATGAAGTGCAACTGCTTATCCTAACACCCTGTCGGTCGACGGCATTATTACTAATAGTGGCCGACGGAAGGTTAATAGTTTTTGGACAACGAACGCCGAAGTCTGAAGTTCGGCTCTTTCGGTTTCTTCCTTCTTTCTTTTTTCGACCTTCGGCCTAAGCCGAAGACGAAAGTTCAGTCATAACATAAGTAGAAATACTCAAAGTCAAATCAACTTCGAAATTGCCAAATCAAAATAGGCTGTTTCATACAAAAGTGTAGTACCTACCTACTCGACTCACACACTGAGATTGTAAAATTAATATAAAACCCGCTGTGCTATCTTAGACGAAAGTAAATAAATTATACTTCCATCAAGATACCGGAGCTGATATTTTTAATGTTTTTTTTTTGGAAGTTGTATTTATATACCGGAGCTGATATTTTTTATGTTTTTTTTTTGGAAGTTGTATTTATGAAAGATGTTCAGTTCGATGGTCTAATCTAAACCAACCCTTTAATAACTACTAGGGTATTTTATTACACTTTTTATAAGTAACTAGAGTTAACCCGCGACTTCGTTCGCACAAATGATATACCAGATTTTAAGTCAGATCATAAGCTATAAAAAAAAAAAGTTTCATCAAAATCGGTTCAGTAGTTTTTGCGTGATGCTCGTTCAAACAAACAAACAAACACACAAACAACCAAACAAACAAACAGACAGACAAAAAATCCAAAAATTGGTGATTTGGAATCAGGGACACCTAAAACCCACTTTGTAACTTTTTTTTGTTAATAATCTTCAATGTACAGACACACTTCTGTTACAGTTTTATAATAGTTTAGTATAAGTAACTAGCGACCCGCCCCGGCTTCGCACAGGTACAATGCTGATACTATGCATGTATTATAATACATATAAACCTTCCTCTTGAATCACTCTATCTATTAAAGGAAACCGCATCAAAATCCTTTGCGTAGTTTTAAAGATCTAAGCATACCTAGGGACAGACAGACAGCGGGAAGTGACTTTGTTTTATACTATACGAGCTTTTACCCGCGACTTCGTCCGCATAAATTGTATACCAGATTTTAAGTCAGATGATAAGCTATCAAACAAAAAAAGTTTCATCAAAATCGGTTCAGTAGTTTTTGCGTGATACTCGAACAAACAAACACCCAAACAAACAAACAAACAAACAAACAAACAAACAATCAAACAAACAAACAAACAGACAGACAAAAAGTCCAAAAATTTGTGATTTGGAATCAGGGAAGCCTAAAAACCATATCGTAATCTTTTTTTTGTAAATATCTTCAATGTACAGACACACTTCTGTTACAGTTTTATAATAGTTTAGATAGTGAAGTCAGTATGTTACAACGTAGTGCAAGTAGAATACAATTATTAACTTCACAAACATAACTTACTTTCTACTAGCTATCTAGAATAAAGATCTTAGGTATTTTAAAATGGCAAACTACATTAAACTTTATGAACTTTCTTCGCAAATGGAGCGTCGAATCAACTGTAGGTATATTGTGAAAAATGTTGAGTGCACAATACAAAATGAAATTTGTTTAGCGAATATCCAGATAGCGACTTCAGAAATCCAATATTTTCTAGAAAAACTTTATTTTCTTGAAGCTAACTTGTATAATACAATAAATTTGCATTGTTATAATATTTATTAATTCAGATTTTTTTCTTACAACATTGTTTATAGAACAACGAATATTTATATAAATAAGTCAAAGAGATTATACCTAAAGGCACAGAGGGAGCCATTGCAAGGCTGTCCACTTTTTTTTACGTTTGTGTTTGAGTGTGTCATGTCAAATACTATGGACAAAAATTAAAACCGCCTTCAAAAAAACTAAAAAGTTAAAAAATAATATTGCAGCCGATGACTTTTTCGTTCGCATCATAAGAACATTAATTTGTTTTATCGAAGTCGCTGTCAAGCCGATTCGCGACAGGGCTTGCATTAGTTTTTTGGCTTGACACCGACTTCTATAAAACAAATTAATGTTCTTATGATGCGAACGAAAAAGTCATCGGCTGCAATATTATTTTTCAACTTTTTAGTTTTTTTGAAGGCGGTTTTAATTTTTTGTTAAAATTTTGTTTATTTCACAATTTTCAGTGGTGAATTCATTAGTTCGATTTAACAGTAGTGCTTCAAATTAACAAACGCACTAGTCGGCACTACGATTTTCGAAGATTCCCCTCGATTTCTCTGGGATCCATCATCAGATCCTGGTTTCCTTATCATGGGACCACCCTTGGGACATCTCCTTTCCAACAAAAAAAGAATCATCAAAATCGGTTCATAAACGACGAAGTTATCCGCGAACACACATTAAAAAAAAAAAAAAAATATACGGTCGAACTGAGAACCTACTCCTTTTTTTGAAGTCGGTTAAAAAGATGACCAAGTGACATTTGCCCTAATGTTTAAGATCACTTTTCACACACACTAGCATAAAAAAAAAGTGGACAGTCGCATAAACAAATATCTATAGTTACGTCTCCTTCTATATACTATTAAAGGTACGTCATAAGGCAAAAGAGACTAACTACAACCGTAAATTGATGCGGACTCTATGTTTTAGAATAAAGAGGTCCTTCCTCTGAGAAATAAGTATACAGGGGTAAACACGAACAGTTGCATTACTGTAAGGGGTGCCTTGCACTGCCTCCGTGGTCTAATGGTTAAGAGCATTGGGCTCTCGACACGGAGGTTGTGGGTTCGGTTCCCACGGGGGACACCTAGTGATATGTCACTGCGTTTTTCCCCAGTTGGTTAGGATATTGCAGGCTGAATCACCTGATTGTCTGAAAAGAAAAATGGTTCCGTGCTTCGGATGTCACGTTAAGCCGTTGGTTCCGGCTACTATCCCTGGTAGTAGTAGTCGTTACATAAAAACCACGTCAGAGGCCGTAAGGCGGTCTGAAAAAAACTCTGACACCAGGGCTCTGCCCACACGATAAGAAGAAGAAGAAGACTGTAAGGGGTGATTGTACCCATGATACTGAACAACTTTTCCCGAGAAACCTATACCTATAGATAGGAAATTCGCAAAAAAAATCTACTTTTCATACAAAATGTTCGATCAGCTGATTGCGTTTAGTATGGAGAGATCACATTTTTTTTGCGAATTTCCTAATGGTTTCTTAGGTTAAGCTATTCAGTATCACGGGTACAATCACCCCTTAAAGTAATGCAACTGTTTGTGTTTACCCCTGTATACTTATTTCCCCCTAACACCCTGTATAAATAAGTATAAAGTTTACTAACTGACTACGCGACAAACAACTTGACCGCAATGAGGCGGGGTGAAGGGTGTGCGCAGAAGCGCTTTCGCCAGTCCTGGATTTGTCAATAGGCCGTATAGGCCGCGGCCTAGGGGCGGCAGATTTCAGAGCACGCTCACTCGATTTCAGAGGATAAAAGTCAAACATGTTCAGTGGTTTTCTCATGGAACGTAGAGTACGTTCGAAAAACAGGTGGTCTCATTTATTTGTTGTAAAATCTCGAGCTCGCTACGCTCGCTCCTGACTAGCCACATTGCAGTCAAATATCAAGCTCACTTCGCTCACTCCAGAATCCGGTGAAATCTCGAGCTCACTTTAGCTTCGCTCTCTCCAGAATTCAATCCGCCCCCTGGGAAAAATCTTTGCTACGCCCATAGGTACATGGGGCGGCGGAAATAAAGTGGCCTACACTCATAAAAGATGTAAATCCGGCACTGGCTTTCGCCTACACAAGTTTTGTTCTGCTCAGCCATGGCTTTTGCCAAGTTGTTTGCCGGCTATTATACCAAATATTTTTCTTTGTAATGAAAAAACAGGCCCATTTTCCTTAGTAGGACTTACTTAGGCTGACTTAGATGATTTTTTTTAAGATTACTTATAATTGCTAACTCGTGTACGATATGTTTAGGTACGAAAGCCTTCGAAAGCAAATTGTAGCAAACCAAAAGACATACAGGTACTAATTGTAGTTAACTTCGGCAATTAAGCCTCCTAGAACTGTAACAGAACGTATAAAAGTACTGGCTTGAAGTAGTCGGGGAGGTACACCCACGTCTTGACGAGAATAGAACCCCACACCACCGCTTGCGTCACACTACTACGCCGCCGTTATTGTAGGGGTGAGAAACGTGACCTTTTCTAGTATTTTGTATGGAATACCAATGCTATTTTAGATGTAATTGTATACTTTTGCATATGCCGGTTTTGAAACAGATTCTAGTTTACTTTTTTACGGTTCCATACCCAAAGGGTGAAAACGGGACCCTATTACTAAGCCTACGTTGTCCGTCCGTCCGTCTGTCCATCTGTCCGTCCGTCCGTCCATCTGTCCTACCTATTTAGGGCTGTAACTTTTGAACCGTAATAGCTAGACAGTTGAAATTTTCTCAGATTATGCGTTATTACGGCGGATTTGTTAACAAATAATAAAAATGTCAAAAAGTAAAAAATTAAGGGGGGTTCTCAACAAGAACCTAGTTTTTATCAACGTTTTTTCTTCACGCTCTATGGTAAAAACGGTAATACATACAAGCGTCAAACTTACTGTGATTATAGATCAAACTCTACAGAATAACAACAAATACTAAAAACCGGCCAAGTGTGAGTGGGTCTCGCGATAAAGGTCCCGGAGAAAAAAAATTTTTTTTACGTTCATAATATGTTGCAATGGTGTGGTACGGAACCCTCGGCCTCGGTGCGCGAGTAGCCCGACTCGCACTTGACCGATTCTTTTCTTTTAATTGATATTTTATAATTCTAGTTTATGAAACCAGCGGCCGTAGTATGGCATTGTGATATAGTGCTATCGCGTATTAGCTCTCTTTCTATTCGCGTGTCAACGAACGGGATAAAAGGCGTTATACAACGTGTTAGTAAATTAGCGCAAAACCTCATACACCTCAACTGATTTAGAACAAAATAATTACATTGAAACAATAATTTCATTATTTTTATAGTTAAAATTTAAAGTTATTCGCATTTTAAGTTTTGAGGCAAAAATGATTTGTTATCATTTCAGCAATGAATGAAAGCGCTATCGTACTCATGGATACATTTTAATAACCTTGTTTTGGTACTAAGTATGGTAAATGTGCCCGTACGATGGGTTGACATCGGGTTCAGAAAATTTCAAATTTTACAAGATTTTTTTTTTAATATTTTGAAAAAATTACCTATTATGAAACCATGATAATTCGATTCTGCTCTCGATTTTCAACAATCTACTTTCTAGATTTGCGTTAATTCATTAACACGTTGTATATCGTTATCAAGCGCATCATGCTCAGATTTTAATCACTTTTACTAGAATTATTTTATGTCAAATAAAATTTTGGCCAATAAATACTCTTTCAGCAGAGGGTGTTCCAGAGGGTGTTCCGAAAATAGAACCTCACACCCCCACACAGAGCCTTAGGGATGTTCGGCGTCAAGTAGATTTGAATTTATACCAAATTGAAATTAGATAAACGTCGATGAGCCTGCTTCTTGCGTTTCTCAACTATCTAGCTATTACGGTTCAAAAGTTACAGCTCTAAATAGGTAGGACGGACGGACAGACGGACAGACGGACGGACGGACGGACGAACGGACGGACGGACGGACGGACGGACAACGTAGGCTTAGTAATAGGGTACCGTTTTCACCCTTTGGGTACGGAACCCCGAAAATTAAAAGTTGAATTAGGACTTTGTTTAAAAATTTCACTCAAAGACTTATTTCAATTTGTTTTTTGACAAATTATCAGACCAGGAAAAAAAATTTGGCGAAGTTCGAGTCGGTCGGTTCCAGTTGTTTAACATGGGTCGTTAACACAACCACTATAAACACTTACTAAGTATGTAGTAACATAGTAATTGAAGATCATTTTACACTGGTGGTAGTTTTTTGGGTGACAAAACTATCCAAGTTAGTGCTAGCCTGATAATTTTCCCGTTATTTACACGTTACTTCTAATGTTCATGATTTTTTTTTCTCATTTTATAAAGCTATATAATATATTCATAACCGAACCAGGATTCGAACCCAGGACCTCTGGTTTGGCAGTCCGGCGTAGTAACCATGATACCAACCGGGTGTAAAATCGAATAATTATAAATCATCAAAATCTGTCTAAGAATAAATCTTGTCAACCCGATGCCGATGTTACGATTGCGAGCATCAATTCAGTAGAGTTTCAACTTGCTATGTAATTTATTGCTATAACAAATGAGAGTGTAGATTTTCAATCAGCAGACTGCCAGAGGGTTTCGATTCGTCAGGCTAGCTAGGGTCAAGATACTCTTTCTTATACTGTGCTAGGGTGGCAGGGTAGCAATCCAGTTTTTTTGTTACCTACCACAAAATGCCATATTCTGACAGATACCTATACCTGTGTAAGTACAAAATGGCGCATTTTGGAATTGACATTTTGGATATCTGACACTGACATTATTGATCCAAACCATAGAGAAATTACGCGCTCCCCTGGGTCCAAACCCATTTAATGTAAACACTAGCTTGCTTGTATCGGCCCCATCCAATCACATCAACACCGCCAAAGCAAACATTTTCAAATCGATGGAGTTGGAGGGTATCCGCAAATATTGTGCGAGGCAATCGTCGCTTACAATGGCAGGTCAGGTGCCGCCGGCAATACCTCTTGCAAATAAACTATGTCCGGGATACAGGAGAAATAAGTAGTAGAATAATGTTCTCATAATGAATGCATCTGTTTCGACTCATTTAGGATTGCACCTTCGTGTCAAGTATGTTGTTAAGGTCCTATTTTTATTAGTGTTCCGTACCAAAATTGGCAAAATGGAACACTTATGGATTCAGCTCGGTGTCTGTCCGTCCGTCCGTCCGTCTGTCACAGGTATTTTTCTCAGAGACCGTAAGACATAGGAAGTTGAAACTCGGTACATATAATAGCAATTGCTGGCCCAATATCATAAATTAAGTAAAAAAACTTAATTTTTATATTGGGGGGCAATTTGGGGAGGTAGAAAAAGTAAATGAAAAAAACTATTTTTTTCTACCCTATGGTGTGGGGTATCAATTAAAAACTTATGAAAATACGAGTCTAAAAATATACTAAATTTTTTTTTTATTAAATCTTTGTTGAACAACATTTTCAATTAAATCCGAGAAATTGCTGTCCCCATCTCTATTTCAAAAATTATAGGGTGGCTCTAACTTGGATAGTTTTTTTCCTATACCCAAAAAACTAACACCAGTGCGACCAGTGTAAAATGATCTTAGTTACTATGTGACCACATACTAAGAAAATGTCAATTTACAGTGGTTGCAATCAATGACCCATGTTAAACAACTGGTAGTACGGAACACTAATTGTCCGAGTCCCGACTCGTACTTGGCCGGTTTTTTTACTAGGGATTTTATTATTTGTTGAAAAAGAAACACAGCCGTACTTATATTATACAAAATAACAGCGTAGTCATGTATAAAAAGCGAGCTTATCTCTGAAAAGATTTCTTCCAGCAGACCCGCGGTCGTCACTGTTTATAAGACAGATAATAAATGAAGCGGCATGCTGGTGGCACTTTATAGCTCCGTTATATGTATGTATAAACCCATACTACAGGTCTTTCGTAATATGCTGACGGTTAAGATAATCGGACTATCAAACTGAACAACTTTCTCCATTAGACTCCCAACCAAATCGCGAAAAAATATGCTGTCCCATACATTTCGGTCGTGTAGATTTGTATGGAACAGCCCACCCTCCCTCTAACCATTATTCGCGAGCGGAGGCCTTTGCCCTGCAGTGGGATACTACATGCTATAACTAATACCGCAGAGTACTATAATACTAATACCAACTAAAATAAATATTAACCTTCATCATTCAGTCGGATAAAACGAAATACGGTACCTAAATGTGACCTCTAAAAATGTCAAATTAATGCTAGCCTATGACGTCAGAGGCTGCGTCGTATAGCTTGTGACGTCACAGACTCTCTCCCTCCTTCCTCCTTTTCCTCTCCCCACTAGTCTCTGTCGAAGACTGCGTAAATTGCGGCCGAGACGCTAAAAGTTTATATTCTACACACAATTTACATCTTTACTTTAAGGTTCTAAAGTAGATTTTTATTCGACACCTGTGGTGTAAATTAGTAAACTAAGGGGCCGTTTAAACAGAAGTGACGTGGCGCGAACATTTCGCGGGCTGGGTGCGGCAATATATACCTTATAGTACGTAGCATTGAGTCGTTTGGAGAATTACGCCCGCGCCTCCAGGCGACGTCGCCTGGTGGCGGGGGCGCGATTTTTCTTTACGTCAAAAATCGACGCTATGCTCCGTAATATAAGGTTTATATTGATGTTACTTTGACTACCCGCCACCGCCACGCGTCTCTTCTGTATAAACCCTACCTAAGGCCACAGAAATTAGATTCAAAATAAGGATAGTAATGTCAATTCATCATCTTATTTAAGAGCTACTCTCTTATCGGTGGAGTATTCGCCAATCCTGCTGTCTACCTCTTGAGTTCTTGATACGACACGACATCAACCTTTTCCTTCACTTGGGCTAGATAACTCTGTCTAGGTCTTCCTCTGCCTCTCTCCCCTCCAGTATGGTTTTAAAGAAAAAGAATGTTAATTACAAGATGGTAAAATACAAAAAGTTTTATTTAATTTGAAATAATTTTTCAGTGTCAATTGTCAATATTGTTTCAATAACAAATTTTCTGAAAACACCAACTCTACAATCATCATCAGCACAGCCTATATACCACCTATGCCTATGCCTATGTCCCACTGCAGGTCACAGGAGGATGTATGGGCGTTAGTCCACCACGCGTACCCAATGCGCATTGGTGGACTTCACATACGCATCGGAATTTCTTCTTCAGCTTATGCAGGATTGCGCACGATTTTTTCCTTCACCGTTTGGGAGCAGAAAAAGTCACTGGTACATGCATGGCATATCATCCGTGCGGATTCGAACCCGGACATCGAATTAAAAAATGAAATTAAATTAAAAAATTATTTATTGCCTTTCTCTTCTCATTTCTCTTACATTCTCTTTGGTTACAGAACATAGTATATTCATAGAGTTACAGATACAAAACTTATTAATCTTGTGCACTTACACATAAACAAACAAATTATACAAAAAGAAAAGAGATCATTTTTGAGACCTAGGCAAAAGGTGGGTGACGTCACCTGTGCTGTTCCGAAGCCGTGGGCTCGGGCAGCGCTGTTTTTCAGTCACCACCTTCTCCCTGAGATGTTATGCGGGAGACATGTTATATGAGAGGGCTGAACGGTCTACTACGAACTAAAATAGAGCAACAGTATGTTCAAAAATAGACTTTTCTCAAACATGCTTGGAAATGTGAGCATTATTTTGACAACCTTCTTCGAGATAAATCGAAATTGCTGTACTGGCCAAATACATGCGCGCAGCGGCCGGCAATGTTTGTATCAAAATCCATATCTGTCGTGTTTAGCGGCCAAATAAATTACATAGTAAACTCATATCTGACGTGTAATTTAAAAATGGAACGATCTTTTTCTCCGAAACATGGCGACCAGGGAGGTAACTCATCAAAGGTTTTTTTTTAAATTTCGAACTGGCTTGCAAATAATAAGCTGTTTATTGAAAAAAAAAAACAAATTGTTGTTCGTTGTTCGTCATTGATTTTGAAAAGAGTTTTAATTTCTGCGAATTATTTGAGAAAATTTACTGTTTTAATTTCCGCGCATTATTTGAGAAAAGTACTATACAAGCCTTGGCCACAACTAGGCATTGATGGACTTACGTATGTTGCTGGCCGCTACAGTAATGTACTATAGTATCAATAGACTCAATAAAAATAAAGAAAATCAACAATAATAGGAATTTATAAATAAAAAAGAAAACGAAAATTCAAGATTGAGTTTCTATAGCTCTCCGTAACTTGCCACCGACGCTCTACAATAATAACACAGAGTACTATAATTACTACCATATAATTAATATCTAAACCACAAATAGGTAACACTAAAATATTCTAGCGCACTATTTCAATAAAAAATAAAAACCGGTCAAGTGCGAGTCGGGCTGCTCGCGCACCGAGGGTTCCGTACCACACCACCACAGAACACAACATTATTAACTTAGAAACAATTTTTTTTTTGTCCCGTACCCAAAGGGTAAAAACGGGACCCTATTATTAAGCCTACGTTGTCCGTCCGTCCGTCCGGCCGTCCGTCCGTCCGTCTGTCCGTCCGTCCGTCCGTCCGTCTGTCCTACCTATTTAGGGCTGTAACTTTTGAACCGTAATAGCTAGATAGTTGAAATTTTCGCAGATTATGCGTTATCACGGCGGGCAATAAAAAATTCAAAAAGTAAAAAATTAAGGGGGGTTCTCAACAAGAAACTAGTTTTTATCAATGTTGTTTGTTCTCGCTCCATCATAAAAACGGTCATACATACTAAGCGTCAAACTTGGTGTGATTATAGAACAAACGCTACACTACAGTATAACAATAAGTAATAAAAACCGGCCAAGTGTGAGTTGATCTCACACTGTAGGTCCCGGAGAAAAAAAAAGCTTTTTTTGTATGTTAATGGGTTGGGTATGTTGTGTGGTACGGAACCCTCGGTGCGCGAGTAGCCCGACTCGCACTTGACCAGTTTTATTGTTAAATACTTTTCATTTATAAAACTGTCTTCTTAACTTCAATAAAAGCATAATGGTAAAGACTTCGCGAGATTTTCATTTCCTTTATAACACCGCGTAACGTTATGAAAAATTAACGCAATATTTTCACGCTAATAGTAAAATAAACTGAAATAAGCCTTCTTTGTTTCCATATTATTTGTGTGTTTAAAACGTGGATTGTGATTGTGGCATGACCTTTTCGTATCCCGGATAATTTGCTTTGGGATGCTAAAGGGCTAAAGGGAATAACGATTATTTACCTGACACTTATATTCGGAACCATTAATATAAATTACTGATAAAACGTGCCTAACTGCCGTTCCCGTTACGAGGATATTGGTAAAAATGTTAATGCAGATTTAAGGAGGCGTTTTCATTATAATAAACTAGCTTATGACCGCGACTCCGTCTGCGTTACCTGAATAAAAATACCCTATGTGTTAATCCAGGCCATGGTCTATCTGTATGCCAAATTTCATCAAAATCTATTCAGCAGTTTTTGCGTGAAAGCGAAACAAACATCCATCCATACTTACAAACTTTCGCGTTTATAACCGATATAGAACCGATTTCAATGAAACTTTTCTTTTGAAAGCTTATGATTTGACTACAAACCTGGAGCCGTGGCATGTTCCACGTGATACGGCTATATCACGCCTTTTATCTCGTGCGTTCGAGTGCAAATGGAAAGGGCTAAGACGCGATAACGCTATATTACGCTGCCATACTATAGCCGCGCTGTTTTATAATTTATGCAGACGAAGTCGCGGGTAACAGCTCGTATAATTATAAAGTTTGAGGTGTGTCAACGTTTACCTGAGACATCCCTTTGAGATATTTAAATCTTAGATCCGCTTAAATACTTACTCGACGGTATCTGCATACAGTAATATACAAGCTGAAATCCAAAAAGCCGAAGCAACAGTTTCCTGCGTCACCCATTCACCCTTCATTGAGTGAAAAGCGTAGGCGTCCACCCCCACCCTGACACCCCATGAATATCACCCTCTCTGTTCCTCCTGATGGTAGCCCCATATGGTTGTCTCGTTCCTGCCGCCTACGCGGACCATTCACGCCCACGCTTCTCCTCATTCAAGAACGTGATTGTGGTACATCTGTAGGGATGTGCAAACGTGATCAGTTAATAGACCGTTATGAAAAAAAACGTAACGTTAATAGTAGGTAAACTACTTTTTTAATTAAACTATTAATGGGGTAAGTCGAGCGAGGCAATTCCGACAGCGGGGTAATTCCGTCACTGGGTCAATAATGTCATATTCATATGTATAGAGGGTGTAAGGAAAAGTATCATTAAACTTTAAACCACATAATCTACCCATCAAACTGAACAACTTTTACTATGGGAACAAACCTGTCAGAATAAAAAAAATCAGCTGTTTCATACATTTGAGTTTTGAGTCGTGTAGGCATTGCAGTTTAGTATGGAACACCAGATTTTTTTTTTGCGCTGACAGATTTTCTATAGTAAAAGTTGTTCAGTTTGATGGGTAGAGTATGTGGTTCAAAGGTCTATGATACTTTTCCTTACACCCTGTATAGCTATAACTTTTGTTCTGCAGTCTCTTAGTCAGTAGCGGCGACTATTGCAGGTAGAAATTTATCGAAGATAATTATCCTCTACCTACTGACTGATTTCTTATAGAGCAAAAGTTATAGCTATGTGACTTAATTACCCCGCTGACGGAATTGCCCTGTATACGTAAAGGGAGATCATTTTACTTAATGTTTTAGCTTTACATAATTAAGATGCCTTTTTTGTCGTACGGTGAAATAGGGTTTGTATAGCTATCGTAATTACAGTTAGCCTTTGTCTAGAGCACACACTTATAAGCTTTTTTAATGTAGATGTCACTGGACCTGGAGTGCAATTCACAAATGTGCTTCCTTCCGTCCTTGTTGCATCTTTCAGATCGTCGAAGTTTTTATAAGTTTATTTAGTTTTTTTATAAGTAGCAAATACGGAATTGAAAGCTCGCCGCCGATGTTTCAATGACGAATTTTAGGTTGTGACCAAGTTTGTGACGATGTTTGCGCTTAGAGAATTGCATTGCTGAAGTGGAACTAAGCTTGGACCAATCATCATCGTCACGCGATGTTATGGCTACGATGAAAAAACATACATAAGTCATCGTAATAATTATCGGGTTCTCGTAGATGCGATGCGAATTCGCAGTTATGTGTCCTAAACAACGATTTTTCTTTTGTTTTATTTATTCACTTAGAAGTTTTTATGAAATTGTTTAAATAATAAATGTTAAACCTAACAACACCTTTGTATTCAAAACAAATCCTGAAAATTAATAAATGTTATTTCCATATTTAGATAAAATTTAATGAAACAACCCCGAATAAATTACGCAGCGTGTTATTATGTAAATGTGGGTATACGATCAGCAAGATGCCGTCTCGTTAACCCGTATCTGGAATAACAATTAATCTTGTTAAAGAGCTCGACGGAACTTTGCCCTTTGTGATTAAAAAAGGCTACTTTCGTTATAAAGGCTACTTTGTTGCTGTAAATGACTAGAATTTAGATCAGGTTGGTCGTGAGATTGCCAGAACCCGGAAAAGCGATTAGTCCGTAATGAGATTATGAAGAGGAAACTTTCGCTTTCAGTAAAGCTATAACTCGTCGACACCCATCGCGGTCGCGAACTTAACCATCCTAACCTAAAAAAAATTTAAAAAAGGTGATTCTTCTTCTTATCGTGTAGGCAGCAAGCCCTGGTGTGAGAGTTTTTCAGGCGGCCTCTGACGTGGTTTTTATGTAACGACTACTACCACCCACCAGAGATATGGCACGGAATCATTATTCTTTTCAGACATTCTAGTAATTCGGCCTACAATGTCCTAACCAATTGGGGAAAAACGCACAAAATCACTGTCTCTCGTGGGAATCGAACCCACGACCGCCGTGTCAAGAGCACGATGCTCTTAACCATTATTTTCCTTTTTTTTATTCATTATTTTTTCTTTTTTTCTTTTCTTTTTACTAATTTTATTCTTTTTACTTATCTAGATTATAGATATAGAGATAGGTAGGTCACATCACTAGCGTCACTACACTCAGTAGTACCGTACCACCTGGGTATGGCCAGGAGTACGGTGGGTCTGAAGCGTAAGACCACGGAGGTAGTTACGTAAGGTGCTGAAACAGGGTCTTTGACAGAACATAAGAAACAATGCATCAAGGCATGCGAAAGAGCGATATTATTATTATTATTATCTGTGGTTTTGGGCCTTGACAGGCTTGCTAAGCCTGTGCCACGTAGACCATCGCTGGTCCTTTGTGATCGCCCTTTTTATAGTTCCTTACCAATCCCCACTGCGGCCAGAAATCGCAGTAGATTCTTGATCGGGATAGTTTGTATCTCATCTGGTGTCAGCACCTGCCTACCCAGATGAGTGCTGCGTTTGTACATCAGGGGACCACAATCACATAGGAGGTGCAGAGGAGTTTCCATCTCCTCCTTGCAAAATCTGCAGCCGGTCGTGTCACTTAAATTCAGTGTGTGCATGTGCTTATTTAATTTGCAGTGGCCTGTGAGTGACCTTGCTATTGTACAAATTTGGTCCTTGCTGAGGGCAAGGAGACCGTTCGCAAGTTTGCGATTGTAGCCTTTGATAAGTGCTTTTGAGTGGCCCATGCCTGGGGTGTTACACCAAAGCTTTATTGCCTCACCAAAGCTGGCCTTATTCAAAGAATCTCGCGTTAGACTATTGGGAATTCCGAGAAAGGGTTCGGGGCCTATGAAGTGGTTTTCAGTGCCTCTTCTAGCCAACTCGTCCGCCCTCTCGTTCCCTTCGATGTCTGAGTGTCCTGGCACCCATTGTAGCACAAGTTGATTGTTATTGCCTAAGGCATTCAGTTGTGATACGCAGTCCTGTACTAGCTTAGACCTTATGATCGGAGAGTCTATGGCTAGCAAGGCTGCTTGGCTATCAGAGTTGATTGTGATATATTGGTTGACGTAGCGCTTGCTTAAGTTAATTTCAGCGCAGGCTGTGATGGCGTAGACCTCCGCCTGGAATATGGATGAGAGATGGAAGAGCGATATACTTATAGAAGCATCTTCGGTACAAACTGAACTTTATCAACAAGTCACTGTGCACTGTGCAGGTTCCTGGTTGGAAAATCTATTTACCACGATAATAATTATGGCAAATCAAACTCAATAACATTCCATTGACTCGTCGGAAGAAGAAAAAGATTGACCTTGTTTAAAACTCGCAGCTCTGCGCTTCAGAACAGTATGACATGATGCCACCCCCGAGAAAAATAGAGATGTGCCTTTGTCTTTGTTACTTTATGCATGCTGAATAGAACGAGCATGACGTTTTTCGCGTTTTATCGCTTTGTAGGGGGCATGGCAGCACAACTGGCGTGCAAACCACCTTAGCTGAAGTAGAACTGGGCAGTTTGGTTGGAAACTGGTTGTACAAAAAAATTACGTACCAACCGGGTACTTAATAATCAGAAGCAAATTTTAATGTTTTCCTTATAACAATTTTACAAAATATAAAAAGCTACGTGTTATTATAACTAGCCACTACACTACAGGTATACTCGTGCCACAAACATTGCGCAATGCATCGACCTTCACCTTTAACCTTGACCCCGTAGAGGTAACGCAGTGCAAACGCCCACGCGGTACGCGGGACCAAAATACCAAAGGTCGAATACCCTGCACCATGATACATCACTTTCACTTTTATGACACTGAAAACTGAAAATTTCCATTTCCATTGCAGAGTTACTTAGAAGTATTTGAAATGTTTCGATGTGAAAATTGATATCGTCATACTAACTTTGTAGTTATCGTGAAATAGTGGTGGAAGGAGGGTGAAAATATGGCCCCCGGAATAGACAGTCCCGATTTGAATTTGTACTTAGTGGAATATCTTGCCGCAATGTAAATTGTACATAACTTATTTGATTTTGATGAAACGAAATATGTGGGTTTGTAATATCAATATCAGTGTATTTCGTGTCACTTTAATGCTGAATAACTCGAATTTGCTGTAGGAAATATTACAAATATACGATTTACGTTATGTGACGTAGTTTCGTGACACCCCAATTTATCTGGCCGAATATTCGTGAGAAAAAAAGGTATAAAATTTAAAGCGCTTGGACGTTTATAACAGCGCTGTAAAATTGTATGCCTTTTTTTAAAACAAGATGAAAATGTTCGGCCAGATTAATTAGGGCGTTCAAAAGTAGGTTCAAAAGCTCTGAAAATTCACCTTACGGGCAGGAGCCAAAGTCTTTGTTATCAACCGCAACGCGTCCATTATGGCAAGGTCGATTATATACCAGATTTTAAGTCAGATCATAAGCTATCAAACAAAAAAAGTTTCATCAAAATTGGTTCAGTAGTTTTCGCGTGATGCTCGTTCAAACAAACAAAGCAAAAAAAATCTTTTTTTAAATTACAGTTTTATAATAGTACAGATAACAATAATTAAATAGTCTTATATCTAGGATACATACTTATTACACTACACACACTTCATTATTTATTATTACAAACGTTAAAGTAGGACATTGTGTAATTGAGGAATTTAATTTCCATCCCTAAATATTAATTTGGGGGAACCTTTTAAAGAAATCCTACAAATTTACCAGAAGTGCCTACTTTATGAAGTATTTTATTTCGCCAACGAGATTATATTTAATATAGTCTGGCAGGTTTTCGAAGAATCTTGCGGACCTTTAATTAACCTTGAGTCCCAAATGCTCCAGGTGAAATTAAGCCAAGAGGACGTTTCTAGTTAATTTAAATTACTAATTATGTTATAAAGGACGGACTCGTTATGTTTAATTTTTGATTGAATTACGGAAGTATCAAAATAAACTCTGATCCCAAAATTCCCATGGATGATACGGCACTATCGATATTTTTAGTTCCAACATATTAGCCGGAGTGATTTGGTTTGGTTTCATATTACTGTTATATCGAATGCGTCGATAGAATTTGCTGGAAAATAAAACAAATAATTTTATTCGTATACCTACAAAGTAAGAAATACGGTTTTTTACATTTTCATGTTTTTCACGTGCCAAAAGTAAAAGTATCAGTAGTATCAGTGCTCTGTAAAAATGTTGACCATTCACCTTTCTTATTAAGAGGACTTTACAATTAAACGAGACCTAATAACGGATAAGAATTTTTTAAATTCGTAGTTCGTTTGTGTTCTAATAAATAAAGTCAGACCTATTCAATATTGCTAATACTTTAGCATATGGAAGCATGAGTTGACTATCATTATATCATAACACTCATTTTATCAAAATGTAACCATTTTACAAGACAATTTGAACAGACCCTGTACCTGGGCTTTCGATGTTCGATATATCGCCACTGTTTCGGTCCGCTCTTCATTGTAATAGAGTTGACATTGGAACGAAAACGTTCACGCAGTTGCGAAGTTCGAATGTGCGGGTAGAGACCCAGATATTCCGTTGTTGTAAATAAAAATAAAATCACAGGTAAAATGTACGATGCTACTTACTGTTACTAAATAATTAATTTGTTTTTACACATATTCAATACACTGACGGTACCTACTATCGTTTCCCATCATTTTCCCATGCGCTTTTCTTTGCGTGATCGTCTTTCACAATTTCCAAGCTGGCAACAGTCTTGGATAAGTTATATGTCAAAATGGACAGCCGAAGCTACGAACGCGTAGAAAAAAATGTCAACCAGTACTGGCCTCTAAACCCTATCCATATACACGCACACAGACATAATTTGTATGACGGCTCACGCACACCAACCTAAGAAAGAATTATACGGTAGAAGCATGAGGCTCATTCTAGACAATATACTTTTTCGGTATCGGAAACATCACTAATTTTTCTTTACATTTGTTACAGGTAAGATACTATCGAGTTTTGAGTCTCGGTCGAAGTAAATTTGATTAACTCCAACGAACGATTTATTTTGGCAAAAAGGTGAGCAAATTGAATAGGACTTTAATTAGCAAAGCTATTAATTAGCTTGTAATTTAGATCTAATAAAAAAAGGTTTCCATTATTAAAATTTATAAGTATACTAGATTCTTTTTTTTATTTATCGATTATTACAAATAATTCATGAGCTAACTCAGAGTAAGACCATCAAACTGAACATCTTTCATAATGGACCCAACATAGAAACCACAAAAAAACAGCTGTTCCATACATTTTAGTCGAGTAGTACTAACCCTTTCTGTTACAACCTGTATATACCTTCCGAAATAAAAAATTCGTGGAATTTGAAGCAGAACTATTTTGGGTTGTTAATGTTATACAGGGTGTTAGGGTAAACAGTTGCATTACTTTAAGGGGTGATTATACCCATGATACTGAAGAAAGATTTGTTGGACTTTCCATCCATACTAAATGCAATCAGCTGATCGATCGTTTGTATGAAAAGTAGTTTTTTTTTTTGCAAATTTCCTATAGCTTTCCTCGGGAAAGTTGTTCAGTATCTTTACCCTAACACTCTGTATATAAATACAGGGTTGAATAATATCAATTTAAAACGTTTGACACAGCAGGGTGAAATTGATATCATTAGCATCCTTTTAAACTAAGAGTCTACCCATCAAACTGAACAACTTTTAATATGGGAGCAAACCGATAGGAGCAAAAAAAAATCTGCTGTTGCATACATTTGTGTCGCGTAGGCATTGCAGTTTAGTATGGAACAGCAGATTTTTTTGTTGCTTTTTTTTTTTTTTTTTTTTTTTTTATGTTCGATAGGTAAACATTTGACCCCAATCTCACCTGATGTTCAGTGATGATGAGGCCGAAGATGTAGCATGCTTACCTAGAAAGATGCCTATTCACTCTTGCCTTGAAGAGGCCCAGGTTGTATTGCTCAGGGAACAGGTCCGCAGGCAGTGCGTTCCACTCCTTAGCCGTGCGCATTATAAAAGAAGAAGCAAACTTCTTCGTGCGAATTGCTGGTAGGTCAACGACATAAGGGTGGAAACCCAGCCTGCGTCTCGTCCCCCGCAGATGAAAGGGAGACGGAGGTATTAAATCGTGCTCAAATTGGTTGGTTCCCACAGTGAAAGTTGTTCAGTTTGATGTGTAGACTCTTAGTTTAAAAGGGTGCTAATGATATCTATTTCACCCTGTAGTTGTTCATTATCTTTACCCTAACACCCTGTTTATATACAGTTACTAAGTAGGTATATTTAATAATTATTATTATTTAAATCAGCAGTGTCTCAGTTACTTTATTGATAATGACATATTTTTTTCAACTGTCTGGTTATTGCACATTGATATGAAGGTGGAAAAGGTTGTCTCTGTAATACACGGCCAAACTCTTCAGTTTTACAACTCTCCAGATGATCTTTCATACTTTATAATACCTAATCTTGTTTTGTACTGCGCGTGAACTTCAAACAGAGAAGTTGCCGAAGAAATTGGGATGGCCCACATTCGCGTACTTAAAGTGCTGAAAAAATCTAAGTATAAATGTTATCGTGATGGTCGGTTGGTTCAAAAATTGCATCCTGGGGATCGTGAGAGACGACTACAATTTTGTCAAAACATGATAACAGAAGTTCCCGAATTGTTTGAGTAACCAGACCGCTAAACTCCCAAAAAAAACCCGGTTCCCATTTGAACTGAACCCTAAAAAGGTCTCTCGTTAACGTATTACTTTACCTTTGTTCTACCTTTGCCTGTTACTTTGAACGCTTTTGGATCAACTTTCATGTAACTCGGCTCCAATCTCAGGGTCGATACCTTACTATACTACTTTTACAAATGGTATAAAATGGCCTTTATTTCTGTATAGAAAACTTGGGTGTCCATGACAACTAAAAGTTACAAGGTTGAGCTCAAATATGTGATCGGGACCTTGGTGCATCTCTGCGACATTTAGGAATTTACCAACAAGAGAGAAGGCGAAAAGAAAATGTAATATGATAAATCTTTTAATACCGACATTTAGTCAGGGATTTTTTAGTTAACATCTCATTAGCAGTAGGTACGATCAGCAGAAGATTCGAAATAATTAGTCTGGCAGCTAATGTTCATTTCCGGAACATCAAAAATATAATAATTTCTTCAAAATGATGCATTTTATTTATATAGGCTGCTTTAATATGGACACTTTTTTAAGGGAATGATCAGACCATCAAACTGAACAACTTTCTCTATGTCACCAAAATCTAAATCGCGAGAAAAAATAGCTATTCCATACA
The DNA here is from genome assembly GCA_922987775.1 of Agonopterix subpropinquella. NCBI lineage: Eukaryota > Metazoa > Arthropoda > Insecta > Lepidoptera > Depressariidae > Agonopterix > Agonopterix subpropinquella. Next base: position 12,893,823 of record OV277701.1, on the reverse strand, counting down.
AAACTGCAAACCTACTCTAGCCAAATATATGGGACAGCAGATTTGTTCCGCGATTTCGATATTCAAATTCAATTCAAATTCAAAAAATTTTATCCTAAATAATATCATATAGATAGCTTATTGACGTCATTTTTTGACTCTACCACCGTGTCGGAAGGTGTTCCGTTGAGAGAAGATGCCACCAGAAACTCGATAGAGAAAGTTGTTCAGTTTGACGGTCTAATCATCCCCTTAAAAAATTTCAGAATATTAAGAGGACTCTGTACCTATGTATACACTACCTACTTACGTGCGTATAGCGACTTGTGTGCGGGTTACCCATAAAAACTGAAAACGCATCCTCTAAAATATCATAAACCTGAAATTTTGTGACTATGTTTGTGACTTATTCTGGCTAAACAGATTTGGATTTGAAAAATGTAGCACACATAACATATTCCAGCGATGACGATGCGATGTAGATTAGCGGTCAAATCGTAATTAAATACAGAGGTTTTAATCAGTCTAACCGCGAAAATACGTCAATCAATCAAATATACTTTATTTTACACCAAAACATAAAAAGTAAAATACAGAGAAAAAAATACAAGAGGCACAAAATAAGGCGGTCTTATCGCTAAGAAGCGATTTCTTCCAGACAACCATACATCATTCCACACCATTCCATTTACATCATTTGTAACCATCTTCTGTGTAACTAAAAATCGTAACATAACGATTTTTAATTTACTTAAACTGTCGAACCCTACCTAATTTAAAACTGTATTTTTCAAGAACAAAATTCTCAAATAAAAGTTATTAACTTTTGCTTCAACATTAAATGTGCATAGATAGAGCGTGTTTTTCTTGTCCTATAAATAATAAATGACGTGTTCTTAACTCTGAATGGTTAAGATTTATCTATTCAGTGTTTGTATGATTCTCGTGCTAGCCGCACTAATTAAACCTATCGGCTATCGTTAGAACCGAAGCTACGCAGGTTATCGGTTAAAGTTCATTGGCATCTGTTTTTATTTTATTTGCCACGCTTATTTGCATCACCACGTGTCATTTTTGCAGATAAGCGCCGTAGAATGTTGCTTTATGTAATCTTTATGTTTTCTAGATGCTCTATCATCTGTGAATGGCGCAACGTGATTGACTTGATCTACTTATAAGCGATAGCTTCATCCTAGGATTTAGAAATCCTATGCATTCATGTCCTAAAACCACAGACTTTTGTATTACAGTAGCCTAAAACCTCAAACGAATCTTATCTAATCTAAACTATTATAAAACTGGAAAAGAAGTCTGCTTTTACATTGAAGATATTTAGAAGAAAAAGATTACGGTATGATTTTAGATGTCACCGACTCCAAATTAATTTTTATTCGATTTTTTGTCTACCTGTTTGTTTGTTCGAACATCACGCAAAAATTGAACTGAACTGAACCGATTTTGATGAAACTTGTTTTGTTTGCAAGCTTATGATTTCATTTAAAATCTGGTATACAATTTGTGCGGACGAAGTCGCGGGTAAACGCTCGTAAAGCTATAAATAAAGTTAAGATGACAGTTTGTAAATATTTAGCATTAACGAAAATCTAATTTCAATAAAGAACCGTAAAATCTTGTTAAAAGTGGCGGGAAACTTCTATTTTATAAACGAAACGTTTATAGAGAATATACCCGTCAGGGCGCCCGAGTGCGCATAATACAACGGCATACCAACGAAGTTTTCTCCTATTTTCATGAAATTTTTAAACATGCTCTAGGAAGTAATATATGTGTCTGTATATTTTGTCAGCTTTCCGTTAAAATATAGAGGGTCTAAGGGTCACCCCTCCGCAAACTGAACAACTTTCACTATGGCGCCTACCTCAGGAAACGCGAAAAAAAATCAACTGGCCCATGTATTTGAGTCGGGTAGGATTTATTCGCGTTTGGAACAATGTAATATATGCCTGTAAACTTGTTTGACAACAGGCAAAATAGTTTACATTTTGATAATAAAAGGCCAGACGGTTTTACAAAGAGCTTCGAACATTTCAGTATGGAAGCTGGCATACCTACTTTCCGCCATTTTGAAAAAATCACGATTTTGCGGCCACTGATGAAACATATGCCAATCGACAGGGAAAATGATTACAAACAGAAAATATACTTTGGTAAAATGACCTAAGTGGTATACTTTCGGAGATATAGAGGGTTTGAAAATTAAAAAAAATAAAAACATTTTTTTCCACCCAAATTGACTTTTTTGATCAGGAATAGATCGGCGAAGGTCAGGATCGATCAGGATTTAATATAATTATATAATATTATTCTAATAAATAAGTTTTATTCATTAATTTACTAAGATAAATAAAATACCTACCTACAAGCAAGACAGCTACGAGCAAGACGGTTGTTGTAGCGGTGTTGCTAACCATTCCGAGAGGGATTTATACGTATTTACCTATGTATTAAATACTTGATCATCATCATCATCTCAGCCGATGGACGTTACACTGCTGGACATAGGCCTCCCCAAGGATCGTCACAACGAACGGTCCTGCGGTGTCCTTATCAAACGGGTTCCCGCCGCCTTCATCAGGTCGTCGGTCCACCTTTTGGGGCCCCACCTAGCCACTGCTGTTACCCGGGGTGCGGGGTGCGGGAGCTACCCATGCTGCGCTTTCCGGTATGCGATCGCCACTCAACGGCTCTTCGGCCCCATCGGCCATATCGGTTCTGCGAGAAATGTGCCCCGCCCATTGCCATTTTAGATTAGCATTTCTTTGGGCTATGTCTCAGCGGATCTCTTCATTTCCGATTCGATCTTGCCGGGAAACTCCGAACATAGCCCGCCATTGCCGTTTGGGTGACTTTCAACCTTTTTATGAAGCCTTGAGAGAGCGACGACGTCTCAGTTCCGTATTTCATCTTGAGACACTGCGGTATTTGGGACGTGAAGAGACTACGTAGCTGCCTTGCCGCGTCAGATTCAACAGTTGACCTCTTTCTCGAAATTGTATCTATCTAATTGGATAGGTTTGTCCCAGGTAAACATAATTGTCAACAACTTCAAGCGCAGAGAGGGTGGGTACACCATCGACATTTTACATGATCGTCCATGTTCATTTTCATTTTGTCCGTAGGCTAAGAATAGCATCATCCCATTTCTTCCTCTGAGTGTCGTATATGGCGACTATGGGATCCACCAAGAGGTAGGCAGCAGCATCCTCTGAGTACACGCATTCAATCTAACTGCGATCGCTAACCCGCCTACCAAGGGTGGCCTGGGCCAACACAACCAAAACCAGGTTCCCATTCCCTAGCGGCCCTGCTATTCCTGGCTACGATAGCGGCCAAGATAACTTCGAGGCTCTGGCAAAGATCCGGCTACCACAACCGACAACAGCTGCACCTGGTAATATTTAATACTCGTTCACAGCGGACCGACGAGTCGCGCGCTCGACTCGAGGAAAAGCTGAGCAGGATACGTTGGTTTATCTGAAGTCTGAAGAGAGGCAGGACTCGATAATCCTCAAATCCGGAAGCCTACTTTATTTCTGAGAGGGCGACCTAAAGTCCTGGACCCCGGCATGGTGCCGGGCTTATAAATAAATAAAATAAAAATCATTTTTTTTTTTTTTTTTTTTTTTTTTTTTATGGTTTACCGATTTTGAAAGGGACCAGAACTGTTTACTACCAGAAGGGTAGGATGCCAGTCTGGCTCCGCTCCAATGCGGCTGACATGATCGAATAAAGCCTTCCGGATCACCTGTTTGCAGACTTAGCGGCAGAATTAAAGGCCCTCTTCTTCGAACCCTACGAGCTCTAACTTTGCGGTCGCGAGCTTGGACCCACGCTTGGTAGGCGGATTCCTTTTTAGCCTCAGCGCGAGCACAATCCGCATTGTATCAAGGTTGGGCTTTGTGACCGAGTGCGATGTTGGAGAATGGAATATAATATTCCATTCCCTGTCAGTATCACGTCCTCAACCACATCAGCAGAACTGGCAGGGTCACTCGATAAAAAACACACTTGCCGCCACGGGTATGACGCAAAGAAGTGCAGCATCTCATCCCAATCTGCCGACCCGTATCACCAAAATCGCCTCGTGCCCTTAGGGCTGTTATCGGGAGGAGAGCATATCGACACGGATTTCACCAGACAGTTATCGGACGTTCCCGGTGGGGCAGAGACCGATACTGAGTGCCTGTCTGGATCTGATGTCAGCAGAAGGTCCAAGCAATTGGGCGTATGGCCATCAACATCCAGTACCCGCGTTGCTTGATTCACCAGCTGGTTGAGATCTAGCGATAATGCAAACTTGCGCGCCACTCTTCCAGCATGGTCAGTTTTCTGGAACGGGAACACGCTATGGTGGGTATTGAAGTCCCCCAGAAAAAAAAGCTCCGCCGTTGGATAGCTTCGTTTGGCTGTCTTTGCCGTCTCAGTGAGATACTCCATGAGCTTGGTTGTCTCCTTGTCACAGTCGTGCGATCGATAAACACCGACGTAGAGAGATTTCTCCATTCCGGTGTCCACCAAAAGCCATAGTACGGAGAACCCGGAATCTTCAAAGCAACGGAGACGCCGACAGCAAATGTCGTCGCCAACATACACACAGACCCCAGCTCGCCTCTTGAACTTATGTTCCAACGAGTATCCTGGGTAGTTGAGGTACGCCGTATCAGACGGGGTTGCTATCTGCGTCTCCGTTAAAAAGAATAGGTGTGGCCTCTCGGTCTCGAGGTGGTGATGGACCGGATCGAGATTTGAGTGCAGACCTCGTATGTTACTGAGGTGCACTTTGAGTGGGAGGAAGTGCAGCCGTTGTTTAACCTTTTTCTTTTTGGTAACTTTTGTTTTTCATTATTTTTCGTAGAGTGGTGGAGACGTGGAAAAAAAACCCTAGAAGACCTCTTGGGCTCGACTGACTGGAGAGAAACTCATTTGGAGACTGCGGGGACGCCCGAACCGCCCAAAAATGTATGGGACAGCAGATTTTGTTTTTGCTATTTCGATATTGGTCCCATAGAGAAAGTTATTCAGTTTGATGGTCTGAAGCACCCCTTTAAGTAAGTGTCCCATTTAATTTTACACCCTATCTAAAAGATCGAAGAGTAAAATATATGCGTCTTTGCTTGGTGTCCTACTGCAGCGAGGTGCAAGGCAGAGAGACATTATATTATGTCCTAAACTGTTCAGCACACAGCGCAGGCTGTGAAGATTTTTTCAATGTTCTGACCTGAAAAGAGCTAGGCATCAACATATACGGCGAGTAGATCAGTCACATCTGGTTTGCCGATGGTAAATAAACCAAGCAACAAGGCAGATTATACTCTTTTCCATCTTCTGTATAACGCGCCGGACCGTATGTTATGTATGTGGGCCAAGGTGCTGAATCCTTTTCGGAACCCGGCTTATTCGCGAGGCTGGAACTAATTGAACTTGCGTGCGAGACGATTTGTAATGAATCTCGGAACAGTTTATACTCATAGACATACAGGCTAAGAAGCGAAATGGTCTTCAGCAAGACATTGTCGCTCTTTTTGAGGAAGGGCACCTCTAGACTTCTGTTCCATGCCTGCGGCGTTGCTCCCTCGAGTATGACGTTCCTAAACGATATTTCCGAAGGATCGGTACCCGCCTTCCAGAGCTCGGCCGTAATCCCGCCATCACACAGCGCCTTATTTATTTATTTGTATTTATTTATTTAACAAATGTATTACATTGTATTACAGCCTTGTTGTTCATTTGCTGTTTGGGAGCCATACTAATCTTGTACTGGCTGACGTCCGGGATATCTTTGGTATAGTGCCGGGTCAATCTAGATCTATGGTTGTTATCTAGATTTTTAGCGGGTCTCCGTGTTGACGTGTATATCTGTCCAAAGGATTTCTCAACCTCTCTCAGAAGCTTACGCTTGGACGATAATGATCCTGCCATCTTCGGTCTTCAATTTTGCTAGCTGGCTTTGGCCAATAGACAGATCCCTTGCGAAGATTTTGGAGACTCTGTTCCGCTCTATAGCCTCCCTAATGTAGGCTCGGTGATCATAAGTTACGGACTTCGAAATCTGCCTATCGTGCTGCCTAGCTTCCGGTTTTAAATGCGCTTAACACAGAAACATTATCGAATTTTTACCTCTTCGTCAACATGATGAAGTCTATCTCATTTCATGTACCGTTTGTACTCATCCAGGTTCATTTCCTGTGAAGGAAACTCACGCTTCATGAAGAAGGAGTTTTCATCACATAGAGTTCCTTCTCCATGAAGCTGTCCATTAGCTGTTGGCCCCGTTAATTCCGTCGTCAAACATCAAAATAATTAACCCACTCGTAGATTTTCACCGTCATTTGCCCAGTTTTGCGTTGAAGTCTCACATAACAACTGTGAAGTGTGCTTTGGAACTATAAATGGCTCTAGAGACATCCTCCCCATACATAGACCCTACCTCGTCATCATATTTCTGTTCTTATGTCGGGGCCCAGGTATACCTGTATAACCTTTAATGAATACTGTACGAGATTTGTGGAACGTAACCCCGGCACCGTGTTGGGGCCCGAGACTTTAGGTCGCCCTCTCGAAAATAAAGTAGGCTTCCGGATTTGAGGATTTTCGAGTCTCTCCCTCTTTTCGTACTTCAGATAATCCAACGATATTCCAACGTATCCTGCTCAGCTTTTCCTCGATTTCAGCGCGCGACTCGTCGGTCCGCTGTGACGAGTGTTATAATATATTAGCAGGTGCAGCTGTTGTCGGTTGTGGTAGCCGGATCTCTGCCGGAGATTCTTCGCACACCCTGCCCCGCCGTTACCTTGACCGCTACCGTAGCGAGGAATAGCAGGGCCGCCAGGGAATGGGAACCTGGTTTTGGTTGCGTTGGCCCTGGCCACGCTTGGTAGGCGGGTTGGCAATCGCAGTTGGATTGAATGTGTGTACTCAGAGAATGGTGCTGCCCATCTTTTGGTGGATGCCTTAGTTGCCTTTTACAACACTCAGAGGAAGAAATGGGATGAAGCTATTCTTAGCCTACGGGCATAATGAAAATGAACATGGACGATCATGTAAAATGTCTGTAGTGTACCCACTCTGCGCTTGAAGCTGTTTACAATTATGTTTACCTGGAACGAAACTATCCAATTAGATGGGTACAATTTCGAGAAAGAGGTCAACCTGTCGAATCCGACTCGGCAAGGCAGCTACGTATTCTTTTCACGTCCCAAGTTCCGCAGTGTCTCAAGACGAAAGTCTTTGACCAGTGTGTATCGCCAGTGATGAAATACGGAACTGAGACGACGTCTCGCTCACTCAAGACCTCATAAAAAGGATGAAAGTCACCCAAAAGGCAATGGAGAGGGCTATTTTCGGAGTTTCCCTGCGAGATCGAATCAGAAATGAAGAGATCCGCAGAAGAACCAGAGCAGCCGACAAAAAGCTACGTAGTCTCTTCACTAGGGGGTGCAGTACCGGTTTCATCTCAAGAACCGGGACTGGGTTTCCGGTACTGGACTTGGAACCGGGATTTCCCGGGAATTTCGGTACTAACGGTACTCGAAAATAATATTTATAAAAACCCCATTTTGTTGAAGAAAAAGACTTTACATTATGTCGAAAAAATTATTAGTGATCAATGGAGTGCTAGAAAATTGATTAATTAGTTAAAGTAGTACTTTTCATTCGATTTCTGTATTAATTTATTATTCAATAAATATAGCCGAAAAACGGTCACGATAAGGGAGTAGCATGGATGATTATAGCGACGGGTTTATGGTCAGGTTCAAGTTCATTGAGACCCACATAAGCTCATGGAAGAAAAGCGCAAAATGATTCTGCAGTCTTCAGAATGATGTAAATAAGTACCATAGGCAGATCTCAAAGTCTTTTTCCGACCATATTAAAGATTCTATAGAGCGGACCACTGTCCATTGGGCAAAGCCAACTAACCAAACTTAAGACCGAATAAGGCAGGATCGTATTGTCCAGGCCAGAGACTTTGAGAGGGGTCGATAAATTATGCTGTATTGTATCAACACGGAGACCACACATCACAAATCTGGCGAACGACCGAAGAGCTAGATTGAGCCGGCTCTATACCAAAGCTCTCCCGGACGATAGCTGTTAAGTTCCGTCATAAACGAAGAGAAAACGCCGCAGCGACTCGCTTCAGACTCCTCTGTGCATGTTCCGCGGCTTAAACAGGGCGAGAATGCCTTGCTGAAATACTATGCTGCTGAGGCTCATCTCGCTTTTTAGCCATGAGCTGTTGAGAGTAATTACGAACAGGTTCGACGACTTTATAAAAAGTCTAGTTCCGAAAAGGTTGCAGCACCGTAGACTAAATATACGCTCTGGCAGATTATACAAAAGACCGAATGCCAATTTCTTAAGCGTTCGTGGATCGAATCGAAATTTTTCTTGTAGAAGAAACTTGAGCTCCAGCACTTGTACTCCAGCCTCTCCAGTGATGCCCAGTTGACCGGTACATAGAAGTGCTGAAATGCATGTAAAAAGCCACAACTCGAAAGCTATCCTGTTGCAGCGAGATGTAAGACAGGGAAATTTTATTTCACCAAATCCGTTCACTCACCGTTGCACTGAGAAACTTTTTAAGATTTTGGTCTGGAAAGCGCTAGGCATCAACATAAACAGTGGGAACATAACTAACCTGCGACTTGCCGTAGATATAGTTGTCATGGCCCAATGCTTTGACTATGGAGGACTTCAGTAGAATGCTCGATGACCTTAGCAGAGCGACTGAACTAGTTGATTAAAAACAGAACATGGAGAACGTAAAAGGTATAACATTGAGTACCGCATTCTATGTCTCAAAACTAAAGTCTTTGACCAGTGATGACACACGGAACAGAGACGTGATCGCTCACTAAAGGCCTCATGAAAAGGCTGAAAGTCACTCAAAGTCAAATGCCAATTATGAGGGCTATCCTCGGAGCTTCCGTGCGAGACCAAATAAGAAATGAGTTTCGCGGAAGACCCAAGGTAGCCGATAAAGCCCGAAGAATTGCTAAACTCAAGAGGCAATGGGCTGGGCACCTGGCTAGCAAACCGCGTACCGGAAGATGCAGTCCCTTACAAGATGGACCGACGGCGACGACCGGTGAACGTGGTGGGAACCCATTGGATAATGGCAACGCAGGACCGATCGTTGTGGCGATCTTTAACGGAGGCCTATGTCCAGCTCGAGATTTTTCGATGATGATTAATATGAAAATTCTAAAAGCTAGAAGAGAGAATCATAATTTCACTCGATTATTTTAAAATTTACATTTACAGTATAACTAAATCTACTTAAAGGACGATTTTGGCTAGTATTTTAATTATAAATTAATTAAATTGTTGAGTACCGAAAGTATCGAAAGAACCGGGATTTATTTCCCGAAGTACCGGTGCTAGATAGCCTCAGAAATCCCGGGAATTCCCGGTATTTTCGGTACCGGGAATTCCCGGGAGCATGCCCTACTCTTCACGTCCCAAATACCGCAGTGTCTCAAGATGAAATACGGAACTGAGACGTCGTCGCGCTCTCAAGCCTTCATAAAAAGGTTGAAAGTCACCCAAACGGCAATGGCGGGCTATGTTTGGAGTTTCCCGGCAAGGTCGAATCGGAAATGAAGAGATCCGCTGGGACATAGCCCAAAGAATTGCTAACTAAAGTGGCAATGGGCGGGGCACATTTCTCGCAGAACCGATATGGCCGATGGGCCGAAGAGCCGTTGAGTGGCAATCGCATACCGGAAAGCGCAGCGTGGGTAGCTCCCGCACCCCGCACCCCGCACCCCGGGTAACAGCAGTGGGTAGGTGGGGCCCCAAAAGGTGGACCGACGACCTGATGAAGGCGGCGGGAACCCGTTCGATAAGGACACCGCAGGACCGATCGTTGCGACGATCCTTGGGGAGGCCTATGTCCAGCAGTGTGACGTCCATCGGCTGAGATGATGATGATGATCAAGTATTTAATACATAGGTAAATACGTATAAATCCCTCTCGGAATGGTTAGCAACACTGCTACAATAACCGTCTTGCTTGTAGCTCTGTCTTGCTTGTAGGTAGGTATTTTATTTATCTTAGTAAATGAATAAAACTTATTTATAATAATAATATGATATAATTATATTAAGTCCTGATAGATCCTGAGCTTCGCCGATCTATTCCTGATCAAAAAAGTCAATTTGGGTGGAAAAAAATGTTTTTATTTTTTTTAATTTTCAAACCCCTATATCTCCGAAAGTATACCACTTAGGTCATTTTACCAAAGTATATTTTTTGTTTGTAATCATTTTCCCTGTCGATTATCATATGTTTCATCAGTGGCCGCAAAATCGTGATTTTTTCAAAATGGCGGACAGTAGGTATGCCACTAAGGCAGGTTGCTCTTTCTGATCAGTCTAGTCCTACGGAGTCAAATCCATTATCGCGCAGATATAATATCAATAACATACATTGAATACTGAATACACCAAAAGGTAATTTAAATACTAATGAAATCATATAGGTACCTTACTACATATATCTTCGTAACATAAATGACTATCTCATACCTAACGCATTACAAATTGGAATTAAACCTTTGATTTATGCAGTTATTAATCAAAATGTAAGTGCAAGTACAGATTGCAGTCAACTTGGATCATAAACTAGAATTAACATGCCTCTTGCAACAAGTATATTTAACTTTTAGGATTAAATTTATACATACAGACATGCATAAACGGACGACAATTACCGCTCTTAGAGTGGCCAGAAATTTTGTTACAATTGCCAAGTATAATGAAGCAAATTAGAAAGTTCGAGCAGAGTGTAAAATTAAATTTTCATGATGGAACCAAGACCGAAATAGCGAAAAAAAATCTGGTATTTCATAGAAAACCTAAACGGCTACTCTAATCTGTACCCTTTATTATATAGGATTCTTCTTAATATGCTGATGATTTTTTAAGGTGATGATCAGACCAACAAACTGAACATATTTCTTTATGGGACCAAAGTTGAACCAACATTTGTTGTTTCATACAAAACTGCAATCCTACTCGACTTAAATGTATGGGACAACTGATTTTTCTTTCGCGAATGTTAGTTCTAAAATGGAGAAAATCATTCAGTTTGATGGTCTGATCATCCATTTAAAAAACCTCAGCATATTAAGTTCAACCCCATACCTATACAGGGTGAAATTGATATCATTGGCATTCTTTTAAACTAAGAATCTACCCATCAAACTGAACAACTTATACTATGGGAGCAAATCGATCGGATCAACTAAAAAATCTGCTGTCCCATACTAAACTGCAATGCCTACTCGACTCAAATGTATGCAACAGCTGATTTTTTTAGTTGCTCCAATCGGTTTGGTCCCATAGTAAAAGTAGTTCAGTTTGATGGGTAGACTCTTAGTTTAAAAGGATGCCAATGATATCAATTTCACCCTGTAGATATGTCTATTAGACCTATTAGATAATAGACCAAGACAATTTGATCGGCATCTGCTACGATCCTGAGACACTCTCTCTTGCCTCTTCAGCTGTCATTTAAGTCATTTCAGACTATGTAAGTTTCGTTTGGTAATTCAATATTATATTCCTCTCATTTGTTCGGACTATTGTATTATTAGATGATCGTATATCTATCTCTATTTAATTATAGAATTTTCTTTCACGCAATAACGAATTCGGTACAAAATTTCTGCAGATTTTCACTATAATATTAGGGGTAAACAGTTACACTACTTTAAGGGGTGAATGTACCCATGATACTGAAAAACTTTCCCTAAGAAACCTAAAGGAAATTCCCAAAAACAAAAAAATGCCTTTTCATACAATATGGAAAGTCCAATTTTTTTTTTGCGAATTTCCTATAGGTTTCTTAGGGAAAGTTGTTCCGTATCATGGGTACAACCACTCCTTAAAGTAATGCAACTGTTTATCCTGTGGTGACTTGCTACAGATGTCAGCACCCACAAGTTATAGCAAAGATGCCAACAGATGGCGATACCGTCGCTCGCGGAAAAATGCTCCATACAAAGACAACGTTCATCGTAAATACGTAACTCGTAACCTATTGCAAATAAGGTTCACAGTCGAATGCAAGACATACATCGCGCATGTGAAATAATCACAGAGATTCGATATATATACAAGGTCCAACTAAGAACTGTTGGACCACGGCCGGTCCCCAGGCATCACACCTAGCCTGGCGGAAGTACTTCCCTTTTCAATGAAGGAACATTCCCAAGTAGCACCTCCATAATCCTAACACCCTGTATAGACACGATATACATATAATTTATTTGATTGTGTTTTAATGAGACTGAAAAACAAAAGGTCAAGACATTTTAAACGAGTCAAATACCTACACGATTAAAAACGTGAAACTTTGTTAGAATGTGCTGTCTGCAACATCCTGTTACTATAATAATTATTAGCATGTACAAGTTGGGTAAATATAAGAGGTGTAATGGTATGTTAATTTTCAACTTTATTATTGGATTCGATATTGAAACATTCGGCTTATATGGTCAAAGTCGTAGGTCCTTAAATACCAAAGCAAATATGGTTAAATACTTATTTGTGTTGACACTAACCGCCGAGGACTTTAAAATCTCCTTATGGACAGACCATACTTACTCAAGTCATTTTGGTGCGAAGAAGACAAAGAAAATTCCTGAGTAACTCAAATTAATGAAAAACTCTCTACTCTATTAGCTTCAAAATTTGTTTTTCGGCTTGATAATGAAACGGCTTAAGAGGGCTATCGCAGTCCAGTGACGCCCTCATCACATTAAAAAAGATTTCTCAATAAAGAAAGCCTAAATTAAAAAAGTAATCAACACGAACACTACTAAAGCCTTCAAGCATAGATATATTATACCTACAGAACTAATATATCTATGCCTTCAAGCCATTGTTATACAATACTTATATAGGTTCTAAATTGTTCTAAACATTCCACTTTTAGACAATTGCGAATAAAAACAAAAGCGGCCGTCTTTTTTCTTTTTTCAAAATTTGTATGTTTAGACCTTTAAAAAACCTAAAAATAGCTTGAAGGCTTTTGTAGTGTTCGTGTTGATTACTTTTTTAACCGACTTCAAAAAAAGGAGTAGGTTCTCAGTTCGACCGTATATTTTTTTTTTTTTTTTTTTAATGTGTGTTCGCGGATAACTTCGTCGTTTATGAACCGATTTTGATGATTCTTTTTTTGTTGGAAAGGAGATATCCCAAGGGTGGTCCCATGATAAGGAAACCAGGATCTGATGATGGATCCCAGAGAAATCGAGGGGACCCTTCGAAAATCGTAGTGCCGACTAGTGCGTTTGTTAATTTGAAGCACTACTATTAAATCAAACTAATGAATTCACCACTGAAAATTGTGAAATAAACAAAATTTTAACAAAAAATTAAAACCGCCTTCAAAAAAACTAAAAAGTTAAAAAATAATATTGCAGCCGATGACTTTTTCGTTCGCATCATAAGAACATTAATTTGTTTTATAGAAGTCGGTGTCAAGCCAAGCCAAAAAACTAATGCAAGCCCCGTCGCGAATCGGCTTGACAGCGACTTCGATAAAACAAATTAATGTTCTTATGATGCGAACGAAAAAGTCATCGGCTGCAATATTATTTTTTAACTTTTTAGTTTTTTTGAAGGCGGTTTTAATTTTTTGTTATTAATTTAGGCTTTCTTTATTGAGAAATCTTTTTTAATGTGATGAGGTTCAGACTGAACTGCGATAGCCCTCATAATATGATTTAAAACCGCAAGGGATAATATTTAGTGTTATGAATTCGAATATTTTGTACCAACTCATGGATGCTATTCACGTTTGCACCGTAGTTATTTTGTTTGTTATAATGTATTATAGATAAAGGTACTGGAGTTTCGATTAGATGAGATAATTTCGAAAAGAAATCTATTTTAGAAGTATTTTTCCCCCATCCCTCCATACTTTGACCGCAGCTCCGCCCAAGTGTGAATCGATTTAATTTTGGACTTAAAAGAAAGGAGCTTAATTCGTAGCCAGTTTCCACCAAATCTAGGCTATCTTTAGCATTTTTAGCATTTCATGGCTATTGGATAAACGTTGTAACATGGTTGGAGCATAAAAATTAAAAACCAACAAACTCACATTCATTTAGGTACTACTGTATTTTATTTATTATAATAATACTAGCGACCCTCCCAGTCTTCGCACGGGTGCAATGCTGCTGACTAATATACATTATAAACCTTCCTCTTGAATCACTCTATCTATCTAAAAAACCGCATCAAAATCCGTTTCTTAGTTCTAAAGATCTAAGCATACATAGGGACAGACAGCGGGAAGCGACTTTGTTTTATACTATGTAGTGATAAAGATTTAGTGGTTAAAGTGCAGAGGGAATGCTTTGATGGTTTGGACCACATAACATTATAAGAGGGGTTAGAAATGCAAAGTAGCGCTTTTGTTTCGGAAACGGCTGTCTACACCGTGTCTTCCCAACGCACGCTGCTAGAACTCCTCATGCCATAGAGATGTACCTCATGCCCTCCCGGAGCTTGCCATGCCGCGCGCCTCGTGGTGTTAACCAAATCATTGCAATGGCACCCAAGATATATAACAAGCTACCAAAACTGATACGAAATCAGAGGGACGTTAACACTTTCAAAACCCACTTGTTCACGTTTCTCATAGAACGGCCCTATTACTCTGTATCGGAGTATCTTAACGACACAACAATGTAACGGAATAATTAAAATACCGACATATTTATGGGTCCGAAAATTGACATGTAAAACTAATATAAGACTGAACTAAAGTTATTGTGATGATTTTGATGTACCTAATTATGTTATGACTAAAATTAATTTATCTCAGATTTAAAATTCCATTATATTTGTATTTTAATTTATTTTGAGTACCTAATAATTCAGTTTGACATTATAATTACTATCTAATTGATCTCAGTTTAAAATTTATTTGTAGTTGTATTTTAATTTATTTTGAATACCTAATAAGTAATGTAGTTTGACATTTGATTATAAATTTTATTATACGCCGATTAAAGGCAGAGCATATTGTACTGTTATAATACTTTGTGAACAACTTCTTGACATTATGCACATAATAAATTGATTTCTATTTCTATTTGCATAACCTGTGGCGACGCGTTCCACGCATACTTTGCACTTCTAACCCCTCTTATAATGTTCTGTGGTTTGGACATTATCGAACGGATGAATGAAAGTCGATTCACGAAACTGCTATACAGGGTAATACTTAAGGGGGTGCTTCAGACCATCAAACTGAACAACTTTCACTATGGAGACAACATCGAGAAAAATATATAAAAAAGTCGAATTGGTTTGGTACTGCAGTTTTGTATGGGACATGTTTTTTTTTTTATTTTTTCTCGATGTTGGCTCCATAGTGAAAGTTGTTCAGTTTGATGGTCTGAAGCACCCTCTTAAGTATTACTAGGGTGTTTTGTTACACCCTGTATAATAAGGTAACATCATAAAGCATTTTTAATTTATTTATCGTAAGTGTTGAAAAACGTAACTAAGACACCAATTTGTCTTACTTGTAGGTATACTAATAAATTTAACCTGCGATAACAAGCGAGGTGTGGATGACATTTCCATTGAGTTCTGTTACTACACAAAGTTATCAAGAAATATAAATATAAACTGTCGCCGGTCGCTATTTTATTTCTTTGAACTTAAAAGTTCATTGGATAGGTACTTCACGAGTTCACGACATTGTTGCAGATTGCAGATAGGTACTTAATTTTATGACTGAATGAAAGTGAGGTAAACATTTCTGAGGTAACGGGTTTATTACAACAAAACCGGCCAAGTGCGTGTCGGATCACACACGTCGATGGACGGATGGATGGACGTGTACTGTGCGATATCGCCCAGTCTGGCCGATCGATCTAAGAAAAAAGAGATCCCTTAAAAAGTTCTGCTATTTTTTATATTAATTTACAACAAAGTACCAGGTTAAAAAACAACGCTGTGAAGGTTCTGCCAGCACATACGGAACCCAGCCCTTAAGGCTGCACCGAGCCTATTGTGCTGCCCCCAATCGTATTTTTTTATTTCTTACAATTAAAAAATATTTCCAAAAAACAAGAATGTCACGTTGTAGTTACTGCTGATTTTCTATTTATCGGGTCACTAGGGATTTGTTTTTATAATGTTTGTAGATATTATCTTTAAAACTGCTAAAAGTGGTCACTTTTGGCGGTTTTAACGATAATAGCTACAAGCATAAAGCATAATAATCCGTAATGTTTCGATAAATTAAAAGCCTATCAGGACTACAATGTGACATTCTTGTTTTTTGGAAATGTTGTTTAATTGTTTAGAAAAAAAAAATACGATTTGAGGGCAGCACAATAGGCTCGGTGCAGCCTTAAGCATATATCATAATTCTAAAAACGGTATCAAAAACATTTTGATATACATTGACATTATCAAATCAAAAATGATAATCTATTGAACATAATACATTTTTTTAAATGCTTAATAAAAGAAATTGCATAAATGTAATTCAAAAAATAACATTGTTTACGAAATAAAGTATCATTATCATTGTGTCGCTCGAGTCGCTATTATCTGTAGGTATTACATAAATGTGTTTATATATCACTTTCTTATCTAGATCACGATTAGAATTCATGGACTATAAATAAAATGTTTTTAGGGTTCCGTACCCAAAGGGTAAAATAAAAACAGGACCAATTGAAAGGATTTTAAAAGGCTGGTTTTATGTTTTTGACCATACCGAAAGGGATTAAGGTCGTGAGTTTATGAATGAATGAATGGTTTTAAAGTCACAATACAAAAGCAAAGCGCGTTTATCATATTATATATATATGGAGGTGCTACTTGGGAATATTCCTCCATTGAAAAGGGAAGTACTTCCGCCAAGCTAGGTGTGATGCCTGGGGACCGGCCGTGGTCCAACAGTTCTTAGTTGGACCTTGTATATATATCGAATCTCTGTGATTATTTCTCTTGCGCGATTTATGTCTTGCATTCGATTGTGAACCTTATTTGTAGTAGGTTACGAGTTACGTATTTACGATGAACGTTGTCTTTGTATGGAGCATATTTCCGCGAGCGACGGTATCGCCATCTGTTGGCATCTTTGCTATAACTTGTGGGTGCTGACCATCTGTAGTAGTTCCCCACATATATAAATCGCCTGTGCCTGAAAGACAGACACACACAGACACAATTTATACGTACATCCCCTTTGTGTCAATCACACACCATGGTATTTTTTGTGTTTTTATTGTGAAAATAAAATCTTTTTTTTAAAACATTGAAGCAAAGTGGTGCTCTAGACCAGCAAGAAAAATAACAAAACTGAAAAAAGTAATCATAAGTTTTGAACTCTATTAACATAGGCAAATAATTCCAGTATTTCATATACATTTCATATTTTGAGAACATGTATTATTATATTATAATATAACCATAACAAATTGAATACCGATATTCAAAATCTTTGAATATGTTAGCTTGATTATTACGTAAGTACTCTAAGTTCAAAACTTTGAAACAACACAACATGTATAATCAAAAACACTTTGTTAATGCAAAAACATAATTTTAAATAATACATACATCTACAGGTAGGTACCGGTATAATATTATTATGTGTGTGCAAGTTTTAACTAGAACATTGGCATTTATTTGCCAAAGTTCAAATCGGCAATGAATACTAGGTACAGGCTGCTAGTACCCGTCCACGTCTTGATTATAATAAAATACAAATTAACATGACATTTCGCTCTCTTAAGTTAAAATTGATGCGTTTTCCAAGGGCAGTAGAAATAAAAATCAGCAGGTGGCGTTAATAAATTTGAAAAAACCTGTTAATTTAAAGGTTCAAACCTCGGAAGAAGGATCTCTTTATTCTAAAGCATAGAGTCCGCATCAATTTACGATTGTAGTTAGTCTCTTTTGTCTTATGTTATGACGTACCTTTAATAGTAGAAGGAGACGGAACTATAGATATTTGTTTATGCGGCTGTCCACTATTTTTTGTGCTACTATGTGTGAAAAGATGGTGAAAAGTGACCATAAACATCGTGACGGACCCACCATAGGACCCACATTAGGGATCGTTCAACAATTACGTGATCATTTTTGGCCGTTTTTTTAACCCCCCCCCCCCCCCTTATGTGATCACAGCGTAATCTTTTGTTTTTACCCCCCCCCCCCCTCGCCTTGATTACGTAATCTTCGTCCGATACTTCGCTAACGGATCCCTAAATCGAAAAATGGTTTTCCCACACCTGTAATATTTTTAAACGACCTATCCAACGATACCCCACACCATGGGGTAGACAAGAAAAAAAAATTTCATCCCCACTTCACGTATAGGGAAGGTACCCTAAAAAAAATATTTTTCAACATTTTATTTTATCACTTTGTTGGCGTGATTAATATGTATATCCATGCCAAATTACAGCTTTCTAGTACTAACCGTCTCTGAGCGAAGCCGCGGACAGACGGACGGACGGACATAGCGAAACTATCAGGGTTCCTTGTTGACTTCGGAACCCTAAAAAAGGAAATGAAAATCAAAAATGTCACTTAGGTACCCAAATGGTAATTTGGCGGTTTGAACTAAGCTTGTTTAGGTCGATATAGCTTATAAAAAGCCGACACGAAATTATTGGTCCAAAACTTTTTTCTCATTTTCTCTTTTCTTGTGTACTTCTATTATAATGTACGTACTTGATATTTCTATTACTTGATATAGGTCAAGAAGCTAAAATAGGTAATATATTATTATACTACGGGTGCCTACAAATGAAAATGATAACGAAAATATCGAGCTATCAACTCTGTTTACTCTGTCTAAACTAAAGAATTTTATCTATTATCTCGATCGTACGTATCTTCAACTCCAATTAAAATAGCGTTAAAAAAGTTACCAGTAACAGTCAGGAAAACGCATTTCGATTATTTCATACGTGTTTTATAACGTTTGTTGAGGTTTGTTGTTATTGTGTGTTGATCTAGCTGACCTTGCCGCACGCTGTAACAATGCCATGTTTTTTGTTACAATTACTTGACATACGGTTATACGTGGTTAAACTAAGCGACGGTTAATAAGAAGTTTATCGACTTGACTCTTATGCCTACACGACTAGAAAGAAAATGGTTTGTTTCGAGAGACTTGAAGTGTATGGAAGTAAAATGCGCGTTACTAATATTTTTTGATTCCGCAATTATGCATTGCTTTGTTTCAAACCTGCACATTAATATAATTACTGTAGGTTACGAACGTATTTCTAGATTTAACAAGTAGGTAATTTAACGGTTTATGAATGTGTTGGGGAAGCTATTAACATCATTATTTACAATTGATATCCGCCGAAAGTGCTGTACTCAGTTAAATCTTTTATAAGCATACATGAAATATTTTAAACTAGCTTTTGCCCGCGACTCAGTCTGCGTGGATAATAATATGTAGCCTATGTGTTATTCTAGGCTAAGAACTATCTATATGCCAAGTTTCATCGAAATCGGTCCAGCCGTTTCAGCGTAAAAGAGTAACAAACATTCATTCATCCATCCATACAAACTTTCTCGTTTATAATATTAGTAGGATAGGATTGCATGGATTGGATAGGATAGTAGGATAAGTTCTCGAGTGGCGACCGCGTACCGGAAAGCGCAGCGTGAGTAGGCCCCTCACACGGTGGACCGACGACCTGGTGAAGGCGGCGGGAAAACGTTGGATGAGGGCAGCGCAGGACCGGTCGTTGTGGCGATCCTTGGGGGAGGCCTATGTCCATCGGCTAGGATGATGATGATGATGATAGGATTGCATAAATTGTCACCGTGTCAAAAATAACGTAAGTACCAACGTGTCAAAAAGAACTTTTACTAACCAAAACACAAAAATTTTTATCGCATTCAGACCGAGTAACGTATTGAACCCCGATACACAAGCCACCTTGGACGATCATCAAGCCTCGTGGTTTGGCAAATCGTTTCACCACAATGCGATGGCAAAACACGTACAACCTCAATGACATACCATCGACTCGGCCGAAGAAGACTGCTTAGAAGTTATTTGTTTCAGATAAACTCATCAATCCATCAAATCAGCGCACATCAACCCACTACGTACTAGATACTCTTTCTTATACTGTGCCTATGCCTATAGGCGGCGGTGGGCTGGGCTATGGAGCTTGGTCTCCACCAGCTTACTGTCGCCAATGAGCCTCCTGGCTTTGCGTTCAACCGAGTCGAGTGCGGCAAGTTGATACTTGGCTGAGCCATCCCACAGGTGACAGCAGTACTCCACACAGGATCGGACCTGAGTTTTATACAACATTAAGAGCTGTCCAGGAATGAAGTACCGCTTCACCTTGTTTAAGATGTCCAGCTTTATGGCCGCAGTTTGAGCCTTAGACTCGATGTCAGCGCCGAAGTTGAGTTTCCTGGTCAACCTCATGCCCAGAAGACCAAGACTGTCGGAAACAGGGACAGATGTACCCCGGAAAGTAGGAGTCAGATTAAACGGACTCCAATACAATGCAAACCCGTCACCCTCATAATGTCATCGGACCAACGTGCTGACAGTCTACTTACTGATCTCCGTCTCGGACCCTCCACTCTTGGCTACCGCTTTGATACTGCCGTATAATGTGCTGCATGAGAAATATATTATACTTAAAGCAAAAATACATTAAGACAATAGATAAAGGAATCACATCCTTCTATTGGTACCTTCAATTGTATTTGCTAAGCTAAACCAATTCCAGCCTAAATACATATGGTAATTGGTTAGATAACTGAGTGGGTAGGTAGTAGGTCCACATCCGCGATACAAATATAAATTATCGAAGTAGCGGCGCAGGCGCAGCGCAGCAGGGCCCGGCCGGCCCTGCGCAAGGACGCTCTACATCCGTGAGCGGAGACCGACCGCTACCTATTCTAGTTGTTATAAATATACGTACGCACATACCAAATTGTGTCGCCATTTTAGTCTTAATCAGGAAAATTGTTGGAAGACTGTGGAGAAATTTTCAAGGGTCGATCGTATAATCAGACTGGACAACTTCTAATATCGTAGCAACAATTGTGATAGAAGTCTGGTTCTGTACCCGGACTTTTCGATTTTCGATATATCGCGACCGTTTCGGTTAGCACTTCATTGTAATAGAGTAGACATTGGCCTCGATTCGGATTGTGCCACGACTTAACTTAACTAAATTTATTCCTGTCACTTTCTAAAATAAGATTAAGAAAAGAGACAGAAAACCAACAGCTGACTTTAGTGCTGTCAAAGTGACGTTAAACGCCCAAAAACGCTTTAAATAAGATGGCGTACATTATGATGGCATCTTATTTTGGGCGTGTAACGTCACTTTGACAGCACTAAAGTCAGCTGTTGGTTTTCTGTCTCTTTTCTTAATCTTATTTTAGAAAGTGACAGGAATAAATTTAGTTAATTTAAGTCGTGGCACAGTCCGAATCGGTACCATTGGAACGAAAGCGAAGTTCAAATGTCCGAGATGTATTTGAACAATTGTTGAATTGTTGAAATGTATTTGAACAAAGAAAAAGAAAATTAATTAAGAATTTGTGTGTACTCTAGTCTCCCCATTGACCAAGAGTTTTCTGGTGAAACATAGTTTGAGTTTTCTAGCTTATCGTAATCGTATTGAATGTGTTATACTTTTCCAAACGTTAAAAAAAGGCTCCAAATATATATAAATATCTTCATGAAGTAAAATGGCGATAACATTGAAAACCAGCTAGAGCCCTTTTTGACTACTATTGCTAAGGAACGACTTCAATTTGAAAGCAAGCTTATATTTTATACGCTATATATGCTTAGTTTGGTAGCATCGAGCTGATTTGAAGATAGAGCTACACTGAAAAAAAAAATTGTTTACTTTAACCAACATCATGAATCCATATGAGCCTGTCAACATCATGACTTCTCCGACTAAGAGAACTTTGTTAAACGAATTCGGCTTGTTGTTACAACTAACCATCTTTTGTTTTTAGTAAACAATAATAACGTCATTTCAATTATTTTGGTGCTAATTAAGAGAAATTATACTTCTTAGTTGGCTCGCCTTTTTTTTCAGTGTAGGAGGTAGATAGTGGAACTCTTCAATAGCTACTAGGGGTTTACCCCTGGAGGTTGGGCTCATTTGGTTTGTTTTAACGAGTCTGTTTTGTCTTTAGTACTTTTTAGTAACAAAAGCGTGCTTTATAGGTTTTTGAAGGTGTTTTCAGGCTAATGGTTTCCCGCTTTCATTTCCTTGACACCGAGAATACAGCGCGCTAGTGACATGTTCTATCACTTTTTGGTTCAATTCAAGTAACGCTTTCACAACGTTATCATATCAGTCAGAGTTCTATTTTTATGCCTACATATACCTACTTTATACTTGTATATAACATTTCATTTATGAACATAGATAGAACATGTTTATTTTATTACAACATTCACTTCACTCGCGTAGTAACCGAAGTAGTCAAGTGGTATTTAAAACGACTTAAATTCATTGTTCAAGAACAACAAATTGGTTTTTTATCTACCTTTAAATAAAATGCACATCAACATTATTTATAAAATCAGGTCATTTTCAAGAATACCCAATGAATATGGAGTTTTGGGACCTACAATCTATGCACATAGTACCTATGCAGAGAATTTAGATTAGAAATAAAACCGGTCAAGTGCGAGTCGGGCTACTCGCGCACCGAGGGTTCCGTACAACACCACCACAGAACATAACATTATTAACTTACAAAAAAATATTTTTTTGTCTGGGACCTTTAGCGCAAGACCGACTCACACTTGGCCGGTTTTTAGTATTTGTTGTTATTCTGTAGAGTTTGCTCTATTATCACACTAAGTTTGACGCTTGTATGTATTACCGTTTTTACGATAGAGCGTGAAGAAAAAATGTTGATAAAAACTAGTTTCTTGTTGAGAACCCTCATAATTTTTTTATTTTTTGACATTTATATTATTTGTTAAAAAATCCGCCGTAATAACGCATAATCTGAGAAAATTTCAACTATCTAGCCATTACGGTTCAAAAGTTACAGCCCTAAATAGGTAGGACAGACGGACGGACGGATGGACGGACAGACGGATAGACGGACAGACGGACGGACGGACGGACGGACGGAGGCTTAGTAATAGGGTTTTCACCCTTTGGATACGGAACCCTAAAAATAAACGAAGAAATAAACAAACAAACCACGAGGGGGGCAAAGGACTAGGTACGAGTAGTATGATGCAATACAGATGTGCAAATACGATAACACAATATTATCAATTTTGACAACACTAAACGTCGAGACGCCGCACGTTTTTTCCATCATGTTCTCCCATCACGATAAAGTATCCGAATATGTATGTCAGTCTGTTCCAATAGTTTGAATCTCACCTTGACTTGACACTGGCCCACTTTTTAATCCATCGATATTACTTTCGATTTTACTCAGGAAGGCTGTGATTGCAGCTATGTATTTATAGTATCATTAACTTGAGAGCGTCTGTGGCACGTTACAGAGCAGTATGTACACTCAATCATGACTAGAGATCAGATAATCGGATGCATATTTACCTAAACTTTAACTTTTTTCGCCACGAAAATAGGCTATGGATATGCCTGTCTGAATAAAGTTATTTAAAAAAATCGGGCCACCCGTACCGTTTTGTCAGTCATACTGTTACTGATCCTCGTAGGTAGTCACACCACTATGATATAACCTACTTCCGACAACATAAACAACTTGGACAACATGAATAACTCTGAAAACATGAAAAACTATGACAACGTTGTTCAAATGTCCAAGTTCTATGATATTTTGTATGTCGATAAATCTTTTAGCAATCCCGGGATTTCAAAACAATCCTGGGATTATTTCATAAAATAAATGAATTTTTTAAGACGTGTCCACATTATTCTTGTGAAAAATGAAGTTTAGGTAAATATGTATCCGACCGAATATCCGATCTCTAATCATGACGTTCCGTGTTCGAATCGGCACGGACGACATGCCATGTACGTAGGTACCTATGAGTTTAACTTATGTACCGACTGCTCTCAAACGAAGGAAAACATCGCTAACTTGTGCAGCACACTACTGTGGGACTTATTTAGGCTGAAGATTATAAGTATAATAATAATAAACCCACAGGGCAGCTTGTGGCGAGCTGTTGGTGAGTGGCGACACCATGGACCCGATTCACCATAGGGCCCGGATTGATTTGGCCCTCACCTCCTGTCTTGCCTTAACCGGCGGGAATTGCAAGAGCGGAACCTATGCTCCAGGTTGGAAGTGTAAAATGTCATAACACCGGGACCTGCTGACTTGTACGCTTAGCATCGCGAACTGGCGCCCGTAGACTCATCTCTACAACCTTAGCCACTCACTAGATGTTGCCGCCTTGTTGCTACTTGCGAGCGGCCATTTTGAGGGGCCCATTAAATGAGTTAGCAAGTCACCGTCTGCCATTTTTGACAAACTTAAGAGACATTTGTTACGGCAGGCGTCCCGAGTCTCTCCGCAATAATCCAGATTTCCCAGTCCACCCAGTTCACCCCCATAACCCGAATAGTTTTTTGTCCTTTTTACAATAGTCTCTGCACCGAACGTGGTATGTCTTCTGGTGCATTTGCATAATGCATTCAGAGATAGACCTCTGCTGGTGCATCCCATCACATTTAGATAAAAGTGTCTCAAAGGGTCTTTACGTGTTGGACCTGTGTCCCCTCGAAGGCCTTCCAAAGGTCCGGGCTACGGCCCGTGAAATACCGTAAGAGATAAAATAATAATTATAATGTATTATGTAATTTTGATTTATATCGAACTAGCTACCCGCCCCGGCTTCGCATGGGTGCAATGCTGATATAAACCTTCTTCTTGAATCACTCTATCTATTAAAAAAACCGCATCAAAATCCGTTGCTTAGTTTTAAAGATCTAAGCATACATAGGGACAGACAGACAGTGGGAAGCGACTTTGTTTTATACAACGTAGTGATACACATACTAATCGGCCAAACAATATTGAAAGGTCTCATGGTAAGGTAAGGTAGCTGAAAACTAGGCTAAAAATTGCACGGTTTAAAAAATAATTGGTAATTATAAATTATTATAGCAAATGAGAAATTGTGTAATAAGAGATCGATGTAAATTAAAAGATGTTGTGACAAGAATAGAGAAAGGTATGCTTCGTTGGTTTGGTCATGTGGAGAGGATGAGTGACAGCAGATGTACGAAAGAGATATATGTTGCTAATGTGAGGGGATGTGTTGGCAGAGGGTGCCCTCGTAGGATGTATGCTGATCAAATCAGTTGCATCCTACAAAAAGGGGAGGTGCGGAGTACTCGAAACCGACGGGCATGTATGAAGAGATGTATGGATGTGCATGAGGCAAAAGAGGTATGTTAGGATCGTAGTAAGTGGCGCGCCCAGGGCCTCGATTGCGCTGTTTTATACGGTTTTACCATTCGGACGGAACGTTTATGGCTTTGGTTTAGTTTTGGTTTAGATTTGGTTTAGCTGATGTAAAAATGCTATCGCGCTATTTTTTTCTGAACGGTTAAATAGTCGACGTTACCAAAGCATGACGTGCGTGCACCTCCATACACCTCCATACACCTCTCCATAGCTCCATACAGCTCTCCATACACCTTCATACACCTCTCCATACACCTCTCCATAGCTCCATACACCTCCATACACCTCTCCATACACCTCCATACACCTCTACATACACCTCCAAACACCTCCATACACCTCCATACACCTCCATACACCTCTCCATAGCTCCATACAGCTCTCCATACACCTTCATACACCTCTCCATACACCTCTCCATAGCTCCATACACCTCCATACACCTCTCCATACACCTCCATACACCTCTACATACACCTCCAAACACCTCCATACACCTCCATACACCTTCATACACCTCTCCATACACCTCCATACACCTCTCCATACACCTCCATACACCTCCATACACCTCTCCATAGTTCCATACACCTCTCCATACACCTCCATACACCTCTCCATACACCTCTCCATACTTCTCCATACACCTCTCCATACTTCTCCATACACCTCTCCATACACCTCTCCATACACCTCTCCATACACCTCTCCATACACCTCTCCATACACCTCTCCATACACCTCTCCATAGCTCCATACACCTCCATACACCTCTCCATACACCTCCATACACCTCCAACCACCTCCATACACCTCCATACACCTCCATACACCTCCATACACCTCTCCATACACCTCCATACACCTCCATACACCTCTCCATACACCTCCATACACCTCCATACACCTCTCCATACACCTCCATACACCTCCATACACCTCTCCATACACCTCCATACACCTCCATACACCTCCATACACCTCTCCATAGCTCCATACACCTCTCCATACACCTTCATACACCTCTCCATACCTCTCCATACACCTCTCCATACTTCTCCATACACCTCTCCATACACCTCTCCATACACCTCTCCATACACCTCTCCATACACCTCCATACACCTCTCCATACACCTCTCCATACACCTCTCCATACACCTCTCCATACACCTCTCCATAGCTCCATACACCTCTCCATACACCTCTCCATAGCTCCATACACCTCCATACACCTCTCCATACACCTCCATACACCTCCAACCACCTCCATACACCTCCATACACCTCCATACACCTCCATACACCTCTCCATACACCTCCATACACCTCCATACACCTCTCCATACACCTCCATACACCTCCATACACCTCTCCATACACCTCCATACACCTCCATACACCTCCATACACCTCTCCATAGCTCCATACACCTCTCCATACACCTTCATACACCTCTCCATACCTCTCCATACACCTCTCCATACTTCTCCATACACCTCTCCATACACCTCTCCATACACCTCTCCATACACCTCTCCATACACCTCTCCATACACCTCTCCATACACCTCCATACACCTCTCCATACACCTCTCCATACACCTCTCCATACACCTCTCCATAGCTCCATACACCTCTCCATACACCTCTCCATAGCTCCATACACCTCCATACACCTCTCCATACACCTCCATACACCTCCAACCACCTCCATACACCTCCATACACCTCCATACACCTCCATACACCTCTCCATACACCTCCATACACCTCCATACACCTCTCCATACACCTCCATACACCTCCATACACCTCTCCATACACCTCCATACACCTCTATACACCTCCATACACCTCCATACACCTCTCCATAGCTCCATACACCTCTCCATCCACCTTCATACACCTCTCCATACACCTCTCCATACACCTCTCCATACACCTCCATACAACTCTCCATACACCTCTCCATACCTCTCCATACACCTCTCCATACACCTCTCCATACACCTCTCCATACACCTCTCCATACACCTCTCCATACACCTCCATACACCTCTCCATACACCTCCATACACCTCCATACACCTCTCCATACACCTCCATACACCTCCATACACCTCTCCATACACTACCATACACCTCCATACACCTCCATACACCTCCATACACCTCTCCATAGCTCCATACACCTCTCCATACACCTTCATACACCTCTCCATACACCTCTCCATACCTCTCCATACACCTCTCCATACTTCTCCATACACCTCTCCATACACCTCCATACACCTCTCCATACACCTCTCCATACCTCTCCATACACCTCTCCATACACCTCTCCATACACCTCTCCATACCTCTCCATACACCTCTCCATACACCTCTCCATACACCTCTCTATACAACTCCATACACCTCTCCATACACCTCCATACACCTCTCCATACACCTCTCCATACACCTCTCCATACACCTCTCCATACACCTCCATACACCTCTCCATACACCTCTCCATACACCTCTTCATACACCTCCATACACCTCTCCATACAACACCATACACCTCTCCATACAACTCCATACACCACTCCATACACCTCCATACACCTCTCCATACACCTCTCCATACACCTCTCCATACACCTCTCCATACACCTCCATACACCTCTCCATACACCTCTCCATACACCTCTCCATACACCTCCATACACCTCTCCATACACCTCTCCATACACCTCTTCATACACCTCCATACACCTCACCATACAACTCCATACACCTCTCCATACACCTCTTCATACACCTCTTCATACAACTCCATACACCTCTCCATACAACTCCATACACCTCTCCATACACCTCCATACACCTCTCCATACCTCTCCATACACCTCTCCATACACCTCTCCATACAACTCCATACACCTCTCCATACACCTCCATACACCTCTCCATACACCTCTCCATACACCTCTCCATACACCTCCATACACCTCTCCATACACCTCTCCATACACCTCTTCATACACCTCCATACACCTCTCCATACAACTCCATACACCTCTCCATACAACTCCATACACCACTCCATACACCTCCATACACCTCTCCATACACCTCTCCATACACCTCTCCATACACCTCTCCATACACCTCCATACACCTCTCCATACACCTCTCCATACACCTCCATACACCTCTCCATACACCTCTCCATACACCTCTTCATACACCTCCATACACCTCTCCATACAACTCCATACACCTCTCCATACAACTCCATACACCTCTCCATACACCTCTTCATACAACTCCATACACCTCTCCATACAACTCCATACACCTCTCCATACACCTCCATACACCTCTCCATACACCTCTCCATACACCTCTCCATACACCTCTTCATACAACTCCATACACCTCTCCATACACCTCCATACACCTCTCCATACACCTCTCCATACACCTCTCCATACACCTCTCCATACACCTCCATACACCTCTCCATACACCTCTCCATACACCTCCATACACCTCTCCATACACCTCTCCATACACCTCTTCATACACCTCCATACACCTCTCCATACAACTCCATACACCTCTCCATACAACTCCATACACCTCTCCATACACCTCTTCATACAACTCCATACACCTCTCCATACAACTCCATACACCTCTCCATACACCTCCATACACCTCTCCATACACCTCTCCATACACCTCTCCATACACCTCTTCATACAACTCCATACACCTCTCCATACAACTCCATACACCTCTCCATACACCTCCATACACCTCTCCATACACCTCTTCATACACCTCTCCATACACCTCTCCATACACCTCTCCCGACACCAACTAAATCAAAAACGTTCGTTGGACAGCGGTCGAACGTTACGCCAACGTATCTTCCGAAAAAAAGCTAAATCGTTACCGTTAATATAATTTGCGCGATACGAATTGTGCATAACGTAACGTTTTTGGTTGTGGTTTTGTTTTGGTAGTATCGTTCAAACTTAGGACGATTGAAGCTCTGGTCTCTGCCGACCCCACTGGGAAAGAGGCGTGACGTTATAGATAGATAGATAGATATTTGTGTGATGAACTGATGAATATGAATATTTTGTACCAGAGCAGTCATTGTATAAACGTATTCTACATCGTTGTATAGTTATCATAATACAATTCCAGGCTACTTTAAATGTGACTAGATAATCTGTGTGACAATGTCCAAGATATTAACATAATCTGCATGGAGCTAAAATCGCAAAATTCGTGTTTAAGGTAGAGGTCCACGTAAAAACCCAGTCAATAAACACACCTAGAATGAGTGTCAAAATTGTATTTAATAGTAACTTTTCGTATCGTTATATTAGACTAGTTGTCAAGGTCACTGGTACGGTGTGACCTTGGGGTGACGTTCCGGGTCACAAGACCACTAAATATAAACCAGTTTCATCAACAAACAGACGGACAAGTCGAGCTGGTAAAAAGCATCCACTGTTAATGTAGTTCTTTTCGTTTTAGATTTATTTTAGGCTTATTTTTTAATCTAGATCATTCTAGACTCTGTAAGCCGCTTTACTCTAAGTACATGTGAGTACTTAAGTCTCAAAATTAAAGACTTAATCAGATAATATCGAAACCTAAACTAATAATACTTTAAAAAACCGGCTAATTACCGAGGGTTCCGTACCGCAATATTTACAATACCAAAATATCTCCGAGATCCGAGAGAAAAACAAGTTTCTTGTATCATCATCATCAGCCTTTAAACGTCCCATTGCTGTAGGCCTCGCATGCCACCGCTGAGAAAACGACAAAAATCGAGATGTGCCTCCATCTTTATTATTTTACGTATGCCAGAAAGAGCGCGCATGACGTTTTACTCGTTTAAATGCTTTGTCGTGGGTGGCATGCTAGCAGTGCAGGACACAAGCCTATCCTAGCCTAGTTTCTTTATCCAGATTTAAAAAAATATATATACCTACAGTTTCAATGCTAGGATTAATTTAAGATTTGTATTTAACATCGTGAGGAAACCTGCATACGCAGAATAAAAAGTTCTGATGTGTATGTGAATTCTACCAATCCGCATTGGGCACGCGTGGTTGACCATACACCCTCCTTGAGGGTAGGCTTGTGTCCTGCAGTGGGACGTATATAGGCTGATGATGATGATACAAGAAACCTGTTTTTCTCTCGGATCTCGGAGATATTTTGCTATATTGTAAACTAGCGGCCCGTCCCGGCTTCGCACGGGTGGACGTCTAATCTTTTCTAGCAATCAATATAGCCTATGCTACTCAGGGTGAATGCAGCTTTCTAATGGTGAAAGAATTTTTTAAATCGGCCCAGTACTTTTTGAGCCTATTCATTACAAACATACAAAAATAGGTACAAATCTTTCCTCTTTATAATATTATATTAGTTGTAAATATTGCGGTTCGGAACCCTATAGCTAAGAGCATCGGTGGCGCGTTGCGGAGAGTTATGGACACCCAATTATGGAGGTCCGGGTTCGAATCCGCACGGAAAACATGCCATGTACCAATGAGTTTTTCTAACTTATGTACGTAATACCGACTGCTCTCAAACGGTGAAGGAAAACATCGTGAGGAAACCTGCATACACTGAAGAAGAAATTCTGATGTGTATGTGAAGTCTACCAACCCGCATTGGGCACGCGTGGTGGACTAATGCCCATACACCCCTCCTTGAGGCCTGCCTCAGGCCTGAGGCCGGCCTGCCTGTCGTGCCTGTGCCCTGCAGTGGGACGTTTATAGGCTGATGATGAATATTGAAAATATAACCAAACTTCGTTTGTATGGAGCGTGCAGCAAAAACTAACCTCTTAGGTTTTTCATACCTTTTAATCTAGCAGTTTTTTTTTTTACGATATTATGTTTGCTCCCATTCTAAAGGTGTTCAGTTTGATGATCTGAGCCACCTATGAAAATTATGAAAGTGACTTAATATTGCCCTGTTTCGTATTCGAATATCCATATCTCAATGGACAGTGCCCATACTCCGATCAGAGTGACGGATCGAGCGAGCGTTTTCTATCACCGTAAACCCAATAGTGTTACAAACTTTAGTTTGTGTAGTAAGTAAAAACGTTTTGCTTATGACTAGTGATCG
Source organism: Agonopterix subpropinquella (assembly GCA_922987775.1). NCBI lineage: Eukaryota > Metazoa > Arthropoda > Insecta > Lepidoptera > Depressariidae > Agonopterix > Agonopterix subpropinquella. Next base: position 12,862,221 of record OV277701.1, on the reverse strand, counting down.
GTAACTATTGTGCAACTCGCGGCAAACTCTAGGGCTGACAATTTAAATAAAAAAAATAAAAATAAATAACGCTCACAGGCACAGACATTGTAATGATCCCACGTAAGCTCTAACAGGCTTTTTGTTGTGGAAACCATACAACAATGGCACAAATATATAACATCCATGACTGAACCGGGATTCGAACCCAGGAGCCTGGTTTGGGAGTCCGGCGTGGTAGCCATTACACCAACTGGGTCGTCAATTATAATACATATCATTGGTTAAGAATTACAATGTTATCATCTCGTTTTCTTTTAGTTTTTTTCTAATACGGCCCCAAATTAGAGTTATTGTCACGTTTCTCATTGTTCTATTTTTTCCTTTTTGTGAAAAGCACAGGGAACTAACCCATACAGCCATGTGCAGTCAAAACCACGTAAAGCTTGAGATTTGAAGTGCGATATTGTTTTTTATACGAACGACATAAGAACAGTATGAAGATCAAGGTGTCGAACTTGACGTGTTCTCGACTGTATCTATGTATAATATCGGTAATTTCATAATATAATTGAAATGGCACACCAATTAGAACATGACTTGTAAGAATAATAATAAAAACTCAAGGCCACAAAAAACTTGCTTATTACCAACCCTGAAAATGCTTATGAATTACTTTATTTTCTAACTGTCCAGTTAAATAGAATTTAAAAGAAAACAACTCTAACCAACAAAGAAAAATCTCAATCAATCACCACAACTTAAAGGGACCTAACATCAGAAACTGAAGACATTATTGTTAAAATAACTCAATAAATCATTAGAATAAAGAAAAAGTAGTTTAAAAGCCGCACGCGCAGGTCGTGTCGTGACCTCTTCGATAAGGTGAAGGTCATTTGAGACCTTTGATGAACGATGGATTGATGCTTTTGAAAACGTATTACGTAGATAGTATTGCAGAATACCTACACGCACTCATAAACTCACGATATGTCTGTTTGTGGTATGGTCAGTAACGTTTCTACAACAAGATACAAACAGATTTTGAAATATAGTTATTTAGTGGTGGAAGACGAATATCTATAACATATCTAATACAAATTATTCTGGTTTTTTTTCGCTTTTTTTTATTACGAAACGCCTCACACGGGCGGGCCTAGTCGGGATTTAGTTTATAAAATATACCTAGTATGTTGTATTAATCACTACAAAGGAAATATTATAACTTCATTATTGTAACAAACCAAAAAACGTATTATTAGAGTCTGAAAACTGTCCACCTTCCATAAAAATGTCTAATATCCTGTTGACGTAGCGGGACTACGTAGGCTCTACGAACAGAAGCCTACGTCAGAGCGCGTAGCGCCGCCGCCACCCCACCCCGCACCCCCGCCCCGGGCCCGGGCTCTTCGGGACGAATGCCTACGTCATTCGTAGTCGCGTCTACAAACCTCTACGGATTTTCAAAACTTGGTATAATATGATTGTGTAAATAACTTTTAAAGATCTAATTCACCGTAAATCGATTTTTTCAGTTTATTTATATTGAATTGTGGTATGCGTAAAATAAATTGTATATGGTCAGTGGTCACGCAGATTTAGTTCTTAATAAGTTATGGTCATGCTAAGTTATGTTCAGGCTTTGTTCTCAAAATTAATAAATTGTTTAAATCGGAACCGTGTTGTGTGCAAAACGATAACGCGAATCGCGCGTATTCGGGGCATGAATATGTTTAATCAAGCTAGGTGTCATGTCATGAGCTAGACGGCGATATCTGGGTGGCGACTAGTGGGACAAGGACGGAGCGCGGTGTAGCAACAAGTCGGTGAGGGTGGGGAGGGGGCACGTTATCGTACTGTGACGTCAGGACCCTTTCACTCCGCCGTTGTGGAGTAGAGGCGCTCTCGAGTTCAGTCCGCGCGGCTCGGTCACGACGTGAGCACGCCTCACGCTCAGTGTTCCTAAAATACATCCAATCACGCGTCACAAGCGACAAGAATTTAAAAAAAAACTTGTAGCCAACTTTCCTCAGGAAATTGGACACACGCAAACGGTCCGCTCGGTCCTCCGTGTGCTAACGTTCCTGTCTTCACTACATACCTCTCTGTTGCACCGCCGAAGTTGAAGAGTTTCACGATGGGCGTCATAAAAGTGACCCCGGACACCGCGTCTCTAATCTCCGTGTGTGATATGCTCGACGACATGAAGGTGAGTGCCATGGAACACGGGCCCGGTGCCCCTGCACCAGGAATCGCCGTGCTACTGTTCCGTATTAGTGAAAACAATTTCGCGTGATACTTAGTTCGCGTGGGCGGTTGTCTATTTTCGCAGTTACCACGCAGGATTTAGCAGTTTTAAATGTTATGCGCTTTTACGCGATGGCATTCGGTGGGCTCACGGCAGCGCCAGCGGCACCGCATAGCTTGCATTCGCAGTTTCTACCCGCGAATCTGCCCGCGGTGAAAACTCCGTCTATCGCGGTTCGGTCAGCGGAAGCAGTGACCTTATCAGTTGTTTGTGACTCGATTGCAATGCCAGGACGATGTCGTTACGTGAGGGTATGCATATACGTCTATCCTGCCGACCCTTAAAAAATCAAATCGAATTAACAGTATACCTATTTATTCGCCATAAATCAAAAATAGTATGAATAACGTTTTTGAAGATAAGATACGTAACCGATAAACTTTTATTGATAGATAAGACATTCATGAAATAAATAATAATAAATACGAAACTTGAACATTGTCACTCACATTATGCAGTCATGAATGTTTCAGAATCTGGTCTGGACTACTGGACTTACATTACACTACAAACCTATAGAATAATTTATAGTTATACATAGGAATGCAACATGTAAGTTGCATCGACGTAAGACTTTAGCTACATTCCCACGTCAGAATGAGTCATTCTAATAAAACTATAACAGTGTACTGTGGGATAGTTTCGCACAAGATTTGTGAACGACCATGACGCAATAACGTTTAAATTTGTTTTGATTCTATTAGCGTACGTACTATCGTGACGCGAAAATTGTTTAGTGCGTCTCGTGATCTTGTCTGTCGAAGAGAATTCACAAACCGCAGCGATTTGGAGGAATTTTCTTTCTTAGTTACAAGGCTGTTTCAGTTCATTATCTTAGCCCCACTTGCGTCATCCTGGGTTAACAATAAACTCCAGGTAAAGGTAATCCATGATTTTTTGTATAGAAAAACAGAAGAAGCTATTTTACCTTAATTTAGGGTTAATTGCTAACCCAGACGCTTTGGGACTTACAGCGAATGTTGTAACTTTTAATTTATCATAACACGATTTATCGTTTTGTATTCGCGTGGTACTTATAAATTGGAGGTATTTCAAAATTTTGAATCAAACATTATAGAAAATAGACTAACTGACCGTCAAAACACACAACTCAATAATTACGCGTTGCACAATCTAGCTACCTACAACATGAACGGTAATTGCAAGATTTATGGTACAATTAATTTTTACTCTTCCGTGTCAGAATCAAAAGGAAAATTCCAATGTTTTAATCATTTTTCCGCGTATTAATCTTGGTGACTTTGAAACTGGCAATTTTCGCGTTATTTAAATCAAATGTAACATAGCAACTGTAGTAATATGCGTAAAGTCGAAGAATTCGTAGTGAATAAATGGCAGTTGCGCGCACGCAACCTTTTCGCTACGGTGAGCACGCGCAGCGCGCATGCGTTATTGAACTGAGAATATACTTGAAACATTTGCCAGTACGTGCGCGTGATTGCAAGTCAATCATTTTACATTGAAAGGGTTCACAAAACCTATCGGAATAGTAGATAGGTAACTAGGTACCTGGCTAAAGTTAAGATAGTTAATAGAGACTGGTTTTCAAACGTCTTAAAGAAATCTGTTGAAATGATTAATCCTTAATTAAAATGCATTCGTCGTTGCGTTCGAATATTATATTAACTTAGCAATACTTCAACTAGTTTTGGAAATTGCGTTCCGGCGCCCGCGACTACGTAGGCGCGCGGACCACTGATTTTAGAGAAGTACGCATAACTTTTGATTGCGATGAAATAAAGCCTATATATTAATTCAAACTAATGCTTTTGTGGAAACTCCCTTCAAATAAGTACAGTCGTTTTTAAGTGACGCGTGCACAAACAAACAGATAAACAGACACAAATTCGAAAAATGGTCTGAATAATAAAACAACAGCATATCTCTGTTAGAAATGCCATCACACACCTTATACACCTTACAGAAAGCAGATGCTGAACACATGTCGCGTCACGAGAAAATTCCTTACTTCTTCTACTATCTCTTCCTCAGTCACTAAGGCCCGCGTGCCCGCGAGACCGAGATTCTTACCACCCCTCTAAAAAGGAAGAAAATCGTAGAAAATAAAATAATAATAATTCGTTTATTTTGTTCGTTTATAATGCATTCCATTACGTAGGTATCCTAAACTCCCCTAATTAATATTTTTGCAAATATCTTCAATGTAAATCCAAGCCAAGTTTTTTTTAAATAATGTATGTACACACGTCGACACATCAAGCCATACAAAACTAACATAAGCTGGCCGCACGTAGGTCGAGTAACGTATAACGTAGTGCGGCCAGCTTATGTTGGTTTTGTATAGCTTGATGTGTCGTCGTGCGTACATATTTGATACAAATCCAAACTAAATACTTATTTAAATGTAAAATTGACTACCGCAATTAACCAATCGCTCATGAAATTTGGTAGGTATGAAGATAGATATAGTACCGGATGTGGAATAATTCGCATCCCGAAAGGGAAACGAATTCAACGCGAGCGAAACCGCAGTCTAAAAGGAGTTTTAAATAAATAAGAATTCAAAAAAATCCGAAATTTCACAGAATTTACAACAGCAGAGTCTTACATCTCTGACATATTCATCCGCCATTTACTAATCGTCAAATCCAGCAACTCGTGAGGCTCGCATCCTTGATATTAACAAGTGTAGCATTTTCTAATAGTGCGGATGCGCGCGCAGGTATGTGTGCCGCACGATGCGTTTTGAAACAAGCCATTGTCGCCAGGTACGCTCCGTACCGTATGCATCGTACCTTATTTTTTTACACTGAAAAAAAAAGCTAATAGCACCACCCCATTTCCTCCCGTATGTAAAAGGCGACTAAGGGATCTACCGGAGTATGGGCAGCAGCATCCTCTGAGTACACACATTCAATCCGACTGCGATCGCCAACCCGCCTGCCAAGCGTGGCGATTATGGAAAATCCCCCCATTTTGGGGGAAGCCTATGTCCAGCATTGGACGTCTATCGGCTGATATGATGATGATGATAATAGTCATCATCATCATCATCATCAGCCTATAAACGTCCCACTGCAGGGCACAGGCCTACCCTCAAGGAGATATGGGCATTAGTCCACCACGCATGCCCAATGCGGGTTGGTAGACTTCACATACACATCAGAATTTCTTCTTCAGTGTATGCAGGTTTCCTCACGATGTTTTTCTTCACCGTTTGAGAGCAGTCGGTTTTACGTACATAAGTTAGAAAAACTCATTGGTACATGGCATGTTGTCCGTGCGGATTCGAACCCGGACCCCCATAATTGGGAGTCCATACCTCTCCGCAACGCGCCACCGACGCTCCGATAGCCAAGCTACCGATGATAATTATAGTGCTTTGTGTTAATTGATGATCATCGTTTTTGATAGATAGGTATGCATTTGTGATAGTTCTGGCTGATTCTAGATCTTAATATTCAAATGGCAATAAGAGATGGTCGGTGGTGGTGGTAAGGGATGTACCGATCGTTATGGCGATCCTTGGGGGAGGCCTATGTCCAGCAGTGGACGTCCATCGGCTGAGATGATGATGATGATGATGATGAATAAGAGATGGCGAAGGTAATTGGAAAAACACAGTAGCCCTTCAAAATCGTCAGAAAAGGTCAAAATCACAAAGAAATATTATTTTGTCAACGTTTTAAATGCATTAATATTCACCTGCAGCTAGTGTTTATATTAGGTAAAAATAAACTTATCTAATCAATGGAAATTTTCAATTATCAGCTCAAGGTGAAGATAATATAATTGATTAATTGAGTCGGGTTTTCACAGTTTACACATTTGACTCGAGTAGTTTTGCAGTTTTGTATGGAAGAGCAGATTTTTTTTCGCGATTTCGATGTTGGTGCCATAGAGGATGTTGTCCAGTTTGACGGTCTGACATATTAAGAAGGACCCTATACAGGGTGTAACAAAACACCCTAGGAATACTTAAGGGGGTGCTTCAGACCATCAAACTGAACAACTTTCACTACGGAGCCAACATCGAGAAAAAATAAAAAAATCAGCTGTCCCATACAAAACTGCAGTACCGACTCGACTAAAATGTATGGGACAGCTGATTTTTTTTTAATTTTTTCTCGATTTTGGCTCCATAGTGAAAGTTGTTCAGTTTGATGGTCTGAAGCACCCTCATAAGTATTACTAGGGTGTATCGTTACACCCTGTACAAGTTGTTACAAAAATACAAATAAACATTTAAGGGGGTGGTTAAGACCATCAAACTGAACAACTTTCACTATGAGACCAATATCGAAATCGTGAAAAATAACACTGATGTTCGATCATCATCATATCAGCCGATAGACGTCCACTGCTGGACATAGAACTCCCCCAAAATGGGGAGATTGGCCATAATCGCCATAATGCGATGCGTTTGCGATGTTCCATACTAAACTACAGATCTACTCGAGCTAAATGCATGGGACGAAAGATTTTTTTTTCGCGATTTCGATGTTGGTCCCGTAGTGAAAGTTGTTCAGTTTGATGGTCTCAACAACCCCAAAGTTTAAAATGTTTATTTTTACTTTTGTAACACCTGTATAGTTTGTCTTGCTACCACTTGCTACAGACCATCATATTGAACAACTTTCCCAATGGTGCCGACATCGATAAAAAATAAAATAAAATCGACTATCAACTAGCAGGTATGAGGCAATCATACCCGACTGTGAGAAGTTATCATTATCATTCAATAGTGTCATTGATCTTGACTTGAGAGAAAAATGTCGCGTGCATTAAATAGCTCTGAAAATATAAAACGAGGTTAAATGTACCTACTTAACGCAAGCAGATCTGCATGCAACCTCGGTATAATTTATCGAGAAACAGAGATAGAAAGAGAATTCAAGATCAAAGAGATTATAAACCAAAGGAGATCATTCCTCTGAGTTCAAGATAAAATAGGATAATGCAACAGATACTATAATTTTCAGCTTTTTTTTTTCATTCTCTCAACCATACCACAGTATAAGAAAGAGTATCTAATTAATAAGATGAAAATTATACAAGGTGTAAAGAAAAGTATCATTACCCTTTAAACCATATTAAATATACAGGGTGAAATTGATATCATTAGCATCCTTTTAAACTAAGAGTCTACCCATCAAACTGAACAACTTTCACTATGGGAGCAAACCGATCGGAGCAACAAAAACATCAGCTGTTCCATATTAAACTGCAATGCCTACGCGACACAAATGTATGCAACAGCTGTTTTTTTTTTTTGCTCTGATGGGTTTGCTCCATTAGTAATAGTTGTTCAGTTTGATGGGTAGACTCTTAGTTTAAAAGGATGCTAATGATATCAATTTCACCCTGTATACTAAAAGTTGTTCAGTTTGATGGGTAGACTATTAGATTAAAAGGATGCTAATGATATCAATTTCACCCTGTATACTAAAAGTTGTTCAGTTTGATGGGTAGACTCTTAGTTTAAAAGATGCTAATGATATTGATATCGCCCTGTATACTAAAAGTTGTTCAGTTTAATGGGTCCCATCAAACTGAACAACTTTTAGTATGGAAGCAAATCTGTCAGAACAAAAAAAATCTACTGTCTTATACATTTGAGTCGAGCAGGCGCTGCAGTTTAGTATAGAATAGCAGATTTTTTTTTGCGCTGTCAGTTTTGCTCCCATGATAAAAATTGTTCTGCATGATGGGTAGAATATGCGGTTTAAGGTTAATGATACTGTTACGGCCGCTGTCAAACGTCAAACGTAAAGAAGGCATTCGAAAATTCGGCCGGCTCATTAACAATCGCCGTGGTCCTACGATCTAAGGTTCCGCCTCCCATGCTAGGGGGTGACGGTTCGAATTCGATCCGCGCCAAAAATATTTCTAGATTTTTGTGTTTTTAGAAATGTTCTAGAAGGTAGAGAGAGAAGGAATATTTAAAAAGGGACCAAAAGGTCTAGGGGTGTCTAGGAACTTCGAGAAAGGAGGCGAAATTACGAATATTTGAAAAGAACCAGAAAAGTGGGCGTGTCTTCGATCGGTTTCGAGAAAAGAAGGCGGGGTTGGAAATATCTGGAGGAAAACAAACGAGTAAAGAAAAGAATAACGAAATTCGTAGATCTGGAATATTCTGCGGACTATAAAAGGCGGCGAATTCCGACTGATGGGGAGTCCTTGGTTAAACAGTGAACAGTGCGAAACAAAAGGAAGAAAAGTAAAAGTGGAAAAGTTACTAGTGAAGAGAAAAGTGCTAAGAGTGGAACAGTGAGTAGACTAGTGTCAGTGTAGTGCGTGACGTCATAGTGTCGGTGTAGTACGTGACGTCATAGTGTCAGTGTAGTGCGTGGCGTCATAGTGTCGTACGTCTTGACGTCATAGTGTCGTACGTCGTGACGTCATAGCGTGACGCCTGTCGTGTCGTCACAGTAGTGACGTAGTGGACTGTGAACAGTGACAGTAAGTGGTGCACGGGGAATCCCTGCGAGGAGGACCTGGTGAAGTGAACCGTTTAGGGGAACCTCTGCGAGGTGGACCGCTTGTAAGTGTATCCCAAATAAACTCTGTAAAATTGGACTTAGCGTTTCACTCCAATCCCGGAACCCGTAGCTCGTAACATTTGGTGTCAGAAGTGGGATTGGAGTAAGATGCCGCTGGTGCCAAAGGAGTTAAAGGGAGTCACCACCCGGGCCATGTCGGAAGCGCGGCACGACGGTGCGGCCCCCGTAACTGAGGTGCAGCGAACCCCAGAGAGAAGACCTGAGGGGGGTGAAGTACAGCGCACTCCAGAGCGGAACCCGGGGAATTTCCTCTATCAAATCCAATGCATGATGGAAGAACAAGCTCGCCGTCAGGAGGAACAGCTGCGCGCACTGAAAGAGGAGCAGGCTCGCCGCCAGGAGGAACAGGCTCGCCGCCAGGAAGAACAAATGCGCACGATGCAGGAGGCGCTTCATAAAGATATCACGAAAGGCTTGCGGCAGGCAGTAGAGAGAGTCGAAGCTGTAGAAGGAAGGCTGGATCGTGTGGAGGGTGAGTTCGCCAAGATCCGGCGAGAGGTTGAGCAGAACAGATCTCATAGTCGTGTCGCTGCTGTTTTTGACTCACCCATTCAACCGAAAGGTGTCAAGACTCCGGTTTACGATGGACTGACGTCATGGCCTGCCTTCAAGCTACAATTTGAGACAGTGATGAAAGTTAATGGCTGGGGCAAGGAGGAGGCGGAGCCTGCGTTGATATTAGCACTCCAGGGACAGGCTCTCGCAGTACTAGAAGCCGTGGGTGCTGGAGGAAACCTGTCGTTCGACAATCTTTTTGGAGCTCTGGAGGCTAGATTCGGCGATGGACATATGGAACACGTGTATCGGGCGCGGTTGAAGGAACGTAACCAACATGCTAACGAGAGTCTGCAACAGTGGTCCGTGGAAGTGGAGAAGCTCGTGCGGAAGGCTTTTCAGTCGTCACCGGCAGTCATCGATGACATGCTCCTGCAGACCTTTACGGATGGGATACGGGACCCGGAGGTGCGAGCTGCAGTGCGACTTGGGCACCATGTTAAACTCAGGGACGCTGTTGCTCATGCATTGGAAGTGGAAGCTGTACGTCAGGATCCTCGTTCCGGTCGTCTCAGGGAGATTGTGGTGACTGGAGCGTCAGCGCCGAGAAATCGGAGTGACAATTATATGTGCTACAAGTGTGGTGAACAAGGGCATATTCGTAACTCCTGTCCGAACCGATCAGGCCGTCGTTATGTGTGCTACAAGTGTGGTGAACGAGGGCATATTCGCAGCTCCTGCACGGGGCGCACAGACCGTCGTTATGTGTGCTACGAGTGTGGTGAACGGGGGCATATTCGCAGTTCCTGCCCGAAGCGTACAGGTCGTCGGGACATAGGAGTCTCGACTGATGAGCAGCAGGAGAACTGGAGAACGTTGGCCGGTTATGTTGCAAACCCAATCATTAGAGTCAGGCAAATATCGGACGGAGATAGTCTGTTAGTTGAAGGAGGGGTGAATGGTAGAATCTGTCAACTAACTGTGGATACCGGTGCTTCGAGGACGGTGGTCAATGCTCGACTGATAAGCGAAATGGGAAGTTATCAGGAGACACGACTTCTGCAGCGAACTAAACTACAGTTAACGACTGCTACCGGCCAGCGCATACCAGTTCAGGGGGAGTTGGGAGTTTCAATTACGATCGGTGGGACTCTTTTCAAACATGAGGTGATCGTAGCTGAGATAGTGGACGATTGCATCATTGGTTTGGATTTCTTACAAAATCACCAGTGCGACATAGACATGAAGAACAGAGTGCTACGATGTAACACAGAGGAGGTTCCGATGAGATGTGGATCATCGGGAAAGGTCTACTGTGTGAAAAGAACGGTTCTCGAGCCTAGATCACAGAACTTGGTACCTGTTGTTTTGCCCAAGAGCAACGATGGGAGCCGTGCTGTGATGGACAAGGTGCCAGCTGGGTCTTGTTGGATTACGGCGAGAAAAGTTGTTGGACCAGTTTCTTCTGCTTCGATTCCGATACTTAACGTTGGAGGTGTGGACCTGACGATTGGGAAGCAGAAGGCTGAGGGGAATGTAGTATCGAAAGTTGTGGAAGGTTCCAGCAAGGACCTGGCAAAGCCACAGGCTGTGATAGCGAAGAACTCGCTCTCTAAGAACGGCGCACATATTGGTAAAATAGACCTGGTGAAGCATGCGAACAATACAGGAGACGTAGCGCCAGTCAATCAGCAGCTTAGGCGCATTCCGTTTGCTCGTAAGAAGGAGAAGCGTCCGAAGTTACAATCAAGTTGGAAAAGGCCATATGAGGTAGTGACCAGGATGAACATCGGCCAATACCGATTCCGGCGTCCGCCAGGGAGCCCGTTGAAGTTAGTGCACGTTGACCGGTTGGCTCGATATTTCAGCAGTAATGATGCTCGGGACGAGCAGAACTAAGGGAGGGGCAGTGTTACGGCCGCTGTCAAACGTCAAACGTAAAGAAGGCATTCGAAAATTCGGCCGGCTCATTAACAATCGCCGTGGTCCTACGATCTAAGGTTCCGCCTCCCATGCTAGGGGGTGACGGTTCGAATTCGATCCGCGCCAAAAATATTTCTAGATTTTTGTGTTTTTAGAAATGTTCTAGAAGGTAGAGAGAGAAGGAATATTTAAAAAGGGACCAAAAGGTCTAGGGGTGTCTAGGAACTTCGAGAAAGGAGGCGAAATTACGAATATTTGAAAAGAACCAGAAAAGTGGGCGTGTCTTCGATCGGTTTCGAGAAAAGAAGGCGGGGTTGGAAATATCTGGAGGAAAACAAACGAGTAAAGAAAAGAATAACGAAATTCGTAGATCTGGAATATTCTGCGGACTATAAAAGGCGGCGAATTCCGACTGATGGGGAGTCCTTGGTTAAACAGTGAACAGTGCGAAACAAAAGGAAGAAAAGTAAAAGTGGAAAAGTTACTAGTGAAGAGAAAAGTGCTAAGAGTGGAACAGTGAGTAGACTAGTGTCAGTGTAGTGCGTGACGTCATAGTGTCGGTGTAGTACGTGACGTCATAGTGTCAGTGTAGTGTGTGACGTCATAATGATACTTTCCCTTACACCCTGTATAAGAAATTGATACTTTGACTACACAATTAATTATAATAATTCGTGATTTTGGTAGTAGGACATTATAGGAAATAAAACACAAATATTGTTATAAACTTTCTTAGTCCTCTTATTGAGGGGCTCAGCAGCACACTGCTTTATACGATATGTATGAATAAAATCACAAGTATTGTTTAATTCTTTTTACGCCTACACTGCACGACTGGTTTGGCCTAAAAACTTGATCTTGGAAACATGAAAAATAATGTAGACTATTAAAATAGGTAGTCTTTTAAGGGAGCACGATTATATTAAAACTACTTAACTAAGTACTTGAAATGTTTTTAAAATAATATATTATCGTTATGTTCTTTTAATTAAGATCTTAAGAGGATAGGCGGGCTGAAATGCTAATTTAGGTCACTTTTCCGACTGTATACGCATTTGTCCGATCCGTACACCTCGCCGACTAGAGTGCAATAGAGACAACTGCAGCTCGGATCGATTTTATAAACAAAAAATTGTCGAAAACTGCATTTTGTATTCCCCTGTTTCCTCCTCCAAAACTAAACGAATTTTAATAATTCTTTCAAAAATAATATGTGCAGGATTTTGGCTATGTCTGTATCTTTTGCTTTTTTTGTTTATATTCTTCAAATTAGTTTACTGGATGTCTGAAAACGGGCGGTAAAATTGGTCATTTTCGAAGGTCCCTTAATTCTTACAGTACCTAATCAATAAATGCAAAAAAGCAAAACAAAGACATGGCAGAGGTGACATAGATTGTATGGTAAATTTTTTTTTGCTTTAGTGTCAAACAGGGGAATACGTTTGTATGGACAAAACCATAGTGGTCTATCCTCTTAAATTATCTTTTTTCTTGAGTGTTGTTAGATGTTACGACATAAACTCAAATTCCTTAATGTCCGCTCTTGAAACGTCGAAATATATTTGTGACGAAGAGTAACGCAGCGGTGCCAAGTGGTTGCCTCACGAGGGTACACTCTAGGACGGTGTTAGTATGCGTAGGAGTCGATCATCCTTGTCCAATACGAGCGTAGATCAATGTGGACGATATTGTGTTTTCCTTTGACATGCGCTTGCGCACACGACACGGCCGGCCCTTGATCTAAAATTGACGAAGTTTGTTGTTTATTTAAATTTACGAAAATGAATTACGCATTTTACTAACAATTGTATGTTGAATACATTTATTTTCAAACAATGAAGATCAATTTGATAGCATGCTGATTAAATTTAACCAACTGAAATCAATGGCTAATCTAAAAACAAAATTAAACTAAAATAAAAAAAAAATCCTGATTGTATTTTTGTAATCGGTCAAATCAGAGAGGTTGTATAACATTAGTATTGTAATGTCGTTATTATTGTTTATTCGGTCACGCCAGCGCGGGAGCTGGCCGTGACACGGCCCCGGCGGCCTCTGAGAATTATCTATTTAAATTGATAACACGCATGAAAGAGGCGGGTTACTGAACTGACACTACACGTCGCACGTGGAGAAAACTACGGAAAATTTTAAGATTATTTCCAAAATACATCCGAAAGAGGCCGAGGTCCAGCAGTCAATTATTAATTAACCGGTCCTAGAGGTACACAGGGTCCTTCTTAATATACTGACACTTTTTTAAGGGGGTGATCAGACAATCAAACTTTCTCTATGGGACCAACATCAAAATCGCGAAAAAAAAACAATTGTCCCACATCTTAGGGTAAAATATTAAAAGTCGAGCGTAAACAAGACGCGTGCGCACTCTGTGGAGGGGTTGCGATTAGCGATGCCCGATACGTATCGATATTTTGGTATATCGATACAACGCAATGCGATATCTCGATATTTTCTATCGATACACGCCAATTCGATATGTGGCTGTATCGTATCGCTTCCCAGGTATATTGCATCAAAAATATCGCATTAAAAATAAATTAAAATATAGTAATATTTGGACAGCGAAATGTTTAAAAAGAGATATTTGAAGACATGAATCTTAGTTATGAATAAATTTATACTTAATCAAGGTTCAAAATGTAAACAAACTTAGTTTCATACAGTAATTTAGCTCTAAAATATTTGTTAGTGGTTGCGACATCATTGGCTGTCAGAGCGATTGTTTTCTTCGGCTCACATCATTACTTTTACAGAAAATACACGATACAAATACACATATAGGTACAGATACTTACACAAATTTTTTAACAGCTCGGATATAGTGAATATAAATGATATAGGATATCGGATGTGTTGGCGAATATAATAATGCCATATGTTGTTTGATATTTATTTTATTTATTTATTTATTATTTTACATCGGGCAACAATACAAACTTAATTATAGCAGACCCATATTATCCTTCACCTACAAATTTTTTAACAGCTCGGATATAGTGAATATAAATGATATAGGATATCGGATGTGTTGGCGAATATAATAATGCCATATGTTGTTTGATATTTATTTTATTTATTTATTTATTATTTTACATCGGGCAACAATACAAACTTAATTATAGCAGACCCATATTATCCTTCACCTACTACATACAGGGTCCTTGTTAATATACTGACACTTTTTAAGGGGATGATCAGAAGATCAAACTGAACAATTTTCTCCATGGAAAACAACACTACATGAACAACATCGAAATCGCGAAAAAAAATCTGCTGTTCCATACATTTGGCTCGAGTAGGTTTGCAGTTTTTTATGGATGAGCTGATTTTTTTTTCACGATTTCGATGTTGGTCCCGTAGAGAAAGTTGTTCAGTTTGATGGTCTGATCATCCCCTTAAAAAGTGTCAGCATATTAATTATATTATTAAATTGTAGGCATACCGCATACCCAATGTAGAGATATACGAAGCTGACTGCCAACCTTTAGTAATTTAAAATTAAAACTACCGACTTTGAGTTCCTACTTAAAGAAAAAAGGCAAAACTACGTAAATTTTAGTAGGTAGTTTTAATTTTAAATTCCGATACGATATTATATCGATATTCACGATATCGATACAAAGCCATGCGATAATATCGCGTATCGATACAAGCAGTCACGATACATTACGATACGATATATCGATACAAAGCAAAATATCGGGCATCGCTAGCTTGCGATCAGTGACTAACTAACCCTCGAGAGAGGCCACGGGGCGCGTACGCCGGTCGCCCCCGAGCTACCCTGACCCTCGCACCTACCTACCCTTTTGACTCAAGAGTGTAGTGTAGCAACGCTATATTAATTTTCAGGTGGATAAATAGAAAAAAATAAAAAACAAAAAAAAATTGTTTTTTCCCTTCAATGTATTTTGCATGGAAGAAAAATGCGCACTGTCTCCGATGTACCTTATAAACAGATAACGTTTTATTTTTGTAAAAAAACTGTCTCCGATTAACAATAAAGCAGGTTTTATAAAAATAGCAGCTAGTCGAGTTTCATAAAGTTACATACCTACGTGAAACCAGTATTCTAGGAGCATAGCATTTTATTTTAAAGATTTAAATTAAATGCTAGTTGTAAAGAAAGTAAAACAAATATAAATATTCCTTCCTCATTTTATTTAAATAAAACTCGGTCTTGATAATATCGATCTCAAATACTAAGTAACTATTATAAAACTTAATTCAGGGTTATCTATTGAAATTGTTTTATTCGTTTTTAATAAACCTTTTATCTGAAATAATGAAGTTGGACGCTTAAACGCTGGGCATCATTTTTAGGGTTCCGAAGTCAAGGAACCAGAATCAGAATCAGAATCAGAATTTTATTGGCCTTGTAACAGAGAATGCTACACTAGGTACGTCAAGTTTACATAATCATAATTAATACTTAAATTCATTTACATTCACAATAATACAAAAAGAAAAAAAAAATTTACAAATAAAATATTACAAATAAGCTATTGATTGTGAAATTTCGATTAACAATATACATAATTATATCAAATTCAATGTCAGTATGCTATAAGTTAATTTCTATCTACCATACAATAAATCATTTGTTTCACGTCACACAACATTAAATAGCCCCAAGGTTTGTCACTTATCATTAATCATTATTTAAGAATAGGTCTACGGTGAGATTCATGTCCATGTACTCGTTTAAACCGTAAAATGGGTGATCCTGCAGAAATTTTTTAATTTTGTTTTTGAATTCAGGGACGGAGAGTTTGGTTATTTCTAATGGTAGATTGTTATACATTTTTATTTTTATAAATTTTCCCTGTTCCATCACTTTGTCTAGTCTCGTCCTAGGATGTTGTAGTTTCTCTTTATTTCTCAAATTGTATTTATGTATGTCCATATTTTTTATATAGGCATCTTTCTCCGTTTGTACCTCTAATAAACTGTTATATATGTATAGGCATATAACTGTCATTATTTGACATTTCTTAAAATATTGTTTCACGGATGTGCGCCTGTGTAATCCATTTATGATCCTAATTGATCCCTTATAGTTTCGCCATATCCGTCCGTCTGTCTGTCCGTCCGTCTATCCGTCTGTCCGCGGCTTTAGTGCTAGAAAGCTGTAATTTGGCATGGGTATACATATTAAATCACGCTAAAAAGTTGTGGGGAGTTTCGTTGGTGTCAAGTGTCCCTCGGCTAAACGATTGTTTCTGGATATGTCGAAAAAATTTACGGCAATAGCATATATAACGAAACAAAAGGACAACTATCACCGCTAAATAGGCTTTACAAGTTTACGAGTAATAGTCGACAAACTTCTAAAATGTATTTTTTAGACTTTATTAGCCGTTTATCCGTAGTATAAAACAAAAAGCCCACTTCTAAGTTCGTATTATTGTGACGGGCAACTACGGAACCCAACCCTGCGCGTGGTCCGACACGCACTTGGCCGGTTTTTTTTTAATTACCCTTAATCATTCCTATTTTGACCTTAGTGATGATCATTGAAGCGTTATAAGCTATTAGCATACCGATACGGAATATTAATGTTAACTTCTTAATAAAGAGCAGAACCGGTAATTACTTACTCATTTGATTAAGTCTGCCTTATTCCATTTACAATTTGCTTAGCTATTATTATTCATACATGCAATAGTGTACCTATCGGAGTGTCGAATTCGATTTCGATTACCTACTGACGCAAGGTACTGTCCGTAAATATTAATCAGGCTATTGGAATTTAGAACGAAGCTCAAATAATTTAAAAAGAAAGTGAAAATTGCTTCCTTACCTGCCTGTGCCTTCGCCTATGCGTTCAGAAACCAGTGCTGCCAATGATTCTTGATTAATAAATAAATATTTCTTGATTCCCCGCTTAAGTATTCTCAATTCCCCGAATTTCCCCGATTTCCAATCATGCATTCCCCGAAAAGTCCCCGACACTGTAATATTCAAGAAATAAGACATTTTTCATGCAAAATGTTGTTTAATGTTTCACAAAATTAGCTTATCAACTTCTTTGTCTTCTAATTTTTATCAAAAAATCTACTTAAGTATTTAAAATACAATGAGTTTTATTTATTATTTACATTTCTCCCACACTTTCGATCTAAGGATAGTCCGATTCGGTTCGAATTTTAACAATTCCTCTTCTTTAGACATCATTTGTTTGGCATTTCTTATAAATAGTCGATTCCCCGAACTTCCCCGATTTGTGTCATTCCCCGCGCTCTCCCCGTACGCACCCCTCATTCCCCGAAAATCGGGGAAACTCCCCAGAATTGGCAGCACTGTCAGAAACTCGGTGACGGATCCCGCTCGAACGTCGCTGGTTCCGTTCCGTGTTACGCAGCTCACGTACGCCGAGGCCATGCTAATTACTAGCCTCACGAAATCGAAAGTAATGTACTCGAGATCGTCTAGATGTGGGTTGCGATCGCATATAAAGAAACGTTACCTCGTATCCTATTTAGAAATCCGTCTGCATCGTTTTGTTATTTTTATCAACATACATTTTCACAGTTCTTGTGTTTCGCTGGTTTTTAAATGTCACTTGTCCTATTTGATGAATGCATTGCAAATCTTATACTTTTATTATCCCGACAATATAAAAGGTGGTATTCGAAAATTGAAACTGACCTTTCTCATTAGTATTCCAGACGTTCGGTCACTGGTCGAATGCAATAAGGCAATCTGTGTTGAAATCGAAAGCGTATTTCAAAGTTGTTCATAAATTCAAACATTTTTGGACTTTATTACAGTTCTGACCGTAGCGTAGGTACTTTATTAGGTACTTTACGTTGTACAAGATCCTTGTTTTAATTTATCTTTACACAAATTGTGTTAATCGTGATCACGATCGCGCCATCTGTTGCAAGGTCGACCGCGGACTTTTGAGAGACGCCGAGCGCCATTTTGGTAATTCCTGTGGAATGTGGACCGATTCAATTTAGTGCTCATTCGATTCGTAGACCGTGAAGCGATAGCGCTCCACGCTCGATTGGACATAAAACAGATTTTATTAAATATTAGCTGCTGCCCGCGACTCCGTCTACGTGGACCTTAAAAAAGTATTATGTGTTAAGGCTGCACCGAGCCTATTGTGCTGCCCCCAATAGTATTCTTTTTATCTCTTTTAACAATTAAACAATATTTCCAAAAAAAGCAAGAATGTCACATTGTAGTCATGATTTCGATTGATCTGATTTTCAATCTTTTATCGGGTGTAGTTATTATCTTTATAAGCTAATAGCTACAAGCATAAAACATAATAATCTGTAATGTTTCGATAAATTGAAAACCAATCAGGAGTGTGATTTTTGAATCTCATTCGCTAAGTTCAGCAGTTGAAAATGTCAAAATTACTGTGGAGATATGCATCTTTCTACTGCTGATTTGACTTTGAAAAATCAGCTTCAGGAGTGCGATTTTTGAAAGTCAAATCAGCAGAAGAAAGATACGTATCTCCACAGTAATTTTGACATTTTCAAATGAACTCAGCGAATGATATTCAAAAATCGCTCTCCTGGACTACAATGTGACATTCTTGTTTTTTGGAAATGTTGTTTAAATTGTTCAGAAATAACAAAAAAACGATTGAGGGCAGCACTATAGGCTCGTTAGGCTCTTAATTCAGAACATATTCCATCTATGAGCCTTTCATCCAAATCCGTTCTACCGTTTATGCGTGATTGAGTGACAAGCATTCAAACTTTGACATTATCCCTAATCCCTAATATCCCTTAATATTATAAATTTGAATGTAAGCTTGTTCGTTATGCTTTCACGCCAAAACGACTAAACCGATCATCATGAAACTTTGTACACATACCTAGCCCAGTCATTTTACGGTTTGAGCCGGGACTAATTACTAATTGGTATTTTTTTTTCGGTACAGTATTTAAGAGCCAATTTGAGCTTAGAAATGTACCAAAATTAAAAAAGAATCTCGTCAGCAACACTTCCAAATTTAAAATTTTGTTATTATCGCGTTATAAAAAAACCTGATGGTAATTTCTTTTTGCACATATTTAAGGCATTATCATTATACATACTTCAAACATGGTGTAAATATTGTTGTCTACTTAGAAGGTTTCAAAAAATACATTAGTATTTTCTAATACAAACCTCTTTTTTTTTTAATTTCAATGCCTATTTTATTGCTAAAAATAATTTACATTGTAAAATCTTATTCAAATGAGTGCATAGTATTAATATTATTAATTTAAAAGCCTTCTGGGAATCACAATTTTGATTTCTATGTTGAGTAGCGATTTTCTTTAAATTTGTTTTCAGATAGTTTTTTTGTCACTAAATAGTACCGGTTGCAGATTAAAAGTCCAATTAGTAATAACTTCCCACCTCTACTAACAAAAGTCCGTAAAATGACTGGGCTAACATATTCTTGGAGGTATTAGAAGTAACATAGGATACTTTTTAAATGTCGCGGGTAAAAGCTATATAATATAATGTAAGATTCGAACCGTAATTTTATAGTTAATCTCGAGTAGCATCAAGGTATCTACGTACTCGTAGGTAGGACGATTTTGTGTTGGTCCTGTCACAGTATTGTACTTATAAAGGATGATAATGACCGAGAAATGCAAAAGCGTGACCGTAGTCGAATAGTGCGGAATGGTTCATTGTTGTAGCCACTTGTTCAATGTTAGTCCAGTCTGCGCTTGCGCATTATAGTCGTGATGTTTTCACCTGCTCACTCTAGTGACGCAAAACCATTACGTCTTTCCATACTCCCCTCGCTTCCGCTGATAATAAATTATTTACACTCTAACAATTATTATTCTGATGTTTAGGGAAATTACTGTGTAACTATGGTATATCGAATTGTAGTTAATATTGACTATATAATTATATAGTACAAAGTTGTCCAATCTATTTTGACTGCATTTTTCTCGGCAGCTTATTGCTTCTTAACATCCTTTTGTGAATAAAAACTAATGTAAATTTTTGCAAAATTTTGCTAAGTTTGCCCCATACAAACTTTAGATGTTTTAAAAAACATTAACTGACGCTTTACATCGTCAACATTCGATTGTTATTCAAATTGTAGATCATCTTAAATACAAGTAGGTACATCTACCGTCAACAAATTGAACAGGTGTTATTCATACTACGTAAGTAAGTATATGTTAATTATTAATTAATTTTTGAAAATAATTTTCTTTGTTATCTTCAAAAATTCACGCTTTGCTATCGTGAAAACGATGGTTATTTATGAACGTATACAGTCATATTGTATCACACTAGAAAATAAACTTTTTGTAATTTATAGGCACAAAAAACATGCATCCACGTAAAATTAAAAAAATATAGGATGTTTAGTCGAGTACCTACCTGCATACCTGTTTTATATGGAATAGCTTTTTTGGCTTTGTTTAGTTTGACTGTTTGTTGGCGATTTTTTAGGGAGATGGAGGAGGACAAAATATATACAATAAATAAAGCTTAAAAAAAGATCTGCATTACTTTCATACTTTCTTTATTAAATTACAAGCTGCTCCGAAGTATCCATATAATTATATAACAAAACCATTTATGAGCCTTTCATCCAAATCCGTTCAGCCGTTTGTGCGTGATCGAGTGAAAAAAATCCAAACTTTGACATTTATAGTATTAGCGTATTAGTATGTAGAACTATATACTATTACCTATTCTGTGGTATTAGTAAGATTCTAGCCATAATTTTATAGTTAATCTCGAATAGCATCAAGGTAGTCTAGCATAACCACTATTAGGATTAGCTACGGTTGCGTATTTGACCTCAACGAGTTGACCGACTGATTTCAAATCGACGAGGAAAAACAATAGGAGTTTCGTGTTTTACTGCCCGCTGTTACAAGGTCACTGCGTATAGCTGTGGAGCGCTATACCACCAACCGGCGCGGGCGCCGCTGCCGCCGCGCCGCCGTGACAATGACACTGCCAGTTTTACATATTTTTTTCTACAATTGAAGGTTTCCTATTCGCAATCCATTTCTATTCAATAAGTGAAATTTCGTAATCTGTAACTAGTTAATTTGAGTTAGTTATTAGAGTGATCAAGACCAGGGTCAGCCAGTTAACTGGAATTAAGAATTCGTTGGTTATTGACATTGTAAATTATTGCTGTATGACCTTTGTCTTGAGTATATTTGGGGAAATAATTCTTTTTAACAATTGGATCTTATAAGCTGAAAAATGGCATCAGAAACCATTTTGTGTTGTTTAAACTAAATACCTACACAATATCTTATACCTATAATAATAATCCTATATACTATATTATTGATTAAATGAGTTACATATATCGAACAGGGTGCTTCAGACCATCTAACTAAACCACTTTTACTATGGGATTAATATTGAAATCGCGAAAATGAAAGCTATTTCATACATTTGGGTCGACTATTTTTTCTATGAAATACCCAAATTATTTTTCACTATTTCGAAGTTGGCTCCATAGTGAAAGTTGTTCAGTACCATGGTCTAAAGCATTATAATAACGCATTTCATGTTACATCCTGTATATCTACACTAATATTATAAAGAGGAAAGATTTGTACCTATTTTTGTATGTTTGTATGTTTGTAATGAATAGACTCAAAAAGTACTGGGCCGATTTAAAAAATTCTTTCACCATTAGAAAGCTGCATTCACCCTGAGTAACATAGGCTATATTTATTGCTAGAAAAGATTAGACGTCCACCCGTGCGAAGCCGGGACGGGCCGCTAGTTTTCAATAAAATCACAATATCGTTAACAACAAGATACATGTATAAAATATGTTTATATTTCTTATCGCTTCCTTCTTTAATGGTTTTTGTGACTTTATTTCACGTTGGCGTTTCTACCAGTGTTTCTGCACCATATTTCAGCCTCGATAAAAGGTTAACCTGTTCCAAGTACGTTACTAGTTCATAATAATATGAAGGTCTGGAGTCCGGTTAATTGTAGGTCTCTGTCAGATTATGTTGTTTGACAAGGTCAAGTGTATCCTGCTTGCGGTCCTAACTCATATAATATGAATTATTTTGTCAACAAACATAGTATAGGTATCATTATTATGTACGTACTTTAATTATTGCTTACTTCCATTTGGGTATATTTATGTTTACAATGTCCAAGACATTTATTTATTTAAATTAATTAACAGATAATGTTTATTATACATATTAAACTATGTCAACTATTAAGTTATTCAATTTGATTGTCTAAACCACCCCGTTAAATATTGCTAGAGCCTTTTCTTACACCACCGTGTTTTTTCATATTATTGCATGACTTGTAGTTTTTTAAATGTTTTTTTGATATCACACTACATTTTATAATGTCACAATATGACAAATTATCAATCAATTTACTGCAATCAAATTATTTTTGAGATACCCATACATAAGTGTACCTGTCTTGTCTACTAAATATCCTTGGTTCTCCTTTTTGATAATACGCGAGTTTCTGAATTTCGTTTTGGGTCTCAGAATAAGATTTCAAATTCCTTTTATTACGTCTTGGTATTCAATCTCATGATAGTTTGAAATCATTTGCCTATTTTTTATTAAGGCAATGGAAATGTTCAAAGCCATTTTAAACTAAATCCAATGTCGATTTCCGGATGTCTCAACCGATCACACTATGTTTTAATGAAGGTTTCAAATATACCTATGTGTGCTATTAAAATATCCAATGTGTCAACACGAATGGCATTAATACGTATCTCAATGAGTCCTACGTCAAGTTCCTATTTGTTATCTCAGACAGTTTTAAGTGTTTTTCACGCAATGTCTAATGGACGGTATTGTTTCAATTGTTACAGAGCGAGTCGAGTTACACTTCCTCGGAGGGTGGATGCGGCGAACGTCACGCCGTACTCAGTTACGAGCAAGTGCGACGTCTGAATGACGTCATGGACGAGGTGGTCCCCATCCACGGGCGCGGCAACTTCCCCACCCTGCACGTGCGGCTGCGCGAGCTGGTGGCAGGCGTGCGCGCGCGCCTCGAGGCCTCGCAGAGCGAGGGTGGTGCCGGCGTCACCGTCCACGACGTGCGCCTC
The DNA here is from genome assembly GCA_922987775.1 of Agonopterix subpropinquella. Lineage (NCBI taxonomy): Eukaryota > Metazoa > Arthropoda > Insecta > Lepidoptera > Depressariidae > Agonopterix > Agonopterix subpropinquella. The sequence continues at coordinate 12,838,889 of OV277701.1, read as the reverse complement.
AACGGCGGCGCCGCTAGTCACGTGCTCGCCGACCGCGCGCAACCCTACTCTGATATCGACCTCATCTTCACCGCCGACCTACCGACGGCGCGGCACTGCGACCGCGTCAAGGCCGCCGTCCTCGGTCATCTCTCCACTCTCCTTCCGCCGGCTACCCCGCGCCGCCGCGCCTCCACGGCCGGCCTCAAAGAGGCCTACGTTTCAAAAATGGTCCGTGTCAATTCTGATGGCGACCGCTGGTCCCTGATCTCTCTCGGAAACTCCCGTGGCCATAAGTCCGTCGAGCTGAAGTTCGTGGACACGATGCGTCGTCAGTTCGAGTTCTCCGTGGACTCATTCCAGATCGCTCTGGATTCTCTCCTAGCATTTCACGAGTGCGCTCAGCTCCCGATAGGTGAAAACTTCTACCCGACTGTAGTCGGTGAATCCGTGTATGGCGATTTCCATGAAGCGCTACTTCACTTGTCGGAGAAGCTGATCGCGACGCGGCAGCCCGAAGAGATCCGCGGCGGGGGGCTGCTGAAGTACTGCGCCCTCCTCGCCAAGGCCTACCGACCGGCGCGGCCTGATAAGATCAAGATTCTCGAGCGTTACATGTGCTCGAGGTTTTTCATCGACTTCCCTGAGCTCGGACAGCAGCGCGCGAAACTCGAGGCGTACCTGAGGAACCACTTTGTCGGTCGAGAGGAGGAAGCACTCAAGCATAGGTAACTGAACAATCTATTTACCTTCTCTTACTTCTTAAATAGACCGCCATCCTGGACGCAACGAAACATATAACAGTAGCACCAAATAGCTGACCAGCTGAACACTCACTAATATACTGTAATTGTTTAGAGATTATTCACACCATGTAGTTCAACATTTACCTACTCTTTCTGTACTTCTACTTATTCCAAACCACAATAGTATCGTGCTATTCTACGTAGTTAAGCCATTGTTTCTTCCGTCCAGATACTTGACCCTGCTGCACGGCGTGGTGCGGGAGTCGACGGTGTGCCTGATGGGGCACGAGCGGCGGCAGACGCTGGCGCTGATCGAGGCGCTGGCTTGCCGCGAGCTGTGTGCGCGCACGCCGATGCTGCTGCCGCCGCCGCCGCCGCCGCCGGGCTACTACGTGTGTGTGTGCGCCGCGTGCGTGGCCTACACCGCGTGCGCAGCCTGCGCCGCCGCCTACTGCGACTGTTGCCGGCCGACGCTCTGCCCCGCGTGACCCCGCTAGGCAGCACGCGGTGCGCGACAGGACACACGTGATTCTTTCATTTATCGATCGATGAATTTAGTGCCAAATGTATATAATACGGATAAAAAATATGATATGTATATGTATGATTCACTACTGTCCTAAGTGTGATGTATGTAATTTTTCGTGATACGCTTCTTGGCTAGAATGTATATTTCTTAAACAAAAAAATTAAAAAATGTTATTAGTCGAAGCGAAAAAAGACAGGCCGGTGGACTTACGTTTCTTTAGCGACTGTATTTCGCCGTCTTACTGAATTTGGAGACAATTTAATCTGTGTCAATTCAAAGTTGCTCACTTTACACAGATCAATTTTCACACGTCAATTTTTCACGGAAAACGAATGTTCCTTGTTGCTCTACTCAATCGAACCGAATCATATATTTCTTTACTTTAGAAATACAGCGTTCCACAAACCCATACCCGCTTTAGAATAGCAAAGTATACAATGTATTTGCCAATTTATAATAAAACTAATAGTAACTAGAGCTGTAGTTAATGTAAGGAACGATCAACAGACGTAAGAGTACATAGAGTCGGCGCTTAGTGGATAAATACGTGCGAATAATTTCTAGTCGTACTCCTTTCGTGTTGATAAATTAATATGTTAGCAGTACGAAAATTATTGTTCACGTCAAAATACGTTAGGAAGTAAGTCCGATTAAGGTCTGCCTATAAAAAAGACTAGTTAATTATTTTTAAGCTTTTGTATAAAAATTGTCTCCATATAAACTGGCATGTCTCTCAAAAAGATCTTAGTGGAATGCAAGATCGTCACTGAAAATTATTCACTTTCGGAAAGCTACGTATATTTGAAAAACGATACTTAAAACTAGTAAGTCCGGCTTAGTCTGGTTGGCATTTTGTCGCTTACGATTCCGTTCTCTCAGTGATTTCAGTCTTAACTACTTGCAAACAATTAGACTAACATACTTTTACCTACCTAATGTAATCGTTAACAAAGTTTTCTAAAATCGCCGCTTATTCTATGGGATATAATATAATGGAAACATATTTTACTATGTATTTTGTGAAACTAAAGAATGTTTGTATACACTCATCTTTTTTGTGATCACTCTGGTATTGTATACGGCTTGGCGTACTAATTAACAAACTAAGGTACCTACCTAAATATATAAGCAAAAAAATACAAAAATACAAAAAATATATATTTAAAAACTAAGGTGTGTACAATATTAAAGTTCACTCTTGTTAATATTATAAACCATATATTAATATTTTAAGAATGTTTACAACTAGCGAATTCAGATAGCGACAGAGTACTTATAAACAAGTTTTTTTTACCTTTAACGTCTCATTAAATCAATTACAGTTTATATTAAAGCGGTAGATTGTATGAAAAATGTGATTAAATTGTTGTAGATATAAACTGTTGTCGAAGAATATTATATACTTACTTAATAACATAATTATGTAGATAAATCCAATAGAGAGATATACTATTACTGTTGTATTTTAAAGAGATAAATATATATTATATACTATATGAACGACGGTGTAACGATGTCCGGCCAAAATGTGCATGTTCTTAGATATTTGCCAACGCGTATTTAAAGTGAATATCTAAATGTATACAAACATTATTGCATGTAATTCTTAGTAGGGCTTCGATTAAGCAGTGTTTGTTATAATCTATATTTTTGAATAGTTGATAATATTATATACGGAGTGATCAAGTACAATCCGCTTTTAGAATTCTCTTACTATTTTGGAACAATTAACGATTTTATATGAACGAATTCCCTATTTGCTCATTGTCGAACTAAAATTCAAGATCTCATATTTTCTTATAAATTTGGACGAAAATAATAAGTAGATAGATTCAAGATCAGTGTTCGTTGAATATCCAAGATATTTTTAAAATAAATGCAAATTATGTTTCATCCAAACATCAAAATAAATATAGTGTTCACATATCGTAATAAATATCAATTTGATTTATTTCTCAACGCTCTTGCGTTTCTCTTTGAACCAAATATACGTGAAAAAAATTAGTGATGAAACTCTGCATAAATTGTAATAACACTAGCCCTAATTAAACATTAAAAAGTAGTTCTCAATCGTCTGTACTTAGAATAAATGAAGTACATAATGTAGCTAACGAATCTTAACTATATTCCATTTTGTGATAAGATTCAATGTACGAGTAAGTTAGTATTATCATTAATGTTACTTCCCGCATCGAGACAGGCGTCTAAGTTGTGATTTGTAGTCTTTTCGAAGAATATTTTAGTGTCATCTTTATTATTGTAACTGTGACTGTTGAAAATATATCCTAGAACAGGACATGATATATATTATATTGGCATAATCCGGTAACAACTACCTCCTCTCGTGAGAATGATCGGTATTCGAATGTCTTCACTGTGATTTTTCTCTTAGAAGAGTGTGTAGATTGAAAAATAATTTGAGTAGACGAACCAAGTGAAATACCGTTAACTTAAATTGTAATTGTATCGTAGAGCGATGACGAGGTTTGTCTGCTTGAATGTGTTTTGGTTGCAGGGGCTATACTTATTGTCTCCAATAAAACGATAACTAAATTAATGGCCTATGAATTGTTGATGATAATGAAAGAAGCCCGGAGACTGTATTAATTAAAAATTATTATGAAACTCTTCAATGCTTTACTTTACAAAGTGTAATGTTTGTGACAAATCGCTTCCAATTACGGTCTAAACAGAGACATTGCAATGTAGCTTAGGGTTTTATTTTTCTAAAGTTACCATCAGTTTTCAGCTAGCCTTATTTTATAATTATACGTTTTTAAAACTATGTTTGTGCACTGGTCAAAGGCGCTTGCGTGCTGTGGTTGGTCTGTATTTTATATGTATATATTGTAGGGATAGCAGACGAAATGTGTTGTTTTTCAGAGTTTTAAGATAATATTTTTTCAATAGGGATTGAATACGAATAGTTTATTTCCACGTTTATTTTTAAAGTTTTCGTGAAGTGGAAAGTCCGTACAAGTATTAAAAGTTTGAAAAAATGCGAGCATTTCTACCTTCCTTACTTAATAATTTTTTTAAATTGGACGTCATATTCAAAAGAAAATTTTTATTATAAAATTCTGCATCAATTAATGTAAAAATAGTTGGTGTTAATGTTTATTAAGGAGGTAGATATGCACAAAGTGACCGTCATGGTGTGGTGAGACTATTGCATAATGCATAAGTCAACAAATTCGCGTTGTATGTACCTATACTGAACGTTTTAGGAATCATAAGTAGAGTGGAATAAAATGTACGGATATTTGAAGCATTTATTTATATACTATATGAAATTTGAAACTATATTGATACTTGTTATCCTCAAGACATCAACATCTAAGTATTCGCTAACAATGAAATATATTTTCAGTAAAGTAACATTACTCAAGAAACTTAGTGTTGCCAGTTAGCTTACTTAGACGTTTATTGCTAAACATAATACCTGAGTTAACTGTACTTACGTGAAAGTCAAAAGTAGTATTTAATTTGTGTAGCAGAATTGATTGTGAAATAAAAATGTACGCAAGCGCCATTATGATAAAGCGTGGCTTCCAAGGTTTAAGAGGAGTGCATATAACAGCAGTATTTCTTTTGCAAAATATTGTGTGGTTATCGGCTGTGTCGTCGCGGAACTAATTCCAAAAGTTGATATTACGTTTTAACAATACTATATAAGGCCCGTTATCCACCCAAGTGGATTGGAGCAAAGATATGTAAAATCCAACAAAAGATCGCTTGCTCGATCGTCATAAAACAATTGAAGATAACGCAATTCCCCGGTTTGGAAGAGTGCGGGTTCAAGTCCAAGACATAATTTTTCAATCTTTAATTTGATTCGAAATAGCACAAACATGGATGTAACATGTTTAAAATCAATAATATTTTAAATTGAAGATAATTTTATTGGTTGATTTGACACATCTCCACTCCGATTTGGTAGATACCTGGCCTAATGGTAGTTTAAATGAAAAAGTGCAAGTTACTGTGAACTTTATTGTATCTTTTGAGTTGAGCTCCGTGCTTCTGAAGCACGTGTCTAAGCAGTTAGTTCCACGCCGTGTTGGTAGTTACCACGTTGTGGTGTATGGCCGTCTTTCCTTCACCGGTTTTCGTCGAAGACATTATATGTCCGGAATAGGACGAAATGGGTTGTTGATGATAGATACTGCTGTTATGAGAACGACTCTTGGGTTTGTAGGAAGCGCGCGATGCCGCCTGCACGCTCATATGTTAAAAGCTTGCAGTCGGCATATCGTCTCTCTAGATTAGGGGATGCTAGTTCGTAACGCCTTACGTTGTATAAGCATATTGTTAGGTTTTATCAAATATATTTACATTATAGTTATTATTTTCTCTTCCAAGTTGCCTGTTTCGTGTATGACGAGGCGATAACGCCAGTTGAAGTTGAAACACACGATGAATTACTATATATTTGTGAGGAGTTTTAAGCTATTGTAAATTTTACAGAAAATTAAATAAAAATGTTGTGAAAAATAAATTATAAAAAAGTGATATAAACAGTGATTTATGTTTTTTATTTTTTTACCCAATACAACCTCTAGATACTGAAGGCTACCTATTCACAGAACAAAATCGATTAATAAACATACATACATACTCATACATAAACTCACGAACGTAATCCCTCAATCAATCTATAAATGCAAAAGAAAAAATAAAGAGAGAAAAAAGAATACTAAAGTTTAGTGTTTTAGTGTGAAATAAAGTGTAATTGATTGATTGATTGTAAATGCATGAGTTTATGGAAATAAAATAACAAATAAAACAACCTAAAAATAAATAAATAACTTGAATGATTCAGTAAAAAAAAAGAAATAAATGACTGAAGCATAAAAGAAATAAAGAATATTTATTTTATCTAAATCTTAAAATCTATAGATGCTAATTAGATATCTAGACAAAAATGACTTATACGTAGTCCGTATAAGTTATTTTTGTGAATATTAAGTAGAAACAGGATTTTCATAAATTTTTACTCAATTTGTAAAACTCCATAAACCTACTAGGCTTGCAGTTTTTATACCCGTTAATCAAACTAATTAGGTATCCGGTCGGAAACAAAACCTAATCTGTCTCAGAGGATATGTCCTAGAAACTCAAATGAATCAATTTGGACAAATTAATGAGTTGTTGATAAGTTTCCATTTAAAGAGTAGAACATTGACGTAAATGTATACAAGGTTTACGTCAATATTACTAGTGTTAATACAACTATCAAATAGTTATTTAATGATAGCCACTAGGCTAAAAGGGCGTGGTTCGAAACATACAAACAATCTTAGATTAATGATTGGTCCTTCACATTAATCTTAGACACAACCTTACCTTCTACGACAACATAGAAAATGCAAAAACATAAATTAATCAAGCAATTAAACGATTATGTACCTACTCGTACACCAAAAACATTGTACTTATACAAAGAGTAAACTCTGCATATTGTAGATATCTACATCTACACTAATATTATAAAGAGGAAAGATTTGTACCTATTTTTGTATGTTTGTATGTTTGTAATGAATAGGCTCAAAAAGTACTGGGCCGATTTAAAAAATTCTTTCACCATTAGAAAGCTGCATTCACCCTGAGTAACATAGGCTATATTTATTGCTAGAAAAGATTAGACGTCCACCCGTGCGAAGCCGGGACGGGCCGCTAGTATATTATATGTATATAGAATGAAACGCAGACTGGAAATAGTCATACTAATTATGAAATCAAAGCTGCACTTTTAGATGGAAGCAAGCCGCTTTGCACAGTGATAGTAGGGACCAAAATAAGCGATTTGACCCGCAGCAGCGCAACTTTCATCCCTTAGGATAATAGATGGCGCCACTTCATTAAAAAAAACTTTAAAAAATTCTACAAGCCGAACGGCTTCACCGATTTCTATTATTAATGTGTCAATTGAAAGAATATTTATTAGTTTATGATAAAAAAAATAAAAAATAAAAATATCTATAATGGCTGCCAAAAGCCATGCATTTTTGTAAATTTTTTTAAGTTATTTTTCCGTTTTTTCTTAATAACATTAAAAAAATGTATGAATTGGGTATATTTTTAATTATTCACATTGTTAATAAATCAATAACAAGTTTAATAAAAAAAAACTGCATGTCAATATCTTTAATAGTTTGGAAAATATTTAAGATTACATAAGCAGGTAAGGGGCGCCCCAGTCTTAGTAATTATGCAAAAATTACTCAATTTGATACTGGAAGCAAGCCGTTTTGCACGGTGATAGAAGGGACTAAAATAAGCAATTTTACCCGCGGTAGTGAAACATTAATCGTTTAGGATCACAGATGGCGCCACATATTTTAACCAACTTCAAAAAATTATTGAAACTAAACGGCTACACCGATTTTAATTATTTAGGTGTCAAACGGTTCGTCTTTTTATGTTTCAATCAAAAAAAATTAAATAGTCAATTATTTGTAGAAATTGAAAGTGCAAAAATAATAAAATATATACAAAAAATAAAAAATAACATGTTTTCACTAAACTACGTTTAACAATGTATGAAGTGTGTATTTTTATTTTAGATAGATCTATTTCGAATCTAAAGATGAAAACTGCATCGAAATCGGTTTAGTACTTTTGTAAATATTTCTAATTTCTGCCGATAAAAGTCCACAAATCAAGGATCGCCACAACAGGACCGGCCCTGTACTATCTTCATCCAACGAGTACCCGCTACCTTCACCGGATCGTTGGTCCACCTTTTGGACTACCCACGATACGCTTTCCGGTACGCGACTGCGCGGTCGCCACTCGAGAACTCTTCAGCCCCATCGCCCATCCGTACGTCGAGCAATGTGCTAAGCCCATTCCTACTTTAGTTAGAAATTCTCCGGGTTGTGTCGGGCTGTCGGCTACCCTGGTTGTCTTGCGGACGGACCTCTTCATTTCTTAATCGATCTCGCAGGGACAATCTATATAGCCATCTCCATTGCCTTTGGGTGACTTACAACATTTTTACTTGGCTTTAATTTAGTGAGCGACCATGTAGCATAATTTATTATATTATATTTGTATATCATTTCAAATCATATCTATTTACTTACGTATGATTTCCACAGCCGCCCTTGCAGAATTTTTATTACACTACAGAGGACGAGGTGTAAGCTAGGTCGACGCGTCGGCAACCATAGCGCATTGCGTTCGTCACAGCCAGATTTATAAGCGAATTGGTTGAAGAATATTTTCTGTTTAATAGTTCCCATCCCATGTCCATCTTTTTAGGGATGTAACAAGAGCTCCTAAGGTGAATGGACTTCACAGTAGTTAAAATATACAATGGTCAGTGCATTGTGCGCAGCCTGATTTACAAGCGTATTAGTCGAAGAAGGATAATTCTGACAAATTGCAACTTTTGACCATTGTGGAGTTCATCTTACCTTAGGAGGTCTTGTTACATCATCATAAAAAGATAAGCATGGGATGGGAACTATTAAATTGAAAACATTCTCCGACCAATGTATTTATAAATGAGCAATGGGCTAGAGGGCTAAGCTCGGAGTTTCCCTCCGAAATCAAATCAAAAATGAAGTCGACACAACCCGAACAATTGCTAACTAAAGTGGCAATGGGCTGGGCATATTGCTCGCAGAACAGCTGGCAGATGCTGATGGGGCAGAAAAATTCTCGACCGGCGACCGCGAGGTCGCGTACCGGAAAACGTACCGTGGGTAGGCCTCCACTAGGTGAACCGACGATCCGGTGATAGTGGGTACCTTTTGGATGAGAGTAGTGCAGAACCAGTTGTTTTGGCGATCCTTGAGGGGGGCCTACGTCTAGCAGTGGACGTTTATCGGCAGAAATTAGAAATATCTACATAACTACTAAACCGATTTCGATGCAGTTTTCACTTTTAGATTCGAAATAGATCTGTCTAAAATAAAAATACACACTTCATACATTGTTCAACGTAGTTTAGTGAAAACATGATATTTTTTTATTTTTTTATATATTTAATTTTTTTTTGCACTTTCGATTTCTACAAATAATTGATTATTTAATTTTTTTAAAGTTGAAACATAAAAAGTCGAACCGTTTGACACCTAAATAATTAAAATCGGTGTAGCCGTTTAGTTTCTATAATTTTTCGAAGTTTGTTAAAATATGTGGCGCCATCTGTTATCCTAAACGATAAATGTTTCGCTGCTGCTGGTAAAATTGCTTATTTTAGTTCCTTCTATCACTGTGCAAAGCGGCTTGCTTCCATCACCAAATTGAGTAATTTTTGCATAATTACTAAGACTGGGGCGCGCCTTACCTGCTTATGTAATCTTAAATATTTTCCTAACTATTAAAGATATTGACATGTAGTTTTTTTATTAAACTTGTTATTGATTTATTAACAATGTGAATAATTAAAAATATACCCAATTCATACATTTTTTTAATGTTATTCAGAAAAAACTGAAAAATAACATAAAATTTTTTACAAAAATGCATGGCTCTTTGCAGCCATTACAGATATATTTATTTTTTATTTTTTTTTATCTTAAATTAATAAATGTTCTTTCGATTGACACATTAATAATAGAAATCGGAGAAGCCGTTCGGCTTGTAGAATTTTTTAAAGTTTTTTTTAATGAAGTGGCGCCATCTATTATCCTAAGGGATGAAAGTTGCGCTGCGGCGGGTCAAATCGCTTATTTTGGTCCCTACTATCACTGTGCAAAGCGGCTTGCTTCCATCTAAAAGTGCAGCTTTTCCTTAAAATATCTCCATAACGACTAGGACTAAAATAGAGAAGAGACAAAATAAGGTTGTCTTATCGCCAAGAATAAGAAACGATTTCTTCTATGCAACCTTAGGGTTAGAGAAAATAGTAAAGGAGAATTAAATCGTGAGATAAGAAGTTTAATTTTTCATACAAAATTGTTTTATTTTAGCGATTTCAGTGTTAGTAAAATATTGGTTTACGGATGATAGTTTTACGTGATAACGTCATCGTTCAAGTATCAAAACTATTCGAATTGCTAGCTCTTACGTCAGGCGAGAAAGAGAGATCCGCGCTCTCGCTTGCACGCTCAGGCTCAGGCGGAACGTGACACTTTTTTGTGCGTGCAGCCGGTGTTCATCGATTTATAAGACCTTATCACGTAAAAAAATGTTCATTTTCTGTATAGATGAGTAAGTACATCCAAACATCACAGTAATCAACCAACACTCTTTCGATCACACACACGCAGCGTTTCTTTTGACCTAAAAGAACACAAGAAGCAAGATAGTCGAAATATAGTAATGTATATGTTCCTATATCTATACTTACTTACTTGGTTTGTAGGTACCCATCTTTACAAATCAATACATTGTTAAGGTACGCACGGCGACACATCAAGCTATACAAAACCAACATAAGCTGGCCGCGCGACGATAGACGTTACTCGATCTACGGGCGGCCAGCTTATGTTGGTTTTGTATTGCTTGATGTGTCGCCGTGTGTACAGTGTGAGCAACCATAATAGTTATAAACAACCATGGAGGACAGACAGGAGAAAAAAGAGAAATAAAATCGGTCTAGCGCGAGTCAGGTCAGTCAGGACTCAGGTCAGTCAAGCTACTCGCGCACTGTTGTGTTAGTTTTCTTTTCTTCGGGGCCTTTAGCGCGAGACCGACTCACACTTGACCGGTTTTTATTATCTGTTAAACTGTAGAGTTTACTCTAAAGGGTGTAAGGAAAACTATCATCCACCTTTAAACCTACTCACTACATAACATACTCTTCCCATCAAACTGAACAACATTTACTATGCGAGAATAACTGTGAGAAAAAAAATCTGCTGTCTCATATACGGGGTGAAACGTAACGAGAGAATATTCCTTAGGGAAAGATGTTTGGTTTCATATTACGTTTCAAAAGTTACAGCCCTAAATATCTAGGACAGACAGACGGACGTACGCACGGATGTACGGACAACGTAGGCTATGAATAGGGTGCCGTTTTCACCCATTGGGTACGGACTCCTAAAAAAGAGGACAGATAACTTTCTTTCTTCCGTGCAAACAACCAATGCAGTATAAAAATATATTTTGTAGTTCAGGACTTTGAACTCTATGAAATGGTAATAATGACCTCAATGTTCGCAGAGTTGACACTGGTTAATAAACATCAGTCCCGAGAGCAACTGTATTTTATCCTAAATACAGTTATTTGCAGGAACTGTTTTAATGTAGACTGGTCTGAACTAATTCTAGAAGTATTCACACAAAGTTCTGATGACCCGGCTGGTGTAATGGTTACCACGCCGGACTGCCAAACCAGGGTCCTGGTTCGAATCCCGGTTCGGTCATGGATGTTATATGTTTGTGCCATTGTTGTATGGTTCCCATAACAAAAAGCCTAGTGCTTACTTGGGATCATTACAATGTATGTGCCTGTGAGCGTTATTCATTTATTTATTTTTATTTATTTATTTAAAGTAGGCACCGAGCCTCTGGTGCTGCCCTCAATCGTATTTTTCTATTCTTAACAATTAAGTATACAACATTCCCAAATAAAAGCGGTCAAGTGCGAGTCGGGCTACTCGCGCACCGAGAGTTCCGTACCACACCACTACAGAACACAACATCATTAATTTAGAAAAAAAATTTTTTGTCCGGGACCTTTAGCGCGACACCGACTCACACTTGGCCGGTTTTTAGTATTTGTTGTTATTCTGTAGAGTATATTCTATAATCACACTAAGTTTGATGCTTGTATGTCGCGTGAAGAAAAAACGTTGATAAAAATTAGTTTCTCGTTGAGAACCCCCCTTAATTTTTAACTTTTTGACATTTTTAACAAATCCGCCGTAATACCGCATAATCTGAGAAAATTTCAACTATCTAGCTATTACGGTTCAAAAGTTACAGCCCTAAATAGGTAGGACAGACGGACGGACGGACAACGTAGGCTTAGTAATAGGGTCCCGTTTTCACCCTTTGGGTACGGAACCCTAAAAAACAAGAATGTCACATTGTAGCTAGGATGGTTAAATCGTCCTATCATTGTAGTCATTGATGATTTTCCATTTATCGGGTCATTATAGGTATTTGTTTTAAGAACGTTTAACTACAAAACATATTATAATAATCCGTAATCTTTTGATAAATTAATATAATATAATATAAATATAAATATCTTGGACAATGTCACACAAATTATCTAGTCACATTTAAAGTACCAGAATCTAGCCTGGACTTGTACATATTATGATGACTAGACAACGATATAGGATATATATATAAATACAAACATCCATGACTCGGGTACAAATATTCATATTCATCATACAAATATTTGTCCCTTACGGGATTCGAACCCGCGACCCTCGGCACAGCAGGCAGGTTCACTACCAACTGTGCTACCGGGCCGTCGATGGCCGTCGAAATTGAAAAACAACAATGACTATAATGTGACATTCTTGTTATTTATTGTTTAAAAATAAATAATACGATTGAGGGCAGCACTGGAGGCTCGGTACCCTCTTAAACACAGCTAATTACAATTACTTTAATAGAAGAGGTTGATGTACACATGGCGACACATCAAGCTAGGTATACAAAGCCAAATAAGCTGGTCTCGAGTTGGGCCGAGCAACGTACAACGTCGCGGCCAGCTTACGTTGGTTTCGTGTGTGTACAGCGGCATCGGCCTGTCTCGCGCGAGAGTTTACAGCCGCTATCAAATTCTAAAGATATTTTACATTTAAAGTATCACCAAACTGTAGGTATTCACTGAGGGGGTAGCTGGTCGGGGATAATATTCAGAACACCCTCATGCCACTAGCAGTGCGCAAACTCCAACCAATGTAGCAGCATGTAGCAGGTAGTAAACTAGTGGGTCGTCTATTACGTGTCAAGGTTTCTGAACATCCAGAAAGAACGTATTTCAGTCGTATATTTTTATGTAGTTACAAAACCAATTGTTTTTATTTTATTTTTTTACGAGCTTTTACCGCGACTTCGTCCGCATAAATTATATACCAGATTTTAAGTCAGATGATAAGCTGTCAAACAAAAAAGTTTCATCTAAATCGGTTCAGTAGTTTTTGCGTGATACTCGAACAAACAAACACCCAAACAAACAAACAAACAAACAAACAAACAAACAAACAAATAAACAAACAAACAAACAAACAAACAGACGGACAAAAAATCCAAAAGATGGTGATTTGGAATCAGGGACATCTAAAAACCATATCGTAATCTTTTTTTTGTAAATATCTTCAATGTACAGACACACTTCTGTTACAGTTTTATAATAGTTTAGATTTATGATTTAAATGGATTCTTGCTTGTGCGTAAGCACTGCATATTTCCGCCAGTGTCAAGTGGTTTCCGGGTCTATCTATTTAATCTCAAGGACATGCGCGTGCAGCATGCGCGTGCAGTGTATATAGGCAATTAGGCAGTGCCTACTTGTCTCCTCATTAATTATTAATCATCTAACAATTTACAGTCATACTCTATAAACACAAACAAAGAAAGCATCCAAAAGATTAATTCCACATTCAAAAATGGCGCGCAAGAACTGCCCGAAGTTCGGGCGGGCCCCGAACGCACGCACGCAGCGCGCAATAGGCAGTTTTCAAACGGCACAAGCTCACGCAATACAAACGATCTATGGCTACCTATGCATTTACACTTGTTAAAAACTATACGACAAAAATGCAAAGTACGCATTAACCACGCGATAATACGTGACGCTTGACCTTCGCTATTTATTGTCACAATATAAGCATGCGTAATGTATTAACCAACCTCGCGTGAAAACAACGAAGCGCTTGGCATCTCTTTGATAGATTGTATCTTCGCTATTTGGTTGCATGCGCGCTCTTGACGTTGTTCACTTGGCTGCGTTCACGACCTTTGGGTGCGGTTGTTTTTTCAACTCGCTCTATGGTAAGAACGTTTTCACCGAGGCTCTGGAGTGCGATTTTTTAAAGTCACACATCCTAATTCGTATACGAGAGTGATGCCAAACTCTATGGAATTTATGCATTATTCGTACACGAATCAAGATGTGTGAATTTCAAAAATAGCACTCTTGAACGGCGTTTAGTGTGAAAAGTTGCACTCGGGGTGCACCTGGGGCGTAGGTTCGGAACGCAGCCCTTTGTTGGCCGATTTTGTTTTGTTTGACTTTGACAGTTTGTTGAATTCCGAGCGTGTTCAAATGTTTTCAATTGTTTTTTATGTGTTTGGGTAGAAATTAGCTGAATATTTTGTTTCTAGCTGTGTATTTTGTTAATATTGACAAATTATAAATAAAGTAAGGTTTGTAGTGAAAGATCAAATGTGTTTAGATAAATTATGTGCAGTTCAAATCTTTTCGCGAAGTTTTCATTTGACTTGTGGTCGTTAATAATATTCATCAACTAGCGAAGATTGATCGTCAATAAAGAGACCAGTTTTATGAAGAAATAGGTAAGAAATTAAACGTGAAACAGTATACAAACCAGTGGCAAGTTGGTGACCAACAGGCTCACTATCTACCTACTTGCCACTCTGGTGCTGGTGCTGGACAGAATTCAGGCACTCTCAGCGAAAAGTGGATTGTAAATATGGTAGGTATAGTATTAAAAATATGTTTGATAGCAGTCGGGGTATAGTCGTGGGCACAATTATGCTGAAAACACCGTATAGGCTCTTTTTCAGCTCTGATTGCCTACTTGTGCCTGGTGGTAATGCACGCCTGTGCTCAAGGATTAATTTTGAGCAAAAACACAGCTGAGAAGGATTGCGGAGCCTCGTGGCAGGCTCAAACGTGAACCGCGCGAACTCCACGCGAAAGGCAACTCAACAAAAATTGTAACGTGACTTTCAAAACAAATGGTTAAAACATAACGGAAACGGTGTTATTTATGGAATATCTTTGAATTTTCCAGTTCAGGTTCAATATTCTGTCGCATTCAAAGAACGATTTATTTATCTAGGTCACAATGACATAAGAACTTTGAATATCGGAGCATAAACAAAATGAGCCGCCATTGACCTCTCAGAAGTAGCAAGATCTGTAGGCTACGAATAGAAATGTAAATCAAGCTCAAAAAGTGGCACCAAAAAAACTACACCGTGTTCTAATTTTGTTCTTTAAAAACTCTACCTTGCCGACAAAATGTCATTTTTCATTAGGTGACAAAAATTATGTTGCTTTTGTTTAGAGTTATTCTTCTATTCGTAGTCTGTAGGGCGTACCATGAGTTTTCATTGTACGTTACCTACTACTGTAGTTGCGGCGCCAATTTTGTATGACAGAATTAGTTCTCAGCGTAGCCACTAGGGGCGCTGTACCAAATTAAATACAATATGTAAGGAATAGCTGATTTTTTAAATTTTTTTTAATCAGGGCTGTTGGTGACTACGTCGTAGCACCGTCGTAGTATAGATTTTTTTTGGTCTTCTCACCCAAAAAAATCTTTGGTCCCTGATATTATACAGGATGGAATTTTGAGATGGGGCAGTAAGGGCAGGAGTGCTATTTTTGAATCTCATTCGCTGAGTTCAGCAGTTGAAAATGTCAAAATGACTATGGAGATACGCATCTTTCTAGTGCTGATTTGACATTCAAAAATCGCACTCCTGAAGTATGATTTTTGAAAGTCAAATCAACAGTAGAAAGATGCGTATCTCCATAGTAATTTTGTCATTTACAACTGCTGAGTTCAACGAATAAGTTTCAAAAATCGCACTCCTGGTACCTTAACCATTTTAGCTACAGCAAAACGTTCGAATAAGACACTATCCTTAACTTTTTGATAATTTCAAACTGTATTCACAGATTTTGAAAATTATAATACAGTCTGCAAGAAAATTGAAAACTTTTTTTGATGCCAATCGATCCTGTTTGTTAAATACCGTATAAGAATAAAAAAAAACTATTGGACCAACTGAGGTTAGAGTACTAGAAATGTCAGAAATGGCAAAAAAAACTTTTCCAGGATCAGGAGTGCGATTTTTGAATCTCATTCGGTGAGTTCAGCAGTTGAAAATGTCCAAATTACTTTGGAGATATGCATCTTTATACTGCTGATTTGACTTTCAAAAATCATACTTCAGGAGTGCGATTTTTGAAAGGGAGTGCGATTTTTGAAAGTCAAATCAGCAGTAGAAAGATGCGTATCTCCATACTAATTTTGACATTTACAACTGCTGAGTTCAACGAATGAGATTCAAAAATCGCACTCCGATTGGCATAAAAAAAAGTATTTTTGTAAATTGTCAATTTTCTTGCTGACTATAATTTTTCATTTTCAAATTCTGTGAATGCAGTACGAAATTTTTCAAAAAGTTAAGGATAGTCTCCTAGGAACGATTCGCTGTAGCCACAACGGTTAAGGTATCTGCCCTTACTGCTTTATCTCAAAAATACACCCTGTATATTATAATTATTCTTTTTGCTTCAAAAACATAAATTCTAACTGCCGATGTAATCAGAGGGAAATAGGTAAAAAGGGGGTATGGGTAATAGGTAGGTAGGTGAGGTAAAAAGTTGATGGGAGGCAGGCAGGGAGTGTCCGTACGCACTAAGTATTAGAAACTCTTTCTTATACTGTGGTAGTATAAAGAATAAGCTATGTATGTTCGTAATCTTTCGGTTTCTATGTAACCTGAAACATGGTTTATAAGCAGACAATTTTATTTACTTTATAACCCAGTAAAATTAAGCTGAAATATACCAATCAGGAGAAGTAATTTCCGGAGTTCTGAAACTTTTTTTAAACGTTCCTTTGGTACGTAATATTGAAGAAAAAAAAAGTCCTGGTGAGAGGGGGGTGAGCTCGAGGAAGGGGGGGGCTCTAAAGGTGACTTTTTTCAGTTTTTCACTTATTTCTTGAAATCTGAAAGTCGTATCGAATTACTTTGTATGGACAAATTAAACCTAACAAAATTTCCTACAAAACAAGTGGTATGCATTTTTGTAATAGGACTTAACCTTTGAGGGCTATGGGGCCGAGAAAGTAACGGCATTTCAAAAATTATGAAATTTGTATGGCGACCCTCATGAAACTTGACAATAAAAACAAAATGATTTTATATTCTTAATCAGCAGCCCCGAAAACCCCCAGATACAAATTTTCAGTCGGTTCGGGGAACCCTTAAAAGCTGCATTGGCGTTTGAAATTTCCATGGTAGCCATCTTGGATATCGAAATTTTGTATTTTTTTCACCGCCAACCAAATCTGACCAGGGTCCTCTGTGACAATTGTTCAAGGTCCATAACCCTATCTGTCATAGTTTCCGCGGGCCGTTGACCTCATCCGTCAGGAGTCGACCTTCTGAGGAAGTCGAAATATTATTTTTATCGCCAGGGCATCCTTATGATGATCCCTAAAATCATTTTTCTATACGTTGAATGGGGGAAACCCGGTGAACAATTATACGGGTATTTATCTAATATCTATGTGGGGGGGGGGGAGGGGGGTCAACCAGATACCTCCAATTGATCTCCGGGATTGATTGATTGTTCCCCTTACGGTACAAGGATGACATTTGGGGATCATCATATGCCCAAATGATCATCATGATGCCTTGGTGATACAGGGAAAACTTTGACTTCCTCGGAAGGTCGACTCCTGATGGATGAGGTCAACGGCCCGCGGAAACTATGACAGATAGGGTTATGGACCTCGAACAAATGTCATAGAGGACCCTGGTCAGATTTGGTTGGCGGTGAAAAAAATACAAAATTTCGATATCCAAGATGGCTACCATGGAAATTTCAAACGCCAATGCAGCTTTTAAGGGTTCCCCGAACCGACTGAAAATTTGTATCTGGGGGTTTTCGGGGCTGCTGATTAAGAATATAAAATCATTTTGTTTTTATCGTCAAGTTTCATGAGGGTCGCCATACAAATTTCATAATTTTTGAAATGCCGTAACTTTCTCGGCCCCGTAGCCCTCAAAGGTTAAGTCCTATAACAAAAATGCATACCACTTGTTTTGTAGGAAATTTTGTTAGGTTTAATTTGTCCATACAAAGTAATTCGATACGACTTTCAGATTTCAAGAAATAAGCGAAAAACTGAAAAAAGTCATCTTTAAAGCCCCCCCCTTCCTCGAGCTCACCCCCCTCTCACCAGGACTTTTCTTCAATATTACGTACCAAACGAACGTTTAAAAAAAGTTCCAAAACTCCGGAAATTATTTCTTCTGATTTATCTAATTTGACTGGGTTATTAGATATTATTTTATTTTTCATCGTATCCTCGAAATATTAATGTTAAAAACAAATACATTAAATAAGTGCACCTTATTTACTCAATACTTTTTGTATTTATATTGGTAGGTTTAGTGTCTAAACTTTAGACGATGACAATTTCGCGGCGCCTATTTTTTAGCACGAAAAAAAAGGAAGGCACGCTTTCGTTTGCACGCTGCTAATTTCCAGCGCCAATTTGTTCGCATGTGTAGTTGTGAGTGGCCACGCCCATTTGTATCGTGTCATGTTTTTGTCTGTTATAAAACAGTAGCTGGAGTCACGCCTTAACTGGAACATTGCACATCCTATAACCTCAAAGTTATAGGATTCCAAAAATTTAAAAATTTAAAACATCATTCCATTTCATTTTACGATCATTCCATTTTAGATCATAACATTAGGATGGTAGTCTGTTTTATTAGAGGATATAGCGAGAGTACAACGTAAGCGCGTTTTAAAAACAATCAGCGCCATCTAGGTTGAAAATAAACGTTTTTTATATACTTTACAATTTCTATGTAAATATTTACCAGATATTTACTATGATAACATGGCCTGCTCCTCATATATATATATATATATATATTTATTTATTATATACAGGGTGTACAATAAAATGGGACAGCTACTCAAAGGGGTGCTTCAGACCATCAAACTGAACAACTTTCTCTATGGGACCAATATCGAAATCGCGAAAAAAAAATCCGCTCTCCCATACAAAACTGCAAACGTAACTCGACTGAAATGTATGGGACAGCCGATTCTTGTTTCGCGATTTCGATATTGGTCCCATAGAGAAAGTTGTTCAGTTTGATGGTCTGAAGCACCCCTTTAAGTAGCTGTCCCATTTTATTGTACACCTGTATACAGGGTGTAATAAAACACCCTAGTAATACTTAAGGGGGTGCTTCAGACCATCAAACTGAACAACTTTCACTAAGGAGCCAACATCGAAATCGCGAAAAAAAAATCCGCTCTTTCATACAAAACTGCAGTACTGTCTCGACTCAAATGTATGGGACAGAAGATTTTTTTTATTTTTTCTCGACCTTGCCTCCATAGTGAAAGTAGTTCAGATTGATGGTCTGAAGAACCTCCTTAAGTATTACTATGGTGTTTTGTAACACCCTGTATATCTATGCTGCTCCTAACAAGTCTCACCAAGCATACGTGTGTGGACATATTGTGCGTGTCATTTCTCTGTGCGTGTGTGCTAAGATGGACGTTATACAAAAACCAAGAACATTGTATATCCTTATCCTATCCTATCCTATTAAGTATCCTTAACAACATTTTTGACAAAAACATATACAATGTGTTAATGAATTAACGCAAAACTAGAAAGTAGTTTGTTTAGAATCGAGAGCTGAATCGAATTATCATGGTTTCAACATAGGTAATTTTTTTCAAAATATTAAATAATTTGTTTGAAAAAAAAAATTTTTTTTGAACCCTATGTCAACCCACCGCACGGGCACACTCACCCCACTTACTATCAAAACAAGATTATTAAATTGTATCCATGAGTACATTAGCGCTTTCATTCATTGCTGAAATGACAAAAAATCATTTTTGCCTCAAAACTTAAAATGCGAATAACTTTAAATTCTAACTATCAAAATAATGAAATTATTGTTTCAATCTAATTATTTTGTTATAAATCAGTTGGGGTGTATGAGGTTTTGCGTTAATTCATTAACACGTTGTATATCTACTTACACGGATTTGTTGCTCGATTAGCGGTCATCATTGCCAGTATGACCGGGATTATAGCACTCCGTGGTATAAGAAAGAGTATCTAATGCAGGCGCTATGGAGATCATAAAGTTATTATACCTGTCGGAATAGAGTAACTGACATGAGTTGTCAAATGAAACCGTTTTTTGTGCATTTGTCGGCACTTATCGGCACCCTAAAACTTCGAGTTCTGTGTATAATTGTGAATCTAACGTGAAATCGTAGGTAATTTAATGAAATAGTGTTAGTATACAACGTGTTAATAAATTAGCGCAAAACCTCATACACCCAAACTGATTTATGACAAAATAATTAGATTGAAACAATAATTTCATTATTTTGATAATTAAAATTTAAAGTTATTCGCATTTTAAGTTTTGAGGCAAAAATGATTTGTTATCATTTCAGCACTGAAAGAAAGCGCTAACGTACTCATGGATACATTTTAATAATCTTGTTTTGGTAGTAAGTAGGGTGAGTGTGCCAGTAGGGTGGGTTGACATCGGGTTCAGAAAATTTTAAATTTTGCAAATAAATTATTTAATATTTTGAAAAAAATTACCTATGTTGAAACCATGATAATTCGACTCTGCTCTCGATTCTAAACAAACTACTTTCTAGTTTTGCGTTAATTCATTAACACGTTGTATTTCACAAAATAATCTACGACTTCACTTTAGATTCACTAATTATTCACAGAGCACGAATATTTACCCAGTCGATTGTGCTGACAAGTTCCCAAAAACGGTTCTATTGCCTCGCGTCACATATCTCTTTCTATTATACAGTGGCGCCGCTAGGTACATCTCGCACTATCAGCTGTCAGTTCCTCTATATGATACCTTTATGATGGAGATGGTCGTTTGCAAATATAGCGCACCGCATTCTGACTTCTGATGTGTGTTGTAGTGATCCCAGACTTTGTATTGATAGATGTTGCCAACCAGGATTGTGGTGCCCCTCAATTTTTTGTATGAGATTTAAAAAAAAATCTTCTGAAACCTATCGTGTGGGGTATCAAATGAAAGGGCTTCATGAGCCGGTTCCAAAAATATACTACACCACCACCTTTCAGCTACTGGTTTAAAAAAAACTTAAAAGTATTTTCAAAACATACCAAGTTTGGGCTCCTCCAGTTACTGCTGAGTAAACTTTTGTAAATCATTCGCCAAATATCTCGTAATATACTCATATCTATCGTCAATTTAAAAAAAAATCTAAAAATTTAAAAAATAGTTTACATAAATACTTAAATTGGAACCGGCTCATGAAGCCCTTTTACAAAGATTTTTTTTGGTCTATACGACTAGATACCGCCCTTCCTAAGAAAAAGGGCTCCAAAAATGCGGCAACTAAAATTCGAGCTTCAAAAAATAATGTTGCCAACTCTAAAGTTTTATCCAAATTATATGAAAATTTATAGTAGTTAAGCCCAGTTGTTAGGTTACTTTTTTATTAGGGTTCCGTACCCAAAGGGTGAAAAAGGGACCCTGTTCATAAGCCTACGCTGCCCGTCCGTCCGTCCTGCCTATTTAGGGCTGTAACTTGTCAGAATCACAAAAAGTGGCCGTCTTATTTACTTTTAGTTTCTCAAGCGATTGCTTCCAAAAATTTATATCTGAGGGTTTGCGTGGACTCCGAACACGAATTCAATGTCAGATTTTAGAAAAGTGGCCGCCATCTTAAACTTTTTTGTTTCTTAACCGATTGAGCGCGCATGACGTTTTTCTCCTTTAAACGCTTTGTCGTGGTGGCATGCTAGCCGTGCAAGTTTTCGGTGGATTCTTGGACTAATTTAAAAAGACATGGTATATATACCCTTTAATTAATTGTAATCGTGATTAATTTAAATAAAAAAATTTTATCTGATTAAAACTAATCAAATTACTTAATTAATTACAAAATTAATAGATTGATGCCCACACTGTATCGTACCCTATAGTATAGTATAGGGTATAGAGTATAGGGTCCGATAGGGTCAGATTTCCTTCAAAATGTTCAAATGTTTCTTCAAAATATAACAACAATATAATATTGTATAATGAACTCGATTTGATCGACGATTTCAAGATTTCAAAAGACGTGTGTACCTAGTCCGTACGATTTCCGAAATCATTCGATTGGCAACACTCGTTGCTAGGAGACGGGAAATATCAAGACTGAAGTGCGATTTTTGAAAATCATACGAGCGACTTGGCAGTAGAAAGATGCATAATCTCCATAGGAATTTTGACATTTTCTACTGAAAAGTCGCTCGTATGATTTTCAAAAATCGCACTTCTGATGTGGCGTGATATTTTTTGCCGCATTTTATTATGTCGTCGGCGGTATCTAGTCGATAGACCAAAAAAAATCTTTGCCCTTTTATTTGATACCCCACACGATAGGTTTCAGAACAATTATTTTTTAAATCTCATACTAAAAATTGAGCCCCTCCCAACTCAGGGGCACCAAAATCCTGGTTGGCAACATCTATCAATACAAAGTCTGGGATCACTAGAACACACATCAGAAGTCAGAATGCGGTGCGCTATATTTGCAAACGGAACTCTACTGAGGGCCCCGGTCTGATAACTGGGCCATGTTGGTAGTAGATCTCGACATCTTACGATGTGTATCTACAAACATGTGTATGGACTAACAGCTACACCTACAGTTGCTCTGCGCTTATTACCGAACTGCATACTGGAATGCGATTTTTGAAAGTCACCGGCTGAGTAAAATGGCTTCTATTCACAGATTTCCCAAAGTTCGCATTTTTAAATCTCACCGGTGATTAAAATTCTCATACCCATGACTCCAATACAAGTGCCCCTTCCCACTCGTAATGAAATTAAGGGTATGAGAAGGCTTTTGTATGTGATTCAAAAACCGTTCAAGCTTACCGGTGACATTCAAAAATCGCACCCCTGAAATGATTGCTAAAACAGGAACGTACTTACAGTAATTATTTCTTACCATCTGTTGAACGAAACATTTAGTCAAGTTTATAATCCATACTAAAAAGAATTATTTTGAATGTTTGTTTGTATAGTTTACGAACGTTAACGAAGCCGATCCTGACAAAGCTTTTTGTGTAAAAAAGATAATATCTAGCATAATTTTCAGCGAAGTGTCGAGTCGTCCGATGAACGAACGAATAAAATAAAGTTTGTCGTCCGTTACGAACGACTAGTATAGACACTTCGATTGGCTGTTGCTAGTCGTCCGATAAACGGAAGAATAATATTATCGTCTACTATCGTCTAGTCGTCCGACTATCGGATGACATTACTTGTCCAGTACAAGTAATGTCATCCTTAGACAATTCTTTAATAGTATGGACGCGTAACGCGTGCCATTCTCCTATCAAAATTTTCTGCCACTTTTTGCGGGGGGCGAGGTAACATTAAATCCGCAACTTTGGATTTTATTCCCTATAACTTTAGATTCTAATTTTTAATGTTAAAAATCATGAAAAGTAGTATCGTGTGAACCCCAAACGTTCTAAGTTCAAAATTATTGTTTCGCTATTATAGGCTGTCTCGTTTAGTGATAAGGTATAAAATTGAGTGTAAATGCGCAAGATTAATTGATCTAATACCGTGGCAGAGGGGAAATGCTACCGCAAGGCCAGTCCTTAGTATTAAATTGTCTAAGTGTACTGGTGATATACATCACCATCTAATTTACTAAGTCAGCCACGGATTTTACAACATTATTTGATTCAGGTCGGTAAGGTTAGCGAGAAGCGAAGTGACGAGCATATTAGATTTATGTTGACCATTGAGAACGAGCCGAGCGAGCGAAGCGAGCGTGCCGCGGCAGCGATGGCCGAGTGCCAGAACAGAATCGCTACTGTTTCCAAAATTTTGAAATAAGGTTCATGGCCACGGATTCATGGACTTTTTTTAGGAGCAGATATTTTATTAGGGTAACAAAATCGTCATAATTTAGAAAACATTTCAGAATAAATTGGAGTTCAAATTTTGATTAACATTTAGGTACTAATTTTGAGAAAATTATATTATTTTTGGTGTTATTTATTTTATTTGACTAACGTTAACTTGAATATATGGGTAACATTTTCGTATAAAATAGGGTGTCAAATTTTTTACCCAATATTAGTCAATACTAATTTTGGGTAAAAAATGATTTTTTTTGGATGTAACTTTTTACTCCATTTGGTAAGCAGTTAAACATAAGCCAAATATAAAGAACTAAAATAAATCTCAGTTAATTGGGTACCTATTTTGATAGAGACAATTAACTTAATCGACAATCGTGTTTACTTATTGGTAAATAAATATTATCTCCCAGTGTGCATCAATGACTTTAAATATAGCTATGAGTAAATTGTATTAAACGGTAGTAGATAGTAGGTATTCAATGATATTACTATAATTTTAACGTTCTGTTGTATGTTTGAAAATAAATATTAGAAGGAAAGAGAACGTTCATTCAGAAAATTGTCTGACTTGTAAACAAAGACAAGAAGTTCAAAAACCCAGGATTTTTTGATAGAAATCTAGTAATTTTTGTTCAATTTGTTTCTTAATTTACCTACTTAAAATAATTTCTTAACATTTTGTTATGTTATGATTCTCCTAAACAGTTCAAAATAAAACAGTGTCATGAACAGGGTTGGGCGTTATAAACGTGGAATCAGGGTAGTTTTGCAGCGGGGACAGGGTCCTTCAGACCATCAGACTGAACAACTTTCACTATGGAGAAAATATTGAAAAAATTAAATAAATCTGATATCCCATCCCATACATTTCAATCTAGTCGGTGCTGATAGCCTCCGTGCCTGCGTGGTCTAATGGTTAAGAGCATTGGCTCTCGATACGGAGGTCGTGGGTTCGATTCCCACGGGGGACACCTAGTGATATGTCACTTTGTGCATTTTTCCCCAAGTGTTAGGACATTGCAGGCTGAATCACCTGATTGTCTGAAAAGAAAAGTGATTCCGTGCTTCGGATGGCACGTTAAGCCGTTGGTCCCGGCTACTATCTCTAGTGGTAGTAGTCGTTACATAAAAACCACGTCAGAGGCCGAAAGGCGGTCTGAAAAAACTCTGACAACAGGGCTCTGCCCACACGATAAGAAGAAGAAGATAGCAGATTTTTTTTTATCGATGTTGTTTCCATACTAAAAGTTGTTCAGTTTTATGGTCTAAACTCTTAACCACCCCTTGAAATATTATTAGGGTGTTTTGTTACCTCTTTTATAATTATTTTATTGGTTTTTCAAAAATGCAAAAACGGGCCACGTGCCCAAGATCCATTTTACTTAAAACATAATTAAACGTGCCGAACCGCAAAGTCCGCAAACAAATGCTTGTTTGGTATTAGATAAGCAAGTGATGCAGGGTCATCAGAGACTATCACATCGCGTGACATCATCATCGCCTCGCACCAACAAATTCAAAGGTTAACATAACTCGACGGCGACGCGACGGTCCAAATGCAAGGTTACATCACATAAAAATAGTTGTTATGACAATTATTTTTATGTTAATTATGTGTGTACGATGAACTGATAATATTTATTTGCACTGTTTGATCGCAGGATTTATAAGCATCGAGGGACTTATTAATAAACAATCAGTATTTTGAATTTATACAGTCAATTTATCTCTTTTCGAAAAACGGTAACGAAAAACGGTAATTACAACGCAAGAAATAAAAATAAATAAATTACCTAGCATTCCCACATTTTCAACTCGTCTTTCATAGAGCACTGTATGAGCTATTATAATAAGATATTCTAGCTATACAATTTTTGAGAGTTCCTTTATTAATAACTAGCGGCCCGTCCCGGCTTCGCACGGGTGGACGTCTAATCTTTTCTAGCAATAAATATAGCCTATGTTACTCAGGGTGAATGCAGCTTTCTAATGGTGAAAGAATTTTTTAAATCGGCCCAGTACTTTTTGAGCCTATTCATTACAAACATACAAACATACAAAAATAGGTACAAATCTTTCCTCTTTATAATATTAGTGTAGATTAACGCACACTGCCGAAATGTCTGGAACTCCAAAATCCATCAAAAACGCGGTAAGAACTCGATAAAATGATTTAACCTTATGCAATTCCATTTCGTATTTATTTTGTAGTTGTTCTTTGTTATATTATATTTTGTTTTGTTTAAAATATATGGGTTTTAGAGTTTCTGGCCGTATCTTCTCTTCAACGGAACACCTTCCGACGCGGCGGTAGAGTCAAAAAAATCAATCTGTCTGTATGATCTTATACCTTATGTGTATGATATTACTTATATCATTATAAATATATTAGAATTTTGAACAACAGAATGAATAAAAATACATTGATCTCATTATCTTTGCAGGCGTCAAATTGTAACAATAATACTAAAATAATATCAATATGACGTGAAGTTTTTGAGCCCCTGTGATTGAGAAGCAATTGTGATCTACTACCACTTCGTGATTGCGTTCGCTAAGAGCACGGTGACATTGAATTATATTCAGGAGTGCGATTTTTGAATCTCATTCGGTGAGTTCAGCAGTTGAAAATGTCAAAATTACTGTGTAAGTATGCATCTTTCTACTGCTGATTTGACTTTCAAAAATCGTACTCCTGAAGTATGATTTCTGAACTGTCGTTAACGCTAATTGAAAGTACTTTGTCTATAGGCCCTGGAGTGCGATTTTTGAATCTCATTCGCTGAGTTCAGCAGTTGAAAATGTCATAATTACTCTGGAGATATCTTTCTACTGCTGATTTGACTTTCAAAAATCATACTTCAGGAGTGCGATTTTTGAAAGTCAAATCAGCAGTAGAATGACGCGAATCTCCATTCATTTTCAACTGCTGAGTTCAACGTATGAGATTCAAAAATTGCACTCCAGACCATACCTTTGTTTTCATTCAGCGATATGCACTAGACTAGACTGAGAGGAACCGTCGTCGGTAGCCCTTTGTCATCGAGTACCAGCTTGAAACTTTCCTTAAAAAATTACCCAAAAACTATTTAAATAAAATTTATGCTCGTACTCTACAGGGTGAAATTGATATCATTGGCATCTTTTTAAACTAAGAGTCTACCCATCAAACTGAACAACTTTCACTATGGGAGCAAACCAATCGGAGCAACTAAAAAATCAGCAGTCCCATACTAAACTGCAATGCCTACTCAACTCAAATGTATGCAACCGCTGTTTTTTTTTTTTGCTCCGATCTGTTTGCTCCCATAGTAAAAGTTGTTCAGTTTGATGGGTAGACTCTTAGTTTAAAAGGATGCCAATGATATCAATTTCACCCTGTATACGTAGGGTTACAGACGGTGCCCTCTCGGTCTATTGGTTTTTATTAATAACAACATATACAAATGTGTAAAAAAATAGACACCAACTGCTGAGTATTGTATGGGGGAATATAATATGAGAATAATAATTAAAAATTTTTTTATTCCAGCTTGGAAAAAAATTCGTGTAATGTAAGTTTTCGTCGCTGGCGACTTTAGTACTGAATTAAAACTGAACTGACTACTATCTAAAATAGATGTACACACACACAAATCAAGCTACGTAAAACCAATATAAGCTGGCGGCGCTACGTTATATTACTTTACCAACGCGCGGCCAGCTTATTTTGGTTTTGTGTAGCTTGATATGTCGCCGTGTGTACCTACCTGCAAACAGGGTCCTTCTTAATATGCTAAAACTTTTTTATGGGGATGATCAGACCGTCAAACTGAAAAACTTTCTCTATCGAAATCGCGAAAAAAATTAGCAAACCTACTCGAGCCTTTCTTATCTTATCTTGTTGTGGGGGCTGGCAAGCCAGCAACACTTCGACCCAGTGGGATCTTTTGTGTTAGCCCCAATACTTTTTACTTTCTTCACCCTTCAAATACATGGTCAATGAAGGAGGCAATACCATTGAGGGGAAGAAGCCTAAGATCTCCCGGTTTTGGATATCCATCACCGAGGAGGCACATGCGTTTTGCCGCCAAGAC
Organism: Agonopterix subpropinquella; assembly: GCA_922987775.1. NCBI lineage: Eukaryota > Metazoa > Arthropoda > Insecta > Lepidoptera > Depressariidae > Agonopterix > Agonopterix subpropinquella. The sequence continues at coordinate 12,810,715 of OV277701.1, read as the reverse complement.
ATCACAGTCACAGAGAATGTGCTCCATGGTCTCCTCATCCTCTCCGCACGCTCGGCAGCTGGGATCCAGGGTGAGTTTCATCTTGTGCATCATCGTGCCTGTGGCGTAGTGCCCAGTGAGGGCTCCGACGATGGCACGAGCCTTGCTCCTGCTGTTTTTCAGTATGAACTTTGAGACACGAGTTGTCGCATTGCTGATAAATTTCTTGGAGTGCTTGGAGTACTCGAGCCTTTATGGGACAGCTGATTATTTTTACGCGATTTCGATGTTGGTCCCATAGAGAAAGTTGTTCAGCTTGATGGTCTGATCATCCCGTAGACAGAGAATACTATAGACAAAGTGATAGCTTCCATCGCATTCACACAAGAAAAAGAACAACTTCCTGCCCACGTCCTGAAAAAAAACGAGACAACACGGTTAGATCTTTTGTTTCGCGTCGCGTGCCGGTTTTTTCAAGGTCAGCATACTAGTGTGCTAAACAAATTTGACAGGTACTTCATTGCTCTTCTGTTTTTCATAATAAAATTAAAGTTTAATACTAATAGTGACTGCGGTTAAGAAGCTATAACCATTGGGAATTGTAAAAGACGAATTCCTATAAAGAATTTACACGAAATAATGGTTCGGTGTAGCGTATTCCTTACGCCGTATGTATGCCTTACCTGCGTCAGTATTTCCGAGTACTTACAACCCGGATTCCTTTAAAGTACGAGTGAATAGGCATCTTCTGGGTAAGCTCGCTACATCTACGACCCCATCTTCGTCCTGAGGACTGGATTGAGGTCAAGAGCAAACCCATAGTTAATAAAAAAAAAAAAAAAAAAAGTATTAGGGTGTAAAAGTGACAGTGAAATGAAGCTTCCCAATTTGTCTTTCCACTCGTAAGTACGATACATTTGATCAAGTATTAGCTTTAGTTATGATTATATAATTTAACTGCAATAAGTAATTACATGGAAAATTTAACTTTGCGCCTCAAATAAGCATAAAAAGTCGATTATTTACCTTTACATAACCTAAAAATAATTCGGCTTAGTGTTGCCATCTTTTGGTACTAAATTTCCCCAAAACTCACAAGTAATTTTTTAAAATAAAGTTATTGAATACTATTTACGTACTGTTCTTACAGTTTACTTTATTTGTTTCAGTTTTCCCGTAAACGATGATTTACGAATGCGTCGGATTGAGGCTACGGGGCGACCAAATTGGACTCCAAATAAGTCTTCATGAATTTGTAGTAAACATTGTGCGGCAAACGTTATATTTAAAAAGAGGAAAGTGACTGTTCTACTTCCTAATGCTGTTCCAATGCTGGTAATTATTGTTTTATTTATGTACTCACCTATTCAACTTGTAGTAATTAATAATGGTTTAATGACCGCCCTTTGTATCCTTCTCATTCCTGTTTTAAATTGTATTTGTATTTTCTTAGTTTGCAAATAAAGAATATTTATCTTATCTTATCTTTAAACTAAAGCAACTAAAAGAGTACCTAGTTTTAAAATCCCTTTTAAATGACTACTACCTACTACCATCTACTACTAATTCGTAAACTTTGCTTTTCAGGAAACAGAAATGCTTATTCCTTCCTTCCTTCTACAAGTTCGGTAGTTGAAGAACCTATGGACATAACAGTAATCTAACACAATCTAGTTCAGATGCTGATTTTGTAAGTATACTTATAATTATCTTTAAAAAATACTATTTGCCATATCTTCTATTCTATTCTATTCTGCTGTTACCCTAATGTTGTTTTTATTATTTTAGATCAAAGGACCAGATTCCCCAATGACTGCAGATGTAGATAAATTATTGCCTGGAACTAGTTTCAAAATTGGCGAATGGTACATAAACAGTAAGTTCAGATTTAACTCTGAGATCACTATTGCTATACCCATCAGAGTATTTTCCTATTAAAAAGCAGTTCGGTACGCCTGTATGCCTTGTAAGACATGCATATGAATACATATTATATACGTCACATGCTAAGAAATATAAAATAAATATTACGTTACTTTTGTACTTTTTGTTTGATTATTTTGTTCTCAACAAAAACCTCTTTTATTTTGTCTAGTCGGACAAAACAACATATTTTTGACAATCCTAGACGAATCACTAAGTTAGTATTAAAATCTCTAGAAGCCTATCTTCGCCTGCTATCTTGAACTCTGAAAAATTATGATGATTTCAAATGTAGATCAAGGTCTTTATTGATAATTCATAAATTTTATATTGTGCAGTAATTTTAACAAATTTCACCCGCCACTTTGTCCGCACAAAATATATACCCACCAGATTTTAAATCACATCAAAAGCTATCAAATAAAGGTTCATCAAAATCGGTTCAGTAGTTTTTGCGTGATGCTAGTACAAACAAACAAATAATTTTTTTTTTGTAAGTATCTTCAATCCATAGACACAGTTCTGTTAGTGTTTTATAATAGTTAAGATGTTATATATCACTTTCATCACGTTAGCTCAAACTCTTGAATAAACACGTAAAAGAACGCACGTTTGTGCGATCTTTTGGTGGTAAACTATTTTAATAACTCATCTTTGTTAGCTGTATGTCTACGCTTATCAATTAACCATTATCATCCTTTAGTTTACACAGTCATCTCATCTATCTTCTAGTAAGATAATCGTATAAGCGTGTGGTAAGACTGAAAATGAGTATTAAATATCTAAATTGGTGAAGATGTACTTTGAATCCTTAAATCGCTTAAAATCGGGTAATTATGTTAATATGGTAACACTGCTCCTTGATATCGCTCTATCTCATGTGGCCACGGCAACCAGTTGTCTATAGTATTCTCTGTCTACGGATCATCCTCTCAAAAAACTGTCAGCATATTAAGTTGGGCATTGACATACACATGAACGTAAAACCTTTGATCAACACTGATATCCTCCGACCTGTTCGACTGCAATAAGATAGTAAATCACAAACAAAAAATCTCGTTAAGAGGATAGGCGGGTACCGTTTTCTCCATACAAACGTATTCCGGTGTTTCCTCCCTGGATAATGACACTAGAGCAAACAATTTTTTACCATACAATCTATGTTACCTCTGCTATGTCCCTATGTTTTGCTTTTTTACATTAATTAAGTTCTGTAAGAACTAGGGACATTCGAAAATGACAAATTTTACAGCCCGTTTTGAGACATCCAGCAAACAAATTTGAACAATATAAACAAAAAAGAAAAATATACAGTCATATCAAAGTCTTTCTCATATTCATCTTGAAAGTATTATTAAAATCGGTTTAGTTTTGGAGGAGGAAACAGGGGAATACGAAATACTGATTTCGTCGATTTTATTTAGATAAAATCGTTTCGAGCTACAGTTGTCTCTTTAGCACTCTAGTCGGCGGGGTGTAAGGGTGGGGCGGAACGGACAAATACGTATACAGTCAGAAAAAATTACCTATTCTCCAAACCATTTCAGCCCGTCTATCCTCTTAAACTTTGAACTTGATTGCACGACAAAGTTAACATTATCAGTAATTGCATGTAGAAATTGTAGAATAACAAATACGGTGCAATGACTGATTTCTGCCCTGTGACACGTCATACGAACTAATTGCTTATAAATCGTGTGAAGATTATCTCAGTTCTTAATGGTTTCATCAACTCATTGTTTAAATCTTACGAACATGTGGGGTCATGCATTGACACGTTTTGTGTCTGAAGTTTAACATACCATCTATGAGTTTAACCAATGCTATTATAATTATACAGCATTAAATTGTATACAGGGTGTAACAAAACACCCTAGTAATACTTAAGGGGGTGCTTCAGACCATCAAACTGAACAACTTTCAAACTTCAAAATCACGAAATAAAAATCAGCTGTGTCATACAAAAAAGGCAATACCGGCTCGACTCAAATGTATGGGACAGCAGATTTTTTTTATTTTTTCTCGATGTTGGCTCCATTTTGGACTGACGGCCCGGTAGCAAAGTCGGCAGTGAACCTGCCTGCTGTGCCGAGGGTCACGGGTTCGAATCCCGTAAGGGACAAATGTTTGTATGATGAATATGAATATTTGTACCCGAGTCATGGACGTTTGTATCTATATATGTATTATAATTATATCGTTGTCTAGTCATCATAATACAAGTCCAGGCTAGATTCTGGTACTTTAAATGTGACTAGATAATTTGTGTGACATTGTCCAAGATATTTATTTATTTATTTTGAATGTTGTTCAGTTTAATGGTCTGAAGCACCTCCTTTATTAGGTATTAGGGTGTTTTGTTACACCCTGTATAATATACAGTAAGCATAAGCTTGGCAATTCAGAGGTGGGAATGCTGCTAGCGTTCTTGGATTCTTATCCCACAGGGAGAGGAGTTTTATAGGTTGTGTAGGTACTGTGTAGGTCCCATTTTAATTTTTAATTTAGTATTTTTTTAGGAATAGAAATTGACGAAGCTTGTTGCAAATATAGAGTTCCGTACCCAAAGAGTGAAAACGGGACGGTGGTGTGGTACGGAACCCTCGGCGCGCGAGTAGCCCGACTCGCACTTGACCGGTTTTATTTAAAAATAAAAATATGAATAAAAAAAATTATTCAATAAGATTTACAATGGTTTTCACTTTACACGTTATGCAACAGAAATCTTTATAAAGTTGTACATAATAACCGTATAATGGACCTCTAACTCCCTATGTCTAGGTAACTTAAGACCTGTGCATCAGAAGTCCGCGTTCCTCTAACATCTTATGAGAACAGGGTAAAAGTAAAAGGGTGATTACAATTAAAACTATTTATATGGTCTGTGTGTGTATGTGCTTGTGTGCATTTATAGCATTATTACAAAGTAATACTTAATAGGTAAGTACTTTATTCCTTGAGTGCGATTTTTGAAACTCATTCTTTGAACTCAGAACGATGATGCACAAGATGAAACTCACCCTGGATCCTAGCTGCCGAGCGTGCGGAGAGGATGAGGAGACCATGGAGCATATCCTGTGTGACTGCGATGTCTTGGCGGCAAAACGCATGTGCCTCCTCGGAGATGGATATCCGAAACCGGGAGATCTTAGGCTTCTTCCCCTCAATGGTGTTGCCTCCTTCATTGACCATGTATTTGAAGGGTGAAGAAAGCAAAAAGTATTGGGGCTAACACAAAAGATCCCACTGGGTCGAAGTGTTTCTGGCTTGCCAGCCCCCACAACAAGATAAAGATAAGAGAACTCAGCAGTAAAAAATTTCAATATTAATATGGAGACGTGCGTCTTTCTACTGCTGGCTGATTTGACATTAAAAAATCATACTCACCGAGTGCGATTTTTGAAAATCATACGAGCGACTCGGCAGTATAAAATGTCAAAATTACTATGGAGATTATGCATCTTTCTACTGCCAATTCGCTCGTATGATTTTCAAAAATCGCACTTCAGGGGTGCGATTTTTGAAACTCATATCAGCAATAGAAACATGCGTTCTCCATACATTTTCAACTGCTGAGTTCAACGTATGAGATTCAAAAATCGCACTCCAGTCCCTATTTTGTTTTCACTATCAATGTGGTATGATCATAGAGAATTCATCGCTGTGGGTATGATCATCATTTTATTTCCTAACTCTTGATTATCACAAAGCCGTTCCAAAACAAAAATGGTTGAAAACTGACGAAAAACTTCAAACGCTAACGAATGATCAACCTAACAAGGATGTTAATATGGATAGGCCCAAAGTACTTTAAGTTGAAGCACACAACTAGCACACTTGGTCCATACAAACTAGCGCACTTGGTCTGTCATCGTCATCTCGGTACATATTCGAAGTAAAACCATAGGTAAAACTATCATATGTTTTGCCTCATTTTTCTGGTTTGAAATGTTCGCGTAAGGCCATCCATTAATTTTACTTTACCTTGATCTAAGGATGTTAATAATGTTTCTTTTTGTTATAGGTTTTCTTTACATCATTATGTTTTCTATAAATAAAAGAAAGGAAGAATAATTATAAAGATAAATAAATTAAGAAAGAAAAGAAAACCACGAATTGTATAACAAAGACCAGGGAGTGCGATTTTTGAATCTCATTCGCTGAGTTCAGCAGTTGAAAATGTCAAAATGACTATGGAGATACGCATCTTTCTACTGCTGATTTAACTTTCAAAAATCGCACTCCAAAAGTATGATTTTTGAAAGTCAAATCAGCAGCAGAAAGATGCATGCATGAAGATGCATTTGACATTTTCAACTACTGAACTCAGCGAACGAGATTCAAAAATCGCACTCCTGCTACTGAAAACGTTATTAAATCTCGGGCGGCCGACAGACATAAAACCAAAGCACAAGTTAAGCTAGTCACACATCAGAATTCATAAAAGCCCCTGGCTTGTTGAGGTGGCAAATTGAAAAAGTTGGCACCTGGCCGCGTTCGATCCATAACCGCCCACAAACTGTCTCGCTAGCTTCACTTTATATGTACCTACCTAGTCTACCTACATAATAGGATTCTGATGAGTGATGACATTGATAACCTCGTCACGTAATAATGTATTATACGCAATTAAACAAGATAGGCATTGGCGTAGCTAGAGATTTTCCTTGAGGGGGCAACCGGCCACCTAGCTCATAGCCACCGCCCCAGTGGCAAGACTCACATTTCTCGTGGCAGCTTGGCAAGGTCGGATCCAAAAGTTCATTTTCCTAAGGCTCCCCGTAACCAAAATTTGGCTTGGGATTTTTAAGGAGGTTGTAGAACATGTTATAAACGTGAAAGATCGTGATTATTTCATAAACAATAAGAGTTGTGGTATGGGTGCTTCAGTCCTTGCATGCCTATAGATCTGGATCGAAATATTGCAGTATTACCTCTGTGTTTTGGCTAGAATTTTACAAGATGATGTTGAAACAGTGCCTACTACTATTTGATTATTTCTTCACTACTTTCCATTTTTTTAAGGGGGGCAACAAGCTTTCTGAGGTGGGTGTAGCAAGGTGGGGCTTACTACGCCAATGAAGATAAGGCGGTAAGGTTAGGTATAATGTAAAACTTACTACAATTGCATCTAACGTGGTTGCTACTTGTGGCATACGAATAAACCCCCAGATAAACCCATACAGGTTTTTATTCGTGGGACGGGTTTTTGTCCTTGTTGTGTTATGTAAATTTCTTTATTCAATAAATAAAAAATAAAAAATATTAAGTAAGTAAGAGTATTTTTGTTATTCACTGGTTGTGGCACAGATTATTTAATTAGTTACTACCGGTTGTGGTAAGGTTTCTAGTCTCCGAGAAGGATAAGTTTGATAGTTAAAGAATGCAATAACTACCATTTGCCCGTGGCTTCATCGTCGTTTTTGAATAGCATAAACACCACGTTGCACCCCTTTCGGGGGTGATTTCAAAAATCTTTTCTTAGTTCATCCCTACACCCTCTGTAGAATGTAATGTATACAGGGTGGAAGGAAAAGTATCATTAAACTTTAAACCACATACTCTAGCCATCAAACTGAACAACTTTTACAATGGGAGCAAAACGGTCACAACAAAAAAATCTGTTGTTCCATAATAAATTGCAATACCCAGTGCCGTATTAACCATATAGGCAAAGTAGGCACGGGCCTACGGGCCCACCACCGCCAAGGGGCCCCGCGGCCCGTGAGAAAAAACAATTCGTTTTTGTATTTGAATTGAATAAAAATTAAGAAAAGATTCATTTTCATAACGTTTCCTTTAATGATACCCCACATAATAATTTTAGAATAAAAAACTGTTGACTCCCAAGCTCAATTGTAATAATAAATCTTTTTTTGACTGCACTCTTCTAATTGGGCCCTTAATTGATATAAAAAACGAAGTTTCAGCTTCTTATAATATAAGAATTTTATATATTATATAAAAATCTCTTTATCTCCGAGATAAACGAGTTTATGAGTGTTACAGACAGATGGACGGACAGACATCGAGGTGATTCAATAAGTGTTCCGTTTTCCCAATTTTGTAATGGAACACTACACTACACTATAGGTTTTGGATCGTGTTGCAACATCCTATTCATATTGGATGTAGTAGAAGCTTGATTTTAGTAGATAATTGTGCTATTTTATTGCTACCACCTAATCTGGACCACACTGGAAAAGAATCATTGTTACGCCCATGGGCAGGGGGGCCCCGAGACTTGCATTGCCTAGGGGCCTCTGCATGGCTTAATCCGGCCCTGATTGCTACACGACTCAATGTATGAGACAGCAGATTTTTTGCTGCCAAGACGATCCAAAAAAGAAGGGGCGCACTATCGTACCTTTTTAATTTCGTAAACATTCGGCGTATTTTTGAGTGCTCATAACTTCGGTCTGGATAGTACCTTTGAGCTAAAATTTTCAAGATAGCATGCGGTCGTCACGTTGATAAAATGTGTCATTTTTCATATATTTTATAGCCTGCTACTTATATTTTATTAAGACGCAAATTTCGTTGATTTTGTCACTCACTCACTGACTTATTGTTGATCATCAAAACCTTAACAGGTAGGTACTTCCCGAAGTCCTAGAAAGCTGAAATTTGGCATGCAGATTGGGTTTAGCGTATTTGGTCTGACAGGATTCCTCTCATAGTAAAAGTTGTTCAGTCGGGTGGGTAGAGTATGTGGTTTAAGGTTTATGATACTTTTTCTTACACCCTGTATAGGTAATCCAAACTTCACGTTCATCTTCAGTGTTTCATCATATTTACCTAAACTTCACTTTTTTCGCGACGAAAACATAATATGGATGTGCCTTTCTAAATAAAGTTAATAAAAAAAATCGGGCCAATGAAGTACTTCCGACAACAAAACCATCTCGGACAACATGAACAGCTTGGTCAACATGGACAACTCTGTCAGCTCAGACAACATTTTATAAGTTGACCAAATTGTCAGAGTTGTTAATGAAGTCCGAGTTCTTCATGTTGTCAGAGTTGTTCAAATGTCAAAGTTCTACGATATTTTATCAATACCGGGACTCAAGAACGATCCTGGGATTGTTTCATAAAATAAATGCACTCCCAATGACTCCCAATGCACGGTTCTCCAATATTGGGAGTCAGGGACCCAACCATTTATTGTAATGTATTACTGTTGTTTTCCCAAATAAAGAAATTTATTATTATTATTTTATTATAAATGAATTAAGACGTGTCCACATTCTTCTTGTGAAAAATGAAGTTTAGGTAAATATGCATCCGAATATCCGATCTCTAGTTATCTATCAAGGAACTAGTGTATACATTACCATGGAGATTTTAATAATTAATTAAATTGATTGTGATAACAAATTACGATTAATTAGTATAATGTTTAGGAACTGTTGAATAATCTATGACGAAACCATTTAGTGCTTAAGTATAATTATTTAGTTAGGTATGTAAGTAAACGACCCTCGACGTAAAAAAAATTTATTGTCTGCCACTTTGTTTGCGTTAATATGCGTGTTAAATGCATTCCTGATTATGTTCATTACGGGAAACAATCAAAAAACTGTAGCAATTTAAATTTCAAGGAGAACAGCTTTACTGCTTAAAATAAAAAAGAATGCGTTTAGCATAACTAAAGCCTTATCTTAAACGAATTAAATTATTAATATTTTTTTAACGAATCAAGTAGTAGACCGGTTAAAACATTATATCGAACAAAGAAACGGGGTCGAGACTGTTATTTTCCACTACTGGTGTGCATTACACTACATTCAACGAACTAGGCTGCTGTAAAATCTCATCACCTCTTTTAGTATAAGAGATAAGTGTACTTTTTGCAACCATCAGCAGCAAGGCTGATTCAGTGTTTATGGGATGTAGAGCTTCTCTGTGATGCGGATGGACCAGGTCTGCCTGCATAACTCCAGTCGGTTTAGGAGTTACTGATGATTAAAGGTCTGTAAAAAATTAACGATCAGTTGCACGGCTGATCGTATGATATTGTTGTAGTATGCACTGTAGCTATGAGAACAGTGCAAAAACTGTCAAGTTCAGTCAGTCGGTTTAGGAGATACAGCCAGTCAAAGTTAAGACCTTTGAACGGCTGTATCTCCTAAACCGACTGATGAACCATGTCAGTTTTTGTACTGTTCACATAGCTACAGTGCATACTACAACAATATCAGCCTTGCAGCTGATCGTAAATTTTTTACAGATCTTTAATCATCAGTAACTCCTAAACCGACTGGAGTTATGCAGGCAGACCTGGTCCATCCCCATCACAGAGAAGCTCTACACCCCATAAACACTGAATCAGCCTTGCTGCTGATGGTTGCAAAAAGTACACTAATCTCTCGGAATATTTGTTAGTTACCTACCTTGCAAAAAGAGGTCTTGGGTCTTAGATACCTCGCCACGTCAAATTTGTGTCTTGCCACTGATGCTTCCTGACGAGTGACGAAAGCATCGCCATGCTGGCCGGTGGCCCTATACAGGGTGTTACAGAGTGTACAAATAAAAATTGAAAACTTTTAAGGGGTGGTTTAGTTAGACCATCAAACTGCACTATGGGACCAACGTCGAAAAATCTTTTGTCCCATACATTTAGCTCAAGTAGATCTGTAGTTTAGTATGGAACATCGCAAACGCATCGTATCACGGCGATTATGGAAAATCTCCTCATTTTAGGGGAGGCCAATGTCCAGCAGTGGACGTCTTTCGGCTGGTATGATGATGATTTTTTTTTTCGCGATTTCGATATTGGTCCCATAGTGGTCCCTTAAATGTTTATTTGTTTTTTTGTAACACCCTGTATAGGTACCTACGCATCAGAATCCCATTCTTTTAACATTTATAAGGACAGATTTTTGTTTCGGCAGATTCTGCTGGTTATGACAGATACTGAGGATACATACTAGTAATAAGATTAGCTGAACAGCATTGCTTAGCATTTGTCTTTTTGAATAATTCTTCCATCCAACGGTTGTCTCGGAGAAATCGCTTTTAAACACCATAATAAAAGATATTGACCAGTAAAAACGATTCTCATGTTTTGAGCGTATTCTTGTACAAGCAAAAGTGCTCGACCGACAAGGTCGTTCAAGGCAGGCAGGGGCGCGCGCACGTGGGAACGCGCCGCTCTCTCGTCTCAACAGTCCGAAACCGTACCACATTTGTAAGTACCTACAAGTACCTACACCACTTTGTGTTATGCTGCTTTAGTACCGAACACAATGCAATACGTCTACGTTTTATTTAGTGAAAGATATCTCAATAAAACATCACCTGTCTTTCCACTCCGACCAACTGAACTGACCAACTGGTTGTGCAGAACGGAATCTGATGAAGGGATTTTTTCCAATCAAACCAACTGGTTGATCATATAGGGTGAAATTGATATCATTAGCATCCTTTTAAACTAAGAGTCTACCCATCGAACTGATCATTTTTACTATAGGAGCAAACCCGGTAACCTGTACCCGGACTTTCGATGTTCGACATATCGCCACTGTTTCGGACCGCACTTCATTGTAATAGAGTTGACATTGGAACGAAAACGTTCACACAATTGCGAAGTTCGAATGTGCGGGTAGAGGCCCAGCTGTTGCATACATTTGAGTCGAGTAGGCACTGCAGTTTAGTATGGAACAGCTGATTTTTTTTGTGTTCTGATCGGTTTGCTCACATAGTAAAAGTTGTTCAGTTTGATGGGTAGACTCTCAGTTTAAAAGGATGCTAATGGTATCAATTAAGTCCGACCAACTGAGCCGACCAACATCACAAGACATGAACCCAGTCACACCTCTAATCTCGCAAAACAAGAACCTTTGAGGAACGGGACAGCGGAATAGTTTTGATTGCGACAAGGATAGAGAACAAACTACACATCTTCACAATTTTGTCAAACCACCTGAGGAAAGGCCTGTGTAGAAAGCCTTAAACCGCCTGCGGGTTTGATTGGGCAGGACTAAGGATAATCTCACAAAATGAAGAATTATCCCCCGAAACAGCAACACTTTATGCCAATGCGGACTAAAATAAACCACCCCGCACCTAACAGTCTGTACAGGCGGACCACAATGTGGAGAGGAGGACCTAATGAGCGCATCACCCAGTGCGACAGAGGTGGCAAGATACTGGAAATGGATGATCCTAAAAGGAAGGATCTCTTTATTCTAAAATAGATCCTTCCTCTTAGGGACAATCTGAGGAAGACATCACAATTCCCCATGAAAGAAGATCAGCCTGAACAGGGTCCAACTTAATATTATGCTGATGGTTTTTTTAAGAAGATCGATGATCAGACCGTCAAACTGAACAACATTCTCTATGGGTTCAAAACCGAAATCACGAAAAAAGAATCTGCTGTCCATACATTTGGAGCGTTTAAACAGAAGTGACGTGGCGCGGACATTTCGCTGGCGGGGTACGGCAATATAAACATTATAGTACGTAGCATAGAGCCGTTTGGAGAATTACGCCCGCGCCTCCAGAAGTGCGATTTTTGAAAATCATACGAGCGACTTGGCAGTAGAAAGATGCATAATCTCCGTAGTAATTTTGACAATTTCTACTGCCAAGTCGCTCGTATGATTTTCAAAAATCGCACTTCAGGCGACGTCTCGCCTGGTGGCGGGGGGCGCGATTTTTCGTTACGTCAAAAAACGACGCTATGCTACGTAATATAAGGTTTATATTGGTGTTACTTTGACTACCCGCCACCGCCACGCGTCTCTTCTGTATAAACCCTACCTTACATTTTGGAAAAGTGTTTTTTTTTTTCATTTTCGATCTTGGTCCCATTGAGAAAGTTGTTTAGTTTGATGGTCTGACCACCCCCTTAAAGCCGTCAGCATATTTAAAAAGTACGAGCTTTTACCCGCGACTTCGTCCGCATAAATTATATACCAGATTTTAAGTCAGATGATAAGCTATCAAACAAAAAAAGTTTCATCAAAATCGGTTCAGAAGTTTTTGCGTGATACTCGAACAAACAAACACCCAAACAAACAACCAACAAACAAACATACAAACAAACAAACAAACAGACAGACAGACAAAAAATCAAAAAATTGGTGATTTGGAATCAGGGACAGGTAAAAACCATGTCGTAATTTTTTTTTGTAAATATCTTCAATGTACAGACACATTTCTGTTACAGTTTTATAATAGTTTAGATGCGTCCCACTGCAGCAGGGCACAGGCATACCCTCGAGAGCTACGAATAAGAAAGAATAACTCTAAACAAAAGCAACATAATTTTTGGCACCCTTTGAAAAATGACATTTTGTACGAGTTTTGGCGGCAAGGTGTAGTTTTTAAGGAACAAATTTCGAACACTGTGTACTTTTTTTGGGGTCACTTTTTGAGCTTGATTTACATTTCTATACCTAGGTAGGTACCTATATTCTGTGCCGATAGTTATAGGTAAAATATTTCAGAAACTTCTTAGGTACTTCAATTGAAAATAGTTTTATTAATTCATAAATTTTTACTACTTAACATTAGCAATATATTTAAGAATTATTTTAGATAAGAACTACATTTTGGTATCCGTGTAGGTGATAAACTTTATAGAAATGTTAACAATAGGTAGGTATTCATTAGTAATTTCTGGTCAAGTTGGCTTCCATAGCCTCCAACAACATATATTCTTCTGGTGGCTGAAAAGGAGCGCTTATTAATTATTCACGTCTGATCTATCGAGCCCAGGAGTACGATTTTTGAATCTCATTCGCTGAGTTCAGCAGTTGAAAATGTCAAAATTACTGTGGAGATATGCATCTTCCTATTGCTGATTTGACTTTCAAAAATGGGATCATACTTCAGGAGTGCCATTTGTGAAAGTTAAATCAGCAGTAGAATGATGCGTATCTCCATAGTAATTTTGACATTTTCAACTGTTTAACTCAGCGAATGAGATTCAAAAATCGCACTCCTGGAAACTGGCATATAGGTGATCGAGCCGACGATGGTAGGTCATCTTAGTACTTGAAAACCTCTTGTTAAATATGAGACTTCTACGCTTCTACCCCAACAGCACAAATGTCTACAGGATGTCTGATAGATATCTACCAAATATCTAAGTATCTACAAAATATCTACTAGATATCTGGTAGATATTCTGTACTATGATCTTACATCTTATGATCTTACAACATTCCTTTGTTATCGGACATAATCTGGCTCTTGGTATCTACTTAACTACTTATATAGTAAGTGCCTACTACTTGTTTCCTACTGTTAAGTAAATAATACTTATTGTTGTTTCTTGATTCCTTCCTTAGATTCCTTCAAAGTCTGGAGTTTAGGCACAGAATAAATACTAGTACTAGTTTAGGTATCTAGTAATCTTAGACGATTTAATAGTATATGGACTCGTAACGCGTGTCATTGTCCTAACAAAATTTTCTGCCACTTTTTGCGGGGGGCGAGGTAGTTAACATGAAATTCGCAACTTTGGATTTTATTCCTCATAACTTTAGATTCTAATTTTGAATGTTAAAAATCATTAAAGTAGTCTCGTGTAAACCCCAAACGTTCTAAGTTCAAAATTATTGTTTCGCTATTATAGGCTGTCTCGTTTAGTGATAAGGTATAAAATTGGGTGTAAATGCGCAAGATTAATTGATCTAATACCGTGGCAGAGGGGAAATGCTACCGCATGGCGAGTCCCTATTAAATTGTCTAAGCTAGTAATAGATACTCTTTATTATACAGTGGTTTAGGTACCTATCTACTATTTGTTTAAATCTTACCAGTATTGAACTCTTTTCCAGTCCTACTTCGTTCGCCATTATCAATGCAGATTTCGCGTGTGATTGCACTAAACCCGGATCAACTACAGTCATCAAATAAATAAATACGCAAAAGATACAGCACGTAAATATTGAAAATGTCATGAAATATAAGAGAACTCTCATTGTAGATTTTATTTTATAATGTTACTTTTTACTATGCACCTATGCACTACCTAGTTAGGAAACAAAATAAATTATGGTACATAGATATTGAATATCATAAGATTCCTACAAATTACGTCCTTTGCGTAGAAGTATTATATTTCTTACGAGAGGTTACGAGTTTCTTTGATGACTTACAAAAAATACTTTGACCAAAGAGACTTTGACCAAACTTTGACTACTATGTCCAAGGAATATTACTACTCACTATGTCATTACTAGGGAATGCAATCTCGCAAGATTGGGGCACGGGCGAGATCTCGCGAGTTTATGAATGACAATACCGCGAGATCTCGCCAATTTCGAGATCTCGCGAGATAGGCAGTTTTGTGTGTTTTTTCTTGCAAATAATCACAATATTTGAATAAATTTGGAAAAAATAATAAGAATTATAAGTATTATTAAATAAACATTTATTTTTATGAATTTTTTCAATAAACCTTTATGTATTTAATATTTTTTGACGTATTTATCATTTTTTTTAATAAACCTTTAAGTAGTAGGTATACTTTGACTTAATCAAATGAGAAAGGAAATAAACAACCAGTCTTCTCTTTTAATATCGAACAAAATTCTTTAAATAATAAAACAGTTTATAATAAAACAACAAGAAGTCAAAAACTTAAATGAAACTCATAGTCGTTAACTTAGTTGAGTTGACTATTAAACTGAGATATTATTATCCATTAAAGAAAACTATACCTACTCAGAGATAAGAGAAGAAAAATAGAAAAGAAAAAATTTAAAATAATTAACAAAATATACCAATCAAATGAAATGCTTCTTCAGTTCATATTACACGCCATCGAACACGCTTCAAATAAGACGTTTTTATGCTCGAGTGCAATCTCGTTTGACTCGCGAGATCTCGCCCATTTTTCGGCCGAGATCAATCTCGCTAAAAAAGACAGAGATCTCGCGAAAACGAGATCTCTCGAGAACGAGATTGCATTCCCTAGTCATTACATTATTATTGATTATTATGTATAGATTTATATATTGTTATGTGTTTTTTTTACGAAAAGTTTTTAATCTAAGCCTGATATATTATCGTTTTATTATCTTTGTTTCCGGTTGTAGTGTATATTCCATAGAGAATAGAATCACTACGTCATTAAGCGAAAAATTCTTCGTCTATGTCATAGAGTACTGTTACAAGGGGGGGACCAAGAAGGTTGAAATTTTTTCCCTACGGGGGACCAAGAAGCTTGAAATTTTTTCATCTTCTTGGGGGGGACACTACGTTTTGCGTTTCACACAAGGAACTTCTATCAAATTTCACTCTCTACACAACGTGTAACTATTAAATAATCTGTGACAACGTTTTGTATCAAGGAATATAACTACTCTTTTTGTATTATCTAGTGTTATCTATATAGTTTTGTATCAAAGAGTACTTTATTTTTGTATATTCTTGGTTCATTCCCGTCAGGATTAAATATATTCTTTGGTTCATTCTTTGACTGTCGCTGTTTGTGATATTTGCTTTATTTTTAAAATGCAGATATCGTTGTCACCTATTTAATCTTTTCCATTATCCTTTTATTTTTTCATTTAACAGTAATTAAATTCAATTAATCACCATAAATAAGACACCATTATTCTTCAAAGGTGAGGTTTATGTTGTTTTTATCTGCACTTTACCCATCAGTATGTTCATTATACAGGGTCCTTCTTAGTATGCTGACACTTATTTATTTAAGGGGATGATCAGACCATCAAACTGAACAACTTTCTCTATAGGACCAACGCCCCGAAAATGACCCACTGACCCAACATCGCGGAAAAAAATCTGCTATCCCATTTTGACTCGAGTAAGGATTGCAGCTTTTTGTGGAAAAGCAGATTTTTTTATAGAGAAGTTGCCACAGAGAAAGTTGTTCAGTTTGACGATCTGATCATTCCCTTAAAAAGACTCTACATATATAAAATCTAGCTAAAGTTTGTGTGTATCGCAGCTATGACCAAGGAAAGGATCAACGTCACGGACTCTGAGATAGGGTCCGTGAGGTCCAGGAACGCCGGAATGCTCGGCGCCATCATCTGTCCCTCAGTCTGCGCCATCCTGATCGTGTTCGTCTTCGTGGCCACCTTCGTCGGCAGCAAGCTGGCTTACGATCGGTACGACGCGTTCTGTGCCAGCCGTGGATACGACGTTACCAAACTTTACATCTTCCCTACTTCTAATATAACCATGAAATTTATTGGAACAAATTAAGTTGAAATTGTTTGTTTTGGGTTTCGTTTCCCAACTCACCTCCAACCCCATATCTATTAAGGATTTAAGGCGGTCTTATCTGACTACAAGTGGACTATTTAGCTTTCCTCTACCAATATCTACGCATGGATCCGAATGATTTAGCCAGGCCCTGTACCCGGACTTTCGATGTTCGATATATCGCCACTGTTTCACTTCATTGTAATAGAGTTGAAATTGGAACGAAAACTTTCACACAATTGCGAAGTTCGAATGTGCGGGTAGAGGCTCTGGGTTCACTCTATAATAATGATAATCTCCTACATACCTATTAGTATTATTAGGTTTAGTACCTACTACCTAGGTATAGTTGGTAGTTAGTTATACTTTCAGTACAGGGATAAGATAAGATAAGATAACGTTTATTTTTAACTTTTGCTTAAAACTATAACATTAAACGGTAGACCAAAAACGAGGCAAGCCTGATACGCGAGGTCTACGATTGGGTATCCTTAACAATAAACAAAAAATTAGATGCATTACAAGTTAGATAATTGACAATAAGTTACAGTTACAGTACAATTGAAACAAAGTGAAAGAGTATGTGTGTGTAGAGGGGGGGGGGGGAGGGGGGGGGGTTGTGTAGGTGTGTGTATGTTTGCCTTGTATGTTAAGATATATCATTGATTATGTCTTCAGTTCCATCGTAAGTCAAAGTCTGCAACCAGTTTTTAATCTCAAATTTAGCACGGCGTACTGATAATGTTTTTATGTCTAGAAGTTTACAAACTCCGTTGTATATTCGGGGATGCAGAAGGGAAAGTATCATTAACCTTTAAACCACATACTCTACCCATCAAACAGAACAACTTTTAATATGGAAGCAAACCTGTCAGAACGAAAACAAAAAATAAACTGCAATACCTACTCGACTCACTCCGGTTTTATATTATTTTAAATTAAACACAGATATACAGGGTGTAACAAAACACCCTAGTAATACTTAAGTTGGTGCTTCAGGCCATCAAACTGAATAACTTTCACTATGGGGCCAACATCAAGATAAAATAAAAAAAATCAGCTGTCCCATACATTTTAGTCGAGTCGGTACTGCAGTTTTGTATGGGACAGCTAAATTTTTATATTTTTTCTCTATGTTGGTCCCATAGTGAAAGTTGTTTAGTTTGATGGTCTGATCTGAAGCACCCCCTTAAGTATTACTAGGGTGTTTTGTTACACCTTGTATAGGGTGCTACAAAAATACAAATAAATATTTTAGGGGGTGGTTAAGACCATCAAACTGAACAACTTTAACTATGGGACCAATATCGAAATCGTGAAAAAAATCTGATGTTCTGTCATCATCATCATCATATCAGCCGATAGACATAGGCCGCACACAAAATGGGGAGATTTGCCATAATTGCCAAGATGCGATGCGTTTGCGATGTTCCATACTAAACTACAGATCTACTCGAGGTAAATGTATGGGACAACAATTTTTTTTTCGCGATTTCGATGTTGGGCCCTTAGTGAAAGTTGTTCAGTTTGATGGTCTCAACAACCCCCATAAAAGATTGAAATGTTTATTTTTACTTTTGTAACACCTTGTACTCAACTACCTACTCTATTTCAAGATGAGCTCTACAGTCGAGAGCTATTGTGTAGCGAAATCATAAATAAGCATAAGCTTGTTTCAGCTATTTGAATTAATCATGAATTTAAATAAATACATGAATCGCCTTGATTTCGGCATGAGCTGGAAAAATCGAGTTATAATGAAGCAAAATCTCGAGCTCGTTTCGCTCGCTCCTTTTTTAGAACGTAGGTACTGCACTGATCTCATTTATATTGCTGTTTAATCTCGAGCTCGCTTCGCTCACTCCTGACTAGACACATTGCAGTAAAATCACGAGCTCACTTCGCTCGGTCCAGAATTCGGTGAAATCTCGAGCTCGCTTCGCTCGCTCTAGGTTTTGGATCGTAGGTACATCTTTTCATAGTGTAGTTAAATCTTGAGCATGTTTTGTTGCTCCAGGATATACATCGCTCGCTCCTGGCTACGATTGTATCACAAGAACCTAGACACATTGCAGTAAAATCTCAAGCTCACTTAGCTTCGCTCGCTCCAGAATTTAGTGAAATCTCGAGCTCGCTTCGCTCGCTCTAAGTTTTGGATCCTATGTGTTTTCATAGCGAAGTAAAATCTCGAGCTTGTTTTGCTACTTCCAGATTTTCGGTCGTAAAAATTCGAGCTCGCTACGCTCGCTCCAAGATTAAATCTTCTGATACTGATCTCATTATATTGCAGTAAAATCTCGAGCTCGCTTCGCTCGCTCCTGGTTACGATTGTATCATAAGGACCTAGATGCATTGCAGTAAAATCTCGAGCTTACTTAGCTTCGCTCGCCCCAGAATGCAGTGAAATCTCGAGCTTGCTTTGCTCGCTCTAAGTTTTGGATCCCATAAGTTTTCATAGTGTAGTAAAATCTCGAGCTTGCTTTGCTCGTTCCAGATTTTAGGTTTTAAAAAACTCGAGCTCGCTTCGCTCGCTCCAGATTTTAGATTTTATTGCAACGGCCCTGGGCCTGGCCCCCCTGGGAAAAAATCATTGCTACGCCCATGCGGAGAGTTCACCCAAGAGCACTTCGGGTCTGTGGTAATGTCTCTCACAATCAATGGGTCTTTTTGTAACTACCCGATTCAATTCCCCGATAACTAGGTAGTATATCGGTATCAAATCGAATTGGTGGTTTTTGAAGACTTAGAGCCAATGATATTAATGTTACTACTCCTTATAGCATTTAGAATTGGAAGTACCTGCAATCATAAATTCATAATACAACATAACTACGTTAGGTACCAATTTTGTATCGATATAGGTAATCGGGGCCTACCCTAGTCTGCAGAACGAAGAACGAGGCAGAACGAGATTACCTACTAGAGGGACCCCATGTCCTAGAACGACGAGATCGGCCACAAGGTTCCTCAAGCCCGATCCCCCTTGGAATCAGGTCATTAGAATCATCTAATCTAGGTATTATTACTTAATAATTATTATTATGATATGATAATTTAATTATTATCAAACGCAATGAACAAACAATATTGTTTCTGTAGTCTAGACTAGTCTAGAGACAGAAAACCTACAAATTCATTTCAGCGCCATCTTTTGTCACAGTGACGAACTGAAATCAAAAAATGACTGTATCAAGGTTTCCATGAAAGTGGAATCTAGGTAGCTTTGCATCTTATTATTTAACAAAGTGATCTTCCTTATTTTGTAGATGGCGCAACGATGCCCTATAATGGGCGAATTTTAATTTAAGATTGCGAAGTTTAAATTACTAAATAAATATATTGACTAAATATTTTAAATCTGACAGAATTTCTCTCATCAACGCCATCCATCGAGCCATATAATGCTTTTCTCTTTTTCAATAAGGGATTTTCCGAAAGCCATAATAAAAAAGAAAAAGTAGTTCCTAATGGCTCGATAGATGGCGTTGAGGAAACAGGGTGAGCGACCTGGCAAATAATAATAAAATAGTAAGAATTTGTGTTCTTAATATCAACATATATTTCGTCAACAGATGCGTTCTGACATGCATTTTTGTTAACTTTTTATTAGCCTAAAATTTTCTTCTCTGGTCATCATTAACGCCATCTATCGCCGGTATGTTGAACTACGTTTGGCTAGCTGTCAGAAAACTCATAGCTTTCAGAAAATCCCCCATTTTCAACCATAGATATATTATACGTCTATGTTTTCAACACTAGCAACAAAGTAAAAACAGGGTTGACAGCGTGTTGACAGATTGGGGGCTTTTCACGCGATTTTGGGGAAATAAATCGTTAGGAAAAAAATTATCAAGGTGGGGAATGTTTTTTAACTAAGCAATTTTATTCATCATAAAAACATTAATTAATAATTAATTATATTTGTGATATAATTTTAATACCGTACTTATGATATTATTACAAAATTAGGGTTTATACTTATGTATGTCTCAAAATGTTCTACACTTTAGCATAATTATAAGCATTTTAGCACCGTACGGATCTCCCAAGACCTCACCTCCTTCTCTTCACATCATTTTCGTGTGACAGACCTCTTAGGTATTTCACTGAAGTTATCCAACTTGACTAAGGGAGGCAAGGCACTGTGGAAAATTTCTGTACTACTAGTGAAACGTGGATGTTCTGAGGTTTCAGAATATCTCTGATTACCCCCTCGGGGAGTATACTTGTGAGCGGGTGTATATGCATGCATTTGCATACTAATGGTGGGACTGACTGACAAGACACATGACACATTAGATGACCATTTTGTTGACTTGAATGAAGAATAACTTCAAACGCAAAGCCTGTCTGTGATTTGATCGACTTTTTGTTTTCTGGGCCTTAGTTTTATTTTATTTCTACGAAAAGCTTTTTCTTCAAAACCTATTATTTTCGGGAAATAAAATTCTCAATGTGGGGAAATTACCGAAAGCATATCTGCCGGCAACCCTGAAATGAAAATAAAAAATATTCTTGACAGAAACAAAATGGGAGGCCGCTAAAGATTTTCCTTCGTGTTTTTCCTAATATTTAGTGTTTTTATATCTGTGTTTTCCATTCGCTGTGTATTTTCGTGCTGCTGCCCGTAATTCCTTCGAGTTCCCTACCTTTTAATGTAAGTACATTTTGAATTTTCTTCATGAATTACAATTTAAAACTTCCAGGTTGTATTGATTGTGTACAGAAGGCCAATGTCATCTCATAGTAAAGTAAGGAATGGAAGGCCGGGCTTCAGAGGAATAAAAAGTAGCTTCATGACACGCCTAAGCCTCTCACAAGTCAACCCACTCACTAAATTCTATGAAAACTTCTTGAGTTTTAAATTATGTGTAAGGCAGGCTATACACATATTCAGGTCACCTTACAAAGGAAAACACGTTTTGGAAGGACTGTACAATGCGTGCCGTTGAGGTCAGGGTTAATATTTTTTTTCCGAATAGGTCTTCTTATAACTAAGCTATATACGAAATTTCAACTTGCGGAAATTTATAGTTTTTGAGATATGATTTTTTGAAATTTGACAAATCTCATACAATTTTGTCAAAAAGAGTGTCGGGCATTAGAAAAAAAATTTTTACACCAAAGGCTATAGCAAGCTATTGAATTGGATACCAGCGACCAGCCTTACAGTAGCAATTCGGTTCTGGCACTCGCCGGCCGCTGCTGCAGCGCGCTCGCTCAGCTCGCTCGGCTCGTGCGCTGTGGTCGCGAGAAACCTAACATGCTCGTCGCTTCGCTCCTCACAACCTAACCAACTGAGTTGGATATGGCGACCAAACATTTTATCTTGAAAACTAAGCATTTTGCCTTGAGATGACCAATTTAGTATGAAATTTGTCGAATTTCAAAAAATTTTATTTCGAAAACTATAAATTTCTGCAAGTTGAAATTTCGTATAATAGCTTAGTTATAAGAAGACCTATTGGGAAAAATATGAACCCTGAACTCAATGGCACGCATTGTACAGTTGAGCCCACGGTGGACCGACGACCTGGTGAAGGCGGCGGGAACCCGTTGGATGAGGGCAGCACAGGGCTGATGGTCAGTGGGTCATTTTCGGGGCGGGCGATCCTTGGGGTAGGCCTATGTCCAGGAGTGGATGTCCATTGGCTGAGATGATGATGATGATGGCTAACTTTTGCCTGTGACTTCGGAAAACCAACACCTAGAGGTGCACCTTTAGGGCTCGATTTTCGAAAAATGTCGAATTGAGAAACCTCCTCCTTTTTTGAAGTCGGTTAAAAAAGATTACGATATGGTTTTTAGGTATCCCTGATCAAAAATTTGTTGTTTGTTTGTCTGTTTGTTTGTTCGAGAATCAATCAATTTCGATGAAACTATCTTGTTTGAAAGTCTTTGATTAGATTTAAAATCTGGTATATCATTTTTCTCACTACAATGATGGGAACCCTTGCGGATGAAGTCGCGGGTAAATGCTTGTGTTAATATAAACAATCCTCTGGGATTTTTCTTGAACTCTATGAACAAAACACATAATTTCCTTTCTTATACATTAGCCCAATCATTTTACGGAGTTTTGTTAGGAGGGGCGGGAAATAATTTTATGAATGGGACTTTTAAACTGTAACCGGCACAATTTAGTGACAAAAAGACTATCTGAAAACATTATTTTTGAAAAAAATTGGTATGCAACATAGAAATCAAAATTGTATCGCCTTGGAATTAATTTCCAATGCACTCATTTTAATTAGATTTAACAATATTAAATTATTTTTGAGCAATAAAGTAAACATTGAAATTTAAAAAATGAGGTATTCGTTCGAAATGTAGTTTTCAAAGCCATGTATGTATAGTAAAAAAAGCAAAAAAATATCCCATCAGGTTTTTATAACAAGATATATTATGCAAAATTTTAAATTTGGTGCTCTAGCTGCTGTGATTTTATTTTAATTTTTGTATATTATTTCTAGGCTCAAATTGGCTCTTACATGCTAAACAAAAAAAAAATTCTTAATTTGTCCCGGCTCAAACCGTAAACTGACTGGGCTACATAGTCACTTTCTACTGTTTCAACAAAATTAAGGAAAGTCCTGCCCGTTACAAAGTTTTTTGAGATATTTTATATCCCAAAAAAACTCTTTCCACAAACAAATCATCATTATTTTCCACAAACAAAATGTACCATAACATGTCTATAATTTGTATTATTACTTAACTCTATTTGATATTATATTAAAGTAAGGAGTGTACATTTACCAAGCATTTCATCATTAATCATTTCCTAGTAATTGTCCCACATTCACTGTTCACTTGGCGTTTGAGAACTCTTAAAAAACAATAGTATAAGTCTAATAGTTATTCCACTATTAAATAATCTGTGGTCCTTCTTAATATGCTGACAGTTTTTTAAGGGGATGACCAGACCATCAAAACTGAATCAACTGAACTCTATGGGACCAACACATCCAAATCGGGAAAAAAATCAGCTGTCCCATACATTTGGTTCGAGTAGGTTTGCAGTTTTGTGTGGAATGGAACAGTTGATTTTTTTGCGATTTTGATGTTGATGCCGTAGAGAAAGTTGTTCACTTTGAAGGTCTGATCATCCCCTTAAAAAAGTGTCAGCACTCAGCATATTAAGAAAGACCCCATATGAAATCTTTATGGGAAAATATGGTTACATATCAAAAAGTCAAACGTTCATTGGTCAAATTTTAAAAGAACAAAAAACGAAATACCAAATTTTAAAAGACCAAATGGTCATTTGGTCAAAAGTACGAAAGGCCAAAAGTTGATACATCAAAATTTAAAAGATCAAAAAGACGATTAGCCAAATCGTTCAAAGGCCAAATGGACGAATGGTCAAAAGGTTGAAATATCAAATTTTAAATGATCAAAAGGATTATGAACCGTATCGTTTATTTAATCGTTTAAACAATAAATAGCGACTGACCTGAACGGGGTGGATAGCAACTTGGTTCAGGCACTGAAATCTTTGTGTGAGGGTTCTTACTAAGGAGGATAAACAGGGTATACACAGACTAGTTCGACATCTCCAGGGGTGTTAGACAGGGATGCGTAGCGACACCGTGGTGGTTCAACTTATTCATGGACAGCTCTTTGAGTGATTTGAAAGAAAGAGAGTATGGTTTAAGGATGAATGGGTTGCTCTGCTCGTCAAATGTTTGTTATATGCTGATGATCAATTGATCAAGTACTACTTGCATTATCGGCAGAAGATTTACAGGAGATGGTAACATGCATGAATGATTAATTTAAGAAGAATTGAATAAAAGTGAATAAATAAGACGAAAGTTATGGTTCTCGATTGGAAAGAAATAGTGACTGAATGTATTATTATGATAGGAGATGAAAAAGTGGGACAGGTTGAAGAATGAATGACGGCTTGATATCACAGTCGGTAGTGAACCTGCCTGCTGTGCCGAGGTTCGAATCCCGTAGGACAAATTATAGTATGATGATAAATATTTGTATGATGATTGATGAATGTGAATATCGTAATCTTGCATAAAAAATTCCTGATCGGAATTCCGTATGTATGTGGCAGACCTAACAAAAGTAAGTACCCATGATACTCAACTTCTTTCCCTAAGAAACCTATATAGGCTGTAATAAAACACTCATACTTAAGCAAGTGCTTCAAACCATCAAACTGAACAACTTTCACTATGGAGCCAGTATTGAAATCATTTCCCCCTATCCCATACATTTAAGTCGAGTCTGTACTGTAGTTTTGTATGAAACAGCAGATTTCTTTTTCGTGATTTCGCTTTTGGCTTCATAGTGAAAGTTGTTGAGTTTGATGGTCTGAAGCACTCCCTTAAGTATTACTAGTGTGTTTGTTACAACCTGTATAAAATTAGAAAAAGAAATTGTACTTTCCATACTAAATGTAATGAGCTGGTCGAATTATTGTTGTATGAAAAGATGATTTTTTTGTGAATTTCCTTACGTTCTTTTCGGAAAGTTATTCAGTATCTTGAGTACAGTAACCCATCAAAGTAGGTAATTCAACTGTCACTTACACCCAGTTGGTAAGACAGACAGACAGGCAGATGGACGGACGGACAGACAGCATAAACTTACGAATAGAACCGTTGGCATGAACAAATATAACAACACGAAGCTAATATCGCAGTAGTAGCTAGTAGTAGTAGTAATTGGGTTTCGTGATAACTTTCACAGTAATATTCGGTATTCCTATTTAGTTTTCCTTAAAATCTAAGAGTCCTACAAGAGTTTATTTTTATATTAAACTAGCTGACCCGGCAGGCGTTGTCCTGCCATAGACCCTACACCTACACCTACCCGTATACCTACCTACCCTATGTCTGTCTCCTTGTTCTAAGCTACCTTCCCACCAATTTTCAGCCAAATCGGTTCAGCCGTTCTTGAGTTTTAATAGTGTATTTAATTATGATTGCGTTTAGAAAGGCTTAGGCTTTGGTCGCTAATTATTATTTAAACAATTAAATAAACGATACAATAATCCTTTTGACCATTTAAAATTTGATATTTCAACCTTTTGACCATTCGTCCATTTGGCCTTTGAACGATTTGACCAATCCTCTTTTTGATCTTTTAAATTTTGACGTATCAACTTTTGGCCTTTCGAACTTTTGGCATTTCGTTTTTTGTTCTTTTAAAATTTGACCAAACAACGTTTGACTTTTTGATATGTAACCGAAAATATTTTACATAGGCATATCAACCAGTTTTGAAATCTCAACATTTAATATTTCCTGCTTCGAAAAAGCGTCGATTTTGTATAGTTCAATCACTACACATACAAAATCAACATTCAAAAAATGGCTGAACCAGACTTCGTTTGTATGAAGAGCGCTCCGTGACGTGATTGAGTATACCGGACTATACCGGACTTTAGTATCGCTATCGCGTCATCTCGGTAACAACTGTAACAAGAAACATGTTAATTCGGACAGTAAATAATTTTACAGAAATCGCGCATCTAGTTTTTTATTAAAGATCAAAGATTCTCGTCAAAATTTAGGATCATCTAATGACAGCACACTCCCGCGCGAGCTAGATCGATGTTTTTGTAAAGAGAACTAGTAACAGTTACTTTATAGACGAGTCGATGTACACACGGCGACAGATCAACCTACCCATAGTTCGACCTTATGTCCATGAACATAGAGTTCAACTATGGGTAGGTTGACCTGTCGCCGTGTGTACAGCGACCTCCATAAGATAGCTATAACAATAAGCAAAATTACAGCAGAGGTTCAAATTACCTGCACCCACCCCACCTACAATGGCTAAGTATATGAGGGTCGCGCTGTTTTCATAATAATTTGATGACGATTACTCACATTTTAAAACAAGTTAAATATTTTACACCAACATGAAGAAGGACAGCGTCCTTTATAGCATTACTAAGATTATCTAGACATGAATGATTCCAATTGAACGTTCTCTTGAAAACACCACTTGAGAACTCGTCTTTATGCGGATTTTGCGCCTCCCTTTTATTTCGAGACCTCATTTCGGCCGACCTCATCAGGCTCCTGATGAATGCAAAGAGCAAGCTTTTTGTGTCGTGTCTTAGCTCGTTTTGTCTTTTTGTATAACTTAGCGCGAGGCGCTCCAGTTTTTGTTCTCTTTGTACACGTTTACCTTCAACAGACAGTAAGGAAAATGTATGTACCCAACTCTACCACTTTTGCGATAACCTAGTTTTTCCGAAAGTGACGTACAGGTAGGTAGAAGAAGAATGCCATTGTTTCTCATAGTAGGGATTGTTATTTTATTATCTTCGACCTATAAAGCTATTCTTGAGTTCATAACTCAGATCAAAGTAATAATAATAACACATATCTTTGCACAAATACCTATCATTCACTGTGAATATATAAATAAATTTTGTTATTGCGAATGGCGTTCTGCATGCGTACAGTTTAATTCATTAAGTTATTATACATTACAATAACTTTATGGTTTAATTTCAATTCGGAACGCACGTTTTAATTAAGAATGTGGCAGATGTGATATTGTAATGGTTAATTATTTAAATAAAATAATACAGGGTGTAAAATTAAATGCGTTCCATATTAAACAGGGTGGGTCAGACCAAAACTTGCATGACCATTTAACCTTTACATGCTGTGTGAAACTCTGCAACAGTGCTCCTTTGACCTAGTTTCCTGGATTCGCATAGGATGCGTCGGTGACGTCAGTCCGTGACGTCACTGCTGACACAGTGCCCTATTTAAAGAACCACTGGGGGAGAGGGGGTGTGTCCCATTCAGCTTTAATCCCTGCATAAAGGTCGGGCCTATTTTTAGCTCACTACTTCATTCATCGAAGGTGCCGCAAATGGTGCATGAATGTCGTTGCCAAGGGGTGATTTGATTTACTCTGGGTTTCTTGAAAAGATTTATATTTCTTAGAAAATATGTTCAAACTTGAATGTATGGCTGTTGGGTGTGGCAAAAAAGCATAAATGTAAATTAAATCCATTTGTAATAAATGTGGCCACAACAGATAGAGTTCGAGTACCTGTCACACTGGATAGAGTTCGAGCACTGCTAGCGCACTGTAATTTAAATATTCTTAAACCGATATATTTTTTAATATCTCTGACTACCATCAGAATTCAGACCCTACCACTACCACCTCTCTCTGCTATAGTCGTGAGCATGTACATAAGTAGGCACATCTACGTTGCAATGCGTTTCATATCTTGGTTGTATAATTCTGATCTCAAGGAAGATACCTATAGTGACAAGAATTGAAAAAAAAAAGAATGTTGAAGTGATTCTGTCAAGTGGGAACTTAGACAATTTAATAGGGACACGCCTTGCGGTAGCATTTCCCCTCTCTGCCACGGTATTAGATCAATTAATCTTGCGCATTTACACCCAATTTTATACCTTATCACAAAACGAGACAGCCTATAATAGCGAAACAATCATTTTGAACTTAGAACGTTTGGGGTTCACACGAGACTACTTTTCATGATTTTTAACATTCAAAATTAGAATCTAAACTTATGGGGAATAAAATTCAATGTTGCGGATTTCATGTTACCTCGCCCCCCGCAAAAAGTGGCAAAAATGTATAGAATGACACGCGTAACTCGTCCCTATTAAATTGCGTAGAGTAGGGTGGTCCCTTTCAACTATTCCACTCACACCTGCCAATGTTGTTGAAATTTACAATTTCAATGTGTCAATATACTTTCAAACTTTTAGTAATCCTTCCCACTCGTAGAGCGTCACGTGACTCCCTCCGGTCCGTAGACAGGAGTCACGTAACGCTCTACGAGTGGGAACGATTACTAAAAGTTTGAAAGTATAATTGATTATTGACACATTGAAATTTACATGGCAGGTGTGAGTGGGATAGTTGAAAGAGATCGCCTAAAACGTAAGTACGCGGATTCTTTCGGGGGGTGTACTTATGAAGAAGCAAATAAAAATATGATGCGGCATATGGATGTTGAAAGTGTTGAGGCATGAAGGCATTGTATTTTTTTTTGTTTGTAAATCAATGTAAGATCCTGCTCTAAGTGGGTTATATTTACATTATATTGATTTCTAAGTGAATGATTTTATCAAGAGACCATCCGGATTCGGCCAACTCAAATTCTGTAACCACCAACGCTGCTAGTTATGTTTGGCTTATGTCAACACGTTAGTGAAGTCGAATAAGAAATGCCAGGTCTGATGTAGCCGTAACCAAAGAAAATTTATGACAACATCAACAACATGACAAGATGTATGTAGGAAACAAGGGAAGTATGCCGCTCAAAGGCCTCAAAGCGGACATCCATGTTGAGAAATAAACTTTAATAACATGTATATTCAGGAAGGTACAGGTTTCAGGTAGGTGTACTTGCAACATTATAATGAACACAGTCAATATTACAACGAACTTTTTGAATTTGTACCCTTTTTTTTCCTCTTAATTATGCATTGTTTATTTAATCTCTCTACCAAGAGGTAATCTCTATAAAAAAAGTTCTGGATGATTCCGTGACAATTCCACAGAATAACAACAACATTTATTTATGAAATACCGAGGTAATAGCTTATTATCTCTTAATCATGCAATAAATGATTAATTCATTATACAATTATTTACAAAATGCTATCGATCGATGGCTTACGTTTGTTTTATCACTTCATAGACTTGTTTACAAAGGACGAGAACACAGAATTATACAAAAATTTCATGCACGGTTTGTCTAGGAGGATTTGACTATAGGTACAGGGTGGAAATGGAAACGATATACTTATATGTACTGTCCAGGCAATTATTTTGTTTATTTAAAAGATAACGTAAACTGACATAGAAATCACGTCTTCTAATGAATATGTTTGTTTGTATATATTTTTTTGTATACCTAAAAAAGTATTACCAGTGTAAAATGATCTCCAGTTAATCTAGAATTAAACATTTTAACGGGTTCTTACCGCGTTTTGGTATTTATGAGTTCCCGATATCCAAAACGCGGTAAGAACCCGTTAAAATGTTTAATTCTAGATTAAATAATAACCGCGTAACTCCAAAAACTGGATCTCCAGTTAATATGTGACCACTTTCTA
Organism: Agonopterix subpropinquella; assembly: GCA_922987775.1. NCBI lineage: Eukaryota > Metazoa > Arthropoda > Insecta > Lepidoptera > Depressariidae > Agonopterix > Agonopterix subpropinquella. Next base: position 12,780,521 of record OV277701.1, on the reverse strand, counting down.
AGTAAGTGTCAATTTATAGTGGTCTTATTATCAATGACCCATGTTAAACAACTAGTAGTACGGAACACTAATTGCCCGAGCCCCGACTCGTACTTGGCCGGTTTTTTCTAATAATTGTTTAGTTATTTACTTGTCAAACGATGATCGTTGCTGGTATAGGTAATGGGGCTGAAGGTATTTACCTTGTATCTTCGATAGGAACGATAATCTGCCATTGTTAGCTTTCATTATAATTGTATCCGCTTCGACCCCATTTGTACACTGAAGCTTTTAAAAAAATATATTGTAGCACGTAAGTAGTTTTAAAAAAAAACTTTGGTATCGGGTTCCGAAGTTAGCTTATAAAATAAATCAAATTCACATGCCGCTTTGCTAAATATTTTGGGTTTTCCTGCTCTTCCTATCTTCTGTTCTGTGATAGAATTGGTTGCGGGTTCAGAGACAGAGAAGAGCCATCCCCGGGCTCGCTGGACTTCATTTTTTAGTGTTGTGTGGTAGGTCGATGGCCAAAAAAAGAAAAATAGAACCGGTCAAGTGCGAGTCGGGCTACTCGCGCACCGAGGGTTCCGTACCACACCACCACAGAACATAACATTATTAACTTAGAAAAAAAAACTTTTTTGTCCGGGACCTTTAGCGTGAGACCGGATCACACTTGACCGGTTTTTAGTATTTGTTGTTATTCTGTAGAGTTTGCTCTATAATCACACTAAGTTGGACGCTTGTTTGTATTACCGTTTTTACGAGAGAGCGTGAAGAAAAAACGTTGATAAAAACTAGTTTCTTGTTGAGAACCCCGCTTAATTTTCAACTTTTTCACATTTTTATTATTTGTTAACAAATCCGCCGTAATAACGCACAATCTGAGAAAATTTCAACTATCTAGCAGTTACGGTTCAGAAGTTACAGGCTACAGCCCTAAATAGGTAGGACAGACGGACGGACGGACGGACGGACGAACAACGTAGGCTTAGTAATAGGGTCCCGTTTTCACCCTTTGGGTACGGAACCCTAAAAAACACAAAATGTGACTCAAACTTAGCGCGAAGACGCAGCCATTACGATGAATTTTTCATAATGTGTATGATAAGGCCATTTAACTGTGTAGGCACTCAAAATGGCTTTTAAACTTTTTCAAACTCATTTATGCAGTGTTGTCGTCGTATAAACTGCAAAAGGTTGTGCGGAGTCAACGTGGGAGTCAAGTTGAGTCAACTACACGATAAGCTGACTCCAGTTAGTCTTGATAATTATCATTGTAAATATCGTAAGTAGGTATTCTATACTTAGGTACATAAAGTGTAATATGTGTGTATGTTGAAGATATGGTGCAGATTCACTCGGAAACTCGTTATAACATTGAAAATATTTCTGTAAAAATAAAGACAGGCACCCTACTGAACTGGCGTCATTCACTCTAAAGTTTGCAAAGAGGGTCAATAGGGGATCGGACGGTCCGGGATAATTAATCAAATTAGCAACTTTTAATCGAACGTCAAAACGCGCGCGATGTATGAAAAATTGTACTAAATACCCACAAGACCCACAAGTGACGTCATCAACATTTCATTACTTTTTATAGTTTATCATGTTATTAATAGTACATTACTGCAGCGGCCAGCAACAGAGGTATTGATGGACGAACGTGTAAATGTGGGCCGAGGCGAAGCCGAGGCACACATACGTAAGTCCATCAATGCCTAGTTGTGGCCAAGGCTTGTATAGTACTTTTCTCAAATAATGCGCGGAAATGAAAACAATAAATTTTCTCAAATAATTCGCGGAAATTAAAACTCTTTTCAAAATCAATGACGAAATGACGAACAACGAATAACAATTTGTTTTTTTTTTTCAATAAACAGCTTTCTACTTGCAAGCCCGTTTGAAATTTAAATAAAACCTTTGATGAGTTACCTCCTTGGTCGCCATGTTTCGGAGTAAAAGATCGTTCCATTTTTAAATTACACGACAGATATGAGTTTAGTATGTAATTTATTTGGCGGCTAAACACGACAGATATGGATTTTCATACAACATTGCCGGCCGCTGCGCGCATGTATTTTGCCAGTACAGCAATTTCGATTTATCTCGAAGAAGGTTGTCAAAATAATGCTCACATTTCCAAGCATGTTTGAGAAAAATTAGTATTCTAGCTTAAAAAAAAAACAAAAAATATGAGTATAGCGTTATTTTCAAATGTTTTTTTACTAAGAAGATGAAACTAAAAATCTAAAATATATTTTCTCAAACATGCTTGGAAATGTTAGCATTATTTTGACAACCTTCTTCGAGATAAATCGAAATTGCTGTACTGGCCAAATACATGCGCGCAGCGGCCGGCAATGTTTGTATGAAAATCCATATCTGTCGTGTTTAGCGACCAAATAAATTACATAGTAAACTCATATCTGTCGTGTCATTTAAAAATGGAACGATCTTTTTCTCCGAAACATGGGGACCAAGGAGGTAACTCATCAAAGGTTTTATTTAAATTCCGAACTGGCTTGCAAATAGAAAGCTGTTTATTGAAAAAAAAAAAAATTGTTCGTTGTTCGTCATTGATTTTGAAAAGAGTTTTAATTTCTGCGAATTATTTGAGAAAAGGAGAATGGTCATCTGTGACCCAGGCCCGACAACAAAGTGACCTATCCCAGTTTTTTTGTGACATTAAGTATAACTAAAATATATATTTTTTTTTTTCAATTTGTGTGGCTAACACCTAAATATTGCCTGGTGAATTTCTCCAGGCGCAATACTAAAAAACAATACTTTTCACACACTTCTAGCGATTATATCTATTAAAGACTCTGCAGATGCATGTGATTCTGATGACAATATAATAATATGGTATTATCCAGCTGATCTGATGATGGAGCTGGAAGGTGGCTAGTGGAACTCTTGTTTGACTACTAGCATACCCATCGAGTTTGGGCTCATTGGAATGGTCTTGATGAGTTCTATGCATTGCAGTTGGTATCGAGGGTCTGATGATGGAGCGGGAAGGTGGCTAGTGGAACTCTTGGGTGGCTACTAGCACACCCACTGAGTTTGGACTCATTGGAATCGTCTTGATGAGTCCTGTGCATTGCAGTTGGTATTGAGGGTCTGATGATGGAGCTGGAAGGTGGCTAGTGGAACTCTTGGGTGGCTACTAGCATACTCATCGAGTTTGGTCTTGATGAGTCCTATGCATTGCAGTTGATAGCGAAGGTCTGACAGTTATTTTGTAAAATAAAATTAAAATCAACCTGTGTTTTTAGACAAAGTCAGATTTTATTCGATACCTACTATATTTTCATTAACATTTTTAAGTTTGGACTGAAAGTAGAAAATTCTTAATAACCTAATTCTCAATGTCCTTTAATACATACATACCCAGTGTGGGACGATCAAAATAATTTTGATATATCCATGCCAGTCCACGCCCACCCCAGGTAAAACATTATACTAATTAATACACAAGTACAATCTTCGTCACTTATTTCATCTATGTTTTCGTTCAAGGATGACCTTTGTTCGAAAGCCAGGGTATCATCATCATCATCATCATTATCATCATTATCATCATCATCATCATCATTAGCCTATCATCGTCCACTGCTGAACATAGGCCTCTCCTAAGGCGCGCCACAAAACTCTGTCCTCGGCCTTCCTCATCCAGTCGCTCCCCGCTACTTTTTTTAGGTCGTTTGTCCAGCGGGCAGCAGGGCATCCCACACTACGCCTGCCAGTTCGTGGTCTCCACTCTAGAACTCTGACACCCCATCGGTTGTCAGTTCTTTGGCAGATATGAACAGCCCATTGCCACTTCAGCTTGCTAATGCTGACCAGCCAGTGTATTCTGCATACTAATAATGTCACCTACGTGACCTCCATTCAAACCAGTTAGATGGTTCGTTATGTGCTGAGGAATGTCTTGTAACGGCTTGTGCAGCAAGTGATGTTGGCAAATGTAGGCAAGATTGGATTGTTTTTTATTATTTTTTTATTGGATTTTTTTGAATTGGATACAAAGAACTGGTAGCAGCTGCGAAGATTCAAGTTTATCGAATTAGGCACTTGTCAATGTTGGGTGCTGTTGCAATTATCAAAGAAACACCTAAAACCTAATCACCTGCTCGCCTAATATCTTGGACATTTACCATTTTGGAATGGTAACAGGGGCAGGGGCAGGGGCAGCAGCCAGGAGCTTGCTGGTCTTGATAAGTTGCAGCATTAATTATATGCCTACAAAAAACGTTCCAGCTCTATCATTAGATACCTACTTGTTACAAAATGCAGAGAATAGGACTCATCAAGACGATTCCAATGAGTCAAAACTCGATGGGTATGCTAGTAGCCACCCAAGAGTTCCACTAGCCACCTTCCCGCTCCATCATCAGACCCTCGATACCAACTGCAATGCATAGGACTCATCAAGATGATTCCAATGAGCCCAAACTCGATGGGTATACTAGTAGCCACCCAAGAGTTCCACTAGCCACCTTCCAGCTCCATCATCAGACCCTCAATACCAACTGCAATGCACAGGACTCATCAAGACGATTCCAATGAGTCCAAACTCAGTGGGTGTGCTAGTAGCCACCCAAGAGTTCCACTAGCCACCTTCCAGCTCCATCATCAGACCCTCGATACCAACTGCAATGCATAGGACTCATTAAGACGATTCCAATGAGCCCAAACTCGATGGGTATGCTAGTAGCCACCCAAGAGTTCCACTAGCCACCTTCCAACTCCATCATCAGATCAGCCGGATAGTACCATATTATCGTATTGTCATCAAAATCACATCCATATGCAAAGTTCTTGATAGATAGAATCGCTAGAAGTATGTGAAAGTATTGGTTTAGTATTGCGCCTGGAGAAGTTCACAAGGCAATATTTAGGTGTTAGCCATACAAATTGAAAATAAAAATTATATATTTTAGTCATACTAAATATATATAAAAAACTGGGATAGGTCACTTTGTTGTCGGACCTGGGTAAATTTTGTATGGGCCGTGACCCTTCTCCTTTACTGTTTTAATTTCCGCGCATTATTTGAGAAAAGTACTATACAAGCCTTGGCCACAACTAGGCATTGATGGACTTACGTATGTGTGCCTCGGCCCACATTTACACGTTCATCCATCAATGCCTCTGTTGCTGGCCGCTGCAGTAATGTACTATTTATGCAATCCGCTCCCTATTACTAAATAGATAGAGTCCAAAGAGAATAATCACTGATAAACATTCTTATTAACACGATAGCAGGAAGGTGGCATAGGTATTGTCCGATGAACTGTTAATGGTAGTCAATGACTAATTTCTCTGAGGAGCAACGTAGTGATCCTCTTTGGACAGACAAGAAGGCAGACGAGAAAAGGAGATTGGAAAATTCGAAAATATCCAGATATGAGACAAGATGAGCGCTGCTCACTGCCAATTTACTGTATAATTTCTGCGTTGAGAGTTTGAGACACATTGACCGATGGCGGGTCCATACAAAAAGCACGTATAGTATAGACTACCAACACTTAATCGGTTCTCATGACTGAGACACATTGACCGATGGCGGGTCCATACAAAAAGCACGTATAGTATAGACTACCAACATTTAATCGGTTCTCATGACCTCATGAGTGGAATCCTGGCTTTAAATGTAATTCTGTAATAGATAATTTTGTTACGAAGATGTCTCCGTGTTTCTTCACCTACTCAAGAATGAACGTCTCGGGCTTTTTAACCAAAGCATGAGGATCTATCATGACATGATGCTGGCGAGATGGCTCTATCGCGCATTTTATATCGCTGGGAAGTGCGCAAAAAAAAGAGAGCTAAGGTGCAACAGCGCTGTGTCTCCCTGCCATGCCATCCTTCTGGAGCCTTCTGGAGGTCTGGGACCTTCTGGAACCTCCATCATATATCTAACAAACGATAACTAGTGTTATAACTACTATGTTCCAAAAGTTAACTATTAAAATACCTGCTGTGAATGACATATCTACAGACGGATCGAGGGACAAATGTACGGAGTAATTTACTCTATGGTACGGATATGACGATTGGTACTGCATATGATGGGTTCTTTGTTTGACTACTGAACCCTCAAAACTTTGCGATGTATCTAAATTAACGAAGATTTTCCTTTAAGCATTTACTGTACGTATATTTCATTTTATGGTCTTCTAAGTAAAAATAGAAACACGAAATATCGAGCATTGGTTTCGCATGAAATGGCAGGGCGTAGGCATAGGCAACGACCATTTCATAACTGCACTTATACCCACGCAGTGTTCGGTACACTGCGCCTACTAATATTAAACGCTATTTCCTCTACAATTAAACACAGTTTACCATGACCGCTCCGAAGGTTGCGTTTGTTATTCATTCATCTAACTTCAGAATTGATCATCATCAGTCATCAGTTCTCATTGAGACACCACTGTGAGCGGACGTCCTATTCGAACAGTATAACGTGCAAGTAAAGTTTTTCGTGTCGATAAACTTTTCAAACTTCTTTGTGAGTGAAAGAGTTACAAACGTTACTCTAATACGGCCCTCAAACGTTGTCACGCTGGATTACCAATTTGATGGTATGACTCACATTCTTACCTTATCTAGTTTTTCTTTGCGTCATTCGTTTATTATAGTGTTTGTGCAAAATGACCAATATTTATTTGTTTTGTAAACATTGTGTTTACTAATTCTATATCATTGTTATATGTATTCAATGTCCATATACTACTATATTAAGCAAAACTATATATTTATTCAAATTAAACAAACAAAACTTTCTGGTTAACTTTTACTACATGGCTGTACGGAAGCCTTTCCCTAGAACCTACCGGCCAACATTCCAGCTTTCCTGTTATTTGATTGAAATAACGTGATACAATGCAAAAGTAAATATTAACTACGACCTCCCATTTAGGTCGCATAGTTTGTTACATCCGGAATACGTACCGCGCATTTTTATTATGGGTTCTATAAAATCTTCGAATAAAGTTCTATTCTAATTTATCATCACATAACCACGACCATAAGTTTTACCTAGCTTATTATGTATGTTGAAATTGTTAACTTTACCCCGACGCAGGGCCCCATTAAGTTTGTCGGTCATGATATGACTTCAACATAGCGAGTTACTCTGACGAAGCCAATCAGAAACGTGCTTCGCTTTAATAGTGTAACTATTCGATCATCGCCTGAATATTTATATCCTATTATCGATTCCCTTTAGTTCCTTTCTGTATCTTACTGGGTCAATGTACTTAACGCTATATCTGCCAAAAACAGCGTTGACATTTGGTGTGTTTCATTGAGCACATTGGATGCACTTGCAGTACAATGGCGGGCATCGAATTAGTGCAGGCCGTTCGTTGTGCAGAGCCAGTGGCCCGTGAACTGCATTCGCTTTGTACCGTGGGTACCGTTACATCAACCGCTATCCTATTTTATTTATATATGTAGTAGTTTCGTTGGACTCTGGTCTGAACCTGTATTGAATTCATGAGAGTATTGATATATGAATAGGTAATGTACTGAGACTCCTATACGTCCTTCAAGATAATAATTGCAAGAAAAAAGTAACGTTAATTTCTTGAGTAGTTCAAGTCCAAGTTATAATAAAAATTACCTTGTCTTTAATGGTATATATAATCCGGGTCCTTCTTAATATGCTGACACTTTTTTAAGGGGATGATCAGACCATCAGACTGAACAACTTTCTCTATGGGACCAACATCGAAATTGCGAAAAAAAATCAGCACTTCCATACAAAACTGCAAACCTACTCGAGCCAAATGTATGGTGACAGCTGATTTTTCCTTTTCACTATTTCGATGTTGGTCACGTCATAGAGAAAGTTGTTTAGTTTGACGGTCTGATCATCCTCTTTAAAAAGAGTCAGCATAAAGGATCCTCTATAAGTTCTAACAAAGTTAGCTGAAACTATTTTAAGGGGATGATCAGACCATCGAACTGAACAACTTTGTCTTTAGGACCAACATCGAAATCGCGAAAAAGCTCTGCTTCTGCTCGCATATAGGTTTGCAGTTTCGTATGAAATAGCAGATTTTTGTTTCGCCATTTGGAGTTTGGTACCACAGAGAAAGATGTTCAGTTTGATGATCTGCTCATCCTCTTAAAATATTTTCAGCTTTTGTAATTAGACCAACGTTTTTGATATTTAAACGTCGACAGAACTAAGTTCCCTTCTCAGATGTTCCCTTATAAATAAGCCTGTAATAAATCTTCAACGGACTATAAATAAAATAGATACTAAAGTGGAAATAGGATCGGCAAATCTAGCGGGGCTTCGGCTAGTTTCACCCGCTGCGCTGTCCCTCCACCCACCTTTGTCTGACCGTGACAGAAGCCTCTGAAGTGTCGACAAACCGCAATAGATACCTTCCACAGTCTACCTTTGATTGGTTTCGTTAGCCAATGTTCTGCGACATACTTTAATCAGATTCAATTTAAAATATTCACATCACTAGTTTTGTTTAGAAAAACCAATCTGAATGACAAGTCATTACAACAGTTTATTTTTTTATTTGTCGATTTCGATCGATTGTCGGTTTTTTTATTTCGGTTTTTTCATGCCACTGCCGGAAAAAGACCCCTTGATCTTTCAACCATCTCCATCCTATGCAAGCTCTGGCCACTTGTCGTCAAAAGCATCCAGATCATCTCTTCCTAGGATGAATGGATAGGAATTTTTGCCAATATTTTACCTCTCCTAGTGCATTCAACATACTTGGCCAGAGTCCTATCTTCTTTGATTAATTAATTGCGGGTTTTAAGACAGACTTCATTGTCTAGCGTTGTGAATGGTCGCCGCTGTTGATCCTGGCTTACAGGAGTTACAGCGGTGAGAATGTGTGGGCCTATGCCCGAAAAAGAAAAAAATAAATGGCCAGACATTACAACATGTTAACGAGAAATTTGTTTCTCTAAAGAAGTGCGTGATAATAATGCTTTGTTATTCCAGAGCCCGTACATAACTTTAAATTTGATTGTTTCTGCTTCTACATACTGTAAGATCGTTTCTATAAGCATGACTTGTCACTATAATAGAACGGTCACGATGTGCGATTTTCACACATTCGATGCTACTGTCAACGAAACTCGTATGGTATCTGTAAAAAGGTTCTCAAGTTGAGGAAAATTAACACCATAAAACTTGTCTATTGACGTGAATAGAAACGTGAATACCCATTAGAATTGTGTTATTTAGGTACCTACCTAAGTTATGTGAGTAAACACTAATTTATTTGCATATCTGTGTAGTTTTATACTGTTTCAGTACAATCAAAAGAGAGATTCCAAAAATATAAATAAACAAAAGGGGAATCCTTAAAAACATTAAAGATAAACATAGTCTTTGAAGGTAACCATAATCAGGCCTGTCTCACTCCACAGCTCAGGTAAGTTTGACAGCCGGACACCTCCGAGGTGTAAATCGCAATAGGTTGTCACTCATCCCTCGGTTGTCACCAAAAAGATTAAAACCCAATAAGGTACAGCTTGGCCAAAAACGCCACTGTCGCTTTACATGGCAACACTACACTACAACCTAAACTATTTTGATACTTGCTGTATTTACTCCAAAAGTTTATGCAAAACGTTATCTATATTTAGCTAAATTTAGCTCTGGCAGCTGCGAGGCTAGTACGTCAACCCGCGATAGCAACATTTAACATATCCATCTGTAAAATTTAGTATTTTATCTCGTTCATTCGCGCGCAAATAGAAAGAGAGCGGAAGCGTGATAGCGCTGTATCACGCTATCGCGGGTTGGCGTACCTACTAGCCCCGCAGCTAAATTTTACACCTTGCAGAAATTTTAAATTTATGCAACTGCATGGCTAGCATGGCAGCGAGATATAGAACTATCACACCTTCACTATCTTTCTATTTACGCGCGAACCAGCGAGATAAAAGGAATGATATAGCCGTATCACGTGCAACATGCTATGCCTTCTGTATTCTAGAAGAAAATAATGAAAACGCATAATAATATGGAAGTAATAAATACACTTTATATTGTACTTTCAAATTATTTGTTTCTGAATTTTATCAGTATACGATTGTCATATTTTCGAAGGTCCGATATTTGCATTTCTTCTTTTTACCATTTCCATTTCCTAGCATGGCAGTTTTTTATTTATCGATGCATTCCGGGCGGATTAATTTTGTGGTTTAAATGTTTTCCTGAAAACAATAGAGAAAAACCATAAAAAAGCAATCGAAAAAATGTTTGTCGCAGTTAAGATAAACTAAGCGAAACGAAAAATATCACATGCGAGGATGACATGCGACGGTCAAAATTATGCGGTCGACACATACCTACTTAAAATATGTACAATTTGGAACCTCGTGCAACCCAAACTCGAAAGGAAATTCCCTAAATGATTATTTTTCAGATGATAACTTACGATAATTGATATAATTTATTGACAACTATTGTTAAAATGCAATATTAGAGTAAATAAATACCTACCATATCAGCTAATCGCTTGTAAATAACATACAATTTGTTCGAAGTTTCCCAGCATGATATACCTCCAAACGTAACAGAAAATAACATACTGAATTACTAGACTAGCATCACTTTTTGTTGCTTTATCCATTTGAAATAATAATAAGGACAAAACTAAAGCTTTTACGGTAAATTTTGATTTGAAACGCATAAAACTGCACTCGATGTGTGACAGTTTGACGTTTTCCATGATGTTGATAATGAAAAAAGTTTAGTTCCGATCGTAGAAAATTCTTCGTCTATGACTTGCCGTCATTTTGTGAGTACTGAAAACCCTAGCGATGTCACGCTGTCAGCACGTAAAAGAATGAAAGAAGGAGACTTTGTAAAGGAAGCTGTCATGCCTAATGATTCGGTTCATTTTTGTTTGCACGCGCGCCGTTGTGACAGTTGGTAGGTTATTCGCGAGTTGTACGATAGGACGGGTGCAAATAACTTTGCACCTTATTGCTGTGACGAGAGAGTCGTTATTTATTTAAATCTTTTTTCGAAGTGTTCCTTCTGTACGGGTAGTACTAGTATTTATTCTGTGCCATAATAAACAAATGTTAAAAGTGAACAGAATTATATCATTAATGTAAATACACGTTGTTTTTTCCCGCAACTGCTTACCTACTTCTTTTATTAGCTCCTGCGTTTTTTATCTTGACCTGCGAAAACGGCAGCATGATAAATGACTGTGGAACCCTGTACTATGCTTGATCCGATACGCACTTGGCAGTTTTTTTTTAGTTTTAATGACAACACAATTTTGTTCGTTTGTAGGTACAAGTTCACAAAACTCATGTACTATAACTTTTTGCTATGCTATAATTATGTTCGTTTAAGTTTTTTTTAAAGACCCAATCTACTCCGGTTTCCTGTGGGGGCACTAAAGTAGCTGTAGCATATATTATGTTAAATAGTTTACATATAAAAATCTTAAAATACCTGGCCCCTTTATCACTTACACTTCTTGAAGGAAAATGCTTTATACAGGGTGAAATTGATATCATTGGCATCCTTTTAAACTTGGAGTCTACCCATTAAACTGAACAACTTTTCCTATGGGAGCAAACGGATCGGAGCAAAAAAAAAATCTGCTGTTCCGTACTAAATTGCACCCGCCGCCACTGCCTACTCGACTCAAATGTATGCAACAACTGTTTTTTTTTTTGCTCCGATCGGTTTGCTCCCATATTAAAAGTTGTTCAGTTTGATGGGTAGACTCTTAGTTTAAAAGGATGCCAATGATATCAATTTCACCCTGTATATGCTTCATCATCGAGAGCGTCTGTTGGCAACACTTACCTCTCGAGTCTGTACTGCAACCTAAACTGGTTGTACAGGTTCATCGAGAACTTTGTATTTCTTTTTACGTAAAGGCTTTTATCACTAAGCATCTGATGCTACCCTGCCCATATACATCGTTCCACAGATACACTGCCTCGTCCTGGCCCTTCAAACTGCTTTGCCATAAACATTAGCAGTCGCTATATCAAAATCGACTAGGAAAATAGGAATCCATCATAATCATCCTTAGACAATTTAATAGGGACGAGTTATGCTTGTCATTCTACTAAGAAACTTTTCTGCCACTTTTTGCGGGGGGTGAGGTAACATGAAATCCGCAACTTTGAATTTTATTCCCCATAAGTTTAGATTCTAAATTAGAATGTTAAAAATCATGAAAGTAGTCTCTTGTGAACCCCAAACGTTCTAAGTTCAAAATTATTGTTTCGCTATTATAGGCTGTCTCGTTTAGTGATAAGGTAGAAAATTGGGTGTAAATGCGCAAGATCAATTGTTCTTATACTGTGGCAGAGGGGAAATGCTACCGCAAGGCGAGTCCAGTATAAATTGTCTAAGTAATCATCACGTTCCACTCGCAAATTATTATTCCAGTTTATAGATTCCCTATTCCACTAGAGAGGTTATATTTATTTAAGCTTTTGCTGTAGCTAAAGATGTGAAGTTACAAGTTGCGATAGAACGCTGCTCGTGTCGATTAACTTTGCATTATTTATGAGTAAATTCCTATGTATGTACTTATATAATTAATCGATGCATATTACAGGTATAAAATATCCTTATTGATTTCTCCTCAGTTGTTTCGTTATCAATTAACGCAAAACTGGAAAGTAGTTTGTTTGGAATCGAGAGCTGAATCGAATTATCATGGTTTCAACATAGGGAATTTTTTTTAAATATTAAATAATAATTTGTTTGTAAAATTTTAAATTTCCTGAACCCGATGTCAACTCACCGCACGGGCGGGCACACTCACCCTACTTACTAAGTTACTACCAAAACCAGATTATTAAAATGTATCCATGAGTACGTTAGCGCTTTCATTCATTGCTGAAATGACAAATAATTTTTGCCTCAAAACTTAAAAATCTTAAAATGCGAATAACTTTAAATTTTAACTACTAAAATACTGAAATTATAATTTCAATCTAATTATTTTGTTATAAATCAGTTGGGGTGTATGAGGTTTTGCGCTTATTCATTAACACGTTGTAGATATCTGAAGTTACCTTAAAGCTAAATGCATTCTAAGGTTTCCTTTGCCGTAAAATTTTAGAAGATACCTAGGAAGGTTATTTTTATTCTACGCTAATCGATACTTCTTAGAGTAAAAACGAAATATGAACAAAGAATGTTGATCTCAACCAACATAAAGCGACTGGGCGGATTTTTACTGTAACTGTTAAAAAGTTGCGAAGAAAAAAAGCTTTATAATTGATTGGATTATTCCAAAGGATCGACCAATTTAAATAAAGCTTCTGAGACCTTGCTTAATTAACACTTATAAATATAATTTCCTCGCGAAAGAAGACAAAGGAGTAAACTATATGAAGTAAATTATGTTTCTGGTTGACAACAAAGAACAAACAGTATAACGGTTTTGAAAAGTAGCTTCCGCAAACTTGACACCGATAGGAGGAGGTAAGTTGCAGTAAGTAGCAATCAGGTCTGCCATACACATACGGAATTCCGAATCAGGATTACGATTTCGTATGGATTTCCCCCCTCCATAATCCTATACGAAATCACAATCCAAAATTCCGTATGTGTGTGGCACGTCTTATTGTTAAAACTTATTTCCTCTTAAGTTGAAAAAAAAGTAATACACAGACCAGATAGGCCACTAGTCGTTTTAGGACACCAGACATTTTGAGACTAGACGATTTGGGGAACTAGTCCGTTTGGTAAATTGGATGTTTCAGTGCACTAGTCAATAAAAGCCCACATAGCATGGTTCACGTTATGGAATTAAAAAGTCGAGCCTCTTATCACGTTTTCCTTACATGGTTGAAATGAAAGGTGCCACCATGAAATAAACTTTTTTCTATATGTATATTATAGGTTTTATTTCACGTTTGCACATAAACGATTGACATCTTCCGCATGTAGGTCAAACTTGAAGATTTACGTAGGTAATTGAGCGACGAATGACACAAACTAATAAATACAACAATAATCATTCATTGTTAGCTGTCTCGTGCGTAGGAAATGTATTTACAGTAACAAGATTAGTAATCTTGTAACTCTACCATAGTAACGGTATTGCTCGTTCCACGGTCCCCGCACAAAATCGTGAACTTTTTGCAATGCCCAAAGGACTAAATGGCACGCGATACCCAAAAACGATAAGCATTAATTTAATTTGCTTTGTCTATCAATAAACTGTACTATTATTGTGTGTATTTTGTACATCACATTATCTAAAATTAACTTTTGCCCGCGACTTAGTCTGCGTTTACTTTCAAAAAGTATTAGAACATATTTAATTGCATAAAAATCCGTTCAGCCGTTTTATGCTTAGACAATTTATATAGCTGGACGAGTTACGCGTGTCATTCTACTAAGAAACATTTCTGCCACTTTTTGCGGGGGGCGAGGTAACATGAAATCCACAACTTTGGATTTTATTCCCCACTAGCGGCCCGTCCCGGCTTCGCACGGGTGGACGTCTAATCTTTTCTAGCAATAAATATAGCCTATGTTACTCAGGGTGAATGCAGCTTTCTAATGGTGAAAGAATTTTTTAAATCGGCCCTGTACTTTTTGAGCCTATTCATTACAAACATACAAACATACAAAAATAGGTACAAATCTTTCCTCTTTATAATATTAGTGTAGATGTAGATAAGTTTAGATTCTAATTTTTAATGTTAAAATTAATCATGAAAAGTAGTTTCGTGTGAACCCCAAACGTTCTAAGTTCAAAATTATTGTTTCGCTATTATAGGTTGTCTCGTTTAGTGATAATCTATATATATAAAAGAAAGTCGGGTTTGTTCGAACACTTATAACTCGAGAACGGGTGGACCGATTTTCATGATTTTTGATTTCATGTATTTGTCTCCATGCCGAATAGCAGAATAACTATTAAAAACATAGGAAAATTGACGAAAAAATAAAATGTCCACGCGTACGAAGTCGCGGGCAACAGCTAGTAAGGTATAAAATTTGGTATAAATGCACCAGATCAATTGTTCTTATACGGTGGCAGAGGGGAAATACTATCGCAAGGCGAGTCCCTATATAAATTGTCTAAGGTTTTATGTGTGATTGAGTCACAATTTCACAAACATCCAAACATCGTCACATACTTTTAGGTTTATAATATTAGTAGATTAATTTTGATTTTATAGAATTAGTTATGTGTATTGTCAATTGTTATAAATATTACTTGGTACAAAAATAAGTATCGTTGGTTGGCAAGCCTTGTGAGCTTGGGTTCACGTGCCTCCCGCCTCGGCTCCGTGTTGAAACTCGTTATGCATTCAGCTTTGCATAATGGGCATGGCGCTGTCTAGTTAAACATTTCTACCATTACCCATCGGCCAATGCCCTTTTTGTATATCTCAACTATCTGCAGACGTTTCAGGCTTAAATTACGTTTAAATGACAAAGATAACTAACTTGATATTAGTTATCATTATCATAAATGCTCGTAGAATTTACTCGGAAACCTGCTTGTTATTCGAAAGATTTTACTTCCGTTGACATTCTTTTATTGTTTTGCAAAGGTTTCGCAATGTTTTCCATTTCTTACAAAATGTTTTTTTTGTTTTGAAATTGTTTGAATAAGAAATATACATAACAGTTTTGAACTTTTGTGGCTTTTAATTAAAGTTTATATTTTATTAACATTCTTAACTAAAAAGTTAGGTGCTCATGTTTATATGAAACAAGTTCAGCACAAGAACTAGAGTACTATAGTATTCTTATTCGTAAATTATCTATTTAGAGGGCTTGGGATTAGTTTATAGACAACCTGTATTCTGATGGAGATAATAAAAGGTTATTATTTCTTCTATCTTACTTATAAGAGTTCCGTGACTGAATGACTGACTGACACACAACGCACAGCCTAAACCGCTGAAGATAGAAACATGAAATTTAGAATATACAGGGTGTAAGTGACAGCCTAGCAAATACTGAAACGGTGAACTCAGACCATCAAACTGAACAACATTCACTATGGAGCCTACTGTACGTATAACTGCTGTACGTACCCGACTAAAATGTATGGGACAGCTGATTTTTTTTCGCGTTTCCTGAGGTGGCTCCATAGCACCATAGCTCTGAGCCCTGTTTTTGTGTTTTTAAGATTTGTGTAATTGTTTATTATATAAGTAGGTAAGTACATCAATGTGTAAGACACATGTCGTGAAGTACCTAGTATCGAGACAAACCTGATAGGTTTAACGATGCTAGCCAGTATTCTAAAATGTTATAATATTTTTTTGATAAGAGAAATAAAAAATAAAAAAGTTTAAGTTGTTCATTGACAAGAGAAATAAAAAATAAAAAAGTTAAAGTTGTTCAGTTTGACGGTCTGAGTTCACCGTTTCAGTATTTGCTAGGCTGTCACTTACACCCTGTATATTCTACAGAGGATGTAGGGGTGCACTAAGAAAAGGATTTTTCGAAGATCGATCCCTAATCTAAAGGGGTAATCAACACCGACGAAGTCGCAGGTCGAAAGCCCGTTATTATAAACCTAGTTATGTAGAAAAGTAAAAATAAAATATAGTACCCTAAGTACTTTTATTCAATTAATAAAAGCAGAACGGTTTGCAGATAGAACAATGTACGCAATTCGTGTCATTGTCGCCCCCATACATTACATAATTATTTAGTTTAATTGTTCTTTGTCTATTGTATTGTATAGTATAGTCAAGCAAGATTAGTCGCGTTCTGATAGAAATACATATTCAGGTAAGAAGGAATTCTTATAACTGTGAATGTTAAACAAGTATTTATGGTCTAGGCCATTTCTTTTATTGTATACGAGCTTTTACCCGCGACTTCGTCCGCATAAATTATATACCAGATTTTAAGTCAGATGATAAGCTATCAAACAAAAAAAGTTTCATCAAAATCGGTTCAGTAGTTTTTGCGTGATACTCGAACAAACAAACACCCAAACAAACAAACAAACATACAAACAAACAAACAAACAAACAAACAGACAAAAAATCAAAAAATTTGTGATTTGGAATCAGGGACAGGTAAAAATCATGTCGTAATTTTTTTTTGTCAATATCTTCAATGTACAGACACATTTCTGTTACAGTTTTATAATAGTTTAGATAGCTCAAAGAGATTATACCTAAAGGCATAGAGTGAGCTATACCATTGTAAGAATGTCCACTTTTTTGAGGTTTGTGTTTGAGTAGCAGAGCAGGTTGTGATTATGTCTCTGACTTAGACAATTTAATAGTATGGACGCGTAACGCGTGTCATTCCCCTATCAACATTTTCTGCCACTTTTTGCGGGGGGCGAGGTAACATGAAATCCGCAACTTAGGATTTTATTCCCATAACTTTAGATTCTAATTTTGAATGTTAAAAATCATGAAAAGTAGTCTCGTGTGAACCCCAAACGTTCTAAGTTCAAAATTATTGTTTCGCAATTATAAGCTGTCTCGTTTAGTGATAAGGTATAAAATTGAGTGTAAATGCACTGGATCAATTAGTCTCATACCGTGGCAGAGGGGAAATGCTACCGCAAGGCCAGTCCTTACTATTAAATTGTCTAAGGTCTCTGAGTATAATGTGTGCTGTGTATTCATAAATTAATGTTAATGTTGGTAATTCTATGCACAAACTCACGAGTGATAAACTATCTTTCGGGTGGACAGCGAGGTCTTCCGAAGGTTTAGCATATTTCGGGCTCGAGATTTTAATTCTAATTTTAGATGGTTGCCGCATGTGACTTTAAACGGTGTCATTCGTGAAGTTTTTAAGTGGTTTCTCCAAGAGAACCTTTTGTTCACCTAACTCAACATAAAGAACCCAAGGCCCCTGTAATGAGGGAAGTCGTTTACCTCTTGTTTTTTCTCAATATTAGTCACTGTTTTGTTACCGTTCGACGTGGCTTCGTTCGTTTCCAGTAGTTTAACACGGAACAAGAAAGATATATTTTTGCAACAACGTCCGTCCAGATTTGATCAGTCAACGCAGCAGCCTAGATCTATATATCTAGATACGTAGGTATAATAAAATTGAAATTTTGGCGTGGATGTACATTGCAGATATTTGCAAAAATATTAATTGGAGGCGTTTAGGATATTTAATGGAATCGAATGCATTTTTTAAATTGTTTTCCTGTTTGTTTGTGCACGCATCAATTAAAAACTCCTGGACCGATTTGGATGGGGTTTACAAGAACAAGGCTTTGTTTGAATAACATTTAGACTTTATTTCATCGGAATCGGTTCATTCAATCAAAAGTTATGAGTACCTATTTAAAGTAAAGGTGGTCTGCGCGTACGAAAAATATTTCAATATTTAAATGTTAACACACTTTTATTTTAAGGCTATATTACATTAAACGAACATGTTTCAAATGTACAATCAATGTAAAAAAATAAATATTTACACCTGACAAACAAATGTGACAATGAACAATAAATACTTTTAGCTTAACTATAGGTACCTTGTAGTGATCACAATGGGTTATTAACTATTGCCCTTCAATTTAATATTGATTTAATATCGTAACAAAAAGGGACAGTAAGATGACCAAGCTAGATGTGAGTGCGGTAGCACTGCTACCATAGTTGTCCCTGAGCCAGGACTCCACGCTGGCCAGGTTGTTAGAATTCCAAAGGATGGAAGCCCCGATGTTCTCTCTGATGGCCCCGATGGTTGCTATCTCAGCGGCGGTGAAAATGTTCTCGTGACGACGGTAGAACTCATCCACCTGGTTAGAGAGAGATCGAAAATTTGATTTGTTAAAAAAAATATAATTGGGGTGTATTGTTTCTTCCAACATTTATTAATTGCTTCATTATCGTATATACTGCAAGGCATCATGCTTTCTCTAAACTAAACAATAATAAATGACATAGAGTCAATTCGCTGTCAGAATATTTTTAAGCTGCCTCATTATGCCTCCAGTTTGGTTAAACATATAGCCTTATAATCAGTGATAGGAATAGGTAGTGCCTATTTGCCTAAACTTCGAAGAACAGAGACAAGAATCGGAGACTTCCTTAGGATTAAATTTTTTTACGGGACATTCTGTCCCGACATTCGGGACAACACTTAAAATACATTAAAAAAATATGCTATACACCTAAAGTTTGCGACTAGACATAACATTTATAATTTATAACTCCATAATAATAACTGTGGTAAATAATAAGGTGGGGATTAGCACATCGCACAAAAATCGCCGGTCGATATCGCTTTATGTTAATGGACTCTAAAGGAAAAATATGGTTGTAACGACTGTGTATGTTATTTATTATGTTATGTCTAGTCGCAAACTTTAAGTAAATATAGACGAATTACTTATTTCAAATAACATATTTTTGTAATGTATTTAAGTGTTGTCCCGAATTTCGGAACAGATGTCCCGGAAAATTTTTTAAAAAAAAAAAAAAAAAAAAAAAAAAAAAAAAAATAGGCACTACCTATTCCTATCACTGCTTATAATCCTTCATTCATATACAGTGTGTAAGTGACAGGCTAGCAAATACTGAAACGGTGAACTCAGACCATCAAACTGAACAACTTTCACTATGGAGCCTACCTCAGGAAATGCGAAAAAAATCTGCTGTCCCATACAAAACTGTTGTACCTACCTACCCGACTAAAATGTATGGGACACCTGACTTTTTTTGCGTTTCCTGAGGTGGGCTCCATAGTGAAAGTTGTTCAGTTTGATGGTCTGAGTGCACCGTTTCAGTATTTGCTAGGCTGTCACTTACACCCAGTATAGTTTACTTACTCTTGAATTGTGATGCTGTGAGTTTAGTCTCCTCGCGAATGCGTTCAAGATATTCGAAGTTCCAGACAGTCCTTGCACCCTGTGGAAAAATAAAATTGTCAATGTATTCGATAAAGATTTTCCGATAGATCCAGTTGATTTTCTTACCTAGACTGAATAGCAGGGAAATGTTCGATGACGAATTCAAGAGCAGCATCCATGTTCTCTGGGCTCGAATTTATTACTGATACTATAACTGAATGCCTGTCTTGGTCCCTCACAGGTGAATTATCGACAATAACCTGGTTCAGGAAGCTGTAAAAACAAACAACAAATATTCAATAACTTTAATAATTTCGCAACATTGTGGAAAAGATATAAGTGACTAATCAATGTAGGTACTTACAAGTCCCTAAGGGTAGAATTTGAAGTGCAGCCGAGAGCATTTAACAGAATACTTTGTTGGCTAGAGTCAGTGCTGGCAACGTACTGGTCCCAAAGGAAGTAGAAGTTGTCAGCGTTTCCACCTCTGAGTCCAGAGCAGAAGACTGTCGTTTGAATGTCAGGTTCGATGCGCTGGGCTGGAATAAATACTACATTTTATGACCTCTATAATTAGGAAAAAAAACAGTAATCTGACCCTGTACCCGGACTTTTGATGTTCGATATATCGCCACTGTTTCGGTCCGCACCTCATTGTAATAGTGACATTGGAACGAAAACGTTCACGCAATTGCGAAGTTCGAATGTGCGGGTAGAGGCCCTGGACATTGTGGGACCCAGCATGTTTTCGTTACTTTGTTTAGTTATAGATAAACCTTGTTTGAGGAATTCATTGAAGTAAAGCAACTTTGTACTTACAAATGAAATCACTAAACTAATTCTACTTGGCTCATCATCAGTTCAGGTACAGTAAAGTCCCATTTGCCATTAATCCGATATAGCAAATTTTTTATTCAAAAGTTAATAAACGTACTAACCGTTATCCCTGAACTGCTGAAGCAACTCTTCAGCTCTGTTCACACAGTTCAAATTGCCATGATTACAGTTGATATTCAGAATGATGTTTCTGTGGTATGCAGTAACGTGTTCTTCATTCAGTAAAGCGTCGAATCCAAGTTGAGTGTATAGAGGAGCGGAAAGGCTTAGCATATAGGACTGAAAATTTAACAAAATAATGATTAATGAGTTACGATGATTGAAACACCTAATTTTCAAAAATTTCAGTTTTTTCATTAAATAAAATATTAGCATTCCTTCCATTGCAATATTTAAATAACTTACTCCATCTCTTCATTTATTATCTCTTTAATAAGCGCATTATCAGGACTTTATTCCCCGAGGGGGTAGTGAGATATTCTGAAACCTCAGAACATCCACGTTTCACTAGTACCGAAACTCTGTCCAGTGAGGGGGGGAGTGAACCCGTCGCCACTCGTAATGGGCAGTGGGTGCCGGCAAAGCATGCATGCCGGTTTCCACACGAAGTTTTCCTACACCGAAAAGCCTGTTGTGGTGTTTCAAATCGTACATAAATTCCAAAAACTCATTCAGCATGCAGGCCTGGACGGGGATCGAACCATCGCCTCCTGCAAGGCAGGCAAAGTTACTTGTAGTCGGACTACCACGGCTTTACTCTCTTTAATAGGTAATCGGGTCGAAATCATGAAAATCTTGACATAGAAAGAAGGGAGGTAGTTTCGCAAAGAACAATTTGTTGACGAGATAAAGTTAATAAGTCTTACCTGGAATAGGTCGTAGACCTCGGAGCCGCTGAGCACAATATCGAGATAGGTGAGAGCGGTGTTGGCAGAAGCCCAAGGTATATAGTCCACCTCTTGAACCAAGTATCTCGAGATTTCGAATGCGTAGACGTAGTTCTTTTAGGAAAAAAGAGGATATTTTATTAGATTGGAAAATGGGCTAGATTTAAAAAATCAGCCCGGGCATGTTTGTCTAAAAGTCTGTAGGTATGTCAGTAGATAGATACCACATAATTTTATTTGTACTTATGTAACAGATTTTTAGTTCCATGGTCACTCATTGGATCTAGCTGAACTGCGTGAGTTAGCCACTCAGGCAGTGCACCTAGATCTTCTATTCTCCAATTTTAATTTGATGGCGGTGTCAAGTTCTTTACTATTTATATAGTAAGAGGTTAACTTAACAATGATTAACAATAACAAAATGTTGTTCATAATTATTTAATCTAATCCATCAAATTATGTAGGATTTAAGTTTCGTGTTTATTTTGAGCGTAAACAATATTGTTCTTCTACGTACGTTGTACTTAGTATGGATACTACCTATGACGACGCCGAGAAATAATATCATTAGATCCTGATTATTTAATTTACATAATAATTATTGACCTTACAAGTGTATACTTACAAGTCGTCCATTCCTGGCCAAGTTGAATGAGTCATCGACGATCTGTGCACGATTCAGCACTTGTATATCTTGATGCGATGCGTTTAACACTCTAGCCAAAGCTTGCCAATTTTCCACATCGTAGTTCACTCTGTAGTAACCTGGAAAATAATATTGTTACAAATTGATTCTTATCACTAATCAATTCAAGAATCAATATACGTTCCGCTTATGGAGTAGAACTGTGGTAAATATGGTTTGATGTATTACAAAAACATAATAGAGTACTAACCTGTCTGTTGTTTATTGAAGATATACCAATCTGCTTGCGACAAGCCAGGAATATCAATGGAGACGGCAGGTAACGTAGTTGGTACCCAACCTTGTGGGCTAGTGTCTTCAAAATTGGCGTTTGTGGAAAGTACCCAGTTGACAGGAACGTGCCAGCGGTCATTCGAAGATAATGATGAGTCAGTGAGGTACCGCTCCTGCAATACGTAAACGTAATCTTGTTGAATAATCTCGAGCGATTAAAATAACATCAACAACGTTCACGAAGCAGTAATATCTACCTGAGAAATAAAGACAGATTCAGCACTGGGAGCAGTTTTCCTCACAGTGATAACGGGGAAACCTCCCTGATTGGCCCACCGGTCAAATACAGTTGATACCGCGTAGGGAATAGTGTGGTTAGATTCATTTAAAGCTTGTTGAAGAGCTGCGTAGAGGTCTACGGGTGAAGCTGCTCTACGAGAACTGAAACGGATTTTTAAAGTGGTTGAATAGACATTTAACAAATTCTCAACTGTGTTCATAAATTCCGTCGTCAGAATCAGAAACATCGTCATCTAGTTCTGAACAGTCAATATAGTATAGTGCATTTGTCTAATTAATGTAGACACTAGGTAGATGTCTGTGTCGGTGTATCATCAACATCATCTCAACCGATGGACGTCCACTGCTGGACATAGGCCTCCCCCAAAGACCGGCCCTGCGCTGCCTTCATCTAACCGCCGCCTTCACCAGGTCGTCGGTCCACCTTGTGGGGGGCTTACCCACGCTATGCTTTCCGGTACATGGTTGCCACTGGAGAACTCTTTGGCTCCATCGGCCATCGGTTCTGCGAGTAATGTTAAATCATTGCCACTTTAGTTTAGCAATTATATGTCAGCTACTTTAATTCTTCTGCGGATCTCTTCATTTCTGATCCGATCTCGCAGGGAAATTCCGATTCTCCATTGTCCATTGGGTGACTTTCAGCCTTTTTATGAGGCCTTGAGTGAGCGACCACGTCTCTGTTCCATATGTCATCACTGGTCAAATTATCGAGTCATAAAATGACGTCAAAAACCTATCAATTATTATTTAATAATTATTATTATCTTAGTTGATTAAATTATAATAAGGCCAACTAGGATAAAATTCCACATAATTTTCTCTCATTTTCTAAAGTGTTATTAATAGTATAAGTCTCGTTGCACTTACTTGTTTCTGATGTAAATGACCAGACCTCTACGGAATATTTCGGGAGTGAGAACGTGCTGCATCATACGAATTACCGATCCCGCTGCAAAGAATTTGTTATTAAATATTAGTCAATACAAAATTCGCTCTGAGCGGATAAGTATACATATTTCAAATTCAGCGACATTCAAATCTCATGTATTTTTATGGTTCCGTACCCAAAGGGTGAAAACGGGACCCTATTACTAAGCCTACGTTGTCCGTCCGTCCGTCCGTCCGTCCGTCTGTCCTACCTATTTAGGGCTGTAACTTTTGAACCGTAATAGCTAGATAGTTGAAATTTTCTCAGATTATGCGTTATTACGGCGGATTTGTTAACAAATAATAAAAATGACAAAAAAATTAAAAATTAAGGGGGGTTCTCAACAAGAAACTAGTTTTTATCAACGTTTTTTCTTCACGCTCTATCGTAAAAACGGTAATACATACAAGCGTCAAACTTAGTGTGATTATAGAGCAAAATCTACAAAATAACAACAAATACTAAAAACCGGCCAAGTGTGAGTCGGTCTCGCGCTAAAGGTCCCGGACAAAAAAAGTGTTTTTCTAAGTTAATAATGTTGTGCTGTGTGGTGGTGTGGTACGGAACCCTCGGTGCGCGAGTAGCCCGACTCGCACTTGACCGGTTTTTTTTTAAACTAAAGTTATTGATATTGATACGTACATTTCTGATATGCGACAGCGTTAAATGTGCCGATGATCTCTGCGGGCGTGTACACAGGATGTGTCATGGGGTTCACACTCAGTACAGCATCGTTTTGCATCACATTCTGCAGCAGCAGCACGAACTGATCCATCATGCGCCAATCGGGCCGAACCTGAGGAGATGATTTATTGTAAATTGTGCGTTATGCGGTTTAATGAATTTTCAGTTAACGCTCTCTTTAGAATCCTATAAATACTTGCAACATACATACAACATGTAATTATTATTTTTATTATATACGAAATTTTAAACTACAGATTGGTCTTTCTACATCGCGCGACACTAATAGGAAGAAATTATTCAGTACTGAGACAGAAAATTAGTGTAAGGAACAACCCTCGGCAGACTGAAACGTGAACTCAGAACATCAAACTAAAGTACTTTCACAATGGAACCTACCTCAGGAAAGGCAAAAAAAATGTTTCGCGCATTTCACACAAAACTGTTGTATCTACCAGACCCCAAATATATGAACTAGATGTTTCTTGAGCTGAGGTACCTTTACAGCGCCTCAAAAATTTCCATACAAGTCTTAAATAATTTCCTAGCATTGACACTGTATATCTGACAACATACAAAAATTTCACAGACTTAATTGGTTAGTATTGAAAATATGACCAGGCTTCGTTTGTATGGAGCGCGCTCCGAATTATATCTTCTTATCTTCTTAATGCATTTATCAATGTTATTACTTATTACTTACAGTATTTAGTTTCAGATCTAACTACTTACAAAGTCAGTAGCGAAGTTCTCATAGAAGTTGGCGAAACCCTCGTTCAGCCAGGTGAAAGTCCAGGATAAGGGGCTGACTTCGTTACCGAACCACATGTGGACGTTCTCGTGACAGATGATTCTGCCGATGTTCTGTAGAATATTGGTTGTAGTCACGCCATCCTGGACGAGGAGAGCTACTTCTCTGTTTGCAAAAAATATGGTTTTTACCATAGTCTAAAAAAACAAGGTCTTCTATTCCCAGAGTGACACAAGCCTACGTCACAAAAAAATGGCCGCTAAACATGGTAAAAGGGTATGATGACGTAGACTTGTGTCAGTCACGTGGTCAGTCATGTGATCGGAAGAGAATACCAGGCGCAGTATATTATTGTACCATGGTTTTTACTGTTGATGCAAATTCGAGGCAGCTCCATACACGGTGTAACAAAACACCCTAGTATAATACTTAAGGGGGTGCTTCAGACCATCAAACTGAACAACTTTCCCTATGGAGCCGACTTCGAAATCGCGAAATAAAAATCAGCTGTTTCGTACAAAACTGCAGTACCGGCTCGACTCAAATGTATGGGACTGCTGTTTTTTTTTTTTTTTCTCGGTATTGGCTCCATAGTGAAAATTGTCCAGTTTAATGGTCTGAATCAGCCCCTTAAGTATTACTAGGGTGTTATGATACACCCTTTATACCAATATAGGGTCCTTCTTAATATGCTGACACTTTTTTAAGGGGATAATCAGACCATCAAACTGAACAACTTTCTCTATGGAACCAACATCAAAATACCCGAAAAAAATCTGCTCGTCCATACAAAACTGCACACCTACTCGAGCCAAATGTATGGGGCAGTTGATTTTTTTTTCGCGATTTCGATATTGCTCCCATAGAGAAAGTTCTTCCTTTTTATGGTCTGATCATCCCCTTAAAAAAGTGTCAGCATATTAAGAAGGGCCCTGTATATCCGTCGTACGAGTAATCAAATAGCATTCTCTGTTTAATAGTATGCCCAAAGGGCGATCTTACCTATAAATAACTAATCCCCAGTTCTCCATAGCACCAGCAGCAAAGTCTGGTACGGCTGCCTTATCCACTTTGGGGAACTCATAGGGAAACTCTATGTAATTTTCCAGAGCAACCATGTTTTTCTGTCCATAATCCAAAGCAAATTCAGCAGTATCCTGGGTGCCAGGTCGAGAGAACACTTTGAAGGGAATGCGGTAAATAGGGTCATTTGTATTATCGACGTAGTCGAAGTTTGACACGAGGTATGCGTGGAGGTAGGTGGACATCACGAGCGTATCTTGGAACTCATATTTGACGTATCCTGCTACGTTTGCCCTGAAAAAGACAGACAATTTTTGGGTTATTTTATTATATTAATAGCGACCCGCCCCGGCTTCGCATGGGTGCAATGCTAATATAAACCTCCCTCTTGAATCACTCTATATCTATTAAAAGAAATCAAGAAACTGCCTCCGTGGTCTAATGGTTAAGAGCATTGGCTCTCGATACGGAGGTCGTGGGTTCGATTCCCACGGGGGACACCTAGTGATATGTCACTTTGTGCATTTTTCCCCAGTTGGTTAGGACATTGCAGGTTGAATCACCTGATTGTCTGAAAAGAAAAGTGATTCCGTGCTTCGGATGGCACGTTAAGCAGTTGGTCCCGGCTACTAACTCTAGTGGTAGTAGTCGTTACATAAAAACCACGTCAGAGGCCGAAAGGCGGTCTGAAAAAACTCTGACACCAGGGCTCTGCCCACACGATAAGAAGAAGAAAAGAAATCGCATCAAAATCCGTTGCGTAGTTTTAAAGATCTGAGCATACATAGGGACAGACAGACAGCGGGAAGCGACTGTGTTTTTATACTATGTAGTGATATTACTTACATAGGTACTAGCGTTTACCCGCGACTTCGTCCGCACAAATTATAGGTATACCAAATTTTAAGTCAAATCAAACGAAAAAGTTTTATCAAAGTTGTTTTTGCGTGATGCTGTTACAAACAAACACAAACAGACCGACAAAAATTCTAATAAAAAGGTTGACCTGGAGTCGGGGAAAAACCATATCGTAATGTTGTTCTTGTAAATATCTTCAATGTACAGACAGACATACTTCTGTTACACTTTTATAATAGTTTAGATTAGATAGGAATATTCTTTTAATAAAAAGGTTAAAGCTTGACAAGACGATTTTGACTGATCTTAGTGAAAGGGCTTGAAGTGATACAAATAAAAGAAATTGCATGGTTTTGTTGGAAACCTTAACAGATTGACTCTTACTTTAACTCATCAGTTCTCTCGGGCATGTTACTTCTTACCACAGCATACGCTGGTGGTGCGTATATGGTCGTCCTGAATATAGCCTTCAGTGCAGGCTCATCGTAGCAGGGGAAAGCGCGGCGGGCGAATGTAGGCTGCAGTTGTGATGTGATTAGATTGCTGGAAGACGTTAAAAATTTATTTAAATTAAATCAACAATCTCATCTTCAGCCAAGTGCCCATATTAGGCCAGTCATTTTACGAAGTTTTGTTAGGCGGGGTAGGGAGTAATTATTAAGGCTACTCCTCCCATCTGCTAGGCTCTCTTTCTTACAAGCAAACTTTTGCAATTAGCCATCCCGCTTCAATTGCGCGGTTCCGGTCAGAATTTTCCGTTTTCTTTGAAAACCTGTATGATTTTATATGAATTTTCAAAAAATAAGAAAACCACATCATTTTGAAGAATGTGAAGAATATCGTAAATTTTCATATTCTTCTAATCAACAATGTAAGAGTAAAACGGTTACAACTGGAAAAAAAGAGGTGACTTTGAAGTCGTTTTTCTTCAGCTTTATTAATTAAAATAGATTTCGAGAAAAACCACATCACTTCTCATATCCTGTAAATTGTTCAGTTTTGTTTTCTGCTTAAAAAGTGCCATAGTTAATGTATGAAATGGTTACAAAGTTACTCAAAACCGGGCGGACGCCCCTTAATTGGACTTTTAAACTGTAACCGGCACATTTAGTGACAAAAATAGTATCCTAAACCAAATAAAAAAAAATTTACTACGCAACATAGAAATCAAAATTGTGTGTCCCAGAATGCTTTTAAATTAATAATATTAATACCAATGCACTCATTTGAATTGTATTTAACAATATACATTATTTTTAATAAAATAGGCATAAATCAAATTTAAAAAATTAGGTATTTATTAGAAAATACGAATGTATTTTTCAAAACTTAAGTAGACAAAAATATTTACACCATGTTTGAAGTATGTATGTAGCCTTAAATATGTGCAAAAAAAATTATCATCAGGTTTTTTTAGAACGAGATAATATCTATATTTTAAAATTGGAACTGTTGCTGACGTAATTTTTTTTTTATTTTGGTCATTCTTAAGCTCAAATTGACTCTTTTGATTGAAAAAAAATGCAATTAGTAATTAGTCCCGGCTCAAACCGTAAAATGACTGGGCTATATTGTATACTTACAAAGTTTGCTGTCCAGATTGATAGGTAGATAAGTAAATACCAAACATATTCTCAGCATACTGTCCGGTGTAGTCAATGTGGATCGTGTGGGGCGCCATCGGACTAATCCTTGTATTCAGTCTTATTCTCATAATATGTGTGTCATCCTCGGCTAAAGTGAAATTGGAAAAGATGTTATTTTCCGGATCCCTGTCGCTGAAAATCTGAATGTCATCTATAGACATCTCCATAGCATGAAGGACGATCACATCGGTTTCGACGACCGGAAGGATTCTGATGGAGACGTTTCCGAAGAAATAATCTGCATTTGTAGGGTCCAAGAATAGTCTGACGTCGTAGAAAGTAGGGATCGACTCTCCAGGCAGGACATATTGTTCGCGTAGGTTGGCATTTGTGGTTGCTACTTCTGTTAACGGAACACCCAATGCGGAGCCCAATAAGGCCAAGCAGAGTAGTAAATACATATCTGAAAGAAAATCCTAATGTTAGGTACCAAAACAGTAATTTTGCATGTGCTTTATGGTAAAATGGATGTGACTTTTATAACATGCAATTAAAATAACCAGCCAAGTGCGTGTCGGACCACGCGCAGGTTAGGGTTCCGTAGTTGCCCGTCACAATATAATATGGACTTAGAAGAAGACTGTTTTATACTACGGTTTAACGGCTAATAAAGTCTAAAAGTACATTTTATATGTAAGTCGACTATTACTCGGAAACTTGTAAAGCCTACTTAGCGGTGATAGTTTTCGTTTTAAATTCGTTATATATGCTATTGCCGTGAATTTTTTCACTTCTCCAACTACAACCGTTTAGCTGGGAGAGGGGGGGTGGGGGGGACACTTGACTCGCTTTAAAGCTTAATATTTCGCTAACGGATCCCTAAATCGAAAAATGGTTTTCCCAAACCCACAATATTTTTAAAAGACCTATCCAACAATACCCCACAACATGGGATAGACGAGAAAAAAATTTCATCCCCAGTTCACGTGTAAAGGTACCCTAAAAAATTTTTTTTTTCAATATTTTATTTTACCACTTGGTCGGCGTAATGAATATGTATACATATGCCAAATACAGTTTTCTAGTATACAGCTTTCTAGTATTAGGCGTCACTGAGCTAAGCCGCGGACAGACGGACGGACGGACGGACGGACATGGCGAAACTATAAGGGTTCCTTGTTGACTTCGGAACCCTAAAAACGAGTGTAGGTATTTATAATAAATCAGGAATTATTAAGAATCCTGTTTTTTGCAAGGTTACTGAAGAAAATGATGGTGGTGATGAATGTATTAGGAATCTCTTCTAATCATAATTACACTTTATTTTGGGTATTTTCAGTTATCTTGTAATTATACCAATGTTTTTAATGGGGTAATTTAGGCAAAGGCAAAGTGGATAACGTCATTAATCATTATCATACAGCTTATCGATAAATAAATTACCTACTTTCAGAAAAGTCATCATATAAATCCAATGATATCTTTGTCATATCACGCTTATGTAGATTACTTTTACTTATCATTAAAATAATGTGAACTTGCAAAAACGTTTTTATGTTTTAATTTTTTTCATTATTTTTTACTTAAGTAAAATAAATGCCTAAAGCAAGGAATCATAAGATTAATCATTATGATCCATTAATAAATAAATTCTGATCCTTTTTAAAGAAGGTAAATACCAAATAGGAATCAATTATTTATTCAGGTCAGGAAACGTGACATTGCAGAGCAATATTTGGTATTTAAGTATTAAAATTAAGAGTGGTTTTCTTTCACGGGTACAATATAATAATGGAAAAAATTCTAAACTATAGCGACTAAGAGTTTTGAAGTCTTAAAACTATTAAAAGAACAATAAATTCATTTGGTGATATTTGTAATTTTCCCGCCTGGAATGCGTTGCTTTTTTTGAGTGGTACGTCGTCAAGTAAATACACGTTCAAAATAAATCTCAAAAATAATAATAAATCATAATCTCTTTAATATTCCAATGTCTGCAGGATTAGAATATACCATACCAGCTCACGTGAAAGTAAGAAACATGTTGGGTATCTAACGTTATCGCTTTCTTGAACTAATAATAAAGTCAAGAGTCACAAATACAGTGTAAAAGTATTGTGGCTTTAGGTTAGGGAAGTTTCCTTACAGTAAAACTATCGATTACGCAAATAAAAGTAAAAAAATAAGCTAATTATTCCTCTTTTTTATTTAAATAATCAATCATGAACCCGAAAGCATTTTAGCACCAGAAGTGGTGATTTTTAGGGTTCCGTACCCAAAGGGTGAAAACGGGTCCCTATTACTAAGCCTACGTTGTCCGTCCGTCCGTCCGTCCGTCTGTCCGTCTGTCCGTCTGTCCGTCTGTCCGTCCGTCCGTCCGTCTGTTCTACCTACCTATTTAGGCCTGTAACTTTTGAACCGTAATAGCTAGATAGTTGTAATTTTCTTAGATTATGCGTTATTGCGGCGGATTTTTTAACAAATAATAAAAATGACAAAAAGTTAAAAATTAAGGGGGATTCTCAACAAGAAACTAATTTTTATCAACGTTTTTTCTGCACGCTCTATCGTAAAAACGGTAATACATACAAGCGTCAAACTTAGTGTGATTATAGAGCAAACTCTACAGAATAACAACAAATACTAAAAACCGGCCAAGTGTGAGTCGGTCTTGCGCTAAAGGTGCCGGACAAAAAAAGTTTTTTTTTTCTAAGTTAATAAGGTGGTGTGGTACGGAACCCTCGGTTCGGTGCGCGAGTAGCCCGACTCGCACTTGACCGGTTTTATTGTTACTACGCTAAGTTCTCTAAGTAGAAAGGACACCCACCAACTTCTACATCCCTGCTAAGTTCTACTTCAAGGCCTTTTTTAACAAAAAAATTCTCACAGAAATGTTTTTATAAGTGATTTTATTTTGATTGATAACACTATTTAAAAGAGACTGTGCTGAAAGTGAGCCTTGCTACACCTTGAGCTTTACTGCACGCTCAAAAATGTAGTTGGAAGTTGTAGCAAAGTTTCTGACCTCCGTGAAAGGGATTACGGTCGTGAGTTTAGTTTAGATAACACTATAAAACATTTATCTTAAATCCCCAATAAATCGCGGTGTTGCAAGTGAATTTGCTCACTTACACTATCACTGCTAGGTACATTTAAGAGGGCTATCGCAGTCCAGTGGCGCCCTCATCACATTAAAAAAGATTTCTCAATAAAGAAAGTTTAAATTAAAAAAGTAATCAACACGAACACTACTAAAGCCTTCAAGCCATTGTTATACAATACTTTTATAGGTTCTAAACATTCCACTTTTAGACAATTGCGAATAAAAATAAAAGGGGCCGTTTTTTTTTCTTTTTTCAAAATTTGTATGTTTAGACCTTTAAAAAACCTATAAAAGTATTCTATGAAAATAGCTTGAAGGCTTTTGTAGTGTTCATGTTGATTACTTTTTTAATTTAGGCTTTCTTTATTGAGACATCTTTTTTAATGTGATGAGGGCGCCACTGAACTGCGATAGCCCTTTTAATTGAAAACGGCAACCAATGCGGTTTGGAGTACCCCGGATCTCTGGGAATGTTCAATTTCGTCATTATGTTATTAATGTTAGTATACAGGGTGAAATTGATATCATTAGCATCCTTTTAAACTAAGAGTCTACCCATCAAACTGAACAACTTTTACTATGGGAGCAGCTGTTCCATACTAAACTGCAATGCCTACTCGACTCAAATGTATGGAAGAGCAGATTTTTTTTTTTGCTCCGATTGGATTGCTTTCATAGTAAAAGTTGTTCAGTTTGATGGGTAGACTCTTACAGTTTTTGAGAGTTACGCGGTTATTATTTAATCTAGAATTAAACATTTTAACGGGTTCTTACCGCGTTTTGGTATTTGTGAGTTCCCGATATTTCGGCAGTGTTACAACTGCCATGATGAGGTAGACTCTTAGTTTAAAAGGATGCTAATGATATCAATTTCACCCTGTAGATGATAATATGTAGTTAAATTGTCTTACCGCTATGTATTTACACGTATACTGCTTAAATAAAACTGACTTAATTTAGATTAGGTATGGAACGCATGTTTGAAGTCTAGCTATCAAATTAATCTCTCCTATCTTATTGATGACAGTAAAATATTGATCGATCATTATAAATATACCTTATTATTTACTTATGTATTAATTTTATGATAAAGCCATGTGGTTTGCGCTTAGAATAGACCACGAATTTTCTACCCGTGGCTATGGGTGTTGTATGCGACGACTAAGGTATAACGTTTTAGCTCATAGTGCAAACTTCGCAAAATGCCAACCGCTCGCAAAACGCCAACTTCTCAGCATAATAACAACTTCTCAAAATACCGAAATCAAAACGAAAATCTATCACTTGACACGATTGTGTACCAAACAACAGTTTTGAGGTCACTAAAGTTAAGTTACATTTAACAAAACATTTTTTCTGTGCATTAGCAACAAAGTAATAAACGTTACCTACTTTATATTTATATCCCATTGCAGCTGCACTTCCAGTCATTTTTGTAATAGGCATGCACTTGTCTTGCTGTATCATATCTGAAATTATAAAACTGTAATCAGTAACTTCGTTTCAAATGGACTAATGGCCCCAAATTTATTGACAAGGAGTCGAACATTGGTGGCGCGTTGCGGAGAGATATGGTCACCCAATTATGGAGGTCCGGGTTCGAATCCGCACGGAAAACATGCCATGTATGTCAGTCAGATGTGCCCTCTTGTGGGGCAAAACATGCAAAACTAATAACTGTACTAATGTACCAATGAGTTTTTTTACCTTATGTACGTAATACCGAATGCTCTCAAACGGTGAAGGAAAACATCGTGAGGAAACCTGCATACACTGAAGAAGAAATTGTGATGTGTATGTTAAGTCTACCAATCCGCATTGGGCACGCGTGGTGGACTAATGCCGATAGAGAGGGTAGGCCTGTGCCCTGCTGTGGGACGTTTATAGGCTGATGATGATGATGATGAAATGTTCATCGACATCGTCTCATCGCGTCTGCCGATCCGAAGCACTGCATATATCTGCAGTCTTCATTTACATAATATAAATCACACTCCTTCCTAATATGCTGACGGGTTTTTAATGGGATAGTCAAACCATCAAACTGAACAACTTTCTCTATGGGACAAAATTCAAAATTTTTTATTCAAAATAATATCATATAGATAGCATTTTGACGTCATTTTTTGACTCTACCACCGCGTCGGAAGGTGTTCCGTTGAGAGAAGATGCGGCCAGAAACTCTACTACTACTCTACAAAAGTAGAATAGCGGAAAAAATCTGCTGTTCCATACAAAACGGCAATCCTACTCGACCCAAATGTATGGGGACAGCACAGCAGATTTTTTTCATTCGCTATTTCGACGTATGAAATTTTTGCGAGCTCTCGGTTCAGCATATGCTCACGACTATATTCCCCGAGGGGGTAGTCAGAGATATTCTGAAACTTCAGAACATCCACGTTTCACTAGTAGTACCGAAACTCTGTCCAGTGTGACGGGGAGTGAGCCCGTCGCCACTTGTAATGGACAGTAGGTACAATACATGCCTCGAAATTGAAGCATGCAGGTTTCAGCACGATGTTTTCCTTCACCGAAAAGCCAGTGGTGTTACAAATCGTACATAAATTCCGAAAATCTCATTGGTACGAGTCGTTCTGGACGGGGATCGGACCATCGCCTCCTGCACGGCAGGCAAGGTTACTCGCCACTGGACCACCACGGCTTCCACCACGCTCTCGGTTCAAGTTATTGAAATATGTCGTGAATATGTCTAACTAATAACAGGCAAAATTTCCTCTATCCTTATTCCTTATTAGTCTTACTAATGAGTTATGACCTTCATTGGCTTTGTTTTATACCAAATGTCGATTGGCTCAGGTGTGCATAATCATCTCGTTATGTTTACGTCATCATCATCATCAGCCTAGATACGCGTCCAATTGCAGGGCACAAGCCTACCCTCAGTGAGGGTTACGTAACGAATAATTTATCAACAACACGAGTACTACTAACTGTTTTGTAAATAACATAATAGAACTAGGATCATTAATAAAAAGACATACCGCATAGGATGCTTGAAAGGTAATGAATTATAAAGCAGTATTGACTGACCCATTGCCGTGTTTACATAGGCATTGTGTTACATGACTACTGTAATTTTATGTCTAGCTTATTATTTACATTTGACATTTTACACCAGATTATGACTAGGTACTTACTTAAAACATTTTGTATACACTGAAACTTGTGCAACAACAAGCTTTTTAACATTTTACTGTATACATTTTTTAATTGTTTGATATACTTTCCTACGTAATGTCGGCATTTGGCATCGCTAAGCCACTTTTAACCGAGTACCTGTAGCTTTAAAATGTTCTACTGCTTCGGAACCGGTCAAAACTACTCCGATTTTCATGATTTTTTTTTAAACTTCTGTAATCTAAAATACTACAACCTTTATACTTGAAAAATTGACGCTCTCAGTCAAGTAAAAAGTTGTAACCCAAAAAATACAAATTTTAAGAAAAAATGCTTCACAACTTGTGAATTCATGTAAGAACAGGACATTCTCTTCGCATTGAGGCAATTTTAATTGACATTGGCTGACGAATAAACCTTGATGAGCGCGCTCCATACAAACGAAGTTTGATTCTATTTTGAATATTAACCAAATAAATTTAATGATTTTTTTTAACACAATCTAGAAACTAATATCCTTGTCTGTGGTTTATCAGATTTCCGTCATGTTATATAGTTTCAAAGTTACACTGGCTCAAAGATTTCTATACAAAAAAAAGAGTCAATTTTTAAACTGTAAAGGTTGTAGTATTTTAAATTACCTTCATTTAAAAAAAAAAACGATATCGGAGTAGTTTTGAGGGGTTCCGAAGCAAAAACCTTCAGGAACTCTACTAATAGAGAAAGATTGGTCTTACATTCATTTATAGCATGTACGCAATCAACCCTTGCATCTCAAGGATGGGTTAAAATATTTCCTTTGATAAATAATATATTAGGTTAGTACTGAACTATCATCATCATCATCATCATCATCTCAGCCGATGGACGTCCACTGCTGGACATAGGCCTCCCCCAAGGATCGCCATAACGACCGGTCCTGCGCTGCCCTCATCCAACGTTTTCCCGCCGCCTTCACCAGGTCGTCGGTCCACCGTGTGAGGGGCCTACCCACGCTGCGCTTTCCGGTACGCGGTCGCCACTCGAGAACCCTTCGGCCCCAACGGCCATCGGTTCTGCGAGCAATGTGCCCCGCCCACTGCCATTTAAGTTTAGCAACTCTTTGGGCTATGTCAGTTACCCTGGTTCTTCTGCGGATCTCTTCATTTCTGATTCGATCTCGCAGGGAAACTCCGAGCATAGCCCTCTCCATTGCCCTTTGGGTGACTTTCAGCCTTTTTATGAGGCCTTGAGTGAACGACCACGTCTCTGTTCCATATGTCATCACTGGCAACACACACTGATCGAAGACTTTCGTTTTAAGACACTGCGGTATTTGGGACGTGAAGATACTACGTAGCTTCCCGAACGCTGCCCAGCCGAGTTGGATTCGACGGTTGATCTCTTTCTCGAAGTTGGACTTACCTAACTGAATAGTTTGTCCCAGGTAAACATAATGGTCAACAACTTCGAGCGCAGAGTTTCCGATCATTACAGGAGTGGGCACAACATGGTCATTTGACATGATCTTCGTCTTGTCCATGTTCATTTTCAGACCAACTCGTTCGGAGGCTCTGCTGAGATCATCGAGCATTTGACTGAGCTCCTCCATAGTCTCCGCCATGATGACTATATCATCGGCAAACCGAAGGTGACTGATGTACTCGCCGTTTATGTTGATGCCTAGCCCTTTCCAGTCCAGAACCTTGAAAACATCTTCCAGTGCAGCGGTGAACAGTTTCGGAGATATAACGTCTCCCTGCCTCACGCCTCGCTGCAGTAGGATAGGTTTCGAGTTCTGGTCCTGTAGTCGGACTGACATAGTGGCGTTTTTGTACAAGCATTTCAGCACTTCGATGTACCGGTAGTCTACTTGGCATCGCTGAAGAGACTGCAGTACAGCCCAAGTCTCGATCGAATCAAAGGCTTTCTCGTAGTCCACGTACGCCAAGCAAAGGGGCAGGTTATACTCTTCAGTCTTCTGTATAACTTGCCGAAGCGTATGTATGTGGTCCACAGTGCTAAAACCCTTTCGGAAACCGGCCTGTTCGGGAGGCTGGAAATCGTCAAACCTGCGCGCGAGACGGTTCGTAATGACTCTCGAAAACAGCTTGTAGACATGGCTAAGAAGGGAAATGGGACTGAACTATCAACACTTAGTTATTATCTTCCGTCATCATAGTTGTGCCAACAACTATAAAAATTAGCAAACATCGAAATTGCCGTCATGAAATTGCTTATCTTGTGAACAATTGAAATATTACGAAGCGTAATCACAAGATTATCCTGTACCGCCCATTGTTATCCGCACCTCAAAGCAATAACTCCATTTTATAGCTTGTCTCAACGTTTTAAACAATATTATAGTAAATTTACTGAATGAGGTCATGCTCATATAAAGTTAACTTCATGTCTGAAGTGGAGACTATAATCGTAGTAAGTACCTAATTATTTTTCTGACGTTCAATTTTATTTGTCAACTCTACTTCAAACTTCTCTGCCATTTTTGCTGCCACTGAAAATCCTTTGGACCTTTATAAACTAAGCTCCCGCTGCACAAAATCTTACCCCATACGGTTCCTCATCTGACATATACTACAGCGACAGATATACATACATACTTAGAAACACCCAGGTAAATCCATTTTTACGTCTCTTATGTTATGAATTAATTATATACTTGTAGATGCTAGCGACAAATACCTACTTAAATATTATTATCTAAACTCATTTCTGCAGTTTCATTAGCTTTTCTTGATTGTTATTCGTGTTATTTACGTACAATATAGAGATACGAGACAACCAAGAACCATGAAGAACCAAGGACCTCATTCATCTTTGCATTTTACTGTGAACATACAAAAGTTCTTTACTTTCTAGTTCTTTGTTCCTGGTTGATAGGCTCCGAATATAATCTTTGTTTCAAACATCAAAATCCACGTAGACTACTTTTTCTGAAATAATATAAATAAGCGGGATTATACTTAAAACTTCATTCTTATGTTACTCGTAGTTCTCGTTACACAATTAGCTGAAATTAGGACTATTAATTCGAGCTCCTTTTTTCCGTCGGAGGTTTCCTGTAGAAGCCAAAATTTTGTTACGTGAGCCGATGTTGTACGCCTGGGTGCCATTAAGTAATACGTAAGTAGGAAGGCTTTATTCCTGCTCGCTGGCAGATCGAACCTCCCGATCTCGTGACCCACTTGCCGAGGTTGTCGACCGGGTGACGTCACGGCCGTCGCCCCATCCCACGCCCCAGGCTGGTCCCGTCACCCCGGGGGTGTGTGCCCGCCTCACTACTGCTCGAGGTCACATGTTATCCGTATTTCGAGCAGTGTGGACGCGTCAAGCTCTTGGCTCTTAACTTCGGAATTTTAAATTAAAGCCAAATTAAAGTTCTTGTGCATTTGTGCTCAGGGAACATGACAATCAAAGGTAAGGCGTAGGTAGCAGAACAAAGCTTTCCGGAATCTGTTATGTAACGTTGTTTCTTTGAGAAGTAGAGTATTATGTAAGGGAAAATATGGAAATGACCTTCATATTAAACGACATAAACGTAGGGTAACAATAGACAATTTTCTCATACTCCTTTTATAAAATCAACCTCGATTATTCATTGATCGACATAAATTTAGCGCAAGAAGTTTTAGTATTTGATATCTTTATCTTTCTTTATCTTTATCTTTTTCTTTTTTAGTTTAATTAATAAACTTATTTCTTTTTGCTTACAATCTTTTACAAATTTAGTAATCTTCGTTATTTAGATTTAGGTATCGCCATCATCTTGTAACGATTTTGGTGTGAAATTAGAGAATTTTCAAAGTATAATTTTAGTTATATGCAGTTTTAATTCTTTATGCTAATTCAGTACCTTACCTACATCTACAGTTTTCTTGTTTCACAAAGTACAAATACTCATCTTGATTAACTTATGAACATTTCCAACTCTGGATATGATTACCTCCATAAGGTTTATATTTAACCTGGTTTATTGCCAATTTAACAAAAAGTCCAGGTGTTTTTGCCTGTCTTATTACTGGAAACAAAATGGTAGGCTTTGGTATACTATTGGTAGGTTCCCCTTTGGCGATATTGTTTTCGATGTTTCTGTGGGACGCTCCAAAAGGTTGTGAGTACAATCTCTCTGGTAGGTTGGCTCGTAGTTACCTCATTAGCATGTTGTTGATTCTTTTCCAACACTGCAAATGGGAGGCAGCTACCGTTTAAAGTAGAGGGAATATCTAATGTTTGTTTTCCTCTTCAATATTAAATTAAATTCATTGCGGGTTCTACATCAGTTTATTTAAAGTAATCTCCCAATCTTTCTAAACATCTTTGTCTAGTGTGAGGTGACTGTGTAGGAATTTTATGAATCTGGAATGTGGGAAAAATATCAAGGACAGCCGCAATATTTGAGAGATGGCCTGGCCGCAACATAAAAAAGTTACTATGTTGGTACAGAATATTTGTACAAGTGTCTACTATCATCAATCTGTGGTAATATTTGGAATTTAGATTTATATCCTTATTCGAATCGATACAATGTGGTATTAGTTCACAATTTCATGGTTTATGTGAAACTAGCTTTTGTCCGCGTGGATTAGGTTTCTTCCCCTCAATGGTACTGCCTCCTTTATTGGCCAGTAGCAGCCCGTCCCGGCTTCGCACGGGTGGACGTCAAATCTTTTCTAGCAATAAATATAGCCTATGTTACTCAGGGTGAATGTAGCTTTCTAATGGTGAAAGAATTTTTGAAATCGGCATAGTAGTTTTTGAATTTATTCATTACAAACATACACACAAAAATACAAACCTTTCCTCTTTATAATATGTATCATGTTTTTGAAGGGTGAAAAAAATAAAAAGTATTGGGGCTAATACAAAAGATCCCACTGGGTCGAAGTGTTGCTGGTTTGCCAGCCCTCACAACAAGATAGATATATAGGGCGTTGCTGTCTCTTCGTCTCGGTTGCCCAGATTGGTCGCCTACTCTGAAATCAGTCAAATACATATTCATTACATCATTTAATTTAATTTACTTAATGGTTTGCGAACGATACATTCATAATTTTATATATTTTAAACACTCTGGTTTAAAAGTAGATGAATATAGAATAGAATAGAATTTTCTTTATTTGTATTTGTTTTATTACCCGACTGCGCCAGAAGGAGAGTTATGTTTTTCGAGCGTATGTATGTATGTATGTATGTATGTTTGTATGTCTATTTCTTTGGCACGGCCTACAGCCTAAACGGCTTGATGGATTTTGAAGTATGAGGTATCGTTAAAAATCGTGAGAGTGACATAGGCTATATTATTTTAATAAGGTGGTTGCGAATTAAAAAAAAAGAGGGGGATTTAAAATTTTTTTTTTTTAAATTACAATATGGGTATCGAATGAAAGCTTGTGAACAGACAATGACAGGGTTTCCTACTAGAATGGACCACCCCAATTCTTCCCGTGGGTGTCCTACTAGAATGGACCACCCCAATTCTTCCCGAGGGTGTCCTACGAAGCAGGTTTCTTAAGCAGTGTTTATATGGGCAAAACGCTAGCCACATCTCACTACTTGACACGTCATGCCATCCTGGAATGTATGATGAAAAAGTTTCAACTTAAATTGCGTAATGTAAGCATTGCTACAACTACATTTTCTAACAGAAAGTTTGTAGCAATGTTTCGACCCCGAAAGGGATTAGTGTCGTGAGTCTATGTATGTGTATATAAGACGTCTCTTTACTATTTAAAACGTATTTTCCCTTAGTAACGAGCTAACGAGTAACGTGTTGTAATTGCAGAGCGGTGCGTGATGCGCACGCCGGCGCCGGCGTGTGCGGGCGTGGTGCGCTGGGCCGCGTGCGCCGCCGCCGCGCCCACCGACTACACGCTGTGCGGCGCGCCCGCGCACCCCCTGCCTGTGTTCCAGCACGACGACGACCTCAACCAGAGATTCGCGATATGGTTAGTCTGAAGAATTCTAGCAAGCACTGCTTAGAACTCTACGTACATAAAAAAAAAACAAAAAAACAAAATTTTTTATTCAAAATAATATCATATAGATAGCTTTTTGACGTCATTTTTTGACTCTACCACCGCGTCGGAAGGTCTCACGTCTGAGAAGAAGATCTCACGTCCCCAAAGGATCGCCACAACGACCGGTCCTGCGTTCAGTATGCCGTCTGTTTATACCATACTAGTACAGTGGTGAAACTTGGTGGTCGCTAGCGCGCTGGCTAAAGGAGGTACCTCACTCACTACCGAGCTATGATGAGGTAATCGTAGTGACAGGCCTTACATTATCTGCTATATTGCAGCGTTTTCGACATCGAGCGCGCCTTCTTATAGCAGCTACCTCACTGTGTTTCATGTACAGTAGCGCGCCCGTGCAACTACCGACTTCCGTGTTTCTACAGATAAATTACATCAAACAGCTAACTGCTATATTAAAAAGTACTAAACTAGACTCTATTGTCGATCATTATTGCTGCACGAAGACGTTATAACGATAAAATGTTGCTAGTACTGCTGTATTAGTCTAGCCAGCAACTTGGAATGAACACATATACACACATACACCCTAAGAATACACACATACACACATATACCCTAAGAATTAACACAGCAACTATCTCGCATATCTATACTGTATAATTGAGTATTCAGATAAAGTATTCTATAACATTGCGATGCAGTTACTTATAGCTAATAAATAAAGTTTGAAGTTGCTTGGGTTAGCTCGACTAAATATAGTCTACATATTCTCAGAAACGAGTATTCAAAACCGGCTACAGACAAACACACTGGTTTAATTATACTCCCACAAGTTTTGCCCTTAAATAGAAACTTGACGTCACAACAAAGCCAAGTTTAAGCTCCAGGTACTGGATAATAAATGATAGTCAAACATAAAATTTGCAGGCAGGGCGACATTGGTTCGCTGGAGGTGGACGCGGTCACGAACACGACCGACGAGACGCTCACGGAGTGCAACGCCGTCAGCGAGCGGATCATGCACGCGGCCGGGCCTGACCTCAAGGAGGAGATACTCACCAGAGCTCATGGTACGCCCTATTATAGCTTTCGTTCCTAGAAAGTTTATATAATGACTACGGCAACTACTTCTTTTTTAGGGTTCCGTACCCAAAGGGTGAAAACGGGACCCTATTACTACGTCGTCCGTCCGCCCGTCCGTCTGTCTGTCCTACCTATTTAGGGCTGCAACTTTTGAAACGTAATAGTTATGGGGGATTTGGTAACAAATAATAAAAATGTCAGAAAGTTAAAATTTAAGAGGGTTCCTCATACAAGAAACTAGTTTTTTCAACGTTTTTTCTTCTCGCTCTATCGTAACAACGGTAATACATACAAGCGTCAAACTTGGTGTGATTTTAGAGAAAACTCTACATTATAACAACTAATAATAAAAACTGGCCAAGTGTGAGTTGGTCTCGCGCTAAAGGTCCCGGAGAAAACAAAACTTTTTTGTAAGTTAATATGTTGTGTGGTGGTGTGGTACGGAACCCTCGGTGCGCGAGTAGCCCGACTCGCACTTGACCGGTTTTATTTACAATAATGGCCGGTTGCTTTTTGCTTCGCACTGCAATTCTGCCAGGAAGCTTGGGAGTATCCCAAGGATTGTTTTATGAATTGAACAAAATGACAGAGCATCGTTGCAAGCTCAAACGCGAACAACCGCTAGAGATCAAACTTGCAACGCGTCTCCACAGCAACTAAGTTACATAAGTAATCACGGTACCTTCATTCGATAGGTATATTTAATTGCATACCATAGCCATTACGTCAGTAGCATAAATTATTCAATGCTATCCTCTTGAAGGGACGGCGTGGTTGTGTCATCTATATCGCATGAATTCTAATTGGAACATTTGACTTGCGAATTGGCAGCAATGTCCCGTCATGTCCGAGCCATTGCTCGGTAGCTTAATTGGACGAAAGCACAGCCCCGGTTTGACAGGTTGAGGGTTCAAGTCCCGTCCGAGACAAATTTTACAATCTTTAATTTATAGGTACTGTGCGTGTATAGGACGTACTCGATGACACTGGTTTGTGTTTACTTTGCGCTTCGCGAAAGCTAATATTACTTTATTGCCTTTTTAATGCCAGATAACACAAATAGACGATGTTATAGCTAAGAGGGTACACAATAATTTTGCATGTTATTGCGAGGCGGCAACAACCTAATAATCATTTTATCGCCTGAAAGACATGAGTTCGTTGAACCTTTGATTGCATCTTAAGTCAAGAAACGCGTCAATATTTGATGATGTATCACAGTCATGCTGGAGCCCGATTGCGCTACGTTAAAACATCGAAGTTCTATTCTTATCCAATTTCAGTTCTAATCACATTGAAATCCAATTAATATTCAACTGTGCTGAATTCCGCATCGCGCTAAACTCTATGTAACTGACAGCCCTTAACGTCTGAGCGATCTGTCAAAACGGCTCTAACGGGTGTCAAGAGCAGTACCGCGATCAGTGCAATACCAAATGTGTCAAAAGTTATGGTTCGTACGTAGTCCAATAACGGTTCAATCACCAAATATTTACCGAGATTGCAGCCCTGTTCAGTATAGATACGAGTTAGAGCCCCTGTACCATGGTGAGAGCTACACAGGTCACTTCTTAACGTCAAATTTAAAGCCGCTAGCATCGGAAGTCCACCTTAAGTGAGATACTATGGAGATATAAT
The DNA here is from genome assembly GCA_922987775.1 of Agonopterix subpropinquella. Lineage (NCBI taxonomy): Eukaryota > Metazoa > Arthropoda > Insecta > Lepidoptera > Depressariidae > Agonopterix > Agonopterix subpropinquella. The sequence continues at coordinate 12,737,021 of OV277701.1, read as the reverse complement.
CGCTATCTCACTTAAATTTGACGTTTAGAAGTGACCTGTGTCGCTCTCACCCCTGTCATGTTACAGGAGCTGATTTGGCGTTAATTTGTTAACATCTTGTATACTTAGAACAGAATGAAGAGAAGAACTTATGAACGTCTCCCGTCTTCATTGACGTCTGCCTGCTTTTTTTTCTTATTTTGAACCTTAATTCTGTTCATTCATTCTATACACATTGATTCACCACGTCATACAATATCAAAACCCAAAAATGGCACATGTCTCTAATGTCACCTTAGTATGCTTCAGTTTGCTTGGCTGTTATAAGTACATTGCCGCTGACATTTCATACAGTTCCAGTCCTTTCAAATGTCCTCGGTCACTAAGCAGTAATGTAAAACTAAAAGCACACTTTTGCGGTCCCGTTAACATTACAGCGAGCTAATGCAAAGTCCTTATGAATAGAATGTCTTGGTTGACCATAATATACATTTATTTTCTTCACCTTTCAAAAACATGGCAATACCGTTCAGGGGAAAAAACCTGTAATCTCCCGGTTTTGGATATCCAGCTTCAAGGTCAAGCTTTCAAAGTCTCACAAGATATGTTCTATGGTTTCCTCCTCCGTACGCTCGGCAGCTGGGATCTAGGGAGAGCTACATTTTGTGCATCATCATGCCTGTGGCGTATTGCCCGGTGAGGGAGGCTCCTTCCAGGTTTCCTTCTTATACGAGTTTAATGTCATTCCTCCAATATGTGCATGTCAGATTCAGGGTCCAACTTAATATGCTGACGGTTTTCTAAGAGGATGATCCGACCATCAAACTGAACAACTTTCTCTACGGGGACCAACACCGAAATCGGGAAAAAAAAATCTACTGTCCCATACGTTTTGGTGGAGAAGTAGGTATTGCAGTTTTGTACGGAACAGCAGATTTTTTCCCGATTCCCATAGTGAAAGCTGTTCAGTATGATGGTCTGATCATACCCTTAACACTTTCGTTGCTCAGCTCAAAACAATGATACTAGCGGAGTGCTAACACTGTGGAATGCTACACAGTTCTGACTCAACGTTTGAGTCGTGCGCACTGCGGCATGACTGCGGCCCATTTTTGGATGACCTACCACTTAGGTCGTCAGCAGTTAAAGTGTTAAACAACCGTATATATTTCATAAATTTCACAAATCTACATCAATAATACTGTTCATCCATTCCAGAATGCCGGACGGGCGAGGTGACAGTAACGCCAGCATTCAATCTTCGCTGCCGCCATATCATTCACACAGTCAGCCCGAAGTACGTCGCCAAGTACCACACGGCAGCCGAGAGCTCGCTTCACAACTGTTATAAGTACGTATATCTAATAGAAATTTAAGAGGGCACCAAGCCCTTAATCGTATTTTTTTAAATGACTTAACAACATTTCTTGGATGGATTTGTTTTTAAAGCCCGACCAGAATAATAAAAAACCTCGCCATGTTGCGGAAAATCGTGGAACTAATTTTTGTACTTGGAACACTGACATTAAAGGTTGTAGTCGATTGCGGCGCCCCCAAACCAGGTTTTTTATGTTTCTGGTCAGGCTTTATAATGTTTGTAGTTACCATCTTTAACGATAATGCAACGCTACTTCCTATTGTTATTATAATTCGATGCTTGGATAGATAAATATTGAATACTTTTCTTTACTTTACTTTCTCTGGCGATACAACCCTGGGCCCTGGCCTCCTCCACAATTAAATTCTGTCTGCCCCAGTCCCTGGCTTTCCTTCTCCAAGCGGTAAACTTGCCGCTGGCCCTCAAATCTTCGACACAATCGAAAATGCGTGGAAGGCCAAAAAAGAGATCGTTTTTTGGGCTTCCACGCGTTTTCTGCTGGGTTTTCTAGTTGGTCACTATTTTGGGCGCCCTGTCACAGCCCTGACACTGCATACAAAAATTTGAAATTGACAAGATGACGTCAGCACATGCGAAACCAAAGAAATTGAACCTTAAGTCTTCTTCGTAGGTAACGAGTAACCAGTGCGAGGTAACCAGAGGGCGATAGAGGGGGTGAGGTAAAAAGTTGGTGGGAGGAAGAGAGTGTCCGTATCGTATCTAGTAATAGATACTCTTTCTTATACTGTGGCCCTGTTCTCCTCCATTCCATTTTATTTTACGGCATCTTACGAAGCCGAGTCGCTTCCCTGATAAAGCGGGTACGAGGCAGCGCCAACAGTATTCTGATTACTGTAGCGGATATGGGGGAAACTATCATGATGACAGATTTTTCGAACCCTTAGACTAATTATATCGGGACGCGTAACCACGTGTCATTCTACTAACAAACTTTCTGCCACTTTTTGCGGGGGGCGAGGTAACATGTTATCCGCAACTTTGGATTTTATTCTCTATGACTTTAGATTCTAATTTTGAATGTTCAAAATCATGAAAAGTAGTCTCGTGTAAACCCCAAACGTTCTAAGTTCAAAATTATTGTTTCGCTATTACAGGCTGTCTCGTTTAGTGATAAGGTATAAAATTGGGTGTAAATGCGCAAGATTAATTGATCTAATACCGTGGCAGAGAGGAAATGCTACCGCAAGGCCGGTCCGGATATAATTAGTCTAAGTTCGAACCCAAATAAAACCAAGTACCTACAATGTCCCTGCAGCATTAGTAAACCTAATAAATGTAATAAAAAGAAATAAAAAAATGCTTAGACGAATAAGTTCTAACAGAATATAGTTTTTTTTTTCAAGCCGTCTCGTCGTCACTTTCACATTTTGGACCGAAACGGATGACATATTTTATGGATTTTGTTCGAAATAAAAGAGTTCATTCATTACGAATTGAGCCCGCTGCTATTCCTTTTTATTATCGTGTCATAATGATTCTTACTCTTAAAAACCATCATCAAGGTAAAGTTCTCATCAAAGTCACACATGTAGGCAGAGAGATTATGTGTTGAAGAAATGCAACCCCTAGGAGCACACAACCTCCACAGTAGCTGTAAGTGTAGCCATACAGTATCGATTACCTCTATACAGCTATTATACCGCTACTGTTGTCCTTGTGCATTTTCTACGCTACGACCAAGTGTTTAAAAGGCGATATTTTCCTTTTCCAGGAACGTGTTGTACAAAGCTGGTGAACTAGGAGCCAGGACGCTATCTCTGTGTGTGATCAGTACCCCACGTCGCAACTTCCCGCCCGACGTGGCGGCGCACGTTGCGTTGCGTGAGTATACAGTTAGCGTCAGCGCACATCTGGCGGAGAACTGCTCGAGCATTTTCTAGTGCTCAAATGTCGTGCATATCCAATTGAAATAGAGTTGTAAGTGTCAAGTTGGCATACCGGTGTCTAGGGTAATGAGAATGCTGACGAGCTGGCTAGGGCTGGGTCAGACAAAAAGATGGTTGGACCAGAACCAAGTGTGGGAATCATAAACTTCATCTAAAATGTATGTTCAGCTCTATACTTTTGTTGTTTAAAAAAAACAAAATGTATGTTTCGTTATATCGCTGCTCTGCCTCTGATCTGAACCTATAAACCGTACAGTATGTGGGTGTAACATCAGTACCATGTAATTCATACATAATACAAGAAAACATAATACTTATATTATAAGCTATACAGTGTAATAAAACACCCTAGTAATACTTAAGGGGGTGCTTCAGACCATCAAACTGAACAACTCATATAGATTTTGTTTGTGATAAAGTGATCCAATTTTCATATGCATTAAGAAAGCTATCAAAAGTAGTCAACCAAAAATCTGTTCTAGTTGCATATCACGGGTACGTGGCTTCTAGAATAAGGTATGGGATCACGTTCTGGGGAAACGCTACCAACAATAACCGAGTATTTTTAGCTCAAAAGAGATGTGTAAGAGCAATCTGCGGTATAAAAAGGACGGACAGTTGTAGACCCTATTTTAAACAACTTAAGCTATTGACTCTTCCATCTCTATATATTTATGAAACTGTACTGTTTGTTAAGCGATATCCAGACCTATTTATTCATGACACTAGTGCACGTCGAAAGGACCAATTATGTTATAATTCTCACAAGACCGTATTGTACAATAAAAGTATTTTTCATATGGCTCCAAAAATATATAATTCAATTCCTCTAACACTAAGACAATGCAATGATGTAGCGATGTTCAAGAGGAAAATGTTTGACTTTTTAATCGTGGCACTTTTTACACCATAAATGAATTTTTTGACTATAATAAATAATATAATGTTTTTTGACTATAATTAATAAATAATGTAAAAGGTATTGTACATACTTAAGTATAATATATTATGTTTCCAAATGTATTATTTATTGCATGATCTCAAGCTTTAGATAATTCTGCACATTTTTTATTGTTTGATTAATATTTGTTTTTTATTATAGTAGTTGTTATTTACATTTTGGAATTTAATTTAATAATATTATGATATCTTTCAATTTAGTTTTTTAATGAATTTTGTAGTGTTATTATTTGTTGACATCTTAATGTTGACATCTTAATCTTAATGTTTTATTCTTTTACGTCTTATTTAATTTATTTGAAAGATGCTAATGTAAAATCTACTTAATAATTGTAAATGTATCTCGTATTTTGTTAAATGTAATTTGTAAACTTTTGTATGCCTTCTGGCGGAACACAATGGAACCAACAATTTTGTAACATCTTTATAACCTGTGATTCACAAATAAATAAATTGAAATTGAAACAACTTTCACTACGGAGCCAACATCGAAATCGAGAAAAAAAAATCCGGTCTTTCGTACAAAACTGCAGCACAGTCTCGACTCAAATGTATGGGACGGCAGATTTTTTTTATTTTTTCTCGACGTTGGCTCCATATTGAAAGTTGTTCACATTGATGGTCAGAAGCACACCCTTAAGTATTACTAGGGTGTTTTGTTACACCCTGTATTCTTCAATATCCAATGAATAATTAAACCAATGAGTTCTTTCCACACAGGTACGATCCGTCGATACCTCGAGCAGCACAAGACGCCGCAGCTTGTTATAATAGCGAGCGAGTGCGGGCCGGAGATCGCCCTACTCACCGCCCTGGCGCCCCTCTACTTCCCTCGCAACAGCCGCGAGGCGGACGCGGCGCGCTGGAGGCTGGGTGACGTGGGAGGTACCTGCGGGGAGCCCACGCACCCCGAGCGGAGGATACGGATCATACACAACCCGCATTCTCACAACTCTGATAGTGGTGAGTTCCCTACTTCCCTCGCGACGGACGCGCCTTAAGCCTCAACTCAAAGAACAAGCCTCAAGGTTTTTTTTTGGCAGTTCCCCTGCAGCATCAGGATTGAGGAGTTGGAACCTGAATTTTAACGATACATTATTTGCTTGATACCTACTATGCTAATTTAAAATTAGAAGATCCTCAAGCCTCAAGGTTTTGATAGCCAGTTCCCCTGCAGCATCAGGATTGAGGAGTTGGAACCTGAATTTTACTGCAAAAGTATTTGCCTGATGCACCCACTATGCTAATATAAAATCAACAGTAACACTCACGCTCATGCTCACGGATAGTGAGATCAAGTAGTTTTTTTTTAGAGCTTTAAACACTTTAAAGCGTCTGTAAGGCAAAACCGCCGCCTAGATGTGTCTGAGAGATATTGATGACAGATTTTTTACCATATTCTGTAACATATAACGTAAAAATCTGCCATCAGAATTTAAGTGAGGTTCGCAGCATTTTTAAGTACCTTAATTGCCTGGAAAATGGCCGTCTGGCCAAGCTAGCAGGTAGGCACACGATCATAGTACATACTAACACTACTCAATATTACACATTTTGTTCATCAGAAAATAAGTGACGTCTGACGGCCTTGGGATCTTGATCTATTACGGTGATCAAACGTGGTCAATTACTGAGGTCCAAGCTCAAGGTTTGCCAGAGAGCGATGGAGCGCAGCATTCTAGGTCTTAAAAGAATAGGTCGTGTCAGAAACACCATGTTGCGCTCCAAAACTCAAATAACCTACATTGGAGAGAAAAGCGGCAAACTTAAATGTTTGTCAAATGCATCCTGACCAGTGTTGCCAACTTAGTGGATTCTCCACTAAAACTGGTTGTCTCGAGCTTTGCTCCACTCACCCTTATCGTTTGTGGTAACAAACTATTAGTGTTGAGTGTTGACTGGGTGATTTTGGAGAGTCTTGCTTACCCTTTTTTTTTCGTACTGAATTCGCATTAGTCCCACTGCCGCCTCTTACGAATAAGGACGACGGAGTATACGTACATACTCAGCCACGCATTAACAGAGATAACCCCTTTGAATCTTGATCGAAGCTAAAGATTTTCTAACGACGACGTAGACGTGACTACAGTGTGAAATTGAGATCAATAGCATCATATTAAACTAACAGTCTTCCCATCAAACTGAACAACTTTTACTATAGGAGCAAACCGATCGGAGCAAAAAAAAACCTGCTGTTGCATACATTTGAGTCGAGTAGGCATTGTAATTTAGTATGGAACGTTTTGACCATTACAATTGGGTATTTGACTACATACAATATATTTTATTTTTATCTTCTCAGTAAAAAAAGGGTTAGAAAATAACGCTAAACTCCCATATTCGTTGAGTTTTTACCTTGAAAACTATTTTTAATCCCAAGATAAACTTTAATAAAAACCGGTCAAGTGCGAGACGGGCTACTCGCGCACCGAGGGTTCCGTACCACACCACCACAGCACACAACATTATTAACTTAGGAAAAAAAAACTTTTTTGTCCGGGACCTTTACCGAAAAACCGACTCACACTTGGCCAGTTTTTAGTATTTGTTGTTATTCTGTAGAGTTTGCTCTATAATCACACTAAGTTTGACGCTTATATGTATTACCGTTTTTACGATAAAGCGTGAAGAAAAAACGTTGATAAAAACTAGTTTCTTGTTAAGAACCCCCCTTAATTTTTAACTTATTGATATTTTTATTATTTGTCAACAAATCCGCCGTCATAACATAATCTGAGAAAATTTCAACTATCTAGCTATTACGGTTCAAAAGTTACAGCCCTAAATAGGTAGGACAGACGGTCGGACGGACAGACGGACAGACGGACGGACGGACGGACGGACAACGAAGGCTTAGTAATAGGGTCCCGTTTTCACCCTTTGGGTACGGAACCCTAAAAAGTAATGAAATGTTGATGACGTCACATCACAACTCATTATTTAGTACAAATGTTGTTCATACAAAGCGCACGTTTTGACGTCCGATAAAGAGTAGCTGATTTGACTAGTTGTCAAGTAGCCTATTGTTTTCGACAGACCGACGATGAGAAGCACCTAAAGGTGGAAAGGGTTAACCCAAATTTCAGTAGGTTCTTGTTTTGCTCGCCTTTTCTAGCCAGTTGCAATGAAGAGTATTGACTAATCATAATCATCCTTATTACGAAACATTTATTCCATTTCATAGAATCGAGGTAGACTTCTGCTAAGTATATTTTCTAGATAAGCCGTAAGGTGTGTCACCCATGTGACGCATATATATTATACATTATGAAACATTGTGATAAAAATAATTTCATGAAATATTCTGTAAAATTGTATTAAGGCCAGATTTACGTGATTACAATGTAGACCGTGATGTAAATCGGTCGATCGATTGTAAATATACTGAGCAAGATAAAAATGAACGAGTTTCCAATTTGTCCTACATGCAATAAAATTTTCAAACCAAAAATAATTTTTATCATGCAGATCTTAAAAAGATATTTCCCACGTGACGAAATGATTTCGTTTCACAACTAACGAATGAGTATGATCAAAGAACACATACAAATAGTATGATAGCTAAAATTGGGAAGTATATTCCTCCTACTTTGTGTGTAACAAAGTAGGAGGAATATACTTCCCAAGGAAATGGAAATTATCCTTTTCACCTCACAAGCTCGGAAAGATTTTGTTTATCATTCGAAATCTGAGTGCAAAAGTGCATTTTATCCGCTAGCGTGGAAAGAGTTTTTAAAATTAGAATCTTTCTATTCAATGAAGAAAAACAGCCTACACAACTTTTTTTTCATGCTGTTTATGTGCTGGCCAGTGCGATTATTCTAAAAATGAGGTTGGCGCATTGAAATTTTCCTCGCTGTAGTGAGGTGAAAAGTTGTGTGTTTCGCTCGGCAGCAAAGTTATTCTGCGTGTCGTACTTTTGAAACCTTCGCTCCGCTCAGGATTCAATACAAGTACTCGCGCCAAAAAGCAACTTTGCAGCCTTGCATCTCCTTGCATAACAAATAACTATTTCTATTGTAGCATTTCTTATAAATCAAAATTTTATCAGTTTTGAGGCGAAACGGGGTTTTCCTTTGATGAAAAGAAGTATGAAATAAAAGTGATTTTGGAAATATCTATTTGCATATCAAAAATATTACAGAATAAAGTTACTGTAGCAGACGAGCTAAAAGCAATACAACGGCGTTAACATGTTACAATATTTAAAGGTATGTTCGGCGTAGACTAACCAATTTTCAATGGAGACGAAATATAGGGAATAATAGGGATGTAGAATTCAGGTGTCACTTTTATTTAAGAAATATCATCATCATCCTTTATTAATATATAGTCTTAGACAATTTAATAGGGACTCGCCTTGCGGTAGCATTTCCCCTCTGCCACGGTATAAGATCAATTGATCTTGTGCATTTACACCCAATTTTATACCTTTTCACTAAACGAGACAGCCTATAATAGCGAAATAATAATTTTGAACTTAGAACGTTTGGGGTTCACACGAGACTACTTTTCATGATTTTTAACATTCAAAATTAGAATCTAAACTTATGGGGAATAAAATCCAAAGTTGCGGATTTAATGTTACCTCGCCCCTGCAAAAAGTGGCTGAAATGTTTCTTAGTAGAATGACACGCGTAACTCGTCCCTGTTAAATTGTCTAAGTATATAGTACATGAACGTCCCACTGTAGGGCACAGGGCACAGAGTCTTTCCCAAACACGCGGGTACCGTGCTGCGCCTTTTTTAACCGACTTCAAAAAAGGAGGAGGTTTTTATACTTTCTGGAAAATTTTATTAATTTGATTTTTTCGTAAAACGAAGGAAACAGATGCATAATGAAAACGGAGTATGTTTATTGTAAGTCCAATATAAATAAGACAGTAGGCAATCCCTATAAAAACTCCACAATACAAATCTAGACTGACACAGCACTAGCGCAAGCTTATCTTAGATAAAGCGTGCGTTAAAGCAGGTTATCGTGTATTGACGCATTTAGTATTATCGATCCTTTACTATTGTGTTGTAGTGTTTTATATAACGACTTCATTATTCTACAAGTCCTTTTAAAGAAATAATATCGTTTGTATTACAAAACATGGAAGTGTCCACTATTAATATTGAATTGAAACCCCGACCGACTGGTAGGTGTAGTTTTTACATGTGTTTTTGAGAATGCATTGTTTATTCATAATGATTAATCTTCAATCATCATTAATGCAATTATTTTCCGCCTGGCTTAAGTGCACCCAAGCAGTCTTTATAGATAGTAGGTTTACATTTGAGTCAAGTTTGCAGTTCTGTCGGAACAGAAGATTTTTTTTTGCGATTTGAATCTTGTTCAATTTGATGGTCTGAAGTATCCCTTAAATACGACCATCTTTCTGTAACAGCCTTCTTTTCTTTCGGTATATATAAATATACCGAGAGAAAAGAAGGCTGTTACAGAAAGATGGTGGCTTATAAAAGCGCAAATAGGTATCGTTATTGTTGGATATTATTATTGAAATAACTAGAACTGTGTGCAGGAATAAACTATATACTTTAACTTGTAAAAGAAAACATGGACGCTAAGCTCAATACAAAACTCCTTAATACTAACTTCAGGATTGCCACCTCGCGCCTCGGTATAGCATTGTTTTACAACAATTGTAACACATAGAATATAATCTGCAAATTCCAATGATTGAATTTCAACCAATTAACCTACTGCTGGGCATAGACCATGCTTTCTTACTGAATAGTAAACAATTTCACCTAGTTAACTTATTTGATCTATGCTCGGTGTTTCTCTGAGAGATCACATCAGAAATGAAGTGATACGTCAGAGAACTAAAGTGGTTGACATAGCTCGGAAGATTAGCAAGTTGAAGAGGCAATGGGCTGGTCATATCTGCCGAAGAACTGACAACCGATGGGGTGTCAGAGTTCTAGAGTGGAGACCACGAACTGGCAGGCGTAGTGGGACGCCCTGCTGCCTGCTTGACAGACGACCTTAAAAAAAAGGTAGCGGGGAGCGACTGGATGAGGAAGGTCGAGTCTTGTGGCGCGCCTTGGGAGAGGCCTATGATCAGCAGTGGACGATGATAGGCTGATGATGATGATGAACTTATTTGATCGCATAATGTAATGGAAGAAAGGTTGATCCAATGTAAAATTGTCTAGTTTCAAATAATTTTCAGATAGTTCAATTTCTATAATATAGACTTTAAAGTCTTTAGTTTAGAGTTTACAACTTTAGACCATTCTGTTGCAAGTACCGTTTATGTTCACCTTTTTATTTAATGTTGGTATGAAAATAAATATTATAATATGTTGAGTTGGATATCACACTTCAGATAGCCCTTTAACACATTCGCGGACACTGAACGAGACAAAATAGATCTTTTATTGTTATCACTGCTATAGCCGGTCAGTGTCCGCGAAAGATTTAACAGACCAAAACGCCCTAAAGGGACAACATTCGTAACATATGCATTATATAAGATCATATTTCAATTTCACAAAGGTTCTTAAAGAAATAAGCATATGCTCACGACTATATTCCCCGAGGGGGTCGTCAGAGATATTCTGAAACCTCAGAACATCCACGTTTCACTAGTAGTGCCGAAACTCTGTCCAGTGTGACGGGGAGTGAGCCCGTCGCCACTTGTAATGGACAGTGGGCACAATACATGCCTCGAAATTGAAGCATGCAGGTTTCCTCGCGATGTTTTCCTTCACCGAAACGCCAGTGGTGTTACAAATCGTACATAAATTCCGAAAAACTCATTGGTACGAGTCGGCCTGGACGGGGATCGAACCATCGCCTCCTGCACGGCAGGCAAGGTTACTCGCCACTGGACCACCACGGCTTTTAAAGAAATAATAAGTGTAAATAATAACAGTTAGCCGGGACGCTGCGCTGTCTGGCTGATTTGTTTCTAGTAACTAGCACTAATAAATAGGAATTTGATCTCTTGCCCTTATCTAATTTAGTGAGGAAGAGATGACTCAAGACTTTGTGTTAACCTCAGTACACAAGGTAGAAATCACACATCATCTATCAAAGATTCTTTTCACCTCGGAATGGGATTATGATCTTTTTAGGGTTCCGTAACCAAGGGGTGAAAACGGGACCCTATTCATAAGCCTCCGTTGTCCTTCCGTCCGTCTGTCTGTCCTACCTATGTAGGGCTGTAACTTTTGAACCGTAATAGCTAGACAGTTGAAATTTTCATAGAATATGCGTTAAAAAATAAAAAGTTGAAAAGAAAAAAATTATGAGGGGTCCTTAGACAAGAAACTAGTTTTAATCAACGTTTTTTTTCTCGCTCTATGGTAAAAACGGTAATACATACAAGCGTCAAACTTGGTGTGATTATAGAGCAAACTCTACAGTATATCAACAAATAATAAAAACCGGCCAAGTGTGAGTCGGTCTCGCGCTAAAGGTCCCGGAGAAAAAACATTTTTTTAAAGTTAATATGTTGTGTGGTGGTGTGGTACGGGATCCTCGGTGCGCGAGTAGCCCGACTCGCACTTGACCGGTTTTACTAGTAATGTATGTAGGTACTAATAATATTTGTGCACAACATACGAAATAATACAGAATATTCTATTGTACTGCAATACAACAATATCATAATATTTTAGTATCTTAATATCAAATAGGTCAAGGAGACAATAGTATTTTCTGCTCATGAATAATAATGAAAATGTTAGCGTGACTGATTAACATCGTTTGCTTTAGATGAACCATGAGATCCATTCGCCTTTGAGTTGGTTACACCAGTGTGTAACAGGCTTTAGATAGTGGCATTTTTAAAACTGACTTTGTTGTGTTGACACCATTTTTCGGCAGATTTCCTCTCGTTATAGTAGAAAAATTAAAGTGTTATTATGTTTTAACGAACTAATTAACGTTGTACCGCTTACATAGCGTTATCTAGGTCAGTGATTAAACATTGTCATATGCATAAGTATACAATTACACGGCAATGTTTTTAAAACGTACAATAATAGTGCATTTAAAAAATGTTTAGTGATGTTTAATGCTGTATGAAAATGTGTCTAAAATTATCAGGAAATTATCGAACGTGAAGTGGTGTTAGTTAATATGAAATAGAAATGTTTAAAAGTGTTCTCGTATCAGTATCAGTGTTTCACATCTTTTCATCACTATAATGTTGAACTATGCATTTGAGTATGATCGTAAGTGGTTTTGTTAACTACTACTTTAAGTATACAATTTCAAATAATCTTGATTTTAAACATGTTACAGCCATGTTGTGCTATTTCGAATCAAATTAAAGATTGAAAAATTCAGTATCGGGTGGGACTTGAACCCGCACCCTTCCAAACCGGGGAAGTGCGTATACAAAGTGTAAAAAACACCCTGATAAATTATTACTTAGATATTTTTAGATATTAACTAACATTACTTTTAAATAAATGTGGTTTTCCAACAACAACAAAAAACAAATTCATATTTTTTAAAGTACGTAGTGGCTTAGACCGTAGAGTGTAGTGTAGACCATACAACTAAACAACTTTAACTGTGGAAAAACGAAAAAAAAAATTAAATAATATCTGCAGTCCCAAACATTTGAGTCCAATCGGTACTGCAATTTTGTACGAAACAGCAGATTTTTCCATTTTTTCTCGATGTTGGCTGCATTGTGAAAGTTGTTCAGTTTGAAAATCCGAAACACCCCTTTAACTATTACTAGGGTGTTTTGTTACACCTTGTATATAGGGTCCTTCTTAATTTGCTTACACTTTTTTAAGGGGACCAGACCGTCAAACTGAACAACTTTCACTATGACACCAACATCGAAAACTGTAAACCTACTTGAGCCAAATGTATGGGACAGCTGTTTTTTTTCGCGATTTCGATATTGGTCCCACAGAGAAAATTGTTCGGTTTTATGGTCTGATCATCCCCTTAAAAAAAAGTGTCAGCATATTAAGAAGGACACTGTATTAGCGGACTGTTTAAAACATAAATTCAATTCAATTAAGTATACTTTATTGCACACCAAAACAAAACATACAAAAAATGAAAAAAAAAAGTTATGTATGTGTAATGTAAATGTTTCTAGATATAACATCATGATTCAAAAGAAACCCTTTCCCTACAGGACTGACATCAAATTCTATGGAAAATTAGTCCTGAAGTTTTATATGGACCACCCGAAACTATCCTATCAACATGCGAGTATAAATGATACCGACTTATAAATGCACATAGAAATGTTGATCCTATGCTAATAGTTGTAGAACTTGTCAGAACCATATAAACGAGTAGATACTACATAGTTTAAAATACATTCTATAAATATAGTTATCAAAGAAACAAGTTGCAGTTTTTTGGGGCATTTTTTGTTTGATATGATAATAAGAATTAATTTATTTTTTCTGTAGGTACGTAGGCAAGCGAGGCGAAACTAATCATTGTTACTTAATATTTCGAATCGTACGTGGGGCATCTCGTGTATTGTTCATCGCAGTTGAGTTAATTTCTTCTTTTTGCTGGAAAGGACGTGGCTAAATAACCTTGCCCTTACCACACCCCGGAAACTGCTTGCATATGGCAGAAAGTGACAAGATCACCGAACATGAAAAACGGATGCCGAGGTCTGCAAGAACTATGGTTGCGTGCGGTACAATTTGTGACGGGTAGATGGCGCGCGTGACGACATGTTATAGATACCAAAAACTAATATGATGTTATTTTTACTAAATACCTAGACACAGCCTAGACAGTAAAAGTGAACATTTTTAATTTATTTTATTATTTACTTTTTCGTAAATAAAACTCATAGACACCTTTCAAAACGCTTTTATATCCTTCGTCCTGAGATTATATTCTCTTCGTTTCGAAAATATAAATCCTAGCATAAATTATATTGTGTCAATCTAGGCTACGGTTCGCCGCGCTTACTGCCAGAGGGAGGACAGGAAAAAAATTGATGGAGTGCGGGGAGTGTCCGTACTGTATGTAGTACTAGATACTCTTTCTTATACTGTGCCCATACCACATATAGCCGGTGGAAATGCGTCAATCACATCGTTAGCAACAAAGCTATTTACACCCGTTTCAAAGCGTTCTGATATTTTGTTATATACAATTGATCCAGTCTGATGACATTCAAAATTCACCAACCGGTTTAATATGTTTGACAAAGATACCAGAAAAGTTTTTATTTTAATAATATTTACCCAAACAGGGAAGTTATATAAGTTAAATAACAGATAACATTTCTTTGTTTGCCTTGATATCAGTGGCGCATTGCAGATTTTACGCATCAACATAGTAAATCATATTCTATGATAATAGAGTTAAATATTATGATTGTGTCAACGCTGTGAAGTAGAATTACTCTGTATCATATCAAATACTAATTTTAATTGAGGCAGGCTCAAGGAGCTAACATCATCAAAGTTAATTCGTAGTTTACACGTGGATGAAATGACGCAATTGCTTGCGTCAGCAGAACTCATTTCATGCGTTTTGGTCCTCCTTCTTCTTCTTATCGTGTGGGCAGAGCCCTGGTGTCAGAGTTTTTTCAGACCGCCTTACGGCCTCTGACGTGGTTTTTATGTAACGACTACGACTACCTTAGAGGATGTCTGAATCTGCCTCCGAATCTGTTAGCCTTTTCGTCAAATGATAGCAAGATGAACACGAGCTTGCCTCCACCAATCAAATCAAGTGTTTATTTGGAAGAATATGTAATGATTACAGTTGATATAATAATATAAGGATAATCAATACATTCAACCCGCCTGCAGGTGTACAAATGTTCAATCGTTGCGCGCATGAGCGTGAAAGTCGCAAAAGTCATGCTTATTATAGTGATATTCAACATTCATATTGTAATATTGGACAAGCAAAATTCATGTATTTAAAAACAATATAATTACATTAACAATACGGAAAAGTAGGTACCTTCGCTTCATCATAAAAAATAACAAAGAAACAACACATAACATAGTAATATAACATAACAAAAAATTATTAACAAAAGGAATATGTGTTTACGTTTATTATTATTTGACACGAGCGGCGCCCGCGATTTTTGACATACCGAATTAATGCATGCATTCCATTATGTTGGTATTTTAAAGGCCCCCAATATTTTTTTTGTAAATATCTCCGATGTACATCCACGCCAAATATTATTTCATACGTAAATCTGTAGGGGACTGTACGAGTTAACGATGAAGATATAAATCATCATCATCATCTCAGCCGATAGACGTCCACTGCTGGACATAGGCCTCCCCCAAGGATCGCCATAACGACCAGTCCTGCGCTGCCCTCATCCAACGTTTTCCCGCCGCCTTCACCAGGTCGTTGGTCCACCGTGTGAGGGGCCTACCCACGCTCCGCTTTCCGGTACGCGTTCGCCACTCGGGAACTTTTCGGCTCCACCGGCCATCGGTTCTGCGAGCAATGTGCCCCGCCCACTGCCACTTAAGTTTAGCAATTCTTTGGGCTATGTCAGTTACTCTGGTTCTTCTGCGGATCTCTTCATTTCTGATTCGATCTCGCAGGGAAACTCCGAGCATAGCCCTCCGATAATAGCCGAAGATATTAACAATGTATTGTAACTGTTCAGCCTCGGACGACACATCCCTGTGCGACGAGGAGGCGGCGGCGGAGGCGGCGGCGGCGTTCGCGCGCGCCTGCGCACCGGACACGCAGCGCCTGCTCGCGCCGCACGACCACGCCGAGCAGGCGGTGAGGCGCCGGCTGGACGACCACGAGCAGTGAGTACCTGCCGCCTATCGCCTGTTGCCTCTCACCACTGTATTATATTACCACAGCATAACTATACAGGGTGAAATTGATATCATCAGCATCCTTTTAAACAAAGAGTCTACCCATCAAACTGAGCAACTTTTACTATGGGAACAAACCGATCGGAGCAACAAAAAATCAACTGTTCCATACTAAACTGCAGTGCCTACTCGACTCGAATGTATGCAACAGCAGATTTTTTTGTTGCTCCGATCGGTTTGCTCCCATAGTAAAAGTTGTTCAGTTTCATGGATAGACTATTAGTTTAAAAGTATGCTAATGATATCAATTTCACTCTGTATACTCCTGACAGTACGGCAACGGATGTACTTGCGCACGGCAACGGATGGTTTTCTGTTGCTCTGCGCAAGTACATCCGTTGGCGTATTGTAAGGACTATACAGGGTGAAATTTATATCATTAGCATCCGTTTAAACTAAGAATCTAACCATCAAACTGAACAACTTTTATTATGGGAGCAAACCAATCGGAGCAAAAATATAATCGGCTGTTCCATAATAAACTTCAATACCTACGCTACTCAAATGTATGCAACAGCAGATTTTTTTTTTTGCTCCGATCTGTTTGCTCCCATTGTAAAAGTTGTTCAGTTTGATGGATAATTGGGTAGACTCTTTGTTTAAAAGGATGCTAATTAGGAAACTGTATAAAAAATTGGCATCTATCTGCTTCGATACGCACTCACTCACGCTCATTTTTTAAGTTTTTTTTATTGTTTTATTATAAAATAACTAACCTTATCCTAACATTTCATTCACAAATAATTAACGGATCCGAAATGCGCTAGACGGCGCTAGTGTCGTGCACAAAGCCAATAGGTTCCTCACCTCAGGGAAAGTTGTTCAGTATCATAATCATAAGTCGCCCGTTAATGTTAATATAATGCAAGCGTCTACAATTCCTGCCTGCAATGTATAGTATGAAGTAAACGTACAGAATGTTTTTGTTTGATATAACATCCATCATAAATGTCATGTTGTTTCAGTGGTTACGATAGATAGACGTGATTAATCTTTGTTAAATGAAGGTTAAATGTCACGGGGTTTACTACGGAAAAAATACAGCAGATAGGTAAAGAATAAAGATATACGATTTAAAAAGAAAATCGTTCCATATTTCGGCAAATAGCGATTAAAGATAATTATTTTCTTTTCTAAATTTACTATCTAAAAAACTCAACAGATGGCATGTTTATCGCTCTATAGAGAAGTGCCAGATCATGTAACATGGCTACTAATATATTAGTAGCCATAAATATTATAAATACAAACCATTTTCAGCCGATAGTAGCTCTACGTCTCTCATTCAATGTTTTTATCGATACTTCCTACGAAAATTGGACGATTGAAAAAGGATGTACGCAGGCGTGCAAAAATAAATCGAAAGAAAAACAAACATGTTTATAAAGTGCGTATTACTAGAGATTAGTACTTCTCGCGGATATTCCCGAAATATTCAATTAAGCGGGCGCTACATATTTTGCTAAGCCTCTTACTCATCGAAGAAATTGAGTTTATATCATGTTTCACAGATCATACGCCTAGGTACATACAGGGTCTTAATATGCTGTCTGTTCTTTGAGGCTGAACCGAGCCTATTGTGCTGCCCCCAATCGTATTTTTTTTATTTCTTAACAATTAAACAATATTTCCAAAAAACAAGAATGTCACATTGTAGTCCTGATTGACTTTCAATTTATCGAAACATTACGGATTATTATGTTTTATGCTTGTAGCTTGTATTTCCGTCCAGTTTTTGAAGTGAAAACTTCTTTTTCATCACTCATACTCTGAAAGTAGGTCATTGTTTATCTAAGAAGCGGGTTGAAAGTGATACATTTCTTCCCTAGGGCGGAAAAGTAATTTAAAAAAAACTACGTCAATACCATACATACTTAATACTATTACCACTCTATACTGAGCAAAGGCAGAAATCTATACAGCCACACTTCGATAACATTATATTAAAATTCTTAACTTTAATAATTATTATGAACAAAAATATTGGAATTTAGTAATAATAACAATAATTAGCTACATTTCAATACTTTTGTATAAATTATACGCATTTTGTTTTCTGCGTGAAGAAAATAGTAGATTGTTAACCAAGGGATGAAAGTGACCCATTTCACACGAGATGTTTGGCGCCCCGAACGAACGTGAGGGGCGCCCATAGTTCGAGTGTGAAATGGGTACTTTCACCCGAGTTAAACACTCTGCTTTTCATCACGATTACGAGGAAATTAACCAAAACCAGATAATGCAAAATCAATTTCTGAATCGATATTCGCTCGATGAATTCATTTTAGGCTACGTTTCAAAACGTTTGAAATACGAAGGGGACCAATACGAAGTAGAAAAAAAAACATACGAAGATTGTGGATGCTAGAGTGAGACAGATATACTTCCCTAGTGATTTTTACACGTTTTGAAAAAGATCTGCAAAATTTGCAACATGTGGCTTTCCCTCCGTTTTTTTTTCAATTTTTTTCTTTTTCGCGCAAGGCTGCGTTCCGAACCTACGCTCCAGGTGCACCCCAACCGCAACTTTTCGCACTAACGCCGTTCAGGAGTGCGATTTTTGAACATCATACGAGCGACTCGGCAGTCGAAAATGTCATAATTACTATGAGATTATGCATCTTTCTACTGCCGATTCGCTCATATGATGTTCAAAAATCGCACTTCAGAGCCTCGGTGAAAAACGTTCTACCATAGTGCGAGTTGAAAAAACAACCGCACCCAAAGGTCCTGAACGCAGCCTTGTGCGAAAAAGAAAAACCTTTTTTTTTTAAACTAGCCTGTTTTTTAAATTAGGTACTTTTTCTTCACCTGTTCTTCACGCAGAAAACAAAATGCATATAACTTATACAAAAGTATCGAAATGTTACTAATTATTGTTATTATTACTAAATTCGAATATTTTTGTTCATAATAATTATAAAAATTAATAATTTTAATATAATGTTATCGAAGTGAGGCTGTATAGGTTTCTGCCTTTGCTCAGTATAGACGTAGATTTTTTTTTAAATTACTTTTCCGCCCTAGGGAAGAAATGTATCACTTTCAACCCGCTTCTTAGATAAACAATGACCTACTTTCAGAGTATGAGTGATGAAAAGTACCTAATTTAAAAAAAAAAGTTTAAAAAAAAGTCATTAAGTTAGGCTGCGTTCACGAACTTTGGGTGCGGTTTGGGTCAACTTGCTCTATGGTAGAACGTTTTTCACAGAGGCTCTGAAGTGCGATTTTTGAACATCATACGAGCGAATCGGCATTAAAAAGATACATAATCTCCATAGTAATTATGACATTTTCTACTGCCGAGTCGCTCGTACGATGTTCAAAAATCGCACTCCTGAACGGCGTTAGTGTGAAAAGTTTCACTCGGGGTGCACCTGGGGCGTAGGTTCGGAACGCAGCCTTGCGCGAAAAAGAAAAAAAATGGGAGGGAAAGCACATGTTGCTAATTTTGCGGATCCGTTTCAAAACGTGTAAAAATCACTAGGGAAGTAGGTATATTTGTCTCACTCTAGCATCCACTATCTTCCTATGTTTTTTTTCTACTTCGTATTGGTACCCGAGTGATTTTCAAACGTTTTGAAACGCAGCCTAAAATGAATTCATCGAGCTAATAGCGATTCAGAAATTGATTTTTCATCATCTGGTTTTTAGTTAATTTCCTCGTAATCGTGATGAAAAGCAGAGTGTTTAACTCGGGTGAAAGTACCCATTTCACACTCGAACTATGGGCGCCCCTCACCTTTGGTTCGGGGCGCCAAACATCTCGTGTGAAATGGGTCACTTTCATCCCTTGGTTAACAATCTACTATAGCGGTGTTGTGCACTTTTTTTTTGGGACCACGAATGGTCTACCGGGCCAAATGAAAGTACTTAAGCAACCGACCTAGGGGCACCCGGAAGGGTTACACAACACGGCATAGGACGTTGCTGGGGCTACGCGGCGGATTGGGTAGCGGGGATCGATGACAATCCGTCGAGTAGGCTTGTAGATTTGTATACAACGTGTTAACGAATTAACGCAAAACCTCATACACCCCAACTAATTTATAACAAAATAATTAGATTGAAAAAATAATGTCATTATTTTGATAGTTAAAATTTAAAGTTATTCGCATTTTAAGTTTTGAGGCAAAAATGATTTGTTATCATTTCAGCAATGAATGACAGCCCTAACGTACTCATGGATACATACATACATACATTTTAAGAATCTTGTTTTGGTAGTAAGTAAGGTGAGTGTGCCCGTGCGGTGAGTTGACAGCAAGTTCAGCAAATTTTAAATTTTACAATCAAATTATTTAATATTTTGAAATAAATTACCTGTGTTGAATGAAACCATGATTATTCGTTTCTGCTCTCGATTCTAAACAAACTACTTTCTAGTTTGGCATTAATTCATTAACACGTTATATATCAGCAAATTTTGTTTTTGGCCTTTTGAGAAAGTTGTTAAGTTCAATAGTCTGATCGTCTCCTTACAAAGCCGTCACAGCATATTAAAAAGGATCCTGTTTACTTTTTCGGATCTTATGAATAACAACTTGTATTGTGGTCTTTTTTCATTGTTTTATTCAAGTAGAATACTTTGTAATAACCTTCACAGACAGAAACAGGTGGCACTACGTTATACTGGATTTGTTAGGCAGATAAACTATTTGCATTGTCTGCAGCTCTGCTGTGTATTGTATACAACAAAATATCATGCACATAAATTAAAAATAATAATCCAACCAACACCTTAAATACTAAACTATTACACCATAACATCGTTATTCAAAAGATATTCTTCTTGAAACAAATATTGGTATGGTTCGTATGAATATTTGTTCCCAAGTCATGGATGTTTATAATTTGTACTAAGTCAATTTTAAACACTTTCAGCAGGGCTGCCACCTCAAAAAAAATATTTCAAAATTTTCGGGAATCAAAAAGTCCTTCACATTTCTTTAAATAGTCTTTCCGATTCTAAGTTAATTTAAGTCATTTAATTCATAGGTTCCTTGTAAAATTTATAATAGCACTTCAGATTAGCGCTCATATTTGAATTTCCCGAACACTGCACAATCTATGGACATATTTTGACCACAATATGATATCAATATTTATCATATTTCAATCAAAAACTCAAAATATAAATCAAATCAAATAATCATTTATTTCAGACCACAGATAGATCCATAATAGCGTTAGTAAGGGCTTAAAAACTATGTTAGTATTACAATAAAAACAATAAATTAAATTCATTACAATAACAATAACATTTTTACATTAGATTTTAACAGCCCCAATAGCCAGACCCACCCAGTGTCGCTGAATAGGACAATCATAATGACCGGCTATTGTTTTCAGCATGCTGTTGTTGCTGTTCCGCAGTCGATGTAAAAGAGACGCGACTTTTTTGCGCCTAATGGCATGAAAACCATCTGCTCGCGCCTCGGCAAACATGCCGGATGCGCTGCAGTATCGTGGCAACCTTAACAGCATCCTGAAAGCGTTGTTATATTGTACACGCAGGACATATAGTAGAGCTATTTCCCGCGATAATTGTGCGCTTCGGGTTAAAAGCATCAAATTTCTACCATGGATAGGGTGTTCCTCGGTGATCTTTTTCAGATGTGGAGGGAAGTCTGATTCGTCCCCTGTGCGCGGGGGGAGGGGGGTGAAGTACGTATCTGGGTCATTGTTTTCATTATTCTTTTACGGATCAGTTAATGCTACTAGGGCTTGTGTGGTATCGTTTTCGAGTAAAACAGATACGAGGAATTCATTTTTACTGCATAATAGGCATATTTCCATACAATAAAATAATGTTTTACACGAAAAAGTAAAAACCATTGCCTTGATTTTTTTTTTTAAACATCTATATCTTTGGAAATCTTGATAAATATAAGTAAACAAAATTAAGCAAATAAAGATTATTTAGTCTAGTTTATAAAAACATATACTTGTTGGACACTTATCATACAACAACTACAAGAAAAAAATTCATTTACGCGTCGAGGTAAAGCAGCATAATTCGTTTACTGCGGATTACGAGTGATGGTTTGGAGGTAAACATAATATGTAACTTTATAATTTCGATAGCAAACGATTATTTGTTGAAAATTAAATAGAAAAATAAATTAAGCATAGTTTTAATGGATATAATAAGGAGCGGTAACAATTTTAAAAGGATATAATTCGGAGCGCGCTCCATAGAAACGATGTCTGGTTATATTTCCAATATTAGTAGTAGTAGTATTGTCTCAGATTTTCGTAAAAATGTATAGTTTCGAACTTACAGTGCCTCAAAGATTTCCATACAAATCTTAAATTAACCCTAGCATTGAAAGAAAATCGGGCACAATACAAGCATAGAGATTAGTTGATAATAAATTAATAATATAAATAAAAAATTGTTTTTGAAAAATTTCGTTAACTTTAATTGTTTAGTATTGAATATATAACCAGACTTCGTTTTTATGGAGCGCGCTCCCTCTCCTATATCTATCCTCTTAGGAGGATATAATTCGGAGCGCGCTAGGAGCTTAGGTTCTTTAAAATAAACATTTAATAATTGTTAAGTATATAGGAAAATCGGCAATTATTGCCGGCTTAAAATCATAGCGCTGAGAATTTGGAGTGCAGCTGCGGTGTAAATGCACCGTCTAGTACCTACCAACATCTTTTGTAAAGCAGCACGACATTATTAGCACTGCAGATATAGTTTCTGCCTCGGGAAGAGTAGTCTACTCTAAATTGAGTGCGATTCGACTGTATCTTTCGTCCAGTCCATCCCTAAAGAAATGAAATGAATACCTAACTATTTAGCGGAAGCTTTAACTATAACCAAAAGCAACTTAGAGAGAGCTAATTTACTGAAAAAAGCCACGCAAAGCCAGCAAGTGGCTTTTTGACTGAGGTGCGAATCATTATTCTAATCCCCTTTTCACGCAACATCTATAAAAATGTAAGAATATACGAGTGTCAGCCTCCTCGCTCGGGTGATCATGAGGCAAAATGACACAAATGAACAAACAACTTTATTCCGATTTGTCGCGTCAAAATTGCCATGAGAGAGCAGATAGATGCCACACTTTTCCTTGTACCTCCTACGGATGCAATGCCCAAAAAAAGTGTATAAGAAAGAAAGAGAGAAATTTTATTTCTTCGAGTATATGAAAATAGAACCGAATTATTCTCATTCTTGTCACAACAATCAGTTCTTCCAGTGTAGAGGCAACAGAAAAAGAAATCGACGCAACGAATGGGAGTAAAATTCTTTGTTCTGCCGCTGCCTCAGATTTGAGTCAATTGGCCCCATGTTCGCCCGAGGAGGCTGACACTAGTAACTTTTTACACTTGGAAGATTCAATGCCAAAAGGACGTAGAAGAGTGATCATATCATATGCAACCGTAGACACTGATGTATCGTACGAGTAACCTACTAGTGGTGGGGTTTTTCAGTAAATTAGCTCTCTCTGAGTTATGGATTTGCTTTCGGTTTTGGTTCAAGCTTCGATAAATAACAAGGTAGGGTATTCACGAATTGGTGGTGTCAATGAATTTGACACAATGCAGGTATCGGCCAATACACTGGCCTGCAAAACTAAGTATCGGTTTAACCGGTATGATACGGTATGTGGTTCTTTTCAGGCAAGAGGAAAAGAACGGCTTTGGACACTTGGAAATCTTTACACTAAGCCTGAAGTAAATAGGGCCTTTGAAGAACTCAAACGAAATTAGTGAGGACTCAATTCCTAATAGAAAGATTTGTATTGTTGATGTATGACCGCATTAGTTAAAGCTTTGACTGTCTGTGAAACTGCCGGCTTAGGATGGACTACCCAATTTCTTCACGTGGGTGTCGCACGAGGCGACTAAGTGATAAAGTTTTTGGCAGTGTTTTGTGGGCGAGAGATTAGCCCCCTGTCATCACCTGACACGTCATTTCATCGTGAAACCTTCAACGTGAAATGTTCAATATGGTCAAAGTGAGCCTTGCTACAACGCACTGCACGCTTAACATTGTTGTTGGTCGTTGTAGCAAAGTTTCCACCCCGTAAGGGATTATGGTCTTGAATTTATGTATGTATGTATTTCAAGAGCGAGCATAGATATTAGTCTGTAGACTGTTTCTGTAAAATTTCATTGATTTTAC
Organism: Agonopterix subpropinquella; assembly: GCA_922987775.1. Taxonomy (NCBI): domain Eukaryota; kingdom Metazoa; phylum Arthropoda; class Insecta; order Lepidoptera; family Depressariidae; genus Agonopterix; species Agonopterix subpropinquella. Next base: position 12,712,825 of record OV277701.1, on the reverse strand, counting down.
TTGGATAATATTAGAAATATAACCAGACTTCGTTTGTATGGAGCGCGCTCCGAATTATATCCCTTTAAAATTGTTGCCGCTTCTTATTATATCCAATTAAGACTATGCCTAATTTATTTTTCTATTTAATTTTCAACAAATAATCGTTTGCTATCGAAATTATAAAGTTACATATTATGTTTACCTCCAAACCATCACTCGTAATCCGCAGTAAACGAATTATGCTGCTTTACCTCGACGCGTAAATGAATTTTTTTCTTGTAGTTGTTGTATGATAAGTGTCCAACAAGTATATGTTTTTATAAACTAGACTAAATAACCTTTATTTGCTTAATTTTGTTTACTTATATTTATCAAGATTTCCAAAGATATAGATGTTTTAAAAAAAAAATCAAGGCAATGGTTTTTACTTTTTCGTGTAAAACATTATTTTATTGTATGGAAATATGCCTATTATGCAGTAAAAATGAATTCCTCGTATCTGTTTTACTCGAAAACGATACCACACAAGCCCTAGTAGCATTAACTGATCCGTAAAAGAATAATGAAAACAATGACCCAGATACGTACTTCACCCCCCTCCCCCCGCGCACAGGGGACGAATCAGACTTCCCTCCACATCTGAAAATGATCACCAAGGAACACCCTATCCATGGTAGAAATTTGATGCTTTTAACCCGAAGCGCACAATTATAGCCAAAATGTATGAAGAGAATCCTCTACTAATATAGCATATTTAAAAACAAATATGTAATGTTGCTTTATTAAAAGTTGAAAAAGCGCTAGATTCTCCGACAGGCGCAAAATTTTGAGATACTCGGCGCTAAACATACCAAAAAACGCTAGATCTAGCGCCGAAAGCGGCAGGCAGCACTGACTTTCAGGGGGTAGTTCAGACCATCAAACTGAACAACTTTAACTACAGGAACAAAACTGAAATCGCAAAAAAAATCAAGCTCTGTGTAATACATAATCATAATTTCTTTATGAAAACTTTCCGCTTCTTCTCGTTCGTTTTATTACGCTTTTTCTTTTTAGGGTTCCGTACCCAAAGGGTGAAAACGGGACCCTATTACTAAGCCTACGTTATCCGTCCGTCCGTCCGTCTGTCCTACCTATTTAGGGCTGTAACTTTTGAACCGTAATAGCTAGATAGTTGAAATTTTCTCAGATTATGCGTTATTACGGCGGATTTGTTAACAAATAATAAAAATGTGAAAAAGTTAGAAATTAAGGGGGGTTCTCAACAAGAAACTAGTTTTTATCAATGTGTTTTCTTCACGCTCTATCGTAAAAACGGTAATACATACAAGCGTCAAACTTAGTGTGATTATAGAGCAAACTCTACAGAATAACAACAAATACAAAAAACCGGCCAAGCGTGAGTCGGTCTCGCGCTAAAGGTCCCGGACAAAAACTTTTTTTTTCTAAGTTTATAATGTTGTGTTCAGTGGTGGTATGGTACGGACCGTGACTTAATAACGACTTAATAATAATACTTGACCGATTTTTTTATCTTATTTTTTTTTGCGATTGGCAAGATGCACATGTCGACGAGTATTCACTTGAGTGTCGTAGGAAGGTCGGCCTTTATAAGTTAGTAGGTATTCTTTAAATAAGAGCGAATCTTATTTACACCTCATCTCATTCTCTTGCCCATTTCATATTATTTGGGGTCTGCGCAATATGTCATCCTCTTCCTTTCACCTCTTAGCCGTCATTTAGCACTCACTCCTTTCTTACACATATCTTCCTTCACACAATCGTTCGGCCATACAAAATATACATTCAAAAGTGGTCTCTCCGCATCTTATTTAAAGCTAGCCCTTATTCATAACACTTTTTTTAATTTGAAAGACTATGATATGGTACCGTCTTCATACTTGTATAAGTATAGTCATTACGATCTCCTGTACAAGTTATAAACAACAAGCTGGAGCGCATGAGTGACGTGACAAGAAATAATATTTCATGTCACGTCACTCACCTTTTCACAAGATATTTGGTTTGCCTCGTATCTTGTGGGAATTTGTTTACAAATTTCCAAAACATGTCAAATCAAACGCAGTTCAAACAATGCTATCAAACGTTTTGTTTCACAAGTGACAGTGACGTTACAATCTCGAATCCGGTGTATGTATGAATATACCATTATCGTGTACCTTGCTCACTACAAGAAATTGTCTAAATATATAATTTCTTATCTTACTTAATGATTCAGAATGTGTTTCGATGTTTGTTCCTTAATCACGTGAAAACGAATAGAATTAGTCATAATAATACTATCACAAGAATTGGCCACACTTGGCCAGGTGGAATGATGGCAGATGGACGAGGGCAGTGACAGAGTGGCGGCCGTGGGAGAGGGAACGGTCAGTGGGCAGAGCAGCAGCCAGGTGGTCGGATGACATTTGTAGAGAGTAGCCGGCAAACAGTGGATGACACTAGCGTGGGACCGTTCTGGGTGGCGTGAAAATGAAGAGGCCTATACCCATCAGTAGGGTTTAGCGGGCTGATGATGATGATCATAAGAATAACTAATAGTAAAATAATATTACGAATAGTTGTATCAGCCGTGTCCCTACTTTTGGAAAAAGGCCTCACTACGTTTTCTCCCTCCGTTCTCTCAATCTCAAAAAATAATCATGTTTTCTTTTTTTTAAATGATACCAATTATTTTATTAAGTTACGTTTTACTATAATGTGCATTTTAACAGCATTAAAATATACTAAAAACTTGTTTCATGACTACAAGAAATGTTACTCGATAACAAAATTGGTATTTACTTAATTTAAGGTTTTTATCTTTTTGTTCATCCTCAAAATGTCACCTTCATTCACATTTTGAAACGATTATTAGCTTTTAGATAAGTAGCCTTTTTGGAACACGTCATATCAAAACTAAATAGGATTTCTTAAAATAAAAAACAATTGTTTTTATCAAAGACTAATTTACCGTATTCTTTCCAATCGTACACCTCGGCTTGCCTCGTGTTGGACTTTTAAACAAAAGTAAAAAATTAAAGTGTATCCTATCCATCTTATGGTACCATCTTCAAAAAACATTAGGGGGTGTCCCAGACCATCAAATAGAAAAACTTAGACAGACTTTAAACATCGGGAAAAAAAATTATCTGTTCCTTAGACTTCAAACACAATATTGTGTAGGTGGGTAGTAAATAATTACAATGTTTCGACATTTTGCGTAGGCTATCTTATTATATTAGTTAAAAGAAAAGAAAATACCTTAGTCTTTTAGATAATGTGTAGGTAGATAAAAGATAACGGAGCGATGAATAAATAAATACATAGAATTATTATTAGTAGCGTATAAATAATTCAATGCATAAATAGCATTCCTTCTACGTCACACACGTGGCTGTGTAAGGTGCTTTGTAGCGATGTCCGACTATTGGATTATGTTGTCTGAGCTCATCTATGTTATTAATACAGCTTTACATAATACGCGTTAATGAACTAATTACCCTATTTAATATTATAAATGTCAAAGTTTGGATGTACTACGTTAATCAATCACGCATAAACGACTGTACTTCATTTTTTTTCAAGTTAGTTATTATTTTGGTATTGACGAATCTTGTGGTGGATTTTAATTTTGTAAGTTGACTAAGCTTGTTGCGGATCTCTAATTGTTTTTCTAGGGTTTTGAAGAAGCGTGTTGCTGTTTGCTGGCTGTTGTGTTATCAGGTCTAGTATGATTTCTCTACACGCGCGCGACGCGCCTTCGCTGCATACAAATACGGATGCATTTTTCGGAGAAAAAAGCCGCGCGTGCCGCGACTTATAATATGAAAAAAAAATGGCGCGCAAGTAGAGAAATCATGCTAGAAGGTCTGGTTATCATTGACGAAGCTTGTGCTGACTACTTGTTTTGTGTAGACTTCGACGAATTATTTTTACTATCAATAAATGCCTTACTGAACTACTTTGGATGAAAGGAAAACGCCCATTCACGTTTCGCCTCAATCCTGGTAAATTTGAATTTTACACATAATAAGCGTAAGAGGCCATAAGGCGGTCTGAAAAAACTCTGACCCCAGGGCTCTGCCCACACGATAAGACGAGAAGATCACATAATACTCCTACTATTGGGTATTTGACTACATTCAATATATTTTATTTTTATCTACTCAATAAAAAAAAGAAAATAACGCTAAACTCCCATTTTCATTGAGTTTTTAGCTTGAATACTATTTTTAATAACAAGATAAACTATAAAAAGTAATGAAAATGTTGATGACGTCACAACTCAATATTTAGTACAAATCTTCATACAAAGCGCATGTTTTGACGTCCGATAAAGAGTAGCTGATTTGACTAGTTATCAAGTAGCCAATTGGTACAGATATTACTATTTCGACTGAAGCAAGATTAGTAACAAATCTTATGATTATGGTTCATATGGTATGGTTATTGGCTACACTACACTAAAAACTTTCAATCTTATTCATTTATAATGAGTCGCGACCGCAGTCGGAAATGCATTCATTTTATATTACTGCTCTCTAAATCATTATAATTATTCCTAGTTAAATAAGTGTACTGCGCACGACTTTGTTAATTAAAAAGAGCTACTTTCCAGTATTGTGAAGCGTTTTTAATTAGCATTCACTGTAGAAATGCCGCTTCAGCATCAAACTGGCCTACTTCTATTTATTAGTAGCGAGCGACGGAATAAAAGACTTCTATAGGCTACGGTTATGTTGCCAGCGATTTTAAGTTATAGGTACATGTAGTTAGTTGCACACACCAGAGAAGATTGGAGAGTGGAAGCCGAAGGCCTTTACCCTGCTGGTGAGCACTGAACAGAATTAAAATTAATAATTCGCAACTGCCTTATTAAAATAATATAGCCTATGTCACTCTCACGATTTTTTCAAATCTAACGACACCTCATACGTCAAAATCCTTCAAGCCGTTTAGGCTGTAGGCCGTGCCAAATAAATAGACATATAAACATACATACATACATACATACATACATACATACATACGCTCGAAAAACATAACCCTCCTTCTGTCGCAGTCGGGTAAAAAGAAACATAGTTCACAGAGAGTGGTGCGTGGAGCAAGCAATTTTCGTACATTAGTAATGTAGGACGTGTCAGATCCCTTCCTATGTGCAATGTCAATGTATAGTTGCTATACGTTGTAGTTGCTATTGGCTATGTGCACGACACTAGCGCCATCTAGCGCAACACGGCCCCTGAATTATTTGTACATAAAATGTTAGGATAAAGTTTGTTAAATTATATTAAAATAAAGTAAAAACTAAATAAATGAGCAAAATTGTCGATATTAAAAATATTATAATACCTAGTTGGCTGAAATTCCCATTCTTTGTTACGAAATTCTCATACAAACTTTCTCCCCCGTTTTCATACCTTTGGGGGTTGAATTGCAAAAAATCTTTTTTTTTGTGAACACCTAGATAGCAATAAAAACATCCATGCCAAATTTTAAGTATTAGTATTTGCTAGTTTGGATATTTGAGAATTGAATGAGTGTGCGGATTTGCATAGATTCAAGCAAATCTGACACAGCTTCGCCGGGAAAAGTACAAATTTCTGCCACAGCGGGCGCTGCGATCGACTTGACAGTTCCCAACACCCACTTCGCACATAGCCAATACACAGAATAGTTTTTCAATCGTATGTCATGTCTACGCGCATTTACTTACAGCGCCGCCCGCCGCACCGTATACCAAAATCCAGATTGTTGCCTTTGTATCGTTACAGACGTCTATCGACGACATCGTATACTACTTTTGTGGTGTCTGACCAAAACGCATAGTTGATTTTGATTAGCGATTCTGTATACAGGGTGAAATTGATATCATTACCATCCTTTTACACTAAGAGTCTACCAATCAAACTGAACAACTATTACTATGGGAGCAAACCGATCGAAGCAACAAAAAAATCTGCTCATTTGAGTCGAGTAGGCATTGCAGTTTAGTATGGAACAGCTGATTTTTTTGTTACTCCGATCGGTTTGCTCCCTTAGTAAAAGTTGTTCAGTTTGATGGGTAGACTCTTAGTTTAAAAGGATGCCAATGATATCAATTTCACCCTGTATATAGGTGTAGTGAACATTTTTTTCAGTTTAATTGACTATACCACCCCTTTAAATATTACCAGGATTGTTTGTTTTTTATACCCTGTATATTAAAAACCAAGCAGATCAGTTCTCTCGCTTCCGCTCACACCATACCGCATAGTCTAACATAGTCTAGCGTCACAAACGCTTGTCTCGAGAAGGGAGAAGTGTCACGTGTCACTCCAGAGTGTTCGTTACACAGACAATGTCAGCCTTCGTCTGGAACAAGGGCTGCTGATGTAGGACACTGGGCTATTTGAAACGTGACTACATACGTAGACCTACCTAGCTTAATAGCTACGTCGCTACGTACTTACATTACGTGTCATGCAGACGTGTTTTCTAGACATTTGTATTGTTTTCTCAATTTATGCCAGTTGTGGAGCTATTTAGTAATTATTTTTAAACTGCCACGGTTCTGTGATGCATCATTTTACATTAGACATTGGAGCACCATTATACCAGTTAATAATATTCTAGTTGACAAACGTAGCGTGTACCGTAGAATCAACGTCTATTAAGGTACGAATGAGGGCGGGCGGGGCGCTTGTCTTGCCTGTATGGTTTTGCAAGGTAAAAAAGGGTTTTGTTTTTGTTATCTACAGGGTGAAATTGATATCATTAGCATCCTTTTAAACTAAGAATCTACCCAAACTGAACAACTTTTACTATGGGAGCAAACCGATCGGAGCAAAAAATAAATCAGCTGTTGCATACATTTGAGTCGAGTAAGCGTTGCAGTTTAGTATGGAACAGCTGATTAATTTTTTGCTCTGAGCGGTTTGCTCCCATAGTAAAAGTTCTTAAGTTTGATGGGTAGACTCTTAGTTTAAAAGGATGCTTATGATATCAATTTCACCCTGTATCTAATCTAAACTATTATAAAACTGTAACAGAAGTGTGTATGTACATTGAAGATATTTACAAAAACAAATTTACGACATGGTTTTTACCTGTCCCTGATTCCTAATCACCAATTTTTGGATTTTTTGTTTGTCTGTTTGTTTGTTTGTTTATTTGTTTGTTTCTTTGGGTGTTTGTTTGTTCGAGTATCACGCAAAAACTACTGAACCGATTTTGATGAAACTTTTTTTGTTTGATAGCTTATCATCTGACTTAAAATCTGGTATATAATTTATGCGGACAGAGTCGCGGGTAAAAGCTCGTATCCTATAAGTTTCATCATCAGCCTATAAACGTCCCACTGCAGGGCACAGGCCTACCCTCAAGGAGGGTGTATGGGCATTAGTCCACCACGCGTGCCCAATGCGGGTTGGTAGACTTCACATACACATCAGAATTTCTTCTTCAGTGTATGCAGTTTTCCTCACGATGTTTTCCTTCACCGTTTGAGAGCAGTCGGTTTTACGTACATAAGTTAGAAAAACTCATTGGTACATGGCATGTTGTCCGTGCGGATTCGAACCCGGACCCCCATAATTGGGAGTCCATACCTCTCCGCAACGCGCCATCGACGCTCTACCCTCCGTATCCGATCCTATAAGTTTACGTTTACCTAAACTTATTGCAGGAAACCACCTGATTTAATTATTATCACCTTCAACCTGCCATTAAAACCAATAGGTATCATGATTCCTTCACTTATGTTTCCATCACAGACTGATTTTCATAAACGTGTTATTTGTAGACATTAAACACAATTGAATTTCTATACCACCTAACAATGTCTGCACAAGCGGGTAATCTACCACTGCCATGCCACCCGGTGGGTGGGTGCTGGGTGGCACGAGCGACGCGCAGCTTTTCCGCGCCTCTCAGTCGTCTTGTAGACATTGCGCAGGGCACACGCCTCGCTGCATATTGATCGCGTACTAACTACACATTAATAATATATTGTTAACATTTATAATTAGTGTTTGTTTGATGTAAGTTCATGCAGAAAGAAAGTTATACTTGTTTATAATCTGTCGATTATCATGCCGGTGCGGTTTTCTGTACAACTAGTTCTTCGTCGTGCGTAGTGTTTGTCGGGATATAGTGTAAATATTAACTAATAGTATAGGTTATTAAATTAATTCGATTTTTATCTTAATTAGGTGGTATTTTTGCTATTACTAAGATTCTAATAAAAGGTAAAATTCCGCAGTAGATCTAAAAAGTAATAAAAATTCTTTGCCGTTATTATCTAGTTCGAGATCTATTCCTTCGTTACAATGTAATATAACTTCATTTTGTAAAGTTGTTACTTATTTATCAAACATTTTTTGCACTGTAAAATAGTAAACAACGCAGGTACCTATTCAAAAATGTTCTTGCTCACATGTGGTTCATTGTTCATGCTTGCCAGCCAATATCATTATTTGCCAATTTTCTTTGTAAACATGACTTTGATTTAACGCCTTCGGCCTCGTTAAATAAATGCAGCACCGAATATGTTTACCCCAAACATTTGGCACGTTTCGTGTTTCCTTTTACCTTCAACTACATTCAATTAAATTAACTTCTTCTTTTATCGCATAAAGAAGCATAATGTCAACTCTGGGTGAATATGAATAAATATTTACATTAATTCATTGTTTTTTATAATATTTATACAAATATACAGGGTGAAATCAATATCGTTAGCATCCTTTTAAACTAAGAGTCTACCCATCAAAACAACTTTTACTATGGGAGCAAACCGATCGGAGCAACTAAAAAATCTGCTGTCCCATACTAAACTGCAATGCCTACTCGACTCAGAGGTATGCAACAGCTGATTTGTTTTTTTGCTCCGATCGCATTGCTCCCATAGTAAAAGTTGTTCAGTTTGATGGGTAGACTCTTAGTTTAAAAGGATGGCAATGATATCAATTTCACTGTGTGTGTATAAGGTCTAACAAAATTAACTGAAACTATATTAAGGGTATGACCGGGTCAGACCGTCAAACTGAACAACTTTCTCCATGGCACCATCATCGAAATCGCAAAAAAAAATATCTGCTCGTCCATACAAAACTGCAAACCTACTCGCGCCAAATGTATGGGACAGCTGTTTTTTTTTCGCGATTTCGATGTTGGTCCCATAGAGAAAGTGGTTCAGTTTGATGGTCTGATCATCCCCTTAAAAAAGGGTCAGCATATTAAGAAGGATCCTGTATAAGTCTATATTTTTCTTAAAGTCTATTAAATATATTTCTTGTGTCATTTATTTATTTCCGATATCTCCATTTTATCAAAATTCTATTTTTCTCTCAATATAAGTGTAACAAATGAGCCTTTTACCTGAGATATACATTTTTAAACGTGTTACTGTCGTGTCACAGTTTACAAAACAACAAATACAACTGAAAATAATGCGTAAATTATTAATAATACTTATGTCCACACCCACAATTATATTGCTCATAAAGGAGTATAATAAATAATATTATTGTACCTACAAATTGACGCATTCTAAGTGTTGCACGTAGGTATTTCCTCTTTAATTTCGTTCTGCATTAGGAGACCGCGACTATATTATTGACTCATGCTTCCACAATTCCGATTAACATTTACCCATTTTGTGTAATAAAAATCTAGTGACGCATTTCAATGAAATAAGGTTAAAGTATATGTTCACATGATCGTTATTAATATCCCTCTCGTAGTTTAAACGCTGTAAATACAGATAAACATTAGAGCAATTATTTCCCGTCTTACGCTTTGCAAACAAGTTAGTAAGAATACTGTGTGCATCAGTTTTAGATGATGGTGATATCATTGTATTCCGTGTATGATACTTTTGCAACTGCACAATACCATTTGTAATGTTGACTCATTAACGTTCATACCTATAATAAACTATGGACAAGTGCATCTTCCGTTCGCTCTTTAAAACTGTTATTGTACTAAGTTGCATTTATTTACACTTTGCTGATTCTGGAATAACTGCTCAGATTTTGTTGTGCTTCAGAGATAATTGCTAAAAAACACGTGGACTGCTCGCAGGCCATCTTTCGAAAAAAACAGCATCTCTGTTGCGCCGGGTCCGGGATAGTGGTACAGCATTCTGAAAGAAAGTCATTGATTAAAGTAACCACTTTCCTTAGATACGGTATACATAATGTCCCACATCACATCACAAGTTCCGTTTTTTTAAATTGTGTACTAACCATAGTTTCATAAATCTTGCTACAATACTGGATCTATGCAGACTTAATAATTTTTTTTAATTTTTATTATACTTTATAATTATAACTCTCACAACGGCAATGATTAGCCACGGAGTTCATTGAGAAATTGTTCAGTATTTTAAAAACATAACAACGATATTGTATCGTACAGTGCCCATCAGAAATATCGTAGGCTCTTATCGTAGCAGACAAGGTGTTCAAATATATTTGAGCAGTGTTAATTTTCAACAAATTATTTCCAGTAAAAGTTACAAATGAAAAAGAAACATTTAAACAGAAGATATTAAAACTTTTGAATAAAGAATTTATTAAGACTAGCGACCCCGCAACTTGTATGCGTAGACTTAATACTCATAACTTTTGATTGAATGCACCGATTGCGATAAAATAAAGCTTAAATGTTAATCCAAACTAAGCCAGCCCTATGCTTTTGTGAAAACCCAATGCAAATCGTTTCAGCAGCGTTTAAGTGATGCGTGCATAAACAAACAGACAAAAACTCTTAAGATAGTCTCAATGCGTTCCATTACGTATCTGGAACGCCCCCCCTCCCCCCATGAATATTTTTTCAAATATCTTCAATGTATGTATGTCCACGCCAAGTTAAAATTTTTTTTTTTTTTTTGTAAATTAAAATTTTCACCCCTTTGCAACTGTTTACCCTAACAGTCTGTATTTTTAGATTAGTGATGACGACTGTACTTACCTACGTAATTCTTAACGTTTGTATACCGTAGTCACGCTTACGTTACAGTGTTTTACGGGTTCCACATGTTGCAAACTGTGTTGTATTACGTTTTTCATTTCAACAATTTGGACTGTTGCCAAAAAATCTATTGGTTGTTGTTTATTGGCTGTGATGAACCAATAGTCGCCATTCTTGGCCTGCGGTTATATTAAATTCATATCTAGTATCACAAATAAATAACATATAAAGCTAAAATTATTGTAAGTATGTACATCGTGAATTATTATGACGTTTAAACGAAAGGTGCTTTTTAAATTATAGTAATATTAATAAGCCTATGTCCTTTCTTATTAGGTACATCTATTACCTTTCTACCTTATTTCATTGAAATCGGTTCGGTAGTAGTATAGATTATACACGCACCGGCATGACAATTTGATTATTGAACTATTTGTTTCCAATTTTCTTTCTCTAGTGCGAGCACACCACGAGTTCTATTTACGATTCGCTGAACGTATCTGCCTGCTCACTTCCCGAAAACATTCGTTCTGCCGCGATCTGAACGCTTTAATATTTATTTCATCTGTCAGCATTACAAGTCTAATCGTTTATGTGATAGGCAACACCTAAACAGTTCACGGTAGATGTGTTTATGATCAAAAGTTAAGTAACATTAGTGTAAACATGGCAATGGACACTATGGCAGTTGAACTGCCTGATTTGAGCACACTAGCGCCAGCAGTGCCAGTGGAGGAGACGCCGGAGGAAAAGTGAGTAAAATAGTCCACATATTGTCATTATTATAACATAGTTCCGTGACTGACTGACAACGCACAGCCTAAACTGCTGAAGTTGGAACATGAAAGAAGATAATTTCTCCAGCTATGGGAAAAAGGCCCCCAAAAAATGTTAGCGTATAGTTATGAAACTCATGTCGATTTGTTTCTTATAATCTCTAGATTACAGGGGTAATATTAGCTATACCTGATCTAAATGGAGTGTCGCGTAATCGCATTTGGCGCACATCTTGTCTTGGTAAAATGTTAGTCTTTTATTTTTATTTTCGTATGAACATCTAAGACGTTCCTATAAACGGATTGCTTTACATGTGCCGTTTTAACAGGGAAAAAGAATCTTAGCAAAAAAGTCAAAACGGTGCAATTTTTATATTGATTTCATAATTCCGTTTGCATTTTTACCTAATCTTTCATCTGATTACTATAATAAATTAAATTATGTTTTTAGAGTGTAATACCATCAATGAACGTTACCGTTTGTGGACCTTTAAAAAATTTACTCCTTTGGAATGTATTCTAAAGAGGATGTAGCGGTGCACTATGAAAGGATTTTTGGAAAATCGACCCTTAAAGGGGTAGGTAATCCACGCAGACGAAGTCGCGGGTCAAAAGCTCGTTTTGTCATATTTAAAGAAGTCTAAAACTTAAGAACAACTGTCAACACTAGAGCTTCAGTTTCAAGTTGGTGTCCAATGCCCAGTGCCCACCAAAAACGGTGAAAGGATCGCAGACTGGACAAACTTAGGACACTGGCATTCAAATGTGTTTTTTATGAATACTATATACTATATTTACAATAACCCTGAGGACACTCACTAGTCTTTCGGGGAATAAAGACTAAAAGGAAATATTATTCGGAGCGCGCTCCATACAAACGAAGTCTGGTTATACAGGGTGTAACAAAACACCCTAGTAATACTTAAGGGGGTGCTTCAGACCATCAAACTGAACAACTTTCACTGTTGAGCCAACATCGAGAAAAAATAAAAAAAATCAGCTGTCCCATACATTTTAGTAGAGTTGGTACTGCACTTTTGTATGGGACAGCAGATATTTTTTATTTTTTCTCGTTTTATTTTTGTGTTTTGTTACACCCTGTATTTTCAATACAAACCGATTAAAGTTATTAAATTGTCTATGCTTGTATGTTGTCAGATTTTCGTTAAATTATATAGTTTCAATGCTGGGATTACTTTAAGATTTGTATGGATATCTTTAAGCCACTGTAACTCTAAAACGAAAATCTGACACAAAACAAGCAGAGATTAGTTCCCGATTGTTTTTGAAAAATGTCATTGACATTAATTGGTTAGTATTGAAAATATAACCAGACTTCGTTTGTATGGATCGCGCTCCGAATTAAGCATAATGGTTGTTTATGCTGTAGTCTTTTCTTCGAATTCTGCACAATATCGTCCGTAATTGCCGTTTTATTTTACATAATAATTACTCTCTGAGAATCTTGCGACAGAAGTAGCATCGCGTGATTTTCCATGCCAGTGTAAAGCACAGAAGCGTTTAATCTGTGTCCTTAGAACTATAAAATGCGATCAATTTTATATTAAGGTCAAGACTCTTTAAATGAATTGATGAAAGACAGCTGTCACGCGAAGATGCGCTATATTTCTGTTCTTGGCCAAGTGTAGTATTCGATCCCACATCTCACAAACATAGTAGGTACACGCACCTAAAAAAGATCCTCAATCTTAGTATGGGAAATATGCTAACATAAAAATGTTAGCATATAGTTATGGAACTCATGTCGATTTGTTTCTCAAAATCTTTAGATTATAGTGGTAATATTAGCTATACCTCATCTAAACGGAGTGTCACGTAATCACAGTTGGCGCACATCTTGTCTTGTTAAGATATGTTGGTTTTTTATTTTTATTTTCGTATTAACATTAAGATGTTCCTATACACGCATTGCTTTACATGTGCCGTTTTAACAGGAAAAAGAATCTTAGCAAAAAAAGTCAAAACGGTGCATTTTTATATTTATTTCATAATTCCGTTTGCATTTTTACCTAATCTTTCGTTCGATTACTATAATAAATTAAATTATGTTTTTAGAGTGTCAGGGTGCCTGTCCATTGAAGCTGTGCGAGCTGTGTAGCTGTGTTTTTTTAACCAATCAGGAGCTCGGGCGAGGCGCGGCCGATCTCGCCCGAGCCCCTGATTGGTTAAAAAACACAGCTACACAGCTTCAATGGACAGGCAGCCTTATAAAAACAATAAAAGTTACCGTTTGTGGGCCTAAAATAAATTGACTCCTTTATTATTGTGTCAATTTAAATTCAACAGTTGTTTTACAAATAGCAGCCACTACTAAACAATGCGTCAGGATTGTGATGGGGTCGTATTATTCCTACTTTATCCCGCTGGGAGTTGTTTACGGCTACTTATTTACCTCGTGATGCTTTCTACACATTACCGAGTACTTATGTAGGTAGGTACTTAACTTCATCTTCGTGTTTGTCTTTATTTTCGTTAGCTCATGGCAAGATTTCAAGTATTGCAATACTTTGTTCTAGAACTATTTTAATTAAAAGATTGGTCAATTAAATATGATCCGAGAGAAAAACAAGTTTTGAGGCACTACTTTTGAATGTTATATAAGGTTAAATCTAATTAGTTGGCGAAACTTAAAAACGCGTTTGGTATCTGTTACTAATAGCGTTTGTTTGTAAATTCAAGTTTGCGTGATAATATTTATTATTTCTGCATACAGCATACAGCTGATTGTCATACGATATACCTTCTACTGACATGAAAAACAAGAATGCCAAATGGTCCATTTGGCTTTTGAACTTTAAAAACCATTTTTAATAATTATGTCGTACTAGCTGTTGCCTGCTACTTCGTCTGCGTTACCCGGATAAAAAGTACCCTATGTGTTAATCCAGGCCATGTTCTATCTGTATGCCAAATTTCATCAAAATCCGTTCAGCAGTTTTTGCGTGAAAGCGGAACAAACATCCATCCATCCATCCATAACGTAACATAACAAACTTTCGTGTTTATAATATTAGTAGGATACGTATAGATTAAGTGTCACAAGTTCTCATTACTTCTGCTTATCCATCTTATCATAATACTGCGAGGTATTTGTTTTAAAACTAGTCGGTTACCTGCTACAGGTATTAATCATTGCGAAAAGAAATAAGGTCGCACGTGTGATCGTAATCGGTCTAGATAACCATCTAAACAATGCTATGTTCATTGATATCTACTCTCTAACCTACACTGACGCATTGTGGTTTATAAAATCAATCCCATTTAGTTCCACTATGTCGCTACTAGGTCAATGATATAATATGACATCTCACAACGATTATTACTTTTCTGCGTAACATGTAGGTACTACGCAGTTAGTTTTATTTGATTTTAGTTATTTTAACATAATATTGTAAAATGCAGCGACCCTCTTGAAATTTTGAATTCTGAATCGAATTCTTTTCTATTCTAAAAAGTAAAAATACGATATTGGAGAGACCCTTAGATAACAATAAGCATAAATATTACTTTGAGCTGTGAGTACGCAAGGTAGGTCTATCGTATCGTATCTAACTCCCAATAAGAAGTAAATAGTTATTTGTTTTATACATCATCATCCTCATCAGCCTATAAAGGGCATAGGCCTACAATCAAGGAGGGTATGGGCGTTCGTCCACAACAAGTACCAAATGCAGATTGATAGACTTCATATACGCAACAGAATTTCTTCTTCAGCGTATGCAGGTTTCCTTACGATATTTTCCTTCACCGTTTGAGAGCAATCGGTATTCCGTACATAAGGTAAACTCTTATATATTCCGTGACATAAGCTAGGAAAACTCATTGATACACGGCATTTCGTCCGTACGGTTTCGGTAGCTGGCAGCTGACGATAGCCTTTAACTGGCAAGTGTAGAATGGATTGTCATAATCGCGACCCCAGCCTGAAACAAAAGGTGGCCTGCGTAAATGAAACAAGGTCGCATAAAGGTTTGTATCTCAATAAAAATCGATGTTACCTACCTAAAACCTTCATAATGACTTGTTTGGATTTTCAATGCCTACGTTTTGATGAAAATTGTGTTTGAAATTGGAATGAAAGCGAAATGCTAACTACCAAGGCCACCCAAGGCCTTTAAAAACTTAAACTAGACTTAAACAATAAGAAGTTTTGTATACTTATATAACTAAGTAAACGTCGTTTAAATGTTATTCCAGGCCTTGCAAGACCTTCAAATTGTAACACAGTACATGTACCTATAGTTGTTGTCGACATTCAGGGGTGCTTCCGTAGAAAATTGGCGTAGCAGCCCGCGTCGAAACACTTAGTCAGACCGCATTGTCCCATATAATGGATAAATTTGCACTTTGAATGACGATTGTTATGTATATGTTTTTTTACTTTTTCATGTGAATACTGGTTAATTATACCATTCATTACTTCTACAAGTACTTACAATAACATGCTTGCAGACTTGCTTAGGAAAATTATAATTTTCAATACAAAGTAAAATTGCAGCCTTCTTGAGTCAGTAGGTATTCATTATATGGAATTCCAGTGGAAAACTTATGTTCGTAAAAGAGATTGTTATGGGGAGGAAGGCGTGCCAGGGCGGGCGGATGACGTCACAGTCAATGGGCGGCGGCAGCATGGCGCGCCACAACAAGATACTGCCGTTGTATTGTTATATGTCTTGTTATTTGTGCAGTTTTATGCCGGAAAATTGTGAAATATTCTTATGCTTTGTGGGGTCCATTGCCCGGGTATTCTATGGCGAGAGAAAGATAGGGACAAACCTAAACCCAAATGTCAATCCAGTTTCAGATTAATTTAAAAAATTATATGTAGTCCATTTATTTTATTTCATGTTTATTTTGTTCGCAACATACTTCACAGAAGAAATGACAACAGGTAAAGTCGGATCTGAAAAAGGGAACATTTACGACTTTTTGCGTGTATCACTTGACACAGAGTATTTTGTGGCGCGCAGTTTATCCTTCTCTGTTTATTAGAAAATTATTTTAATCAATCTCAAGAGCGTATCGGTTGCAATTAGCCACATCTAGCTGAAGCCAGCAAATGTGGCATGCAGTACGAGTGTTATGTACCTACCGGAATAGGTCGTGAGTTTATGTAATTCATTGGCAATTATATTACTTACATAATGTGCTTGTCAAAGGTTCAATGCACTGTGATACCGTGCTAACAACTGTCATTATTGAATTCAATACTAATCATAATGTTTCCAGGAACATGTTTGTTTGTTTAAAAACGAAATAGGCATAGGTAGATTCGGCATTAATAATATTTTCTTTTTTTGTATAATTTTTTTCTACTTCTTGCGGTGTTCATATCGAAAACCATTCACATATAGGTTTTTAAGCGAGGCCCTTCTTCTACCAGGCATTCGTCTTCAAAAATTTTCCGCCAGAATATTCTAGAGAAGTTGGTATTTATCACTTCTCGTAATGTGACCGAGGTACTGTAATTTCCGAGTTTTTATAGTTTTCAGGATTTCTACTCTTTTTTTCATCCTCTGCAGGACCACCTCATCATACTATCTTCAACATCCTCCTGTATATCCAAATCTCAAAAGCCTTTTTTTATGAAAACATATTTTTTTTTTACCGTAAAAGTTAACGTCAACTATACCTAGGTACTTTACTATTAAACTATCGTTACCAGTGTAGTGAATGCGCACCGTGCAGCGGTAAGCACTCCGTTTCTTCAATGTGGACTTGTTCATGTAATAATTAGTCTCAAAATATAATTTGGCTGAAGGCCAAGCCGTAGAAATGTCGCTTGTAACCATTTACTGATCTATCGCCTATTTTTGGACATAATAATACCACCGAGCTAGAATAACTTGTTCGTTTTGATGGCCTGAACCATCCCTGAAAATTAAGACACGGTAAAAAAATCGTACGGTATACATAGATACAAATATCCATGACTCAGGAACTACCATTTATATTAATCATGCAAATATTTGCCATTTATGGGATTCGAACCCGCGACCCTTGGTACAGCAGGCAGGTTGACTACCGACTTTCAGTCAGATTGAGTCCTATATCATTCCATCGTCTAAAAAATCCCGATCACAAATATATTGGATTCCTTAATTTAGCGTTCCGTTTTCAATGAACAACCTCTGACGTCAATACGCTTTGTAACCTTCGCTTCGGAAGTATTTATATCCGAAACACTCGTAGTTATTTTAGTAGCTTCCTATAATGAATTATTCCAAAATAGAACTACATCAACAACGTACGATTTCATGAGAGCGATAATTAGTGGATATATTGATTTTTTTATGTTTCACCAGCTCTAAATAATTGATTGCGTGACAATTAGAACTTCGTACGTTAACATTGGTACCAACCTTGGCCCAAAAAGCTCCCTTATTTTGACAACCAAATTCCTAAGAACCATGAATGTTGTTTCAGTTTCTTGTTGATGTAAGAACGACAAGAGCTCAAGGTGATTCGGTGGCTTAAATGTTACCGAGTGATATTACCTAGTCTAGTTATATCGATGGCAGTCACCAAAGCAAACAATATTCTATTTCGGTTTGCAATATTAATCACTTTGTTTGTTAATAGCCAGAAGATTGACGCAAATTGAGATCAGAGAAAACAGGCTTGAAATCCATCAGTAAACATTGCTATGGAATTTCAAACGAAAAATAAATTTATAAGTAATTATACTAATTATAGACGGAACAAATCTGTGCACTAGGAATTGACAAAATGTGAAATACTGGTTTTATCAAATTATGTTTAGCCTTGGAAAAACCGTAATACCCAACATTTTAATAGCAGTAGAGTATCTACAATCACAGCCATCATATTTTATTGTCGAATGACTAGGTAATTTCATAAAAAAATCACTCTTAAGCACTTGTAATAAATCTCAAATTAGCATATTAAGCAGTTATTTCATAAGGAACTTTGTATAAGTATTTGATAAGTTTAACGACAAAAATGTGAAAAGAACAAACAGTCATTAAAACTCTTCATGACGAGGAGATTCAGTGAACAAATATTTCTTTATTTGTTTAGGAATTTTATCGTTTCCTCTTAATCACTGCGGATGTTTTATTTTACTTCAAATAACTAAATTTAAGAACGTTTTGTATTATTGCAAGATCTTCTTTTCCATTATACACCGTGTTAATGAATGCGCGCAAAACCTCATACACCCCAACAGATTTATAACAAAATAATTAGATTGAAACAATAATTTTTTTTTTACTCTTTATATTTTGGTGTAAAATAAAGTATATTTGATTTGATTTGATTTCATTATATTGATACTTAAAATTTAAAGTATTCGCATTTTAAGTTTGGCGGTAAAAATGATTTGTTATCATTTCAGCAATGAATGAAAGCGCTAACGTACTCATGGATACATTTTAATAATCTTGTTTTGGTAGTAAGTAGGGTGAGTGTCCGTGCAGTGGGTTGACATCGGGTTCAGTAAATTTTAAATTTTACAATCAAATTATTTGATATTTTGAAAAAAAAAAACCTTTGGTAATTCGATTGTGCTCTCGATTCTAAACAAACAACTTTCTAGTTTTGCGTTAAGTAATTCATTAACACGTATGAAGCCATACCCCATATTTATGATTACCATGACATTCTTGGAAAACACGCTTATAATAGAGTACTTACCTACAAATTGAGTACAATGAATCTTCAAAGTTTGTTCCACTTTACCATTTGTCGTCTTCCTTGGTGGAAGTAGTGCATGTTTATATACCTACTCATAGCCATACATACTGCCATGACGTCAATATAACGTGTCATAGTTGACCGCCTGTCGTCTGGGTGCTAAATAGATCAAGTAGTCTTCAAACTACTGTGAATTCTATCATTTCAATTCTTTCAGGATTTTAGTTTTCAGTTCATATTCATTATTTGAAAACAATGCTCTTAATATGCAACGAACCCACATTTACAGCAATAATAATTTGAAAGGGATGAAATGAAGATGGTTCTCCTGGTTTCATAAATTTGGTTATCGCAGATGTGCTTGCTGCCATAAATACTTATGTTTCCTTCTATGGTTGGAAATCTACGGTTTTGAGATTTCTTTAACGCACATGCATGATTAGCAAGTCTAAAGAATAGTCTTATGTTTGTTGACAGATATGAGCGTCTACTCCGAAGGGCGCGTAGCGAAGACTTGAGCGAGATCTCTGGCATCGGCTGCTTGTACCAGAGCGGCGTGGACCGCCTCGGGAGACCCGTCGTCGTGTTCATCGGCAAGTGGTTCCCCATCGGTGATATTGACCTTGATAAAGTGAGTCCTATACTCATCATTATGTACCTAGAGGTTCTTCTTCTGTCGAGTCGATGGCATGTTATTGAGTTTAGCTAAGCCTAGTTCGTGTAGGTAATTATATTGTTTATCTGTATGTCTACTTGTTACGTCTTCGTGTGTAAATTATGCGGCATATTTCAATATAGCAAGTGTCATGTGATGAAAGACATAGGCTACTTTTGGTCTTCCAAATGAAACGATTGGTGGGAGCATGAGTCAAAAATCGAAACTAATTCTACGCAAGCAAAAGAGCCGTCAAGAAAACGTCAGGAGACGCATCAGCTAATATTTAAAAAAGCTGATATTTCGCAATACGTGTATTTTCGAGGGGCGAAAACAGTGACACTTGCTTTATTTTATCGAAATAACAGAGCGAGATCAGTGAGACGTGTGTCTCCGCTGTTGTGAAAACTGTCACTGTCCAAAGATATAAATGAGTAAATTTTATTGTAGATAAAACATTAAACGAGGTTACAGTACAGCGGCTCCCATGCAAAGGGAAACAGGGAATAACACCGTGCTTCTTCAATTTATAAACGACCAAAATGTATATTTTGCAGGCCCTGTTATACCTGATCAAGTTGCTGGACCCGATCGTCCGCGGCGACTACGTCATCGCGTACTTCCACACGCTCGCTTCCTCGACCAACCATCCGCCCTTCTCCTGGCTGAAGGAGGTCTACACCGTGCTGCCTTACAAGTTTGTACTCCCCTTTAACAATTTACTTTTCTATCTAAACTATTATAAAACTGTAACAGAAATTTGTCTGTACATTGAAGATATTTACAAAAAAAAAATTACGATATGGTTTTTAGATGTCCCTGATTCCAAATCACCAATTTTTAGATTTTTTGTCTGTTTGTTTGTTTGTTTGTTTGTTTGTTCGTTTGTTTGGGTGTTTGTTTGTTCGAGTATCACGCAAAAACTACTGAACCGATTTTGATGAAACTTTTTTTGTTTGATAGCTTATCATCTGACTTAAAATCTGGTATATAATTTATGCGGACGAAGTCGCGGGTAAAAGCTCGTACTATTATAAAACTGTAAACTAATATTAAAAAAGATATTTACAAAAAAAAGATTACGATATGATTTTTCGATGTCCCTGATTCCAAATCACCAATTTTTGGATTTTTTGTCTGTCTGTTTGTTTGTTTGTTCGAGTATCACGCAAAAACTACTGAACCGATTTTGATGAAACTTTTTTTGTTTGATAGCTTATCATCTGACTTAAAATCTGGTATATAATTTATGCGGACGAAGTCGCGGGTAAAAGCTCGTTAAATTATAAATTCAGTGTGAATTCCAAGATTGTAGATTGAAGTCGTCCCCCGGGCTCGCTGGACTTCATTGTCTAGTTTTGTGAGTGGTTGTCGCTGTGGTGTGTTTGAACCTGGTTTACAGGAGTTACAGTGGTAGGCCTATGCCTGATTTTGTTATGTTATTCATCGAGTATAGATTATAAAACCTTTTTACAAAACGGCTATAGCTATATGGATAAATAACTATTTATGAAAGGTTTTGAAATCGATCTGGCGTCTAACTTCTTTTTGTTTTCGGAAAAATTCTTCTAGTCTTTTAATTCCCCAATACAACTACACATAATAATACACTAGAGTTTACCTGCGACTTCGTCCGCACAAATTATATACCAGATTATAAGTCAGATCATACGCTATCAAACAAACAAAGTTTCATCAAAATCCGTTCGCGTGATGCTCGATCAAACAAACAAACATCTTTTTTTAAATTTAGTTTTATAATAGTACCTATTGGTATCGATTCGGTATGCGCACTCGACTAAACTAATTTTAACCAAAATTCGACTAAAATAAGTTAAGTCGTTTTCGTGTGCAATTCGGTTTTGGCAACGAACTAAATTAAGTCGTCTTGTTTGACAGGACTAAATCGACTTTGACAGGTTTAAATTGAATTCACAGATAAAATAATACGGTGATGGCAAGGTGGTGGATTGTCTATGGTGTGGCTTATGGCGCGTCTCCACGACTGAATGATTTAAAGTCATTCGTTCATTCCGTTTATTTGGAACAATATTTTAACGTATTAAAACAGCTGAATGCGATGGCGATAGTTAGATTTGTATACGTCTATCTTCTTCTTCCAAGATGATTATGTTTTTTTCGGATGTAAAATAATTTCAACTGAATTTTGTCACTTTGACATTGACTGAACGATTTTATTCTATTTGTTTTGTTGGAAACTGTGATAAATCAAGAAAAAAAGCCAAGATATTCATGAATGCTTCCAAAAAAGAAGTAAGTATACGTGCTTACCCGTCCGCCAACACCGGGACATACCTGGACCCCGAAACCCTTCGCATAGCAATGGGCCTCCGAGTCGGCGCGGAACTCTGCACCCACCACCACCAGTGCCCCTGTGGCATGAATGTCGATCGCCTGGGACACCACGGGCTCTCATGCCAACAAAGTGCCGGCAGATTTCCTCGCCACTCCACTCTTAACGACATCATACGCAGGTCTCTTGCCACTGTCAACGTACCGGCCACCCTAGAGCCGAAAGAGGCGTCTAAGATAATATATAGAGCCGAAAGGTATTGTACGAGAGGATGGCAAGAGACCAGACGGGACGTCTCTCGTACCCTGGAAGATGGGTCGGGTGCTGGTGTGGGATGCCACCTGTGTGGACACTCGCTGGCGCCGTCCCATGTACGAGCAAAAGAGTTGGCTCGGTTTTCAGTATCATTAACATTTACGTATTTAACCATTATTACCTAAAAATAATCACTAATTTGACTTAAAACTTGTTTCAGAGATCGGAGTAAAAAATCCAGTTACAATGTTGACCGCAGACCTAAGAAATCAGCGTCCGGTGGGCAGTTGTCAAAATATGGAGCACTGAGTGCTTTGCTACGGGATCGCAGACCTAAGAAATCAGCGTCCGGTGGGCAGTTGTCAGAATATGGAGCACAGTGCTTTGCTACGGGATCGCAGACTGAAGAAATCAGCGCCCGGTGGGCAGTTGTCAGAATATGGAGCACAGTGCTTTGCTACGGCATCACAGACCTAAGAAATCAGCGTCCAGTGGGCAGTTGTCAGAATATGGAGCACAGTGCTTTGCTACGGGATCACAGACCTAAGAAATCAGCGTCCGGTGGGCAGTTGTCAGAATATGGAGCACAGTGCTTTGCTACGGGATCACAGACCTAAGAAATCAGTGGGCAGTTGTCAGAATATGGAGCACAGTGCTTTGCTACGGGATCGCAGACCTAAGAAATCAGCGTCCGGTGGGCAGTTGTCAGAATATGGAGCACAGTGCTTTGCTACGGGATCGCAGACCTAAGAAATCAGCGTCCGGTGGGCAGTTGTCAGAATATGGAGCACAGTGCTTTGCTACGGGATCGCAGACCTAAGAAATCAGCGTCCGGTGGGCAGTTGTCAGAATAAGGAGCACAGTGCTTTGCTACGGCATCACAGACCTAAGAAATCAGCGTCCAGTGGGCAGTTGTCAGAATATGGAGCACAGTGCTTTGCTACGGGATCACAGACCTAAGAAATCAGCGTCCGGTGGGCAGTTGTCAGAATATGGAGCACAGTGCTTTGCTACGGGATCACAGACCTAAGAAATCAGTGGGCAGTTGTCAGAATATGGAGCACAGTGCTTTGCTACGGGATCGCAGACCTAAGAAATCAGCGTCCGGTGGGCAGTTGTCAGAATATGGAGCACAGTGCTTTGCTACGGCATCACAGACCTAAGAAATCAGCGTCCAGTGGGCAGTTGTCAGAATATGGAGCACAGTGCTTTGCTACGGGATCACAGACCTAAGAAATCAGCGTCCGGTGGGCAGTTGTCAGAATATGGAACACAGTGCTTTGCTACGGGATCACAGACCTAAGAAATCAGTGGGCAGTTGTCAGAATATGGAGCACAGTGCTTTGCTACGGGATCGCAGACCTAAGAAATCAGTGTCCGGTGGGCAGTTGTCAGAATATGGAGCACAGTGCTTTGCTACGGCATCACAGACCTAAGAAATCAGCGTCCAGTGGGCAGTTGTCAGAATATGGAGCACAGTGCTTTGCTACGGGATCACAGACCTAAGAAATCAGCGTCCGGTGGGCAGTTGTCAGAATATGGAGCACAGTGCTTTGCTACGGGATCACAGACCTAAGAAATCAGTGGGCAGTTGTCAGAATATGGAGCACAGTGCTTTGCTACGGGATCGCAGACCTAAGAAATCAGCGTCCGGTGGGCAGTTGTCAGAATATGGAGCACAGTGCTTTGCTACGGGATCACAGACCTAAGAAATCAGCGTCCGGTGGGCAGCTGTCAGAATATGGAGCACTGAGTGCTTTGCTACAGGATCGCAGACCTAAGAAATCAGCGTCCGGTGGGCAGTTGTCAGAATATGGAGCACTGAGTGCTTTGCTACGGGACCACAGACCTAAGAAATCAGCGTCCGGTGGGCAGTTGTCAGAATATGGAGCACAGTGCTTTGCTACGGGATCACAGACCTAAGAAATCAGCGTCCAGTGGGCAGTTGTCAGAATATGGAGCACTGAGTGCTTTGCTACGGGATCGCAGACCTAAGAAATCAGCGTCCGGTGGGCAGTTGTCAGAATATGGAGCACAGTGCTTTGCTACGGGATCACAGACCTAAGAAATCAGCGTCCGGTGGGCAGCTGTCAGAATATGGAGCACTGAGTGCTTTGCTACGGGATCGCAGACCTAAGAAATCAGCGTCCGGTGGGCAGTTGTCAGAATATGGAGCACTGAGTGCTTTGCTACGGGACCACAGACCTAAGAAATCAGCGTCCGGTGGGCAGTTGTCAGAATATGGAGCACAGTGCTTTGCTACGGGATCGCAGACTGAAGAAATCTGCGTCCAGTGGGCAGTTGTCAGAATATGGAGCACTGAGTGCTTTGCTACGCGATCGCAGACCAGAATATCAAGCAGCCTAGGGCGCTGAGCGTTTGCTACGTAATGATGATGATGATAATAATATATTAGTTTTTTTGTAATTTCTGGTTGATCTCATGATGTTAGTCTGAACTTAATTATGTTTAGAAATAAATTTGGTGATCAAGGTTCTTTTTGTGTATTTAATTTACCAAAATAAGTTCATAGATAGATTCATTGATTCTTTATTGTACATAAAAACATAATTATGAAAAAATACACTGTAAAGCCGCATTGACACGATCAACAGTCTGCTTGGACCGAGTGGACTCGTAGGAGTAAGCCTCATAGGATCCATCTTCCGGGTGTGCTCGGATTATGGGTTGCCAGAATACGAGTAGCGTCTGAGTAGGTATCCGAGTAAACTCAGTCCAAGCAGACTCTGATCGTGTCATAGCAGCTTAAGTAATAAAAAAATTCATGAATGAATGCAGTTGTTTATTTATTTGGTTATTATTATTATATATGATACACTAGCAGCTCAAAGCTGATGCGTGTATATCACTGCACTTGTTTAGTTTTATAAATAACTGTCCAGTCTATTTTTGAAAGAGTTCACTGAAGGCGCACTTATTACAGTCTCAGGCAATTTGTTCCACTCGCGAACTATTTGGTTGGGCAAAAAATGTTTCCGGGGGTTGCTTGTACAAAATTTGCCATCAATTTTGAGAGAGTGACCTCTGAGATTTTAGTTCTGGTTCATCCGGTATATATGTTCAATTCCTTGGACATCATAACATCCAGCAAGTATCTTATATGTCTCTATGAGGTCACCACGTTGACGCCGTTGTTCAAGTGTTGTTAACCCAAGCTCTTCTAATCGTCTCTCATATGGTTTGTCACGCAGTTCAACAACCATTTTTGTTGTCGTTAGTTTTCGGTATGTATTGGTACTTTTTGGTAATGTTGGTACATTCCGGTATAGGTTGATAGATGTATGTATTCATGCCAACATTCTTCTGTTCTGTGGAATGGTGCGTTGCACAGTTTCTGCTGGCATCTCAACCATTGTATCCATTGCATTGGAACCTTAAAGAAAATGTTGTTAAATTAGTTGAAGTATTTAATGCACTTATTAAGTATTGGAGTTTACCCGCGACTTCGTCCACACAAATTATAATTATAACAGATTTTAAGTGAAATCATAAGCTAAAAAACTTTCATAAAAATCGCTTCAGTAGTTTTTGCGTGATGTTCGAACAAACAAACAAATTTAGAGAAATAACTTGCTCCCGAAGAAAGGCTCGTTTTCATTGGTCGATAACTTGGTTGATATACAGCATGCGGGGACTCCGCGCAGGCAGGCTAATGAAAAATGAAATTCAACAACACAGTGGTTGTTATATCACCTACAGGAATCCCCCATCCATCGATCATAGAACTAGATGCACAATCAGCGTTCGTTCGCTATAGACCAGTGAAAATGGTTCCCTGCATCCGTGCCTTATGGCATGCGTTACAGAAATCTCTCGCATCCCAAATGCGGGCTATATCGAGCAGTGAAAATAGTTGCCCTAATGCGGGGTCTATGGCATGCGTTACAGAAATCTCTCGAGAAAGAACGAACAATGAAAATGAGCCCAAAGGTCATAAGCAGCAAAATTTCACACAGATGACGCTGTGGAAAATACTTAGTATATAAGTCCCACTGCAGGGCACAGGCCTTCCCTCAGGGAGGGTGTTGGGGCGTCATTCCACCACGCGTCCCCAATGCAGATTGGTAGAATTTCTTTTTCAGCATATGCAGGTCCTTCCTCACAATGTTGTCCTTCACCGTTTGAGAGCAGTTGGTATTATATACATTATAAAGACTCAACTCAATGCAGCCTGGCTACGTTTCCACCAGAGATGTGCGAGGACGCGTAGCGAGGGGTGTGCGTTTTAAGAACCAATAGAATCGCTTCATTTACCTTGCCTCGCTCAGCACAGCTCTGGTGGAAACGGCTTAGCGGAGCAGTTTTTGTACGTACAAAAGAAGCAAGTGATGTGTGTGAGAAATGTATTGCGAGGTTTGCGACATACTTGTACCATCCAGTCCATAGATGCCCCCGCCGACACATTTCACAGCTTCGCAACGCATCCTCGCACCGCACATAAATGTGCATTTTCACAGCTCCACTAGACATCCTCGCACGACACATTTCCCTCGCACATCTCTGGTGGAAAAGCTCCCTAAACGGGTTCAAAGTATTTCGTGGGTCTCTTTAACCTAACTCTTTCCTGCTGATTTCTGTGAAGTGAATTTTAGGGCGCTCGGCCTGCGGCTCGCTTGACGGCAGACTGACCCCGGAGACCAGGTCCACCAGGTGTCCAGGAGGGACTTAGTAGGGAGTTAGGTAGCTCGGGCTTCGGCCTCGCGCTCAAGAGATACATTTATGAAATGAAACCTCATAATTTACCTCTCTTCTGCTTCTACCAGAGCCGCAACTATGTAACGCGCCATTTCCACTTGATTTTTACTTAAATTCACAGGAAAACACGCCTAGTTGTTTTTAGTCGACACCTTTTAAGTCGCAACTAAAATTGGACTAAAATAAGTTTGACACATCTAAAAATGACAGGTGAATGTTCGTTTCGAATAGCAAAGGGACGTTTTTAACCTAATTTAGTTCGAAATAAGTTTAGTCCTGTCAGATAAGTTAAGTTTTTTTTAGTTGTGTTTTTCCGAATAGCATACATGATTTTGACACATTTTAACTAAATTTAAGTTAAGTTTAGTCGTAATGGGCGCAACCGAATCGATACCATTGATTAACCAAAGATGACCAAAGTAAACATGTAACGCCATCTATCGTCGAATAGTAGAACAATAATTAAAAATTTTTTTCCTTGCTAGCACGTAAGAAAAGAAATTGAAATAAATTTGTTTCTCATGTAAGTGAAATGAACATTTCTTTTGAGAAAATAAATATTCTTTAAACCTATAACAAGTCCAAGCATCTCGCTCATAAAGTGCGCTGGCAGAGCGAAGTTCGGTCGCCCAGGTATACAGGTATCAGAATTAAAGTATTTCGTTATCCTGTAAAACTGGACTAGCAAATATAGCGATCATTTTCTGTAATTCTATTTTTCTCTTTTTTCAGATATAAGAAGAACTTGAAAGCATTTTATATTGTTCATCCCACATTTTGGACAAAAGTAAGTAACAAAAAAACATTAAACGTCTTCACTTATAAACAAAGCAAGAAGGGGGGATCCCGCGAGGATCTCTGAGAAGATTAGCTATGTGCCCTTAGCCCTTAGCCACATGAGAGCTCCTTAACGCCAACAAAGGGTTTGAAGCAGTCACCGTCGCCGAAATCGGTCAGGTGCAGTACATATCGAACAGACCATCAAACTGAACAATTTTCTCACTGTACCCATGATACTGAACAACTCTCAAATTCGCAAAAAAAAAATGGACTTTTCATACAAACGTTCGGTCAGCAGATTGCATTTAGTATAGGAAGTCGAATTATTTTTTTGCGAATTTCCTATAGGTTTCTTTGGGAAAGTTGTTCAGAATCATGGGTACAATCACCCCTTAAGGCGGTTGCAGAGGGGTCAATTTTATACAAAACTTTGACGCACAATACGCGTAGACGGTATTAATATAAGTAACTTTGTATATACGGAAAAATTGTTTAGAAAATCTAGATGTCGCGTATCAAATAACATTTACAATTTATAATATAACTAGCGTTAACCCGCGACTTCGTCCGCACAAATTATATACCAGATTTTAAGTCAGATCATAAGCTATCAAACAAAAAAGTTTCATCAAAATCGGTTCAGTAGTTTTCGCGTGATGCGCGTTCAAACACACAAACTAAGAAACTTCTTTTTTTTTATTTACAGTTTTATAATAGTGTAGATTACGAAGATAAAGCTTTGAAAGGGCGCTCGGCCTGCGGCTCGCCTGGCGGCAGACTGACCCCGGGGACCAGGTCAACCAGGTACGGGTCCACGCGTAGCTCGGCCTTCGTCATAACAAATTTTTCAAAGCTTTATATCTTCGTAATTTTATTATAAATTGCAAATGTTATTTGTTACGCGACATCTAGATTTTCTAAACAATTTTTCCATATATAAAATATTACTTTTATTAATTCCGTCTACGCGTACAGTGCGTCAAACGTTTGTATGGACTGAAACCACCATACCCTAACACCCTGTAGTGGCGGGCGGGAATCAAAACCGCTGCCTACGTCCCTGGACAAGAGATAGCAAGACTGTAGCTATCAAGCGGGTCATAAAACAGTAATAATTGTTGTGCAGATGATGACGTGGTGGTTCACGACGTTCATGGCGCCGGCGATCAAGGCGAAGGTGCACAACCTGCCCGGAGTCGAGTACCTCTACTCGGTGATGGCGCGCGACCAGCTGGAAGTGCCGGCTTTCGTCACCGAGTACGATATGACGGTATGCATCAGAAACATTTCAAAACTAACAATATTCACGTCCAAAGATATCCAGAATTACACAAAGTTCACTAGAATAACCAGGTTTTAGCTTTTGACAGTTCAAATTTCATTATAAGTTTGGAAATACCTAAACTTTCAAGGTGGTTTAGACCATCAAACTGAACAACTTTTACTGTGGGAGCAAAATTGAGATCGCAAAACAAACGCCGAACTCAGCTGTTCCATACTTAACTGCAATGCCTATTCGACTCAAATGATGTTACCCCAGAGTTGCGACACTACCAATGAGCGAATCACGGAAGTGCGACATAATCAAAGAGCGAATCACGGAGGTGCGACACACAAAACGCGAATCACGGAAGTGCGACATTTCAAAATTGCGAATCACGGGAATGCGACACATGCTCGACTCACGGAAGTGCGACAGAATGGAAGAGCGACAAAAGGGGTTTGGGTGATCGCCTGTCACTTTTGCCATTATTTTTCATCTGTCATTTTTGACATATGTTGTCACTTTTGATATCGCCTATTACATTTGACACCACCCCTGCCACTTTTGACATCGCCTGTCACTTTTTGACCAACCCCTGTCACTTTTGACATCGCCTGTCACTTTAGTTACCAACCCCAGTCACTTTTGACATCGCCTGTCACTTATTGACCAACCCCTGTCACTTTTGACATCGCCTGCCACTTTTTGACCAACCCCTATCACTTTTGACATCGCTTGTCACTTTTTGACCAACCCCTGTCACTTTTGACATCGCCTGTCACTTTAGGTACCAACCCCTGTCACTTTTGACATCGCCTGTCACTTTTTGACCAACCCACACATACACACAAAAAAAAATCAAACAAGAATCTTAGCAAAATAGTCAAAACGGTGCATTTTTTATATTGATTTCATAATTCCGTTTGCATTTTTACCTAATCTTTCGTCCGATTACTACTTAGTTAGTTAAATTATGTTTTAGAGTGTAACCCCATCAATAAACGTAGCCGTTTGTGGGCGTAAAATAAATTGGCTCCTTTAAATCTTCTGGAACTGGCTTTGTTTATTTCTTTGGTTACTGTCCGGTTATAATAAAGTAGGTACTCTTTGGTTACAGCACTGTTAAGTGTCAACTGAATTATGAAATTTTTTGTTTTAATAAAATTGAAAAACGAAGAACAAGAAAATTTTTTAATTACCCAAATATTATACTTATTTAATAGGTAAATAAGAAAAAATTCCTAACTATAGTTTGAGAATTACGAAAGTAATAATTATATTCGTTATCGGGTTACCTACATATCAGTGTTATATTTTATATTATATTCATTGAAATGAGTCATTCAAAGCTGCAATTTATACAATCAAAAACTGGTCACACTGGTGTAACGAGCGGTGTACCTAAGCACAAGGATCACTCTGGCCATGCTTTTTATCCTCTGGCCATGCTCCTTTTGGTCTATTAAATTCGCACTGTCGACATGTCGCACTCCCGTGATTCGCAATTTTGAAATGTCGCACTTCCGTGATTCGCGATTTGTGTGTCGCACCTCCGTGATTCGCTCTTTGATTATGTCGCACTTCCGTGATTCGCTCATTGGTAGGTGTCGCAACTCTGGGGTAACATCGACTCAAATGTATGAGACTTTATACGAAGCCAGACTTGTTTGCATAGTAAAAGTTATTCAGTTTAATAAACTAAATCACCCCTGAATGTTTCGGAACGGCAAAAAATCATCCAGTATAAGCATTTCAGTTTTAGCATAATATTGTAAAATCATTTATTTAACGAAAATGAAGTGACATTGAAGTAAAGCGAAACCTAAAAACCTATGTGTAAGTTACAGAGTGTAAACTTAAATGCGTTACTACATATTTCAGAGGGTGCTGCAGACCTGAACCACATTCACTGAAGAGCCATTAAAATCTCGAAAAAAAAACTCGACATCCCATTTGGGCTAGGAAGACATTGCGTTTTCAATGGAATGATTTTTTTTCGTGGTTTCGATGTTGGCTCCACATTGAATGTTTTGTAAAACGTAGACTTTAAAGAAACTCTCTTACATTTTAAGACAGTACACCAAAGTGTACTGTCTTAAAATGTAAAGGCATTTGAGTTCACACCTT
Source organism: Agonopterix subpropinquella (assembly GCA_922987775.1). Classification (NCBI taxonomy): domain Eukaryota; kingdom Metazoa; phylum Arthropoda; class Insecta; order Lepidoptera; family Depressariidae; genus Agonopterix; species Agonopterix subpropinquella. Next base: position 12,681,320 of record OV277701.1, on the reverse strand, counting down.
GAATAGTGCGCAGGAGTGCGATTTTCGAATCTCATACGTTGAATTCAGCAGTTGAAAATGTATGGAGATACGCATCTTTCTACTGCTGATTTGACATTCAAAAATCGCACTCCTGAAGTATAATTTTTGAAAGTTAAATCAGTAGTAGAAAGATGCATATCTCCATAGTAATTTTGACATTTTCAACTGCTGAACTAAGCGAATGAATTTCAAAAATCGCACTCCTGAACAACAAATAACACCAAAACCATACATTTCTATAAGGTTTAGTGGGGTACAAACGTTTTTGTTTGTATTATATGGAGATTGATAGCCTCATAGTCCTATTAATGGATGAATCAAACCTACGACTTCACTGGTCGGGGTTTTTCCAAGCTGAAAACAGCATGTTCTTTCTCTCTTGAAAATACACTTGTCGTTTACTTGTCTAATGTGTCTTTCTAATTTCAGATAAACGGTCTGCATTACTTCCAACCAGATACGAACAATACGTAAGGCAACGCCGCCTTTGTTATAGCTTTAAGATCGCTCGTTGTTAATGTTCGATTCGGCCACAATCGATGCGCTCCTAACTTGTTCTCGTAGCTAATTGATCGATACACACTATATTAAAGTTTGTTGCATTTACGAAGGACCGCGAAACAAGGCACTATCTTAGCAGTTAATATATGGGTGGTATAGCCTTTCTGACTGGTTAACTGGGAATCTAAAACATTTCCTATTGATAAAAGGGATACAAGTCGCAAGCTTCCTGTCTTTGCAATAACTAAGGTTCTAGCATGGCAGCGTGACATAGCGCTGTCGCGCTTTATCTCTTCTGTTTGCGTAAATTCAAGCGACAGAAAAGATGCGAGCCTTTTTGCGCACACCATACTAGCCCCTCTGCGGCCGTATTAGGATGCGCGCGATAAGGTTATATAACGCGGTTATATCTCGTTCGTTCGCGCGCAAATAGAAAGAGAGCTAATACGCAATAGCGCTATATCACGCTGCCATACTACGGCCTCTAAGATTTTAGTTTTATCTGGCGCAGTACGATGTAACTCCTTGACAGCTACAGAAACAAGTTAGTGCGTAAGATTCAAATCCAAATAACCCATTACTAAGGGCCTGTCTTACCACTTCTGGATAAGTTCGAAATAGCTTATCTGACAGATCGTTTGACATATTTCGTGGGAAAGATATGTTTAAACGATCTATCAGATTAGCTTCTAATAACTTATCCAAAAGTGTTCAGAAAGGTCCTAAATCTACCGACGTCATCTCGCATGAACTTTGCCGGTAGATTGTGGGTAATGTTAACTGTTTTGGCCGTTGTTATCTTTTTTATTTGAATTTTTACACAATATTCTATGAAATAATTGTGAGTACGACGTTTGCTCTCCGTTTATAGTGTACACACACTAGGGGGCATCTAGTTTATTGTTGATATTAGTCAGTTTCCAATTGAGTATTTATGAACACCTTAGATATTTCAGACTGCAGCCAAATATTTTTTATATTGCCAAATATCGTAGAAACTTGTGTAAACATTCCTCTAAAGAAAGCAATGATTGTTGAAAGTATATCATGTAACATAGTATTAGTGGTGCATTTTTATATCATTTAACTATAACTAATATTAATATTACAATCTTTCGATGTTCTATAGGTATGTCTGTATTATGCTCTTGCAAAACCCCAAAGCTATCAAATTCATTATCACCTATAAACGGTGTATAGTTTTTAGACTTTTCATGTAGTTATAGAAACTTCTTTTTTTAAGTTTTTCGTTAGAATATTTCGTGGTTTTGACCTCTCAACATATTTAGGAAAAAAATAGAAACATTTGTAACTAGAGAGTTTTGGCCAACAATGGGACAAAACACGTTTACCCTTTGGCTGAAAACGAAATTCATTGCTCGGTGCGAAACTGCATTCAACAATCTGCGTTCTGTATATCTCAGCAGTTAAAAGGCTAATAAAAATAACAGTCACTGTTTGCAATTCGCATACATATAGGTCTAATGACATTTACGACTCCAATAATTAATTGTTCGCGTATTGAATTGTAGATATTTTCTCACCAAAAAGGATATCATTGGAGTCTTTAAAGTGAGATCTGCAATTTCTCTACTCGCGCGCGACTTGCCTTCGAAAATTACTCACTTTTCGGAGAGCAAAAGCCGCGCTTTCCGCTATATGTAGTATGGATAAAACGGAGTCGGAAGCAAGCAACTAGAGAAATCATGCTAGAAGGTCTGGTCGTACCCAGTGCAAAAATAATGTAATCAGAAAAAAACGTTCTTGGACGTTTCTACTAATTAATTGTCATAGGTACTGGAAATCCTTTTACAGGGTATTGTTCATTTAGCGCGTAGTAAAATACTTTATTTTTTAAACCAATGTTGTAACTTGTAGGCAGCATTAGGGGTTTTTAATGGGATGAAAATATTTACTATGTTTTAAGGTGCTTGATTCAAGTAAAGGAGCTTTTATTTTTTACATTAGACGTTTTTGAACTTTGTAAAATTAGATGGTAATTGTATATACGCTGTTAAATTACGCAATATTTCACGGTATTAATTATCACGTTCATTACATGACACAGCCGTTCTTTTATTTTACACGTATATTTATTTAAAAAAAAAACATTCCCTAATACAAAAAAGTTATATTACCTACTTACTTATGATTATAACAAATGAATGAAAAAATACTAAATATGCAACAATGTTCAGGTTCAGGCTTTTAAAATTATAGTTTTTGTTGGTATTAAATCTAAAAATAACTTCAATACTTGAAATTATGAACAAGTAGTGTTGCCAATTGAAATACACTGCCACAGATAAAACAACTGCAATGCAGTTGAAAAACAAGTGCCATAGAAAGATAAACACTAATATTATGATAGTTTTCAACCAGTCACAAAACTTCCCGTACTATTTTCAACCCTGCTATTATTTAGTGTTTGGTACCACACAAACTGTTAATGTTATATATTTTCAATATTAACAACGTGAATTTATTATTATAAAACACTCTCAAGTCTCGATAATCATGTTTACACTTTGTTAGAAAGTTAAACTTTGCATTCGAATAGGAATTATAAAATACGCAAAGTGTGTTGATGGTTTTTGCGATGTTAAAATTAAACTTTGTTAAACTGTCGTAGTCTACATTTTGCAATAGAGAAAAATTTAAGACAACATTCATAAATAGTACTGATTTATACTTTGTGTTTTATATTTATAGCAGAGTTTTATGAAAACTTTTTGTGGACTTAATAATATCAACAAGGCCTTAGATGTGTTAACTAGTTAGTTGTTACATTATCTATTTTATGTAAAGAATGAAATTTATTACTGTTCATAAAAATATAAACGTTTATTAAACAAAGTGAAATCAACATCATTATCTGCATAGTCATATAAACTAATAGGTAATGTTAAGAGTTATGTGAAAATGTGATCAAGCAAAATGTTGGTTAAGTTTCATATTTTATTAATTAAATAAAGCATTAAATTAAGCTATGTAAATATTTAACAAATACAAAATAAAGTTATTACCTAATTTACTAAAACTGTTTTTTATTTCACATTCTTGTAAATACCTCAGTTTATTGCAAATTCTTTTAATAATGAACATAATGTACTTACATTCCACCGTTCATTATTCGTGTATGGTTTCTTTTAAGCCATCTCTCCTCACTGACATGTGACACAATTCCATTCTGAAACAAGCTAGTTTTGCTACTGTTTGTATCTGTCGCAAAGTTTCTGTCCTCCCCGAAAGGAATTATATAAGGTTGTGACTATAAAGTATGTGTATGTTAAGTTTGCTAACTTCGACATTGTTCACAACTTCATGTATTTTTATTTAATTTTTATGCGGCAAATAAAAGCAATTATAATGCACTTTGATAAAACAATTTGTAATTTCTCTGTTAGCATCAGCATACTACCCCTAAATAAATTTGTTAGGGTCAATTCACACCAGAAGAGCATCGAGGAGCATTTGCTCGCAGCTCTTATCACTAGTGAATAAAGGTCAAATTTATTTGGCGCCGCGCGCGACCGCTGTGTTGGCGACGTGCGTTTATATTTTGTACGAGCTTTTACCCGCGACTTCGTCCGCATAAATTATATACCAGATTTTAAGTCAGATGTTACGCTACCAAACAAAAAAAGTTTCATCAAAATCGGTTCAGTAGTTTTTGCGTGATACTCGAACAAACAAACTAAATTCTTTTTACAAATTTACAGTTTTATAATAGTCACAAGAAGATATAATTTTTTTACCACAGGGTTGCAGAGCTGAGTATCCAACACGAGTTATAAAGCTTAATCCCCTTATGCATTTGTGATTTGAGGACTATTGTGGTGCCTAGGCCGCATTTATACATCTATCCATATATGGCCACTGAGAGACAATCAAAAATGGGACAGGAGTGCGATTTTTGAATCTCATTTGCTGAGTTCAGCAGTTGAAAATGTCAAAATTATTATGGAGATATACATCTTTGAACTGCTGATTTGACTTTCAAAAATCATACTCCAGGAGTGCGCTTTTTGAAAGTCAAATCAGCAGTAGAAAGATGCGTATCTCCATAGTAATTTTGACATTTTCAACTGCAGAACTCAGTAAATGAGATTCAAAAATCGCACTCCAGGATCACAAAGGTGTTATTGCAATGAAGATTGCCAATGGCATTTAATTTATTAGACAAATGTGGGCAATTTTATTGATAACCTAATATACCCAACATGCTGATCTACCAATATAGATTATATAGGTGTTTTTGATAACTCCGAATAATTTAGATTATAGAGAAAATACAGTATCACTTAGTTTTAACCGCTCGCATCCCGGCATTAAGATGACAATTGATAAACAATGGGTGATGGCTCGATATCGCGTCCGCGGGGCTCCAAGGGTTAAACACAAATCAATCTAAAAATCTAGAATCTAGATTTCTGATTTGTCTATCTAGATTCTAGATACACACATAATGGTTGAACCTCATCTGCCAGCACCGCATCACATTTTACCATCGCTCCATTCTTTTGTCACTCAGTTCTTTCTTCATCATTAAATTAAACAATTAATTATTCAACTAAAATAATTAAATAATTAATCAACTAAATTAATTAATTAATTTATACTACACAACTATTAATAATTAATTTATACTATACAACTAAATTAATTAATTTAGTTGGTTTATACTTATACAGGGGAATAAACTGTCTGTCAATAAACGGTTTTCCGACTTTGGGAGTCAAGGACTCAATCATTTGTATACCACTAAATTGTGCTCAAATAAGGAATTTTTATTTTATTTTGTCATTTGCTAGGGCGAAAAAGATAGCGGGAATGCCATCGCACGCTGCAGCACTGGCAGTGCTACGACCTTTCTCGCTCTGGCCAAAAACGTTCCTGAGCGACAAAAGGATAGATCGTGAAAAAATGTGTTTCCTTGCTGCCAGATAAGGTTCAACCCTTAAGTCTGTTAGGATTGTAGTGCAATAAATAAAGAAAATTAAAAAATGAATAATCTCATATAAATTTAATTTACAAAAAAAAAAATGCAACAACATAGTAATACAAGTCACTTCACTTTGAAATGCGCAATTTGTTTAAAATATTAACTAGGAAATTCAAAGCTGGGTATTTGTAAGAAGCTGTAATTAAAGTTACTTTTAATACTGTTAGAACATTTGATAAGAGATAGCCTCCTATGGCACCCAGGTAGCACGGGATGGGCCACTGCTGCCAGGGCGTGTTCCAGTCCAGCGGGATCACAACTGCCCCCAGCCACGCTCCGCACACCGTCAGGAACGCGTTACTGATCAGCATCTCTATTATCGTGTCTCTTGTATACGCCTTCACTCCAAACAACAACTGCATTGAAGCCTCCACCCCAGTGTGCGCAATCAACGGGAACACCGTCAACAGTGTCAGTAGACTTGATAACATCAATGTTTCTTCATGGCAATCTAGTACAGGAGCTCCGAACAAAATAATTCCAACGAAGAAACTGAACATAACCCCAAGGAGAAATACAAACGACTTCAGTATGTCACTCGCTCTATTCTTGCTCGATTTCGTCTTCTTACCTTGGATGTCATTAGAGGAATTTAAATAAAAGGATTTGAGAAGTTCCGCGATAAAAATTAATACTAAAATATAGAAAGACGACCCGTTTCCAACCGAATAAAGTAATCCTTTGTACGATACAACAGTTACTATGCTTGGTAAGTAAATGCATGTAATCAAACTGGAAACGGTCACTCTCCTTAATTCCAACTGATCATTTAGTGAAAACATTGTGTATTTAATTTTATTTATAATTTTTATAAACACTTCTTTTATTCCTCATCACAATCTTGATTTGATAAGATTTGACTTGACTTGACTTTGACAGTTTGACAAATTGACATTGACATGATTTCGAGATAGGCAAGTTGCCTCGGATTTTAGTACAAATTAGTACCATATCACACATAGATGGAGCCACATTGTGAAATAAGTTGGTCCATCGTGATGATCGAATTGATCGAAACGTGAAAAGTCGGATCGGGAGCCAGGGCCTCTACCCGCACATTGGAACTTCGCAATTGCGTGAACGTTTTCGTTCCAATGCCAACTCTATTACAATGAAGTGCGGACCGAAACAGTGTCGATATATTGAACATCGAAAGTCCGGGTACAGGGCCAGATGTTTTGACTGCTCCAACAAGATAAAATAAGCTACATCTAACCACAGAGTCAACAGTCAACAGTTTTAATACATAAATAAACCTTAGGGCTTATTCAACATATGATCGCTAGATGGCGAATGAAAAGAATGTTCTGCTTCATTTGTATTGAGATAGCACCGCATGGTTTTGTTTGACACATCCCATAGCCAGACATAGTAAATTTTTTATTTTTACGGCTCTGAGGCCGAGATTCAGAGACGATTTCTAAGTCATAGTTCGATTCGAACTAAGTAGGATCAAAATTCAAAAATGTATGGATTTGATTTTGTTTATCTTGTCTTGTCTTGTCAGCTTCCTGACTGAGCAGTGGCAGTGCTGCCAGATTCAAGGTTTGTAATGCTTAGAGAATATGTGGCTACCGGTGTCGCAAAGGTTCTACTTTCTAAAAGTCTACTATTCAAAGTTCAGATTCAAACATAAAAAGTTTTTAATCTAAGGCAGATCTAAGGATTCAAAGTATGGTATAGTATAGTCTATGCTTGCGCAGAGTGCGGGGGGGGGGGGGGGGCTCTCGCGGTGTGTGGAGGGGTGAGGCACCGGCCGTTGGGGTACCTACAGCTTGGGTACAGTACAGCGGTACAGCGCGCAGGTGGATCGGTACTGGGACCGCGCCCCGCGCCACCCGCACGATTGGCTTGTCGCGACCTGAGAGCCCCCCACTATTAGTATTATATTCACTTTGCTAAAACACTATAGGTACCATTAATGGGGAACAAAACAATATAGTAAAAGTGAGAAATAAAGAAAGGCGCTCACGTTTGATTCCGATTGATATACTCACATACTATACCCGTGTAAAACTCTTGGGCTGAGATTCAGAGACGATTTTTAAGTCTTAGTTCGAACTCCCGTATGTCAAAATCCATACATTTTGACCCTACTTAGTTCGACCTATTACTTAAAAAATCGTCTCTGAATCTCAGCCTTGAACGCATTTCAAGAGATAACCCCGCACTACACTCTCGCCGAGAACCCTCGGCGAGAACTTTCAAGGAAAATTACTATGGCTTACGACGCCACGAGAACAATGAAGGGCATCCACACTCTCGTTCTCGGCCTGTCTCGCCCGTTCTCGGCGAGAATGAAGAGCCGGCATTAGGCTAAAATTAAGCACAGGCAAAAAAATACTGAAGACGACGGCTGTAAGGGCTAGCTCCCATTGTTTGTCTTTTGTGTACCTAAAGAAAATTTGCGCTCGCGGTCGCGGCTCGGTGTTGCTAAATTAATATGAACATATTCGTAAATTCGCAAAAAAATATGTTTCATTTTTTGACATAAATTAAAATCAGATTAAAATTAAGTATTTTTTATTACCTACTTAGAAAAGTGTAAGTGTCATTATCTCAAAATGTCTTTTCCTATTAAATTTCCAACCTAGTTCTAGACTTTTATTAAGTACTAAAGTAAAATTTTTCTTCCATATGACAACATTGGTTTGCGAAACAAAATTGTTGGTGTGCTTCTCCTCATGAAGTATATTCAAACGTAATCAATATGACGACACCGAACTTATAAATGAAAGGTGCCGTTGCTTCGACTACTAGTTGAACCATACATCGCTTGACGTTCGGTTTCAGTGAGAGCCAACGTTGCCCGTGATAATATAAAACATCGAAACATAAGTACTATCTAGGTACTTCTCGAGTCGCAAGTGGTGAGTGTCATCTATTACATAAAATGCCCTGTCCGTTCTTGGGATCACTGAACCAAGCCTTCGTAAGAAATTACGGAGCAGCTCTGACGAAACAGTATGGAAATTTCTGTCCGATCATGTCTCGAGGTTTCCGCTCGCTCGGCAACGACGAAACCAAGTGCCCTTTCATTCAGAAGAACAACATCATATCGGAAGCGCCCAAGGAAATGTCCGAGGACATCGTCGAAAATATCTCCCAATATAAGTACGACAAATTCTTCAATGAACAGATCAGTGCTAAGAAGAGGGATTACTCTTACCGTGTATTCAGGAAGGTATCTCGTTTAGCAGCTGATGGAATGTACCCTCAAGCCTTGGAGGGGTCCGACAACAACCGTGTAACTGTCTGGTGTGCCAACGACTACCTTGGGGCTTCCCGTCATCCTGTTATTCAAGATGCTGCCATCAATGCCATCAAATCATATGGCACAGGTGCTGGAGGCACTCGCAACATCGCTGGAAACTCTCAGATGACTGAACAACTTGAAGCTGAAATAGCTAAACTCCATGACAAACCTGCAGCTTTGATTTTCAGTTCATGTTTTGTGGCAAATGATGCGACTCTGTCTACATTAGCAAAGATCTTACCGGGATGTATTGTCTTTTCTGATGCAGGGAATCATGCATCGATGATACAGGGGATAAGAAACAGCCGAGCACCTAAACATATCTTCAGGCACAATGATCCGAGTCACTTGCGCAAATTATTGTCTGAATCACCTGCCGGTGTTCCAAAACTAGTCGTTTTTGAGACTGTTCACTCTATGAGTGGAGCTATTTGTCCTTTAGAGGAAATGTGTAATATAGCACATGAGTATGGAGCTTTAACATTTGTAGATGAAGTCCATGCAGTTGGGTTGTATGGAAAACATGGTGCTGGTATCGGGGAAGAAAGAGGTATACAGCATTTGATTGATATTGTATCCGGAACATTGGGAAAAGCATATGGGAATGTTGGAGGCTACATTGCTGGGTCAACCTTACTTGTGGACACCGTGAGATCATTGGCACCTGGGTTTATCTTCACTACGGCACTGCCGCCGCCTGTATTAGCAGGCTCACTGGCTGCAATAAGACTCCTAGCTAGTGAAGAAGGAAGAAACTTGAGAGCCAAACAGCAAGCGATCGTCCGATACTTTAAGCTGTCATTACTTGTAGCAGGTCTTCCACAGTTGCCCTCCGTGAGCCACATAGTTCCTGTACCTATAACGGGAGCCGACAAAGTGGCCCTCGTCGCCGAGTCCCTAATGAAGAGGGGACATTATGTGCAAGCCATAAACTATCCGACGGTGGCTCGCGGGGAGGAGCGTCTGCGATTTGCGCCGGGCCCCTACCACACGCCAGAGATGATTGACAGTCTCATTACTGCCCTAACTGATGCATTCCATGAAAACAATATCAGTTTCAATCAATTTATAAAGAATGGCGCTTGTCGCGAGTGTAGCATGGAGTACAAGGTCGATATCGCGTACGAAGAGCCGTACAAGTACCCCATGCAAGTAGCTTAATTTTCAAACCATGACCTAATGTTAAATGGAAAGCATGACCGACAATTTATTTTGAATTATGGTAAATGTTATGTATAGTAAAAGATGTCAAAAAAATTGTTAAATGTTGTATAATTTATTTTAACTGTGTTATGCTATTTATGATTGTTTGTGGTTTAGGGAAAATTAAACTTTGCAATTGATATAATTGTTTTATTAGAATTAATCCCAGTACTTAATGACTCCATCCCAGCCAGCAGTGAGCAGTTTGCTGGGTTCGTGGGGGTGCCAGAGCGCCGTTATACAGACTCCATCGTGCGCTTTCCACTTCTTGTAAAGCTTTGTAGTTTTCCAGTCCCAAATGTAGCATTTACCGTCAGCATCACCAGACACCAAATAGCTGTAACAAATAAGTAAATATTAAAGTCGTCAAAGGATTAAATTTAAATACCTAACATGTTTTGATTTGAATGACCTCATACTTTAAATCGTGTCAAGTGTCAATGTCCAAGGTGGTCTGGATTTTTATTTCCGGTTGTTTATGGCATAGGTAAGTACACAAGATTTTAACAAACCATGCCCAAAGTAGTTTAGGTCACAGAAACCTTGCAATGTCAGCTGTAGCTTAGTAGGTAATTAGGTAAGTATACATTACAGCCATAGCCATCCATATGCAGAGAGAAGTGTATTGAATGCCTGTATAGATACTGGGTACCTACTGTTAACGACAGCCATGTACCTATCGATAAAACGCCGATAAGAGAAATAGCTATAATTTGTCACATTAAAAATGTAATTACTAAACTACAAATAATACATCCTAGAACTATAATAGATGCAACAAGAATACATTAATGAAAAAAAAAAATGATTTTGGTCCACCTCGGCGGAGGATTCTATAGGTAGTTACATAAACTCACGACCTTAATCCCTTTCGGGGTGCTCGGTGTCATTGCCACCAATGTTAACTAAAAAACACTTTTATTGCTGACCTTACATTTAAACAAACGATTGAAAGTGGACCTTAACCACTGATTATTTAATAGTTACTCTAACTAAACCTACAGATTGATTAAATAATTTCCAATGAGATAATATATTTTTCTGAATCTTTAATCTGTAGTAGGACGGTATCACTGACGACCTCGGAAGGGCAACACGACGACGTAGGGATTGATAAAAATAACTACCTACCTACTGACGACTCGACGATGCGACACTCGATTAGGTGCCTTGTTAAATAATCAAAATATTATCACATGATCGATCTATACCTACTAAAAAAGATGTTGCCAAAAACAACTAAGTACCTATTCATATTTACGTATTTTTTCGTTGATTTGAAGGTCATCACATCAATCATTATGTCTAGGGCGGTGACCGGCACAAAGGTCAAAGTACTTGTTACACTTGATGCTATTGTGTACTGCAATTGCCAGCAGTTAGTCAATTCAAATTATTCAATAAATAAATGTACGTATTTTTTAAGATTTCAAATAAGACCTTATCATTCAAGTGGTGACTAAGAGTCAGCGTACACCTAGCGGAGAACTGTTCTATTGGCGTAGCTAGATATTTTCCCTGAGTGGGCAACCGGCCCCCCAGCTCATAGCTACCGCCCCAGTGGCAAGACTCACATTTCTCGTGGCAAGTTCGGATCCAAAAGTTCCTAAGGCTCCCCGTAACCAGAATTTGACTTGGGATTTTTAAGGAAGTTGTAGAACATTGTTATAAAGCTGAAAGAACGCGATTATTTCATAAACAATAACAATTGTGGTATAAGTGCTTTAGCCCTAGAATGCCTGCCTATACGAGCGAGCGAAGCGAGCTCGAAATTTTGCAGTATTGCCTCTGAGTTTTGGCTAGAATTTAACAAGATGATGTTGAAACAGTGCCTACTATTATTTAATTATATTTTCACGATTTTCCATTTTTCTAAGGGGGGCAACGAGCTTTCCGAGGTGGGCTGTTCGAGCAGTTTTCATTAATCAATTATTGATAATGAACTCAGTGTCTATTAAAGTAGATGCGGAAATAGCGTACTTACAAGAAATAATGCGAACAGGGACAGGGATCTCCTATCTCTATTTTCAACTCTATTTCAATTACCATTGAGTTCATTATCAATTGATGAATGAAAACTGCTCGAACAGTTCTCCGCTAGGTGTATAATAGTATAAGAGATAAGTGTACTTTTTGCAACCATAAGCAGCAAGGCTGATTCAGTGTTTATAGGGTGTAGAGCATCTCTGTGATGGGGTTGACGTCGGTCTGCCTGCATATCGTCAGTCGGTTTAGGAGATACAGCCGTTCAAAGGTGAGTTATGTGTGCAAAAAACGGCCGATCAGCAGCAAGGCTGATCGTATGATACTATTGTAATATGCACTGAGGCTATGTGAACAGTACAAAAACTGACGTGGTTCATCAGTCGGTTTAGGAGATACAGCCGTTCAAAGGTCAGTTATGGGTGCAAAAAACGGCCGATCAGCAGCAAGGCTGATCATAGGATATTATTGTAATATGCACTGTAGCTAACTGAACAGTACAAAAACTGACATGATCCGTCAGTCGGTTTAGTAGGTACAGCCGTTCAAAGTTTCAAAAATTAATGGTAATAAAAAAAATAATGATCTCCCGAAAGGATGATCATAGGATATTATTTTAATATGCACTGTAGTTATGTGAACACCATAAAAACTGAGACAATCCGTCACTTGGTTTAGTTGGTACAGTCAGCAGCAATAAGTTGCATACACTTTTGTTCTACGCCATAGTACTAAAGTGTACAATAACTTATTGCTGCTGACTGTACAGCCGTTCAAAGTTGAACAAATTAATGTTTATAAAGATGACTTCCGGAAAGCCTGATTATATGAAAGTATTGTCATATACGCAGTAGATATGTAGACACTATTAAAACTGACATCATTGTCTAACAATTCACCGGTTATAAACGCTAAAATGAAAAAAAAAACAACGGGTTGCACTCCGGGAGTGCCGGTGGAAGTGAAAAATTGAACACTAACGTTGTGCATTTTTGATATTTTGCAAAGGTTTGGGACTAATTTCGCGCAAATTGCTTTAATTATCAGTATTAAAGTATTTTTGACGACCCTGTTGGTGTAATGGTTGCCACGCCGGACTGCCAAACCAAACCAAACCAAACCTGGGTTCGAATCCCGGTTCGGTCATGGATGTTATATGTTAGTGCCATTGTTGTATGGTTCCCATAACAAAAAGCCTAAGGCTTACCTTGGCATCATTACAATGTATGTTATTTATTTATTATTTATGAGGTAAAATACAATATTCTTTTATTTGCGCTTAAACGAAACAGCAGGAACAGGTACAACTCGCCAGTAAAAAATCGGGTTGCCACTCTTTGCAAATAGGAAGGGGACATGTCGCCTTCAACACAGGGCGAGTTGGGCGTTCAGAAAAAAGGTAGACCCGCCCGGATTTGTGAAAAGGGCAAATTATGAAGGGGAGGGGTAGGTAGGTTTGTAGGTATGTATGCAAGTAGCTAGGTTTGTAAGTATGTATGTTATGTAGGTAGGTATGTAGGTACGTATGTAGGTAGCAGTGTGGGTGTGTGTATTCGTAAGTTTAAGTAACGATTAAAAAGTATACCATGTCATTCTAAATTAATCCAAGAATTCACCGAAAACCTGGGCTGGGTGGACAGGAAACACACCTCCACATACACCCCCCCCCTCCCCCCCCTCCCGCATACACTCATGAACGAACGCACATGTCTGAATCACGTTATTGCTTTCTTTAACTTTTTAGTTACTAAATCGTTTGCTCCTAAATTCGATATAATGAAGGTACGCGTGGACTCCGAACATCCCAACCAATGATATCTAATGCATCTTGAACTTTTTGTTTCTCAATCAACCGATTGCTTCCAAAATCGGAGGGTCCGCGTGGACCCCGAACATGAATCCAATATCAGATTTGAGAAAAGTGGCCGCCATCTTGAACTTTTTGTTTCTCGACCGATTGCTTCCAAAATCGATGTCTGGGGGTTTCTGTGATCTTTTAACACGAATCTGACTTCAGATTTAAGAAAAGTGGCCGCCATCTTGAACTTTTTTTTCTCAACCGCTTGCTTCCAAAATCAATATCTGAGGGTCCGCGTGGACTCCAAACACGAATCTGATGTCGAATTTGAGAAAAGTGGCCGCCAGAAGCAATCAGTCGAGAAACAAAAAAGTTCAAGACAGCAACCACGTGATTCAGACATGTGCGTTCATGAGTGTGTGCGGGTGGGGGGGGGAGGTGGTGTGTGGAAATAAATGTACTTTTTGCAACCATCGCCAGCAAGGCTGATTCAGTATTCATAGGGTGTAGGGCGTCTCTGTGATGAGGTTGAAGTAAGTCTGTCCGCTAGACGTCAGTCGGTTTAGTAGGTACAGCCGTTCAAAGGTCAGTTATGGGTGTAAAAAATTAACGATCAGTAGCAAGGCTGATCATATTATATTATTGTAGTATGAACTCTAGCTATGTGAACAGTACAAAAACTGACGTGATTCGTCAGTCGGTTTAGTGGGTATAGCCGTTCAAAGGTCATGGCTGCAAAAAAATTTTACATTCATTAAGGCTGGTTATAAGACGGTATTGTTATATGCGCTGTAGATATGTAAATAAAAATAAAACTGACATGAAACGTCAGTTCGTTCAGTATTTATAACCAGTTATAAAAACCGGCAACATTTTTTAAGAAATCCGAACACTTCTAAGTATTTAATCTAAAAAGCCAACATTGAGAATGAAAATCGGCTGTTTCTCACTATTGACGTTGTCTCCATACTGAAAGTTGTTCAGTTTGATGGTCTCAACCACCCCTTTAAAAATATTAGTAGGGTGTTTGGTTACACCTTGAATATGGAGAGGAGAGGTATAGTGAATCATTACCACATTATTAGTGCCATGCATATAGATATAAAACACCTAACCTAACCTAACGGTATGTAGAACTACGAGTATACAACGTGTTAATGAATTAACGCAAAACTAGAAAGTAGTTTGTTTAGAATCGAGAGCAGAATCGAATTATCATGGTTTCAACATAGGTAATTTTTTTCAAAATATTAAATAATTTTTTTGCAAAATTTAAAATTTTCTGAATCCGATGTCAACCCACCGCACAGGTACACTCACCCTACTTACTACCAAAACAAGATTATAAAAATGTATCCATTAGTACGTTAGCGCTTTCTTTCAGTGCTGAAATGACAACAAATCATTTTTGCCTCAAAACTTAAAATGCGAATAACTTTAAATTTGAATTATAAAAATAATGAAATTATTGTTTCAATCTAATTATTTTGTTATAAATCAGTTGGGGTGTATGAGGTTTTGCGCTAATTCATTAACACTTTGTATACTATTACCTATTCTGTGCTAAAGGTTTAAACGGTTGAAAACTAGCCTGCAAAAATATGCATATTATTTTGTGTGTAGGGTAGGCGTGCTGGCAACGTTGCGTCGAGTCATGGGTGACAGACGATTCATCAACGATTATTATCAATAGAGTTTTTATAAATTATATAGGTATGTAATACCTATGCTTCGTCGGACGGACCAACAAGAACCAAACCCGCTAAGTATATCAATATCAGTATAATCACACATTTAAAAAATCTTTATACATTTTATAGATACCATATCGTATCATATGGTATCATATCCCTCGGTAAAATCAAGAAAATGTAGTTATAATTATGAAAAACATAGTCATCAACAACCACCACAACTACCAAAAAGGATAGACTAAGTTTTCACTCCAAAATTTCCTTCGGCACAGTCCTCGGTTGTGTTGTGCCCCTTGATTTTTTCAACGTAACTCACCTCTCTCTGCTAGCAGTGATTAAGACTACGGTTTACGTTAGTATATGTATATGATTATTCTTTGACTAGGAGTAGTATGTTGTTGTTGTTGTTGTTGTTGTAGTGTAACTAGCATGTCATTTTAACAGTACTTAGACAGCTACACCGCATAATTAGCCTTTTATTGGAGATCGTTATTCTTTTGCAACCATGAGCTTTGAACGACTGTATGTAATCTGATTGACGAATCATGTTCATTACAAGCACAACATAGCATAGTGCTTTTGACTATATTCCCTGAGGGGATAGTCAGAGATACAAATCAGGAAGATATCAAAGAGATAAAACTCTGAACATTCACTTTTCAATACAAGTACCTAACGAAACTCATAACCACTAAACTACTTAGCTGTATAATTTTTTTGTAACCATTAATTTTTGCAACTTTGAACGGCTGTACCTACTAAACCGAGTGACGGATCAAGTCAGTTTTTTTACTGTTCACATAACTACATTGCATATTACAATAATATCCTTTAATCATCCTTTCGGGAGATCATAATTTTTTTGTAACCATTAATTTTTGCAACTTCGAACGGCTGTACCTACTAAACCGAGTGACGAATCATGTCAGGTTTTTTACTGTTCACATAACTACAGTGCATATTACAATAATATCCTATGATCACCCTTTCGGGAAATCATTATTTTTGTATTATCATTAATTTTTGAAACTTTGAACGGCTGTACCTACTAAACCGACTGACGGATCATGTCAGTTTTTGTACTGTTCACTTAGCTACAGTGCATATTACAATAATATCCTATGATCAGCCTTGCTGCTGATCGGCCGTTTTTTCACCCATAACTGACCTTTGAACGGCTGTATCTCCTAAACCGACTGATGAACCACGTCAGTTTTTGTACTGTTCACATAGCCTCAGTGCATATTACAATAGTATCATACGATCAGCCTTGCTGCTGATCGGCCGTTTTTTGCACACATAACTCACCTTTGAACGGCTGTATCTCCTAAACCGACTGACGATATGCAGGCAGACCGACGTCAACCCCATCACAGAGATGCTCTACACCCTATAAACACTGAATCAGCCTTGCTGCTTATGGTTGCAAAAAGTACACTTATCTCTCGTAATATAAGGGACTAGGTTTCGTGTCGAAAGGCTAGCCGTCAATCAACCATGAAATCTTCAATATCTATGCTTTTTTAAACGTGTGCCCTACTATAACAACTGCAAAGTTAAAAAACTGATAGTTGTAGCAAAGTGTTTGACCACCCTGTAAGTGTGACCTGACCACATGTACCTATGTGAATGAGATAAGGAGAATGTACCTAGGTATCATTCAAGTTGCACCATTTTTCAAAGAAGACTACTGAGGATTAGGACTTCTCAACGATTATGATTTAAGTATGTGTATCTCCTACATTGTCCGTGTGGTGTCGGCTAAGAATAGCACCACCTCATTTCCTCCCGTGGGTGTCGTAAAAGGCGACTAAGGGATCTACCGGAGGATGGGCAGCAGCACCCTCTGAGTACACACATTCAATCCAACTGCGATCGCCAACCCGCCTGCCAAGCGTGGCGATTATGGCAAATCCCCCCATTTTGGGGGAGGCCTATGTCCAGCAGTGGACGTTTATCGGCTGATATGATGATGATGATGATGATCCCCTACATATTTTGCATTTTCACATCTCCGTAAAATGGGGACATGACATACCTAGCTTACCTAACAATTTTTGTGCCTAAAACACATCACTTTATGAATGTTACAATGCGCGGATGACAACTAGATAACAAATAATAAGACAATAGCTATAATCTTTCTAGACTACTGCTATGCCTTCTGTTCTGTGCATATGAGGTAGCTTGTGTCATACAATTCAGTTCTTGTTATGGGTTCGTTTTAAAACACGAACAGCATAACAAACTCGGCGTAATTTGGCGGTACCGGTTTTACCGTAAAATTGGGTATCTTTGAAACCAACTTTTCAAGCAGAAAACAAAACTGAACAATCTACAGGACATGAGAAGTGATTTGGTTTATCTAAAAATCTATTTTTTAATTAATAAAACAGAAGAAAAAGGAATGTAAAGTCACTCCTTTTTCAGTTGTAACCTCTTACATTGTTGATCGGAAGAAAATGAAACTTTTCAATATAGGACTTAGAAATACAACAAAGAATGATTTGGTTTTCTTATTTTTTGAAAATTCATAAAAATTCATCCTGGTTTTTCAAAGAAAACGGCTATTTTCTTACCGGACCCACGCGCTCGTTTACATCGATTAGTATGGAGAGTCGTGTTCCCGGGCGGATACGGCACAGCTACCTTCATAGTTGCGTAGTCAATATAAATTTTCTTTGGCAATATCGAGTCTAGGCACACCTATTGGCTATGTGCACGACACTAGCGCCATCTAGCGCAACAAGGCCCCGTGAATTATTTGTACATAAAATGTTAGGATAAAGTTTGTTATTTTATATTAAAATAAAGTAAAAACTAAATAAATGAGCAAAATTTTCGATATTAAAAATATTATAATACCTAATTGGCTGAAATTCCCATTCTTTGTTACGAAATTCTCATACAAACTTTCACCCTCGTTTTCACACCTTTGGGGGTTGAATTGCGAAAAATCTTTTTTGTGAACACCTACACCTAGATAGCAATAAAAACATCCCTGCCAAATTTTAAGTATTAGTGTTTGCTAGTTTAGATATTTAAGAATTGAATGAGTGTGCGGATTTGCATAGATTCAAGTAAATCTGACACAGCTTCGCCGGGAAAAGTACAAATTTCTGCCACAGTGTGCGCTGCGATCGACTTGACAGTTCCCAACACCCACTTCGCACATAGCCAATTGTCATCGATACAGTCGAGTCGTCTACTTAGGTATAGGTTTTTTATAAATAACGAGCTTTTACCCGCGACTTTGTCCGCATAAATTATATACCAGATTTTAAGTCAGATCATAAGCTATCAAGCAAAAAAAGTTTCATCAAAATCGGTTCAGTAGTTTTTGCGTGATGCTCGAACAAACAAACACACAAACAAACAAACAAACAGACAGACAAAAAGTCCAAAAATTTGTGATTTGGAATCAGGGAAGCCTAAAAACCATATCGTAATCTTTTTTTTTGTAAATATCTTCAATGTACAGACACACTTCTGTTACCTACCTACAGTTTTATAATACTTTAGGTTGAGGAGCTCAAACAGTGGATACCTACACTATACGTGAGCACAAAGCTCACAATACTAATGATAATGAGATCTAAGTGTACCACTAGCCCACAGAAAAGGAACAATATAATTATGAAATTATTAATTAATTAATGAGAATTAGTAATGATTAATGAATAACAATTTTAATTTAGGATAAAGATTAAAATGTTTCCTAAACTTTTAATATGTTTAATAATATTTATGTTCTAAGATCTAATAGAGTTTTCTTATATTTATTAAAGGACATTAACTATAATAATAACATTTATTTAGTTATTTATTTATTTATTATTTATTTATTTTAACATTTTTTATTTTTGAATCAAGAAATCAATTTAGCATAAGCATATGCCCACGACTATATTCCCCGAGGGGGTAGTCGGAGATATTCTGAAACTTCAGAAAATCCACGTTTCACTAGAAAAAAAAAATCGATCAAAAAATCGAAATCAATTTTTTCTTGTTATAACATTTATGTCATGACAAGAAATTGATTTCTGTCTCGTTAATAACTACTAAGTAAGTACATACTGTCAATACTGTAGTTATTAACGACAGTACAGTATTGAAAATTACTTTTGCAAAAGACAAAGAATTTTATTATCTTATCTCAAAGATCAAGTATGGATGGAATATTTTAAAAATAATGTGATGGGTACTATTCATTGACACAATCGTCCGTACTTTGGACAATGAGGTGATTCATTATTATCATGGCCTATCGAACTGGGAGCTGGAGTGCGATTTTTGAATCTCATACGTTGAACTCAGCAGTTGAAATTGTACGGAGATACGCATCTTTCTACTGCTGATTTGACTTTCAAGCTTCAGTAATAGCGCTATATCACGCTATCGCGGGTTGGCCGATTACAGTAGGTATTTTATTTATTATTATTTGGGGTTTTTTTTGGGCCTTGACAGGCTTGCTAAGCCTGTGCCACGGAGACCATCGCTGGTCCTTTGTGATCAAAAATCTTCTGCGATTTCCGACCGCAGTGGGGATTGGTAAGGAACTCCTTACCAATCCCCACTGCGGCCAGAAATCGCAGTAGATTTTTGATCGTGATAGCTTGTATCTCATCTAGTGTCAGTACAGTAGGTAACTAGGTTACCTAACATACATACAAATGATAGATACCTACGCGGAATGCAAACGTTTTCTAACGATTTGGCACGTACCTACCACTAAGGACATATACTTACGTATTAACTTAACTTACTTATTGCAGTTATCACGTAATGCCATAGAATAGATAATATTAGGTAGGTACTCGGTAATGCTACTTACGACGACGGTTATCGATAACATTATAAAACGATTGTAATACTTACGCAATCGATTATTTTTGGGACCAGATTTTCAATCATTGATATGTGTTGTAATTTAGAGGGTACCGAGCCTATAGTCGTAATTATTTTGATTTGTCGTTGTCAATCGTATTTTTTTTATTTATAAAAAATTAAACAACATTTGGCACATTGCTCGCAGAACCGATGGCCGGTGGGGCCGAAAAGTTCTCGAGTGGCGACCGCGTACCGGAGGGCGCAGCGTGGGTAGGCCCCTTACACGGTGGGTCGACGACCTGGTGAAGGCGGCGGGGAAACGTTGGATGAGGGCAGCGCAGGACCGGTCGTTATGGCGATCCTTGGGGGAGGCCTATGTTCAGCAGTGGACGTCTATCGGCTGAGATGATGATGATGATGAAACAACATTTCCAAAAAACAAGAATGTCACATTGTAGTCCTGATTGGCTTTCAATTTATCGAAACATTACGGATTATGATTTTTATGCTTGTAGCTGGTATCGTTAAAACCGCCAAAAGTCAATTTTTGCGGTTTTAAAGATATTAACTACAAACATTATAAAAACAAATCCGCAGTGAACCGATAAATTGAAAATCAGCAATAACTACAATGTGATTTTCTTGTATTGTGGAAAAATAAAATTGTTAAGAAATTAAAAAATACGGAGGAAAGGCAGTGTGCAAGAAAAGGTTTCTAAGATCTATTGCTATCTCGCCGTTCCCGAGCAACCGAGCTACCAGTTCGAAAATGACAACTGCAGTTCTGATTTTACCTTCATAAAAATGGACGAAATCACGATTTCGTAATATGAGAAAGACTTTGGCTATATTATCTGTATCATCATCATCATCTCAGCCGATGGACGTCCACTGCTGGACATAGGCCTCCCCCAAGGATCGCCATAACGACCGGTCCTGCGCCGCCCTCATCCAACGTTTTCCCGCCGCCTTCACCAGGTCGTCGGTCCACCGTGTGAGGGGCCTACCCACGCTGCGCTTTCCGGTACGCGGTCGCCACTCGAGAACTTTTCGGCCCCACCGGCCATCGGTTCTGCGAGCAATGTGCCCCGCCCACTGCCACTTAAGTTTAGCAATTCTTTGGGCTTTGTCAGTTACTCTGGTTCTTCTGCGAATCTCTTCATTTCTGATTCGATCTCGCAGGGAAACTCGGAGCATAGCCCTCTCCATTGCCCTTTGAGTGACTTTCAGCCTTTTTATGAGGCCTTGAGTGAGCGACCACGTCTCTGTTCCATATGTCATCACTGGCAACAAACACTGATCGAAGACTTTCGTTTTAAGACACTGCGGTATTTCAGACGTGAAGATACTACGTAGCTTCCCGAACGCTGCCCAGCCGAGTTGGATTCGTTGAATTCAAATTATCTGTATGTCTTCCTTTTATATTGTTTATATTCGTCAAAGCTAGATATGATATGAAATGAACAACTTTTACGATATGATCGGTTTGGTCCTTTAGTAAAAGTTTTTCCGTTTGATGGGTAGACACTTAGCTTATAAGGATGCTAATTATATCAATCAGGAATCAGTTATCCCTTTAGATAACTGAATAGTAAGTATACGAGGGCGACACTGAAAGTTTCAAGAATGGACCAGTTAGTGACAATGCCGATGAAAAATTTATTTTAATTACGAATAAGAAACTCTTTATCAACCTATAGCCGAAAATTTTATTCGATTGTCATTTGTTTTAACGATTTGGCGGCAATTTGAAAAGTGCGTGTCGCGAGGCAAAACGAATTTAGCAGGGAAAAATGTTCTCTCCCCAATTTATTACGATTTTCGTCGTGGTCCTAGTCCATAACAAAGTTAATGATAAACTTCGATTGGTATTTCATGATGAAGCCCTGTCCCTTAACACTTGTTTACAACTGGTTAAATGAGTTTAGGCATGATCGGAGTAATCTCAGTGATGATCTACCTGGGAGATGTCGTTCAACGGCGACAACTGAACAAAACGCCAATGCTGTGCAGCTCATGAGAGAGGCTAATATGAGAGTGACCTACCAGCAGATTCAGGCAAGCTTCAGCATTGATATGAGTCAAGTGCAAAAGATCCTACACGAATATTAAGGCGTAGGGAAGCTTTGTACTAGATGAATACCCCATAATTTAACCGATTTTAATAATTTCATAGTAAAGCAGAGGGGGTCCACTGCTTCTCACAGAGGTTCCATTGAACGGTACGATACATAAAATGGAATGGAGGCCACTTCTAAAAATATTAAAAGTATTCCGAACCTCCTACTTCTATACACTTTTTATTGTCTTGAAACTTTCAGTGTCGCCCTCGTATACATCTTATTAAGGTATTTTCTGTTTAAGATTAGTTTTTATTTTCTACATTTCAACATTTTAATATCAGAGAAGATTTCTACCTACTTAATTCATGTAAGTAATTATGTAAATGATACATTATTTATGAGTATTGTTTAATTTTTTGGTTAGAGTTAGTACAGCCGGAGTCTACATTATTCAAAAATTCTCAAGTTTTAATAACCATGACTTCATGTTTCGTTAAGAAGGTACAAGAACGAAAACAATATATGAATGCATAAATAATTTGCAACACAAAACCTAACGAGGCTAACGTTATCATGAACTCTGACGATTTATGCAATAAAAAATGCACACATCAAATTACATATAATTTGGTATCAATCAGGCAAAGGTTAGAAACACTTGTTCGATAAAGGTTCTCAATATTAGGACGAAGCAATTAGATATAACAAAGAGCAATATCCTTTGAATGCAAAGAAACTAGTTCAGATACAACTATAATGTACGAGCTTCTACCCGCGACTTCTTCCGCATAAATTATATACCAGATTTTAAGTCAGATGATAAGCTATCAAACAAAAAAAGTTTCATCAAAATCGGTTCAGTAGTTTTTGCGTGATACTCGAACAAACAAACACCCAAACAAACAAACGAACAAACAAACAGACAGACAAAAAATCCAAAAATTGGTGATTTGGAATCAGGGACATCTAAAAATCATATCGTAATTTTTTTTTTTAAATATCTTCAATGTACAGACACACTTCTGTTACAGTTTTATAATAGTTATGATGATACTAACATTTCAGATATTATCATTCTATTCTAAAGTTGAGTTTTGATGTAACATTACTTTCAGCACTCATCATCAGCCTATATACGTCCCACTGCAGGGCACAGGCCTTCCTTCAAGGAGTGTGTATTGGCGTTAGTCCACCACGCGTGCCCAATGCGGATTGGTGGACTTCACATACGCATCAGAATTTAGGTACTGAACTAAAATCCCTGATAATAGCTTTTAAATGGCAAAGTTGTGGATAGTAATTATACCTAGTACAGTACCCTGTGGTTGTGGTATCAAGGGGGGTGGAAAAATCCATATTACTGCATGGATGTGCTCTAAGTCTAATGAAAAGCGAATTCCAGCGAATTACTTGAAGACAAATAAAAACCGGTCAAGTGTGAGTCGGGCTTCTCGCGCACCGAGGGTTCCGTATCACGCCACCAAACAAAATATTAACTTATACTTTTAAAAAAAGCTCCCGGGCCTTTAGCAAGAGACCGACTCACACTTGGCCAGTTTTTATTATTTGTTGTTATACTGTAGAGTTTGCTCTATAATCACACCAAGTTTGACGCTTGTATGTATTACCGTTTTTACGATAGAGCGAGAAGAAGAAACGTTGATAAAAACTAGTTTCTTGTTGAGAACCCCCCTCAAGTTTTAACTTTTTGCTATTTTTATTATTTGTTAACAAATCCGCCGGACGGACGGACAACGTAGGCTTAGTAATAGGGTCCCGTTTTCACCCTTTGGGTAAGGAACCCTAAAAACAGAAACTGCCGTACAGCAAAAAAATAAATATTTGTGTAATCTTGGCTATCGGAGTCCAGTGGCGCCCTCATCACATTAATAAAGATTTCTCAATAAAGAAAGCCTAAATTAAAAAAGTGCTCAATTGAAAAACTACAAAAGCCTTCAAGCTATTTTCATAGAATACTTTTATAGGTTTTTTAAAGGTAGAAACACACACACACATTTTGAAAAAAGAAAAAAAAAACGGCCGCTTTTGTTTTTATTCGAAACTGTCTAAAAGTGGAATGTTTAGAACCTATAAAAGTATTGTATAACAATGGCTTGAAGGCTTTCATAGTTTGTCAATTGAGCACTTTTTTAATTTAGGCTTTCTTTCTTGAGAAATATTTATTAATGTGATGAGGACGCCACTGGACTGCGATAGCCCTCTTAAATTATTAGCGAAGATTTAAACGTTAAAAAATCAGAAAAGTCTAAACTTATTCCACGCGGGACATGTATGGGGGAACTTCTTAATAATTATGCTGAATGAATCTGATGAACTGATGATGAAATCATCTTTTCCATACAAAACTACAAACCTACTCAAGCCAAATGTATGGGACAGCTGATTTTTTTTCGCGGTTTCTATATTGGTCCCAAAGAGAAAGTTGGTCAGTTTGATGATCTGATTATCCCCTTAAAAAGTGTCAGCATACTACGAAGGACCCTGTATAAGTAACAACACATGCGAGTTTCGAAGCCGAGGTCGCGTAATGCTCGAGGAGAAAGTTACAACAGTCCAGTTAAATAGTGTTCATGCTCACAAAGTGCAGACAACACACAAGGCGAGCGAGTAGTGCCGGCGGAACAGTTTATAGGTGTACATAATACTTATACAGGGTGTCCCAAAACTCAACGTCAAGCCGCAAATAGAAGATAGGTGAGTTTACAACTGTTCAGGGAAAAATTTGAAAAAAAACATTCTAGTTTGATAGTTTTCGAGATTTTGTAATTTTTTTAAACATTGGAAAAATCGCCACCCAGATCTCAACTTTTAGATGTAGCTACTACAAATTTGTAAATTTTTTCATGCAAATACTTGTTACGCAAGCCAGAATATTTTTTTCAGTGGTCCCAATTCAAAAATAAACGTAATTTTTACAGAAAACACTTTTTTCTGTCAGACTTCAGCGGTAAACATTTTTCTATGTCAACTTTGAGACTACACCCTGTATAAAAAATTTATGACGGTAACCTGGCAAGTAATTTAAAAAGTTGACAAATTTAATCAAGTTTTCAAAATGATACCACACTTGGTAGGTAATTCCTTTTCTAAAAAAGTTGTAATATTTTTTTTTTGTATTTTTTAGTGATTTGGTTTTTTTTTGTATTTTTCCCTGAACAGTTATAAACTCACCTATCTCCTATTTGCGGCTTGGCGTTGAGTTTTGGGACATCCTGTATATTAGCATCCAAACAGCTCATATGCCAATTGGGTTCATGCTCATTGGGTTTGGACACAACAGGCCTACGCTCATGGTGCATTGGCACTACGCCATGACACGTACCCAATGCACATTGGCGGGCTTCACATAGGTACATGATTTTGATTTCAGTACAATGTTATCCTTCAGTAAAGAGCCCGAATATAGCAAATAGTACATGCGTTCCCAAAAACTTATACAGGGTCCTTCTTTATACGCTGACACTTTTTAAGAGGATGATCACACCATCAAACTGAACATCTTTCTATATGGGACCAATATCGAAATCACGAAAAAAAAATCAGCTGTCCCATACAAAACTGCAAACATAACTCGGCTCAAATGTATGGGACAACCGTTTTTTTTATCATGACTTCGATATTGGTCCCATACAGAAAGTTGTTCAGTTTGATGGTCTAACTAAAGCACCCCTTTAAGTAGCTGTCCTATTTTAAGTTACTCTCTGTATAATACCTACTTATATTTTAACTTACAGCAACATTAGGTATGGAACCCTCTATGTGAGAAAACACACCTCGCTCTTGGCCACACAGCACGGGTAAAAAAAATTTCTTGAAATAAGAAAATTACGTTTTCTTCGATATAAATAAAGATATAAATGAGAGCGCATATTCTTGGTTCAATGCAATTTGCTTTCAGCAAGACAATTGTCTTGTGTGAAAGCAAATTGCATTGAACCAAGAATATGCGCTCTCATATACACCTATCGAAGAAAACGTAATTTTCTTATTTCAAGTAATCTTTTTTACCTTTGCAGTTATTTGGAATTTCTGTCTGTTTATTGGTCACGCATCACTTAAAAATGGCAAGCATAGGATTTAGTTTGGCTTTACGTTTGGTTTTTATTTTCGTCGCGATCATCGGCGCAATCAAAAGTTATGGCCTGCGCGTACAAAGTCGCGGGCGGCGACACAAGCAATATTAAAATTTAATATTACAGAGTCATATAAAACAATCATATATTTTATTAGACTTCATATCAATCCAGAAGCATAATATTTTATTACTTAGCTTCTGAATTCAAAAGCAACTCTGGTTGGTTCCGGTATTGTATATCTATTCGCCAAGCATCAAGCATGCTTTTAAACTGTTATCAAAACATCATATTACCATTATCCAGTGATTACAGGTGTCAAAGTCACATTTATATCACAATATCGATCGATCGGTAATAAGTACATATATTATAAATACAGTCAGCCAAAAAAGTGGTCTAGTAATTATATAATTATTATAAAGCTTCCTAGCTAAGGTCCGCCACATACATATACGTAATAAACATTCGGAATTCAGTGTTGTTATCTATGGTTACAAAAAATACTAGAGTGCTGTTTAAAGTTGCCTAAAATAAAAATGTATGAAATTGCCAAATAAAATGACAATTGTATTTTTAGGTATTTATTAAAACGATTTCTTTACATGATAATTATTATCATGTGGTCAGGTC
The DNA here is from genome assembly GCA_922987775.1 of Agonopterix subpropinquella. Classification (NCBI taxonomy): domain Eukaryota; kingdom Metazoa; phylum Arthropoda; class Insecta; order Lepidoptera; family Depressariidae; genus Agonopterix; species Agonopterix subpropinquella. The sequence continues at coordinate 12,654,239 of OV277701.1, read as the reverse complement.
ATGACGTTACGATGATGATTTATAAATTGTATTTCAATATTATGCAACTATATCAAAAGACTATCGATAGTTTTAACATTAGACAAAATGTTATGAACCGTTATCATATCACACAAGCGATTTCGCAACTATACCACAACGGTCAACGACGTCGCAACTGCACCGTCACGATACGGTATCGTTCCGTCAAACTCAAACTCAAACTCAAAATATATTTATTCAAAATAGGATACAATGTACCTCTTTTCGAACGTCACAATCTAAAAAGTCACAGATTTTGCTATATAAATTATGTCAAACTGGAATCGCACCACGCATTTGTGTCTTCAATATAGTCAATTATTTTATAATATGCCTTGCCAGATAAAGACTTCTTAATATGTGATTTAAACTTTCTTTCAGATAAATTTCTTCAACGCCTACGATCAATAATTGCTTGTGTTGTATGACTGTAAATCTTTAAAAAATGCCACCTAAGATATCAAAAAATCACTAGATCTAGTGAAAAAGTCTCCGAAAGCTGCAACACTCCATTCGCAACTAATTCCGAATTTACCGGACCTTCGATGTTCGATATATCGCCACTGTATCGGTCCGCTCTTCATTGTAATAGAGTTGACATTGGAACGAAAACGTTCACGCAATTACGAAGTTCGAATGTGCGGGTAGAGGCCCAGGTTTATTCCGTATGTAGGTGGTATGTGGCGGACCTAATAAACATATCTAGAACGACTCTAGAAGACTAGTAAAATGATATTCTGTTAATGGCAATATTAAAAGTAGAACAAAACCTGTCACATTGAAGGTAATTTGTCTATGGTTTATTTCATCATCGTCATCTTGACAGCTCTTATTCCCAATTTCCCAATGGATGAACCCTAAACCTTTCACTACCTACCAATATATGTATACCCAATAACACCGAAAATTTTAGTTTGTTGTACATAAACATGTAGGTTAGGTTAGGTTAGGTTTTGATTTATTTAATAGTTATACAGGAAGATTTTTTTATCACCATCCAAATTTTTTCTACATGTTTGGTATCACTTATAGAACCCATTTCATTAAAAAAAGGGCAGGTCAAAATTTCACATTTAAAAATTTTATCCTACAGAATTTTCCATAAAGCTTGGTCATCGAGTTTCATATTCATACCAACCGGGTGTGGCAGGACCGGGGGGCGGAGCCCTAGCTTCAGAGTCCCACGCATTGTAAACTTAACAGGAACACACAACACTTTCAAAACATTGTTTAAATGTTATACTAGTCCCTTATTAACCGACTTCAAAAAAAGGAGTAGGTTCTCAGTTCGACCGTATATTTTTTTTTTTTTTTAATGTGTGTTCGCGGATAACTTCGTCATTTATGAACCGATTTTGATGATTCTTTTTTTGTTGGAAAGGAGATATTCCAAGGGTGGTCCCATGATAAGGAAACCAGGATCTGATGATGGATCCCAGAGAAATCGAGGGGAACCTTCGAAAATCGTAGTGCCGATTAGTACGTTTGTTAATTTGAAGCACTACTGTTAAATCAAACTAATGAATTCACCACTGAAAATTGTGAAATAAACAAAATTTTAACAAAAAATTAAAACCGCCTTCAAAAAAACTAAAAAGTTAAAAAATATTATTGCAGCCGATGACTTTTTCGTTCGCATCATAAGAACATTAATTTGTTTTATAGAAGTCGGTGTCAAGCCAAGCCAAAAAACTAATGCAAACCCTGTCGCGAATCGGCTTGACAGCGACTTCGATAAAACAAATTAATGTTCTTATGATGCGAACGAAAAAGTCATCGGCTGCAATATTATTTTTTAACTTTTTAGTTTTTTTGAAGGCGGTTTTAATTTTTTGTTAAAATTTTGTTTTGTAGTTTATCTATTGGACACTTTTTTAATTTAGGCTTTCTTTATTGAGAAATCTTTATTACTGTGACGAGGGCGCCACTGAGCTCGAATAGCCCTCTTAACTACGCCCAACACTGGTGGCGGGCCTTACTTTGTTAGAACAACGTGGTTACATTAAAACCTCGTGTTCCTCAGAATGCGAGAAAAATTATATTTGCATGTCTTTGTTCGCGCATGCCAAAATGAGCGCGCATGGCGACGATGACGGTTTTCTCGTTTTATCGCTATGTCGCGCGTGACAGGGTAGACCTAATGATCGGAAAAGAACGTACGTATGAGATTAGAGAACAAAAATGTTTGAGTCATTGTCAAGATTACACAATCAGTGTTGCCAGACGTGCGATAATTATCCTAGATCCACGATATTTTTGAGAGGCATGCGATAGAAAATAAAAGTCAGGTATCGCACGATAACTCACAAAAATTCCACGATAATCCACGATAATTTTTAAATTTAATGAAATCTGTGTATTAAATCACTAATTTTTTTTTTTTTTTTTTTTTTTTTTTTTCACAGGCACATACATTGTAATGATCCCAAGAAAGCACTATTTATAGGCTGTTTATTATGGAAACCATACAACAACGGCACAAACATATAAACATCCATGACCGAACCGGGATTCGAACCCAGGACCCTGGTTTGGCAGTCCGGCGTGGTAACCATTACACCAACCGGGTCGTCAAGTCGAATTTCAACCATATTATCCATCAAATACCAATGATACATCATTATTAGCCTTTAAGTACCGCGTAAAACAGTTTACAAATACCTATTACTAAAATTGAAGTTCTAATGAGAAAAATCGAGACATAAATATTTCCTCACTGTGTCGTTTCAATCAAGAGTTTTTACTAAAATTCCCTAAAAATGTCGTACTTTCCTACCTATAAATAGGTAACATTAAATTGTGGCATGCAATGTAGGTAAGAATGACTCAATTTGACACTCATTTAGGTTCAAAAATAAGATTTTTTTTGGAATTTGTGATGCGATAAAAACACGATAATTTTGCAGTCAATCTGGGATAATTCTTAAGTATTGATCTGGCAACACTGTACACAATCATCAGAGACAACTAGTGGCAAAGTAAACATGTACCTATTGATATTTTATCTTTATGCAGGGTCTTTCTTAATAATATTCTGATTTTTTGAGATTTATTTGAGATTTCTAATTAGCTTACCTATGTAGTGATCGGTAACTATTGTGCAACTCGCGGCAAACTCTAGGGGTGACAATTGTAACACATATCATTGGTTAAGAATTACAATGTCATCATATAAAACGGTAGTGATTCCATTCTCTTTGGTCATCATATCGTTTTCTTTTAGTTTTAATTTCTAATACGGCCCCAAATTAGATTTATTTTCATGTTTCTTATTGTTTTAATTTTTCCTGTTTGTGAAAGGCAAAGGGAACTAACCCATACTAGCAGCATCATGTGCAGTCAAGACCACGTCAAGCTTGAGATTTGAACTGCGATATTGTTTTTTATACGAACGGCATAAGAACAGTATGAAGATCAAAGTGCCGAAATTGACGTGTTCTCGACTGTATCTATGTATCATATTGGTAATTTCATATATAATTAAAATGGCACGCCGATTAGAATGTGACTTGTAACAATTATAATAAAAACTCAAGGCCACAAAAAACTCACTTATTACCTGCCAACCCTGAAAATGCCGCGAATCGCACAATAGTTACCGATCTATATTACTAAGTGTAGTGTACAGCAATAAAGAGTAGTTAATGTGGAAAGCGCCGGTAGCGCCGTCTATCGGCGGACGCGGTCTGTGGTGAATATCTATCGTGCATTCGCTCGGTATTCGTGCACCGACCGCCGTGCTGCGCGGACGTGTGCCAGTCACATTCACTAGTGAAGACTATATCTGTGTTTCATTATATACATCAACCTCAACCAACCCTTAGTAGAAAGGTGTATTCTACATTGGCGACGCCGGGATTCGAAATTCACGTGAGTAAAGTGCTTATCAGTTTGTTGAGAGTTGAAAATTAAAAAATGCAAACGGTGCCTACGAAATAAAATTACACTGTTCCTTTAAGGAAGCTAAGCGATTTATTTAAACACAATCGAAGACGGTTTCTACTAGCGTTGCTTTGTTTGTTGCCTAAAAAGTTACACAGTGTTAAAATATATTTCAAAAGAAAAGTAAAAATAGTTTTGTCCCGATTTTAAATCGTTTATTGGGAATTATCTTAATTATCTGGTGCCTGCTAGCGTTGCTTTATTTTTGCCTAAAGTTCACAGTGATAAAAATATATTTCAAAAGAAAAGGAAAAATAGTTTTTTGTCCCGATTTTAAATCGTTTATTTGGAATTATCTACATACTGTATTTCTTTTCCCACATGTCGACCATCGAATGCTGATGCTGGAGGAAAGAGGGTAGACCAGACAGGAGTAAGGTGTGGGACAACACGTGACGGCGCGGCGCGGCGCCTAGGATGGACAAATGTACGCCAGCTGCGGACATCAATCTTTAAGGTCACGTAATCATTCTGTATTACTTTACACGATTAAAAGAATTTATTCAAAGCATTCCGCAAATATAAAAGGGCCTCGTAGTCCGTAGCTCCAGTTTCACTGCCCGTTACACGTGACTGGACGGAGTTTCGGTGCTGGTGGGGCAAGGGTGTCCTGGGGTTTTGGAGTCTCTGACTGCTCCTCGGGGAGTGTAGTCGTGAGCATATACTAATGCATGCTTGTAGTCCGTCATTATGGCCTAATAGGTATTCAAAATACGCCCATTAACCTCTCGTATGCCGGAAAAACCAGACACAATAGAAATAAATGGTTTTCATCATGCTGATCCGCGTTCTGGCATACCAAAGGTTAAGAATAGTGTCTTGATTCGAGACGAACAGGATTAGGTACCCAAGATATGCCAAGTGAGTTTATTCCAATTGTTTTTTATACTTATATTGACGCATTGTCATTTTTAAGTAATTGTCGTACTTCGTAGTTGTCATGGTCTCTAATAAAAGTTACTTATTACCATTATGCGTACCGAACATTCTACGTATAGAACATTCGGCGTAACGGATGTTCGGCGTAACGAACATTCAGCATAACGAACATTCGGCGTAACGAACATTCGGCGTAACGAACATTCGACGTAACGAACATTCGGCGTAACGAACATTCTGATGTCACAAAAACTTTAAGTTGAAATCCAAAGTTTTACGTTTTAAACGTTTTACTTATTGGACATTCTCAGTGTAGGTATGCGAGAACAATAATAATATACAACACATTCGGAGCTTATTTGGTGGTACTAGTTCATGAAAATATTTCAATACATACATCAATAGTACCAACATAATTGCCAATCATCATCATCATCCTATTTGTTACCGGAACTTGTTTGACGTAATCTATACTTTATAGAACTTCAATTCGGTAACATTACGTTGATCTTATATTATCTTTGCAACATTGTTGTTAATGTCATAATTATGGATGTAATCACTCCAGGCGAAACTAATTAGTTTCTTTGGCTATTTGAGCAAGGAATTTTATATTTTAAGGATCAATGTTAATTCAGACAATTATTTACAAAAAGTATCAAAAAGGATCAGAAAATGATCAGGTGATTTCATATTAAATTTAGTATTTCTTGAAATACCTACTCACATTTTAACAAGAAACGCTCATCTCAGTTGAGAGATTAATAACTATATCATATTCAAGCATCATAACATTCATAACCAAACCGATAATACTGGTTAACAATTTTGTTCGCAGATTGTATGTTCCTAGATGTCACAGAAAAACCAGCCTTCAACAGGACGACTGCTAAGGCGCCGATTGAACCATACCTCCTTGCTTTAGTGCTTAATAAAGAGAAAATGTCTCCAATTAATAGCTAAGAGGTTTGAAATGGTCAGGGTGATTACTCTCATATTGTCAGCTTGTAATGTTAATGGTTAGTGCTTTGCCATGTACAACAAACAGTTATTAGCAACGTACAGTTGGTCATTCAATTGACATTGGCAGCTTTTAGCTGGTCATTCAAATGACATTAGAAACTTGTAGCAGGTCATTCAATTGACATTAGCATCTTTCAGCTGGTCATTCAATTGACATAGGCAGCTTTTAGCTGATCATTCAATTGACATTAGAAACTTTTAGCTGGTAATTCAATTGACATTAGCATCTTTCAGCTGGTCATTTAATTGACATTAGCAACTTGTAGCTGGTTATTCAGTCATTCAATTGACATAGGCCGCTTTTAGCTGGTTATTCAATTGACATTAGAAACTTGTAGTTGGTCATTCAATTGACATTGGCAGCTTTTAGCTGGTCATTCAATTGACATTAGCATCTTTCAGCTGGTCATTCAATTGACATTGGCATCTTTCAGCTGGTCATTTAATTGACATTAGAAACTTGTAGCTGGTCATTCAATTGACATTAGCATCTTTCAGCTGGTCATTTAATTGACATTGGCATCTTTCAGCTGGTCATTTAATTGACATTAGCAATTTGTAGCTGGTTATTCAATTGACATTAGCAACTTGACATAGTAACTTGTAGCTGGTCATTCAGTCATTCAATTGACATAGGCAGCTTTTAGCTGGTTATTCAATTGACATTAGAAACTTGTAGCTGGTCATTCAATTGACATTAGCATCTTTCAGCTGGTCATTTAATTGACATTGGCATCTTTCAGCTGGTCATTTAATTGACATTAGCAATTTGTAGCTGGTTATTCAATTGACATTAGCAACTTTCAGCTATTCATTTAATTGACATTAGCAACTTGTAGCTGGTCATTCAATTGACATTTGCAACTTTTAGCTGGGCATCAAATGCTATCAAATTTACTATCAGCAGCTTGTAGTTGGTCATTCAGATGACAAGTCAAATAAATAAAATAATTATTAGCAACTTGCAGCTGGTCATTCAATTGAAAAAAAAAATGTTATTTCATTATCAGCAGCTTGTAGTTGGTCATTCAAATGACAAGTCAAATAGATAATTATAAGCAGCTCGTAGTTGGTCATTCAGATGACAAGTCAAATAAGAAATTATTAGCAGCTTGTAGTTGGTCATTCCATTGACATTAGCATCTTTCAGCTGGTCATTCTATTGACATTGGCAGATTTTAGCTGGTCATTCAACTGACATTAGAAACTTGTAGCTGGTCATTTAATTGACATTGGCATCTTTCAGCTGGTCATTTAATTGACATTAGCAATTTGTAGCTGGTTATTCAATTGACATTAGCAACTTTCAGCTATTCATTTAATTGACATTAGCAACTTGTAGCTGGTCATTCAATTGACATTTGCAACTTTTAGCTGGGCATCAAATGCTATCAAATTTACTATCAGCAGCTTGTAGTTGGTCATTCAGATGACAAGTCAAATAAATAAAATAATTATTAGCAACTTGCAGCTGGTCATTCAATTGAAAAAAAAAATGTTATTTCATTATCAGCAGCTTGTAGTTGGTCATTCAAATGACAAGTCAAATAGATAATTATAAGCAGCTCGTAGTTGGTCATTCAGATGACAAGTCAAATAAGTAATTATTAGCAGCTTGTAGTTGGTCATTCCATTGACATTAGCATCTTTCAGCTGGTCATTCTATTGACATTGGCAGATTTTAGCTGGTCATTCAACTGACATTAGAAACTTGTAGCTGGTCATTTAATTGACATTGGCATCTTTCAGCTGGTCATTTAATTGACATTAGCAATTTGTAGCTGGTTATTCAATTGACATTAGCAACTTTCAGCTGTTCATTTAATTGACATTAGCAACTTGTAGCTGGTCATTCAATTGACATTTGCAACTTTTAGCTGGGCATCAAATGCTATCAAATTTACTATCAGCAGCTTGTAGTTGGTCATTCAGATGACAAGTCTAATAAATAAAATAATTATTAGCAACTTGAAGCTGGTCATTCAATTGAAAAAAAAACTGTTATTTCATTATCAGCAGCTTGTAGTTGGTCATTCAAATGACAAGTCAAATAAATAATTATAAGCAGCTCGTAGTTGGTCATTCAGATGACAAGTCAAATAAGTAATTATTAGCAGCTTGTAGTTGGTCATTCCATTGACATTAGCATCTTTCAGCTGGTCATTCAATTGATATTAGAAACTTGTAGCTGGTAATTCAATTGACATTGGCATCTTTCAGCTGGTCATTTAATTGACATGGTAACTTGTAGCTGGTCATTCAGTCATTCAATTGACATAGGCAGCTTTTAGCTGGTTATTCAATTGACATTAGAAACTTGTAGCTGGTCATTCAATTGACATTAGCATCTTTCAACTGGTCATTTAATTGACATTGGCATCTTGCAGCTGGTCATTTAATAGACATTAGCAATTTGTAGCTGGTTATTCAATTGACATTAGCAACTTTCAGCTGTTCATTTAATTGACATTAGCAACTTGTAGCTGGTCATTCAATTGACATTTGCAACTTTTAGCTGGGCATCAAATGCTATCAAATTTACTATCAGCAGCTTGTAGTTGGTCATTCAGATGACAAGTCTAATAAATAAAATAATTATTAGCAACTTGAAGCTGGTCATAAAATTGAAAAACAAACTGTTATTTCATTATCAGCAGCTTGTGGTTGGTCATTCAAATGACAAGTCAAATAAATAATTATAAGCAGCTCGTAGTTGGTCATTCAGATGACAAGTCAAATAAGTAATTATTAGCAGCTTGTAGTTGGTCATTCCATTGATATTAATTATTGTGAGTAGCTACGCTATGAATTAATGACTTACTGCACTTTCTTCTTTGTATAGATGAAATCTGTATCATACCTAATCACTGCAGGCACTGCACTGTTAATTTAATCATTTGTATGTGTTAAAGTATACTATACTGTACTTGAACCAAATCGGTTAATCATAAATTCATAATATTTTAAATAAAGAACATAATTTCAGTGCAAGCAAGTCAAAAAACAAAATGATTTGCAGTTCTGTAATAATATGACGCCAGGCAATTAAGTTTAAACAACAGTTGCACTTAATTCATGTAAATTGTAATTAAAAATAGCATTATTTTTTTAAAGCCTACCAAATGATATAACTGTATGGTTCGTAAAATAGTATCTACATATTAAACGGGTCCATTAAATTGAAACTGCTGATTTCTCAAAACTAGTCTAGTCGACTAACTAAAGGTAACTACTGAACATAGCTGGTAACGAAAGCGACCTAGTGTACCTTACTTAATATTGTTGTCAGTCAGCGTTATATCAGCATTCATGAAACTGTAAAATTATATGGGTTATAAGACCATGCAACTATGAAGTTGTTAGCGAAAGCTAAAATATCATGCAACAATAAAATGATATGGGTTACAGAGCCACGCAACTATCAAATTGTTAGCAAAAGCTAAAGGGTCATGCAAATAAAATAGCTGTGAGTGCTTTATTGCAATGGCTGGCACCCGCCAGAATATTTTGAATGCATAAGTGTATGTGCTTATCACAGATTCACTCTTTTGTCCTTACCTCCTTAATTTGATAAAACGGAAATGGATACGATCTTGAAGCAGTGACTTTGACTAGTAGTTAGCCAAAATAAATAAATAAGAGATAATAAAGATCTATGGAACGTTATTTTTATAGGTTTACTTACCTACCTATCAATAGAAAAATATTTTTACAGGGAAGGGATAGTATAGAACAGAAGTAACAATAACTCAAATGTGTTAATATAATGAGATTGTAATTTCCATAAACATTGTTTATCGTTGAATTTGGTGTTTGACAATTTCAGATCAATATTTGATAAATATCTATTTTCTGTAAACAAATTAGTCTCAATAAGTAATTCGTAATTTGTTTGATGTAATAGCTTTGATAACAGTCAACACTGTATTGTAATAAGATTTAAGAGATTAGCTAAACTGTGGAGTTTCTTGCGCCGCTTCTTCTCCACGGGCTATACATTCCGAAGCGGTGGTAGATTCGAGTAAAGGTAAAAAATAAATTAAAACAAGAAAGAGATGTAGTGTACAGCAATAAAGAGTAGTTAATGTGGAAAGCGCCGGTAGCGCCGTCTATCGGCGGACGCGGTCTGTGGTGAATATCTATCGTGCATTCGCTCGGTATTCGTGCACCGACCGCCGTGCTGCGCGGACGTGTGCCAGTCACATTCACTAGTGAAGACTATATCTGTGTTTCATTATATACATCAACCTCAACCAACCCTTAGTAGAAAGGTGTATTCTACACTAAGTATGTCATCAATGCTGTGTCTTCCTAAGAATAGATAAAATAAAAATATTTGGTACTAACACTTAAGCGCACCAGATTGAACAACTTGTTGTCTGTGTCGAAATCTGCGAACAAGAATCAGTTGCCCCATACATTTGGGTCGTGTATCACGTGTATGTTTTTAGTATGGAACAGCAGTTCTTTTCGCGATTTCGATTTTAGTCCCATAGAGAAAGTTGATTAGTTTGATGGTCTAATCAACTCCTTAAAAAACCGTCAGCATTATTAAAAAAATACACTGTATTGTGAATACTACTTTGACCGATTTCAATGAAACTTGATATTTATGTCCATGACCTATGACCAAGTCCATACAAAGGCCATATCTTTGATAATAACCTTATTTGATTGATATTTAAAGCATGTGACGATTTTTTGATGTTTACCTATGCATAGATCAGCTGAAAGGATTTGGATGTTATGGATTAACGCCTAGGATTAGGATACTTTTTTAATGTCAACGCAGAAATGTATTAGGTATAGTTAGGTTGGTTTTCATTCTATTTATTTATCATCGTTGCCGGATTACCTACGGGATTGGCATTCTTGTCACATGATGCACATCATTATGTAATGTAGGTAACGTTAATCTCTTCTCATCAGTAAATATCATATCATTATAAATATTTACAAACCAGCTTTAAATACATGCAGAGGTCAGAATGAGCCCGATTAAAAATGTTATAGGTTCACAGGCCGAATGCACGCACCTGTGCAGTGCGTGATATTCGTAGGTAAGGCAACATTTGTCTTTCTGCTTGTATACGGGGAGGGTCAAATTTAGAGGTCAAGATATTTAAGCCAGTCTTCCGCTGCCGGGTTTGACCTACAGAGTACTTCAATTTCACCGGGGAATCGGCGTAAAGTGCACCTATGCACTAACTCCCGGCGTTTCCCCTACACAGCGTGTTATTTACAGGTATCGATGAGTCGGTGCGACGGGACAACATGACAGTGAAGGAAAACATCGTGAGCAAACCTGCATACGCTGAAGAAGAAATTCCGTTGCGCATGTGTAGTCCACCAGGCCAGGAGTGCGATTTTTGAAACTCATACTTTGAACTCAGCGGTTGAAAATGTCAAAATTACTATGGAGATATGCATCTTTCTACTGCTGATTTGACTTTTCGAACTCCCGTATGTCAAAATCCACATACAATGTACATTTTGACCTTACTTAGTTGGAACTATGACTTAAAAAATCGTCTCTGAATCTCAGCCTTAGTAATCTTTAGGTACTTTTAAAGGATGTAAGTACTAATTTTGTATTGAAATCGAATTGAAAAGGTTAGCAAAATCTAATCAAGAATTTTATGTCCACGTGTATTAAACTAAGTTTATATCAAAACAATATTATGCACGCGTTCATTTCATGTTTAAATGATGACGAAGTAATATTACCTATTATCTTTCTTCCTACTTCCCTCGGGGAATAAAGTCGTGAGCTTATAAATAAATAGCGCTCACAGGCACATACATTGTAATGATCCAAAGTAAGCACTATAGGCTTTTTTATTATCCTGCATGGGTAGCATGACAACCCGCGATAGCCGTGATACGGCTTTATCACGTCTTTTATTTCGTTCGTTCGCGCGCAAACGAAGAGATAAAAGAAGTGATAAAGCTGTATCACGGCTATCTCGGGTTGTCATGCTACCCATGCCGGAAACCATACAATAACGGCACGAACATATAACATCCATGACGGAACTGGGATTTGAACCCAGGACCCTGGTTTGACAGTCCCGCGTGGTAACCATTACACCAACCGGATCGTCCGGCTATGCTATGCTTCTTCTTCTAAGGGTTCCTTTCCATTACTAGAGTTTGGCAGCTATGCTATACTTCTTTAACTATTGTGCAGATATTAAAATGAGTGAAAATTTTGAAAACGCACATAAATCGCGGATGCTTTCAAGTTAATGGTGTCTACACATGTATACACACCGAACCCGCCGACATAGCTGTTACCATAATTATATTATTTTGTATCTTCGGGATGTGTCCAGTGACGTATTCCCCTAAGGGCAAAATGGGCAAGTGCTAAGGGCGGCCGGGTCAAGGGGGGCGGCCCGTAGGGCCATACAAATGAGGAGGAAATTGTTGCCCAAAGAAATACAGCACCTACTAGCCAGACATCAGTGCGAAAAAATTTCGAGCTCGCGTCGCTCGCTCTGGTTTATCTTTTTATTATTGTAGGTACTGCTTGCTGGCTCTGGTCTCTATTTTTACTATTGCACTGCATACATAGACTGATCCGAGTTCTAGCACATCCAAGTCGTATAACGGAAAAAAGTCGAGCTCGCTTCGCTCGCTTCATAATTATATATTTGCTACTACTTTCGCAAAATACAATTTGGATGTAGTTTGCGACAGTTTAGTCGGTCAATTCTTAAATATCTCAAAACCTTAGAACTTTTGCTGGTACAATTCATGGCTACAGGACAGGCCCAGTGCCATCAAACTGCAGTTATGGGGGGCGGCCAAATATATTTGCCCAAGAGCGCAATATTTGTAAATACATCTCTGGATGTGTCGGCGGGTTCGCTATTAAAGTTAAGCTAGTAGTCTCCATATACAAAGCGAAAATGTTCCAACTCTCCTTAATGCACCGATTTCTATTATTTTTAGGGTTCCGTACCCAAAGGGTGAAAACGGGACCCTATTACTAAGCCTACGTTGTCCGTCCGTCCGTCCGTCCGTCTGTCCGTCCGTCCGTCCGTCTGTCTGACCTATTTAGGGCTGTAACTTTTGAACCGTAAAAGCTAGATAGTTGAAATTTTCACAGAATGTGCGTTGTTACGGCGGATTTGTTAACAAATAATAAAAATGACAAAAAGTTAAAAATTCAGGGGGGTTCTCAACAAGAAACTAGTTTTTATCAACGTTTTTTCTTCACGCTCTATCGTAAAAACAGTAATAAACACAAGCGTCAAACTTAGTGTGATAATAGCGCAAGCTCTACAGAATAACAGCAATTACTAAAAACTGGTCAAGTGTGAGTCGGTCTTGCGCTAAAGGTCCCGGACAAAAAAGTTTTTTTCTAAGTTAATAATGATGTGTTCTTTGGTTGTGTGGTACGGAACCCTCGGTGCACGAGTAGCCCGACTCGCACTTGACCGCTTTTTTAATATGTTATTGGTACGATAAAACAATCCGGTTTGTAGCTTTTGCACGGTGAATATTTAAACAGATCTGAGAAAAATAACACTGTTATCATTTAATTTAAGCCATCTCACAACAACGTCAATAACAACTCATATAACTTATCGGTTATGTTCAGTGACTTGCATGTGTCGCCAATTATTATTTTACTAATTATTGTTACATTACATTACATGTATTTTGCATTTAAGAACACAACATTGAATACGTGGCCCAAACAGCAGAATGAATTGGTTTAATTGTATGTAAATTAAATTATTGCGCACTTCAGATTCAAATTGAGGTCAACATGTTAAACGTATTCATTTTGAAAACCTTGTTTCGGTCAGGAAGGAAAGGAAAGTTATCAACAAATTTATTTTTTATTGTGTTCTTACTCTTAGGCAAATGTGTCATTATTTACCACAGAACATTATAAAAGGGGTTAGAAGTGCAAAGTAGGCGTGGAACGTGTCGCCACAGGTTATGCAATGATTTGTTTAACACCATAAGGCGCGCGGCGTGGTGCGAGCAAGAGGGCATGAGTAATTGTAGCAGCGTGAGCGGGAAGACAAGTGGCGACAGCCGTCTCCGAAGCAAAGCAAAATCACTACTTTGCATTTCTAAAACCCCTCTTATAATATTCTGTGTTATTTACCATCAAAACATTGAGCATGGACTACGACACGAAGTATTAAGGTGTATTTCGAAAAACTTCGACACCCCATTTTAGCCCTTTAGGGGTCGATTTTCTAAAAAAAAATTTTTTTTTTTTTTTTTATCTTGGACATTTCTGATTTGGTGATTTCTTTGTGCACCCCTAATCCTCCTCTGTAAAATATATTATATTCAAAATTTTTAGTTTATATCTTCAGCTGTTTGGGCTGTGCGTTGTCTGTCAGTCACATAACTGTTTTTTATACGGTTAGAAGATAGATAGAAAATAATATTCTAAGATACACAATATTTTAATTTTTTTTTTATTCGTAATGGGTTTGCGCTTTTCTTCAGCTCACCTGATGGAAAGTGTAGATGAAGCTGAGGATGTAGCGCGCTCGCCCAGAAAAAGCCTATTTACTCTTCTACTTTTCCGAATCGTGTAGCAGACAAACCTGACAATGGCTCTATAATTATAATTGATGACAGTATTTATTAGCCTCGTGGACAGAAAAAATTTAATGATTCATTTCGTTGTTTCTTATTATAAAGACTCACAATCTTAACTATTATAAAACTGTAACAGAAGTTACGATAATTATGGTTTTTAGGTATACCTGATTCCAAATCACCAATTTTTGTATTTTTTGTCTGTCGGTTTGTTTGTTTGTTTGATCGAGCATCACGCCAAAATTACTGAACCGATTTTGATGAAACTTTTTTTATTTGATAGGTTATGATCTGACTTAAAATCTGGTATATAATTTGTGCGGACGAAGTCGCGGGTTAACTCTAGTAAATTTATAAAGTTGGGAAGAGTAAAAAAATAATTATGTTGTCAAGGTGGTGGTAGCAACTTCAGCAAATAGACTAGAAAATATATGGACTAGTGACTAGACTACATTCGCATGCAAGATCTGCCGCCAGGCTGGGTGTGTGATGCATGTAGGGTAGTTGACTGCATAATATAAATTAACTACCATCTCATTCTCAGTAAACAAAACATGTTTGAAAATAACTCTAAACTTACATTTTTGGACGACCCGGTTGGTGTAATGGTTACCACGCCGGACTGCCAAACCAGGGTCCTGGGTTCGAATCCCGGTACGGTCATGGATGTTTACATGTTTGTGCCGTTGTTGTATGGTTTCCATAATAAACAGCCTATTAATAGTGCTTTCTTGGGATCATTACAATGTATGTGCCTGCGAGCGTTATTTATTTATTTATTTATTTATTTTCAGTAAGCAGTACCTTGAATATTATGAAGAACAGGATAAAATATAAATAGTCATAAAATGTAGATGGCGTCACAGCCCTGTATTTTAGTACAATTGTTCATACAAAAGCTGATTTGACTAGTTGTCGACTACCGAATTGTTGATTGGAACTTCTATATGGTGGTATTAGCACAGTGCTTATAACATAATATTGAGGAAGATGGTGGAAGGTGATAAAGCACCTAAGAAGTCGCGCGCGATGCTGACGTGGCGGCAATATGGCGGATTGTCTGGGTTGTCTGTCTATGGTACTTAATCGTAGAGTTCGCCACGATGGCCTTGTTCGAGCGGGGTGAGTCTTTGAAAAAGAGGCAAACAGGCGGCTGCGATGTCCATGACAAATACGGAGGACAATAAAAGTCTCTTTCTGTTCATCTTGAATAATTTTCAGCCATTCCATTGTTGTCCATCGACTGAAAATAGCAGTAACTATAGAAACAAACCTCATATCAGGCGAGAAGTCAACGGAGCACGCGTATCCGGCGACCATGTGGCCGGTAAAGGTCTTCTTCCTGTTCATCTTGAACCTGTTCAGCGCGCTGAAGACTATCACTTTGTTGTCCATCGACTGGCACGCCAGCCACTTGCCGTTAGGCGACACGGTCACCGCTGGCAGCGAGTGCATCGATGGGTCCGCTATGTATTTCATGTCTACTGGTATATCCCTGAAAATAACGATTTAGTATAAATTTGTTCCATTGAGAAACTTTTGGTCCACAAATCCACACTAATATTATAAATGCGAAGGTATCTCTGTCTGTTACGTTTTCACGGCTTAACCGGTGAACCGATTTTGATGTTTGGTATAAAGATACCTTGAGCCTTGAGGTAGGACATATTCGTAGGCATAAAAATTTCACGCATACGAAGTTGCGTTCATCGATTGTTAATGCTAAATCTTTTTAGCCACGTCACTGCGCCACAACATTGCCCAGTTCCTTGCTTCCACTTGAAGTCAGTAGTGAAAGGAGGACTTCTTACTGCAGTGGTATTCCACAAGCTGCTGCATCTTAATATTAATTATTAACCCTCAGATATAAACTGTCTGTAACTGTGCAGATAATGAATGAGACTTACTAGGTGGCTTATTTGATGTGTAGACTTACTAGAGAGATTTATCGATTCAAAGTGAACGGAACAGTAAAGAGAGGGTGTCCGAAGAGAATTTATCACGATCAAATAATTGGTCTTCTCCGAAAAGCATCCTCAAACGATGGAAGTACATGAAGAGATGTATGGAGAGACAATGTCCACGATATTTATTTATTTACTTACCATTCCCAAACGCGCAAACTTTTGTCGTCGGAGGTGGTGACGAACCGACGGTTCTCGTCAACGAATGTTATCGTATTGACTGCACCGAGATGCCTGTCATATTCTTGTACTATTTCACCGCTTCGTATATCCCACTGTGAGAACAAAAAACTATTGAGTAAAAAATACTTTAAAAAAATAGTGTTGTTTGTTTTTGAAGAAAAACTGCTGTAAAACATCACCAACCCCCTGACCTCACTTTCTGGGGACACTTAAGGGTAGCTGAGCAAGGGAATGTAGTCAGGTGCGCGCACCTTTTTGATTTGACTACATAAAATTGTCTTTTCAGTGCACAAAAAACGTTGAAAAATAACGCTAAATTCATTTCTTCATTCATTCATTAATTTTCAGTAATTCTTTAGCTCAAATACTATTTTTAATAACAGAACTAACAATAATAAAACCAGTCAAGTGCGAGTCGGGCTACTCGCGCACCGAGGGTTCCGTACCACACCACCACAGAACACAACATTATTAACTTAGAAGAAAAAAAACTTTTTTTGTCCGGGACCTTTAGCGCGAGACCGACTCACACTTGGCCGGTTTTTAGTATTTTTTGTTATTCTGTAGAATTTGCTCTATAATCACACTAAGTTTGACGCTTGTATGTATTACCGTTTTTATGATAGAGCGTGAAGAAAAAACGTTGATAAAAACTAGTTTCTTGTTGAGAACCCCCCTTAATTTTTAACTTTTTGGCATTTTTATTATTTGTTAACAAATCCGCCGTAATAACGCATAATCTTAGAAAATTTCAATTATCTAGCTATTACGGTTCAAAAGTTACAGCCCGAAATAGGTAGGACAGACGGACGGACAGACGGACAACGTAGGCTTAGTAATAGGGTCCGGTTTTCACCCTTTGGGTACGGAACCCTAAAAAGTATCGAAATGTAGATGACGTTAAATGCAAAGCGCGGCTTTCAACCCTACACGGAATGTCATGGACATTTTGCACAAAGTGCGCATGTGCAGACGCCACTTTGAAATTCTAAAACGTACTATAGAGTGCCGGACCTGTGGTCTATTGTGCTCGCCCAATGCTCACCCATATTTTTAAACTATACCTCCGAACTTATGGTATTTTCTTTTCGTTCTGGGGTATACAGGTGTCCTCACCGTGTTTTTCCTTCATTTCATCGCCGAGCTTGTGATTATGACAAATACATACAATCATACATAAATTCCGTAGAACTTAGTGATATAGACCAGCGGCAGCACGGCAGCGAGGTATAGCGATATCGCACCTCAGCTCTCTTTCTATTTGCGCGCGAACGAACGCGATAAAAAGCGTAATATTGCTTTATCGCGCGCGTAATGTTACGGCGCTGCAGACGAACCGCCGCCGCCTCGTGATTGAGACGCAAGCTCTCTTCCGTATTTATGCTTTCAACGCTCTTAGCTCCTTAGATTCAAAGCTAACTGCTACATAAAAATAAAAACGGAGTTTTTTGGTGTGTTTAAAAGGGTTGAGCCTCATCTGGCAGTACAGAATCGCATTTTTTCACGCTCTATCCTTTTCTGTAGCTCAGGAATCAGCAGGTCACAGCAGTGACCTTTCTCGCCAATGAAATACCTGCCGGTGCGGCCGCGTGCTGTCGCATTCCCACTGTCGTCTCGCTCTAGCAAATGACTTTCTTTAGCAACGGAAAAGGATAGAGCGTCAAAAAATGCGATGACGTGCTGCCAGATGAGGTTCAACCCTAAAACTGAAAACTAAATGTATTATTATAGCTGTATGTTTCCCTAATCTGAGAAAATAAAATAAATAAATAAAATAAAAGGGACTAACGCAGATAATCTTCTTGTCGGATGTGCCGGCCACGAAGAGGTTCTGCTTGTCCTCGTCGGGGTGGAACTTGGCGCAGTAGGGCACCTTGCGCGACGTGAAGCGCGATATGCACTCCCCGGTCTCCGTGTCCCACAGCTTTATGTACCGGTCGTACGCTGCATTACATGTCATTACACAATATTACATTTATTTCCACACCAGAAACAGAGAAATACTATTTACTATCAGTAAATAGCAAAGTGCATGACCTTGAAGGGCCGTTGGATAATTTCACTCGGTTGAGAAAGGAATGTAGACTCTATGCAAAGGAAACAATCATTTTAATGACTCAAGTGAAATTCGTGTGATTGAGTGACGTCACATTTGCGAGCGAGGTCATGCAAATTGTTATTTTAAACTGATAGTACAACAGGAATGAGAGGAGTACAAAAGACGGCTTTATCACTAAAAGCACTGCACAAAAATGTTCCACTTTTATGATGAGAACCGTTAAGGTTTGGAACTCTCTCAATCAAGATATTTTTAAAAGAAGAGTTAATAGGCTTTTTCTGGATGAATGCGTTACATTCTTTGCTTTATCTGAGCTGAAGCCAAGCGTAAACCATTAAAAATTAAAAAAAAAAACTATTTCTTCCACACAACTGTTTTTATGATTTTATACATTAGCTCTCATACAGGGTGTTACAAAACACTATACTCAAAGGGGTGCTTCAGACCATCAAACTGAACAACTTTCCACTATGGAGCCAAATTCGAAATCGCAAAAAAATAATCAGCTGTCCCATACATTTGAGTCCAATCGGTACTGCAGTTTTATATGAAACAGCTGTTTTTTTCACGATTTCGAAGTTGTCTCCACAGAGTATGTTGTTCAGTTTGATGGGCTGAAGCACCCCCTTAAGTATTACTATGGTGTTTTGTTACACCCGGTATAAATAAGTATCAAACTTATACTGATGGATAACCGTAATTAAGTTAGAATAGTAAACATACCAGCGGAAACGAACTGTTTGCCGCAGTTGTTGAAGTTGACGTCTCTAACAGCCTGCCGGTGTCCGAAGTAAGTTCGTATGCATCTTCTGTCGCCGTATACTTCCCAGATCTGAAAAAATCTGATACAATGAGTTTTTTTTTCTTTTTTATTCTACCTACTTCTCTAACAACACGACAGACGCGCTCGTGGCTCAACTTGCAACGTAACTCCAAAAAAAAAAATATATACGGTCGAATTGAGTAACCTCCTCCTTTTTTGATGTCGGCTAAAAAATGTGCATTGGCGCGAATATCTGTCTGTCAAACAAAACTATAGCACAGCTTTGACCCTACGAGTGCGATTTTTTAATCTCATGCGTCGAACTCAGCAGTTAAAAATGTCAAAATTAGGCTGCCTGTCCATTGACGCGAGCTGGCTGTGCGAGCTGTGTAGCTGTGCAAATATTAACCAATCAGGAGCTCGGCCGATCTCGGTCGGATCTCTGATTGGTTAATATTTACACAGCTACACAGCTCGCACAGCCAGCTCGCGTCAATGGACAGGCAGCCTAACTATGAAGATATGCATCTTTCTACTGCTGATTTGACTTTCAAAAATCATACTCCAGGAGTGCGATTTTGGAAAGTCAAATCAGCAGTAGAAAGATGCATATCTCCATAGTAATTTTGACATTTTCAACCGCTGAGTTCAACAAATGAGTTTAAAAAATCGCACTCCTGAACATTATTAGAGGTGTTAGAAATGCAAAGTAGCGCTTTTGCTTCTGAGACGACCACGCCTACTTTCTACTTCTAACCTCTCTAATAATGTTCTGTGCCTTTGACCCACTTTCCCGAAAAGTTGAATTGTATGTCCTTTCTACAATTTTTTTCCCAAGGAACTACATTCCCGAATCCTAAATGACTCTGGTGATAAATAAGTACAAGAAAATCATGGATAAAAACAAATAAGTAACGCTTACTTTAACCCTGCAGTCCATGCCTGCAGAGAGCATAAGGTGCGCCGTGCCGGGGAACCACCGCACCGCCGCGATCCCCTTCGTGTGCCCCTTCCACGTGTGGATGTGAGCCTGCAATCCATCATTATTAAATATAGATTATCTTATCAATATTAGTTCTGTCTACATGATGTCTACACTAGTAATATGGGGTGGTTTAACTAAACTGAAAAATCTTTCACTGTGGAGCCAATATCGAAAAAAAAACGCTGTTTCATACAAAACTGAAGTACCTACTCGACTCAAATGTATGGGACAGAAGTTGTTTAAAAGAAGATTGGCAGATTTGGACCCAGCCATTTTTACGAGAACTAAAAGCCATTCAGGACGGGGGTCATAATTATAATAAACAGAAAAAATTAAGGCATTTTTTAAAAAACTTCCACATCTCTAGAAGACCGGATTCAAAAGTAGAAATTACTAGTAAAATAGAATCATCCATAAAACAGTAGCAAAACGCTACCACGACAGCTATTTTCATCTAATATTATCACTGAGGTATTTTTTGGTCGTTACGGAACGTATTTGGCTTTGCTGAACTGATAGTGTGTGTGTGATTTCGTTTTCTTCCATTATCATAATATTGTACGGTTATCGTGAATTTTCATTAAAATAAACACAATGAATGCGTAGAAGATTGAGTGGACTATCTTATAAGAAAGATTATGAGTTTCACACACTTGATACAAAAGTTATCAAAGGAGAAAATACCTTCTACAGATTACAATCAATTTACTTTTTTGTTAGTTTTGTTTCACTCTACACATATTACTAAGTTTCATCCATGTATGGGACCTCTAAGTCTGGGTCTCAAAATACATGGCCGTCCGCCAAACTTCTTTCTTTCGTTCTCTCCATTGTGAAAGTTGTCAGCTTGATGATCTATTCTAGAGTGTTTGGCTCCTTCCATTTACCCGAGACTAATAGTAAAGAGCACTAAACAATTACCTTGGGCAAGAAGCACTTGTCAGGTGGAGTGTCGCTGCGCAGCTGTGTTTCACTCCGCGGCGCCTCTATCCACGACCGTCCCTGGTAGTCGGTCGCTTTGTCAACTGTAATATACATTGTTTTGATTATAATATCTTTCTTTTGTCCGTGTGGTGTCGGCTAAGAATAGCACTACCCCATTTCCTCCCGTGGGTGTCGTAAAAGGCGACTAAGGGATCTACCGGAGGGTGGGCAGCAGCACCCTCTGAGTACACATATTCAATCCAACTGCGATCGCCAACCCGCCTGCCAAGCGTGGCGATTATGGCAAATCCCCCCTTTTGGGGGAGGCCTATGTCCAGCAGTGGACGTCTATCGGCTGATATGATGATGATGATGATCTTTCTTTTAGTTTAGTTAGTGCTGTACGACGTAGCTATGGGATAAGGGTATATTCTAGACACTTCATTCAAATGGTCTCGCACCTACAAGAGGTTAGCATAAGCATATGCTCACGACTATATTCCCTGACGGCAGTCAGAGATATTCAAGAGGTCAAGAGGTTAGCACATGTAAATATATACTGAGTGAGTTTAGGTGTGAGGGGAATGCCACACTTGCAGTCGGCCACGTTCCGTCGGGCTGGGAATGGCTATTCTGTATGTAGAACTATTTTATTATCTATTCTGTGGCAGTGTGTTAAACGCTCTTATGAAGTGATTTATCAA
This sequence comes from Agonopterix subpropinquella, assembly GCA_922987775.1. Taxonomy (NCBI): domain Eukaryota; kingdom Metazoa; phylum Arthropoda; class Insecta; order Lepidoptera; family Depressariidae; genus Agonopterix; species Agonopterix subpropinquella. The sequence goes on along the minus strand of OV277701.1, from coordinate 12,632,215 downwards.
ATACTAGCGACCCGCCCCGGCTTCGCACGGGTGTAATGCTAATACTATGCATGTATTATATACATATAAACCTTCCTCTTGAATCACTCTATCTATAAAAAAAACTGCATCAAAATCCGTTGCGTAGTTTTAAAGATCTAAGCATACATAGGGACAGACAGCGGGAAGTGACTTTGTTTTATACTATTTAGTGATTTAGTTAATCTATAGAACTCACTATGGAATATAGATTTCTCCTCCAAAGGTTTGTCGTCGTCAACTTTGCCCTTCTTTTGTCTCTTTGCCACTATTTCTTCTAACTCCTTTGCTTCATCACCTTCTGGCTTCATTACCCTAAAATCACATGTAGCATTAAATGTAAATTGCAGTGCCCTTACAGGGCTCATGTTGCGAACTGTTATTACTTATAAGATCTATGTACACCACATGAAGCAATAAATGATTATGAATTATGAATGTCTGTTTAATCTTTAGGCGCTATGCAGACGACAGACGTTTTGCCTGCAGTCACCCATGGACAAAAATTTAATTTACGGACAAAAAGAATGGATGTGTTCATCACAGTGGTAATACCAAAGCCCTGATGAATGTTATATTAATTCAAAATATCTCTAAATCCAAGGAATTTATGTACTAAATCGAATCGTAATTAAACTAAGGCTCGGTACAAACAAGCCACCGGCCAAAGCCACCGGTGGCTAGCGACAAGCTGTCCACACGCCTTTTTCATACTTAAATTTTCTCGCAACAGCTATTTCCGCGAATGCACAGCCTATGGTAGCTGTGGCCTGTGGCTCGTTTGTGCCGAACCTAAGATCTTTTAAACCACACTATGGCATAATAAATTACATAAGTATTTATGTATTTATGTACACACGGCGACAGATTAACCTACCCATAGTTGAACTCTATGTTCATGGACATAAGGTCGAACTATGGGTAGGTTGATCTGTCGCCGTGTGTACATATTGACTGTCTTTAAAATATTATGACTTAACAAATAAATACACTATCATCTAACAATAATATCCAGAACCGACAGCTTTTGCTTTCAGAAGCATGCAAAAACTGCCTAAACTTCGGCGAGTGTATAAAATACCGAAACACAACTTTGACCTCAGTTTCATTCAATTCCTCAATTATATTTAGCTGGTATAAATGTATGTATGAACTTAACTTACCTTCGTTCCCCCTCATATCCACCCCAAGGACCTAAGAATCCATTAACATCTTCAGGGTTATCATTCTTATTTCTCTTTTTCTTATCAAGTGGCCTTTTCTTTATACTTTCAAATACTGATTTGCCCTCAGACTCTTGTGGTGGAGCAACCATTGCTGATACTGTAACAGTATTGAACATTTATTATTATTATATATTGTACCAACATTATACATAAAATACAAAAATAAGTGTTTACCGCGTATTATGTGGGCACAACACATGTCCACAAAGGTGTATTCAAAGCAGACTATCAAACTGAACATCAAATTTGATTTGAAATTGAAGACTTTTTTATGTGATGGAGTAACAAACATCAAAATTCTGCTATCACCTTCCACACAAACAACAACTAAGAAAATCAACAAGGAAAATAACATTTATACAGGGTGTAAGGGTAAACACTAAACAGTTTCATTACTTTATGTTGTGATTGTTTGTACCCATTATACTGAACGACTTTCCTATGAAACCTATAGGAAATTTTTGAACTTTCCATACTAAACGCAATCAGCTGATTGAAGTTTTGCATGAAAAGTTTTTATTTTCCGAATTTCCCTTTATTCCTTTTGAAAAGTTGTTCAGTATCATGAGTACAATCACACATTAAAGTAATAATAACTGTCTACCCTGACACCCTGTATACAGGGTCCAACTTAGTGTGCTGGACGGTTTTTAAGAGGATAATCAGACTATCAAACTGAACAAACAACTTTCTCTATAGGACCAATATGGCAAAATCGAAAAAAGAAACGGCGGTTCCATATAAAACTGCAATCCTACTTGACAAAAAACAAGGACCCTACAGTGGAGAGGAGAAGCATGGATACGAAAGGATATAATAGAGATTATTGAAGTCTCTGAAAGAGGCCACTGTCAGAAGATAAGCTGAAGGTTGTCAATGATGAAGATGTGTACTAATAAATGTGTAACGTAAACATGTAACTCTTTAGTAATAAAGGCTTTAATTTAATAATATTATTTCTTTATTACTAGGACTAGTGTGATTAGTAAAGTCATGGGAATGAACTCTTAAGGTCGCTACACACCAAATGCACGAACACAGCCGTATCATACAATTTATATCTTCGGGCTGTGTCGGCGGCTTGATGGCAAGATCAGTGTGTAGACACAATTAAGCTTTACAAAGTGAATAAGAAATGAGCTAACTAATACTTGTAGTACTTACACACAACAGCGTCAACATTGGCTTCCTCATTGTTTGTGGAAGGATCCACGGCATAACCGTAACTAGTAAATGTTCGTCTCTGGTTCTCAAACTGAAAATCACTTATGTGAGCTTTCTCTACAAACCCTGAGAGCATATTCCTATTTGCTTTCATTTGCTGAGTTTGGAAAGGGTTCTCGGGGCCGAATGTGGGTGCAAATAGTTCATCGAACTTTGGATTGTGCATCAGTTCTTGGTTAGCTGGTATGAGAACTCTATTGTCATCCTCATTCTGGAAAAAGGTACAGGGTATAAATACTGCATAGAATATACAGGGTGAAATTAATATCATTAGCATCCTTTTAAACTAAGAGTCTACCCATCAAACTGAACAACTTTCACTATGGGAGCAAACCGATCAGAGCAACAAAAAAATCAGCTGTTCCATACTGAACTGCAATGCCTACGCGACACAAATGTATGCAACAGCTGATTTTGTTTTTGCTCCGATTGGATTGCTACCACAGTGAAAGTTGTTAAGTTTGATGGGTAGACTCTAAGTTTAATACAACAAACTTAGATCAAATTAAACTAAATGGATAGGCCCAATGTTTCGTTAAAGGCAATATTGACTAGCCATTGTTTTAACTTAATTTTCTCGTTTGAATTGTCCGCGTCAGGCCCATCCGTTAACTTTACTTTGATCGAAGACTACAAATAATAAAGATTTTTGAGGTTATGTTTGAGACAAAGTTTTCATTGAAATAGTTAAACAATAAACTTACGGTGGGCATTACTACAGGAGTGGCACAAATCTGCATCGTCTTGGCTAATGATAGGCTAGGATCCACGGGTTTTAGATGAGTCAATAGAGCTTCATTACTGTGTTGTTTACTAGTGTCGTTTTCATTGTCCCCTTCATCTTCCGAACTGCTGCCGTAACTTTGAATATTTAGCATGGTTTTTTGTACTCTTACTATACCGTGGTTTACTTATCTTAAAGCTAAACAATTAGAAAATATTAAAAAATACGGAATCAAACAACAGTGATGATGAATTAGATTTGACACAAATTTGACATCTGTCAGTCGCAGTATTGCCACCTTACCTCCCCGGATCAAGTTGCTAAACCGTACCCATAGTCCTAGCGGTACGCCCCTGAAATTCAGTAAAATGCTGCAAATGGTGTTAAAAGCATGAAATTCGGAGCGATTGATCTTTGGTCTATATAAATCCATTTGACCCGTAGTATAGCACCAAAAATAAATAAAAAACAGAGAGAAAGCTATGACGTCATCTTATTTTAGTATGAAGAAAAAAAATATTCTGTAGTTAACCCAAAGTTAACCTATTGTGTGGTGTATCAAATGAAAGGGATTTTTGAGCTGCACTGGTAGCATGCCAACCCGCGATAGCCATGATACGGCTTTATCACGTCTTTTATCTCGTTCTTTTGCGCGCGAACGAACGAGATAAAAGACGCGATAAAGCCGTATCACGGCTATCGCGGGTGTGCATGCTACCAGTGCTGGTTCTAAAAATATATCACATCGTTACATTTCATTTACTTGTTTTAAATTAAAAAAAAACCATTTTTGAAACACCAAGTTTGGGCTCCTCCAGCACTGGTAGCATGCACACCCGCGATAGCCGTGATACGGCTTTATCACGTCTTTTATCTCGTTCTTTTGCGCGCGAACGAACGAGATAAAAGACGTGATAAAGCCGTATCTCGGCTATCGCGGGTGTGCATGCTACCACTGCAGATACGATACCATTGAATCATTTTTTTTATAAAGCATATCTCAAATGATACCTATTATCCTCATATCTAACCCCAGAAAGCAATTTTGAAAATATGTTCATTTAGTACTTTTTTTTTAAATTCTTAATTATTACAAAGTAATACCCCTGTCAAAGAAAATATACACTACCGCGAAAAGAAGCGACACTCATGCATGTGTGCTCGTAAAACCGCTCGCGGCTATGTGTGCGGGTCGGGCGAGCAAGGGGGGGTGCGCAGTATGCGAGCGGGTGGGAAAACATGTCATTGACCGGTTGAATTACATGATTGCTCAGAGTTGCTCTTGCTCGCACGACTGCACGACTCGGCCGTTGAAATAGGTAAATATTTTCTTTGATTCTGCGAGCGAAGCGTGCGACGCCGACCAATATACATAGACCATACACTATATTAGACCGGTAATATTTTGAGAAAAAGGCCTCCGTTTCAAGTCTAGAAGCAAATCATATTACTTTTTAGTAACAATTGTTTTCTTACTAATTCGACCCCGCTGAATCCGAAAATGCTTGTTAATAACTCGAAATTCCAGACGGAAGCGCGATATTAAAGATGGCGGCCAAAAAACCGGAAATCGACATATTTTACGCCTCCTAAGACCTATAACCCTGATTTAAACACCAAATTGTTTAGTTTTGAGGGCATAAAATACACATACATACAGACATTCATACACTCACGACCATAATCTCTTTCGGGGTGGACAGAAACGTTGCTATAACTACCAGTTGTCTTGCATACAGTTTCAAAGCTCACTTTAGCGTATTGAAGGTAGCATAGCATATTATGCTCACGACTATATTCCCCGAGGGGGTAGTCAGAGTTATTCTGAAAACTCAGAACATCCACGTTTCTCTAAGTAATAGGCGTAGGCAAGGCATAGGCCTTTAAAAGATTCAATATTAAATTAATTACGAATTCAAGATTAAACGCACATACACAAAAATAGAATTTGAAGTCAGTTTATATTATTATACTTATTATTTATTAAGAAATATTTTAGATAACCAAAGAAACCTCGCTATGCGTATTTAAACATAGAGCTCGGCATTTACAAATCTTCATACATGGGTTGGACTCTTTTCTGCACCGGCACTGGTTCGTTTGGCACAAGCCTTTGCAACCACATGCACGAAGAGCATCGCATTAGATAGCCAGGCGGCTCTGAAAGCGCTAGGATCTGATGAAATAGAGTCAAAACTAATACTGGAATGTGTCCAAGCCCTAAACCAGCTAGGTTCGACAAATTCTGTCACCCTAGGCTGGGTGCCTGGACACTGCGGTATTGATGGAAATGAGGCTGCTGATGAGCTGGCACGAAGAGGGGCGGAGGAAGACGCCATAGGCCCCGAGCCTTATTGCGGAATCTCTCGCAACACCTCTAGACGTGTGCTGAAGGAATGGGCCGTGAACCAAAGCCGTAAGCTCTGGTCGGATACACCAGGACTGAGGCACGCAAAAGAACTTGTGACCGGCTTCTCAAACAGACTTACCTCAGATGCCATCAATTCAAACCGCAACGACTTAAATAAAAGACATAATGCCTACCTACCTTGCTAACATAATTTTAAGTAAACATTGTTACTAATCATCCTACTAACAAAATTATGGATTGTCTTTTTTGGTCCGAAATAAATGAGTATTTAATTTAATTTAAGGCTCTTAGTGCGAGCCTTAACAGGACACTGCAAGTTAAACAAGCATCTACACAGAATGGGGCTTGTAGATTCACCCACCTGCAGATTCTGCTGTGAAGCAGAGGAAACGCCCATACACCTCCTCTGCGAATGCGAAGTGCTCATTTACAGCAGGAGTCGCCATCTAGGTAGATACGTAATAACACCTACTGACATTAGGGACCTCCCCTCCAAAAGCATAACACGGTTCATGAAGTCCGTGGGCCTAGGAAATGACCTTTAGGTCTAGGGTGACAGCTACAATAGATCTATTCAGGTCGCAGTAGCTATTGGTCATTGACCAAGCCCTTACAACCAAAATAATAATAATAATACTCTCCAGCGACTGACTAGCTCTGCCTTCGCTCAGTGACGGTTCTCATCGCGTAATCGTGTGGTGTATTGAGGCATTTTGCTGCCAATCAGCGACGACTTTGCCATATATTATTATGGTCATACACGCAATGATGCGACATATTCAACTACTGCCGCGCCTCACAGGTCTTACGTATGCTATTGGTGAGGCCGACCAGTCGGTATACCAGATATTGGCGCCTTAATTAAACTTATTAATGTTCATTTATTTAATGATAATAAAATGGAAAATGGGAAACTATTTACAAAATAAATAATTAGGAGTATTTATGGGGAATTAGGGTTTAGGAATGTAATGCATTAAGATCAATTCTTGAATTGTCGTCTCTTTGTCTGTTTGTTTGTGCACGCATAACTTAAAATCTACTGAATCGATTACAATGCGGTTTTTACAAAAGCATAGAAAATAGTGTGTATTAACATTTAACATTTAATTTTTAATTTATCGCAATCGATAAACTAAATCAAAAGTTATGAGTATTAAACGTTTTCAAGTACGCGTATCAGTGGTTTGCGCGTACGATATTGCGAACGCCACTAGTAACACATAAAAAAAACGCACTACCAGATTCCAAATGCTATTTTCATGTATTTGGGTGTATTTCTTGTCCTCAAAAACTTAAAATTAGCTTTAAATTTCGTTTAAATAGACCTTAGATGGCGACAAAAGTGTCGATTTCCGGTTATAATCGCCATCATGAATATCTCACTTCCGGTTGGGATTTCGAGTGGTAACAAGCATTTTCGGATTCAGCAGGGTCGAATTAGCTAGAAAACACTTGTTACCAAAAAGTAATATGATTTGCTTCTAGCTGTCAAATTTTTCAATTTTAATCCTGGTCTATATAGTTATATTTTAGTTTTAGGATAATTATGTTCAGTTTGCTTTGTAACTGATTTATAATACCGAACATAAATAATATAATGACACAGGCTTAGATTAAAAACTGTTTACTATATCTATGGACACAGGTTAGTTCAGGGTTAGTTTACTAGTCATTTGCTTCGAGTTGGCCGCTACCTCCCTTCCCGCTTCACCGTACCGCACCCCTAAGAGACCCTATTAAACGCAATTTTATAACCTTTAGCAACGCAACCACGTACGGCACGTCCGTCCCGATCACTAATATCGCTTTTAATTTAAAAAATTTATTTGCTTGTTATATTATTTTTTGTCGACGGGACCAGATAATGTGCCTTTGACGAAATTTTGTAACGGTCGTCGACGGCCAACTCCAAACAAACGGGTAGTAAATCCAAAGCACAGCACAAAAGAGTAGGTATACAATTAGAAGGAGTAGGTACTTAAAGAGGTAGTTACTTTTCTCAAATAAATAAATGAGAAAATTATATCGTAATTTGCAAGTATACGTAGCAAAACATTTTTTTTATTCAATACTATTGTAATACATAGTTACAAGAACGATTTTAATTATTCATTTTATCGTAAGTGACAAGGTATTCATTTTATCGTAAGTGACAAGGCGTGTATGACCGACGCTCAACTTACGATAAATTAAATATTCAACAATTTCATTGTAACCGACAAGTACTGACATGTACAAATGAACATGTTTTGCAACTTACGATAAAATTTTCTCAATTTAATAAAATCGTAAATATCTGTGCCTTAGCCGTCTGTGTAAAAATATGGATATCATAATCTAGAGATTACTTGAATAATCCATATTTGTCACTTACGAGGAACTTAGTTCTTACCCAGGAACTGTTTGTGTGAAGTTAAAAAGGACATTAAAAAAATATACCTATAGCTTTTTGTTGTTAGTATAATCATAATCAGTGCTCCGTCACTCTTGTTTGACAGCTGCGAAAAGTACCTACAGCGTCGGCGCCAATTAGGTTTGTCAAAATATTTTTGGGAGGCCTAAATCGAAAACTATTTCGAGATAATTGTCTCAATAATTGTCGCGGGATATCACAATTTCTTGGTTGACATTCCACATATCCGCACCAAGCGCCTTTCTGAATCTTTTTTACCCGACTGCGCCAGAAGGAGGGTTATGTTTTTCGAGCGTATGTATGTATGTATGTTTGTATGTCTATTTCTTTGGCACGGCCTACAGCCTAAGTGGCTCGATGGATTTTGACGTATGATATGTCGTTAGATTTGTAAAAATCGTGAGAGTGACTTAGGCTATATTTTTTTATTAAAGCCAACATAGTGACTTTGTATAAGGGAAAAGGTGATCGCGGCAATTGTAACTGCTTCCGTGGCATATCCCTCTTAAGCATAGTCGGCAAACTTTTTGGCAGAGTCATTTTGGCGAGACTGCAGAAACTAGCCGAACGCGTATATCCTGAGGCCCAGTGCGGGTTTCGCGCGAAAAGGTTCACTGTGGACATGATATTTACTCTCCGGCAACTGCAGGAGAAGTGTCGTGAACAGAGAACCCCTTTATGCATTGCTTTCGTTGACCTAAACAAGGCCTTCGATACCGTTAGCAGACAGGGGTTGTATGACGTACTCTGGAAAATCGGGTGTCCGCCTAAACTACTAGGGCTCATCAAATCGTTTCACGAAGGAATGAGGGGCTCGGTGGTGTTTGATGGTGAAACGTCGGAACCGTTTGACGTCTGTAGAGGCGTCCGTCAGGGGTGTGTTCTCGCACCAACCCTCTTTGGAGTATTTTTCTCGTTGCTTCTTAAAGCAGCATTCGGTGGCGAGCAGCACGGTATTCACCTTCACACCAGACGAGACGGGAAGCTGTTTAACGTCTCCCTTCTGCGTTCGAAGGGGAAACGTGACGATGCGTTTGTCGACTCGCTCCTGTTCGCCGACGATGCTGCTTTCGTAGCCGAATCTCCTCTTGAGCTCCAATCCCAGCTGGACAAATTTGCTTCCGCATGCTCTCTCTTCTCCATGTCTATAAATGCTAAAAAGACCGTGGTGCTGGCGCAGGGGATTGACTCTACTCCAGTGATCCTGTTAGACGGGTCACCCTTGGAGGTAGTCGATCGGTTTTGTTATCTCGGGTCAACCGTGTCGAGCAATCTCTCACTGGACGTGGAGATCGGTTCTCGCATCGGCAAGGCGGCCACGATGTTTGGAAAATTCAGCGCAAGAGTATGGGACAATAAACATCTAACAACCAAGACTAAAATGGGCGTGTATCAGACATGCATCTTGAGTGTACTCTTGTACGGAGCTGAGACATGGACGTCGTATGCAAAACAGGAGCGGCGGCTAAACACCTTCCACATGCGCTGCCTTCGGAGTATCTTGGACATTCGTTGGCAGGACAGGGTGACAAACGAGAGGGTACTCCAGGTTGCACAGCTGCCTAGTATCACGGCTCTTCTCAAGGAGAGGCGGCTTAGGTGGTTGGGGCACGTACATCGTATGGAGGACTCTCGTTTGCCAAGGCGTATCCTTCTTGGTGAAGTCGCACATAGGAAGAGGCCAGTCGGAAGACCCATGCTGCGATTTAAGGATTGCGTCAAGAGGGACCTAACCTCTTTCGGAATAGTTCACGCAAATTGGGAAGAGCTCGCGGAAAGTAGAGGAGGGTGGAGAAGGAAGACAAGAGATGGTCGGACTACTCATGACCAAGCCTGGTTCGCACACCTGGCAGAGAAACGTGACAAAAGGCATAATGCTGTCACAATCCCACCTTTATCCGCCGGCGGCGTACGGTTCTGTTGTAGAGGCTGTGGACGTGTATGTGGCTCTCGTATAGGACTGTACAGCCATGAGAAAAAGTGCTTCTCCAAAAACACTGCTTAAACCATCTTCAACAGATGTAAAGGCCCATGATGATGAGCCGTCTGTGTAAAAATATGGATATCATAATCTAGAGATTACTTGAATAAACCATATTTGTCACTTACGAGGAACTTAGTTCTTACCCAGGAACTGTTTGTGTGAAGTTAAAAAGGACATTAAAAAAATATACCTATAGCTTTTTGTTGTTAGTATAATCATAATCAGTGCTCCGTCACTCTTGTTTGACAGCTGCGAAAAGTACCTACAGCGTCGGCGCCAATTAGGTTTGTCAAAATATTTTTGGGAGGCCTAAATCGAAAACTATTTCGAGATAATTGTCTCAATAATTGTCGCGGGATATCACAATTTCTTGGTTGACATTCCACATATCCGCACCAAGCGCCTTTCTGAATCTTTTTTACCCGACTGCGCCAGAAGGAGGGTTATGTTTTTCGAGCGTATGTATGTATGTATGTTTGTATGTCTATTTCTTTGGCACGGCCTACAGCCTAAGTGGCTCGATGGATTTTGACGTATGATATGTCGTTAGATTTGTAAAAATCGTGAGAGTGACTTAGGCTATATTTTTTTATTAAAGCCAACATAGTGACTTTGTATAAGGGAAAAGGTGATCGCGGCAATTGTAACTGCTTCCGTGGCATATCCCTCTTAAGCATAGTCGGCAAACTTTTTGGCAGAGTCATTTTGGCCAGACTGCAGAAACTAGCCGAACGCGTATATCCTGAGGCCCAGTGCGGGTTTCGCGCGAAAAGGTTCACTGTGGACATGATATTTACTCTCCGGTAACATACTACATGTTTATTCTAATCGTAACTTCTTACTCATTACTTCAAATTAAAATACATTTATCCCTTACGATGTGATTTTAACGTTTTATCGTGTCGCTTGTAAGAAACAATATTTTTGTAGGAATACCTACTTGATTCAAACGTAAGAGACAGCAGAATTTTTTTGTTCTGAAAGGTTTGCTCACATAGTAAAAGTTGTTCAGTTTGATGGGTAGAGTATGTGGTTTAGAGGTTTAATGATACTTTTCCTTACACCCCGTATACACCACTAGTTTTAATTACTAACTTCATTTTAAGGGTATTTTCATTCGAATATATAAAAAACCTTTCGTGCACCCCTACGCAGAAAATTTATTTCATAATTCTGTCTTCAGCGGTTTAGGCTGTGAGCTATTTGTCGGTCAGTCAGCGGAACTGTTTTATAAGTATAGATGAATAAACAATTAACGCAAAAGACAGCAATAACATTTTATTTTGAGTGACAAATTCAGCGGGCAAAGCTCAGCTTACGATCTTCCTAAATACGCTCGATAGAAGCGATGAATATGTTCCATACCTTCTATTGATTTTAATGTAAGTGCCTAAGCGTACAGTGAATTTGTTTAATCAGAGAAAAAAAATCGGAGTTCAGTGGTATTTTCAGGGGACTTACGACAAAATTTCCCTTACGACATTTGAAACGCAACTTGAGAGTTGTGCGCGTCTCGTATGCTGAATTTGTCGCTTACGATAAAAACATCAACAGTGGAAATTGCAAATGTCGGGACATTTTGTCGTAAGTCCCCTGAAAATACCACTGAACTTCGAATTTTTTTCTCTATCGATCTGTATTAAATCATGTTTTGATATCCCTTAAAATGAATGAGATACGAGGCCCATCATTTTGTAGTCAGTTAAACTTTATGTCGTATAAGCAAGGAAAATTTCAACCTTCTTGCATATAAGTAAAAGTTTAGGTTCAAGCTCTAATGTAATTTTTTGAAACGTCTTAAGTCTTTATAGTTACCAGCTGTAATACACAAACTAATTAGAAAGAACTACCTGTAATACGTTGTAAGTAACCCACCTACAAAATAATTATATTCTTTACAACATAAATTCTGTTAAAATAATTTTAAACTTGAAATGAACATTATTAACAATTCTAATTACTTCGTGTCATCCCCAGAGTATTAGTACCTATGTCTTTTATTATTTCCTTGCACCAGTGTAAATAAGGTTGGGCGAGGAAGAAGTAATTAAAAAATGATCAAACTTTTAAATTTTCTGTATTGGCGTGGCGACTAACTCCTCTTCAGATACAAAATCAGGGTAAGGAAATGTTGTTGACCTTCTATTAGATATTAGAACAATTACCCTTCCATTTTTTGCATAAGGGTGCATAAGGGGTCGTTGGCCACCGAGCGAGCAGGAGTGCGATTTTTTAATCTCATTCGCTGAGCATTTAAAAATGACAAAATTACTATGGAGATACTCATCTTTCTACTGCTGAATTGCTGATTTGATTTTCAAAAATCGCACTAGTGAAGTATGATTTTTGAAAGTCAAACCAGCAGTAGAAAGATGCATATCTCCACAGTAATGAGATTCAAAAATCGCATTCCAGGAAGGGAATCAGCACTGGTAGCATGCCAACCCGCGATAGCTGTGATACGGCTTTATCACGTCTTTTATCTCGTTCGTTCGCGCGCAAAAGAACGAGATAAAAGACGTGATAAAGCCGTATCACGGCTATCGCGGGTTGGCATGCTACCAGTGCAGGCAGAGAACGCGAAAAATATAAAAAAATACTAAGGCTGAGATTAAGGCTGAGATTCAGAGACGATTTTTTAAGTCATAGTTCGAACTAAGTAGGGTCAAAATGTATGGATTTTGACATACGGGAGTTCGAACTAAGACTTAAAAAACGTCTCTGAATCTCAGGCTGAGAGACGATTTTTTAAGTCATAGTAGGAACTAATTAGGGTCAAAATGTATGGATTTTGACATACGGGAGTTCGAACTGAGACTTAAAAATCGTCTCTGAATCTCAGCCTAAATGTTAATATTTTCAAAATTACCACCAAATGTTTTTAGGATTTCTTTGTCTTGTTCAACGTGTTTTTCGTTAGGTATTTTCGTATCGATACGTTTTGTGGCATTGTATTGACATAAAATATGTGAACTCCAAACGTAGCTGACAAGATCCCGCCTAAAACTCCTGTGTCCGGTGTGGCGGTGTGCATGCTACCAGAGTGAACGCAGCTCAGTACCTAAACCACCCATTCACGAATTAACGACGTTATTAACTACGTTATTCCAATGCTACCAACATGACAATAATAATCTATAAGTCAAAATCAGTCAGGTGACGAAAGACCGTCATCTTTTCCTTGTGACAGTCTTTTATTCACAAATATCTGCACAAATAATCGAATTATCCATTAAAATGGCTCTACAAGCGGCTGTAAAGGGAAAATTAATCAGCGTCATCGGAGACGAGGTAAAAAAAAGCAATAACAAGCCATTTATTGAAATTATTTGAATTTGTTTTCGAATTGCACTTCACATCTAAATAAAACGATTTTACCAGTGTCCTAACTCAAGACTAAACTATTCGTTTTCAGGACACGTGTGTGGGATTCCTTCTGGGCGGCATTGGTGAAATCAACAAGAACAGGCACCCTAATTTCATGGTTGTCGACAAAAGTGAGTTCCATAGTCCTATGCTAGGTCCTCTCCATAAACAAACCTCGCGCCGCCAGTCTGTTACCGGGTGGTCGCCTGCTCTCTGGCTTGGCGTGTGTTTTTGTACATAAAATAATAGAGAGATGGAAAGTGTGATGGGGATATACAGGGTGACATTGATATCAGTAGCATATCCTTTTAAACTAAGAGTCTACCCATCAAACTGAACAACTTTTACTATGGGAGCAAACTGATGAAAAAAAATCGGCTGTTCCATACTAACCTGCAATGCCTATTCACTACTACCCGTTTGCTTCTAGTTGGCCGTCAATGACTGTTACAAAATTTCGTCACAGGCACATTAACTAGTCCCGTCGACAAAAAAGTTAGAGAAGTTTCGTACTTAGATATGAGGATGCTGATTCTTTTGGCATCTGTTTTACAAAAATTTACCTAGCCGTTTCCAACCTGGAGGAGCCCAAACTTGATATGTTTTGAAATTAATTTTTGGATTTTTCGAAAATAAGTGGCTGGAAGGTAATGGTGTAGTATATTTTTAGAACCGGCTCATGAAGCCCTTTCATTTGATACCCCACACGACAGGATTCAGAAAAAATAAATTTTAATCACATACAAAAAATTGTATCTCAAGTCAAGACGCAAGCGGGGGAGGGGCGTGGAGCTTTAGTACGTCATTTTCGTCCGTATTCTGAGTATGTATGCAAATTTTCAGCTCGTTATGACGGATTTCACTTTTAAACCTAATATTTGCAGTTTGGCATAAAATGTATCTGTGTAATGTACTGTGTTTTGTGAGAAAATAAATAATAATAATAATTCCTAGGCTAATTTACCTACAGGTAAAATCATTGACATACCATGGTCATCGGGTCTAAAACAAAATTCTCTTAAAATGTATCCTAGACTAACCTTTACAAACGTTTGTATGTGTTAGTACTTACCTAACCCACAAAAAACAAAGAAACTGAAAAATACTTTTTTCATAGTATAGTATAGCATAGTTTTTACCAATTCTTACAGCATCGTTGCATGGCATTATAGTCGCGCGTAGTCGGTTGATCGAACGAAGAGTGCTAATTGTTACTCTTTATACGGTTTGTTAGTCTTTTGGTTCGGAATCGGTAATTCAATGGGTAAAATCAAAGTGAATATACTAATAGTGAGGGCGCTCTCGGGTCGCGACAGGCCTATCGTGCGGGGGGTGCGGGTGGTCGGGGGCGCGGTCCCAGTACCGATTCACCCGCGCGCTATACCCCAACGGCCGGTGCCTCATCCCTCCGCACATCGCGCAAGCCTCCCAGTACTCCGCACAAGCATAGACCCAACGCGGCCATTAAGCGCACCCACTTTATTGTGTTTACGCTATGGTAAAATATACATTTAAATGCACTAAACAATGTTCTCATGTATTACAGACACACCAGTGAGTGAAATTGAAGACTGTTTCAAGCGCTTCGTCAAGCGTGACGACATCGACATCATCCTGATCAACCAGAACGTGGCCGAGCTGATCCGGCACGTGATCGACGCACACACCTCGCCGGTACCCTCCGTGCTCGAGATACCATCGAAGGACCATCCTTATGACGCTAGCAAGGACTCCATTCTGCGTCGTGCTAAGGTTTGTTAACATAAAAAATATAAGGCTGACCCCACATTGGGCGTGCGCGTTCCTCGGGCGTGTGAACGATTCGAACGCCGCGTGCGCGCCGTGACAACGTGGCGAGAGCGTCGCGTTTTACCAGCGTGCAGCTGTGTTTATTGTTGGTTTCAGTAGCAAAACTAACAGTAGTATTTTGTCGTCAGAATCAATTTTGAATGGCAAACAAAACCCTAACTTTTGGAGTATTTTACTTCTTCAGTCACAGGCTAAGAAAAAAATGCAAATCCTCTTACTGATAAGGAACAAGTCTCTATTGGGTCAACCTAGGGGAGCGCGTAATTTCCGTGGTCGAGGTATTAGAACTCTCAGAAAATGCAAAATTAAATTGCCATACATTTAGGAGGGAAACAAAAAAATATATCTAGTGACTTAATCTCTAATTATAAGGATTCAAGCTATTTCTATATCAAAGTTCATTAAAATCGGCTCACCCATTTAGCTATGAAAACTTACCAGTCATACACAAGTAGTCACTTTCACATTTATAATATTAGATTAGAATGGATTTATGTTTTTCTTTGGGCCAATGGCAATACAGTTAGGAGTGACTGAATCTCCAGACCTGATAGTTATAATGTGGGAAAGAAGTAAGGAACAAAAAGGGCCAAAATCAGCCCAGACAGTGTTTTTTCACCGTAGGCACAGAATAGGTAATAGTATATAGTTCTACATACAGAACGGCCACTCCCCGCCCCCCTCTGACTTCAGATACCTCACCCCCCCTCACACTGTCTGTGGTAACTTGAGGGAAGCCGAGCAAGGGAATGCAGTCAGGCGCGCGCACCCGTTGGATTTGACTGCATAAAATATATTTTATTTTTCTCCTCACAGTAAAAATAAACGCTGGAAAATAACGCTAAATTCACATTTTCTATGATTCTTTAGCTTCAAAACTATTTTTAATAACAGAATGAACAATAATAAGTAACGAAATGTATAATGTAGTTCATACGATGCGTGTTAAGTCAACCCTACACATATGTCATGCACAATTTTCGCTAAGTGCGCATGTGCGAACGTCATCATGTCAAATCTAAAACGTTGTTTGAAGTGCCGGACCTGTGCCGTAGGTATGTCAGCGAAGTATATTTAATAATATAAGAGGCAGTGTCTATGTGGGCGAAAGGCTAGCCCATAAAGTTATTATACAGACCTGTCGGAATAGAGTAACTGACATGAGTTGTCAAATGAAACCGTTTTTTGTGCATTTGTCGGCACTTATCGGCACCCTAAAACTTCGAGTTCTGTGTATAATTGTGAATCTAATGTGAAATCGTAGGTAATTTAATGAAATAGTGTTAGTATATTCCACAAAATTATCTACGACTTCACTTTAGATAAACTAATTATTCACAGAGCACGAATATTTACCCAGTCGATTGTGCTGACAAGTTCCCAAAACCGGTTCTATTGCCTCGCGTCACGTATCTCTTTCTATTATACAGTGGCGCCGCTAGGTACATCTCGCTCTCTCAGCTGCCAGTTCCTCTATATGATACCTTTATAGGCTAGCCATAACATGACACGTCATTCCATCCTGAACCTTAAATTGCTAAATGTGAGCATTGCTACAACTACATTTTTAAAGAGAATGTTGGTAGTTGTAGCAATATTTCTGACCACCCCGAAAGGGATTACGGTCGTGAGTTTATGTATGTGATGAGTATGTAAGTATGAGTGGGATGAGTTTATTGAGATATATTTATAGCACAGGACCATAGCGTAAATACCTTAAAGTGGGTGCGCCTTAGTGGCCGCGTTGGGTCTATGCCCGCGTGGCATGCGGGGGACGGGCGTACCCTAACTCAATTCGATGTTACGGTACGCGGGCGGGCAGCTTGGGCCGGGACGCACTCCTCCCGGCCCCCGCACGCCCCGCACGATTGGCCTGCCGCGACCGCTGAGCTTCACCACTATTAGTTCTTTACGCTATGACAGGACCATGACAAATAACGCAATAAGAAGGAGGACTAGTCCAGCAGTGGGTTGATGTTGAAGATTTAATTGTTTGAAATGTTGCCCTTCTTCCAAAAACGCTGTCCAATCAAATGTTGAGTTGTCAAAATCAAACAGACAACAATTTTCTAAATGCATTCGTCGAATGACCCCCCAAAAATATCAATGTTCTTTCAACCATTGTACTAAACTCATTTTTCTCTTTTCAGGGCATGTTCAACCCCGAGGACTTGGTACGCTAAAACTAATGTTTGTGCATGATGTTTTTTTCTGTATTTGCAACAGAGTGGCACTTGTAAATATGCCGAAATATTATAAATTAACTAACATCTTATAATAATAACAAATTCTGTGTTCCATTAATTAGGTGTTCATATAAATTTATTACAATTATATTATTCAACTGTGGCTTGTGGACTAAATGATAGTATGTATGACATTTTATGCAGAATTTTCCAATTGAATGTCATGCCACTCTAATATACAAGTCCATGATTAATTTTTTTACGAAATACTTAAATTGGAACATAGAAAATTAGCAGCTGAACTATGTTTTAGAGGCAGGTCAATGTGCCCATCTGCACAATCTGCCCAAAAGTCTTATCAGGCTGAAGACTTGTGCTATGAATTGATACCTATAATCTAGAAGAATTTCGTGTGCAATTTTTTTAAAACTAATGCTGTTTGATTTACATTCCACACCATGCAATAAATGATCCACTTTAAATATGAAACAAATCCGTTATCTAGTTTATAAATTATTAAAAGAAATATGGTTTAATTATAACATTCAGAGTTATTAATCTTGTATAGATTTGTTGAAGATGTATTATAGAATATACATAAATAATTGAGATGTTGTTTTATTTGGACCAAACTTAACAATCTGTGCATGTTCACTAGGTATTTCTGAATGATTTTTTTACAGATTGAACATTTTGTACAGACTGTTGTTTTGATTTGGAATTATGAGGTCTGTCCTTCGTTTTATTGGAATTGTCCTTTTCGTGTTACTAATTATATTTTGCTGTGATGTGTGCCCATTTTAAAATAACAAAGGTAAGTTTCATTTTTTTTACTGAAATAATTTTTGAAGGAGACAGAGTGTAACAGGTGAATGAATTTTTATATCTGGGAAGTTTGTTTACGAGAGATGGAAAGTGTGACGGGGATGTGGAGCGAAGAGTGACTGCGGGAAATAAGGTAATGCCCTGCACGCCGTGGTGAGTAGCCGGTCTGTATCAAAAAGGGCACGTCTGGCTATTCACAACGGTGTGTTGGTGCCTACGCTAATGTATGGGAGTAAATGTTGGGTATGGAATAAAAGGAATGAAAGTCGAGTGAATGCAGTTGAAATGCGCTCCTTACGAAGTATGTGTGGTATTACTTTGGTTGATCGAATCAAGAACAGTGTGATAAGGGATTGGTGTAAGTTGAAGGATGGTATAGTAACAAGGATTGAGAGGTATGCTTAGAAGGTTTGGTCACGTAGAGAGAATGAATGAAAGAAGACTTACGAATGAAATTTATCAAGCAAAGGTGAGCGGAAGTGTTGGGAGAGGCCGTCCGAGGAAAACATACCACGATCAAATCAATGATCTTTTCCGAAAAGGACAAGTGCGTAGCACCCTCAATCGACTGAAGTGCATGAAAAGATGTATGAATGTCAATGAGGCCAGAGAAGTGTGTCAGAGTCGTAGCGTGTGGCGATCCGTAGTCTCTGCCTACCCCCTTGGGACAATGGCGTGAGCTTATGTATGTATGTATGAAATAATTTTTATTTTATTAGTTTATAATTTACCTTATCTTTTATTTTCAGTCGATGTTTGGATCAGACAACTACCAATAAATATAGAACTATTTATTTTTAACATCTTATTTATATAAGTACTTAAGTATTTCCATAATGATTATATATTTTATCTATTAGGAATGTATATTTTAAAATAAAATCAATCTTATATTTTAGCATTTTAATTTTATTATTAACGAACTTAAATAATAGTAATACTTAGATAATACTAAATATTCACATAAAATATACAATATGATACAAGTGAACACAACCTTATTTATTAAATAAAAAAAATTCAAAATATAAAAGAGAACAGCATTGGTATCGTTTAGTGAGATCAATGACGTCGTATTGTCATTGATTGAGATTAATACCCGTAATCGAGAGCACGGTTGGTGTATATCGAGTATTTTGATATTTATTCGTCAAATTCGGCGACATCATTTTCGGCCTTCTTGTGACCGACCCAGTCCCATTTGGAGTAGTGGAGTTTGGTCTTTTTGAACTTGGGGTTCTTCGACGTGATCCGCACGAAGACTCTCCGGCCGAAGAGCGGTTGTAACTGCCTGAAGTTGTCTACGAGCGGCAGGTTCAGGTTGGAGAGGAGACCGCGGAAGTTGTCCATCTGGGGTGAGTTTAACATGCATTTTATTAGTATTTTTTGTTAAGAATTCATCTGAAGCTAAATGCTTTATTCTTCTTATCGTGTGGGCAGCAAGCCCTGGTGTCAGATTTTTAAACGGCCTTACAGTATCTGACGTGGGTTTTTAATGTTACGACTACTGCCACCAGAGATATCGACCAAAAGCTTTATTCATCATCATCAGCCTATAAACGTCCCACTGCAGGGCACAGGCCTACCCTCAAGGAGGGTGTATGGGCATTAGTCCACCACGCGTGCCCAATGCGGTTTGGTAGACTTCACATACACATCAGAATTTCTTCTTCAGTGTATGCAGGTTTCCTCACGATGTTTTCCTTCACCGTTTGAGAGCCGTCGGTTTTACGTACATAAGTTAGAAAAACTCATTGGTACATGACATGTTGTCCGTGCGGATTCGAACCCGGACCCCCATAATTGGGAGTCCATACCTCTCCGCAACGCGCCACCGACGACGCTCTCGAAAGCTTTATTATTATCGATTAATTCTTACCTGGAATACAGAGATGGGAAGGTAGTCAGAGAAGACGACCCACGTGACGGCTTCAGCGCAAGGGGGTGTGGTTAGAGAGCCCTTGTATGTGTAGAATCGTTCGGCGTCAAGCCCTGACACGATGGAAGACAGGGAGAAAGTGTGCGGCAGCTGCATGCTTGTGTTGTAGTTCTCTACCGCCGATAGATTCTTGACGATTGGAGTCAGCAGCTTGGCGTCGAATTCCACCACCTGTAAGGCAATAAGTACGGTCTTGTTATTTATCTCGGTTGTTTGAAATGTTTTTCCTTATATCACAACCCGGGCACTCGATAGAACGATTTCACGATACTTGGATAATACTCATATTGCTACAGAAACACGCGACTTCCCAATAGCACGCGCGCGCTTGCTCACCTCTAAAATCACCCCTGAAGTGTGGGGTGAGGGGCGGTAACTATATGAATTTAGTGAGGGGAAGGGAGTGGCTATTCCATGTGTAGACTATGTATAACAAAAGAGGGTAGATGAATATACATAGATGGTAGTAATATTTAATGGGGTGGTTTAGTTTAGACCTATTGTAATAACTAAGTCTGTGGTTTAGACTATAAAACTGAAAAACTCACTATAGAGACAACATCGAAAATTAAAAATATATACTGTTCCCTTAGACAAGCTGTTCCATACACTGGAGTCAAGTCGGTACTATAGTTTTGTATGAAACAGCCAGGTAACAACAGATTTTTTTATTTTCTTTCAACGTTGACTCCATAATGAAAGCTGTTCTGTTTGATGGAACCACCCCTTTAAATATTATGAACCCTCTTTTGTTGCACCCATGTATATTTTGTGTTTATTTATACCCAACTGTACTTGTTCTTTGAGAAATATTACGATTCACCAAAACTGCTTAAAAATCTCTTACTATCCCAAATTACGTCTAGTAATCTAAACTATTATAAAACTGTAACAGAAGTGTGTCTGTACATTGAAGATATTTACAAAAAAAAGATTACGATATGATTTTTAGATGTCCCTGATTCCAAATCACCAATTTTTGAATTTTTTGTCTGTCTGTTTGTTTGTTTGTTCGTTTGTTTGTTTGGGTGTATGTTTGTTCGAGTATCACGCAAAAACTGCTGAACCGATTTTGATGAAACTTTTTTCGTTTCATCACATCCTGGGGTGGTGCTGCTAAATCCTACTTACTTAAATTGGAAAGAGCCCAGAGGGCTGTCCTAAAAGTTAGCTGTTTTCTTCCTTTCCTCTACCCAACAGCAGAGCTGTACAAAAAGTGTAACGTCCTTACTGTAAGGCAATTGTTCGTGTTACATACAGTTTTAAAGAAACACACCTCTGTCGTCTATGATCCTACCATCACCACTAAACGCAGACATGATATCGTTTTCCCATCTGTAACCTGTAAAACAAGCTTTGCACAAAAAATTTTCTATTTCCTTGGTAGCTTTGTCTACAATAAAATAAATAAATCGTTGTCCATCTACTCCCTTAGTAAGTACTCATGTAAAAATGTTACTACAGAATGGCTTCAAAATTGTATGGACTACCATAGCACTGAAAGTCTCCTAGTGCCTTTGTCGTAGTATACCTACGAAAAATATTTTTTACCAAAATGCAAAAACTTTGCTCTTATAATTCACCTTGCGCACATGTACCTACTCACAACCAATCCACGCATACACACACTCAACCCCCCCCCCCACACACACACACACACACACACACCACACTCACACATCACCTGCATGCTTACCTGTTTTACTTTTTATTTTTCTTTCTATTTATACTTAACTTTGTTATTTTCTTTTCTACTTACATATTGTGAACATGTTTGTATAGCCAGCACGGGTCTGGAATGGTGAGGACCTGGGGTGCTGTCAAACAGGTCTTCCTTTTGGATGTACCTAACACAGCCACCAGTCTCTCACAAATTAATTAAGTACCTGCCTACCAATTATCATTGTTGTCTATATCATGTATTATTTTGTGAAGAGAGAATAAAGTCTTATTATTTTATTTTTTTTTATTTTGTTTGATAGCTTATCATCTGACTTAAAATCTGGTATATAATTTATGCGGACGAAGTGGCGGGAAAAAGCTCGTAAAATATAATCTCCGTCTAAAAATTCCAGTAACCTACAATAATTATGCTCTCACCTGATAGAAGAAGGCGAGCACGCAAAGGCCATCAGGATGCTGCAGAGCCTCAGCAAGGTTCCTGTATTTCTTGTTTCTGTGGATGATGTGCATTTCAAGAGGCAGCCTCATGTCGTTCAGTGTGTGCTCTGATCCTCTGTTGTTTTTGTCTCCCCAGTGGAAGTGCAGACCTTCGATCTCATACTCGTTATCAAGGGGACCGCCGAATATATACGGAAGACGGAATCCCTTCTTTTCTTCTTCTGAACTGTACTTTGGTATGGTTAGCGAAACTGGAAAGAATGTTTTTCATGTTAGTGTGGGATGGCTCAGCCAAGTATCAACTTGCCACACTCGACTCGGTTGAACGCAGAGCCAGGAGGCTCATTGGCGATAGTAAGCTGGTGGAGGCCAAGCTTCATAGCCTAGCCCACCGCCGCAGAGTGGCCTGCTTGTCGGTCTTCTACAGATTGTACTTCGGTGAGTGTGCCCAAGAGCTACATGAGCTCATCCCACCTTCCCCTTTCTACTATCGGACTTCCAGACGCACCGCGGGATATCACCCCTTCTTGGTTGACATCCCACATATCCGCACCAAGCGCCTTTCTGAATCTTTTATAATGCGCACAGCCAAGGAGTGGAATGCCTTACCTGCGTCAGTATTTCCGAGTACTTACAACCCGGATTCCTTTAAAGTACGAGTGAATAGGCATCTTCTGGGTAAGCTCGCTACATCTACGACCCCATCTTCGTCCTGAGGACTGGATTGAGGTCAAGAGCAAACCCATAGTTAATAAAAAAAAAAAAAAAAAAGTGTGTTTATCAAGAATGAAGACTTTTGTAGAAGCACTTTATCTTTTGAGAACTTATTTGCTTTACCCTGGAAGGCACACCTGTAAGGGTCGTATTAATTAGCTAATCGTATGCGTTCGCGGGCTCTCAAGCTCACCTACAGTGGATTGGTTTATTAATAAGTACGAGCCTTAAATTCTTACCTGAATGCCCGTTATTTGTTATCGTGAGTGGCCCAGGCAATGGGTTTTGGTATCCGATGAGCTCCATAGCCGGAATTGAGATGGGGATGGCCTGGCGAGCCGCGATCGCTATGGGCGACTGCTGGCGACCCCCGCAGGCGGGGTGGAGGACGGCCCAGCGTCTCTGGTCCGACGCTCGGTAGCCCCAGCCAACGACTTGACACACTATATTGACGAAAAAAATATAAATATCATTAGCAATACGAGTAATTTATGGTGGTGGCACTCTATTCCCACGGTTTTACGTTATAGCTGTGTTTATCAATATTCAATACGAGCAATGATCGTTTTTGTAAACTTTATTGCGTTGATATTAAGTTAAGTTATAGCCTGTAGGAACCCAGTGTAGGGCAAAGGAAATGCATGAGAGTAGGTTTCATGCATAAGACTAAAAGTGAGAGTAGGTCATACTAAAGTCCCTAAATTGCCACAACACGAAATGTACGACGGAACACTGACCACCAAAAGACAAATTACCTACCTTCTTTTAGGTATGTAATCTAGCTTGCAAGACCAGAGATCCCATACCTATTGTTGCATGTATATGTAACATAGCCATATAATATAATCAGAACTTTGTATTCTCAAAATTGTGACAATAAAACTTTTTTTTTTTTAATTTTTTTTACATACTTACTCCACGCGCGTGGGTCAGTAGTGGTGTTTATATTATTGGTCTAAAATGTTTGATTAAGTTTTACAATAAAACTTTGTTTTGCTGTAGAGTCCACAATGAGTATTTTGTTGTTACCTTCAAGTATTTCTTCGGTGATTGTTTTGTTTCTGGTTATTTACTTCCGAGGCGCAGTGTTGTCAAAACATAAGACAAGAGATTGCGTCTCTTATTATCGTTCATGATACAATAATGTGATTATCTCATACATATCTATCAACGATGTTTAATAATAAAATATTCGATACATAATATTTTACTATCTACTTATGCATTGATTTGAATGCATCGAGCGTTTATAGCTTCTGTTGCTAAGAATGTATAAATTGTTGTGTAAATCATTTTGGGCTAGTCGTATATTTATTTACTTACTTTAAAATCGGTGTATTAAGTATGTCAAGGTTTTTCCATTCGCAAGACTACTTAATGATTTTGGTATACAGGGTGTAACAAACCACCCTAGTAATACTTAAGGGGGTGCTTCAGACCATCAAACTGAACAAATTTCACTATGGAGCCAAAGTCGAGAAAAAATTAAAAAAATCTGCCGTCCCATACATTTGAGTCGAGACGGTACTGCAGTTTTGTATGAAAGAGCCGATTTTTTTTTCTCGATTTCGATGTTGGCTCCATAGTGAAAGTTGTTCAGTTTGATGGTCTGACGCACCCCCTTAAGTATTACTAGGGTGTTTTGTTACACCCTGTATATGGTGTAAAATTAAATGCGTTAAACATATTTTAGGGGGCGCTTCGGAACATTAAACTGAACATCTTTTACTATGGAGCCAATAAAGAAATCGCGAAAAAAAAATCTGCCGTTCCATAAAAACTGGTACTTAATGGCTACTTGACCAAAATGTATGCAAGAGATGATTTTATTTTCGCGAATTCGATGTTGGCTTCATAGTGAAACTTGTTCATTTTGATGGTTTGAAACACCCCCTAAGATACTTGTAAGATAATTGTACACCCTGTATAATGACATGATCTGTCTTACATAATTCGCTCTCATTTTGATTTATTTATTGATTATTGCATCGCGTCGGTGGCGCGTTGCGTCGAGACGTCGACTTTCAATCGTGGGGGTCCGTGTTCGAATCTACAGGGCGAAATTGATATCATTAGCATCCTTTGAAACTAAGAGTCTACCCATCGAACTGAACAACTTTTACTATGGCAGCAAATCGATCGGAGCAAAAAAAAATCTCCTGTTGCATGCATTTGAGTCGCGAACTCGCGCGTCGACGATGGACCAGCAGATTTTTTATTTGCTCCGATCGGTTTGCTCCCATAGTAAAAGTTGTTCAGTTTGATGGGTAGACTCTTGGTTTAAAAGGATGCTAATGATATCAATTTCACCCTGTATTCACACCCTTACACCGTGAGGGTAGGCTGGGCCTCTTCATTGAACATCATATTCCTAATTTTAATCACATTGGTACGATAAAGCTAATTTCAAGACGCACCCATAAATCTAAAACACGATTCTAATTTACTATTCACATTGTGCTCTAACATGATTTTAAATCAGTCCTTCTTGCAAGTTAAGAATGCTGACTAATTATGCAAATGTATTGGCAATGACATGCGCTAAGGATTTATTTTTTGGGGACTCGAATAAATATAAAATATATCTAGGACATTGTCACACAAATTATCTAGTCACATTTAAAGTACCAGAATCTAGCCTGGACTTGTATTATGATAACTAGACAACGATATGGAATACATATACAGGGACAAACATCCATGACTCGGGTACAAATATTCATATTCTTTTGTCTAATTCGGGAGTCGAACCCAAGACCCAGGCACAGCAGGCAGCTTCACTACCGACTGAGCTACCGGGCCGTTGAATGAAATTAAATCAGCCCACATACTGCCTCCGTGGTCTAATGGTTAAGTTAAGAGCATTGGGCTCTCGACACGGAGGTCGTGGGTTCGATTCCCACGGGGGACACTTAGTGATATGTCACTTTGTGCGTTTTTCCCCAGTTGGTTTGGACATTGCAGGCTGAATCACCTGATTGTCTGAAAAGAAAAATGATTCCGTGCTTCGGATGGCACGTTAAGCCGTTGGTCCCTGCTACAATCTCTGGTGGTAGTAGTCGTTACATGAAAACCACGTCAGAGGCCGTAAGGCGGTCTGAAAAAATCTCTGACACCAGGGCTCTGCCCACACGATAAGAAAGAAAGAACCCACTGCTGGGCATAGGCCTCCCTTTTATTGCACCATTCTTCACGGTCCTTTGCTAACCTCATCCAATGCGAACCTGTCACTCTCACAATGTCATCAGACCAACGTGCTGGTGGTCTGCCCACTGTACTGACTGAAGCAGCTCACTGGGTCCAAATTCACATGGACCACACGCCATGTACTTACCTACCATTAAGTTTTTCTAACTTATGTACTACGTAATACCTACTGCTAACGGTGAAGGAAAACATCGTGAGGAAACCTGTATATACGGTGAAAAAGAAAATTTGATGCGTATGTGAACCAATCGGGGTCTAACGCTTATATACATTACGAGCATTTACCCGCGACTTCGTCCGCATAAATTATATCCCAGATTTTAAGTCAGATCATAAGCTATCAAACAAAAAAAGTTTCATCAAAATCGGTTCAGTAGTTTTTGCGTGATGCTCGATCAAACAAACAAACACAAAAACAGACAGACAAAAAATCCAAAAATTTGTGATTTGGAATCAGGGACACCTAAAAACCAATATCGTAATCTTTTTTTTTGTAAATTTCAATGTACACAGACACACTTCTGTTCTTTTTATCGTGTGGGCAGAGCCCTGGTGTCAGAGTTTCTTCAGACCGCCTTACGGCCTCTGACGTGGTTTTAGTGTAACGACTACTACCACCAGAGATAGTAGCCGGGACCAACTGCTTAACGTGCCATCCGAAGCACGGAATCATTTTTCTTTTCAGACAATCAGGTGATTCAGCCTGCAATGTCCTAACCAACTGGGGAAAAACGCACAAAGTGACATATCACTAGGTGTCCTCCGCCCGTGGGAATCGAACGACCTCCGTGTCGAGAGCCAATGCTCTTAACCATTAGACCATGGAGGCAGTCACTTCTGTTACAGATTTATAATAGTTTAGATTAGATACACCCTCCCTGAGGGTAGGCCTGTGCCTTGCAGTAGGACGTTTATAGGCTGATGATGATGATGACGTGAGGTAGAGTTTATTGTACCACTTTACCCATTATAATATGACATATTAATTTAAACTTATTTCTCGAATGTTTCCGATTCCTATCTATTAATCAAACACTGTACGTGATCTTCAAGCAAATAGATTTAAAGTACTTCGTTGCTCGGATACTTAATTGATTATTGTATTGCTTATTCTAATTTAGTCGGGCGATAAATCTCATCTAAATAAATCAATACCTACAGGCTTAGCTAATTTATCAATTTTAGTTTAAACTGGTTCAGATCAGGAAATTGTTTTTGCTTTTTTGACGTCTATCATAAAACCTTATCACATATTCGTGACAAGCTATGCAGCTAACTGAATTCCAAAACGTACAATATCGCGTGAGATAAAGATGAAGTCTAGAAATGAAAACTGCGAATAGATATCCGACCTTTCCATTATATCTACAAACTTACAATGTGAGGTCATATGCGCACTAATGCGTTCATCATTTGCATAATAATTTTTCAGCAAACTGCTGCAAGTGTGGATG
Source organism: Agonopterix subpropinquella (assembly GCA_922987775.1). Lineage (NCBI taxonomy): Eukaryota > Metazoa > Arthropoda > Insecta > Lepidoptera > Depressariidae > Agonopterix > Agonopterix subpropinquella. The sequence continues at coordinate 12,604,631 of OV277701.1, read as the reverse complement.
TTGTAAGATTGTAACGCATCGATTAGTTTCAGCAGGGTGTCGCATAATAACATAAGTTTTCATTACATATACAGGCTAAATTAAAAGATTTTGTGATAATCGGTCGCGTGATATGTTGTACAGATTGTACTTATACAATTAGGTATTAGGTAGTTTGAAAAAAACATTCAATTACAGGCCATATGTACTTTTAGTTACTTGTACTTTTAGTTAAGGTACCAATTCAACATGTTTGTTTAAAAAAAATTGTGTATAAGTATTTTAAAATAACGACTACGTTTAATTTCTTTAATGACTTCGCTAAGCTTTTTAAGAATTTTCATTCTAATAATTGAGCGTAACTTAGTTCTAACTAAAAATAATCCTAAATCGATTTCATGAAACGACACTATCAACGATTCATTTTGGATTATTACAGTTTAAGCATAGTGTAAGCAAGACTCTTGGAAAGTTCTGACTTAGATCGAGAATCAGATAATTTTTTTATATTAATTCGAACTCTCGTGTGACGAATTACATACATTTTCGACCATAGAATCAAGCACAAAAGACGTTTTAGAATCTCGGCCTTAATTAATGCGTTGCGCCACGTTAATCCTTACACCCTGTGTTCTTAGTTGTTTCCTTGAGGTTTCCTCACCCAGGTCGAGGACGTTTTTGACATTTTTTGGCATAAACGTTATTTCAAAAACGTCCTCGACTGAGGTGAAGAAACCTCAAAGAAACAATTGAATACGGCTGTTAGACTATAAGGATCAACTTACCTAAGTCAGAACTCTCCTAAATGTAGTAATATTAGTTATCAGATAAGCCAGTCAGCCAGTGCGACAGAGGTGGCAAGATACTGGAAATTGACGATTTGAAGAAGACGTGACGATTCCACACGAGAAGAAGTTATCAGATACAACACATTTTTTAATGATGTAGGTGTAAGTTAGTGAACGGAGTTCAGCAATGTAACGTTGCCTTAGCATGGGAGTGTTTTGTCGGATGTTTGTGCGATCCGACGCCGAGTGTTGTTGCAGAGGAAGAGACCACGTGTTTTGCGTGTCTCTAAGGTATGCTAGCCTAAATCAATGTTTACATGCAATACCTATCCGAAATAATTATATCAATTACGCCTACAATTGAATTCGAATAGTACACTTCCTTAATATTTCTTAACAACTGTTTTTGTTAAAATTCATCCGTAATTTACGTGAAAAATTGCTGTTAATTAAAAAATAAGTATATATTAGATATTAATTGTAATGTTGTTGTTGTATTGTTGTTTAAATTTATATTTTTTGACAAATTACCTAGGTAATGCTAATATATGGAATGGACATTGTTTTCTAAAATTAATTATTTTTATTTAAATCGTTATTAATTTACTTAATTTGTAATTAAATTCAACATTTTAAAAGTTCCTCACAGCCTCTTTTAATTGTTTTAATTAATGATTAACCCGATACCTGATTTTTTTACTTTAACCCTTTAAAATGTTTCATTTAAGTTCAATAAAAAAGAACGGTTTTACTTAAGTAATTTTTATTTTATGTATTCGGTGTTTTTAATTATGCTAATATTAATTTAATTAAATATTTAATTGCTAGGATTTAGGGCTATGAAGGAAGAGAAGTAGACAGTTAACCCGTTTAAATGTTTAATTTAAGTTTAATTGACAGCCGCATAACTTTTTTATATTACTTAATTTCTTTATTTATATATTCACAATTCGGTATTTTTAATTGTTTTAATGATAAAAATATTAATTAAATTAAATATATTCTTACCGTTAATTGCCAGGACGGCTAGGAAGGATGAGAAGTAGACAGAATTCATTTTACACTTCACTTTCAATAACAAATCGTGTGGAAGAGCAGGTTGCTTCCCGCCTCGGCGCCTGCGGTTTAAATACTACACATCCACATCTTGCACGCTGCGTTTTCAATAGCCCAGCGCGTCACCGATGTGTGAACTAACCCTCAGCCGCCGGCGCCGGCGCCGGCTCCGCAGCACGCATTATAAAATAGTTACTACTGTAACAGATACCGTACTTAACGCGTACTTAACCTATGTCTTTAAAAATCGATTGCTCATTAGACGGAAACGCCAGGATTGAACCATTCCAAGGCACTAATTGCGGCATATGACTGCAAAATGGCAAAGGAACGAATTGCGCTCTATACAACATATTTGCGCAATAAAGTGTGGGCGCTGACGGGTCATTGTAGGTTGAACAAACACCTTTAAGACCCTAGGCATTAGGGATACGAAACTCTACAGATTTTGTCTGGAAGAGGACGAAACCCGCATTCACACTCTTTGTGAATGTGGCCCACTAATGCAGAAACGATATACTCACTTGGGTAAACACTCCGTTCATCCGAGTGAAGTACCTACAACTTTTCACTGCCAAGGAAATCCTGTACTTCCTAAAGGAAGTGGGTATTAGCAGTGAACTATAATTATAGTGGCGAGCACAAATGATCGACACGAGGTCGAAGTGTTACTAGTCTGCAGAAGACTAATAAAAAAAAAAAATAACATACTGATACTCTCCCGATTTCGCGTGCTTTTTTGAATTGTGCTTCTGGAACGACGAAAAAAAATGAATTTCATGTCAATGCCTGCCTGTACCTCATGAGATACACGGCGCCAACAAAATCTCTGCACGGCGCCGTATGTGATTATCGCAGCTGTCAAATGCGAGTGACGGAGCACTGGCCACAGTGCCAGTGACGCACCATCGCTACGTTTTTCCCTCAGTCCTGGATAGCTACGCTACGGTATTTGTGACGCTTATCAATTTATGACAGTTTATGACCATTTGCGGTAATAACGCAAATTAAAACCAGTTTCTAAAATTACCGTTAAATCAGCTGCATTTCAGGAAAATGTGTATTTTCATAATTTCAATGTAGTTCGTTTTTTAATTACCTTATATTATAGTTCTTAAAAACTACCGGAAAATACTTAAGTACGTGCTTAATAAAATTTCTCAGTTAAAGTTTTACATTTTAATCTAGGTGATAATTAATCTACTTACTTAATAGTAGATTATGTACCAAGGGGATAAAGCAGTGTCTTTCATCACGGGCGCGATATTGAATCCCGAGCGTAACGAGGGATTCTAGGGTTAACTCCCGAGCGGAGCGAGGGTGTTTAGAGTTAACTCCCGAGCGAAGCGAGGGAGTTAAGACTAGAATCCTGAGTGAAGCGAGGGGTTCAAGCTCGCCCAAGATGAAAACACGTTTATCCCCGAGGACCATACTCTACTTTTCACACCCTCCGCGAGAAAATAAAAAGCAATACTGTTAGAAACCCAGGGGAGCGTGTAAATTATCTATGGTTAGAAACCAATTAAGTATTTTATTAGAGTTTATAACAAAGTATTAGAGTTCAATAGTATAGTATTTAGAAAACACTATTTTATTAAATTAAAATTGAAAGTAGATTTTGAAAGTCAAATCAGCAGTAGAAAGATGCGTATCTCCATAGTAATTTTGACATTTTCAACTGCTGAACTCAGTGAATGACATTCAAAAATCGCACTCCAGTTGTGTAAAGACAATGTAATATTTTTTTATTACTTTGTTCGTAGCAATAGGTACAGAGCTAGGTACAGAGATATGCAGTATTCGCGCCTTTTTTTTTCTTTTTTTGTGTTCAATACTCGTGGTGGCCAGTTCAAATTTCGAATTAAGTTCTTTTTGGTGCCTGTCTCCATGATAAGTTTTCATACGAATTTTAAGTAAGGGTCGTAGTAACTATTAAATAATCTGTGGTTTCGGTTCCATATTCAAATCTCATTATTGACCAGCGGGTTATAATGAAATTCAGTACAATATTATTGCCCGGCTAGTCCCAGGGCTATAATGACTTGCTTTAGGTTCGAGTTACATGACATATAATGTTCCATTTTCGAGCGGGTGGTGTGAAAAATTTTGAATAGGCTACATACAATATCGTTATAGTTACATTGTTAAGTAACATCTATTTATCTTTTCACAATCTATTTTACTACTGGTACTGTCTAGAACAAATCAAATCCTAAATAAGGTGCCTAATCACGAAATTCGTCCATAAAGTTTGTATAATTTGATAAAGGATAATTTTTTGTCAATACTTGAAGAAAATCATACAGTCGCCATCGGAAGGGTTAACACTTGGTCCGCCCAAACGAGTCTGTCGCCCTGAACAATAGATGAAAACAATAGGTATGTAAAGATGATATAATTATTATTATAAATAAAAACGGCTATCTGTCATAACACCATTGATTAGAATCAAAATAAAGAATTAAAATTGTTACGCTGAAATGTTATAATGACAATTGTTGCAGCTGATGTAGTTAAGTTAGTAATTTTGTCGTAATGGGGTGACGCGATTATACCGTTGGGCACATTGCGTGGGGGGGCTGCTGTAATGCCCTAGACGGGAGTCTGGGCAGGGGCACCTGCCTGCCCCGATGTCACGATAACGGTTAAGTTAATTTTTTTTAAGTTTTAGATGTCTTACTATACGTAGTAAATACCTATATGTATTATATTTACTATACCTACATACAGGGTGTAAGGAAAACTATCATTAACCTTTAAACCACATACTTTACCCATCAAACTGAACAACTTTTTCTATGGGAGCAAACCTGTCAAAACAAAAAAATATATAATATAATATATTTATTTATTTATAGTTATTCAGTATTCATGGTCTTTCTTAATATGTTGACGGTTATTTAAGAGGATGATCAGACCATCAAACTGAACAACTTTATGGGAATAACATCCAAATCGCGAAAAAAATCGGTTGTTCCGCTTTACCTATTATGCAAACGAAATCCCTCATGTATAGGCTCTGTCAGACATACGGGCGGCTAAAGTATTCTATGCCAATATTGGAACTCGGAAACTGAAAAAAGGAAAATTTTAAGGGTGTAACTGAAACTAAACAACTTTCCCTTTCTAAGGAACATGGGTCGAAAAGAGAATTTTTTTGGACCTCCCATATAAAATCCGCATGGGAAGTCCAAATTTAACGTTTTTCGATCCATGTTCCTTAGTTTCATTGTCTGAATACACCCTTAATTTTTTTAGTAATTAAAAAATAGTGGTGTAGAATCTATGCTTTGCTATAGGTATAATATATTTGAGGTTTATCCCCGGAACGGGAAGCTGGCAAAGGTATTGTACCCAGAACTAATTATTTATTGCATTTTCTTTTCGGTATATTATTTTAGAATCATTCGTTTCTAAAAATAGACCAAAATTTTTAAAGAAAAATTACGTCGGCAACAGCGGGCGCTAAATTGAAAATTATGTACCTAAGTTGCGTAGCGAGATTTCTTTAAAAAAAATCAGATCGTTTTTTTGACACAAAATGTTGTCCAGTTGCTCCCCACCCCAGGGACGGTAAACGTGATTATCGTATTGTATCGCTATTCGTTACTATGGGACCAAGGTCGAAATCGCGAAAAAAATCTGCTTTTCCATACAAAACTGCAATCCTACTCGACCCGAATGTACGATACAGCACTTTTTTTTCGCAATTTCTACGTTGCTTGAAGGTTGCTTGGTCCCATAGAGAAAATGTTCAGATTGATGGTCAGGTCATTCCCTTAAAAAATAGACCTTAGACTTATACCTAGACATAAAAACGTATTTTTAACGAACATTGGCCTGAAATAATTTGTGTATTCATTTTTGACCTTAAAGTGTCTGTAAAGAATAGATTTACTGGGTTTTAAATTAGCCTAACCATTTACTGAAGTCCATGCCTAGCCTTGTAGAGATTTAAATATATTACTTGAATTTTTAACTCGAGTAGACAAGACAAGTAGGTACTAGTACTAACAGTTTGCAGTACGCACCGGCACACATCAAAATAAAATATCTAAGTACTAACTACTAACCACAGTATAAGCACAGAGTACTATTAATTATATATTTGCTCGCAGAACCGATGGCCGGTGGGGCCGAAAAGTTCTCGAGTGGCGACCGCGTACCGGAAAGCGCAGCGTGGGTAGGCCCCATCACACGGTGGACCGACGACCTGGTGAAGGCGGCGGGAAAACGTTGGATGAGAGCAGCGCAGAACCGGCCGTTATGGCGATCCTTGGGGGAGGCCTATGTCCAGCAGTGGACGTCCATCGGCTGAGATGTTATCTAGGGTTAACTCCCGTTCGCTCGGGAGTTAAGACTAGAATCCTGAGTGAAGCGAGGGGTTCAAGCTCGCCCAAGACGAAAACACGCTCATCCCCGAGGACCATACTCTACTTTTCACATCCTCCGCGAGAAAATAAAAAGCAATACTGTTAGAAACAAATTATTTTATTAGAGTTTATAACAAAGTATTAGTGTTCAATAGTATCATCATCATCATCTCAGCCGATGGACGTCCACTGCTGGACATAGGCCTCCCCCAAGGATCGCCATAACGACCGGTCCTGCGCTGTCCTCATCCAACGTTTTCCCGCCGCCTTCACCAGGTCGTTCAATAGTATAATTTAGAAAACACTATTTTATTAAATTAAAAGTGACGCTCGGGAGTTAACCCTAAAATCGCGTAATTCAATATCGCGCCCGTGATGAAAGACACTGCTTTATCCACTTGTTACATAATCTACTATTTAAGGTCACTGTTTACGGAGCGACTTAGTCTACAGGGTGTAAGGGACAGCCCTCCGCAGACTGAAACCGTGAACTCAGACCATCAAACTGAACAACTTTCACTATGGAGCCTATCTCAGGAAACGCGAAAAAAAAACAGCTGTCCCATACATTTGGGTCGGGTAGGTACGGCAGTATTGTATGCGACAGGTGATTTATTTCGAATTTCCTGAGGTAGGCACAATAGTGAAAGTTGTTCAGTTTTATGGTCTGAGTTCACCGTTTCAGTTTGCGGAGGGCTGTCCCTTTACAACTATATACTATTACCTATTCTGTGCCTTTACTTACACCCTGTCACAGAATAGGTATGACCCGGTGTAAGCTCCTTAGTTAAAGATATTTTAAAATGTAACTATTTTGTCACATTTTGTTTACCTACCTGCATCTAATTATGTATATAGGTACATACAGTATACAGGGTGTTGGGGTAAACAGTTGCATTACTTTAAGGGGTGATTGTACCCATGATACTGAACAACTTTCCCTGAGAAACCTATCAGAAATTCGTTAAAAAAATGTAGGACTTCCCATACTAAATGCAATCAGCTGATCGAACTTTCGTATGAAAAGTCGAAATATCTTTTTTCGAATTTCCTATAGGTTTCTTTGAGAAAGTTGTTCAGTATCGTGGGTACGATCAGCCCTTAAAGTAATGCAACTGTTTACTCTAACACCCTCTCCTACCTACTCACTATTTTGGAATTAACATTCTATACAAAATTTAAGCAGTACCTACAACGATATCAATGTACTGAGAGTTCATGTCTATGAGTACCTAGCTAAAAAATATAGCCTGTAGGCTTAGAAAATTTATATAGGGACGAGTTACGCGTGTCATTCTACTAAGAAACATTTCTGCCACTTTTTGCGGGGGGCGAGGTAACATGAAATCCGCAACTTTGGATTTTATTCCCCATAAGTTTAGATTCTAATTTTGAATGTTAAAAATCATGAAAAGTAGTCTCGTGTGAACCAAAAACGTTCTAAGTTCAAAATTATTGTTTCGCTATTATAGGCTGTCTCGTTTAGTGATAAGGTATAAAATTGGGTGTAAATGCACAAGATCAATTAATTGTTCTTATACCGTGGCAGAGGGGAAATGCTACCGCAAGGCGAGTCCCTATATAAATTGTCTAAGCCTGTAGGATAGGAACCCATTGGACCTCCTACGAATAAGGGAAGGTGGAAGTGGGCCATACTCCTCTGAAGTGCGATTTTTGAAAATCATACGAGCGACTTGGCAGTAGAAAATGTCAAAATTACTATGGACATTATACATCTTTCTACTGCCAAGTCACTCGTATGATTTTCAAAAATCGCACTTCAGATCTGAAGTACTCGAAAAACTACGGTTGCCACCTCTCAATCTGCTGCAACTATAGAGTTGCCAGGTTAAAAAATGACTTCTTTGAACCTGACAACCCTATAGTTGTGGCAGATTGAGAAGTGGCAACCCTAGTTTTTCCAGTACTTTAGATCAGTCTCCTTCCGATGGCACCTCATTTACTTCCCTAACAAACAGGTGGAAAAAGTTATGCCAAAAATCATAATGGAAAAAGTACACTTGCGGCAAGATTTTTCTAGGCACTTGCCAATGATTTCAATTTCACCCTGAAGTGCGATTTTTGAAAATCATACGAGCGACTTTTCAGTAGAAAATGTCAAAATTACTATGGAGATTATGCATCTTTCTACTGCCAAACCGCTCGTATGATTTTCAAAAATCGCACTTCTGTATAAACGCTTGACCTTCCTTGCCAGAGCTGTCTCAATATAATTAATCAACAACTCATTGTTAAGAACAATAATGTACTAGATTGTTTTATTTTTTATTAACTTTGTTTCGGCACGATCTTCCGGTGAGTGTAAAGAAATACAATAAAACCTACACTGTAATATTCAATACCTACCTACTTAATTCAAAATAATTTTTCACAGACGGCCGCTATAATAGTTAACATTTATAGCGCTATAAAGCACGATAGAGAACGGTATAGCACGGTAAAGCACAGTAACAACTGTGCTAAGGAATAAGTAATTTACAGCACCCACCAGCACGGTAGCATGCACACCCGCGATAGCCGTGATACGGCTTTATCACGTCTTTTATCTCGTTCTGTTGCGCGCGAAAGAACGAGATAAAAAACGTGATAAAGCCGTATCACGGCTATCGCGGATGTGCATGCTACCAGTGCAGGAAGACATCCCCCCCCCCCCGCAAGGATTACCGACGACGGTTTTTTTTTTTTATTAATTAATTTTATTAATTAGTTGGTTAGGTTGCAACCCAAAGGTATGGTATCTAAGCCTGAATGACGCTTTCTTTCTTGTATCGAGTCTATGGCGGCATGACATTCAATATTTTTCCAGTTCAGTATGCCAGGAGTCATCAGGAGGGGGGGGACCCCCCCCCCCCCCCTAAAATATACTCTGTAAAATAGTAGCTAATCTATGATACCACCCGGTATCATAGATAATAGTGTGAGATCCGACCGTAAAATTATGCACCTATTTCTTAGGCGAACGAAATGTTTTTTTTTTTTTTTCATTTATTTTAAATTTTCAGAATTACAAACGTTACAAATTACATTACATTTCGCCAAACTGCAGAACAGTTTGTTGGCGAAAGACATTACAATCAATTTTAAAAAAATGAGTCCTTAATCTTACCCATACAATATGGTTAATATAAATTAAAGTATTATGATAAAGTATATAGATAATATCACAAACCCATAACAGTAAGTTTGTGATATCACATATATATCCAGACACCTACTAACAGCGATTGTTTACAATTTGTATTTAATTAGGTACTATCAAGTTAAAGTGATTCAAGAATAGTTCTTTTTAGTTTAACTTTTAAGGATATTTTACAAAGTTTTCGGTTTTGCCTTAGCCAGTCAATACTGTTAAATATTTTCGGAGTTAAGTACTTGGTGGTTCTTTTACCATAGTAATTTTTAGCCGATGGTTGAATTAATTTACCTTCTCTGACCCTTCTGGTATTATATTTATTTTCAACAGGTATTTTAAAATGTTCACAGTTATACTGATTAATAGCCAATAAGTATCCAACCTTATGTTTAACCGGGATTATCTTACATATAGGAAACAATAGATCATAATTTTTATTACATTTTAACTTAGTTTTTTTGTCTACTAAATATTTTTTCATGAATTGAATCTGCAACTGTTTAATCGCATGTACGTATGTATCAAATGTACACCCGTAGCTGTTCAAACCATAACTAAGCAATGAGTCAGCAAGCGCATGATAAACAACATAAAGTGTCCGCCTATTTAATGCCCTACTAAGATGATAGAAGTTCCCCAACACAGATCTTAACTTTGCGCACACTTCACTAATATGAGGCTTAAAATTAAAGTTTCGGTCAATTAGCAAACCTAAATACTTAAATGTCTCGACATATTCTAAACTACCACAATTGCAATTTTGTTTATCTTTGTGCAGGCAATCATAAGTGTGACCAACAATTTTGATTTCATTAGCTTTTATCTTTTTAGCTTTTCTATTGTACGGAGAGTGTATATGCATGCACTTAGTTTTATTTATGTTTAATATTATACCGTTGTCATGTGCCCATTTTGTTACGTTCTCAAAGTCTACCTGAATGTTGTTTTGTATGTCTGTTACATCATTAGAGGCGTACAATAAACACATATCATCGGCATCATGTGATTCTAGTTTATGCTTACACAGAGGTTAATTCAACGCCACCAAGTTGCCTAGAAAAATCTTGCCGCAAGTATCTTTTCCATTATGATTTGTGGTATAACTTTTTCCACCTGTCTGCTAGGGAAGTAAATGAGGTGCCATCGGAAGGACACCAGTCTAAAGAACTGGAAAAACTAGGGTTGCCACCTCTCAGTCTGCCGCAACTCTAGAGCTGCCAGGTTCAAAAATGACTTCTTTGAACCTGGCAACCCTATAGTTGCGGCAGATTGAGAGGTGGCAACCCTAGTTTTTCCAGTACTTTAAATCAGTCTCCTTCCAATGGCACCTCATTTACTTCCCTAACAGACAGGTGGAAAAAGTTATACCACAAATCATAATGGAAAAGATACTTGCGGCAAGATTTTTCTAGGCAACTTGGTGGCGTTGAATTAACCCCTGTGTAAGCATACACTATAGAATCACATTTCGTTCGCCTAAGAAATAGGTGCATAATTTTACGGTCGGATCTCGGACTATAAGCTACTATTTTACAGAGTATATTTTTTTCTATGCTCAGTATTCACACGGTTAGCCGGCAGACGTATATTCCTTGGTATCTAGTGATTCCATTCTCTTTGGCCGGCTGCATCAGGAAGGGCAGGAATCAGGATATAAGATGGGCCCATAGTCTGAGAAGCAACACCAATACCCAAGGAATTATTTAATAGATCAACATACATAATATACAGGGTCCTTCTTATTATGCTGACACTTTTTTAAAGGGATGATCAGACCATCAAACTGAACAACTTTTTCTATGTGACCAACATCGAAATCGCGAAAAAAAATCTGCTCTTTCATACAAAACTGTACAATATTTCATACTACTCGAGCCAAATGTATGGGAACAGCAGATTTTTTTCGAGCTATTTCGATGGTGGTCCCATAGAGAAAGTTGTTCAGTTTGATGGTCTGATCATCGCATTAAAAAAGTGTCAGCATATTAAGAAGGACCCCGTATACATAAACTCACGACTGTAAACTATTTGGGGGTGGTCAGATACAATGCTACAACCTGCCAACATTCTGTTTAAGAATGTAGATGTCACTACATGTCTACTGGGTATGTCTCACAATCAATTAAAATTATTGGTCACTATGGAGATGTTGATGTGTAAATAGATCAAATACTTACCTATACTCCATAGCAGTGACCAATAAAGGTATGTATTCTAGGTAGGTAGGCGCACTTATTTAGGATTGCATCTCATGCATCAGATAATTATTACTGTCTGTACGAATTACAAATAGGAAGTAACCTTGCATAAAAAGGATCAGCAATTGATTTTTGTTATTTTTTTTACCTTCATATAAGTAGGTGCCATTATCCTATCTACTTATTATACAAAGAATCTGTTCTAAACAACATATAAGTAGTCAAGCTATTAGATTAGAATATTACCTATTCTGTGCTATTAGCTAAGTAAAGAAAGATATCTGTTTCGACCATAAACTAGGTTTCGACTGCTGAAATTACAAAAATTTTCCTTACACCCTGTATACAGGGTGAAATTGATATCATTGGCATCCTTTTAAACTAAAAGTCTACCCATCAAACTGAACAACTTTTACTATGGGAGCAAACCGATCGGAGCATCTAAAAAAATCAGCTGTCCCATACTAAACTGCAATGCCTAGGTACTCGACTCAAATGTATGCAACAGCTGATTTTTGTTTTTGCTCCGGTCGATATGATCCCATAGTAAAAGTTATTCAGTTTGATGGGTAGACTCTTAGTTTAAAAGGATGCCAATGATATCAATTCCACCCTGTAGACTATGCGTAGTGTAATATGTATAATATAACCATATGAACAGCATACGAGTATGAGTAGATATTACTATCTATTCATATGGTAGAACCCAGACAATGTAGACCAGGCATGTTAAACATGCGGCCTGCGGGCCGCGTGCGGCCCGCACTGCTCTTTCTTGCGGCCCGTTCCAATTTTAAGGGGCTATGTAAAAAAAATAGGATTCTTCAAAGCTCCATATATTATGAAGTACTAACAGTAGGAGTATGATTTGCGGATATGTGTAAATTGAACATATAATTGAAGTTTTGATTAGAGCCAAAACACGATTAAGACAAATTTTCTCGATAGAAAAACAAGCCAAAGTAGCCTCCGTTTTTGTCTATAAACGCTTGTAACTGCTAAACGGTGAATAATAGAAACATGAGACTTGATTTAAAAAAAAGAGATTGCTATTATCTAAGTTTTGATTAGAGCAGAATTGAACTTACTTAAAGTTTGTTTTTTCGCTTGATTCGATCCAGGCGCGCGCGCCGCCCCATCTCTTTCTCTCGCATCTGGCAGTAATATAAGCTATCACACGCCCGTTTCGCTAAAATTATTTTTCGACATAGGCTCTTAAGAACAGATTCCTGATGCGGCCCGAGAATGTGCAGACTTTTACAAATACTCAAGTACTAAAATATGAGTGTTATTACCATAAAAATGTAATACCACTGTTTTGATTCAGGTGATTAGCGAACCCGTTGTAATCGAACCCATGACCTCTGTGTCAAGAGCCCAATGCTCTTAATCTTAACCTAGACCACGGTGGCAGTTACCCCCTACCCGAAATGAATAACATATTTATAGTAAAAGACACATTCCTGGGGAGAAATTGTAATTTTTTTCTACTTTTTAATGATTAACAGTCATTTTCCATGATCAATACAATTTCTCTACGTTCTTTGTGACCCACTGATTCTACTATCATTATGCATTTGGCCCACCAATGACTTTGAGTTTGACATGCCAGCACGGCTAGCATGCCACCCACGACAAAGCGTTTAAACGAGAAAAACATCATGCGCGCTCTCTCTGGCATACGTGAAATAATAAAGATAGAGGCATATGTCGATTTTTATCGTTTTCTCGGGGGTGGCATGCTAGGCCTACTGATGTAGACAAAACTTTTTCTACATATTCACTGACGTGATGACGGATTACGATTAAAATATTAAAATACCCAATACCTACCTATCCTATACCACCTTCCTGAAAATTATAGGTACCTACCTAAACTATTGCACTTTTTAGGGTTCCGTACCCAAAGGGTGAAAACGGGACCCTATTACTAAGCCTACGTTGTCCGTCCGTCCGTCCGTCTGTCCTACCTATTTAGGGCTGTAACTTTTGAACCGTAATAGCTAGGTAGTTTCTCAGATTATGCGGTATTACGGCGGATTTGTTAACAAATAATAAAAATGGCAGAAAGTTAAAAATTAAGGGGGTTTTCAACAAGAAACTAGTTTTTATCAACGTTTTTTCTTCACGCTCTATCGTAAAAACGGTAATACATACAAGCGTCAAACTTAGTGTGATTATAGAGCAAACTCTACAGAATAACAACAAATACTAAAAACCGGCCAAGTGTGAGTCGGTCTCGCGCTAAAGGTCCCGGACAAAAAAAGTTTTTTTTCTTAGTTAATAATGTTGTGTTCTGTGGTGGTGGTGGTGTGGTACGGAACCCTCGGTGTGCGAGTAGCCCGACTCATACTTGACCGGTTTTTTTTTTTTTTTTTTTTTTTTATTCATAATGGGTTTGCGCTTGGCTTCAGCTCACCTGATGGAAAGTGTAGATGAAGCCGAGGATGTAGCGCGCTCGCCCAGAAAAAGCCTATTTACTCTTCTTTTAAAAATTTCCTGATTGTATTTGCTTGGGAAAACAGACGCAGGGAGAGAGTTCCAAACCGGATCTCATTATAAAAGAGGATGCGAACCTATTTGTGCGGATTGTTGGAATATCGACAACGTATGGATGCAGTCTCGCACTACGTCTTGTCGTACGATGATGGAAGGGAGATGGTGGAATCAGGTCATGTAACTCCTGGGCACATTCGCCGAAGTGTAGCCGATAGAATACCGACAGACAAGCGACCAATCGTCGGTGCTCCAGACCGTGCAACTTAGTCTCGACGAGTGCATCGTCATCGATGAGTCTCTTGGCTCGACGCTCAACTGAGTCCAGTGCGTCAAGTTGGTATTTCGCAGAGCCGTCCCAGAGGTGACTGCAGTACTCCATGCAAGATCGCACTTGGGCTTTGTAGAGAGTAAGAAGCTGTGCAGGCGTGAAGTACCGCTTAACCTTGTTCAGGATACCTTGTTCAGGATACCATTTTTATTTAAAAAGTACCTAGGTAAAAAATATCTTAAGTAAACTGTATTATGTAGGGGTTATTTTGACTAGTGATCTTTCCGGTTTAACTATTAAACTAAACGTTCGTAATACTAATTTAGCGTATTTAACGCAAGACATCGTAATTTTCAAACAATGCGTAAAAAAATCTAAAATGTTGGATTTTATGCGTCTCAAGCAATGAACGGAGAGCGTTTTACTGCATAGACTTGTTTTTGCAAAATAGTTACCTATTGGTTACCTTCGAGTTTTAATTTTTAGAGTTTAGTACCCAAAGGGTGAAAACCTAGAACGGGACCCTATTACTAAGCCTACGTTGTCCATCCGTCCGTCCGTCCTCCGTCCTACCCTAGGATAGATCGTCCTAGGTCCTACCTATTTAGGGCTGTAACTTTTGAACCGTAATAGCTAGACAGTTGAAATTTTCACGGAAATAAACCGTAAAAAAGTTTAGAATTACGGGGGGGTCATGAAGAATATAGAAGCATATGCCAGCTTCCTGGAAAATACCAAATAAAAACAACCATCGGCCGTAGTATGGCAGCGTGTGATATAGTCATATAGCGCTATCCCGCCTCAGTTCTATTTGCGCGCCAACGAACGAAATAAAAGAAAAAGAAGTCGTGATATAGACTTATCGCGCGCATCATGCTACGGCCGCTCTGGTGGGAGCAGACTCGACTCTACAACCTGGCCCTGTACCCGGACTTTCGATTATCGATATATGGCGACCGTTTCGGTCCGAACTTCATAGTAATAGGGTTGACATTGGAACGAAAACGGTCACGCAAGTGCGAAGTTCGAATGTCCGGGTAAACCCCCTGATTCCCGTTCACACATCGGTTCTACGAACTCCTGCTCCAACTTCCTAATTTTTTAAGAAATCGTTGAAATCTTGTAATGTAGACCTCATAATGTATTAAAGTAGTTGTAATTCAGTAGCCGTATAACTTCAAATGGCATTCATCACAACGGACAGGCGGGGCTTCGCCGTCATAAATCATGTAGACAGCCAAAACTAATTGTTAATGGGCTTTTATCGACGTGTGTCGAGTTATTTATTAGGTGTGTGATGTGTGATGCCGCCTTTATGGTGCTCTGTGTTACTTCTTTGGTGATGGGCGGGGTTGTGTTATGACTGAGACTATTGTAGATTTGGTTTTAACAGAGATGTTTGTGTTTTGGAGATGCCATGTGGTTTGGGCTTAGGTTGGATCACCAAAATTCTTCCCGTGGGTGTCGTACGAAGCGACTAAGGGATTAAAGATTTCTTATGTAGTGTTTATGTGGGCGAAAGGCTAGCCATCCTCAAACCAACTGCTTCTCTATTCTGAAACAGAAAGTTGGTTAGTTAGTTGTAGCAATGTGTCGACCACCCCGAAAGGAATTACGGTCTAACGGCGCGCCAAAATCATGTGTTTGAAAAAACTTGTTTCACTAAAGCTTCAAAGGACAACCGCTGCTCTCCCTTGAAAAAATACCTTAAAATGTATAGAAGTTTTGACTAAAGTCAAATGTGTAATAAATTATGGGGTTTCATAAAAACGACTCAGGTAGTGTCATTTATTTTTATTTAACGAGTTATTTAGTCATTTATTATTAATAAATTATAAAAAAGCAGCAACCCCAAAATGCCTGTCAATGTTGTTTAGTAGGAGGTGATGCAAGCACAATGTTTTTTTTATATAAAAATGATAACAACTAATAAATCATTATAAAATAAACTAATGCCTGCAGTTAGTTTCTAGTGTTCCATAGTCCATAATAAAAATAGAAATACGGTTATACATTTTTTGGTATTATGTGCCGGATGTCCTTTATAATAAGTATTGCAGAAAAATAACGAGCTCGCTTCGCTCGCTCCTAGATTTAGATCGTATATTATTGCAGTAATCTCATTATATTTCAGTAAAATATCGAGCTCCGCGTTTTTTATTGTATTAAAACAACACTAGTCTTATTACAGAAGTCGCCAGGGTGTTACATAATTGACAAAAAAAAATCCTTCATCGAAGCCAATTTATAAAAAAAAATCCCAACTCTAGTTGACGTTCGAAACATACCTAGACTATTTTTTCAGAAGGGTAGTGATTGTAAGTCATTTGTACCTTTTCTGTAAGAGACGAAGAAGCTTTCTTTGTCAAAAAAACTAATTGTAAGATGCTTAAATTATCTTAAATGATGACAAATATGAATGCTTTATTGAAATTATTCTTTATTTTTAATTCTTGTAACAATAATTTAACTTTTTTTGTCAATCTGTTATTTATTGCCTTTTTTTTGCAATAAATAGGTCTTAATATTCAGGTTAGCTTTAGTAATAAAGATAACTTAGAGACAAATCATCCATTTAATTAAGTATTTACAAGATAGGTAGTAACATGGCAGCGACCTTACGACTGTCTGCATGTCGTTTAGTTTTTTAACTACCGACTGTCCGTAAAATAGTACTGCGCTTTAACGATAGTCATCGTTCCCTTTTTAATTTTTTATTATCGATAATACATTTTTCGATAAATAATAATATTATACTACGGTCATACATTGTCAATAGACTCTTATCAAGGGACCCTTTAACGGCCTTTTTTTCTTTAGGGGTATTTTTGTAACACCCCGTATTTTATTGCTATGACCTAACCTAGAACATGATTATAACAGGCTTACCTACTTACCTATGCGTGCCCAAACATTTGGCTACGAGAATAATAATATGAAAGATAATTATAGTCTCCGCTACGGGGTAGTTGTTCGGTCACGTTGATGTCTTTTACCCTGTCGTAGCACATTTCGTAGTCGCGTATATGTGTACCTATGTTGAAACCATGATAATTCGATTCTGCTCTCGATTCTAAACAAACTACTTTCTAGTTTTGCGTTAATTCATTAACACGTTGTATATATACAGGGTGTAAAATAAAATGGGACAGTTACTTAAAGGGGTGCTTCAGACCATCAACTGAACAACTTTCTCTATGGGACCAATATCGAAATCGCGAAAAAAAAATCTGCTGTCCCATACATTTCAGTCGAGTTATTTTTGCAGTTTTGTATGGGAGAGCGGATTTTTTTTTCGCGATTTCGATATTGGTCCCATAGAAAAAGTTGATCAGTTTGATGGTCTGAAGCACCCCTTTAAGTAACTGTCCCATTTTATTGTACACCCTGTATAACGAAATTAAAAGGAAAACTATCACCGCTAAGTAGGCTTTACAAGTTTACGAGTAATAGTCGATCAACTTATAAAATGTAGTTTTTAGACTTTATTAGCCGTTAAACCGTAGTATAAAATAAAAAGCCTCCTTCTAAGTCCATATTATATTGTGACGGGCAACTACGGAAACCTATCCTGCGCGTGGTAGACAAGAAAAAAAAATAGCGCCACTCCTCAAAGTAGGTATTATGGATTGTTACCTATCTATAGGTATGAGCTGGTAGATTATAAATTTATAAGTTGTCTGACCGAGTGTGTGGTCGACCTTTTTTGTAATCGATCCCAAAGTGAGATAAATAATTAAATAGCAGGCATTATGTCATAAGGCTGAGTTCGCGAGTTAGATCCATGTTAGATCAATCCGGTATGGGAGGCACGTGTGGCGCCAGACAATTTTAAAATAAAATGTGTCCGCGCTACGAATCGTTAACAATGTCAAAGTTAAGGGGAATCGGTAATTTGTTTCGTGGGTCATTATTCGTCCCATAAAATTTACTGATTTTATAGGCGTCAATCTAACTTCGATATATTTATCGTTCTTATGGTAGGTAAGGTAGGTACGGTAAAACACAAAGCCAATGACTAAAAATGGCGCCTTTTTTAGGGTTCCGTACCCAAAGGGTGAAAACGGGACCCTATTACTAAGCCTACGTTGTCCGTCCGTCCGTCCGTCCGTCCGTCCGTCTGTCCTACCTATTTAGGGCTGTAACTTTTGAACCATAATAGTTAGGTAGTTAAAATTTTCTCAGATTATGCGTTATTACAGCGGATTGTTAGCAAATTATAAAAATGTCAAAAAGTTCAAAATTAAGGGGGGTTCTCAACAAGAAACTAGTTCTTATCAACGTTTTTTCTTCACGCTCTATAGTAAAAACGGTAATACATACAAGCGTCAAACTTAGTGTTATTATAGAGCAAACTCTACAGAATAACAACAAATACTAAAAACCGGCCAAGTGCGAGTCGGTCTCGCTCTAAAGGTTCCGGACAAAAAAAAGTTTTTTTTCTAAGTTAATAATGTTTGTTCTGTGGTGTTCCGAGGACTCGCACTTGAGCGGTTTTATTCTTTTTTTAGCACGGCCATCAATCAAACTTGAGTAAAACTACAAACAAAACTTTATGACAAGTATATCTCTAACCTCAGTCCGAACGGAGATATAAAGGCTAGAAGTAAACGTAATGAAAATATTTTCAAGTTCAAGCCTTTATATCTCCGTTCAGACTGACTTTAGGGATATACATGTAAAAACAAGTTTGGTTTTTTACTTTATTCTGAACTAAAATATTCTAGTTTGGTCGATGGCCGCACTAATAACAACGTCGGGAAATAAGGCGCCAACCTTCCATACAAAACCCGCATCGTCTTTTCAAATACGTACATAAATATTCTCACGCCTGTTTCCCACTGGGGTAGGCAGAGACAACGGAACGCCACCTGCAACGATCCTGACATACCTCCCTAGCTTCCTCCACATTCATTAGTCCTTTCATGCATGCTCGTCAGTTTCGGGTAGATCTGACCTGGCCCTTTTTAAGCACGTCGCCACTTTAGTCCATATATTTATGTACAGTCAGCAGCAATAAGATGTATACACTTTTGTTCTAGTACGTCGCATAGTACTAAAGTGTATATAACTTATTGCTGCTGACTGTACGTCTAGCCCGTCCCTTTCCAACATTTCCACTTTTTTTTTTTTTTTTTTTTTTTTAGATTAGATTTTATAGATTGCCCTCGTCAATCTATCTGCTCTCATCCATTATTGCACACTAAGTGTTAAATTATGGTGATGTCCCTCAGATTTTTTCTCATTCTAAAGGACAACACTTAATTGTCTATTCTATTTTACCAGTAGAATAAAATACCATGGGACAATGGCATAAGCTTATTACCTTAAAAACCTTAGGGCGATACGATCACATAACTGCGAATTCGCATCGCATCGCAAATATCTGCGTGCACTAGCTACGATTGAAAATCATACATATCTAAGTCATCGTAATAAGTCATCGAGCGCTCGCAGATATTTGCGATGCGATGCGAATTCGCAGTACGATTCGAGCACTACGATTGAAAATCATACATATCTAAGTCATCGTAATACGTCATCGAGCGCTCGCAGATATTTGCGATGCGATGCGAATTCGCAGTACGATTCGAGCACTACGATTGAAAATCATACATATCTAAGTCATCGTAATAAGTCATCGAGCGCTCGCAGATATTTGCGATGCGATGCGAATTCGCAGTACGATTCGAGCACTACGATTGAAAATCATACATATCTAAGTCATCGTAATAAGTCATCGAGCGCTCGCAGATATTTGCTATGCGATGCGAATTCGCAGTACGATTCGAGCACTACGATTGAAAATCATACATATCTAAGTCATCGTAATAAGTCATCGAGCGCTCGCAGATATTTGCGATGCGATGCGAATTCGCAGTTATGTGTGGGAGCCCTTAGTTGTAGGTCCTACTAAGCAAGTAGAACTTGAGGTCGTCTGACACACCCTGGCACCCTGGGCAGTCAGCCTTTATACGACCACAGGCACGGAATATATACAACGTGTTAATGAATTAACGCAAAACTAGAAAGTAGTTTGTTTAGAATCGAGAGCAGAATCGAATTATCATGGTTTCAACATAGGTAGTAAATTTTTTCAAAATTGCGAATAACTTTAAATTTTAACAATAAAAATAATGAAATTATTGTTGCAATCTAATTATTTTGTTATAAATCAGTTGGGGTGTATGAGGTTTTGCGTTAATTTATTAACACGTTGTATAAGAGTACAACCACAGGTTACTAGCTATCTTTAAACTACATATTTAATGATAACTACATGTCATGCGATATGATCAGTGCCGTAAATAGCCTTATATGCGCCCGGTGCGAGCTTCTATAACTGCGCCCACTTGAAATATGATCATAAAATAAGGGTGCGAATTATTGTACCTACAACCGTATCTAGGTAATTAGTTTATGATAGGAAGCAAAAGGTTACCGAAATTTAACATGAACCAAGACAACAACAGGTAAATTAGCCTATGCATTCTTATACCACTATTCAAAGGTTGAAGCAAGCGTATAGCGAGCTCGAAATTTCACACACCGAGACTCAAAACAGTAATGGGTTGTATGAGTTCTCTCAGCCTATGCATGCTATGGAGCGAGCTCGAAATTTCACACATCAAGACTCAAAACAGTTTCAACAGTTTCAGGCATAGTATCACTTTGCCTCAGTATACTTTACGATGAGGAGTTTGGTAAAAATGATTTATTTATGTAGTTACGACATGCATGGACCAAAACTTGGTCCTGTCCTGGTATCATTTCTGCGCCCCTCCAGGGTCTGCGCCCTGTGCCTGGGCACCGCTCGCACCGCCCTATTTATGGCACTGGATATGATATAGCTAGCTAGCTCATGCTCACACGAAAGAAGCTGATTAAAAAAATTTAATGTTTGTCATTCCCCTTAAAAAAATAATGTAAACATTTACGTTGTTCTAACGACATTCTTATAATTGTTAGGTAGGTACTAAATTAAGTTTTGGTAGGTTAATAATTCTATAAATCATTGACACTATTTATTACGCGTAATCCTGATGACATAAGAGCTAATTATAACTAGGCACGTATACCTACCTTGGCTTAGAACCTACGAATACTTGTTTATTTATTCGTAGCTTAGAGCCTACCTTAGAGCACACAAAATAGTAGGTAACTTTATATTTTATAATACCAGGTTTTGCCCGCGACAAAAACCTGAATCTTGTGTTTCATCATCATCATCACAGCCTACTATACATCCCACTGGTTAGTCCCCCACACGTGTCCAAGGCGGATTGGTAGACTCCGTAGACTTCACATACGCATGAACGCATCGGAATTTATTCTTCAGCGCACCTATGCAGGTTTCCTCACGCTGTTCTCTTTTACCGTTTGAGAGCAGTAATCTCATTGCTACATGGCATGTCATTCCTGCGGCGCGGTGAAAATTGAGTTAACATTACGGCGTTTTCTCGTGGTCCTACTAGTAGGTCCACCAGGTACACCTATTTCTGTTGGTCCTACCTACTGATGTGCTGAATCAAATACCTACCGGCATCAGCGCCCCCCGGTGGTGTGGGAGGCTAAGGCTCGGTTGCAAGGGTGGACTCGTATTTCACTGTATCTAGATCTACCCTTGGTTGCATGGACTCGGACTTCACTGTATCAAACCCTTTTGGTTGAATGACAATCCAGACCAAGTAGGTAACCTACCGATGCATGAAAAAATTGTCTCCATGAACATAGAGTTCAACTATGGGAAGGTTGATTTGTCGTTGTCACCGTATGTGAAACAACGATAAACTTTATGAAAATAAACTGGTGAACTCCTCCCGAACACTAATACTGGCTATGAGCATGCTGTTTATACAGCATGCAACAACCATCAAACTGAACAACTCCTCCCGAACACTAATACTGGCTATGAGCATGCTGTTTATACAGCATGCAACAACCATCAAACTGAACAACTCCTCCCGAACACTAATACTGGCTATGAGCATGCTGTTTATACAGCATGCAACAACCATCAAACTGAACAACTTTCTCTAAGGGACCAAAATCGAAATCGCGAAAAAAAAAATCTGCTGTACCATACATTTGGGTCGTATAGGATTGAAGTTTTGTATGGAACAGCTAATTTGTTTTTCGCGATTCCGACCTCTGTCTCATAGAGAAAGTTGTTCAGTTTGATGGTCTGATCATCCCCTAAAAAAGTGTCAGCATATTAAGAAGGACCCTGTACCTGTATAGATACATGTAGGGAAGAAGATATAATCGGGGCGATGAAACAGGTATATTTGCTCAGGTGCAAAATTTGTATAAAAGCCATAGATATATTATAAAAAAGCACATAATAGATAGATAAATAAGTAGTACACAAAAGAGAACCAGCATATGTACAATTAAGACATTTTATTGTGAGAATTTGAATAGAATGTCGATAGAGGGCGGCGCCCTCGTAGGACGTACTCTGATCATAATACCTATACAGGGTGTACGTACATCTAATATCCGTACGATACAGCCCTAGAGATCAGCCCCCTTACCCTCACTTTCGATCTTCACTAAATCGCCACTGTTTCGGTCCGCACTTCATTGTAATAGAGTTGAAATTGGAACGAAAACATTCACGCAAAAGTTCGAATCGAATGTGCGGGTAGACCCTCAGGGCCTCTACCTGCACATTCGAACTTCGCATTTTTTTTTTTTTTTCAATTGCGTGATCATTTTCGTTCCAATGTCAACTCTATTACAATAAAGTGCGGACCGAAACAGTGGCGATACATCGAACATCGAAAGTCCGGTTACAGGGCCAGACGGACAGAGTAGGCTTAGTAATAGGGTCCCATTGGCACCCTATGAATTATTTGAAATCCAATTAACTACGCGGCGCGGGAAGAAGCGTGTATAATCAATTAATCATTATTGGTACTTATCGATTTTACATAATATTGTAATAGCTACAAGCATAAAGCATAAGCTCACGACTAAGTTCTCCGAGGGGGTAGCACAGAGGTATTTAAAATGTTTTTAAAAAACATTACAAACACAGGAATGCTGGAAAAACCATGTACACACGGCGACAGGTCAGGTTACCCTGTTTGGACTTTGAACTATTAGTAGTTGAACGATGCGAATCGTGCGAGAGGGTGCGGTATGTTGTTGTTGTTTCGTCTCACAGCACGCTGCGCCCGCGCCGGCCGGCAGCCGCGTCTATGCAGGCTCTCTACCGCACTATTTTGTGTTTTGTACGTAGTGTAGTTATGGGTATATAGGGTGCGTAACCTGATGTGTCGCCGTGTGTACCTATACTGTATCCCAATCCCAACCCAGCCGAAAAGGAAGAAAGGAAAGGAAACTAGTGCAACTGTGCTAAACTACATTTTAATGTAGATCATAAGAATTAATTCAATAAACATGCCCAGCATTTATTACTAACTTTATTTAAGTATTGGTACCTAAAGTAAATAATTTTGGCACAATCTTACAATATCTAGGTACTTATAAAATAAAGGCCTACTATTAAAATTAAATTCAGTCTCAAATCCTAATAATTAACTCATTATTAAGAAGAAACTAAGCATTATAATATGTATAACTAAGTAAAAAAAATACCCAATCAATCAATAAACTTTTTTAAGTTTAAGATTCTTTTTGGGAGAAAAATTCGTCAAAATGCATTAGGTACTGTCAAAATCACATTATTTTTACAAGTACTACATACAAAGGTACGTAATGTGTGAATATGTTGCTTTCCTTCACCGCAGAGTTATTGACAAATTCAAAGGATTCAAATTATAATAGGTGGGTCATCGATGACTAAAACTACGTTACAACTGTATCTAATCCTAACATATTGTGTTTACTTAAAAATACTTTAGAAGGCTATGTTTCAAATGTTTGGAAATCACTGGGATGCGAATACGAAAGAGAAAAAGAATATTAAGATATGTATGCTAGATTGAGATAAGACTACCCGGGTGATTTTTACACGTTTTGAAACAGAGGCAACGCAATACAGGGGCAAGCCAAAGGCAAACGACATGTTGCGCGGCATTGCATTGTTGTTTAAGACAGTATACACCGCTCAGTGGCGCCCTAAACACAAAATATAAGATGTCTTACTACTTAAAAAATACTTTTTATACTTTACAAAACAAGGGCGGATCCAGGATTTCATATTGGGGGGGGCCCTCGGCCGACTCAGGCCACGTATTAAGATATAAAAAAATTAAGTTAGAGACACAGACCCGAGACGTCTTGTATACATACATAGAAAACTAAAACAATCAGCCCCGGATCTACGATTTTTCCGAGGCGGGGCAAAAACATGAGATTGGCGCCGGGCCCGGGCCTCCTTTACAAGAGTGTAGCGATAATTTTTGCTTAGGGAGGCCAGGTCCAGGTTGAGTGGTTGCAATAAAACGTTTAACATAGAGCGAGCGAAGCGAGCTCGAGATTTTACTGCAATATGATTAGGGCGAGTCAGAGTTATTGTACTACACAGGTACTTGTACCTACACAGGTACAATAATTAAAACAGAAACAGAGCGAGCGAAGCGAGCTCTAATTTTCTCCGCTCTACGAATTGGTTATGGATAGAGACAGAGCTCAATCAATCTATGCCCTAGTAAAGTGCCGTCATTACTCAGCCTCGAAATTCAATGCAATCCGCAGAGGTCCGTGGGGGGGGCCATGGCCCCCTGCCCCCCCCCCCCCTGGATCCGCCCTTGTTACAAAAGCCTAAAAGCTATGTCTATGCAATACTTTTATCGGTTTCTTAATAGGTTTTAAACAGACAAGTAAAGAAAATGAAACTTCTAAAATAAAAATGAAACTTTTATTTATTTAGATTTTTTAAGTGGAATGTTTCGAACCTGTAAGTATTGTAAACAAATAGCTTTTAGTGTATAATAAGTCCAAATAAAAACAAAATGTTTTTAGAACTTTAAACCTGTCATATAGTAGGTACACATTTCATAAAGGTAGGTTTTATAAGCAACCGTAATGGTTCATTACAGACAGGACAGGATGTCTGGCAGATAAGTAATTATCTATTAATATATTTTCCTCCAATTAGGATTTACGTTGTGGTCAGAATATAGGTGAAAATAAAATTTCCTAAACAATAGGTACTTTCTATGCACTATCCATGGACTTTATGGACCCATGGCACTATCATAAAGTGGATAATGATTAATGAGAATGACCTATACTTAAAAGATTTGACAAAAATGTAAGTCCTTACTCCCCCACTTTTGGGGACCTCCTCCCCCCTTCCATGCTGCAGGATACTTAACTTTTTCCAAAAGTTTCTTATTTTTATCATAATTAATTCAACACTCTCTGTTGCACAAATCTTTAAAGTATTTATTCATTATCAGGCATCGGATCACATCCATGTCAATATCATTCTTAGTTTCTAAATTTACTCAAAAGTATAACAGCCTGCAACGATCTTGGCAAACTCATTGACTGTGCAGAACAACATTTGTAGGCGAAAGCTCTACTGCCCCTCACCCCTCCTCATTTGCCAAGATTGCCGCATAGTACCTACCTATAAGTCACCTTATTCCAATCACAGGCAAGAAAATCTTTTTTTTATATTGTGGTCTTTGTTATCATGTCTAGGCATGATAATTCCAGTAAGGTCATTGTTGTGGAGACGACCCAAAATAATCAAGTAAAATAAACTAATCACATTTATACTTATAGGATTTAAGTTTCTGTTCCACCAGCTGACCATCTAAAACAAAAACAAATAGGTAATAAAGACAGTACAGACAAACACTAAATGCTACATCATCATGATCATCATAGCAGCCAATAGGCACCCACTGCTGGACATAGGCCTCACCAAAGGATTGCCACAATGATGGTCCTGCGTTGCCCTCATCCAACGGGTTCCCACCACCTTCACCAGGTCATCGGTCCACCTTGGCGGTCTACCCAGTCTAACTACGCCGTGCTTTCCAGTAGACAGTCGCCAATCAAAAAATCTTCGATCCCATCGGCCAAAACGCTACCTACTTACTATTATTCTGCTGAATCTATCTAGACTGCAGTAAGTATTTATTAGGTGGGGTTGTGTTGTAGGTATATGTTTCCGGAATCCTTGTAACAATCTCTGTAATGTAACATTCATCCTTATTTTTTTAATCGGGCGGAGGCCTACCACACTTTCCTACCGCTGTAACTCCTGTAAACCAGGATCAAAAACGGCGACCATTCACAAATAGTATGCTTGATCCTTATATGTATATGGATTCCGAAAATGACATGGCTCTAATTTGAGAAAAAAAAAATACTAACTGTAGTCTCGATAAGTACAGTTACTAAATAATCTTTTGGGGTAGTTACAAACATTGATAATAGGGAAGCAATAGGGAATCTAGTGTTAACAATTTGATGTAATACATTTTATTTTGATACATTTACATCAATAGTTAATGATGGGAGAGTTGGTAAGGTGTCATCCTAATTGGCCATAGATTGCACCTTTCCAGTCACTGATCGCATGAAATCATGATTTAATATACCATTCGCGATCGAGTGTCCATAGCACGATCAGATGACCTTAGATTTGAATGTGGATTATAATTGTGTGTTCGTTCAATTGGTGCGATCGTCACATGATCGAGCGAGCGATGGCCAATTAGCACTATGCTTGAGAAAAGGCAAGTTACTAACATTATTATAAATGCATCAGTTCAAAGACTGCAGTCAGAATCCTGCAACTGCTTCTCCAGTAGTCTCCTCATTTTTTCTGGTACCGGAACTCCAGAGTGTGCGGGTTTGGGTCGTCGTTTCCACGACTTCTTGGCACTCTTCGTAACGCTCCCAGGCAAAGGAACTGACTTATTCTCTTTGGGCTTTGGTGTTGACACTTTGGGAACTGTGTTGGTCCTGACTCTCGATTCTGCCGTCTTTTTGGTCGCTAGAATTTGAAAAAAAAAAAACATGTATGAAAAAACAGCACAAACCCACACCTTGGACACAGCTATCATTTCTTTTCTTACAAATGGGGAAAATTGAAAAGAGGTAAGCTTGTGCGATACTAAGTGCGAGCGAGACAGGAATACGCATTTGCTTACATTTTACGCCACAATTCTACAATGTGAGGTAAGAAATCGGTGTGGGGTGGGGCTAGGGCTGCCATCACCAAAATTGCCATCACCGGACAAAGATGTCAAAAAGATTCCCCAGACTACATAGAAAAATTTTATTTTCTCAATAACGAAAACGAATAAGTTACTGCAATAATTACTAAATAAAAAAACTACAAAAAAAACATTGTCTGAAATCACAATCAAGAGCTTGTGATTTTAAGGCAAAGTTATGATATAGTACATTACTGCAGCGGCCAGCAACAGAGGCATTGATGGACGAACGTGTAAATGTGGGCCGAGGCGAAGCCGAGGCACACATACGTAAGTCCATCAATGCCTAGTTGTGGCCAAGGCTTGTATAGTACTTTTCTCAAATAATGCGCGGAAATGAAAACAGTAAATTTTCTCAAATAATTCGCGGAAATTAAAACTCTTTTCAAAATCAATGACGAACAACGAACAACAATTTGTTTTTTTTTCAATAAACATCTTTCTATTTGCAAGTTAGTTCGAAATTTAAATAAAACCTTTTTTGAGTTACCTCCTTGGTCGCCATGTTTAGGAGAAAAAGATCGTTCCATTTTTAAATTACACGACAGATATGAGTTTACTATGTAATTTATTTGGCCGCAAAACACAACAGATATGGATTTTCATACAAACATTGCCGGCCGCTGCGCGCATGTAGTTGGCCAGTACAGCAATTTCGATTTATCTCGAAGAAGGTTGTCAAAATAATGCTCACATTTCCAAGCATGTTTGAGAAAAGGCTATTTATTGCAATCAACACTACCTAAAACCAGGAGCGAGCGTCCTGCTCGTGTATTTTTCTACCATTATAATATTGAAATTATCGGTTTTTACCCGGACACGTCAAGTGTCCGGCTTTTCTCCCGGACACTTGATGACAACCCCGCCCGGACGGTTCAAACTAGGAAAAATCCGGGGAAACCCGGACGGATGGCAGCCCTAGGTGGGGCAGGGAGTATCCGTACTGTATGTAGGGCTGCGTTCAGAACGTTTGGGTGCGGTTGTTTTTTCAACTCGCTCTATAGTAAAACGTCTTTCACCGAGGCTCTGAACGGCGTTTAGTGCAAAAAGTTGCGCTCGGGGTGCACTCTGGGTGCACATAGGGTGTAGGTTCTGAACGCAGCTTAGTACTAGATACCTACTCTGTCTAAAAATGTAACCATAATGTGACAAAACAGTGTAATTTTCTGACTAGGTACATATGGACGCGGGACCCAAAATAACAGTCTCAATATCTTACCTATACCCGTAGGTGGTGTCTTTTCTGTGGTCTTTCTCGACGACATGGTCTTTTTGATAGCAGAAGCAGTGGTAGAAATCAATGGTTTTCTTGCGGTATTTGTTTTCACAAGATTACGTTGTACTTTTGGTGTTTCCTTCGGTAATTCTCGAGGGGCCATCTCTTCGTAAACGTAGATAAATCTACAAGTCGTAGGAAGAAGTCGATAAAGCAAAACACAAAATCACAATCGCGAAAAATACTCGAAAAGTCGAAAATATAAAAATATTGTACCTATTTTTTTCAAAATAACGTCGTAGTCTTTTTTTTTAATAATCTCTTTAACTTTAACGGCTTTGGAACAATGGATTCATGCATGATTCATGTCCTTTTGAGTCAGTCGTATTTTTTTTTATGCGGGCACTACATTCTCGCCGAGAACGAGAGTGTGGAATAATGAGCGTTTTTCTTTTGGTTTTCTAGTGGATCGATAGATGGCGTTACGGTCTGTGCGAATAAAGGTCAAAAAATCAAAATGTGTTTATTTAAAATAATAAAGAGGGAGAAGATGATCAAAAAGATGCCAACTCATCTTTTGATTTAATATTTCATTATTTACGAATCATTTTAATCGAAAATATGAAACTGTTTACGTCTGACATTGTTGTATGGTCTCGATACCTTGGCCTTAAAAAAAGTCAGGCACAGTTTTGACATGATTTTGACAGGATCTCGCCTACGTCTCTATGGAGCGATAATCATGTCATCTGTCGAGTTTTTTAGGAACTAAAATTAAAAAAGAAAGGAAAAACGCTTATTGTGGATGCCCTTCATTGTTCTTGTGGAGTCTCATAACGGAACTAATGCCGTGTTCACACGAGAGCAGGGCAGTAGGGACACTACTGCCCTGCCCTCGTGTGAACAGCTGTGCCGAGGCAGGGCAGTGACTAGTGTAGTACTAGAAAGTGTTCCGTCATTTTTAGCGCGGCAAAGCGATCGGTTCTTTCCTGTGGACTTCTGCGTTTCCTGTTGGTTTCCTGCTACTTTCGATTGTCTTCAAAAACTCCAAAGAAGCGTCAAAACGTCGAACACCAACGTTTCGAGGCTTAAAATTCATCGTCATCTATCATCCATTCATCCATCATCAAAAGAATATGAAGAAATTAACGTATTAAAGAACATAGTATTATAAAAAAAAAAAGATAGCATAGCGTAAAGGGCCCTTTAGACGAGCAACCGATTGTGTGCTTCCTGCCAAGGCTGAATCGCGCGGCAGCAAAATTGTCCATCTAAAGGCCGAAAGCACGATCGCAAATCCGGTCTCAGCCAATAGGGAGCGCGCGTTGCTCCCCACCAAAAAAAAATTGCGATTTGGCCTTGATAGAAAGCAGCGATCAGTTGCCCGTCTAAAGGGTGCTTTAATTTGGAGATAGAGACAGGATACCTTTGCAGGATACCTACATTCATCCTACATTAGTTTTCATTTTCGTGCGTGCTTGCGTGAAGTGCGAATTTTGAAAATCATACGAGCGACTTGGCAGTAGAAAGATGCATAATCTCCATAGTAATTTTGACATTTTCTACTGCCAAGTCGCTCGTATGATTTTCAAAAATCGCACATAAGGTGCTTGCTTATTGTTTTTTTTTAATACAAAAATTTTTAATAGAAATGAGAAATACAGAAATTTTCGGAAATGCAATGGGAACTAGCCCTTACAGCATGGTCATAGGTAACATTTTTCTTTGTACTTAAAACTAACATACCCAAACTTAACCTACTCTTGAAATGCGTCGATGGTACACCCATTCCAAATTCAAGAGAGTTTTACGCAAAGATCAATCCGAATCAAATGGAAGCGCCTTCTTTATTTCTCACTTTTACTATATTGTTCTTCATTACGGCACATTATTAAACTAATTCCACCACACTAACACAATAATGTCCACGAAAAACGAATTTAGAAAATTAAGAAACAAAGCCCGTTCTTCTCAAGATTCCCGTGCAAAACTCTCTTCCTAGCCTAAAACCTAAAACTAAACCCTAACACATTGAAATGCGAGGATGGACGCTTTCCAATGTTCAATGGAGTTTGACGCGAGGATTTCAATCCAAATCAAACGGGAGCGCCTTTCTTTATTTCTCACTTTTACTACATTGTTCTCTATTAATGGCACATTATTAAACTAATTCCACCACATTAACACAATAATAGCCACGAAAAACGAATTTAGAAAACTAAGAAACAAAGTCCGTCCATTTTTTGTCGCTTCCCGCGTAAGGACGGCCGCACATTATCAGAATTTTCTAACAGAAAAATTCTGACGCTCGCCGGAAGCACCCCGCATACTATCAGAAATTTTGATCCGGCAACTTTTGAGCCCAGTCGTGTTTCATATTTCAATCAACGCACATCGACCCAGTGTTGCCACCTTAGCCCTTTTGGGGCTATAATTCAGTCAAATTGTGTTTTTACTAGGAAAGTTTTGTGGTAGTTCTAATTTCTTCCATTCTATATGTATTTTGGGGTGCTGAATCTAAATCTGAGGTTTACTATTTTATTATTATCTGTGGTTTTGGGCCTTGACAGGCTTGCTAAGCCTGTGCCACGTAGACCATCGCTGGTCCTTTGTGATCGCCCTTTTTATAGTTCCTTACCAATCCCCACTGCGGCCAGAAATCGCAGTAGATTCTTGATCGGGATAGTTTGTATCTCATCTGGTGTCAGCACCTGCCTACCCAGATGAGTGCTGCGTTTGTACATCAGGGGTGCAGAGGAGTTTCCATCTCCTCCTTGCAAAATCTGCAGCCGGTCGTGTCACTTAAATTCAGTGTGTGCATGTGCTTATTTAATTTGCAGTGGCCTGTGAGTGACCTTGCTATTGTACAAATTTGGTCCTTGCTGAGGGCAAGGAGACCGTTCGCAAGTTTGCGATTGTAGCCTTTGATAAGTGCTTTTGAGTGGCCCATGCCTGGGGTGTTACACCAAAGCTTTATTAGAGGTTTACTAACAAATTTTAATTGACAAAATCGCAAAAAAAGTTTTAAATTCTGTTTGTTTTTTTCCGGAATTTTGCTTAAAACTCTGAAACTATTAACGTTTAGTAAATGGCCTGTTTACAGAAATTAAATATACCTGACTTTTATTTCATCACATGAATATGACACTCAAAAATATCGTATATCTAGGATAATTATCGCACATCTGGCAATACTTGATCCGAATTTCTGATAGTATGCGGGGCCTAATACAAAATATATGGCAAACACGCCTTCCGTCAGAAAAATTCTGACGTCCGGCTGAGGTGCCGTCCGGCGTGCATCAGAAGCGGACGACCGGTCAGAATTTTTCTGACAGTGTGCGGGGTCTAATACAAAATGTATGCACCGAGTGCCTTCCGGCGAGCGTCAGAATTTTTCTGTCAGAAATTTCTGATAATGTGCGGCCGTCCTAAAACTCTTGCTTACTGCTTTCGTGCGAGTTCTTTAGGTAGGGTAGGTACCTACTACGTGTGCAACAAGGAGGGTACGTCAAAGAGTAATATAAGTATATTAGGGGTACGTACCTGAGTTTTTGGCGGGATTTGGACAGCTACGCTACGTTTGGAGTCCTCATATTATTTTAATCGAATTTTTATTGTTTATAGTGAGTTTTGGTTCGTAAAATCGGCGTTGTTTTGCGTAACAAAGTGTCGTACAAGTGAACAACCAGTCATTTTACGGAGTTTTGTTAGGCGGGGTAGGGAGTAATTATTAATTGGACTTTTAAACTGTAACCGGCACAAAAGTGACAAAAATACTATCCTAAACCAAATTAAAAAAAAAATTGCTACGTAACATAGAAATCAAAATTGTGTGTCCCAGAAGGCTTTTAAATTAATAATATTAATAACAATGCACTCATTTGAATTAGATTTAACAATATACATTATTTTTGATCAATAAAATAGGCATTAAAATTAAAAAAATTAGGTATTTATTAGAAAATACGAATGTATTTTTCAAAACCTTCTAAGTAGACAAAAATATTTACACCATGTTTGAAGTATGTATGATGGTAAAGCCTTAAATATGTGCAAAAAATATTCATCATCAGGTTTTTTTAGAACGAGATCATATCTATATTTTGAAATTGGAACTGTTGCTGACGTAATTTTTTTTTAATTTTGGTACATTCTTAAGCTCAAATTGGCTCTTCAATATTATAGCGAAAAAAAAAATGCAATTAGTAATTAGTCCCGGCTCAAACCGTAAAATGACTGGGCTATTTAGTGAAATATGATGGTGTGGGTCGTGATAGTGAACAGGAAAAGTGTTCCGTTCTTTTGTAGCGCGGCAAGCGGTTGGCTCACCTCTTTCCTGTGGACTTCTCTGCGTTTCCTGCGTTTCTCGATTGCCTCCAAAAACTCCAAAGAAGCGTTGAGACCAGGCGGAGGACATTTGCCTTTTGGTGGTTTTTCCGATTCAGTTTGCATAGAAAGTGCTGCCATCTGTTAAATATATCTTTTACTATGAAAAAAAAGATTATATTGTCTATGTCAATGTCAAATTGACAAATTTACATAATGGCGACGTACCTTGCATAATGTGCGTGTTGTTTTTAGTTTTTGTTCAATTTTGTACCGATTTAGTGATTTTCTGGAGTTTCAGTTGTTCTCTTACCAATGTACAGATTACAGGAATAGTAAGGATACTGGAATTTCACTCAATCGGTGCGGGATTGAACGAAAACTTGCATTCAAACAACGGTGTGAGTATATAAGTATATACATATAAGTAGGTATGTATAGTATAGGTAGAATTATTTTCAGAGAAACACAGATGGCGTTAGCTAGCCTTCAATTTGACATAAGGTGGATGCATAATGTTGCCACGAGTGGGTTCTCTTTTCTAATATACTTATATTACTCTTTGGTTGAGACGTCGAACCAGGCGGAGGACATTTGCCTTTTGGTGGTTTTTCCGATTCAGTTTGCATAGAATGTGCTGCCATCTGTTAAATATATCTTTTACTATGAAAAAAAAAGATTATATTGTCTATGTCAATGTCAAATTGACAAATTTACAAAATGGCGACCTTCCTTGCATAATGTGCGTGTTGTTTGTAGTTTTTGTTCAATTTTGTGCCGATTTAGTGATGTTCTGGAGTTTCAGTTGTTCTCTTACCAATGTACAGATTACAGGAATAGTAAGGGTACTGGAATTTCACTCGATCGGTGCGGGATTGAACGAAAACTAGCATTCAAACAACGGTATGAGTATATAAGCATATATATAAGTAGGTATGTATAGTATAGGTAGAATTATTTTCAGAGAAACACAGATGGCGCTAGCTAGCCTTCAATTTGACATAAGATGGATGCATAATGTTGCCACGAGTGGGTTCTCTTTTCTAATATACTTATATTACTCTTTGCGTCGAACACCAACGTTTTATTTGCTATAAATGGGAGTGTTTATTCAAGACATCGGTTGATCTTGTATTGTATGCGATATTATAATCGCTTTAACATGATGTGAACCAAAAAAAAAAAAAGCACCATGGTACCTTTTGATATTTGATATTGGCAACATTTCTATTTGGCGTCCATCTTTAATCTTTGATGTGTTACTGTTGTGTTGTTTTAGAAAAAATATTACTGTAATATTGTTAACGCTCATATTTCCAGCATTATAACAAAGAAATATCGAGAACGATTCGGCTCTCCACTTATTTAACAAATATTAACTTGGTACGATATCTCATTATTGGTGTTTATCAAAAGTGTCACAATTACATTATCGTCTGTTCTAATAAAAAGTTTCCCTGTAATACATTGCTGTTGACCTAAGTGCTAATTGTTTTACCAACCTTCAAATGTTTTGATTACCTTTTTCTTTAATCGAGATGTAAAATTTTCGTTTCCGCAGTACCGATGTTTTTCTATTGTCATTGCAGATGAAGTGTGAAAATGGATAGATTGACACAGTTGAGGGGGGAGGCGGGGAGCTCCAAAGAGACCTCGTTGAACACTTCTCTTCAAAGCGAGGCCTACATGACTGCAAACGAAAGCTCCAAGTACTTTTCTCTGTCAGAAGAAGACTCTTCATTTGACATTTCTCCTATAAAAGATGTTTCACTGTCCTCCGCTGCCGACCCGGAGAAAACCATCACAGGCACCGACCAAATCATGCCAAACGTGTCACCGATACCCAAGAAGAGTGACTTATTAGATAGTTTCAAATTTGGCAAAGAAATCGAGGCCGCTAACATCCTATCCGGCGGTGTGAACATTTTTGATGACAACGATAATTCCTATGATGGTGATGAGCTTGTGATCGATGACCATGTCGAAATTGATGATAAATCAAACTCTGATATGAAGTTAACGGAGACCGTTCCATTCCAAAAGGTGGAAGAGGTGTCGGAAACAATGGATAGCGAGCAGACTATCGCAAGTAAAGACACGGAAGTGGTGCTGCAGATAGATGGTAAAAATGTAAATGCTATTGATATTGGCAACGGACTTTACCTGTACAGGAAAGAGGGCGAGGAGGAATTAGCTGCCGTACAGATTATTGACGATGACCAGCAACAGCCAAGTTTTAAGTTTCTTAAAGTTCGGTAAGTAAAAATTTCTATGGGTGCTACCAGACCAATTGATCGATCGTCGATCGATGGTTGAATGGATAAGTCAACGTCGATCGATAGTTTCTACTAGACCAATCAATTGATCGTCGGTCGATGCCATCGATGGATGGTAGAATGGATTTGTCGACGTCGTTGATCGATAGTTCCTACCAGACCAATCAGTCGACTGTTGATTCTCTGTCCTCTTGTGAATACATTTTGAATGAAACTGATGGAATATAGCCGGGGTTAATCGATCAACGTCAACCGATGCCGTCGACTGGCCATCGATCAATTGATTAGTCGAACGGTATCAATTAAAGCTACCAGACCAGTCTATCGACTTCGATCGACGTTGACCGATGCCATCGATCGATGATTGATTGATTGGTCTGATAACACCCTATGACTAACCACAGAAGGTGCAGCATGGGTAAGGCCCCTTAGGTAGGGTTTATACAGAAGAGACACGTGGCGGTGTTGGGGTAGTCAAAGTAACACCAATATAAACCTTATATTACGTAGCATAGCATCGTTTTTTGACGTAAAGAAAACTCGCGCCCCCGCCACCAGGCGACGTCGCCTGGAGGCGCGGGCGTAATTCTCCAAACGACTCTATGCTACGTACTGTAAGGTTTATATTGCCGCACCCCGCCCGAGAAATGTCCGCGCCACATCACTTCTGTTTAAACGCTCCCTTAGAACTATGCAAGGGCGTAGCCAGGATTGTATACAGGGTGAAATTGATATCATTAGCATCCTTTTAAACTAAGAGTATAACCATCAATCTGAACAACTTTTACTATGGGAGCAAACCGATCAGAGCAAAAAAATTATCAGCTGTTCCATACTAAACTGCAACGCCTACTCGACTCAAATGTATGCAACAGCTGATTTTGTTTTTGCTCCGATCGGTTTGCTCCCATAGTAAAAGTTGTTCAGTTTGTTGTGTAGACTCTTAGTTTAAAAGGATGCTAATGACATCAATTTCACCCTGTATACATGGTGAAATTGATATCATTTGCATCCTTTTAAACTAAGAGTATAACCATCAATCTGAACAACTTTTACTATGGGAGCGAACCGATTGGAGCAAAAATAAAATCAGCTGTTCCCTACTAAACTGCAATGCCTACTCGACTCAAATGTATGCAACAGCTGATTTTATTTTTGCTCCGATCGGTTTGTCCATAGCAAAAGTTGTTCAGTTTGATGGGTAGACTCTTAGTTTAAAAGGATGCTATCAATTTCACCCTGTAGAGGGGGGCAGACAAAGAAAAAATTATACAAGCCAGCCTTCAAGGTACTTCAAGCCCATTCGTTTCTTAGCGAACTGCTCTTCTAAGGTTATACGGATGAGACGCGTGGCGGTGGCGGGTAGTCAAGTCAAAGTAACACCAATATAAACCTTATATTACGTAGCATAGCGTCGTTTTTTGACGTAAAGAAAAATCGCGCCCCCGCCACCAGGCGACGTTGCCTGGAGGCGCGGGCGTAATTCCCCAAACGACTCTATGCTATGTATTATAAGGTTTATATTGCCGCCCCCGCCCGCGAAATGTCCGCGCCACGTCACTTCTGTGTAAACGCTCCCTAAGGGGGGGCAGCTGCCCATCCCTGCCCGTACCTCGCTACACCCATGGAACTATTATGAACAATTCTACTAACAAACTTTTCTGACACTTTTTGCAGGGGATGAGGTAGCATGAAATCTGGAACTTTGGATTTTATTAAATTACTTTAGATTCTAATTTTGATTGTTAAAAATTGTCTCGTGTGAACCCCAAACGAGACTAGTTTGAAGTTATTGTTCTGCAATTATAGGCTTTCTCTTTTAGTGATAAGGTATAAACATACATACATACATACATAAGCTCACGCCATTGTCCCAAGGGGGTAGGCAGAGACCACAGATCGCCACACGCTACGACTCTGACACACTTCTCTAGCCTCATTGACATTCATACATCTTTTCATGCACTTCCGTCGATTGAGGGTGCTACGCACTTGTCCTTTTCGGAAAAGATCATTGATTTGATCGTGGTATGTTTTCCTCGGACGGCCTCTCCCAACACTTCCACTCACCTGTGCTCGATAAATTTCATTCGTAAGTCTTCTTTCATTCATTCTCTCTACGTGACCAAACCATCTAAGCATACCCCTCTCAATCCTTGTTACTATATCATCCTTCAACTTACACCAATCCCTTATCACACTGTTCTTGATTCGATCAACCAAAGTAATACCACACATACTTCGTAAGGAGCGCATTTCAACTGCATTCACTCGACTTTCATTCCTTTTATTCCATACCCAACATTCACTCCCATACATTAGCGTAGGCACCAACACACCGTTGTGAATAGCCAGACGTGCCCTTTTTGATACAGACCGGCTACTCACCATGGCGTGCAGGGCCCCATTTACCTTATTTCCCGCAGTCACTCTTCGCTCCACATCCCCGTCACACTTTCCATCTCTCTTAAACAAACTTCCCAGATATACAAATTCATTCACCTGTTCCACTCTGTCTCCTTCCATAACAATGTTACATTCTGTAACATCGTCTTCACGTTCCAAAACCATTACCTTCGTCTTGCATACATTGACTTTCATATCTTTCTTCTTCAACGACTCATTCATCACATTCAACATGTCTTGTAACTCCGTCACCGACGGCGCAAGTATCACCTGGTCGTCAGCATACAAAAGGCACTTGACACTAAGCTCATCCATTCTTATACCGCATTCCATCTCTTTCAAATCAGTCAGACAACTATCCATATAAAGATTGAAAAGCCATGGCGACGCAACACATCCCTGTCTCACACCCCTAGAGATGTTAAACCAGTCTGTGTACGCCCCATTAACTCTGATACAGGCTTTAGAGCCCTCATAGAGGGACTTCAAAGCCTGC
This sequence comes from Agonopterix subpropinquella, assembly GCA_922987775.1. Classification (NCBI taxonomy): domain Eukaryota; kingdom Metazoa; phylum Arthropoda; class Insecta; order Lepidoptera; family Depressariidae; genus Agonopterix; species Agonopterix subpropinquella. The sequence goes on along the minus strand of OV277701.1, from coordinate 12,566,442 downwards.
ACTAAGCGGTCATCAACCCCATATGCTGACAGTGTCGACCACATTTTACTCCTGTTAATGCACATGACTAATTGATGACATGGCAGAGGGGAAATGCTAATGCGAAGCTGGTTTAGTCTAGGGTAGGCCCCAACCAGGTGGACTGACGACCTGGTGGTGGAGGCGGGAACCCGTTGGATGAGGCAGCGCAGGAACGTCTGTTATGTTGATCATTGGAGGAGGCCTATGTCCAGTAGTGGATGTCTATTGGCTGAGATGATGATGATGACAAACCATATTTAAGAATAAGGCTACTTAGTCCTAATTATCTAGTCCAAGCTCTCTGGTATGATCTCTCTTCTGACTCTGACGCCAAACTTAACTTTTTTTATTTATAATTAACTAGCGACCCGCCCTGGCTTTGCACGGGTACAATGCTGATATGTAGTGATGTAATATATACATATAAACCTTCCTCTTCAATCACTCTATCTATTTAAAAAAAACACATGAAAATCCGTCGCATAGTTTAAAGATCTAAGCATACATAGGGACAGACAGACAGTGGGAAGTGACTTTGTTTTATACTACATATGTAGTGATGGGACTGTATTTCTACCAGTGTCAAGTAGTTTTTGGGAGTAGGTATCTATCCCAATCTCAAGGATTGATCATGAAAAATAAGAGATTGAGGATTGCGGAGCCTTGTGGCAGGCAAAAACGAGACGCGCGAACACCACGCGAGACAAGTGCTTGTGTCAGAACCTGCAACGTGACTCCCAACTTTAGGTTTTGCCATGACGAAATATACAGGGGTAAGGAAAAGTATCATAAACTTTAATACTGTTGCATACATATGAGTCGACTGGGTATTGGAGTTTAGTATGGGACAGCTTATGCTCCGATCGGTTTACTCCCATATTAAAAGTTGTTCAGTTTGATGGGTAGAGTATGTCGTTTAAAGGTTAATGATACTTTTCCTTACATCCTTTATAGTACAGTTTCCTTTTACAACATTGTGACAGTAGTACCTCAGTCAGGTTTAATTAAATTTTCATTCTTTCATTGTTTCACTTCCATTTGAAATGTTTTTTAATTTCGCAATATTTCCAAAGACTACACAAACTAGGTTTTGACTTAAATTGGCCTAGAACTTTAATTTAACTTACTAAAAAAAATACACGAACCTTGTTATTTGGCCATTTATAATTTTTTAAATAGAATACATAAAACAGTTTCTGTTAAATTATGCCTTAATTTGAAATTAGGTAGGTAATTTACTTAAATTAACCTCCTATTACTTTAAATTAATTTACTAAAAATAATACACAAAGCTTGTTTTTTTGCAATCTATAATTTTTGAAATAAGTTAAAAAAACGGTTTCTGTTAAACTAAGTCTTAATTTGCAATTAGGTAATTGACCTAATTTCAAATTAAGGCTAATTATTAGACATTACATAGGTCTACATTCCAAATAGCGAAATTTGGTGAGAATTATTTCTGTATGATGTGGAGATTGACTTGTGCTTAAACTTTTCTAATAGCCCAGACCACTGTAGGAACTTAAGTTAGGTGTGGCAAGGAGTCAGTAGGCAGACCAGCAATCAGATGGCACACCATCAGCAAACACTGTCCTGGAGTGCGATTTTTGAAACTTATTCTTTGAACTCAGCAGTTCAAAATGTCAATATTACTATGGAGACGTGCATCTTTCTACTGCTGATTTGACATTAAAAAAACATACTCCAGGAGTGCGATTTTTGAAAGTCAAATCAGCAGTAGAAAGATGCGTATCTCCATACATTTTCAACTGCTGAGTTCAACGTATGAGATTCAAAAATCGCACTCCTGCTAAGAAAAAAAAGCATAAGAGTATAGGGATTCCCTATGCAAGTATGCTATTTTTTCTTAGCAGAGCCATTGCCGTAAATAGGGCGGTGCCAGACAGAGGCGAGGGGCGCAGAAATTCCCAGGACCTAGTTTTGATTTATGCATAATAGTAGCATACCTATTACCTACCCAATAAACTGTAGGTAACCTACTGCTTCCGCCCTATCTTAAACTTCGTATGCCCTACATAAGTAATTCAGTGCTAGCTCCGGTCCTCGGTCTCCTGTGTGCGAACCGGGTTAGATACGAGCATTTTTCAAGGGCGCAGTTATACAGGATGAAATTGATATCATTAGCATCATCTTAAAGAGTCTACACATCATACTATAAAGAGCGTCGGTAGCGCGTTGCGGAGAGGTATGGACTCCCAATTATGGGGGTCCGGGTTCGAATCCGCACGGACAACATGCCATGTACCAATGAGTTTTTCTAACTTATGTACGTAAAACCGACTGCTCTCAAACGGTGAAGGAAAACATCGTGAGGAAACCTGCATACACTGAAGAAGAAATTCTGATGTGTATGTGAAGTCTACCAACCCGCATTGGGCACGCGTGGTGGACTAATGCCCATACACCCTCCTTGAGGGTAGGCCTGTGCCCTGCAGTAGGACGTTTATAAGCTGATGATGATGATGATGAAGTAAATATATTATATGGGAGACTGGTGTTTCGGAAAGGTTCTAACTGAGATGTAAAACCCTGGCAAAAACTGTTAAAACAAATCACCAGGCCCCAAATAGTGCTGGCTGAACGGAATTTAATATGTAACACACAGCAAAATTGTGAGATACTTTAACTTACACTTTACACACTTTTTGGGATTTTATTGGAGACTAGCGGTGCCCGCGACTTCATACGCGTAGACCACAGACTTTTAATACTCATAACTTTTGAATGCATGAACCGATCGCGATGAAAAAAAAGCCCGATGTTAAGCCCTATGCTTTTGTAAAAAACCCCATTAAAATCGGTTCATTAGTTTTTTAGTGATGTATGCCCAAACAAACAGACAAACATTCTAAAAATGTTCTTAATGTATTCCATTACGTATCCTGAACTTAGACCATATAACTAGGGACCAGCCTTGTGGTAGCATTTCCCCTCTGCCACGTTACAAGATCAATAATTCATGTGCATTTACATAAAATTTATACCTTATCACTAAACGAGAGAGTCTATGATTGCGGAACAATAACTTCGAACTAATCTCGTTTCATCAAAATTCGAATCTAAATAAAGGATTGGAATAAAATCGAAAGTTGCGGATTTCATGTGTGTTTGTTTTCACGAGTGGCAGAAAAGTTTGTTAGTATGAAAAAAACCAAACTATTAATTAAAATAAATTAGGAAAAAAATATTTTTATTACAGAAAAGGCCAACTAATGAAGCTTGGAACTTTTCTCAATTTTTAATTTAATTTAAAAAGCATACTTACCTATTTACCATTTTGTATTTTAATGTTTCAGTGAAAATTCTGAGGGGAATTTAGAAGTTTACGAAGAAATAGAAATAGAAGTTCCCAAGGAAGTGGTAAGTTATTTAACCTTTTCTCTGCAATATTATCTGTATTTAATCATCTTTGAGTTTGTTCTTACGTTTTTATTCAGAAATAGTTTAGTTCTAGGATTTTATGACATTTGGCTTTTTCGTTATTCTTCTTGGTTTTGGGAATGTAACATTCGAACTTTTGTTTTATCCATTGTTATTTACTCATATAATAATGCTTTTAATGTTTCAGCCTGTAAAAGAAGGAAAGACTGTTTCAAAGAGTGTTTCACATGTTCCTATTAAAGACATAAATAAAGTGATCAGTGACCAGACATGCAACAAAGTTGTTGAAAGAAAACTAATAACCCCACAAAGTGATATTCCAAGCACCTCTACTACTGAACCTGTTGCTGATTCAACCAACAGCTCTCAATCTGATACCAAATCTGATGTAAACCTCAATGGAAAGATGGTGAAATTTAATGAAACACGAAAATCTCCAGTGATCCATTCTACTCCAAATAAAGAAGGTATTCCTCTTACCAAGACAATGGTTGATTTGCATTTGCATCCTACCAGACATTCTGATAAGGTGAAGACAATTGAAGTCCACACAGATAGTTGCAAGCAGAAACTAGTAGATGCAAACACTAAATGTAAAGAGTTAAATGATGACAAGACATCAGACATTCAAGAGGAGTCCAAAGATAAGACCAACAATGGTTCGCAAGCAAAATCTCTCGAAATCAAAAACCCTGAAGAAATTTCACTCAATATTAGAACGAAAGAAGATGAATCAAAAGTTAAAAAAATACAATTTGCAGAAGTCGAATCAACGTCATCAAATAAAAAAGAACTTATTTCATCGACAAGTCTAAAATTAACACCTGAATCAGTTTTAAATGAAGAGAATGAAAAATCTGATTTTATTAAACCTGATACGGAACCTTCAAGTGTGAGCCTTTTGATTCAGGGAATCGATTCTAAAGCAGAAGAAAAAGACCAATTGAAGATTATACCTCTTGAAACAAAAATTAACCCAACTGAAACTCATGATCCAAATGGAAGTAAAGATGTTGAACCTAATATCACTATTTGCGCAAAAGATTCTGATACTTCTGACATCCAAACAGTCGACCATAATCTCAGGAAAGATTTAGAAAAACCATTGATAAGCAAGGAATCGAAAGATACAAAAGAAGTCACACCAACAGATAAAACTTCTGAACTTTGCCAAACTCCACATATTATTGAGAAAACTCATCATAAAACTACTGAGGATACTTCACAAAATAGTCCTGCCGAGCTTAATCATAAAGTTGTACTGGCTATCAATGACAATCAGAGAAGCTTGACAACACAGAAACCCAAAATAAAAGGTAGCAATAGTACATCGTCTGATATTATTCAGGAACAAGATAAAGGAGTTACCCAAATAGAAAACAATTACCCTAAAAAACAAGAGATAAAAAGATATGCGGGTGCTAGTAACGAAGAAAGTAATGTTAACATTGGTAAAGCAAATAATGAAACTAAACCTGATGTGACTATTTACGCAGTAACAAGTGTTACAAATGAATCCAAACCAACCAACATTGGTCCCTCAGCAGGAGTGTCAAATAAAAGTGAATTTACAAAGAATGAAAAGAATTCCAACGTAAATACAAGAGATTTTGTTAATGTGCCAAAGATTTCTGATTTCGAATTAAAAACAAAAATGTCTACAGTGAAAAAGCATGAAAACTTACATACCAATCAACTTCCTCATCAAAAACTTGAAGCTAACAGTTCCATAAAACATAAGGAAGGTGTTAAAACAGAAAAGAATAAGGAAAGTATTACCTCTCCTAAAGTTGAACAAGCTACCATAAAACCTATGGAACCAAATAAAGCAATGGAAAATATTAAAAACACTGCACAGAGCAAAACTGAGTTGAAAAAAGAACTACCAACAGGTAGTGCTAAAACTGAGCAAAAGGCAATTAATAACAACGACGCGGCAGTTCCATTTGGCAAATGGACAGAAGTCAATAGACAAGATTTTTTGAATAAAATAAAAGAAGCAAAGGTTCCTACTGTCAGTTCTAACACAAAACAATTGAAACAAGCAAACGATTTAAATAGAAGGGATGTGCTTAAAAAGATCGACAGTCAGCGACAATCCAATAACGCGATGGCTAAAGCACAAGAATTGAACGCCAGTCAAATGCATAATGTGAAAGCTGAATCTAAAAATTTTGCAAATAAGCCTACTACTGTAAACGAAGAAAGTAAATTACCAGTAAAAGCTGAAGTGCCGGCAATAAAGAATAAATCAATTACAGTCACTAAAAACATAACGAAGCAAGAAATTGACCAGAAACAAGAAGAGTCTCAAGCAGATCCACCTGTTAGCACATCTGTCATAAATAAAAAAGAGAGCACGCAAAGAAAGGAAATAAACAACCAGGATTTAATTGATAAAACAATTGAAGGTATTATTAACCGCGCTCTCCCTGTTAAACCTAATCAAGAAGACACAAAACAAATCGCTAAGGATTCTGTCAAGAATCAAAACGACACAACTAATACTCAACCCAAAGTATCCGAGTCTAAAGGAAAACCACACAACGCTTTAGATCCTATTGAAATGAAAATGAACGAATTGCATGGTATTCCTTTTGTAGAGAGACCTCCTCACGAATTACCTCAGATTTATAATCAAGATCTGAAAACTTACCCAAAACCTGAAAACCAAAAAACAACTTCTAACAAGGCTAGTAAAATACCGAATCTATTGCCCTTTCCTAATAAAGCTCAACAAAAATTTATCAAAGATAATATTGTGGAAATAGATTCGGAAGAAGAAGTTATTGAACATGAACCGATTACAGGAGATATAGAACTGGACAACAAAAAAAGTTTAGTATCGAAAGCTTCTGCAATAAATCCTGTGACAGAAACAGTTGTATCGAATGTCAGCGGAGATGTTCCGAAAAAAGAAGCTATCATAACAGAGAAAGATTTTGAGAAGTTCGTTAGAAGGAATTCTATTACTTACGAAAACCGCCTAAATTTCGAGGGAAAAGAGTCTCATAACGTGATTCAAACTGTAGTAGAAAAAGATATTCCCGTAAAGAAGTATTCCAGAAATGAAATCTTACTAGCTGAGGCTAAGGTGAAAGCTTCACAAAAACATCAGGCACTACATTCAAACAAAAATTCGAGTAAAATTCAAATAACATCCAAGGTGGTCCCTGTCAATGATGACGCATACAATAAAAATTATCAGTCAAAGTTACAAATAGCTTACCAATCAGCACTGACAGCTAAACGCCGAATGGAAGCCCCAATAACAATAATCGAAGATAAACCTGTCAAAGTTGTTTTTATGGACTCAAATGCAGAATTTGTACCAGAATTAAATGTACAAGGCCAAGATCTGTCTCCAACAAAGAAAATAATAGCAGAACCTGATGCTGTTACTGTTAGTACTTGTGACTCGTTAGACTCTGTAATAAATGCTACAGACGATTGCAAATCTCAGGATGACAGTAAATCTAAGAGCAAACATCAGAGAAAACAAGTTTTGACACCTGTGGATACTCCTGACTTGGAACTTATTGAACCAGCAGACATAGGCATTCATGTCTCGCCAAAAAAGAAACGAAGAACTGAAGATAACAAGTTCGATAAACCTACGAAGAGTCTTGTGCCTAAAAAGTCTTACTTGCTTGGGCGTAGTAATGCTATAGATGATGTAGAGAAAGCTACTCAAGAAGAGGAGAAAACCAAGGAAACAATTAACCAGAAAAATGTTGTAAGTCATAAAGATGCCGCGTCAGCCATTGATAATTTAGTCAAAGCAGCAGAACTACTTGAAACACAATCAGAAAATTTTAATGTCAGTGCTAACTCTGCTAGTTCTGATAATAGTCAACAGAGTACACCTATGAAAAGAGGCCGAGGTCGTCCGAGAAAGTACCCTTTACCAGATGGAGCCGCTGATAAAAATAAAGTTCAGACTCCACAAAAAAAGCCACGCCTACTCGACCAGAAGGAAGCGAAACGCAACTCTGGCACTGACGAAGATACGAGCGATAGCGAAATTATTAGAGAAAATTGGACTATGGGAAAGATAAATGAAAATATCTTATGCCCTATTTGTAACAAACTATTTCGATCTGAAAACGTTGTTTTCAAACATGTCAAACATTGCACAGGTCCGTCACCTAATAGATCTGAGTCAGACAAAAGAAGTACCAGAAGATCGAGGCAGTCACTGGAATCCGAATCAAAATCACGGGATAGTAAATCTGAAGAAGATTTTGATATCGATTCAGAAAAAATAAAAAATACTCCTAAAAAGCGTAGATTCAGATCCGAATCTAGTACTGAAAAAGATGATGTATTCTTATTTGAAGATGTACCTCTAAAGGAGAGAATTGAAAAGCGCGATGAACCCAAACAACATGAATCAAGAAAAGCTGCTGCTAAAACAAAGATCCAACAAAGAACAAGTAACCTAACTTGTGAGATTTGCGGTAAAACGTTTAGGCAATTGTCGTATTTAGCAAGCCATAAATTACAACATAAGAAAGAGGAACCAACAAAAATTGTCGAGGCCAACTTAACCGCTACCACAGCTGTATACAGCTGTGAAGTGTGTAAGAAAGTGTTCAGAAAATTGCATCATCTGGTGCAACATCGAATGATACATAATCCAAGTACCATCCCATCTAAATCGACAAGGAAAAGTTCTTCAGAACAAAGCGACACTAAAATAACAAAAGATCAAGATTCATCAAAGCAGAATGAGGATCAAAGTGCTGCTTTCCGTTGCGAACCCTGCGATAAATCATTCCGAAAACTACATCATCTGGTTGAACATAGAGAAACTCATGATGGTATAAATAAACAGAAAAATAATTCGACATCGATTAATAATGCTGAAAAGCCAATCACTGCTCCTACCCCGCAGTGTGACGTTTGTAAGAAAACATTCAGAAAATTACATCATTTAATCGAGCATAAGGAGCAACATCATGAGACAAGCTCAGAGAAATCAGACGATAAAAGTGTTAAGAGTTCATTATCCACTAGGGACATCATTCATGAATGCTCTCTCTGCTACATGGTGTTCCCCAACGAACATTCATTAAACAAGCATTCAGTGATATGCCAAAAGAAAAAAAGACAATCTATTGCTAAGCAGGCGAAACAATTAGAAGAACTTGAAAAGATTGAAAATATTACCGATAATTTTGAAACACAGGCAAGTAAAGACTTAATTGATGGGCTTAAACCTGTAATAGCAGATAATCATAATACAGAAAAAGTTGAACACTTGGAAGCAAAATCGACACCTCTCGTAATAGAGAAGATTGAAGATGTCACTGAAATAACAGTAAAACCTCTTGAAAAAGAAATGAAGGTCGCTGAAACAAAAACTGTATCGAATAAACGAGAGATTGAAAGAAAATATAGTTCGGAAGCTAAGACAGACGATTCAACTCCCGAAATACCGGCTAAAATTAAGAAAATCGAAGAGAAAGTAAAAGATGAGAATATAATTAAAAAACTGGAGACACCTAAAAAGAAAATACCTGTCAAAGATAAGGTAACTCCTGTTGTAACGAAACGTCAAAAATCTACAAATCTTCCACTTTCTGTCGTCAATGAAGAAATCGTACTAGACGATTCCAGTGACGATGACGAAGCAAGATACATGTTGAATCCAGATTTCAAAGTTGATACCTCAGAAGGAAAATTGTTTATGAAGGTTAGAGCTAAAAAGCGCAATTCTCTTCAAATCGAACGGCCGAATTCGAAAGACTTAGTAAAAAGAAGGACATCCTTACAACATCCTCCAAAAATTCCTCGTTTAAAAGCAAAACCTATTGAAACTAAAGCTAAGAATTCAGCGCCACTGTCTAAAAGTGTCGCTAGAACCAGTAAATTGCAATCAGTGCCTTCAACAGATTCAGACGATAGCGACGTTAAGTACTCGTTCCCGAAATATATCGTGGAAAAACCCGCTTCGGACTCGAAGATGAAAGAGATCGAGAAGACGCCAAAAGGGAGGAAAAAGTCGCTGGTTGACAAAAGAAAATCACTAAGTGGCATAGCGAAGAGAAAATCACTGGGAAATGTGGTCATCACTAAGAACAAAGAGAAGTCTTCACCTGTGAAACAAATCAAAAAACGTAAGTATTATTTTACGAGTATTTACCCGCGACTTCGTCCGCATAAATTATATACCAGATTTTAAGTCAGATCATAAGCTATCAAACAAAAAAAGTTTCATTAAAATCGGTTCAGTAGTTTTTGCGTGATGCTTGAACAAACAAACACACAAACAGACATAAATCCAAAAATTGGTGATTTGGAATCAGGGACATCTAAAACCCATATCGTAATCTTCTTTTTGTATATTATCTTCAATGTACAGACACACTTCTGTTACAGTTTTATAATAGTTAGCAAGCATATCTTTACATACTTACCGGTTTTTTTACCGTATCGAGATTTTTAGGGGTGTCACACCATTAAACTGAACAACTTTTACTACGGAAGCAAACCTGAATTTGTGAAAAAAAATCTGCTGTCTCATACATTTGAGTTGAGTAGGCATTGCAGTTTAGTATGGAACAACTGATTTTTTTTTGCGTCCTGTATATTAAAATTGTACACTAAACGATGGGTTTACATTGAAAATATTTGCGAAAATATTTATTGGGCGGGTTCACGATACGTAATGTAATACATTAAGACCACTTTTAAAAATTTTCTCTTTTCATCTGTTAGCTTGTGCACGTATCACTTAAAAACTACTGAACCTATTTACATGAGATTTTCACAAAAGCATAGAGCTTTGTTTACATTAAGATTTATGCTTTATTTCATCGCAATCGGTTCAAAAGTTCAAAGTTACACATACATACATACATACTCTCTAAGCATCATCATCATCATCTCAGCCGATGGACGTCCACTGCTGGACATAGGCCTACTCTAAGCATACTCTAAACAAATTACCTACTTAGATCACTCCTTATATTTTGTAACCAAACTACGGACACTATTTTTTTTATTGACTACTAACGTTAACCCGCGACTTCGTCCGCACAAATTATATACCAGATTTTAAGAGGGCTATCGCAGTCCATTGGCGCCCTCATCACATTAAAAAAGATAACAGATAAACTACAAAAGCCTTCAAGCCATTGTTATACAATACTTTTATAAACCTAAACCTTAAACCTAACCATTCCACTTTTAGACAATTTCGAATAAAAACAAAAGCGGCCGTTTTTTTTCTTTTTTAAAAATTTGTATGTTTAGAACCTTTAAAAAACCTATAAAAGTATTCTATGAAAATAGCTTGAAGGCTTTTGTTGTTTATCTGTTGAGCACTTTTTTAATTTAGGCTTTCTTTATTAGAAATCTTTTTTGGGCGCCACTGGGCTGCGATAGCTCTCAAGTCAGATCATAAGCTATCAAACAAAAAAGTTTCATCAAAATCGGTTCAGTAGCTTTTGCGTGATGCTCGAACAAACAAACCCACAAACAGACAAATAAACAGACAGACAAAAAATCCAAAAATTGGTGATTTGGAATCAGGGACATCTAAAAACCATATCGTAATCATTTTTTTGCAAATATCTTCAATGTACAGACACACTTCTGTTACAGTTTTATAATAGTTTAGATATATAGATATATTGGCCTCGATTCGGAGTGTACCACGACTTAACTAAACTAAATTTATTCCTGTCACTTTCTAAAATAAGATTAAGAAAAGAGACAGAAAACCAACAGCTGACTTTAGTGCTGTCAAAGTGACGTTAAACGCCCAAAAACGCTTTAAATAAGATGGCGTACATGATGATGACAAACTGCATCTTATTTTGCGCATTTAACGTCACTTTGACAGCACTAAAGTCAGCTGTTGGTTTTCTGTCTCTTTTCTTAATCTTATTTTAGAAAGTGACAGGAATAAATTTAGTTTAGTTAAGTCGTGTCACAGTCCGAATCGAGGCCATTTGCTTACATCCACTAATCCGAGTTTACGTATTTTTTCTTTCAATTCATTTTTATGTATTACTTACGGATTGTATTGTAATTGTATTGTTTTCGTAGGAACTGCAGAAGTAGAACATCGTTGCGACTGTGGCCAACTCTTTAGTAGCGCCGCGTTGTTGTCCCGTCACACCACTATGGCGCACACACCGCCTCGAATACGCCGCCGACGGTCGCCACCACCGGAAAATATCTCAATACCCGTCATTAAAAACACACCGCGTAAATCTATTGTCACTGAAAGACCTAAACCCACGACTGCAAGAAAATCCAGCGTCAAAAGCGAAGCCAGCAACTCTGCAAAGCCTGTTTCGACATCCAGGAAAAGTACTAATAAGAGTGAAGTCAAGACTCCTAAACGCAAATCAGTCAAACCTGCTGAAAAAGTGGAATCGGTTAAAACAAGCGTTAAATCTAGAAGAAACATTGCACACCGAGGTGTGCCTGTACCAGAGAAAATGAGGAAGCTGGCGGAGAAAGCCAAGAAATAAGCTTGTTATTTGAATACCTATATCTGGTGGCGCGGGTCATCAAGATAGCGATTGGACTGAAAACATTTTCCGGGAGGTTCTTTTGGAAATGATAGAATAGTTTACAAGGTAGGCAAATCGCTAGTAATACTTAGATAAAATCACGCATCACAACGCTCACAATAAAGTAACAGACGGACCATGTACCATAGAAATATATTTTGAACTTTGAATAGCATATTTTTGCATGGGTCGGTAGGTACGGCGTTGATCTTGTCTATATGTAAATTGCGAACTTAAATAAAATCATAGATTTATTTTGTCAATTTATTTAGATTATAGGTACCTATCATGTTTAAGATTAAGCAAGCATATTTATGTTTTTATTAGAAGTAAGGAACAATATTATTATTTGCATTACTTTTTATTTTCTTACTAGCACAGTGCAATTTAAGTTAAAACTGTATTTGATACATGAAGATTGTACTGTGTTCATAATAAATTTACAGATGCAAGATCAGTTAAAAATTGCAACTTTATGTAGTAACAAATGTATATGGACATTATAATGTTCAGGTATCTCAAAGATTTGAATTGTTAGATACTTGATGGACCATTTGCATACGACAAAGCGTTTGTAAATCATCCACAGTGAAGAAAAAGCGAGCTCGCTCTTCTGTAGTGAAGATGTACATAAATTTCTTTCGGTTATAATTGTAGTTAGATCTATGAATTATTAATTATTATGATTCATACATACTCAGGAAGCTGACAAAGGTATTTCATACTCTTGTGAAGCCTTGACTAAGTAGTACGTAACAAAGGTATGGATTTATTTGCGTGAGCCTATGCTATCTAACGATTCCAATCTTTGAGTTATCTTATTCTATACATTTTCTGAACGTATATGTATCTGAACTGTATTTTATTGCTATAAATAATGTATCAATCAATAACAATGAAGGAATCCGAGCTTATAGAGGACTTATTTCTTAATTAATTTGATTAATTTCAAATTGTAATAATAATGCTGTAGATAATAGAGATGTTATATTTTGAGCTTCCCGTTTCTTGAAGTTTCAATAGTTTAATGCTTCTTAGCATTTTTTTTAAATTAACATTAAGGAATATTAAATTTTTTTATTGATCCATTTTTCTGATCAATAAATAATGTAGTAAGATTAAAAGAATCAACAATGAAACCTCAATTTGGATAATAGCAAATTTTTTCAAAAAGGTTCAGCTGGACTGGTAGATATTTTATAGTAATCAATCCCACACTCTTGGCACTTCGAAAGTTAACCAATGTGTATAGTGGGCTTCTTCAATTTTATAGTGAACTAGGACCAAAATTATATCAAATTCTGTTTGTAATGGTAATAATATATATTGTTGTTTTTAATTTTAAATAATGTTTATTGTACCCTCGTGACTAACAGTGTAAAATGTAATAAAATATCAACTACAACAAAACAAGAGTAGAATGTCTCGTGAAAATTATGTTTTAGAAGCATTTAAAGTTTTATATGTATGTAGATGATATCATTATTTTTAATATGATGATGCAATTTTAATGGGTTAAATTGTCTAAAATAATATACTGTTTTTTATTTTATTATAAAACCACCTTTACTCATGATCATAATAATTATAAAACAGTAGGCCTCAGGAGGAATCGATAAAAATCTAGATGTGCCTCCATCTTTGTTATTTTACGTAGTATGCCAAAAAGAGCGCACATGACGTTTTTCTTGTTTTATCGCTTTGTCGTGGGTGGTATGCTAGCCGTGCTGGATAGGTAAAGGTAGAAATAGAGGCACTGAGACAGATTATTTAACCCATTCCACACCACGGATTTATTTAGAAAACGCTCATCGCACATCTAGCGGTTTAATGCTCGAGCAGTTTTATTTGATAAAGACCTCAATTGCTATTGAAATAGAGTTGAAAATAGCGTGCTAGAGATAATGCCTTGGCGTGTGTTCGCATCATTTTTTGCACGCTATTTGCACTTCAATTGTTATTGAGTTCATTATTTATCTATCAAAACTGCCCGAGAATCCGCTAGAAGTGCGCTGAATCTAATGGGTTAAAGGTTTCTTATACAGTGTTGATGTGGTCGAAAGGCTACCCACTGAGCAAGTAATCACGTGAGGCTAACCATCTCCCACCTCTTGTTACATTCCATTGCTACAACAATACAACTACATCAGCGCCGTAAATAGCCTTCTTTGCGCCCGGTGCGAGCTTATAAAACTGCGCCCTTAAAAAAAATTTAGGAGCATAGCATATTTTTTAGATAGGCAAACTAATTCTATGGAAACGTCCCTCCCTCCAGGAAAGACAAGGGCATTAGGGCAAAGGCAAAGAATCGAAGTCTTAAGAGGGCTATCGCAGTCCAGTGGCGCCCTCATCACATTAAAAAAGATTTCTCAATAAAGAAAGCCTAAATTAAAAAAGTAATTAACACGAACACTACTAAAGCCTTCAAGCCATTGTTATACAATACTTTTATAGGTTCTAAACAATCCACTTTTAGACAATTGGCTACTTGACAACTAGTCAAATCAGCTACTCTTTATCGGACGTCAAAACATGCGCTTTGTATGAAGATTTGTACTAAATATTGAGTTGTGACGTCATCAAAATTTTCATTACTTTTTATAGTTTATCTTGTGATTAAAAATAGTATTCCAGCTAAAAACTCAATGAAAATGGGAGTTTAGCGTTATTTTCTAATCCTTTTTTATTGAGTAGATAAAAATAAAATATATTGAATGTAGTCAAATACCCAATTGCGAATAAAAACAAAAGCGGCCGTTTTTTTTCTTTTTTCCCAATTTGTATGTTTAGACCTTTAAAAAACCTATAAAAGTATTCTATGAAAATAGCTTGAAGGCTTTTGTAGCGTTCGTGTTAATAACTTTTTTAATTTAGGCTTTCTTTATTGAGAAATCTTTTTTAATGTGATGAGGGCGCCACTGGACTGCGATAAACATCATGACTCAAAAAGGTATTATTATTACCTACTATTCTAAGGCTGGTGTGAGCGAAGAAAGCCCGAAATTGCACACACCAAGACTCAAAATATTGGGTGGTATGAGTTCCATTAAATTTCCTAGGTCTGCGACGTGATTGCGGCTAAAATAATAACAATTTAAGAATGAACTCATACTGACACTAAAAGAAGAATGTTTTGTCATAGTATCACTTTGCTATAGTATGCGATATGATGAGGAGTTTGGCAAAGATTGGGTAATTTTTTTTAAGGTAGGGCATCGCACCACGGCATGGATCGAACCCTGGTCCTGTCCGGGTATCATTTCTGCGCCGTGCCTGGGCACCGCTCGCACCGCCCTATTTAAGGCACTGAACTACATTCTTTAAAGTTGGTAGTTGTAGCAATGTTTTCGCTCACCCCGAAAGGGATTACGGTCGTGAGTTTATGTATGTATATGTGTGTGTAATTATTCAACCATCCAAACATAGAGACTTATAACATCATGAGTAGGAAGGAAATAAGTTATAAAACAAAATGCAATTTTATTCAACAATATATTTTAGGAATATAATTATTATTAATCTATAACAGATACTGCATAAATAAAGTAGTACAACATGACACAATTAAACTTATCCCCTTTCACAAATTATATCAACTATACTAGGTTCCATTAATTGGGGATCAACACATCTTAACTGAGCAGAGGCCAGAGCATCTTCCAGCAATGCATTGAGCAGTCTCTCATCGTTGCCCATACATGACAACCTTTGCTGCAGAAAATGCACATCTACTTGCAGTTGCTGCAAGCCATGTCTGCCAAATGTTCGTAGGCGAACACATTCCACCAATGCCTTCAGGGCTACTTTCAGTGCTCCATTAGATAATGCAGCACGGTCCGCACCAGCTGGACTGAAAACCTCAATTCTTTCCGAAAATATCCTATTTATTGGCGAGAAGGAGGAGGGAGCGCGCGACCAAATAGTGCGCCGACTGGAATCGCTCGATGGTTTCAAACTCGTTGGGAAAAGTTGTGATGCGGCGCTATCAGCACTGGCTAAAGTCTCGACCACTCGACGACACACTGCTCTTGGACCTCTCGGTTCAGGTGCACGCAGCCAATCCCGAGCTAGAACAGACACCCTCAACATCTGTGCAGCTGTTTGGCCGATGAATACCACTTCAGAGTCTAAAGCTGTTTGAGCTGCAGTTGATAAGTGTACCATCACACTGTTAGTATCTCTGCTTTCTAGTGACAGACCAGGAGCTGCCTCCTCTAACAGCTTTAGTAAATGGCTGTGTAATGTCATCACTCCAGTCTCCTGCATCTCCAAGCACAGTTTCGCTAGAATGAGTAGCAGCTCAAAGGGAATATTGTTAGAAGTTTGCAGATGGGCCATCTTCTTAATCATATCAGATAGATTGACCATAGTTTCAGAAATAACTTTCCAGCATGCATCAGAAACTGCTGTGGCACACCAAGGTTTCAATCCAAAAGACAGATTATTCTGCAAGAATGCCATTAAATCTAAGAGGGAAGCTTGAATTTTTTGCAGTAGGTAAACTTGTAGAGAGTTTAGAATATCCTTCAGATCAGTACTTTCAGTTCCTTTGCTAGCCAGAGACTGTCGCACCTTCATTAAACTGTCTTTAAATTGAGTTTGTATCGATTGATACTGAATAGTAGCCTTATGATTAATGCATTGAGTAACTACTTCAACGGCTTTATTAGACATTCCGTCACTAGAAATTATTTCTGTCATCGCTTGTAATTTCCGGAAGAACTTGTCCAACCCTCGTATCAGAATATCTGTCCCAATATTCTCTGGCCTCTTCACAACTTCTTCAAATAAGTGAAACACTTGAGACATTACTTTATCTGCAAATTCTGGTAAGTTTGTGTTATCTTTGTCTTGAAACATTTCATGGTAGCAAGATATAACGATACCTATATCTGCTAGTAAAGTGTTGTTACAATTTTCTACCCACTCCAAAATATCTGTGCTCTCAACCATTGCACTGAGAGCTTGTAAGTGTTGGTCTAGACGGCTTTCTGAACAACTCAAAAATATATCTCGAAGGGATGAGTCTGCCTCTTGTAGCTGCCGTAAAAGTCCCACACTTTCAGCGAGTTCAGATGCAGATGTTTTAGGACTAAGTAATCTATCTCTTAAGGTCTTCTTTAATCCATAAATGATTTCTGAGCATTCTGTTTGAATGCTTTGGAACGATGGCTGGTTTCCATACTTCTGTAGCACTCTTTGAGCGTGTGTGTAGTCATGCACAGCGTCGACATACCTTTCTTCTTCAATAGCTTTGTTTAACTGTGAAGGTAGTAGGAACAAGAACTGTAGTTTATCCAACAGTTGCCGAGTACCACAAAGTCTACTCACATTATTACCGCTTTCCTTTAGAGATTCTGATATTTGGGCGCTAAACGATGTAATTTTGTTCATGTTTTCGCTTAGCTTGTTCATTTCCTCTTGCATTATTTTGAAATCGGAGCGCATTTTGCGGACAGTCTCTGTGGCAGAGATGAATTTGTTGTAATTCTCGTATACCAAGGTTTGCATCTCTGACTGTAGGAACTGACTCTGGGTAACTATTTCGGCTTCTTTATCCATAATTTGTCTCAAACTTGCGCATTTTAGAAGGCGTTCTAAATACACATCAGAGTTAAAGTTGGTACCGTCAATATTGAGCGGGTTCTCGCTATTGTCCTTAGACTCGGCCATCATACTCACTTATTTATGTAAGTATTATAATATCAGTTTTCTTTATTTCTGGGAATGTATCAAATTGTCTTCAAAAAGAAAAACTGGAAATTTTATTTGGTTTGGCTCGCTAAACGAAACGAATTGGAAACGAGTAGTCGTCACAGTGTTCCCGAAACAAAAAATTAGAATTCGGTAGAAGAGTGGTCAAAAAATCGGGAGAAATCGGGAGATTTTGAAATTTGTTGTAAATAAAGCTAATTTAAGGTTTTTTGTACAGATTCTCATCAAAAATATATTAGATGTAATTAAAAAGTAATTTAAAAAACTTTAAAACTTAATTTAAACATAATATTTCATAGAGCAAAAGACATTTTCTTACAATTTGAAGTGTTTGTTCTTCTTTCTTTAAAAACCTGAAGTGCAATTTTTGAAAATCATACGAGCGACTTGGCAGTAGAAAAATGCATAATCTCCATAGTAATTTTGACATTTTCTACTGCCAAGTCGCTCGTATGATTTTCAAAAATCGCACTTCTGTAACTTAATCCGTATTGCAATACTTCTACAATAACATATTGTATTTTAATTTATTGTTACCACAAAAATACCTTAAACATTACGTTACTGATAGAAAATAACTAACTAAATACAATACAATAATGAAAACTTATTTAAAAATGAATGGATGCATTAATTATTATATAATTTTTAGTAGAATGTTGATTTTTATTATGAATTCTTCAGAGAATCATAAAAATCGGGAGAAATTGACCATGTTACGGTAGATCGGGAGATGGGATCGGAAATCGGTAGATCTCCCGTAAAATCGGGAGGTTCGGGAACACTGAGTCGTCAGCTCAGTTGACACTGACAGATGTCAATGTCATTGTCTTTTTTTTTGGTTCAGTTTAATTAATGGTAAAGGGTTCTAATATCCCATACAACCGATGTCTTCAATACATGGTGTTCGAGCGCTCCATTTGCGAGAACGAATACCAACCTTAGATCAAAGTAAAATAAATGGATAGGCCCAAAGCGCTTTAAGTTGAAGCACGCAAAACAAGGGCACTTCAATACAAACTAGGGTACTTGGTCTGTCATCTAGGTACAAAAGACATCATTCATCAATGTATGGGCCGTCAGGCCAATTTGTGATATGCATGCATATGCATGTGATAGCTTTTATATACGCATTTTAATATAGACAAATATAATAAAAATACAAACCAATTGCTATAATAGCTACAAATAAAGTCGTTTCGTGTTACAAAATATTTAAAGTAATATGATGACAGGCTCGAAGTAATTACAAATAGCGCAGTTAGCAATATAAAAAAGCGATCTTTACTGTAGTAAAACTTCTTGGTTAATGCTAGCGTCACCAAGGAGGTAATCCTCAAGGAGGTGAAACTACACATTACTTCCTTTATGGATAGCGCACTCTGAATTTTGCAAGAATTTTGCTCTGAAATGGCTCTGAATCAAAGAGTACTTTCTCTGAATTATCCAGTGGAATTATCTGATGTTTTTGTTCGATTCGGCTGCGCTTTAGTTTTTCTGTGTTTTTCTGCTTTATTAATACTTACTTACTAATACTTTACTTATTAATGAAAGTGTGATACAGTCGTAGGAAGATAGCATTTGTGTTATTATTGTAGCAGTGTTAGTGGTAAAAGGACTGTGAGGTGTTGTGCATACTGAAGGTAGTCTGGTACATGGGTTGGGCACGATACCAGACAAATATTGAGCCTCTTGCTGCATATATCTGGATGATAAATAATTGTTAAAGAAGATGTGGAAAATGAATAATAATTATGTTTTTTAATCAAATACTGTTTTATTTCACCATTTACCTATACTAAAGGCTCCCCCACACAGTTGCGATTTTATCGAGCAATAATATCCCGGCGACTTTGTGACCGCGTCGCACAAGCGTCGCATGTCCTACTCCTACCACACAGGTGCGATTTTGCGATCAGCGTCACGCGTCCGCCCCACCAATGAGAATGAATAAGTATAGTCTGAGATAGACATACTTTTGGTAACTGTCACTAGAAAGGCTTTCCTAAAAAGAAAGAGTTCCCTCATATGGAGACAGTCCTGGCTTTAGGACCAGATCTTGGTTTAAATGTTAGTTTTGCTATTAAACCCAATAATAATAATTATGTTTTTTAATCAAATACTGTTTTATTTCACCATTTACCTATACTAAAGGCTCCCCCACACAGTTGCGATTTTATCGAGCAATAATATCCCGGCGACTTTGTGACCGCGTCGCATGTCCTACTCCTACCACACAGGTGCGATTTTGCGATCAGCGTCACGCGTCCGCCCCACCAATGAGAATGAATAAGTATAGTCTGAGATAGACATACTTTTGGTAACTGTCACTAGAAAGGCTTTCCTAAAAAGAAAGAGTTCCCTCATATGGAGACATTCCTGGCTTTAGGACCAGATCTTGGTTTAAATGTTAGTTTTGCTATTAAACCCAATAGTGTTCAAAAAATTTGAAGCTAATGCTGTACTGAAAATAAAAATTGTAAAATCGCAGCGATATTATCGCTCGATGAAATCGCACTTGTGTGAGGGGCCTTAATCACAGATTATTTAATAGTTACTACCGTAACCTTAATAGAGAATTAGAGAAATAAAACCTAAAAAAAAATTATGTCAATGTCAAAATATGTCAATCAATTTATTGTCAAGGCCTTCTTTTTTCAAAAAGTTTGTGACTACTTGTTCTGTGTTTTTTTCGCCATTTTTTCACATTTCGTAACTAAAATATCCAAATTCAATTCAAGATATCTCGTTTGTACCATAAAATATAACGTTGAAATAATTAGTTTTAGTAATATGAGTATGTGAACTATTATTTCCATATTTTTATAACGCTGTAGAAAAAGTTGGTAGTACAAAAATGGCCCGATTTGGAGGATGTCTTTTGAAGTAAAACTGTCAATTGTTTTTCCTAATTTTTCTGGTTGTTCTTGAAATGTTCGCGTAAGGCCTATCCATTCATTTTACTTGATCTAAGATACCAACACCGTTTTGAGTCTTGGAGTGTAAGCGTCAGCGCACACCTAGCGTAAAACTGTTCGAGCATTCGCGATCAGATTTAATTGATTCAATTGATAATGAACTCCATTCCCATTGAAATAAAAGTTGAAAATAGCTTGCAAGGGATTAAATTCCTGTGGCGTCTGTTCTTGTAATTCTCGTATACCAAGGTTCGAGCATACGCCTGTGTCGATGCTTGCGATCTGTCGTAAGTGTTGCCACCTCAGCCGGTTTCGGACTAAATCTAGCATCTTTTTAAACTACTTTAGCCCGAAAAGGGCAATTTACTATAGATAAATATATAATAATCTAGCTCTTTTTGAAAATACAAAGAAAATCTAAAAGTTCGAAGAAGATTTAGTAGGTTTTTAAATTGGACATATTCCATTTTATAGTACCTAGTCATAAAATAACTGTCCCTTGAACTTTAAACCGTAGCACAGCACAGGGCGTAGTATGCCTACGTCTTTCTTACCAGGTTGCTTCAGCCCATATTCTTCTTTAAATTTTCTGTCGTCCTCTTTTCATCTTATTGATGTGCTCTTGTACCTCTTTCTCTGCTAGTAACCCAATAATTACCAAATCCCAGTCTATACTTTAAAATTGCTGTTATCGCACGTCTTTACTATCAAATATTGTAAACACAACTGCAAAATTCACTACGTCAACTGTAGCAACACGGGAGCATCCGCCGCTGCCGCCCCGGCGGATTTCGCCGCTAGGTGTGCGTGACTGCAAAGAACATGCTCGAGCATGCGCGAGCAGTTCTACGCTAGGTGTGCGCTGACCCTAAGGGTGCCTGTCCATTGACGCGGAGTGAGCTGGCGGAGCGGAGTAACGAGGAAAAATATACATATAAGGAGAAATATTAACCAATCAGGAGCTCGGCCGAGATTTTATGCAATCCTGCACTGCTAGCATGCACACCCGCGATACGGCTTTATCACGTCTTTTATCTCGTTCTTTTGCGCGCAAAAGAACGAGATAAAAGACGTGATAAAGCCGTATCGCGGGTGTGCATGCTAGCAGTGCTGATTGCTTGATAAAACTCAGTTTCTCCGCTCCGCCAGCTAGCTCGCGTCGATGGACAGGCAGCCTAATTAGGGTTGAACCTCATCTGGCAGCACGGCATCGCCTTTTTCCATAGCCAAATCCTTTTTTGTCACTCCGAACGTGCTGCGGCGTGCGGTCGCGTTCCGTCTACCTTATTTGCTCTAGCAAATGACATTCCTGAGTGACAAAAAAGGATGGGGCTATGGAAAAAGGCGATGCCGTGCTGCCAGATGAGGTTCAACCAAATGATTTATCATAGGTATTTATATGGCGCAATCAAAGCGAAAATGTGAGCAGCGGTATCCAGCGGACGACGAGCGGTCAGTCACGTATCCTCAATCGTTTTTACCTACATTGTTCTTATTTCTCAGCTTTTAGTAGATAGTGACGATTTTCTCCTTTAGCATGATTTTTTATTGAAAATGAAAACAGTGCATATTGGGCAAAATATGTATAATTAATTAGGTATTAATGAGTTTTACGGTTTTTAATCGTATAATCATAATCTTTAGTTATTTTTGTTCCTCTTACAATTAGGTACATACAACGTGTTAATGAATTAACGCAAAACTAGAAATTAGTTTGTTTAGAATCGAGAGCAGAATCGAATTACCATGGTTTCAACATAGGTAATTTTTTTCAAAATATTAAATAATTTTTTATAAAAATTTTAAATTTTCTGACCCCGATGTCAACCCACCGCACGGGCACACTCACCCTACTTACTACCAAAACAAGATTCTTAAAATGTATCCATGAGTACGTTAGCGCTTTCATTCATTGCTGAAATGATAACAAATCATTTTAACCTCAAAACTTAAAATGCGAATAACTTTAAATTTTAAATATCAAAATAATAAAATTATTGTTTCAATCTAAATATTTTGTTATAAATCTGTTGGGGTGTATGAGGTTTTGCGCTAATTTATTAACACTTTGTATATTTGTCGGTCAAATATGAGCATTTTGGACATCAAAATGGTCACAATTGATATTAATTTTATATTGCACATAAATCACTTATCTTTGTTATTGGCCTAAATGACATAATTTTAATTGTTATAGGTAGGACAACAAATATTGATCAATCAGATATTCAAAGAAAAATAACTGTTTATAAAATTGAACTATTGATAATTTTATTACCTAGAGTACTTACCTACTTCTTGGAAATAATAAACAATTCTAGCATTAGATGCTCTCACAATACAAATTAAAATTAACAATTTGACTTATCTGGGCATATAATTCTTAACAAAACATAGATAATCTAAAGATCACATTAATTTGTAACGAACTTTTGTAAATTAAAACTAATATTTGTGACACTGTAAGGGTGCCTGTCCACTGATGCGGAGCGAGGCTGCGGAGCGGAGAAACGAAGAAATATTAATCAATAGGATTGCATTTGAATCTCCGCTCCGCTCCAGTGGACAGGGATTTGCGAGCTAGTTTAAAAATTCATACATTTCCCGAAGCGACGCGTGGCAGCGGAGCGGGGCCTAGGTAATATTTCTCCGTTTCTCCGCTCCGCAGCCTCGCTTCGCATCATTGGACAGAAACAGTCCGCAACTCCGCTCCGCAACACTCGGTCGCTCCGCTCCGTCGCTTAGCTCCGCGTCAATTGACAAGTAGCCTTACACCCAATTTTTGCCTCACCTATATCTAAACGCATTTAAAGCATCGATTAATCTCCTGATATAAACATGAATCAAACGTAATCCAATGCAAACTTATAGTGGATCAGTTCAGCAGTCGCGACAGGTCAATCGTGCGCGGTGTATCCCGGTACCTATACCGCGGTACTGACTTACATACGCGCGGTACCGACTTTCCCGGTCCGCGCAAACCGCGCGAGCATAGACCCGCTGCGACCGCTAAGCTGAATCACTAGGTAGTATTTTTTATAAGGTGACCCTATGGTCTGACCAGAAAAATAAAAAGCTTGCTTTGGGGGCTCTACGATCAATTATATTATATTACGAGCTTTTACCCGCGATTTCGTCCGCATAAATTATATACCAGATTTTAAGTCAGATGATAAGCTATCAAACCAAAAAAGTTTCATCAAAATCGGTTCACTAGTTTTTGCGTGATACTCGAACAAACAAACACCCAAACAAACAAACAGACAGACAAAAAAATCCAAAAATTGGTGATTTGGAATCAGGGACAGGTAAAAACCATGTCGTAATCTTTTTTTTGAAAATATCTTCAATGTACAGACACACTTCTGTTACAGTTTTATAATAGTTTAGATACCTTTAATGCCAATATTTTAAGTATAAAAATTAGTTCCAATGTATATCCGCAACATGACGAGGTTTTTTTATTTTCCCGGTCAGGCTTTACACTATTTCAATAGTAAATACAGCAAACTAGAATACTATGGAAGAATAAATTCAAACAAAATCGTCTCGCAAAATGGCCCCACCAATGTTCATATTTACATCTTTATACATACAATACTTACGAGCTTTTAACCGCGACTTTGTCCGCATAAATCATATACCAGATTTTTTGTCAGATCATAAGTTATTAAACAAAAAAAGATTCATCAAAATCGGTTCAGTAGTTTTTGCGTGATGCTCGAACAAACAAACAAACAGACAGGCAAAAAATCCAAAAATTGGTGATTAGGAATCAGGGACACCTAAACACCATAATCTTCTTTTTGTAAATATCTTCAATGTGCCATCTAAACCATTATAAAACTGTAACAGACACACTTCTGTTACAGTTTTATAATAGTTTAGATGGCACGGATCTGACTTAATTATGGCTGCCAGCTCATGCCAAATTCAACGTTACCTTATCAGAATAGGTAAAATAATACGATTTATTAGGAATTACGTACGTCTCGTTATGACAACTGACACCAGCGACAGGCTGGCCGTTATCCGCTTTGACGCATCGTCGATTGGCTGAAATGCCGCTGTCGCCCGTTTTCCAATAGCGCGTTTATTGAATCACTTGATTGGGGTTTGCGTGGTGCCATATTTTGAACGGAATGCGAGTTCTTAGGATTCTAGTTCGCTGTGTAAAATGTAACAATTAAACTAATTGTCTCGATCACTCAGTGATAGTAACTAGCAAGCATTATCTTGCGCCGTAGTCACTCTGTCCTCAATCTGAGTGGGTCCAGGTATGGAAGGTCACTTGCACTGTTGCACTCAATTTGATGGAACACTTTTAGCTGCACTTCTTTCACTCTATTCACAGGGGTCTGTTTGTTTATCTGTTTGACGGGGGTCCTTTTGCCTGCGATCATCGTAACGGGGACTAGTTGTCGGCGGCCAATTTTTTCCGTGTTTTGACCTTCAGCGGCTTCGAGCGCTGTCTCGACGTCGATTAGCGCATGGTTCCGGCATTGCAGGAGAGCTGCCAACTGTTAAACATATCGGTTAGAAAATAGGCTATATCAATACATAATATAACTAGTCAAATCAGCAACTTTTCGGATGCCGAAACTTGCGTTAGTTTTACATAATTAGCTAAAAGTACACCGGGGAAATTAGACCGCTATTAAATCTTTGTTTGCGTAGACTAGCCTAGATTCCCCATCAAAAAAGTAATTTTTTTACTCACAGTGTGTAAAAAATATATAAAAAATTGCAGCAGGGCAAATTCATTTAGTAATTAAAAATCAATCATACGCGATATGTACGCGATAGCACGGAATATTTAAGGCGATAGTCAAATGGTGCAAAGTGTTCGAGTGCTACTAAATAAAAAGATAAATGATTAAATAACTCGTTAAATAAAAATAAATGATACTATCTGAGTCGTTTTTATAAAACGTCATAATTTATTACACATTTGACTTCAGTCAAAACTTCTACACATTTTAAGGTATTTTTTTCAAGGGAGAGCGGCGGTTGTCCTTTCATAAATAAAAATTCTTGATGTCATCAGTTGTCATGTCACATTATTTTAAACTTATGAAGTTTACGTCATACATCTATAAATTGTTATAGTAAAAATATCGATCTTTTGAGTAGGGATATTTACCTGTAATATCTGTTGTAGCGGCTGGGCTATCTCAGGCGATGGTTTAGGGAGCGCTTTAGCCAGGGCCGCGGCGGCGGTGGGCAGCTGGGCCCGCACGAGCGCGAGGGCCGCCAGCTCGCGGGCCACGTCCGCGCCCTCCGGCACGCCCTCCGACCCCGAGTCGTTCGACACGGAGGGCCCCTCCGCACCGAGGTGCTCCAGCGTCCACGTAGAATTGCTGCTGGGTTATACAAATAGGCTACTTGACAACTAGTCAAATCAGCTACTCTTTATCGGACGTCAAAACGTGCACTTTGTATGAACATTTGTACTAAATAATGAGTTGTGACGTCATCAACATTTCATAACTTTTTAAAGTTTATCTTGGTAATTAAAATAGGATTCAAGCTAAAAACTCAATGAAAATGGGAGTTTAGCGGTATTTTCTAACTCTTTTTTTACTGAGAAGATAAAAATAAAATGTATGTAGTCAAATACCCAATTGGGGATGCGTTAGGACAATTGTCAGAAGTAATCTAAATCGACTGATATATTGTTAAATAAATAAGAATTTTTCCCAAAACTAAATTCCCTGCTAGATCGAATCAGAAATGAAGAGATCCGCAAAAGTACTAGAGTAGCTGGCAAAGCCCAAAGAATTGCTAAACTAAAGTGGCAATGAGCGGGGCACACTGCTCGCAGAACCGATGGCCGATGGAAACGAAAGCGCAGCGTTAGTAGGCCCTCCACAAGGTGGACCGATGACCTGGTGAAGGCGGCGGGAAACAGTTGGTTGAGGGCGGCGCAGGACCGGTCGTTGTGTGCGTCATTTCTGTACTGTGCCTGTCCAGGAGTGCGATTTTTGAATCTCACTCGCCGAGTTCAGCAGTTGAAAATGTCAAATTGCATCTTGTGTGTCATATAAAGATTTATTTAGTACGAGCTTTTACCCGCGACTTCGTCCGCATAAATTATACAACATGTTAATGAATTAACGCAAAACTAGAAAGTAGTTTGTTTAGAATCGAGAGCCGAATCGAATTATCATGGTTTCAACATGGGTAATTTTTTTCAAAATATTAAATAATTTTTTTGTAAAATTTTAAATTTATTGAACCCGATGTCAACCCACCCCACGGGCACACCCACCCTACTTACTACCAAAACAAGATTATTAAAATGTATCCACGAGTACGTTAGCGCTTTCATTCATTGCTGAAATGATGAAAAATCATTTTTGCCTCAAAAATTAAAATGTGAATAACTTTAAATTTTAACTACAAAAATAATGAAATTATTGTTTCAATCTAATTATTTTGATATAAATCAGTTGGGGTGTATGAGGTTTTGCGTTAATTCATTAACACGTTGTATACCAGATTTTAAGTCAGATGATAAGCTATCAAACAAAAAAAGTTTTATCAAAATCGGTTCAGCAGTTTTTGCATGATACTCGAACAAACAAACAAACGAATAAACAAACAAACAGACAGACAAAAAATAGAAAAATTGGTGATTTGGAATCAGGGACAGGTAAAAACCATGTCGTAATTTTTTCTTTGTAAATATCTTCAATGTACAGACACATTTCTGTTACAGTTTTATAATAGTTTAGATACTTAAGCTTAATAAATATTCACAGACTTTTTGCGAAAAGGATTTTTTGCGAACAGAATGTCCCAAAATGTCCCATTTTACGAAACGATAATTCTGCAACGCAGCCAACTGAAGAATCATTGACACTAAAATAAGAAGTGCACTTTTGGTTCTGCTATATTTGGAGCGCGTAAGTGTCAAATTTTTAAATTATTGATCTTAGACGGAGACCGTTAAAATGTATCAGTAAAACCACAGAACATTATAAAAGGAGTTGAAATGCAAAGTAGCAATTTTGCTTCGGAGACGACTGTCGCCACTTGCTTTCCCACTCACGCTGCTACAACTATTTATGCCCTCTCGCTCGCACCACGCCGTGCGCTTTATGGGTGTTATTCAAATCATTGCATAGCCGTCTGGCACGCGTACCACGTCTACTTTGTACTTCTAACCCCGCTTATAATGTTCTATGAGTAAAACAGCAAAATATGAGTAAAGCACGTCCCGCCAAGGTCATGCATGATGCAAAAGCGCTTTATTCACGGCCCATCCCCACTGTACGTCAGCTCAATCGCCATACGTCAAGCCTCTACTCACGGTGCTTTTGCATCGTGCATCGTGCATGTCCTTGGCGGGACGTACAGCGGGGCTGGAGCATGAGTAAGGTGCTTATTGCTTACTTATCGTGGTTGATAGTTTCCTGTGGCAGTGGCGGGGGCGGGGGCCGCGGGTAGTCGAGCGGCCGCCGCAGGTGCATCGCGAGCGCGCACACGTGCCCCACCGACACCACGCACGGCCTCATCAGCGCCGACAGCACCACGCCCGGGTCTGGGTCCAATACTGCAAATAATATTTTATTTTTATATTACTTTATTAGACACACCAACGGTACATAGACACAACAATCATAAACAAACACTTTAAAAGCTTTAACCCGTATGCAACAGCATGCGTTAAGTCTGTCATTTCATTACATTACATTTTTCAGATATTTTCTTGTTAAAGTTTTATACAATTTTAATGATTTCTAGTTACAATTTTAATATCAATTTATAGTAACAATTTTAAAATCTTTACGTATATTTCTAGTAATAATTTCATGATTTTATAATAGAACAGCAAGAATAGAAAACATAATTACGTCCGTGACATTTACCTACTGAATACAAAGAGATTTAACATAATACATTGAATATTATTACCTGTAGTTAATACATTTACTTGTATTTCTAAATGAGAGAGGTGAGGGTATTTATAAAAGGAAAAAATACAATAATCTTATTTTCTTTAAATTGAACCAATTCCTTTGGCAGAAGTAGCCTTCAACACTTTCGCTGCTAAGCTCAAAACAATGATATTCACGCAGTGCTAACACTGTGGAATGCTATACAATACTGACTCAACGTTTGAGTCGTGCGCACTGCGGCCCATTTGTCGCTGACCTACCACGTAAGTCGTCAGCAGTTAACAGTTAAAGTGTTAAGGGTAGAGTCACAGATTATTGTAGAGTGAGAAAAAAATAAAACGGGCGAAGGACTTACGAAACTAGGTCTTCACCCGATTGTAAAATTCTTCCGGTTTTCAATATCATAGCGACCGAACCGAACCCGACAACCCATCCTCTAGTGACAGAACTAAATAATTATTATATCATGTATTAAGAACAAGTCATTAAGAATAATAATAATAAGATTCTGAGAACAGAGCCAGTGGCACAAGAGTGCACCAACGCCACCAACACGCGAACCCTACACGCCGCCCTTGGCCAAACGGCATCGGCCAGTGGACGATCTATTGAAGCTTTATCTGTGGGGTATTTACTCATGTGTTCATACTATTCCCAGCCGCTCACCTGCGGCTTCTTGTGTGAACTTAACTGAAGAATTTGAATAAGCAAGATCTCCATTTAGATAATCATAATTATAGATTACTTACATGTATTCTTGATAGAAATTAACATGGCAACGATGACGTAATGAATGCTCGGTAACATGGGGCCGTCGCTGAACAAGAACCCCCATAAATGAGGGATTTCCGACCGCGGGAACTCGCGACCAAACAACAGTCTCAGCCAGCGACTGAAACAACACTTTTGGTTAAAGCTGCATGAGACCAATTCTCGTGCTAGGCAAGAACAGGGCATCTTGTGATGTGTACATTTATCCAATTCGACGCGCCAAATAAACGTACACACGGCGACACATCAAGCTATACCTTAGACTAATTATATCGGGACGCGTAACCACGTGTCATTCTACTAACAAACTTTCTGCCACTTTTTGCGGGGGGCGAGGTAACATGTTATCCGCAACTTTGGATTTTATTCCCTATGTCTTTAGATTCTAATTTTGAATGTTCAAAATCATGAAAAGTGGTCTCGTGTAAATCCCAAACGTTCTAATTAAGTTCGAAATTATTGTTTCGCAATAATAGGCTGTCTAGTTTAGTGATAAGTTATAAAATTTAATGTTGAATGTGGGGAAATGCTACCGCAAGGCCGGTCCGGATATAATTAGTCTAAGAGCTATACAAAACCAACATAAGCTGGCCACGCGTAGTTCGAGTAACGTATAACGTCGCACGGCCAGCTTATGTTGGTTTTGTATAGCTTGATGTGTCCCCGTGTGTACACGTACTGTAACAAGAGCATTGTAATTGTAACCAGCTACGATGGACGATTTTTTCGTACACAAATCTCGTCTTTATGGAGGAGGCTCACAAAGAATATTTTATTTTACCAAGACATCCATAAAATTCATCAACAAACATAAGTCTTTACGATAAAAGTGAAATCAATAGATTACGTGAATATTTCAAACGAGAAAAATTTTTACGAAAAAAATAAAACCGACTTCGAAAGTAAAAAAAAATAAGAAATAATATTTCAGCCTATGACTTTTACGTTCGAATCTATAAGAAAATTAAGTTGTTTTATCGAAGTCGCTGTCAAGCCGGTACGATTCGCGATTGGGCTTGCAGTAATTTTTTTGTTTGGCTTGACACCGACTTCAATAAAACAACTTAATTTTCTTATAGATTCGAACGTAAAAGTCATAGGCTGAAATATTATTTCTTACTTTTTTTTTAGTTTGAAATCGGTTTTTATTTTCTTGTAAAAATGTTTTTATTTCATAACTTTCAGTGATTAAATATGTTAGTTCGACTCAGATATCGATAGAAAGTGTACATTGAATCGAAGCAAATGGTCCAATCGCAGACGATTTGCTGTCAACTTTTGAGTAGTTCTATTGTATAGCTCCGAAGCGCGTCATCAGATCTTCACAAAATTAAAATGGGACCACCTCGGCAGTATACCCTTTTAAACAAAAAAAGAATTTTTTAAATTGGTTTACAATTGAGGAAAATGTCGGTGAACATACATAAAAAAAAATACATACAGCCGAACATAGAACCTCCTCCTTTTTTTGAAGTCGGTTAAAAATAAGTCAAGACAATTTTATTGCTAGTCAATTTTGACGAAACGTTAGGTAAACTTGAAATAGGCACCGAGATGACAGACCAACTGTACTACGTTTTATGGACCAATGTGCTACTTGCGTGCTTCAACTAAAAACAATTTGGGTTTATCCATTCATTTTACTTTCATCTAAGCATAAGTCACGTAAAATAATTGTTTAACTCACATTCCAAAAAGTTCCATAGTGATGTTGCAGTTGGCTAAATGCATGGCCAGTTCAACGTCTAAAGGCACTAAAAATTCTTCTTTTACCCTTTCCAAATATCTCACTACTTCGTTTGGATTCTGCAAACGTTTTAATTGATGAAATACACTTTAAAATGTATAGTGAAATTTTTGAAAAACACTACGCATAAGTGTGTTTGTCTGTCTGTTAAGTCTTTATGTCTAAATAACTGGAATGATTTCAATGCATTTTTGCTTGTAACTTAATAAGAGACGTAATTTTTGCCTCGAATTATTTTTTTTGGTTTTTAAGAATCCCTATCGGGTGTAACAAAACACCCTAGTAATACTTTAGGAGATGCTTCAGACCATCAATCTGAACAAATTTCACTATGGAGCCAACTCAAACAAAGCTGTTTTTTTTTGCGATATCAAAGTTGGTCCCATAGTGAAAGTTGTTCAGTTCGATGGTCTAAAGCACGCCCTTAAATATTACTAGGGTGTTTTGTTACAACCTGTATACGTCGTCCCACTGCAGGAAACAGGCCTACCCTCAAGGGTATGTATATGCGTTAGTCCACCACGCGTGTCCAATGTGGATTGGTAGACTTCGCATACGTGTCAGTAATTCTTCTTCAGCATAATATGTAGGTTTCCTCACGATTTTTTCCTTCACCGTTTAAGTCCGAGATCCGACCGTAAAATTATGCACCTATTTCTTAGGCGAACGAAATGTGATTCTAGTGTATGCTTACACAGGGGTTAATTCAACGCCACCGAGTTGCCTAGAAAAATCTTGCCGCAAGTATCTTTTCCATTATGATTTGTGGTATAACTTTTTCCACCTGTCTGTTAGGGAAGTAAATGAGGTGCCATCGGAAGGAGACTGATTTAAAGTACTGGAAAAACTAGGGTTGCCATCTCTCAATCTGCCGCAACTATAGAGTTGCCAGGTTCAAAGAAGTCATTTTTGAACCTGGCAACCCTAGAGTTGCGGCAGACTGAGAGGTGGCAACCCTAGTTTTTCCAGTTCTTTAGACTGGTGTCCTTCCGATGGCACCTCATTTACTTCCCTAGCAGACAGGTGGAAAAAGTTATACCACAAATCATAATGGAAAATATACTTGCGGCAAGATTTTTCTAGGCCACTTGGTGGCGTTGAATTAACCTCTGTGTAAGCATAAACTAGAATCACATTTCGTTCGACTAAGAAATAGGTGCATAATTTTACGGTCGGATCTCACACTATTTGACAGCAGTCGGTATTATGTATTCTCATGGATTAACCCAAACTAATTCAGCAGACTGTCATGAGATTTTCCCATAATGTTTTTCCACACAAAACAGAACAGTATTTATTTATATACGTACATGAACAACTTTGGATGTTGGAAGTCTCCCACTCGAACTAGGTGCTACGTCACCAGTAGTGTAAAATTTTTCTATTCCCTTCATCACTGTACTAAACAGCATACTGAAATTTAGTTAAATAAAAAAAGATATAAGTACCTATGGTACTATATTCCCTAAGGGAAAATCATTGTGTGCAAAATGTAACATAATTCAGAATATTATTCACATTTCACAAGTAGTGCCCAAACTCTTTCTAGAGTGATAGATAGTGAGCCCTATGCTACTTTTGATGGAATATTAATTCAGCTGACGTTTTTTAACTATGATCTCTAACATACGGTAATAAAGATCACATTGATATTACTCCAAGAAAAAAATCATGCATGCTTTGTATCAAATGTTATTAACAAATGAAGCATCTATGTTTTTTTATGGCACCGAATACCGAAATCAAATATTACTATTTTAGTTACTACGAAACAGACATCACTTCATAGTATAAGAGATAAGTGTACTTTTTGCAACCATCAGCAGCAAGGCTGATTCAGTGTTTATGGGGTGTTGTAGAGCATCTCTGTGATGGGGATGGACCAGGTCTGCCTGCATAACTCCAGTCGGTTTAGGAGTTACTGATGATTAAGTATGATATTGTTGTAGTATGCACTGTAGCTTTGTGAACAGTACAAAAACAGTCAAGTTCTGTCAGTCGGTTTAGGAGACCGACTGGAGTTATGAAGGCAGACCTGGTCCATCCCCATCACAGAGAAGCTCTACACCCCATAAACACTGAATCAGCATTAGAAAACGATAAATTTCCACTCTTTAATTATCTACCTACCTACTCTACTGCCAGACGGTACGCGCAAAAATATATCTAATGTAGCTTGATTCAGCGTTGTTATTACTTCGTACTGCGCGACGTATGCGACGTTGCCGTCTGGAGTGAGTGGCAGAAATCAAGCAAGCGCATCGCTTACGAAGCGCCAAAGGGTAGGTACTTATCTCGGTACTGTACCTACGGCCGAGTGACGGAGGCCTGCAGAAATGGCAAGTTATTATCTATGTAAGCAATATGATACCTTATCAAATTAAAGATTGAAAAATTAAGTCTCGGACGGGATTCAAATCCGCACTCTTGCAAACCGGGGAAGTGCGTTATCCAATTTCGCTACCGAGCAACTGCTCAGAGACCGAAATTTTCAATCTGTTGCTTTCGTCCCCTTAAGGTGCTGTTTAAACAGAAGTGACGTGGCGCGGGCGGGGTGTGGCAATATAAACCTTATAGTACGTAGCATAGAGTCGTTTTGAGAATTACGCCCGCGCCTCCAGGCGACGTCGCCTGGTGGCGGGGGCGCGATTTTCTTTTATGACAAAAACGACGCTATGCTACGTAATATAAGGTTTATATTGGTGTTACTTTGACTATCCGCCACCGCCACACGTCTCTTCTGTATAAACAGCACCTAAGACGGCTCGGTGGTGAAATTGAATAACGTACTTCCCCGGTTTGGAAGAGTGCGGGTTCGAATCCCATCCGAGACTTAATCACAATCTTTAATTTGATTCGAAATAGCACAACATGGCAGTAACATGTTTAAAAATCAATTATGTTTGAAAATGATACCTTATTTTATAACCGAAAGCTAATTAAGAAAGACGCTAATGGTACCGATTCGGACGACACGCCACGACTTAACTAAATTTATTCCTGTCACTTTCTAAAATAAGATTAAGAAAAGAGACAGAAAACCAACAACTGACTTTAGTGCTGTCAAAGTGACGTTACACGCCCAAAATAAGATGCCATCATATGCTACGGTCCAAAATGCGCAAATATGCACTATCGGTAGAGATAGCGTGCACACAATCGGTTCATAATGCGCGAATGTAAGTTACGTACGTGTGTATGTGTGTGATACGTTTGCTGTCTGACGTCATCAGTGACGTCATTAACTTGCGCTTACGCCGCACACGAAAAATAGGTAGTGCAGCATATGCATGTCAAATTGACAGCTGTTTCAAATTGTACAAATTGTTTAGCAGTGTATTCGTACTTACTAATTTGGACCAACCGGTAAAGCGTGTGCATAGCGTTTGCACTATTGGCATAATTCGAACCGTAGCAATAAAGTACGACATCTTATTTAAGGCGTTTTTGGGCGTGTATCGTCGCTTTGACAGCACTAAAGTCAGTTGTTGGTTCTCTGTCTCTTCTCTTAATCTTATTTTAGAAAGTGACAGGATTAAATTTAGTTAAGTTAAGTCGTGGCACAGTCTGAATCGGTACCAATATGTAAAGCCTGATCAGAAAAATAAAAAACCTGCTTTGGGGGCGTTACAATCGACTATAACCTTTAACGACAATGTTTCAACTACAAACATTAGTACCAATGATTTTCCGCAACATGGCGAGGTTTTTACTTTCCTGGTAAGTAAGTCTTTAGTTTGCTAATTTGTAATTATGTGGAACAAACTAAATCCAAAATAATTATGTAAGCTGTTACTTACTAGCTGTCATGTTCCAGGTACGATTCATCTAAATAGGACTTCAGTGTTTCGCTGCAAAACATAAAAAAAAATGTTTAATGTATCTTGAATAGAAGTCATTATAATCTAAAACTGCCAGTGTAATAGCCATGGTGGTATCTTATCTTATCTTGTTGTGGGGGCTGGCAAGCCAGCAACACTTCGACCCAGTGGGATCTTTTGTGTTAGCCCCAATACTTTTTGCTTTCTTCACCCTTTAAATACATGGTCAATGAAGGAGACAATACCATTGACGGGAAGAAACCTAAGATCTCCCGGTTTTGGGTATCCATCCCCGAGGAGGCTCATGCGTTTAGCCGCCAAGACATCACAGTCACAAAGGATATGTTCCATAGTCTCTTTATCCTCTCCGCATGCTCGGCAGCTGGGATCTAGGGCACAGGCCCAGGCCCGACACTCCTCGTACGTGTGAGTCCCCGCGTCGGTGACCTTGAGGCGGCGTGTGTATGCTATAGGGTTGAAACTTGCGGAAAACGAATAATGTGTAAGTTTACACTGGTGCAAGGAAATAATAAAAGATAAGGTAGGTACTTAATTTTAATTTACGTAAATTCAATTTAAATTATCCTAGTGCAATTGTGGGTATTGTGGCATACTTGATAGATAATTTTTAGTAATTAGGTAGTAAGTAGGTAATTGAAGTAAAATGTAGATAGGTAATCTACACGTGCATTTTTAAAAATCAATGTATTTAAGATACACGACTCATACAAATCTTACTACGAATGCATAGGTACACACGGCGACACATCAAGCTACCCAAAACCAAAATAAGCTAACCGAGCGTAGGCATAGTAAGGTATAACGTCGCGCGGCCAGCTTATTTTGGTTTTGGGTAGCTTGATGTGTCGCCGTGTGTACCTACTTAGCTACCACTACCACCTAATATCGTCAATGGTTAGTCAGGAGCATTATCGATACTCCATCAAAATTAATAGATTTTGAATTGACGTTTAGAATAATAATGTAACTTACGTTTCTGGATCATCATTAGGTAATGAACAGAAACTCTTATCACTGTTATCTTTCTGATTGTTGCCACAACCGTAAACATAACAATAAATGACACTTTTCATGATTCGTATTATTTGGCGTCGCTCGCTTCGTTCGCCGTTCGCCGAGTCAAAGAAAATATTTATATCAACGGCCGACTCGTGCCGTCATGCGAGCAAGAGCAGCCATGTCATTCGACCGTCAATGACATGACGTCCCACCCGCTCGCAACCTGCGCACCCCCCTGCGCTCGCCCGACCCGCACACATAGCCGCGAGCGCTTTTACGAGCACACATGCATGAGTGTCGCTTCTTTTCGCGTAGTGTATATTTTCTTTGTCTAGGGTGAGCTTTTGTGCATCATCGTTCCATGGTGGTAAGTAGAGATCTACTACGATAACGTGACCCGCGCCACCAGTTTACAATTATCACAACGCATGCGTGTGTGCCGAGACGAACGTTATAAGTACAAAAACAAATCCATGGACTCGTTACGTTTACTTTAGACTAGTGGTGCCATTATTTGACACATCATTATCAGTTATGACCACAGAACATTATAAGAGGGGTCTTCTTATCGTGTGGACAGCAAGCCCTGTTGTCAGAGTTTATTCAGACCACCTTACGGCCTCTGACGTGTCTCACTGCAAGGCACGCGGCATGGTGCGAGCGAGAGGGCATAAGTAGTCGTAGCAGCGTGAGCGGGAAGACAAGTGGCGACAGTCGTCTCCGAAGCAAAAGCGCCACTTTGCATTTCTAACACCTTTTATAATGTTCTGTGGTTATGACGTTATAACCGTGACGATGTTATCGAAGTAGATCTCTAAACATGTATAACCGTGACGATGTTATCGAAGTAGATCTCTAAACATGTATGGTGTAGTTACGTGGTAGTAGTGGCATACCTTAGTGAAGACGGTGCAAATTTCCTATCAATGTGTAGCTCCAGCAACAATGGCGCTAATATTTCATGCATTCCCTGTCTGTACCCAACGTTGGAATGTGAACGCGCCCAGTAGAATAATACTCGTACCTGCAAATGAAGTTACAAACATACAATATTGACTTGCTTTGACTAATAGGAATTATTGGGCTTGGGTGGCACGCATGCGCCTGAAAGAATTGATGTAACTCAGGAATGACCTTGACGAGTTTGACGTAATTTTAAATAGATCCATTCATTTAATTCAAGTAATTACACCAAAACAGGCACCAAAATAGGACTTCGAACAAAAAGTAATTGATTGACGTCAAATTATAAATTTTAGTTTATAGAAAAATAGGAGTATGTAAGTATCAGGAGTGCGATTTTTGAATGTATGAGATTCAAAAATCGCACTCCTGATACTAATTTTTCGTCGAACTCAGCAGTTGAAAATGTCAAAATTACTATGAAGATATGCATCTTTCTTCTGCTGATTTGACTTTCAGAAATCATACTTCAGGAGTGCGATTTTTGAAAGGCAAATCAGCAGTAGAAAATTGCATATCTTCATAGTAATTTTTACATTTTCAACTGCTGAGTTCGACGTATGAGATTCAAAAATCGCACTCCAAGACTATTTGACCATAGCTGTTAAATAAGAAAAATATATAATGAGGCAGAGTTCTAGAGTGGCGACCGTGGACCGGAAAGCGCAGCGTGGGTAGACGTTTTCGTACAAGGTGGACCGACGATTTGGTGAAGGCGGCGCAAACCCGTTAGATGAGGGCAGCGCAGGACCGGTCGTTATGGCGATCCTTGGGGGAGGCCTATGTCCAGCAGTGGACATCCATCGGCTGAGATGATGATGATTAATGAAGCTTGGATGTTATGTATAAAATTAAAGAGGAGTTTTACCATTAAATCCTGTACATCCTTGTCTCGGAAGAATAATTCGTCAGGAAAAGTCCTCACTACATCTTGTAATATCAGTGCTTTCAGCTCATTATCACAGAAGTGTTGTTTCCACGCACTCTGATAAAAAAGGATTTTAGTTGTTAGTTTGAAACAAACTATAAGTGATAACTTTAACCTGTTTAATTAAATTAACAGATTAAATAAAAAAAATAGTAAATAAATAAATATCTTGGTCAGATAAATAGAAAAACAATCAATGTTTGGACCTGAAACCTGAAACATATAATATTTTTTTAATTTGTCAGTTTCAAGGATGGTTTTAAGAGGTCTATTTGAGTCCAGTGGCGCCCTCGTCACAATAATAAAGATTTCTCAATAAAGAAAGCCTAAATTCAAAAAGTGCCCCCTACTACAAAAGCCTTCAAGTCATTGTTATACAATACTTTTATAGGTTCT
Source organism: Agonopterix subpropinquella (assembly GCA_922987775.1). Classification (NCBI taxonomy): domain Eukaryota; kingdom Metazoa; phylum Arthropoda; class Insecta; order Lepidoptera; family Depressariidae; genus Agonopterix; species Agonopterix subpropinquella. Next base: position 12,528,305 of record OV277701.1, on the reverse strand, counting down.
AAACATTCCACTTTTAGATAATTTCGAATGAAAGCAAAAGCAAAAGCTTTTCTTTTTTCAAAATTTGTATGTTTGGACCTTTAAAAAACCTATAAAAGTATTCTATGAAAATAGCTTGAAGGCTTTTGTAGTTTGTCAAGTGGGCACTTTTTAAATTTAGGCTTTCTTTATTGAGAAATCTTTATTATTGTGACGAGGGCGCCACTGAACTCGAATAGCCCTCTTAAGAGGAATAGAGTAATTTTTACTCAGTCGATCAAATTTTTATGGGCATTTAATACAAAACCAGTATTTCTAATCAAATTCAAGATTGAAAATTGTTTGGCAGGTCGCGGGTTTGAGTCCAAACCGAGACTAAATTTTTTAATCTTAATTTTGATTTAAAATAGCACAGCAAGACTGTAATTTATAAATAATATTTGAAAAAACCAGTATTGGATTTTGACATCAAGTTAAATTAAAGAACAGACCTCATCATTCTGTGAGAGTGGATCATCGTCAACTACTGCTCTCGGATCCATTGACAGTTTTGATTTCAAGTCATTGTAGTAATTTCTGTGGGTCTTCATACTGTAACACATTTTAAATAAGGTCATCGTTTGTTTAATTTTAATTAGATAGTGACAGCGATATTTTTTCACTCTATTTTCTTTTCGTTGTGGTCAACGTAACGATTATCTTGCTGCGTTGACCGCACTGGGCCTGTGTGGAGGAGTATGATCTACTGCTTCATAGGGTTGAGCCTCATCTGGCAGCACGGAATGAAATTTGTTGGTGCTCCATCCTTATCTGTTGCTAAGGAATGTCATTTGCTAGAGCGAGAAATACAGCAGGAATGCGATAGCACGCGGCCGCACTGGCAGTGCTGCGACCTTTCTCGCTCTAGCCAATGACATTCGTGAGCGCCAGAAGAGAAAAGAGTGTAAAAAAATGTGATTCCGTCCTGCCAGATGATGCTCAACCCTTAGGGGGCGTCCATTAATTACATGAGGCTATTTCGGTGATTTTTCCGTTTATGGTATACTGTTTGTTCTATTTAAATATAAATTTAAAAAAATAGTGATTTATTGTTTTAGAAACTAACCTGTTTATGATATCTCCATTGGGTGGGGGCACCCCTTTCAGTAGAATGGCCCATGCTAAACTCCTTGGCCGTAACAACCTGTGTTGTATCGCAGCCGCTTTTAGCTCATTTATACTCCATGTCGGTAACTGTAAACTGTTAAAAATGTTCACTTGAAATAATTGTTACAAGTAAATGCCTTAAAACTAAAATTCAAATTAATCCAATTCCAATTTCAAGTTTATGCCCGCACTGTTATTTAGTGATTCTCAGGGTTCGAAATTATCAAGATAAATATTTTCTTTGATAATTATCGGATAATTATCAGATAATTATCGGATAATTATCCAATCAGATTCTTAGTTTAGAGTAAAATTTCTAACACAAAGTTCTAAAATTGCTATTTTTGCTCCAAGGCGCCATTTAGACTAACCAGGGTCTCAATCGCCCTAAGTACTACCAAAACATAACCACAACCAAAAACGTTACGTTATGCACAATTCGTATCGCGCAAATTATATTAACGGTAACGATTTAGCTTTATTTTGGAAGATACGTTCGTTGGCGTAACGTTTAATGTCCGTTCGATCGAATTTTCTGTATTGTGCGATTTAACCATTCAGAAAAAAATATCGCGATAGCATTTTTACTTCAGCTAAACCAAATCTAAACCAAAACTAAACCAAAACCAAACCAAAACCTTATAAAATTGCGCAATTGAGGCCCTCGGCTGCGTTCAGAACCCACACCCTATGTGCACCCAGAGTGCACCCCAGGCGCAACTTTTTGCACTAAACGTCGTTCAGAGCCTCGGTGAAAGACATTCTACTATAGAGCGAGTTGAAAAAACAACTGCACAAAAAGATCGTGAACGCAGCCCAGCACCTAGTCTTGTTTCTTATCACAATAAATAACAAATTATAAATTAAAAACTATTTTGTGTTTGTAAGCTTCTTTTTTCGCAAATCGTGATTGGATACACATGGCATGACATTGCTAGTACAAGCTTTTTATTTTTCAGGTTAATTTGATAATTATCGACATAGGAGAGGATGAGTGACAGCAGATGTACGAAAGAGATACATGTTGCTAATGTGAGTGGATGTGTCGGCAGAGGGCGCCCTCGTAGGACGTATGCTGATCAAATCAGTTGCGTCCTACAAAAAGGGGAGGTGCGGAGTACTCGAAACCGACGGGCATGTATGAAGAGATGTATGGATGTGCATGAGGCAAAAGAGGTATGTAAGGATCGTAGTAAGTGGCGCGCCCTGGTCTCTGCCTACCCCACTGGGAAAGAGGCGTGACGTTATAGATAGATAGATAGATATAATTATCATGATAATTATCACTTCGAATCCTGGTGATTCTGGATTCAAATTAATAGGTACCAAGGTACCTATTATAAATCTCGATTTGTGTTTGTGTAATGAGATATCTTCACGTCCAAGCTTGCTTTATAACTGCATTATAAAATTTTAGATAGATTGATAGATAAACAATTTATTTGCATAAGTAACACACTAATATACATACCTATACTTACCATACCCTACCTATATTTTATACCTGTTCTTATAAACACAGCGAAAATATTAAATATTTCATGAGGATAATGACAGCATTCAAACCTTGAGGAGAAACACAATGATGCAGCCGAAGACATGGCAAAAGACTTGGTACAGTACGACCAGGTAAATAATTCCGCTCGCCAATCTTTGTTTGCGCAGAGCAGACCAGAGTTTCCGACAAAACCCAAAATCATTTAGTAATCAAAGGGTGCAAAGTCGGATAGCAGTGAAAAGGGCGCGAAAACAAATAAGCCAATAGCGGCAAGGGATTGAAGGTGGCGCATCCTGATTAGTGAATATAATTTCGCACGCTATTAAAATTTGTCAACTGTGCAGGTACATCGGTAAGACTTATAAACCTGATACTAATGTAAGATAATATAAAAGTAAATAAAAATAAAACCTTAGGCGTGCTTGGCATGCTGCACACACGCTTGAGTACGTTTGGCCAGGTTTTTCTCTAGCAGCAGCACCTAATATCCAAGCCTGATATCAATACATTCACATTAAAATAATCATCTTTGTATTGAATGACCAAGCACAACCAACTCATAATTCATTCATACAAAAGTTTACTAAACTTATGTTTCAAATAATATCCGATAACAATTGTTGAACAAAGAAAAAATAGGTTTTGTCAATAGACTGATAAACTTAGTTTACTTTCTGTGGTTTAGGTACTTACTCATAATCAGATCCTTCGAATATATTTCTCGATGGCGAATTTGGGGAAGCCTGATTACTCTGTTCCTGCATTACGTACAGAAAGACAAAATTATTATAACCATTTACTATATTATTAATTTAAAAACTTAGAAAATAAAAATTGTACAAAAGCACAAACCATTCTGGACTTAAAACATATTTGATAAGGATCAAAATAAAATCTGATTTATACTGTTTTCATTAACTTAACGTGTTTTTAAATTTTCACTGAATTAAATTGAATTTATCTAAACTGAAATAAATAGTAAAATAATCTCGCAACAATCGCAAATTTCTCCATTCAAAACCGGTCCAGTGTTGCAAAAGTGAATTTTGGTAAAATCGGTAGTGTTTGCGACTAAAATCGGGAGAAATAGAGAGAGAGATCATTGTATGCCGTTGGATAACTTCACTCGGTTGATAAAGGAATGTAGACTCTATGCAAAGGAAACAATCATTTGAATGACTCGAGTGAAATTCGTGTGATTGAGCGACGTCACGGCAGTGTTGCCACCTTAGCCCTTTTGGGGCTAGATCTAGCACTTTTTACTGTAGGTTAACTCGTTGTTTAATGATTTAGCCCGAAAAGAGCAATCTAGCCCTTTTCAGACTTTTCATTTTCTTAAAAATATTGCACCAAAATCAGAAATTTGCGCCATGCTAACATCGCAATAACATCGAACTTTGGCGATTTGTGTCATACATTGGTTTATTTATATTTTTGTGGTATTTGTTCGATTATGGCAACATACCGCATCTCTACGCCGCGGTTTCTATCCGGGTTTTGTTTGTTAAATAACTAAATAATATTTTTAATTTTTGAACCTATTAAATTGGTAAAATTTTTCTTCAAATTCTGTTTAATTTTGAAAATTTTTATTGTGATTCAATAAATACATAATTGAAATCATTAGTACCTAAAGGTGTTTTTTTAGCCTCTTTTTTTACAGCAAGTGTTTTCTTGGTAATTTGTGCTCCATCTAGCCCGATAAGAAGTCATAGAGCCCGATCTACCCCTTTTTAGCTTCTTCAACAGCCCCTATTACTAAAACTAAGGTGGCAACACTGCGTCACGGTTGCGAGCGAGGTCATGCACATTGTTATTTTAAACTGATAGTATTTAAATTTTATCTGAATGAGGAATTTAGAGCTTAAATTAACTGGACTGTGTTCTGTTCATATCATTTTTACCTTAATATCAGTTTAAAATAACAATGTGCATGACCTTGAAGCTTGAAGGGCCGTTGGATAACTTCACTCAGTTGATAAAGGAATGTAGACTCTATTCTATGTAAAGGCGTGACTCCAGCGACTGTTTTTTAACAGACATTAGACAAAAACACGATAAAAATGGGCGTAGCCATACACAAGACAAATCATTTTTCTCTCCGCCATTTTGTTTTTGTTTCAAATAGCAATATGAGAGATGATAGAGACAGAGAGATGTTAATTGAGCGGCAGTTGTCAAAAAAATGAAACAAAAACCCCCGTTTTCCGTCTTTGACGGAAAACATCTTTGTGTAGTTGTGTGTGGCGACGCCCATTTTTATCGTGTTTTTGTCTTATGTCTGTTAGAAAACAGTCGCTGGAATTACGCTTTTTGAGGAAAAAATCATTTGAATAACTCGAGTGAAGTTAGTGTGATTGTGTGACATCACATTTGCGAGCGAGGTCATGCACATTGTTAATTTAAATTGATACTATCCTATATGTCACGGGGAGTCCCTGTTTATCCTAGGATAATGTTAATGTGTAAAAACGTAATGTAACAATGTAGGTAAATGCCAAGGTGTAGGTAGGTACCAAAAATTTTGTATAGTAACTAGATTGTACACTACGGTGCTGGCACCGGGGCAAGTGAGATTACCTAATTCCTCGTGTGTCCCTTTCTAACTAGGGAGTCCATTCATTCTCAAATTTGACGGGATACCTAATATGCATTTATTCAAGCCTGTTTCTTACCATCTCGTTGAGGATTCAATATTATCTTTTTATTCTGAAAATGTTTTCAGGGGTAAACTCAGACTAAAAAAATATATATATAAAATTAATTTAGAGTTTAGCCGCGACTGTTCTCGTTCATCCAAAAAATATTACAACGTGTTAATGAATTATCGCAAAACTAGAAAGTATTTTGTTTAGAATCGAGAATTGAATTATCTTGGTTTCGACATATGATTCTTTCTTCAAAATAAAATTTACTGAACCCGATGTCAACCCACCGCACGGACACACATACCCTACTTACTAAAATGTATCCATGAGTAGGTTAGCGCTTTCATTCATTGCTGAAATGATAACATTTTTGCCTCAAAATTTAAAATGCGAGTAACTTTAAATTTTAATTATCAAAATAATGAAATTATTGTTTCAATCAATATTTTGCTATTAATCAGTTGGGGTGCATGCGGTTTTGCGCTTATTCTTTAACACGTCAGTACCAATACGTACTTACCAGATTTTATGTCAAATCATAAGCTATCAAACAAGAAAAGTTTCATCAAAATCGGTTCCTTAGTTTTTGCGTGATGCTGTTACAAACAAACAGACAGGCGAATATTCTAAAAAAAGGTTGATTTGCAGTCATGGAAACCTAAAAACCATATCGTAATCCTACTCATGTAAAGATCTTCAATACGTACAGACACACTTCTTCTACAGTTTAATAAGCAACACACATTTTGTGTTTAATACATAGGTCGCCAAAATGGTCAATGGTCACCCTAGTTAAGAAAAGTTTAGCGAAACAATAAAATATCTAACCTGTGGAAAGAAAACCCACAGCCAGGGTAAATTTCATTTTTGCATCCAGTAACACAACAAAAATTGACCATTTCGAAGGTTTACAATGTTATTATCAGTTATCACAACAATTTAATTTGTTATTTTATGACTTTTCAAATTTCAAATATGTCCGCCATAATAATATTTTTTCATAACACCAAAGAGTTGCCATTAAAAAGTTTTGAAATAATACACTAAAGTATTGTACTTACCTTATTTGTTTTGTCATAAATTGAACAAAATTAGTGTAAAACAAATAAAAATTATCAATACCTAATATACTTTAAATTATGAATTTTCAAAACAAAAATATTTTTTTAATTTACTTTTGTTACATTAAATTCTAAAGTGGTAGCTTAATAAGTTGGCAACACGTTAGAAAGAGACACACGAGTATTCTGGTTATCTCACATTTGCTTGGTTGACAGCCTACAACAACATTGAAGGAAATTAATACTTATTACGTAAAATTAGAGTTTATTTTGCATTTTCCACGAAATTCGAGAGTTTGGTCCACCTATAGGATACTATATACAATGTTCTTGGTAGGTACCGAAAAAGTTACTTCAAAAATCTGTCAAACATATTTGTAATTAAATCAATCAGAAGACCATGCGTATATAACACAACAAACTATAATCCCCGCAAGTTGATATTGCGATGGAACCTTGTCACAATAACAGCTGCGTGACGTCATCAAGCGCGGGCTGACCTTGCGAACGGTCCTGAAGTGCGATTTTTGAAAATCATACGAGCGACTTGGCAGTAGAAAATATCAAAATTACTATGGAGATTATGCATCTTTCTACTGCGAAGTCGCTCGTATGATTTTCAAAAATCGCACTTCTGATGGTGCACAGTCGACTACGTCAAAATTACGTCAACAAGATGGCCGCCAATCGCAATATCAACTTGCGGGGATTATAAATCTGGATATCCGGTAGTTGGTGCCTGAAATCGGTATGTCTACCGATAAGTTGGTAAGGCTTGCAACACTAAATCGGTGAGAAAATGTCATTAATCTTTTTTTTTAAGTTTAAATGCTGTGGCAACGGGGCTATTGAGCTCAGCATCCTCTCTCATTCATGATGATCAAAAAGGATTCGCTAAACACTGAGGTAGGTAGCCTGTTTCCTTGCCTGTTTCATACAATAAAAAAGACAAATTTTATTACCCGGCTGCTCCAGAAGGAGGGTTGTGTTTTTTTCTTATCTTTTCTCTAATGCTATTTAGCCAGGCCCTTTGGGCACAAGATGGGCTGGGCACATAATTTTGGGTACCTACCTATCTCTATTCCGGGGTGACAATAGAAAATAAAAATTGTACAAAAGCACAAACCATTCTGGACTTAAAACATATTTGATAAGGATCAAAATAAAATCTGATTTATACTGTTTTCATTAACTTAACGTGTTTTTAAATTTTCACTGAATTAAATTGAATTTATCTAAACTGAAATAAATAGTAAAATAATCTCGCAACAATCGCAAATTTCTCCATTCAAAACCGGTCCAGTGTTGCAAAAGTGAATTTTGGTAAAATCGGTAGTGTTTGCGACTAAAATCGGGAGAAATAGAGAGAGAGATCATTGTATGCCGTTGGATAACTTCACTCGGTTGATAAAGGAATGTAGACTCTATGCAAAGGAAACAATCATTTGAATGACTCGAGTGAAATTCGTGTGATTGAGCGACGTCACGGCAGTGTTGCCACCTTAGCCCTTTTGGGGCTAGATCTAGCACTTTTTACTGTAGGTTATCTCGTTGTTTAATGATTTAGCCCGAAAAGAGCAATCTAGCCCTTTTCAGACTTTTCATTTTCTTAAAAATATTGCACCAAAATCAGAAATTTGCGCCATGCTAACATCGCAATAACATCGAACTTTGGCGATTTGTGTCATACATTGGTTTATTTATATTTTTGTGGTATTTGTTCGATTATGGCAACATACCGCATCTCTACGCCGCGGTTTCTATCCGGGTTTTGTTTGTTAAATAACTAAATAATATTTTTAATTTTTGAACCTATTAAATTGGTAAAATTTTTCTTCAAATTCTGTTTAATTTTGAAAATTTTTATTGTGATTCAATAAATACATAATTGAAATCATTAGTACCTAAAGGTGTTTTTTTTAGCCTCTTTTTTTACAGCAAGTGTTTTCTTGGTAATTTGTGCTCCATCTAGCCCGATAAGAAGTCATAGAGCCCGATCTACCCCTTTTTAGCTTCTTCAACAGCCCCTATTACTAAAACTAAGGTGGCAACACTGCGTCACGGTTGCGAGCGAGGTCTATCAGTTTAAAATAACAATGTGCATGACCTTGAAGCTTGAAGGGCCGTTGGATAACTTCACTCAGTTGATAAAGGAATGTAGACTCTATTCTATGTAAAGGCGTGACTCCAGCGACTGTTTTTTAACAGACATTAGACAAAAACACGATAAAAATGGGCGTAGCCATACACAAGACAAATCATTTTTCTCTCCGCCATTTTGTTTTTGTTTCAAATAGCAATATGAGAGATGATAGAGACAGAGAGATGTTAATTGAGCGGCAGTTGTCAAAAAAATGAAACAAAAACCCCCGTTTTCCGTCTTTGACGGAAAACATCTTTGTGTAGTTGTGTGTGGCGACGCCCATTTTTATCGTGTTTTTGTCTTATGTCTGTTAGAAAACAGTCGCTGGAATTACGCTTTTTGAGGAAAAAATCATTTGAATAACTCGAGTGAAGTTAGTGTGATTGTGTGACATCACATTTGCGAGCGAGGTCATGCACATTGTTAATTTAAATTGATAGTATCCTATATGTCACGGGGAGTCCCTGTTTATCCTAGGATAATGTTAATGTGTAAAAACGTAATGTAACAATGTAGGTAAATGCCAAGGTGTAGGTAGGTACCCTATAGGATACTATATACAATGTTCTTGGTAGGTACCGAAAAAGTTACTTCAAAAATCTGTCAAACATATTTGTAATTAAATCAATCAGAAGACCATGCGTATATAACACAACAAACTATAATCCCCGCAAGTTGATATTGCGATGGAACCTTGTCACAATAACAGCTGCGTGACGTCATCAAGCGCGGGCTGACCTTGCGAACGGTCCTGAAGTGCGATTTTTGAAAATCATACGAGCGACTTGGCAGTAGAAAATATCAAAATTACTATGGAGATTATGCATCTTTCTACTGCGAAGTCGCTCGTATGATTTTCAAAAATCGCACTTCTGATGGTGCACAGTCGACTACGTCAAAATTACGTCAACAAGATGGCCGCCAATCGCAATATCAACTTGCGGGGATTATAAATCTGGATATCCGGTAGTTGGTGCCTGAAATCGGTATGTCTACCGATAAGTTGGTAAGGCTTGCAACACTAAATCGGTGAGAAAATGTCATTAATCTTTTTTTTAAGTTTAAATGCTGTGGCAACGGGGCTATTGAGCTCAGCATCCTCTCTCATTCATGATGATCAAAAAGGATTCGCTAAACACTGAGGTAGGTAGCCTGTTTCCTTGCCTGTTTCATACAATAAAAAAGACAAATTTTATTACCCGGCTGCTCCAGAAGGAGGGTTGTGTTTTTTTCTTATCTTTTCTCTAATGCTATTTAGCCAGGCCCTTTGGGCACAAGATGGGCTGGGCACATAATTTTGGGTACCTACCAAAGAGTAATATAAGTATATTAGAAAAGAGAACCCACTCGTGGCAACATTATGCATCCACCTTATGTCAAATTGAAGGCTAGCTAGCGCCATCTGTGTTTCTCTGAAAATAATTCTACCGTGCTTCTACACTATACATACCTACTTATATATATACTTATATACTCATACCGTTGTTTGAATGCTAGTTTTCGTCCAATCCCGCACCGATTGAGTGAAATTCCAGTATCCTTACTATTCCTGTAATCTGTACATTGGTAAGAGAACAACTGAAACTCCAGAACATCACTAAATCGGCACAAAATTGAACAAAAACTACAAACAACACGCACATTACAAGGTAGGTCGCCATTTTGTAAATTTGTCAATTTGACATTGACATAGACAATATAATCTTTTTTTTTCATAGTAAAAGATATATTTAACAGATGGCAGCACATTCTATGCAAACTAAATCGGAAAAACCACCAAAAGGCAAATGTCCTCCGCCTGGTACCTACCTATCTCTATTCCGGGGTGACAATGAAAAAAAATCTGTGTAGTGATGTGCAGAATGACATCTATGTCGATCTATAGATCGAAATGTTAGAGAATCGATGTGGATGGAAGAATTAAAAGAAGTTAAGACTTGCACTATTAATGATTTACTTTATACACTCGAAAATTTCCAAAATTATTATATTATTTATTTATTTATTGTGAGTTGTGCTTTGGACTGTTGTTAATCGTTAAATTGTCGAATCGAGTTAAATCGACTTATCGTAAATCGAGAGAACATGGCGTCATCCTCACTCTGCAGAGTGCATAGTGCATTGTGCGTTGACCAGTGCTGCCAAGTTAGGCGATTTATCGCCTTTTAGGCTACATCAGGGGGTCTATCGGCGACCAAAAAATACGATTGGCGACCGGTCGCCATTTAGGCTATATCCCAAATTAAAATAGGCGATTTTGGGCTATATAAAGAAAGACTGACTTTTTCGGGTCATTTTAGGCTATTTTAAGAAAAATCTGAAATGTTATACTTATTGTAAGTAAAATTATATGATTTTTTATCGCAGACTGCATAAACTGTACACTACAACACATTATGCATAACGTACGTGTATGTTATGCGGTACTTACAGCTATTTTTAAATTGTGAGTAGAGATTGAAGTTGTAAAAAAAATACATTTTTCCATCACAAGCAGCCAATATATAATTTATTTTGGCCAATTTGCTGTATTTTAGGCGACTTTTGGCTATATTACTCGGGGAAAAAATTCGGCGACTTTATGCTACTTGGCCCGAGATTTTTGGCGATTCAGACTGGCTGGGACTTGGCAACACTGGCGTTGACAAAAAAAAGGCCTCTAGTTTAGAAAGAAAATGGTTGTCTTTGGATCTATGGATCTTTCTCTTTACTACAGGAACGCGCCCGCTCCTTCCTTCGGATTTTTGTAATTTTGAGCGCCTTTTTATCTGTGTAATCGGTTTTGTGTCAGTAAATCTACGTTTGTGCGTAACCATATGTTTTCTTTGTGTTCTCCAATACAACTTTTACAATGGGCTTCGAGGTTTTAACCGTTATGATGTTCCTGCGCGAGACATCGCAAGCGCTGGCTGCTCTCAGATTTCGATGACCGTAAGCGACAGCGGGAATCATGATCGCCAATTTGCCGCTTCTTTTCGCCAACGGCAATCCGACTGCGCTGTCGAAAATCAGTGCTGATGAGCTGGAGAAGTTCATAACATTTATGGTGACATGTTCCTGGGGTCACGACACTGCCAAAGACATCCGCCAGCCGCCGTGGTGGCCCAACGACGTCCGCTTCTCGCACCCGTTCGTCAGGCCCGACTCCGTGCCCAAAGACTGGGAGGTCAAGCTGAAGAATGTCGTGAGAAAGTGCTACGACTTCCACAAAAGTGCATTTCTGCTAGTGTTCTCTGCTCAACTCGCCCGATACCCGCGCAAGAGGCTCAGGTATGTTGACAATCATGATCACACAACGTCTCTCTATTACAGACCAAACAGTCGCCTCTTGGTTACGTTCAGAAACGAAAATCTGTTTTATGATAAAAATTTACCGATCGAGATTGAAGATCCACCGCTGAAATCTGCAGATATATACCTTTGTGACAACTGTGACAGCCACTTTGATAACTTGGAGGTGTTAAAGGCCCACGAGAGGCTTTGTAATAATGATAATAACTTACCATCTAGTATGTGCAGCGGTGGACTACCGGAGTTCCTGTCCGCCTTGAAGCTGCAGCAAGTTGGCGAGAAAACAGAGCAACCCTCGTCTACAAGTAACGATGATAGTGAGAATCGCCCGAGGAATGCTAGAACTACTGCCAACGTTGACCGTGGTCCTCCATACCCATTCTCCTCACTGGCTTACATACGCAACACTAAAAGTAGTTTTCAGAAAGACTCCAGCTATTCTAGAGAGAGAATTGAAAGATACTGCTGCACCTCAACACCAATTAGTAGTAAAAATGTAGGTAGTAAAAGTAAAAATCAACAGTTCGCTGTAAGGTACAGAAGACCTATTGATTATTGGTACAGGAAACATGTATTTCCCGATCAGAGAAGGAAGAAAATACTTGATGTGAAAGGCCAGTTGCTCCTTTTGAAATGCAAACCGATATCTGTGGATCTGGAGAGGATGTCAATTGAAAGTATGCAGGAAATAATTGACAAAATGAAGAAAGACTCAGAGAGTAAGGTGGCATGCATGGAGGACAAAGACATAGTATACGTAGATGGTCTCGACTGTGATCAACCTGATGACATGGAGACGAGAGATCCGTTGAAGCGGCCGGACAATGAGTGTGAAGTGATTGATCTGTGTTCAGACGATGAAACTCCTAGTGTTAATGAGAACTGTGACCCGAGAGCGGGTGTGACTTGTGTGATGCGTGGCGGCGCGGTGCTCCGGCGGACCGCTGCGACCCCGCAGGCGCTGCCCGCGGAGCCCTGCGGCGCCCGCCAGAGGCCTTTGCCCTCCGCCATTCTGCATCCCCACCCTGTCATCTTGATTGCACATTCATTGAACAATTTACAGACTATATCATTAGAATAATTATTCATGTATTAATTTAATCTTAACTAGGTACATTGTAATTATTATTTATTATTACTTCATGATTAAAATTATAACTTTCAGTGCTATGTTTTATTTCAGATTGATTTCTTTGTAAAGGCACATCATAAGAAAGTGCACAGTATGGGCATAGTGTAAAACGGCCAGGCATGGTCAGCGGCCGCGGCAGGCCAATCGTGCGGGGGCCGGGAGGAGTGCGTCCCGACCCACGCTGTCTGCGCGCGTACCCTAATAGCGAATTGAGTTAGGGTACGCCCGTCCCCCGCCGTACCTCGCACGCCGCACGGGCATAGACCTGCCGCGACCGCTGAGCTTCATCACTTATTTTTATATTATGGGCACTCCTGCCCTCCAACAATTTCGACTTCACCCCCTCTCACTTGCATTCAGTCACCATACCCGACCACAGTGCGATTTTTGAACATCACATGATCAAATCAGCAGTAGAAAGATGCATAATCTCCATAGTAATTTTGACATTTTCTACTGCTGATTACAAAGTGTGATGTTCAAAAATCGCACTCCTGGCCTCTAGTCAGTGTGTGCTTGTTGATATTAAGTTTCCAGGGTCTGGTAATGGTAAAGGTTTATTTTAACCTTGTATGACTGAGTTTTTTTTACCGAGTTGGAGTTATGACCGAAGGTACTATGAGAAGTACTAACTTCTTATAGTCCTAGAGTCCCAGAGCTTCTATTGTGAATTCATATGTTATGAATGTGATATTGGTCCAATTAGTTTCATATTCACAGAAACTATAATGATACTGGGATTTTAAAAAAAAATAACAGAAATGTTTAGTCCTTTCAGAAGTACTTTCGGCCTACTTAACTAATATAAGTAGTATTTTTATTAAATGTCACTTTCGAAGACATTATCACAGTATAAGGCAGTAGAACATCTTCATACAATGGTACCAAATGCGGCTTGTATGTGTGTGTATGTGCGCCAGTCCGTACGCCTCGTAATACCGAACACGCACTCACTGACAATATCACCGTCTGTCACGTATGCGCCACGTTCACGTATGCGGTAGTGAGGCAACCCTGACTGTCCGAGCGTGAGTAGCTAATTATCTCTCTTACGGGACCGAAGATGGTCTACTTCTTATATTTTTACGACATTAGCCATTAATCAAGTAAGTATTTATACAGCGTATTTATGTGTCAAAGAACAGGGTGTACCCAAGAAGCTTCAAATTCTTCTTGGGTGTACCCGACCACATGGATAAAGTATATTTTTTTAGATAATTGACTTGGGGACCTACTAGTCTATTCTAGGAGTCAGGACAAGAAAAAATTTTTATAAAAAATTTTGAGATTTAACTACCTTAAGGAGCATTTTAATTTTTTTCAGTGACTATTTCTTTTTCATAGCGTGTAAATACAATAAGCGTTCTCCCTCAGAAAAAAAAAACCAGCCCGATTGGTAGAGATTTTAAGTGCATTAATTTTTTGGTTAATTCAAGAAAAATATTTTTTTTTGGGCAATTGAAAGATCACAAGTTGCTACAGTAAAAAAAAATCACGAGTGCTGTTAACCTCTTTTTTACATTTTTAATGTCAGTTTAAAATGTTCTGTGGAGTTTGGACCAAATCGTTTTTCTTGAATTTTCGAAAATTGTTATGCACTTAAAATCAATCAAATGGGCTAGCTAGTTTTTTTGTGAAAGAGAACGCTATCTCAAATTTTTTATGGGAATCCTGATAAAATCCAATAAATAGCTGAATTTTGGCCCCTTTAAAAGGACATCCGGCGTTAATGCTTAAGTGCCTGTTAAAATTTTCAGGACAGAGTAACTACAAAAATTTGTTCTTTTAAAAGGTTGGTGGGTCTTAAGAGGTTAAAATAACGATATTACACAACTTTCTTTCCTATCACACAAAAAAACGTTTTATGATTTAAAAATATTCAAAATATAATAAATTTTTTTGTGAAGGATTTGATGTTTATTTGGTCAAGTGCGAGTCTGGCTCCTGCGCTTAAGTTCCGTATATAGGTATAGGTAATAACCTGATAAGCCAGCACCGCGCCTGACTACGTAATCTAGAGACGCCGCCATCTTGTTGTACAATCATCTTCTAGACGCGCGAGCGTAGCAGGGCTGGATTTAAGGACGTTGAAAAAGATAGCACAAAATATGAAAAGGATAGTATTTATAAAAAAATATAGTACACTTTAATTTTACATAATAGTCATTAAAATCAACACCAGTAAAGGCAAAATTTACCTACTCCTCTTCTACTAAGTTCATCAGTTCTCGAATATTATACTATTAGTTCTATCTTCATCCGTGGCAGCAAAGATTTTTTTTCCAAAAAAAATCTTTGCGTGGCAGTTTCGTATCTTAGTCTTGGTAAGTAGGTAGTCTAGGAAAAATACGTTTTGAGATTGCATTAAATACACTTTAGTTAATTGTTTGAACTAATAATTCAGGACATGAATTCATAATATAGCTTCATGTATGGGTCTCTTAGCAAATCAAGAGTTATTTGGCCGGATATCAAGCGCTCTGAAAGTGCCATATCGGTGAAATAGAGCTTGAGAACTTCCCAATGATCCAAACATGAAATTATAGTATTTTAGCGTACTATCGTTAGATGTGGATAGTATATAGTACAAAGGGCGAAATTATAGTATAAATACTATAATTATAGTACAAAATCCAACCCTGGAGCGTAGGTACTCTGGTATTTGAGGGCGTTTGAGCATTCACCCATACCTACTTTTTGTGAAACATATTGTGAAAACTGAATTTGTTTCTTTGATGAGCGTGAGTAAACACCTACAATGGCCGACCCTAAGCTTAAATCGTATTACCTTAAGCTTAAAGGAGTCAATTTATTGTAGGCCCACAAACGGTTACGTTTATTGATGGTAATAGGCAAGTAATAGGTAGGTACTTACTTACTCTCTAAAAATGTAATTTAATTTACTATAGGTAGTAATCGGACGTAAGATTAGGTAAAAATGCAAACGGAATTATGAATTTACTTAAATATAAATAAAAGCGATCAAGTGCGAGTCGGGTTACTCGCGCACCGAGGGTTCCGTACCACACCACTACAAAACACAACATTATTAACTTAGAAAAAAAAACTTTTTTTGTCCGGGACCTTTAGCGCGAGACCGACTCACACTTGGCCGGTTTTTAGTATTTGTTGTCATTGTTATTCTGTAGAGTATGCTCTATAATCACACTAAGTTTGACGATTGTATGTATTACCGTTTTTACGATAGAGTGTGAAGAAAAAACGTTGATAAAAACTAGTTTCTTGTTGAGTTATTATATTTGTTAACAAATCCGCCGCAATAACGCATAATCTGAGAAAATTTAAACTATCTAGCTATTACGGTTCAAAAGTTACAGCCCTAAATAGGTAGGACAGACGGACGGACGGACGGACAGACGGACGGACGGACGGACGGACAACGTAGGCTTAGTTATAGGGTCCCTTTTTTACCCTTTGGGTACGGAACCCAAAAATGCACCGTTTTGACTTTTTTGCTAAGATTCTTTTTTTCTCATATTAAAACGGCATGTGTAAAGCAATGCGTGTACCTATAGGAACAGATAATTATACAAAAATAAAAATTAAAAACCAACATATCTTACAAGGAAAAGATGTGCACCAACTGCGAATCTTAGAGATTATGAGTATATTAAACTGTAGTCTTTGATTATGAGATTTATGAGAAACAAATCGACATGAGTTCCATAACTATACGTCAACCATACGCTAATATTTTTTGGGGGTCCGCTAAAAACCACATCAGTTACAAATTATTGGAGATGCGGGATAACCATAAAAAGGCATAATAAACGGGACACAAAATTCTACTGATAAAGCGAAACTATTTAGGTACCTACTTACTTAGGTACTATAAAACAGTTGTGTCCGTTCCGTAAGCTAGCGTACACATGATTAGTGCCAATAAATACTGCCTATAATTAGTGCCTTGGTCAAGTTTTTTTTGTTTTTTTTTATTTACCTACTATTATAGTGCCTTAAAAATGTCATAACTATGGGTCGACGGTGGTCGGCGGGCGGCGGCGTCGCGCCGACCAAAGACTACAGTTTGCGCCGACCGAATTTATAAATTTAAAATAGGGCTACTATCGTCTATCGTACTGACGTTAACTGTAGTCTTTGCTGACGTTTTAGTTCCTATTTATTTCGCAATATGGCGAGGAGGTGAAAAAGTTGACATTATTATTTTCTTCCATTCCAAGCAAGATAATTTGTGTCTTAACCTCTACCTATTCTACGAGATCTACAGTGGTCAGAATTCTTTAGGATGTGTAGGTACAAATTAAAACAGAAATTAAGAGCGAGCGAAGCGAGCTCGACTGTTCTACGAACGAAGGACGTGATGCTAAAAATTTCGAGTTTGCTTCGCTCGATCCATAGCTTTTACTTAAGTTACTTTATAATTACATGTTTTGTAAATAAACACATTACCTTTCCTTTGCGTCACGCAGTCGGGTAAAAAGCTCTGGCACCAACTGATTCGTATATAGGAGAAAAGTCGAGCTCGCTTCGCTCGCTCTAAGTTTATTTATAATCCAAAAGAAGGCTGAATAGTTCTGCTAAAAAATGTCGAGCTTGCTTCGCTCGCTCCTTTTTTTAAATGTAGGTCTCCTTATAAAGATTAGGGGGCGGCAAAATAGGTCTGTGCCCCGGGCGGTAGAAACCCACGCTACGCCACTGACTTACAATGACACTGACCGACTTTCCCCAAGGAACCTAGGTATAGGAAATTCTCTTAAAAATGAGCTTCCCATGCAATCAGCTGATCGAACGTTTGTAAGTCGAACATTTATTTGCGTATTTCCTAGAGGTTTGTTAGGGAAAGTTGTTCAGTATTATGGTTACAATTACCCTTTAAAGTAATGCAATTGTTTACCCCATTGCTTACCCTAACGTCCTGCATAGGATTATGCGGTATGAATTATGATAAAATGTGTTGTATGTATGGTATGTAGGTATCGGGAAATAAATTATCTAAGGGAAAGAATGTTTTGCAGAAACTTCAAATCTTCAATGCATAACGATAACGACCCAAATGTGTGGAACGTGTGGAACATATTTTTAACCGACTTCAAAAAAGGAGGAGGTTTCTCAATTCGACCGTATACAACGTGTTAATGAATTAGCGCAAAACCTCATACACCCCAACTGATTTATAACAAAATAATTAGATTGAAACAATAATTTCATTACTTTGATAGTTAACATTTAAAGTTATTCGAATTTTAAGTTTTGTGACAAAAATGGTTTTTATTAATTCAGCAATGAATGAAAGCGCTAACGTACACGTGGATACATTTTCATAATCTTGTTTTGGTAGTAAGTAGGGTGAGTGTGCCGGAGGGGTGGGTTAACATCGGGTTCAGTAAATTTAAAATTTTAAAAACAAATTATTTAATATATTGAAAAAAATTAGCCATGTTGAAACCATGATAATTCGACTCTGCTCTCGATTCTAAACAAACTACTTTCTAGTTTTGCGTTAATTCATTAACACGTTGTATATATACACCGTGTAAAAAGACATCTCCCGAAAACTTTAAGAACATATCACTGAACCTATATAAAAATTAATGGCGCTAACCTTTTAAATTTAAAAAAATTATTCGTGATTTTTCCATTTTCTTGCCACGCAATGTAAAGCGTACAACACGCTGCTGTCGTAACACTACGTCACACGACCGTTTGCGGTTATGTAGGTACAAACTGTAGCAGAGAAGAAGCGCGCCAAGGTGCGCGCGGTAGTCACGGTCGCGCGCCACTCAGCTGTTAGGTCACTGCCCGCTCGCTCGGGTGAGCGACCACCGCGATTCACCTTACAGCTGTGTGGCGCGCGACCGTAGCTTGGCGACGAGTTTGATGAGTGCGTTTTACATTGCGGATTTTTGCTATTTTCGAAATGCTTGTGTTTAACAATTAAAATTGTATTGCATTATGTCACTGGTAGGCTTTAATGTTCATAATTGTAGAAATAAAGGCACGAAAAAAAATTAAATTTGTGAAAATAAAAAAAATAAATTTCAGTGCCAAAGTGTTAGGTATCATGGTCTGAATCCATAGTTTCAGTTTTCGGGAGTAGTCTTTTTACACCCTGTATATATATATTTTTTTTTATGTGTGTTCGCGGATAACTTCGTCGTTTATGAACCGATTTCAATGATTCTTTTTTTGTTGGAAAGGAGATATCCCAAGTGAGGTCCCATGATAAGGAAACCAGGATCTGATGATGGATCCCAGAGATATCGAGGGGAACCTTCGAAAATCGTAGTGCCGACTAGTGGGTTTGTTAATTTAAAGCTCTACTATTAAATCGAACTAATGAATTTGCCACTGAAAATTGTGAAATAAACAAAATTTTAACAAAAAAATTAAAACCGCCTTCAAAAAACTAAAAAGTTAAAAAATAATATTGCAGCCGATGACTTTCCCGTTCGCATCATAAGAACATTAATTTGTTTTATAGAAGTCGGTGTCAAGCCAAGCCAAAAAATGCAAGCCCTGTCGCGAATCGTACCGGCTTGACAGCGACTTCAATAAAACAAATTAATGTTCTTATGATGCGAACGGGAAAGTCATCGGCTGCAATATTATTTTTTAACTTTTTAGTTTTTTGAAGGCGGTTTTAATTTTTTTTGTCTTCATTTTGGTTGGTGATTGGTCCTATTCCCATATGGTGTATGTTGATCATCAGCTGGTATTATAGATGAACTTTTTAAGGATAAGAAATCTTAAAACTCATAATTATACTTTTATAATTGTATAACAGGAAAAAAATACATTTATTAAATAAACAAATATACTGTTTTTAAGTAAATCATATTTCCTCATTAACTCTGTGGTGGGAGTTGAGCGGCCGGCGGCTTTCCTCGTCCGAGCCGTAAATAACATCTTCATCGGAGTCGTTGATCATTGAGAACGCCGGGTTGTCTTTCGTTATTGAGGTTTCTGAAATAAACATTGGATATTATTTACCTTATCCATTATTAATTATTATAATGTCTTCTGTGTCTTCTCCAACATTCTACAAGACTATACAACCCGGTTACATTAACTCTGTACTGCGCTGAAATGCGATGCCCGGATGTCAGTACGAACTTAATAATCGCGTTAGAACCGACGTAATCCTAATCTAAGGTGCTGTTTAAACAGAAGTGACGTGGCGCGGACGTGACGCGGGCGGGGTGCGGCAATATAAACCTTATAGTACGCAGCATAGCGTCGTTTGGACTTTGGAGAATTACGCCCGCGAGAAGTCGCCTGGTGGCGCAGGCGCGATTTTCCTTTACGACATAAACGACGCTATGCTGCGTACTATAAGGTTGAATATTATGTTAATCTGACTATCCGCCACCGCCACGCGTCTCTTCTTTATAAACAGCACCTAAATGATCCGACGTCAAGGTGCACAGTTAAGGGGGCGTCTATTCATTAGGTGTGGTACTTAGGGGGTCGACCAAAATCTCACCGGATCTCAAGTGGGTGAGGGGGGGGGGGGGGATCTCGGCAAATATCACGTAGTTTTTTTCCCGCAAGACGCAGTGAAAGCGAACGAAAACGGATTAACGTAGGGTCGAGTGTCTCAGATTGAACCAGGCAGCTGCATTGAACCAGCGCCTAATTTCGAAAATGCGACGTTGCCAAATCGTGCTTGTATGGGTAAAAGAGAGGCACTTGTGGTCCCTTTCTGCTCACTAGTTTGCGTGGTAATCAGGTGCAAGGTGGTGGCGTGAGGAGCATTTTTGTGACAATTGACTCTAAAAGTAATTTTTTTCTACAAATTTCTTTTCTTTTTAACTTTTTTCGCTTAAAAGATATTTGTTTTTTTATAGTTGCACTATTTTATATAGTAATCTAGCATTTAAATGCGCCATAATTCGTTTCCTTACGAGTAAATTTTCCGGGTTAAATCTCAAGGTTAGTAATCAAAACGAGGTCTGTCCCACACTGAGCCACTTTTGGGTGGTGCACATTTAACCACTGTTCCATGTGTACATTCTAGTGTTAAATGCGTACTATGATTATATTTATTTATGGTTTATATAGAATGGCGCGAAAAAAGGTATTAGTGAGGAAAAGAGGTGGACATTCGGCTACCAATATGCTTAAGGCCCTATTGTATTTAAGTATTTTTTTATTTCTTTTGTTTCGGTCGTATTAGTAATTTGACTGATGACAACAGTCCTCATGTCATGAATCTTATTTTCTTTCACTACTTTGATTATTTTACGAGTTATATTGTTTTAGAAGGACATTAATAAAAATTATAAATATTTAACTTTGTTTTGTATGTTTAAAGTTTTGTTTTAAAATTCCAAATGATGATAAGCATCTATTTCGTTGACTGATGCAAAGGTCTAGTTAGTAGCTAATTATATTATAAAGAAATTCGGCTAAAACGTAATCTAAACTATATACTAAATAAGGTGGTTCAGTGTGGAAAATACCCCGGTTAAATGTGTACAACCTGATGTACACATTGAAACAAATCAATTTTTTTTGAAATTCTTTTTTAAAATCAAAACCAAAAGGAATGTAAAGAATAAATGATTCTACAATTGAAGGTTAATAAATTCTCTAGTTACACAAAAAAAATTAAAGGTATTGATTGAAAAACAAGGAAACTACGAGACCTCGAAATTTACCCGGTTCAATGTGAGACAACATACCCTATTTAAATTTTTTTTTTATCACAAAGGTAATGTTTTTATTTACAACAGAATATATACATATACAAATATAACCCTAAACCTAAAGAAAAATAAAAGAATTAAAAACAAAACTTATACCTACTATAAATAAAAAATATCTTCTAAATTGCCGCCGCTTGGTGGCAGGGTGCCCAGGAGGCTGGCAGCGTTTAAAATTAAATGCGCATTTTGATTAAAAATCATATGTGAGATCAGGGGGAGGGGAGGGCCTAGTCAAATCTCTCGATATCTCACAAGGGAGAGAGCATCTCACCGGCGAGCCGATTGCCGAGCGTGTTCACGTTGCTCCCACCATCGATCGTGCACTATAAATAACAGAGCCGAGCGAGGCGCTGGACAGTCTACTCGAGAACGCCGCCGAGTGCATACGGTGCCGGACTTCGTCATATTCTAGGTTGCTTTGCTATGGAGTTTCTTGCCGTTTCTTCTCCATGGTTCTTACTTGTGAAACGGTGATAAATGTAGAGTCAGTGAAAGAGATAAAAGATGATGATAATCCGATTCTTACCTTTCATTTAAAATCATTACCACGCTATTATACCTGATGCCCATAGGTACAGTAAAAGGGTAATACAGGTAATACAGGGTAAAATTGATATCATTAGCATCATTTTAAACTAAGAGTCTACCCATCACAATGAACAACTTTTACTACGGGAGCAAACAGATCGGCAAAAAAAAATCTGCTGTTGCATACATTTGAGTAAAGAACTCGCGCGTCGACATTGAAGTTTAGTATGGAACAGCCGAACAGCCGTAGTAAAAGTTGTTCAGTTTGATGGGTAGACCTAATGATATCAATTTCACCCTGTATAAGATTTATAAGGTGTAACAAAACACCCTAGTAATATTTAAAGTAATGGTTCGGATTAGAACATCACACTGAACAACTTTCACTATGGAGAGAAAGTCGGAAACAAAATCTGCTGTCCCATACATTTCAGTCGAGTCAGTCGGTACTTCAGTTTTGTATGAAACAGCAGATTTTATTTAAAAAAAATCACGGTGTTGGCTCTAAAGTGAAAGTAGTTCAGTTTGATCGTGCCAACCACCCCTTTAAATATTAATAGGGTGTTATGCTACATTCTTTGGCGAACATGACTCTAGCTGCGTATTAGTAGGTAACTGCAGTGGAACTACGAGAGAAGTCGAGGCAGTTGCCATGACAGTACACGAGTAAATATCCCACAAAGACAACGCTTCTAAAAAGGAGCGCACAAAATGATCACGAAGCAAGCCAGTTTTTCCACGGGCACGGGTGGCGTTAAGTAAATTCATCGGTGAAAGGTAACAAACCTACATCCGCGCCTTGTAGTAGCACAGTATAAAAAGAGTATCTATTACTAGATAGTAGTAGTATAGGTAACCAATCTTATCGTAACAACGCAACGAAGTTTTGTTTCTGTGGGATATATTTACGCATGTGGCAGCATATTGCCCACGCGCCATTAATGTCGGCGTCTACGAGTATCGTCACGAGTTTTATCTAACCAAAATGACGAAGGCGTTAAGTAATCAATCACTCTATCTGTTATTAATTATTATATTCTATGACGCTGTCGATGTTTGTAAGACAGTATAAATGCTACAAGATAGATAGTAAATATTAAAACAGTTGGGCTGGACATTCGAATACGCCACAGTAACTTTTAGATTAAACGTAGAATAAAAGTAACAAAGACAGGTATAGGCAGGCCTCTGTCACTCGGCCGTAGGTACCGTACCGAGTTAAGCAACTACACTATGGCGCATCGTAACGTAAGCTATGCGCTTGCATGATTTCTGCCACTCGCTCCAGACGACGACGTTGCATATGTCCTGCGCTGTACGAAGTACCTAATAACGCTGTGGCAAGCTTCACTACGTACATTTTTACGGGTAGGTATCGCTATGCGTGGGAATTTCAAGAATAGAAAGAGTGATTCAAGAGGATGGATTATATATCAGCAGCAGCAACAGCAGTGCACCTGTGCGAAGCCGGGGCGGGTCGCTAGTATCCCTAATATTATACCTAAATGTGAAAGTAAGTTTGTTTGTTAGGCTTCCACGCGAAAACTACTTAACCGATCATCATAAAACTTTGTACACATATTCTTGGAGGTATTAGAAGTAACATAGGATACTTGGGGTTTTCCATTCCAAACACCATGACGACGGACGAAGTCGCGGGCAAAAGCTAGTTAATAAATAAATAGTCTCCAAGTTTAAAAAGTTCTCACCATGTATAGATCCACCGCCGGGAGAGAACAAATACGCTAGAATGTACATCTTGAAGTTGAACAGCCCGTAGAGAGCCATGAAGGGCGCCGATGTGTCGTAGTGCACCTTAGGCTGCGAGGCCCAGTGGTCTTGGAGGGCCGCTGGGCCCCACCCTTGCATCGCCAGGATCGTTGTTATGAACGTCACTGTGCCCACTACTATCGATAGACACCGCAGTCTGATATCTGAAATAGATTAGTAGGACTTTACTTACATTTTCGTCACGCGACAATGTTTTATAAAAAAATGAAATTCCATCAGAAACCTTTTAAGAAAACAAGACAGACCACAGAGTATTAAAATTACTACCGTAAACATAACTAAGTTAATCCTTAATAAGGCGTGAACTATACACATTTTCGATTGGTACTATATAGATTAATGTATGAATCTTGTTCAGTTACGCGATAAAATCTTAGACGATAAAATCAATTAAAAAACAGCAAAATAAATTGACATAAGTCTGCCTGTCTGTGAGTCTGTCAAAGAGTAGTACTTTTTTAAACCGGAAAGAGCATAGAAAAAAATATACTCCTGGAAAGAGTCTGTGAGCTAAGAAGCTGGAAAATCAAGCTTCTTGCTGTGAGCGTTATCATTATCATCACTATCACTACATCATTACTACATAGTATAAAACAAAGTCGCTTCATTCGTAGGTCGCTTCCCGCCAAGAAGCTTAAAATCAATCTTTTTGATTCCCGCTGTCTGTCTGTCTGTCTGTCCCTATCTATGCTTAGATCTTTAAAACTACGCAACGGATTTTGATGCGGTTTTTTCAATAGATAGAGTGATTCAAGAGGAAGGTTTATATGCATCTAATACATCCATAATATAGTAGAGAAACACTGATAATTTTAGAGGTTTCTAATGTGAAGTAAATAAACACATTTTTTTTGCGCTTACATTGCAAACGCTAGCTGTAGATACCCTACGAGATAGATCAAAATAATATACTACAGTATTGTACACCTTAAAAAGGTCTACAAAAAAGTCCGAGATGGTATATGTCTATCTCTTTAGGGATAACCCATAATAACCATTTTTTACCCTTAACTTTTTACGAGAAATAATGGCTTATTTACGAAGCGATTTTAAGCAATACAGCATTCATCCTTATCCAATGAAGTACCTTAAATACATTGTGCATTTAATATAGATCAATATGGCCCCGTACAGCATGCAATTTAAATGAATATTTTCGAAGATATTACAGATGTAAAATGCAGGGACATAGCGGTTGCGGTGGTAACGTCGTATATAAAGACATTCTGTAGTATATTTAGTATCAATGCTGATACACCCGTGCGAAGCCGGGGCGGGGCGCTAGTTATTATTAAAGAAAGATTGCGGGTATAGTTTGGAATATATTGCCTTATCCAAAGGGAGTCCAGAACCAAAGTGGGAAATATATGTATACAACGTGTTAATGAATTAGCGCAAAACCTCATACACCCCAACTGATTTATAACAAAATAATTAGATTGAAACAATAATTTAATTATTTTGATACTTAAAATTTAAAGTTATTAACATTTTAAGTTTTGAGGCAAAAATTATTTGTCATCATTTCAGCACGAAAAGAAAGCGCTAACGTACTCATGGATACATTTTTATAATCTTGTTTTGGTAGTAAGTAGGGTGAGTGTGCCCGTGCGGTGGGTTGACATCCGGTTCAGAAAATTTAAAATTTTGCAAACAAATTATTTAATATTTTGAAAAAAATGACCTATGTTGAAACCATGATAATTCGATTCTGCTCTCGATTCTAAACAAACTACTTTCTAGTTTTGCGTTAATTCATTAACACGTTGTATATCCTATCATTAAGATAGGAAAAGAAAAGATCCTTGAAAAGAATAGGAAATATTAAACTCACCAAAAAACGGCATATTTCTCAGGTCACTGTAGGATTTTATTATCAATATGATTAAATATAGGAAGTATAATGTAACGGCACTAAAAAACATTATCTTGATAATCTGAAAAAATATACAAGATTGATACTCATTAAAAATAGAAAATTAAGATTGAAATTGATTACCTAGCCCTAGGTACCTAAGGTCTTCCGGGGTAATTGCAGCTATGGGTTAGTCGCAATTATGTGGTATGTAATTGTAAATACCTAGAGGGTAATTACAACATTAAGTTGAGTTGGTGACAAATAAAGAGAAGAACTGAATCAGGGATAAATAACAATAAAATTTAACTAAAATATAACTAAGTACTTACTTAACTAAAATAAAACTAGCTTAATAAAATATTTACAATTTACACTCAAAAAGTCGAAAAGCCCTCCCCGGGTCATAGAACTGAATTGTGATTTATACCTACCTACAATGCAATTGCTCCATATGTAGTTGCAATTAACCCATAGTTGCAGTTACCCCATAGTTTCAATTACCCCATAGTTGCAGTTACCCCATAGTTTCAATTACCTCGGAAGTACTTATACACGTTGGAATCGGGGTCGTTTTAAAGCCGAAACAGGGTGATCATCAAACTGAACAGCATTTACTTGAATACCAAAATCGCGAAGAAAAAAAACTGCTGTTCCTGTCAACAGCTTCTCGACTAAAATGTATGAAACAGCTGGTCTTTGAGATTTCAAAGTTGGTCCCATAAATAAAGGTTGTTCAGTTTACCAGTTAGACCACGGTGTATTTAATTAAGATAATGTAAAGAAAAATAAACTTACAGGGTAGTTAGGGTTCATATTGTAATTGAACGTAGGGTCGTCAAAAGCGTAGTATTTCTGCCACACCGTGATCACCATCGCTGGGGTCCACACTAGGCCCACGACTATTAGTTTGAACAAGTAGAACGATACGAAACCCCTTTCGTTCTGTAACAAATAAAGTTTAATAAATTGAATTATATGATAAGACTGCAGATTAAACATATATGTATCAACCAGTACTTAAACAGCGATATTTTTGGAATAATGTACTTATTCCAAAAATATCGCTGTTTAAGTACTTATAGAATACCACTGAACCACTGGATCACTGAACTTTTTTAGAGATGGTTGAAATTTTAAAAAACCGGTCGTTTCCGGTATCTAATATTCCAAAATCGTTTGGAAAAGATTTTCGCAATTTCAACGGTCCTCCCATATTAATATTTCAATAGGTAGGTACAGAAAATCATAAAATTTTGTTTCTTATCTTATCACGTAGGTATAGTAGTACCTAAAGGTACAATACCGTTTCTTATTGTGTAACTACCCCATTCGATCGGTATGAAATCGACTTTCGAAGCGATTTAAAAATTGCTTAGTAAAGTCACAGTATAAGAAAGAGTTTATAGGTAAAGTCATAATACGTTATCAATCTTGTAAACAATGCTTTAAACAATGTAAGTAATCAGAAACTTACACAATAGCCCTACTGGTTTATCGGTACTTGTCAAGTGAATTCAGCAGCATATCAAGCGGGGGAGCTTGAAAATTATCTATAATTAAATCGTGAAAGCCGTGGTCTACCACGGCTAGCACAGCCGAGGAATGTGGTCTGAAACACTGTGCCCATCAGCGGTGCGAAGCAGCTCCCTGATACTAGCCGTGATATTGAACATAGTACCTGTCTCAAGCCGTGGTAGAGCGCCAGCCAAGATAACAAGACACAGCCGAGGAATGTGGTCTGAAACACTGTGTCCATCAGCGGTGCGAAGCAGCTCCCTGATACTAGCCGTGATATTGAACATAGTACCTGTCTCAAGCCGTGGTAGAGCGCCAGCCAAGATAACAAGACACAGCCGAGGAATGTGGTCTGAAACACTATGTCCATCAGCGGTGCGAAGCGACTCTCTGATACTAGCCGTGATATTGAATATAGTACCTGTCTCAAGCCGTGGTATAGCGCCAGCCAAGATAACAAGACACAGCCGAGGAATGTGGTCTGAAACACTATGTCCATCAGCGGTGCGAAGCGACTCTCTGATACTAGCCGTGATATTGAATATAGTACCTGTCTCAAGCCGTGGTATAGCGCCAGCCAAGATAACAAGACACAGCCGAGGAATGTGGTCTGAAACACTGTGTCCATCAGCGGTGCGAAGCAGCTCCCTGATACTAGCCGCAACGGAAATATTGGGTCTGAAAGAGGAAGTCATTTTGTTGTAGCGAAGGTAGAGTTGGCGGTCGCACCGTAACATGATGCGCACGATAAGGCTATAGGTAGATCACGCCTTTTACCGCGTGCGTTTGCGCACAAATAGAAAGAGAGGTAAGCGCGATAGCGCTATGTCACGCTGCCATACTACGGCCGCTGGACACTTAGCTGTCACTACTCACTCCATATAAAAGGGACAAGACAAGACCAGACAACATTGACAATAAAGAGGTACCTATAAACCAAAGTTCGTGGTCGGGTAATTTTAAGTGGCTGTGCTGTGGTGGTGGTTTTTGGTGGTTACAAGCTCAGTGGCGCCCTCGTCACAATAATAAAGATTTCTCAATAAAGAAAGCCTAAATTAAATTAAACCGGTCAAGTGCGAGTCGGGCTACTCGCGCACCGAGGGTTCCGTACTACACCACCACAGAACACATTATTAACTTAGAAAAAACTTTTTTGTCCGAGACCTTTAGCGCGAGCACAGGTCCGGCACTTCAAACAACGTTTTAGATTTGACATGATGACGTTCGCACATGCGCACTTTGCAAAAATTGTGCATGACATATGTGTAGGGTTGACTTAACACGCATCGTATGAACTACATTATACATTTCGTTACTTTTTATAGTTCATTCTGTTATTAAAAATAGTATTTAAGCTAAAGAATCACAGAAAATGTGAATTTAGCGTTATTTGTATCAGAGTTAATGGGGCGTACACAGACTGGTTTAACATCTCTAGGGGTGTGAGACAGGGATGTGTTGCGTCGCCATGGCTTTTCAATCTTTATATGGATAGTTGTCTGACTGATTTGAAAGAGATGGAATGCGGTATAAGAATGGATGAGCTTAGTGTCAAGTGCCTTTTGTATGCTGACGACCAGGTGATACTTGCGCCGTCGGTGACGGAGTTACAAGACATGTTGAATGTGATGAATGAGTCGTTGAAGAAGAAAGATATGAAAGTCAATGTATGCAAGACGAAGGTAATGGTTTTGGAACGTGAAGACGATGTTACAGAATGTAACATTGTTATGAAAGGAGACAGAGTGGAACAGGTGAATGAATTTGTATATCTGGGAAGTTTGTTTAAGAGAGATGGAAAGTGTGACGGGGATGTGGAGCGAAGAGTGACTGCGGGAAATAAGGTAAATGGGGCCCTGCACGCCGTGGTGAGTAGCCGGTTGGCTATTCACAACGGTGTGTTGGTGCCTACGCTAATGTATGGGAGTGAATGTTGGGTATGGAATAAAAGGAATGAAAGTCGAGTGAATGCAGTTGAAATGCGCTCCTTACGAAGTATGTGTGGTATTACTTTGGTTGATCGAATCAAGAACAGTGTGATAAGGGATTGGTGTAAGTTGAAGGATGATATAGTAACAAGGATTGAGAGGGGTATGCTTAGATGGTTTGGTCACGTAGAGAGAATGAATGAAAGAAGACTTACGAATGAAATTTATCGAGCACAGGTGAGTGGAAGTGTTGGGAGAGGCCGTCCGAGGAAAACATACCACGATCAGATCAATGATCTTTTCCGAAAAGGACAAGTGCGTAGCACCCTCAATCGACGGAAGTGCATGAAAAGATGTATGAATGTCAATGAGGCTAGAGAAGTGTGTCAGAGTCGTAGCGTGTGGCGATCTGTGGTCTCTGCCTACCCCCTTGGGACAATGGCGTGAGCTTATGTATGTATGTATGTATGTTTCCAACGTTTATTTTTATTGTGTGGAGAAATTTAAAATATATTTTATGTAGTCGAATCCAACGGGTGCGCTCGCCTGACTGCATTCCCTTGCTCGGCTTCCCTCAAGTTACCACAGAGAGTGTGAGGGGAGGTGAGGTATCTGAAGTCAGAGGGGGGCGGGGAGTGGCCGTTCTGTATGTAGAACTATATACTATTACCTATTCTGTGGAGCGAGACCGACTCATACTTGGCCGGTTTTTAGTATTTGTTGTTATTCTGTAGAGTTTGCTCTATAATCATACTAAGTTTGACGCTTGTTACATACAATTACTAAGCCTACGTTGTCCGTCCGTCCGTCCGTCCGTCCGTCTGTCCTACCTATTTAGGACTGTAACTTTTGAACCGTAATAGCTAGACAGTTTCAATTTTCTCAGATTATGCGTTATTACGGCGGATTTGTTAACAAATAATAAAAATGTCAAAAAGTTAAAAATTAAGGGGGGTTCTCAACAAGAAACTAGTTTTTATCAACGTTTTTTCTTCACGCTCTATCGTAAAAACGGTAATACATACAAGTGTCAACAATTATTACCATTATAGAACAAACTCTACAGAATAACAACAAATACTAAAAACCGGCCAAGTGTGAGTCGGTCTTGCGCTAAAGGCCCCGGACAAAAAAAGTTTATTTTTCTAAGTTAATAATGTTGTGTTCTGTGTTGGTGTGGTAGGGAACCCTCGGTGCGCGGGTAGCCCGACTCGCACTTGACCGGTTTTTATTTTATTTAGGCTTTCTTTATTGAGAAATCTTTATTATTGTGACGAGGGCGCCAATGAGCTTGTAATAGGCCTCTTAAGGTGAAGATTATGTATCCATACTACTGTAGATCATACGAAACTGCCAGTGATTTTGGTCTCACCTTTACTACGGACATGTTTCATCGGATATAAAGCAAGATTCCAAATAAATGTTCAAAATATAACTTACCATTATAGAGCAAAAGCAGCGGTAGTAAGAGAGAGAGCCACCTCTGCTCAATGGACCAATCCTGAGTAGAGTACTTCCTCAGTGAATGTGCGAACCAACACTGTAACATTATAGGTGAATAATTATAGATAACTTTTTTTACATTCAATTGAAACTACGTAGGCAGCTACGAAATGGCTACGATTACCGAGGCTACGGCGTAGTAAAAAACATCAACGATTTTGTTTATAATGTTGTTATTAAATTTAAATTAAAAGCGTATTGTATAAAAGATATTATGTGTATTGGCTATGTGCGAAGTGGGTGTTGGGAACTATCAAGTCGATCGCAGCGCCCGGGGTGGCAGAAATTTGTACTTTTGCCGGACAAGCTGTGAAAATATGCTTGAATCTATGCAAATCCACACACTATATTAACACGAAATCTCCAAAACTGTCAAGACTATAAACTTAAAATTTGGCATGAAAGTTAGGTGCTCACTTAAAAAAGGCTTGTTGCATATCAACCCCCCTAAGGTGTTAAAACTGAGGTAAAAGTTTGTTTGGGAATTCCGAAATAAATTAGATTTTGTCCGTGGCTTCATCGCATCCGCTCCCGTCATCGTACCGGGATAAAATATAAGCTAGCTTGTAAGACTAATAATAAGCTTTTAAATATAAAAAGTTTTTCAAAATCAGTCCAGTAGTTTTGGCAGAATCCTCGAACAAACACAGACTTTTACAGTACTATAATAGTGTAAACAATTCACTTCTGTCCGAAAAAGTTCTGTCAGTACGCCGCGCTAGTGTGGCGCTAGTGTCGTGCACATAGCCAATACCGTAAACCTATGTATACTTACAGATATAACGAATGTAGTCAGTAGAAAAATAAATCTGAACCACGTCTCCATTTGCGTAAAAGCAGGATTGTAGGTTTTAAACTGAAATATAAATTATTAAGAAATAGTTTAATGTCAATGTAGTAATAGGGATGATGACTGATCCTGGAAATCCATATATTGTGACGAATTACAGAAATAGACTAAATTTTACAGCAAAATGTTCAAACGAAATCACAATCGAATAGAAAACAAAAAAGTTATAAGCTATTGAAAAATGTTTTTTATCATCTTCTATCTCTTTCATGCAAAACAGGTGTTTGTATGACACTTCGTTATTATTTGTATTAAAATACGAGGGTATGACGTCACTCCCTTTATATCAGCCTCTCGCTCTAACCGTAAATTTTAAACACTTATATTTCGGTTATTTTTGAAGATATTAAAAAATGTGTTTCACTTTAGTGTTTAAGATATCAAACAGTTTTTAAAAAAGAAATAAAATTAAAATTGTCATTATCCCTATTGTATAGATGAAGTTGTAGTATAGAAGGTAGGTATGAATAATGTGTAAGTAAAACTTACATAGAAAACAATTTCTCTAATATAGTATCGCTTATGAAACTCTTTCAGTCCATAAAGTCGAATATTCAGGACGTAGTGCGTATATTCTAATGATCCCAAATGGAGAACCATGACTTCTTCGCAGATTTGTTTCTGGCATTTTAAGTGCAGGGTTCTGAAAATGTATTAAATATATTAGAAATAAGTACGTCTGTGCACTTAGAATAAGATTCGGGTATCGATTATAAGATGCGTATAATAGACTAGCGGCCCGTCCCGGCTTCGCACGGGTGGACGTCTAATCTTTTCTAGCAATAAATATAGCCTATGTTACTCAGGGTGAATGCAGCTTTCTAATGGTGAAAGAATTTTTTAAATCGGCCCAGTACTTTTTGAGCCTATTCATTACAAACATACAAACATACAAACATACAAAAATAGGTACAAATCTTTCCTCTTTATAATATTAGTGTAGATTAGTCGGCCCGGTAGCACAGTCGGTAGTGAACCTGCCTGCTGTACCGAGGGTCGCGGGTTCGAATCCCGTAAGGGACAAATATTTGTATGATGAATATGAATATTTGTACCCGAGTCATGGATGTTTGTATTTATATATGTATTCTATATCGTTGTCTAGTCATCATAATACAAGGCTAGATTCTGGTACTTTAAATGTGACTAGATAATTTGTGTGACATTGTCCAGACAATCTTTGTTAACTCAAAGTAAATGAGTGGTTTTCAAAAAATGCGTAAAATAGGTAATGTTCCTAAAGTAAGCCTTACAAAATACTGAAGATTTTCCATTAGCCTTTAAATATTGACAAGATTTTGGCTATTGTCATCAAATGATGACTACCTATATTTGTTCAAATAAGTCATATATTAATCCTTTTCTCAAACATGCTTGGAAATGTGAGCATTATTTTGACAACCTTCTTCGAGATAAATCGAAATTGCTGTACTGGCCAAATACATGCGCGCAGCGGCCGGCAATGTTTGTATGACAATCCTGGACAATCCATATCTGTCGTGTTTAGCGACCAAATAAATTACATAGTAAACTCATATCTGTCGTGTAATTTAAAAATGGAACGATCTTTTTCTCCGAAACATGGCGACTATGGAGGTAACTCATCAAAGGTTTTATTTAAATTTCGAACTGGCTTGCAAATAGAAAGCTGTTTATTGAAAAAAAAAAATTTGTTGTTCGTTCGTCATTGATTTTGAAAAGAGTTTTAATTTTTGCGAATTATTTGAGAAAATTTATTGTTTTAATTTCCGCGCATTATTTGAGAAAAGTACTATACAAGCCTTGGCCACAACTAGGCATTGATGGACTTACGTATGTGTGCCTCGGCTTCGCCTCGGCCCACATTTACACGTTCGTCCATCAATGCCTCTGTTGCTGGCCGCTGCAGTAATGTACTATTTAAAAAAAAAATTATGACTTCAATGTCGTCACGGACATTTTTTTTTATAAACGCCCAAATATGAATATTAACCGATTTTACCCGACAGCCGAATCCTATTCTAAGGGCTCACAGACTATATTATATGTAACTAGCGACCCGCCCCGGCTTCGCACGGGTGCAATGCTGATACTATGCATTATATACATATAAACCTACCTCTTGAATCACTCTATCTATTAAAAAAAACCGCATCAAAATCCGTTGCGTAGTTTTAAAGATCTAAGCATACATAGGGACAGACAGCGGGAAACGACTTTGTTTTATACTATGTAGTGATAGTGATTATAATTTGTAATATGCTAAAAGTGAATCTTGCTACTACTGGACCCTAGGAAAGGTGATTATACAACGTGTTAATGAATTAGCGCAAAACCTCATAAACCCCAACTGATTTATAACAAAATAATTAGATTGAAATAATAATTTAATTATTTTGATAATTAAAATTTAAAATTATTCGCATTTTAAGTTTTAAGGCAAAAATGATTTGTTATCATTTCAACACTGAAAGAAAGCGCTAACGTACTCATGGATACATTTTTATAATCTTGTTTTGGTAGTAAGTAGGGTGAGTGTGCCCGTGCGGTGGGTTGACATCGGGTTCAGAAAATTTTTAATTTTGCTTACAAATTATTTAATATTTTGAAAAAAATTACCTATGTTGAAACCATGATAATTCGACTCTGCTCTCGATTCTAAACAAACTACTTTCTAGTTTTGCGTTAATTCATTAACACGTTGTATAGTTTGACCACAACGGCTGTACCGCTCCATAAGTAGCTGCGCGGCGAGATGCGGGGAGAAGCCGTAGACTTTCGCGGCGACTAAGTATGTAAGTACTCGGTTTAATTGCACCGGACAGTGTACTCCATACGCATATGAAATAAAATATCCATAGCTCAGAGGCACCCAATGAGCGTTACAGCCCTTGTGGTCAGATACAATTTAAGTTTATGAAACACAGCCGTGATTTTGCTCTGTGGCTGCTTGCTAAAAAGGTAGATATTTATTTTAGTAGTTGTAGCTACGTTCCACCTCGAAAGATTAGGGTTGTGAGTTTATGCAGGTACCTAGGTACTTATCTACACTTCTACACTATATCTACACTAATATTATAAAGAGGAAAGATTTGTACCTATTTTTGTATGTTTGTATGTTTTCTACACTAATATTATAAAGAGGAAAGATTTGTACCTATTTTTGTATGTTTGTATGTTTGTAATGAATAGGCTCAAAAAGTACTGGGCCGATTTAAAAAATTCTTTCACCATTAGAAAGCTGCATTCACCCTGAGTAACATAGGCTATATTTAATGCTAGAAAAGATTAGACGTCTACCCGTGCGAAGCCGGGACGGGCCGCTATCTACACTAATATTATAAAGAGGAAAGATTTGTACCTATTTTTGTATGTTTGTATGTTTGTAATGAATAGGCTCAAAAAGTACTGGGCCGATTTAAAAAATTCTTTCACTATTAGAAAGCTGCATTCACCCTGAGTAACATAGGCTATATTTATTGCTAGAAAAGATTAGACGTCTACCCGTGCGAAGCCGGGACGGGCCGCTATCTACACTAATATTATAAAGAGGAAAGATTTGTACCTATTTTTGTATGTTTGTATGTTTGTAATGAATAGGCTCAAAAAGTACTGGGCCGATTTAAAAAATTCTTTCACCATTAGAAAGCTGCATTCACCCTGAGTAACACAGGCTATATTTATTGCTAGAAAAGATTAGACGTCCACCCGTGCGAAGCCGGGACGGGCCGCTAGTGTGAAATAAAGTGTAGTTTATCTTTACCTATTTGTTAAGTTACTTTCAGGAATCAAGTTGACTGTAGTATGGTCGCTCAGTACACCGTCTATGGATATACTTATTTGAAAACTTTTATCGAATATCTCCTCTGAAACGATACAAGAAATTGTTTATTAAAAGTGCGGATTTATTTCAAACGAGCTTTTACCCGCGACTTCGTCCGCATAAATTATATACCAGATTTTAATTCAGATGTTACGCTACCAAACAAAAAAAGTTTCATCAAAATCGGTTCAGTAGTTTTTGCGTGATACTCGAACAAACAAACACCGAAACAAACAAATAAACAAACAAACAGACAGACAAAAAATCCAAAAATTGGTGATTTGGAATCAGGGACATCTAAAAATCTATCTTTTTTTTTGTAAATATCTTCAATGTACAGACCAGTACAGACACACCTTCTGTCACAGTTTTATAATAGTTTAGATATAAATTCCTTTGGTCATTAATGTAAGTAAGTATCTCTAAAGCACAACAAACAGCGAAGCAAACTTCTACTTAGGCAATAGGTCTTTACTTCCTTCCTGACACTTTCTTCTTACTACTTAGACCAGCGGCTGTAGCATGGCAGCGTGATATAGCGCTATCGCGCTTAGCTCTCGTCCTATTTGCGCGCGAACGAACGAGATAAAAGGCGTGCGTTATAAAGTCTTATGGCATGCATCATGCTACGGCAGCTGAACGTTAAAATTGGCTAGAGTGCCGGCACACACGTGCTTCGCGGATTACTTGTTACGTCCCCTGGGTACCCAGGGGATTTGTCCCAAAATATTATATAGTACCAATAGTACACTGAAAATTCTTTTGCAGTTAATGTCCAACCAAAAGTGTGGATATATGCTTGGTGCCGCATGTCGCGTCGGACTAACTGCACTTGCTAAAACCCCTCGCTGGGCTTATTACTAAATTACCTGTGAAATATTTCTGATGTGCGAGCAACGATTCTTAGAAGTGGATGTACAGTCGGCCGCAATAAGTTATATACACTTTAGTACTACGACGTAGAACAAAAGTGTATATAACTTATTGCGGCCGACTGTACATCGATTTCCTAGATTTTATTATAAGTTGTGGGGATCATATCGTCTATCAACTGATATGATGATTATAAGTAAGTTAGAAAGGTGACAGGAAGAGAAGACTGCTTGCTGAGAAGCTGCTATGATTTTAGCAATAGCAACACAGCAAAGTCGTACCTATATTCGCACTCACCATCATTATTATTAGTAAGTATTTCAGCCAGCAACCAGAGCTGTTGTACCCTCGTGCCAAGAGAGGGGCTGTGCAAATGGAACGGTCCCTGGTATATACTGCTGGTGTTGGGTAGTATGCTCGTGGCGGAGATGGACGTCGTCGATGTTGGTGAAGGCCCTGGAATAAGCGTAAGTACATAGTAAGACTTATCCCAACAAAGGGTAAGTAGGTACAACTTCAAATTAACTTAGCAACTATCAAATCTTCTATACTTCAATCAACTTTAGCCCAGTCATTTTACGGTTTGAGCCGGGACTAAGTTTTTTTTTTGGTGTAGTATTTAAGAGCCAATTTGAGCTTAAAAATGTGCCAAAATTAAAAAAAATCCCGTCAGCAACAGTTCCAAATTAAAAATTTGCTAATATCTCAACATAAAAAACCTGATGGTAATTTTTTTGCACATATTTAAGACCATTACCACCACCATCGAAATCACGAAAAAAAATCAGCTGTCCCACAAAACTGCTGTACCGACTCGACTAAAATAGGTATATGGGACAAATGATATTTTTTTGAGATTTTGAAGTTGTCTCCATAGTGAAAGTTGTTCGGATTGATGTTCTGAAGCACCCCCTTTAGTATTACTAGGGTGTTTTGTTACACCCTATATGAAGCGATTTACCCTACATATTACATAAAAGTTAGTAATTAGGTACTTTAATTTGTCTCACCTGCTAATCCTATGAATACACCCAAACCGAAGCACGCAAAAAATGCTATAAAAACCATCACAAACTCCCCTTTGTGCATTGAGTATATTCTCATTTGGACAGATCTGTAACAAAATTGCAACGTAGATAGTAAAATCGTAAACGTAGCATCAAAGTTAGTCGCACCAATAAGTGCGCAATTTTTACAAAAATCTATAAATTCGACATAATAAATTGGTATTATTTTCGTACCTTTCGCAGCGATCGTGGTGATATGCTGGAGCTATATATTTGTTGAACTCGCTAAACAAATCACTAAACTGTGACAGTGTGTTCCGTATCTTGTAGTTCCAGCCACCCGATGGCAAATGGTACGAATATCCCACATTGGCGGAATCCATGTTTCCCTACACTAACAATCAAGCCGTTTATAATTCTAAACAATAATCGACAGGGGTAAAACAAAACCATGAAAATAAACACACAGAACAGGCTAAGTTACATATAAAAACGGTTTTAATAAAACAAAACTATCTGTCCCACATGTAGAGGGCTTGTTTACAAGCTTTTTATTGATTTTTAGTGAGAGGACGCGCGCCATTGAGTTGAGTTCGCAAGGGAAGGGACACGCGATACGAACACCTGTTTTCGTTTCAATTCAATAGAATTGAATGTTGGCAAGAAATTAAATTATCGTTATTAAGTAATATCGGCTTTGCAATCTCGTCAGTTTCAAGCTTTCTCGCTACGTGCTTTCAATTAGAAATGAGAAAAGTAGAACAAAATAACTAATAACTTTCAACGCTGCTGGTAAGATAATGAAGGCGTATGTTTTTCCAAAAGTTTCAGGTAGGTACCTTGGTAATGTGAGTTTATAATAAAATAACATTTGTTGAGAATCTACAGGGTGTAAAGGTAAACAGTTGCATTACTTTAAGGGGTGATTGTGCCTACCCCTGAACAACTTTCCCCGTACTTTCCCTAAGAAATATACGGGATTTTTTTTTTTTGACTATTCGTACAAACGTTCGGTCGGCTGATTGCATTTAGTATAGAAAGTCCAATTTTTTTTTGCTAATTTTCTAATAGTATGTTTCTTTGGGAAAGTTGTTCAGTATCATGGGTACAATCACCCCTTAAAGTAATGCAACTGTTTACCCTAACACCCTGTTCATCTGATCCAGATTTTAAAGTATAGATAGTGTTTACATAAAGCCAAGACCAGAAAATAAAAAATCTTATTTGGTGGCGTTGAAGTTTATAGATGATGTACAATTTCCAATGATTTCACACAATTTCGCAAAGTTTTTGTATGTTTCTGGAAAGGCTTTTACTTTTACTGAGATGATAGGAGAAAGGTCATTGGGCGAAATCTGACCCAGCTAACTAAATTTTTCCTACAACAACCAAATTGGTTTTAAAATGTTTAGTATTAACCCACATTCAATTTTATGTAGTTATAAATTTTTTTCACCATGGGAAAATGTACTAAATGTACTATAATACTAAAATGTACTAAATGTCCAAAAATGTACGAAAATGTTCAAAATGAAAAAAATGTACTAAAATGTACAAAATGTAAGAAAATGTATTAAATGTACGAAAATGTAAAAAAATGTACCAAAATATTAATTTTTTGGCCTGAATCCCATGGTCTACATTAATGCGACATATACAGGGTGATTTTTAATAGGTCTGTATGGCTTAAAGGGGAAAGAGTACAGCCCATTAGAAGTCTAAAACTGTATGGAACCCCTGGTCGAAAATCACTGGTTTCGGAAATAATGGACACTTTAACTTTTTTTCGAAAATTACCAAAATTTAAGGTAAACGCATAAAAATAAAAATAAATACTTATTGCATGCATTTTTTTTTTACGTTTTCTGTTTACTGGATAAATTATTCATAAACTAAAAACAAAAAATCTCATAAGTTACTTCAAATTTTAAAGTTATGAGAGCTAAAAGTCGTAACAATACAAAAAAAATATACTTTATTGAAATTTCAATTAACTTTTGAGGAAAATATCTTCAAATGACTTGTCGTACAAACGATGTCAATAAATTCCATGTTTCCTTAGCTTTCTAAAAAGGTATAATAAGTGCACAAAATTCTCAAAAACCGCACAAAAAACTCAGTTATTGTCGAGTAGGTAAACCGTAAGCTACACGTTTTTATTACTTAAAGCTCCTGTAACAACGTTATTGACAAAAAACTCCTTTACCATATCGCCTTTCTAACTCTGATAAAGGATCTTATGGATGTACAGTGGCGGTCTGTTCAAGCTTTACCTTTTGACAGCTGTCATGTTCTTAAGTCAAAGCAGTAAAGATTATTTTCCCTATTATGAACACAAATGCCATACGACGTAATAAACAGTAGGGTAAAAACACTTTTAAACTTTTAAAACACTTGATTTTTATTTAAAAAATACTTTGTTTATTTCAAATCTTGTTCAAATTGTCTGCCTTGATTTCTTATACACGCACGGAGTCGTTTTCTCAAGTTGGAACGAGTTACAACCCCGGTAAGTTCTCGCTGTATTTGATCAGCAGCTGCTAATATTCGGTTTCTTAACTCTTCAACATCATTTACTGGTGTAGTGTAGACTAAGTCTTTCATGTAACCCCATAAGAAATAGTCGCAGGGTGTTAAATCCGGGCACCTTGCCGGCCATGGCGTCGGTCCACCCCTACCAATCCGGCGGAGTGGAAAATTTTCGTCCAGCCATTCTCTGACACTAGTGCGGTAGTGCGCTGGGCAGCCATCGTGCTGAAATATCATTTGTTGCAGGTTGGCTAGCGGAACATCTTCGAGAAGTTCGTCCAATTGGTTACGAAGAAAGTCTTCGTAAGCTTCACCATTCAAGTTATTGGGTAAAAAGTATGGCCCAACTATGTATTTGTCGATAATACCCATCCACACGTTTAATGAAAATCTTATTTGATGAGCTCCTTCTTTGGCTACGTGAGGATTTTCACCCCGTGAAGCCCAGTAGTGAATATTGTGGTAATTGGTAATACCGTCACGATCAAACTTGGACTCATCAGTCCACAAGATCCTGCTCAGAAATGTGTTGTCTTCAGAGTCCATATGTTGCATATACCGACAGAAATCCACACGTCTTGCAGGGTCTCCCTCCTCTATGGCGTGAACAGGCGTGTAGTGAAAGGGATACCGTCTGGCTTAATTAAGAGTGATACACACTTTGTACTGAGATAATCCCATTTCCCTAGCTACGACGCGAGTAGATGTATTTGGATCTCTGGTAAAACGATCCAGTATCTCCTCTTCTTGATCTGCAGTCGGTACACGAGGTCTACCGGCATCATGACGTCGCTCGTGGACACTTCCACTTTCCCTCAGACTTTGAAACGCCGCATAAAATACTTGATGACTCGGTACACGACGATTTGGGAATCGGCGTATGTACTCCCTTCTGGCCTCTCCAGTATTACCGTCACAGAATCCATACACAAACACTATGTCTGCGTACTCTTCGTTACTGAAGTTCGCCATGGAGATAATGACTACACGCCTGTTCACGCCATAGAGGAGGGAGACCCTGCAAGACGTGTGGATTTCTGTCGGTATATGCAACATATGGACTCTGAAGACAACACATTTCTGAGCAGGATCTTGTGGACTGATGAGTCCAAGTTTGATCGTGACGGTATTACCAATTACCACAATATTCACTACTGGGCTTCACGGGGTGAAAATCCTCACGTAGCCAAAGAAGGAGCTCATCAAATAAGATTTTCATTAAACGTGTGGATGGGTATTATCGACAAATACATAGTTGGGCCATACTTTTTACCCAATAACTTGAATGGTGAAGCTTACGAAGACTTTCTTCGTAACCAATTGGACGAACTTCTCGAAGATGTTCCGCTAGCCAACCTGCAACAAATGATATTTCAGCACGATGGCTGCCCAGCGCACTACCGCACTAGTGTCAGAGAATGGCTGGACGAAAATTTTCCACTCCGCTGGATTGGTAGGGGTGGACCGACGCCATGGCCGGCAAGGTGCCCGGATTTAACACCCTGCGACTATTTCTTATGGGGTTACATGAAAGACTTAGTCTACACTACACCAGTAAATGATGTTGAAGAGTTAAGAAACCGAATATTAGCAGCTGCTGATCAAATACAGCGAGAACTTACCGGGGTTGTAACTCGTTCCAACTTGAGAAAACGACTCCGTGCGTGTATAAGAAATCAAGGCAGACAATTTGAACAAGATTTGAAATAAACAAAGTATTTTTTAAATAAAAATCAAGTGTTTTAAAAGTTTAAAAGTGTTTTTACCCTACTGTTTATTACGTCGTATGGCATTTGTGTTCATAATAGGGAAAATAATCTTTACTGCTTTGACTTAAGAACATGACAGCTGTCAAAAGGTAAAGCTTGAACAGACCGCCACTGTACATCCATAAGATCCTTTATCAGAGTTAGAAAGGCGATATGGTAAAGGAGTTTTTTGTCAATAACGTTGTTACAGGAGCTTTAAGTAATAAAAACGTGTAGCTTACGGTTTACCTACTCGACAATAACTGAGTTTTTTGTGCGGTTTTTGAGAATTTTGTGCACTTATTATACCTTTTTAGAAAGCTAAGGAAACATGGAATTTATTGACATCGTTTGTACGACAAGTCATTTGAAGATATTTTCCTCAAAAGTTAATTGAAATTTCAATAAAGTATTTTTTTTTTGTAATGTTACGACTTTTAGCTCTCATAACTTTAAAATTTGAAGTAACTTATGAGATTTTTTGTTTTTAGTTTATGAATAATTTATCCAGTAAACAGAAA
Source organism: Agonopterix subpropinquella (assembly GCA_922987775.1). Lineage (NCBI taxonomy): Eukaryota > Metazoa > Arthropoda > Insecta > Lepidoptera > Depressariidae > Agonopterix > Agonopterix subpropinquella. The sequence goes on along the minus strand of OV277701.1, from coordinate 12,486,264 downwards.
ACGTAAAAAAAAAATGCATGCAATAAGTATTTATTTTTATTTTTATGCGTTTACCTTAAATTTTGGTAATTTTCGAAAAAAAGTTAAAGTGTCCATTATTTCCGAAACCAGTGATTTTCGACCAGGGGTTCCATACAGTTTTAGACTTCTAATGGGCTGTACTCTTTCCCCTTTAAGCCATACAGACCTATTAAAAATCACCCTATATATTCATGAACTAGAGACATTTATCTAAACATCCTATACTTTTTTTTCCCGTATGTCGTGGGTATAGGTTTCATACTAAGGTGCCCAGTGACCTTTTGGATGCGGTTTGTCTAAAACTCATTAAAACTAACTGTACTTATAAGCCAATTATTTATTATTCTTTCAAACTCATGCGAAATACAACAGGCGGGTACAACTTTAAAAATACATATTTAAAAAACAGCATAATATTTAATAAGTATCTACATATACATATAAATAGGAACTATTTGTTTTTCCGTATACGTAAAATTATAATTATTTTGACACAATCACTTAAAAATTAAAAATCATCAAATGGATCCTTATTAGAAAGTTGTTAATCTAAATAAACAAATACTTATTAATTATTATAATTAAAACTAGTTGTACACAGAAAGATAGTGTACAAACTATTATGTTGAACCCTGGCAATTTCGAAGATCACTTTATATTGGGAGGTTAAGGCTGCACCGAGCCTATTGTGCTGCCCCAAATCGTATTTTTTTTATTTCTTAGCAATTAAACAATATTTCAAAAAAACAAGAATGTAACATTGTAGTCATTACTGATTTTCAATTTATCGGGTCACTGTGGATTTGTTTTTATAATGTTTGTAGTTATACAAATTACAAGCATAAAACATAATAACTCGTAATGTTTCGATAAATTGAAGGCCAATCAGCCTGCGTAACATGACAGATGTGAGAGCGACACAGGTCACTTCTAAAAGGCAAATTTGAGTGAGATACTATGGCGATAACCGCCAACTATGTTGGGAAAACGTTGGATGAGGGCAGCGCAGTACCGGTCGTTATGGCGATCCTTGGGGGAGGTCTCTGTCTAGCAGTGAAGGTCCATCGGCTGAGATGATGATGATGATGAACCGCTAATTTGACGTTTAAAAGTGACATGTGTCGCTCTCACCTCTGTCATGTTCATAAAGATATTATACCTTACGGAATAGAGTAAGTGACATGAGTTGTCAAATGTAACCGTTTTTGGACGTTTTTTGGAGTCCTCGGCAAGGTAAAAATTCGATTTCTGTGTATAATTCTCAATCTAACGTGAAATCGTGAATAATTTAATGAAACAGTGTTAGTATATTTCACAAAATTATCTACGATTTCACTTTAGGTTCACGATTATTCACAGAAACCGAATTTTTACCAGGACTCCAAATCCCCAAAAACGGTTCTATTGCCTCGCGTCACGTATCTCTTTCTATTATACAGGCATGCCGCTAGGTACATCTCGCTCTCTCAGTTGTCACTGTCTCTCTTACGTAGTATAATACCTTTATGGTCATGTTACGCAGGCTGGACTACAAAGTGACATTCTTGTTTTTTGGAAATATTGTTTAATTTTTTAAGAAATAAAAAAAATACGTTTGGGGGCAGCACAACAGGCTCGGTAGGCTCTTAAGGCGAAAAGCAGATATAGGTAAAACAATGATTGGTGGTATAGAAATTATACAAACATCATTATGACACTTCAGAAGGTTAAATTACCTTGATTGCACTCAGATTGATTACCTTTTAATACCTATATCATTAGTGTCACCTTTAATTATTTATATTCTAAACCATGTCAGAGGCCGTATGGCGGTTTGAAAATACTCTGACACCAGGGCTTGCTGCCCAAACGATAAGAAGAATTTATATTCTCTAAAACCAAGAAAACAAAAGAGAGCTCAAACATAACATTTCAATAGTATGATTTATGACACACTTTGGTTGATGTATAGTGTTTTAGGACGACATAATTATTATATACGAAAAATTTTAACATTGTATTATTGTACCTACTATTGTGCGATTGGACTGAGCTTAGAAAAATGATAAGCTCAATATACAAGCTGTTAATTTGTAGCTTTGCATAAATAGACACGGTAGATTCCTGGTGGATAAATTTTCACTATAGAGTCAACTTCGGAAATAAATCAGCATTTATATGCATTTGAGTCTGGTAGATAAGATACTGGAGTTCTGTGTGAACAGCTGAGTATTTTCACGATTTCGAATTTGGCTCCATAGTGAAAGTTGTTCAGTTTGATGTAGTTTTGCCAAGCTACAAACCAACACCTTGTACTATTTGGATGGAAACATACATATCTTATTCTAAATATTTTATAGCCAAATATCAGTCACACTGTTTGGCTTACTTAAAAGAGAGTAATAAATAACAGCATGCGAATTTGACTCTGGCCGCATTTCATGGGTGCAAATGGGTTGTCCAATAATTATTTACAAAAATTTATCTGTTATAGGTACATATTGTTATTATTTACATATTTCTATTGTTTCACACCATGTTGTAATAGATTTCTTTGAATATAACACTCATATTTTTTGTTGGGGGTTATAATTAACATAATTTTGCTAAGGCTATTTTGGGTAAATTCCCACTAAAAAGTAGCGGCCGATAGCGCGCTGCGTTTTACCTCTTTTAAAATAAATTATTGGACTACTACTTGTGCGTCAGCACTGCATTTCCGCCAGTGTCGAGTAGTTTGTGGGAGTATCTATCCCAATCTCAAGGATTGTTTTTTGAGCAAAAAGATAGTTGAGAAGAGATTGCGGAGCCTCGTGACAAGCTCAATCGCGAACCGCGCGGACACCATGCGAATGACAGAACCGCTCGCGGGAAAACTTGCAACGAGACTCCGGCATCGGCATTGTACCGATCATATTGAACTTTATCTATTCTAACATGAGATCAAATGTTGAACTGTCATTCAGTCATGTCAGTCAATTGGAATGTTATCTTCTCTTACTGTAAATAAAGTTCAATATGCTAGGTAAAATGCCGCGCGCTGCCGGCTGCCTCTTTAAGTGGGAACTGACCCTTAGTAATTAAAGATTCGATAAATTACAAATAACTTATAGGGCTTAATTCGCACCGCCGATTCGCGTAAACGGTGCGGTAGGAGATTCGTAAATTTAATTGTGACATTTATTTAGGTACATAGTTTAGATTTGTATGACGCCGCCATTTTCCGCGGAAATTAGGCCTAAACCTAATGGGGAGAATATCCCATTTTTAATTATTTATATTTACCTCACCTAATTTATTAAAATGTAGTCATTAATGTTTTGGAATAAAATGGACTTTCTTGTACTTTATCACCGTTCGTTGCTTTACAAGATCAGTTCACTGGGGCGTGCTCATTTCAATGTTAAATTTGCTACGATTTAAATAAGATTCTAAAGTTCTTGTTTGGTCATTTTTAAGATAGTTCGAAGTTATGTCCACCAAAAATAACAATGAAACGAAAAATCCCAATATAGGTGTACTAACTGCATTTTAATTAAACTATTTTAATTCTATCTCCTGACATTAATGTTTACTATATACTAGGTGGTTTTTCAGCTGGGTTTGCGTTTGCTGGATTGGCATTTGCTATACTGGCATTAGCTGGATTGGCGACTGCCGGATTGGTGTTTGCTGGATCGGCGTTTACTGGATTGGCGTTTGCTGGATTGGCATTTGTTGGATTGGCATTTGTTGGATTGGCATTTGTTTTATTGGAATTTGCTGGATTGGCAATTTCTGGATTGGCATTTGCTTGGTTGGCGTTTGCTGTACCAGCGTTTGCTGGGTTGGCATTTGTTATATTAGTGTTTGCTGGATTAGGAGATTCAGGTGCTATGTTAGTAGAGTTGTTTACACTGACACCAGCAGCGGGAGCTGCAGCATCGTTTTGTGTTGGCGCTTGTGGTGTTTGCGTATTACCTTCAATATTAGTTGATCGTGAAGTTGAGTTGCCTGCAAATGCAAAAAATAATTGTTGTTTACAACTCTGCCAGCAAAATTCATACACATAGTATAGTCTACATAGAGAAAATTTAAAATTTTCTTTTTAAACAAAGTAGTTCTGTTATGATGTCACTACCGACTATATAAAATTATAAAGAATAAGTGACCAAGTATACAGGGTGTAACAAAACTCCCTAGTAATACTTAAGGGGGTGCTTCAGACCACAAACTGAACAACTTTCACTATGAAACCATTTTCGAAAAATAAATCTTCTGTTCCATATATTTTAGTCGAGTCGGTGCTGCAGTTTTGTATGGAACAGAAGATTGATTTTTCGAGATTTCCAAGTTGGCTCCAAAGTGAAAGTTGTTCAGTTTGATGGGCTGAAGGGGGTACCCCTTAAGTATTTCTAGGGTGTTCTGTTAAGCCCTGGAGTGTATAATTCCTATTAATAATACGAAAAGAACATTTGTATGTTTAATCTTGATTTAAAATAAATAAAAAAGGTTGAAGGAACCAGAATAATATAGATAAGGGTATTTTTAAAAATAATTTTCTCAGAAACACACAAATAGTAAGAAAAATCAGAAAGACACAGAAAACGTTATAATGAAAAGAGCATACCAGTGACATAATCCTTGAACCACAGAGTAATGCCGGCGACGTGCTTCTTCAGCCAGTCGATCCTGAGGGTCGCGGTGTCGACCAGCTTTTGTAACGTGTGCGACATCGGCATTAACTTCTCCTTGTGAAGGATCGCGAACGATTTCAGCTGGATGGAAATAACAATACAATTAGACAATATTTTTCATAATTATTGGGTAAGGGTTGTAGCATGGTACAATAATATACTGCGCCTGGTATTCTCTTCCGACCACGTGACTGACACAAGCCTACGTCATCATACCCTTTTACCATGTTTAGCGGCCATTTTTTTGTGACGTAGGCTTGTGTCACTCTGGGAATAGAAGACCTTGTTTTTTTAGACTATGGGTTGTAGCAAATGATTTTTCTTGGAGGCCAGATTTAAACAGACAGGCAATTTGACCGACCACGACAAACGGCCTAAGGGCATCTATGGACCTCGGCGGATTGGCTAGTAGGGATCAGGGAAATATTTAATTTCTAAGTCAATGAAATGAAATAATATTTATTGTGCATACGTTTAGGTTAGTGATTGTAGCCGGTTTTATTTCTAATTTTATTAGTTCACTCACTGTTCACTAAACTTTACTTTTTCAAGTTTTTCATGTCATTACTTTGAAGTATGCAAATGGTTTCTGCTATTTTGTCCAATCTCCGGGGTATAACGTGAATAATTATCTTATCTTGTTGTGGGGGCTGGCAAGCCAGCAACACTTCGACCCAGTGGGATCGTTTGTGTTAGCCCCAATACTTTTTACTTACTTCACCCTTTAAATACATGGTCAATGAAGGAGGCAATACCATTGAGGGGAAGAAGCCTAAGATCTCCCGGTTTTGGATATCCATCACCGAGGAGGCACATGCGTTTTGCCGCCAAGGCATCACAGTCACAGAGAATGTGCTCCATGGTCTCCTCATCCTCTCCGCACACTCGGCAGCTGGGATCCAGGGTGAGTTTCATCTTGTGCATCATCGTGCCTGTGGCGTAGTGCCCAGTGAGGGCTCCGACGATGGCACGAGCCTTGCTCCTGCTGTTGTTCAGTATGAACTTTGAGACACGAGTTGTCGCATTGCTGATAAATTTCTTGGAGTGCTGTAGACCTGTAAGGCTAGACCACTCCAGCTTGTGTGTTTTATCAGCCCAATCCCTAATGGCCATTCTTATATTGCATGCCGGGATTCCCACACTTGGTTCTGGGCCAACCAAACTTGCAGAATTAAGCTTCATGGTTGACGCATACCTTATCCAGTTCGTCCTGCGTGGCTACGAAGCCGAACGCGCCGCTCAGCACGGCGGGGAACATGAAGGAGTCGATGTCGGTGAACTTGTCGTGCACGCGGTCGAAGTTCTCCAGCAAGAAGTTCTGCGCTATACGGGTGCCGATGGGAGGCTCCACGCTCCACACTGCTACCGCGTATTGCTTGGGGATTTCTGTTAGACTTTTTTCTAGCAGCCTGTTGGAAATTATGATAAACTTATGGATATACTGCTAGATTTTTTTTACGTTTGGAAATTAGCAGGGGTGGTTCAAAAAGGGTTCAAACCATCAAACTGAAAAACTTTAACTATGGAAACAAACCTAAATTTGTAAAAAAAAAACTGCTGTCTCATGTATTTGAGTCGAGTAGGCATTGCAGTTTACTATGGAACAGCAGATTTTTTTTGCGATTTCTAGTTTGCTCCCATTGTAAGTTGTTCAGATTGATGGTCTGAACCACCCCTGATAATTTCGGACCGGTAAATAAAGTCATGTACGATATTCAGTGGTATTAGGACCATTGCTCTTTAACGAAAAATGGTATGTGGTAAATGGTATGAGTGTAAAATTAAATGCTCTACGTGATATCAAACAGGGTGCTTCAGACTACCCCCTCGGGGAATATAGTCGTGAGCATATGCTATGCTATGCTATGCTTCAGCCTCAAAGTCATTGGTGGGCAAAAAATGATAGTACAATCAGTGGGCCGCAAAGAACTTGGAGAAGTTAAACTCATTGCATCGTCCATAGAACTGGGGTGCGATTTTTGAATCTCATTCGCTGAGTTCAGCAGTATACTACTGCTGATTTGACTTTCAAAAATAGCACTCCTGAAGTATGATTTTTGAAAGTCAAATCAACAGTAGAAAGATGCATATCTCCACAGTAATTTTGACATTTTCTGCTGCTGAACTCAGCGAATGACATTCAAAAATCGCACTCCAGGACTCTTTGCTCCAGGACTGCTAATTGTTTCTTAAGGTGGTTTCAGTCCATACAAACGTTTGACTCACAATACGCGTAGAGGGAATTAATAAAAGTAATATTTTATATATGGAAAAATAGGTTATAAAATCTAGATGTCGCGTATGAAATAACATTTGCAATTTATAATAAAATTATGAAGATATAAAGCTTTGAAAAATTTGTATGAAAAATTTCGAAGCTTTCTGTCTTCGTAATTATATTATAAATTGCAAATGTTATTTGATACGCGACATCTAGATTTTATAACCTGTTTTTCCATATATACAAAGTTACTTATACGTTACGTTACGTTACGTACTTATACGTTATAAATACCGTCTACGCGTATTGTGCGTCAAAGTTCTGTATAAAATTGACCCCTCTGCAACCGCCTTAAATAACTTCCCAGAAATGTGTCTGTTTATTTGGTTGTTGGGGGTAATTTTGACATGCCTGCTTCAAACCATCTGAACTTGCCTTTTTTTTCTTGCTAAATCATGGTAAATAGAGTACAAGAAATATTTTTAAAAGTAAGGAATGATCTACTAAGAACACTGTCATGTACCTACAGCGGCTACAGCGGTTTAGTAGCTGCCCCTTTCCAAATAACAAAATGTCTGATTAATATAATATATCTTATTGCCTTAACTTTACTTACATAGATATCAAAGACTCTTCCATAGTGCTGGGAAGGCTGTTGATGACCAGAGATTTGATGTTCGGGTCAGTCGATTTGAGGAAGACGTTCCACAAGAAATCGAACTCGCGTCGACCGCCGTGTTTAAGCGCCATGTTGTACACCAACGAACGAAGGTGACTTGGTATCCTGTAAGGAACAGTATAATATAGCTAGTGCAAAGCTTCTTCATGAAATTAGCGTGATTCTTTTTTCCATACCCAAAGGGTGAAAACGGGACGCTATTACTAAGCCTACGTTGTCCGTCCGTCCGTCCGTCTGTCTGTCTGTCCGTCCGTCCGTCTGTCCGACCTATTTAGGGCTGTAACTTTTGAACTGTAAGAGCTAGATAGTTAAAATTTTCACAGAATGTGCATTATTACGGCGGATTTGATAACAAATAATAAAAGTGTCAAAAAGTTAAAAATTAAGGGGGTTTCTCAACAAGAAACTAGTTTTTATCAACGTTTTTTCTTCACGCTCTATCGTAAAAACGGTAATACATACAAGCGTCAAACTTAGTGTGATTATAGAGCAAACTCTACAGAATAACAACAAATACTAAAAACCAGCCAAGTGTGAGTCGGTCTTGCGCTAAAGGTACCGGACAAAAAAGTTTTTTTTTCTAAGTTAATAATGTTGTGTTCTGTGGTGGTGTGATACGGAACCCTCCGTGCGCGAGTAGCTCGACTCGCACTTGACCTGTTTTATTTAAATTCATCATATCATCATAATTTATCCCTCGGGCTAGTCAGCGATAAACTCAGAACATCCACGCTTTACCAAAACTCTGTCGTGTGATGAGAGTGAGCCCGTCGCCACTTATAAAGGACAGTGGGTACAATACACGCCTCAAAATTGAAACATGCTAGCATGCAGGTTAACTCCCTCACAATTTTTCCTTCACCGAAAAGCCAGTATAAATTCCGAAAAATTTCAAACAAAACACAGTAAAAATATTTAAAGGGACAGTTTAGACCATCAAACTGAACAACTTTCAGTATGGAGCCAACATCAAGAAAAAATGACAAATCTGCTGTTTTATACAATACTGCAGTACTTGTTCGACTCAAATGCATGGGACAGCAGATTTTATAACTTTCTTTGACGTTGTTACGGTTTACGGTTTAAGATTTTATTTCTCAAAGAATATAATTCACTTGTTAGAGAAATACAAGATACATTTTTAAAGTAAGAAAATCTTAAAGAGTGTACTTAAATATTACAATTTGTTTAAGTAAAGAAATATGACAAACCAAGAAATAATAATTACATTTTGAGGGTATGAGAAAAATTTACATTGTTATAGTTTGATGTTCTAATCTAAACCTTGTCTAAGGGTCGCGTGGCTGGAGGGCTTTCGAGTGGACGTCTGTCGTTGGCTCGCGATTTAAGTAGCCACGCGGCTCCGCCATTTATGGCGGTTTCGAGTGTGTGTTTTTGTATAAAAACAGGGCTTTGAGATCGCCATATCCAATTACCGTACAACGTCAAGCACTAATTGCTCTTTTTAAACTAGATACTGGCAAAATCCACCAAGGAAACGCCATTAAACAAAAATAGAATAGAACCTTGTCTAAACTAAACCACCCCTTTACAAATGACCAGGGTGTTTTGTTACACCTTGAATAAATAATCTTACGGGTTATTGGTAGGGTCGGTCTGGTTGGCCCACTTGTCGAACTGGTCCTTGGCCCAGTTAAGGCAGCGCTGCTCGCCCACGAAGCACTCCCACATGAGAAGGTTCTCGATGAGGAACGCCTCGTTGTCGTCCTTCGGCTTGCCGAGCCCGTAGTTGAGACGGCCCAGTTGTGTGCGCAGAATAATCTTCATGTAGTCCTGTCAACAGTGTTAGAATTAGGAATAGGGATGCAACGATTCGGCCATTGCGATTACGATTACGATATTAATCGTTATTTATTACGATAACCAATGCATTACGATTATTAAAAAAAATTGAGTTTAACCTCAGAATGAGTTTTGAATGACTTGCAGGCGATGGTGACTTGCATGAATGAATCGTTTAAAAAGAAAGGAATGAAAGTGAATGTAAGTAAGACAAAAGTTATGGACGAACGTACCTTATGTAGTATTATGATTGGTGATGAAAAATTGGAACAGGTGAATGAGTTTGTGTACTTGGGATGCATGTTTACCAGAGACGGTAAGTGTCAGAGTGATATTGAGAGAAGAGTGAAAGCTGGAAATAGGGTAAATGGAGCCCTGAATTCTTTTGTGAAAAGCCAACACGTGTCCAAAAAGGCACGGATGGCAGTTCATAATGGAGTGTTAATCCCGACATTGATGTATGGAAGTGAATCTTGGGTATGGCAGAAGACGCATGAAAGTAGGATTAACGCAGTGGAAATGCGCTCATTGAGAAGTATGTGTGGTGTAAATGTGATGGATAAATTGAAAAATAGTTTTATTAGAGAACGCTGTGGTCTGAAAGAGGATGTAGTGACAAAAATAGAGAAAGGTATGTTGCGATGGTTTGGTCATGTGGAAAGAATGGATGAGAGCAGATTGACGAGGGCAATTTATAAGGCAAGCGTAAGTGGAAATGTTGGAAGGGGACGGCCTAGACGTACATATACCTTAGACGAATTAATAGTAGGGACTGGCCTTACAAGAGCATTCCCCTCTGCCAAGGTATAAGATCAAATGATCCAATGCCTTTATAAAAACTACTCAAGTAATCGATTTTTGACAGTGTTATAATCGCTATCGCTGTGAAAGGTGTTCCATAAAAAATGCCAACCTGTGCAGTTAACCATTGCAACAAGAGGTCAAACACCTCAAATGTACAAAAAGATGGAGTGACATTTCATATGTAAGTACTTCTTTTTGTAATTATTGCTTATTTATATTTAAATCATTTAAAATATTTGACAATAGTTGGCATCGAGAAAATCGATTCAGTCATCGAATACACATTATAATCGAATCGAGAGCCGTAACATCTCCAAACAATTTTTAATCATATTACTTGAAGGACACGGTTTATAATTGCGGAACAATAGCGAAATAACATAATAAAGAAAAAATGGCTCATCGTTTTGACGTCATCAAGCGGACTCCCACACGAGACTATATTTTTTATGTTAAACAACTTTTTACCTTATGTCTAGCCTCTTAGATTCGAACTTTCAATATCATGATCACAATAATTAATGTTGACTCCCTCACGAGACTACATTTCCTGATTATACAACTTTGGACTTTATTTCATTGTTATAGATTCTAATTTTGACTGTGAAAACATCATCATGACAGTTCATGTCATAAATTTATCGTTTTGTAATAGTGATGGGGTGATATTTACTTCAGATCGGTACCGATAAAATCTAAACTATTATAAAACTGTAACAGAAGTGTGTCTGTAATTGAAGATATTTACAAAAAAAAAGATTACGATATGGTTTTTAGGCTTCCCTGATTCCAAATCACAAATTTTTGGACTTTTTGTCTGTCTGTTTGTTTGTTTGTTTGTTTGTTTGTTCGTTTGTTTGTTTGTTTGTTTGGGTGTTTGTTTGTTCGAGTATCACGCAAAAACTACTGAACCGATTTTGATGAAACTTTTTTTGTTTGATAGCTTATCATCTGACTTAAAATCTGGTATATAATTTATGCGGACGAAGTCGCGGGTAAAAGCTCGTTATTTTTATTAGTGTGTTATTTTATTTACTTAAATGCTTTATGATAAATGTAACTAACTATGGTAACTAAAACTAAGTACCTTTGTAATCGAATATAGGACGTTGATTTTAACCTATTTTTAATCGGGGGCCAAAACTGGTATCGATAATACCGGTACTTTTTGGTTACAACCTGTATTATTTTTACAGGTATTTTTAAACGTAACCTTAATAACTACTACGAGTGTCTATTAATAACATTAGCTACGCAGACGACATGGTCCTGCTGAGCCCGTCGGTTGGGGGGCTGCGGAAACTCCTTCGCATCTGTGAGTCATATGCTGGGGCCCATGGGCTCAGATACAACCCTAAGAAGAGTGAGTACATGGTATTTAAAGCCGGTACCAAGAGCTACTCATCTGCATCACCTATCACTCTGTGTGGTGCGACACTGAACAGGGTAAGTCAGTTTAAGTATCTGGGCCACTGGGTCACAGATGACCTGTGTGACAACGATGACATCGAGAGGGAACGCAGGGCGTTGTCTGTACGCTGTAACATGTTGGCTCGTAGATTTGCACGCTGTACTACACGGGTAAAAGTTACTTTATTCAAAGCCTACAGCCAGTCGTTTTACACGTGCAGTCTATGGACCAACTACACTCAGCGAGCATACAGCGCCCTGCGTGTCCAGTACAACAATGCGCTCAGGATGCTGCTAGGGCTGCCGCGGTTTTGCAGCGCATCGACTATGTTCGCGCAGGCGCATATAGATGACTTCTACGCCATCATAAGAAAGCGGAGCGCCTCGCTGCTGAATCGCTTCCGGGGCAGTACTAATAGCGTCTTGAGCGTGTTGGCTGAGCGGTGGGACTCACCCATGGTACAAAGGTGGATGCAGCTGCATGCCAGCTCATCCCCCTTTGTTCAATAATGTAATATAATGTATGTGTTGTATGTAATGTAATGTAATGTAATGTAATGTATATTGTAATTGTAATTTTATTTTTATTTTATTTTATTTAATGAATTTATTTGTGAACTAACATAGTTATAAGACAATTGTTACTAACACAATATGGATGAGTAATCTGAAATAAATAATTTTTAATTTTTTTTTTTTTTTTAACTACAAAAACAACCATTATCAATACCGGTAACCGAAATAAAAATTACCTATAGAGAAACGAGACGTGTCATATAATTTTGCGTGCTATAGAAGAGTACAACCTCGAGCTTACGATATACTACGACCGTCGTCGTAGCTCGGCGCGGTGGCGCGGCGTCGCGGTCGACATTATATTTGACGACCCGGTTGGTGTAATGGCTACCACGCCGGACTGCCAAACCAGGGTCCTGGGTTCGAATCCCGGTTCGGTCATGGATGTTATATGTTCGTGCCGTTGTTGTATGATTCCCATAACAAAAAGCCTATAGCGCTTAACTTGGAATCATTACAATGTATGTGCCTGTGAGCGTTATTTATTTTATTTATATCAAAGCCTCAAAGAGTGCCAGTGCAGGCCGCGCGAGCGAATGGCGGGTGGTCGGTAGGGTAAAATACCCTAAAGCCGGCTTTATATGTCAATTAATGAAATTAAATTAAGATCTTGTTTTGTAATTTATATCATTATTTACTTACAATTACAATTATATTTTAGGTAAACTTAACATCATTGATTATTAAAAAATTTATGATATAAACAGAGGTCGGAATTAGGTAGAGTTATTTATGCCATATACCCGTCATTCTCCCGCCACACACCCGCCATACTCCCTCCATACACCCACCATACTCCCGCCATACTCCCGCCATACACCCGCCATACTCCCGCCACACACCCGCCATACTCCCGCCATACTCTCGCCATACTCCCGCCATACACCCGCCATACTTCCGCTATTCTCCCGCCATACTCCCGCCATACACCCGCCATACTGCCGCCATACTCCCGCCATACACCCGCCATACTTCCGTTATACTCCTGCCATACTCCCACCATACTCCCGCCATACACCCGCCATACACCCACCATACTCCCGCCATACACCCGCCATACTCCCGCCATACACCCGCCATACTTCCGTTATACTCCTTCCATACTCCCGCCATACTCCGGCCATGCTCCCGCCATACACCTGCCATAAACCCGCTGTACACCTGCCATACTCCCGCCATACTCCCGCCACACTCTTGCCATACTCCCACCATACTCCCGCCATACACCCGCCATACTCACACCATACACCCGCCATACTCACACCATACTCCCGCCATATTCCCCCCAAACACCCGCCATATTCCCGCCATACTACCGCCATATTCTCGCCATACATCCGCCATACTCCCGCCATACATCCGCCATACTCCCGCCATACTCCCGCCATACACCCGCCATACTCACACCATACTCCCGCCATATTAAAAGGCCTATTTGGGGAATGTGATGATAAAAGCCTTACATATTACAAAACCAAAGGCTATCTGAAGTATGCATCAGAATGTGTAATCATGCTATGTCGACTATGTGAGAAAATTATAAGACAGGGTCTAGATGAAAACAAAAGGTTAAGTAATAAATTTACAACCACATATATTCTAACAAAGGGTCTTCATCACTTGGTAGATAAAAATTTGTTTCCAAATATTGAAACACACGACACCGATATTCTTGTTAATCATAAAATTGAATTAGCTAAAGCAGTGATGAACAAGTACACTAACACAAGGATTTCATACTTAACTAAAAAAAGCGACCCAAAGAAATGTATCCGACACATTTACACAAAGCTGATACACTTCAAAAATCAATAATATTTCATAGTTTACCAATTTTCAATACATAATTATACAGGGTGAAATTGATATCATTAGCATCCTTTTAAACTAAGAGTCTACCCAACAAACTGAACAACTTTTACTATGGGAGCAAACCAATCAGAGCAAAAAAAAATCTGCTGTTGCTTATATTTGACTCGCGAACTCGCGCGTCGATATTGCAGTTTAGTATAGAACAGCTGATTTTTTAAAAGGTCCGATCGGTTTGCTTCCATAGTAAAAGTTGTTCAGTTTGATGGGATAACTTAGTATAAAATGATGCTAATGATATCAATTTCACCCTGTAGAGTAGTGTTAGAGTAAACAGTTGCATTATTTTAAGGGTTGATTGTACCCATGATACTTTCCCAAAGAAAGCTATAGGAAATTAGAAGAAAAAAATTACTTTTCATAAAAACATTATTTTGTGAACAAGTGAACATTATTTTTTGAGAAATTCCTATAGGTTTCTTAGGGAAAGTTGCTCCGTGAACCGAAAACTGCCTCCGTGGTCTAATGGTTAAGAGCATTGGCTCTCGATACGGAGGTCGTGGGTTCGATTCCCACGGGGGACACCTAGTGATATGTCACTTTGTGCGTTTTTCCCCAGTTGGTTAGGACATTGCAGGCTGAATCACCTGATTGTCTGAAAAGAAAAATGATTCCGTGCTTCGGATGGCACGTTAAGCCGTTGGTCCCGGCTACTATCTCTGATGGTAGTAGTCGTTACATAAAAACCACGTCAGAGGCCGAAAGGCGGTCTGAAAAAACTCTGACACCAGGGCTCTGCCCACACGATAAGAAGAAGGGAAAGTTGCTCAGTATCATGGGTACAATCACCCCTCAAAGTAATGGAACTGTTTACCACAACATCCTGTATAAATTAAAACGGGTTAGTCCCGCCTCGTCCCCAACCTTTTAAAGAAACCAAAGTGAATAGTTTTGTAATCAACTGTATTATGTTTTTGCAATAAAAAATAGTATGGTTTATACAACGTGTTAATGAATTAACGCAAAACTAGAAAGTAGTTTGTATAGAATCGAGAGCAGAATCCAAATATCATGGTTTCAACATAGGTAATTTTTTTTTAAATATTAAATAATTTGTTTGCAAAATTTAAAATTTTCTGAACCCGATATCAACCCACCGCACGGGAACACTCACCCTACTTACTACCAAAACAAGATTATAAAAATGTATCCATGAGTACTTTAGCGCTTTCTTTCGGTGCTGAAATGATAACAAATCATTTTCGCCTCAAAACTTAAAATGCGAATAACTTAAAATTTTAACTACCAAAATAATTAAATTATTGTTTCAATCTAATTATTTTGTTATAAATCAGTTGGGGTGTATGAGGTTTTGCGCTAATTCATTAACACGTTGTATTTCAATAATTAATTTACAATGTTATAAATTCGAATGCAACACTTATTAATTATTTATAATATTATATTTTGAAGAAATATTCTGAATAGGTATTTTGGTACTGTTCTAAAAACAAAGTTTTGTAATCAACAATTTAATTATACATGCAAAACTTTTTTTCTTTTTAAACAGGCAAGGATAATCCTATAACAATATCAAATTAATGCGAAAATGATAATGTGATTGATCTGTGATTTTAGATATTATACAAAATTGTTATAACGTAACATAAAATAATTTTCAGTTTTATTAATATTGATTTGTGAAATTGTTTAAATAAGTCTGCATGTAAATTATTGATTACAACAGTGGTTTTAGAAAATTTAGAATATTTCTTCAAAACATATTATAAATAATTAGTAAGTGTTGTATTCGAATTTATAACATTATAAGTTAGTTATTGATGTATAAAGCACACTATTTTATTGCAAAAATTAAATAGAGTAAGCTAATTACAAAACTATTTAAAGTGATTTCATTAATTTCCATTCATTATAATATTATAGTGGGGACAACGAGAATATATTATCCCGTTGGCCCCCACTGGGGGCGTAGTCCGTAGTAGCTCTGTCTGTCTATCTGTCAAGACCCTTTTTCTCTGGAAAGAGTACAGGTATCAAGTTGAAATTAATATGAATACCAAGGTCTACGGTTCCTTGGAGTTGTAAAAAATTCAAATTTGGCAAGAAGCAAGGTAACACAAATAAAGGAATAAATCAGAAAATTTTCAACTTGAAGTTATATCAATAGATCTATGGGAAAACAATTTTTTCCACTGCAAAGTTGCGTTTGTCCTTCAAAATTAAGTTTGTATGGAACCCAGACTTACTCCGACTCGCAATTGGCCGGTTTTTTCAAATTGTATATACCTTAGTTTTATATTCTTTAGTTTACCTACCGGACACAAATGCCAGTCTATCAGAAAAGGAAGTATTTTAATGAGTCTGTCTTTACTATATTCTGTAATTACTTTGTTGGCATTATATTTGTTACTTTTGTAAATGGAAAATAGAATATTGTTAAAATGGGGAACAGTAATCATGTGATTGTTTAGTAGTAGTTTTTTCTTGTACACACGGCGACACATCAGGTTACGCACCCTATATACCCATAACTACACAACGTACAAAACACAAAATAGTGCGGTAGAGAGCCTGCATAGACGTGGCTGCTGGCGCGAGCGCAGCGTGCTGTGAGACGAAACGACAACAACATACCGCACCCTTTCGCACGATTCGCAGCGTTCAAATTCTAATAGTTCAAAGTCCAAACAGGGTAACCTGACCTGTCGCCGTGTGTACGTTGACGTTAATGATCTATTAGTGTGCGTTAAATTACTTTATTTAGCGTATGCTAGTGTTGAATAAAGACTTTATTATATTTTATTGTTTGATGTTTCAATTCATTACGACATTAGTTACTTTTACTTCAGCTTATGTGTGCAACGGTCCCAATGTGTGTTTACCTCGTCTCCCTCTATAGTGACACACATGATTGTTAGCGTATAAAGGTAAGCGCATGTTACGACGGGCCGCATCAGGTCAGGTCAGATTATCTACCTAACATTTCCGTGGCTGCACCGAGCCTATTGTGCTGCCCCCAATCGTATTTTTTTTTATTTCTTAACAATTAAACAATATAAAAAAAAACAAGAATGTCAGTCACATTGTAGTCATTGCTGATTTTCAATGTATCGGGTCACTGCGGATTTGTTTTTATAATGTTTTTAGTTATTATGTTTGTTTTTTTATAGTATTTGTAGCCAAAAGTAGCCACTTTTGGCGGTTTTAATAACATAGCTTCAAAATAAAATAGCTACAAGCGTAAAACGTAATAATCCGTAATTTTTTGATAATTTGAATTGGTAGCATGCCAACCCGTAATAGCCATGATATACAGGGTGTACAATAAAATGGGACAGCTACTTAAAGGGGTGCTTCAGACCATCAAACTGAACAACTTTCTCTATGAGACCAATATCGAAATCGCGAAAAAAAAATCCGCTCTCCCATACAAAACTGCAAACATAACTCGACTGAAATGTATGGGACAGCAGATTTTTTTTTCGCGATTTCGATATTGGTCCCATAGAGAAAGTTGTTCAGTTTGATGGTCTGAAGCACCTCTTTAAGTAGCTGTCCTATTTTAATTTACACCCTGTATATCACGTCTTTTGACTACGATGTGACATTCTTGTTTTTTGAAAACGTTGTTTAAGTGTTTAGAAATAATAAAAAAATATACAACAGATACCATCTTCAAAAATTTTGTCACCAGGCCAAAGTGGTGCCATTTGTTTAACTGATACTGTCGGCCATTTGTTTAGTTGATACGTCAATGCAATCAATAAATAAACTATAGACAACGAATGAACATTTTTACCAACGCCATCTGCTGACTTTTATTTTTACTGCACTACAAAAAAGCCTCATTGGTAAAAATAACATTTTATTTATATACTTATAAAAGTTATAAATAAGAATCATTTTATCGATACCGGTTTTCTAAACATTACCCATCACTATTTGAAAAATTTCAAACTTAGTCTAGAAAAAATACGGTTTGAGACTACATTAAAGACATTGTAAATTGTAATTTGAATTGGGTTTGAAGGAATATTTCTCTTAGTTTAAAACACTTTTGTCGAGATTCCGTGGTTGTAATAGGCTCAGGAACCTGAGAAATACCTTGAAATCTATATAAATGTATAAAGCGCAAGCTTATTTCTAAAGAGATTTCTTCCAGCATATAAACAAAAGAGAAAGTTGATTATCACAAGGCAAATTTAATGTGTACAAACTGTGTAAAAAATTCAGTTTTGAGGTTATAATTTTTTAAATACTTACAAAATATTAAATATTATCTACTCAAATTTACGATGTTAACCGGGGATTATTATTGTTATTTAAGTAAAACGTATTGAACGAAGCCGTCCTGAACAAAATCACTAGTTTTACATTTTTTTATACCTAATTTTAATGTTTTGTAAATGTCTTAATTATTCAATAAATACACAATAAAAAATCGGGGATTATAGAGAATTTATGTTTCTCAGGTATGTACTACTTGTATCTACTATGTTCCAAATTATCATCTAACGTGCAATTAATGCGACCTATTCCATACAAAAATCCGTAGATTTCCCGGACTAACTGGTGAATTCGTCGGATGGGGGAATTAGGTGATACTGTAACAATCAAATTTAGAATCTAAAGTAATGGAATAAAACACAAAGTTGATTATTCATGAAATTGTAGTCTCGTGAGGGAGTGCGTTTTAAAATACCTCGCCCCCCGCAAAAAGTGGCAGAAAATTTTGTTAGGAGAATAGCACGCGTTACGCGTCCATACTATTAATTCGTCTAAGACATATACGGACCAAATTGGCGACGTGCTTAAGAAAGGCCAGGTCAGATCTACCCGAAACCGACGAGCATGCATGAAAGGTCTTATGAATGTGGAGGAAGCTAGAGAGGTATGTCAGGATCGTAGCAGGTGGCGTTCCGTTGTCTCTGCCTACCCCAGTGGGAGACAGGCGTGAGAATATGTATGTATGTATGAGTTTTCATAGTGTTTCTTGTCATTCCAATGAAAGTTAAATAAATAAAAAAATTGAAAACTTACATGATCTTTGTTGCTTATTCTACTAACTAGAGGT
This sequence comes from Agonopterix subpropinquella, assembly GCA_922987775.1. Taxonomy (NCBI): domain Eukaryota; kingdom Metazoa; phylum Arthropoda; class Insecta; order Lepidoptera; family Depressariidae; genus Agonopterix; species Agonopterix subpropinquella. The sequence goes on along the minus strand of OV277701.1, from coordinate 12,467,191 downwards.
CGAAGTCAAAGGCCCAGGATTGGTCAGGATTAATTTTTTTATAATCAAAATGCAAACGAATAGGTATTACGAAAATGAGAGACCAAAAAAAATTCCAGATTTAGCTCCAAACGAGCTAAAGCGGCAGCTACAGATCAGATTTTTTTAAATTTGTTTCTTGGCTCTGTAATATAGTATTCAGGTCTGGTATTTTTCAACAAGTGCAATCCGATTGACGTTTTTAATTCGATTTAATAATCGTACGATTCTTACTACGGTGCATTTGCATCGTTATTAATCGTGATTATTACGATTACAGATGCAAAACGATGCACCGCTTCGTAATCGTTGCATCCCTACATAGAATACATAACAGTAATACATATAGAATGGCTACTCTCTGTTAACATCAGATACAGCACCTCACCCCGTATCTTCGATGAGATTTTAGAGGAGCCGAGAATACAGTAGGCGCGCGCGTGTGAGTAGGACAATAAGAACATAGAAGTAGGAAGATATTATATTATATTGCTGTCTTCCGTTTACAATAAAGGGGCCATTGCAAACGGGAGACAGCAATAGCAAAAGCATGGCTATTAGAAATCCAACTCCAGGGATAATTTACGGCAGGGATGAGTACCTAATACAATTAAAAATAAAATAAAATAGGAACTTAAACTAATTTAAAACTACGATCTATTTATTTTGCTTCATGGAGTGCTATTTTTGAAAGACAGGCGTGATCATACCATTCGTATACGGAAATTATAAAATAACCATGATCATTCGATTATGAATTTGGAAGTGCGAGATTCAAAAATAGCATTTCAATGATAAGTATAGCGAGTAAGCTTGTAATTGACAACACTTGCCCGTTCCCTTAGTCGACATTTAAGACTTATACGGGACAATAAGCAGATAATCTATCTTTTATACTTATAAAAGAGTTCCGCGATTGACTGAAAGCCAACGCACAGCCTAAACCGCTGAAGATAGAAACATGAAAGAAGTTTGGCGGAAGGCCATGTAATGTGAGACCCAGACATCACGATAACCGTACAATATTATGATAATGGAATCAAACGAAATCACACACACTATCGGTTCAATAAAGCCAAATACGTTCCGTAACGTCCAAAAACTACCTCAGTGATAATATTAGATGAAAATAGCTGTCATGGTTGCGTTTTGCTACTGCTTTTTGGATGATTTGTCTATTTTACTAGTAATTTCTACTTTTGAACCCGGACTTCTGGAGATGAGGAAGTTTTTTTAAAAAATGACTTAATTTTTTCTGTTTATAATAATTATGACCGCCGTCCTGAACGGCTTTTAGTTTTCGTAAAAATGGCTGGGTCCAAATTCGCCAAAGTTCTTTGGTATATTCTGATCTAGGGGTGCACTAAGAAGGGATTCTTACAGAGTCAAAAGCTCGTTCATTCATAAAAGAAATACGATTCTTACCTGGAAGTAAGGATAACCAGACGTAGTTTTCAAATTGTACTTCAAGAAGGCCATATTATTCAGCAGTAAATCCCACACCATCTTGGAGTCCTCGCCGTTCTTGACGCAGGTGGTGAGGCCTAGGGCGTAGCTGTAGTCAAGCTGAGACGCCTTGGCAAGGTTGAACGCGTCGTCTATTAGCTGGGCTTTTGTGATAGGAGATTTGACTTGACCGGATTGTAGGGCTTGGCTTAGAAGCTCCCAGTTGTGTTGGTCGTAGTTAACTCGGTAATAACCTAGAAGTTAAATGATTATAATAATAGATGATGATGATGTCATGATTATAATTATGTAGTATAGAAGACTGATAGTTATGGAAAAGTCATTAAAGAAGTTTGGCGGAAGGCCATGTAATGTGAGACCCAGACTTAGAGGTCCCATACATGAATGAAACTTAGTAATACGTGTAGAGTGAACCAAAACTAACAAAAAAGGAAATTGGTTGTAATCTGTAGAGGTATTTCCCCTTATGATACCTTTTGTATCAAGTGTGTGAAACTCTTAATATTTCTTATTAGATAGTGCACTCAATCTTCTAAGCATTCATTGTGTTTATTTTAATGAAAATTCACGATAACCGTACCATATTATGATAATGGAAGAAAACGAAATTAACGAAATCACACACACGATCAGTTCAACCAAGCCAAATACGTTCCGTAACGACCAAAAATACCTCAGTGATGACATTAGATGAAAATAGCTGTCGTTAATTTTTTTTGCCATTTCAGGCTTGGTCCCATAGTAAAAGTTGTTCAGTTTGAACCACCACCCCTGGAAGTTTTGGGAAGGAAAAAACGTTTTTTTTTTTTTTTTTTAATAGGTACCAAACAATATTCGAGCTAGAATTAATTCGCTTTACTTTCTCATGTTGTTACAATACTAGACAGACAGAGACAGAGTTATCTAGCCCAAGAGAGGGAAAAGGTTGATGTCATGTCGTATCAAGAACTCAAGAGACTAGCGGAAAGTAGACAGGATTGGCGAATACTCGACCGCCAAGAGCGTAGCTCTTAAATAAGATGATGGCAATATTGGTCAAGCATCTGATAAACTCACCTATGGCAGCCACATTGACGTACAAAGCTTGCGTTCTATTGATAGGCAACTGTTCCTTAATAGATTTGTTTGTCAGCCATATCTTGGGTTTCGTCGTCCACTCGTTTACTGGAGCATCCATCGTTGTATAGCTTATTGGTATTTGCCACACTTGATCTTTCGCGCTTTTATACGGATCATTGGAGCTTGTGAATAGTTTCTGAATAAACATATTTTCATTATATTATGATGCTTTAAATCTAAACTATTATAAAACTATAACAGAAATGTGGCTGTACATTGAAGATACATATTTCCAAAAATAAAATAACGACATGGTTTTTTTTTACCTGTCCCTGATAAAAAATCTCAAATTTTTGGATTTTTTGTGTGTCTGTTTGTTTGGATGTTTGTTTGTTCGAGTATCACGCAAAAACTACTGAACCGATTTTGATGAAACTTTTTTGTTTGATAGCTTATCATCTGACTTAAAATCTGGTATTTAACTTATGCGGACGAAGTCGCGGATAAAAGCTCGTATTATTAAAAGATTATTTATTCATTCGGTTGATTTGGAGTCAACATCTATCTTTTTAAATTGCTTATCGTAATTTATTCTTGTCTTGTAAACATCTTCAATATAAGACACACTTCTGTTACAGTTTTATAATAATTTAGACTGTGTGTTTAAAAAGTTTTAACACAGTCAAACATTTTAATATTTGAAGGAAACTAGAAAAAAAATGTATAAACTAGTATAAATTAAAAATAATATCTACAAGCAATCTGCAATGTGGTAATGCGTTCCACCTTACCTGTTTAAACTCTACATCTCCATTGTCGTAGTTGCGATAGACGTTGACCACGGGATACCCGGCCTGCCTCGTCCAGGAGTTCATGAACTGGACGAGAGAGCGGTCCTTGAGGACGGGGTCAGATTTGGCGACCGTCGACATCGCTTGCCAAAGGTCGTTCTCTTCCGCGTTCATGTATTGCCTGAGGAAAACAACATGAGTAAACAGGGTCAATTTTTAGTCAGTACGGATACTTTAACCATGTATTCTACTTATCAAACTGAACAACTTTCACTATGGACCCAACTTCGAAATCACGAAAGAGCATAAGCATATGCTCACGACTATATTCCCCGAGGGGGTAGTCAGAGATATTCTGAAACCTCAGAAAATCCACGTTTCACTAGTAGTACCGAAACTCTGTCCAGTGTGACGGGGAGTGAGCCCGTCGCCACTTGTAATGGATAGTAGGTACGATACGTGCCTCGAAATTGAAGCATGCAGGTTTCCTCACGATGTTTTCTTTCACCGAAAAGCCAGTGGTGTTACAAATCGTACATAAATTCCGGAAAAGTCATTGGTACGAGTCGGCCTGGACGGGGATCGAACCATCGCCTCCTGCACGGCAGGCAAGGTTACTCGCCACTGGACCACCACGGCTATCGCAGAACGGAACGAAACGGAAATCGCGAAAGAGAAATCATACAAAACTACAATACTTACTGGACTCAAATGTTCCATTGCTATACTAAGTTCCATACAAATAGGAACTGCAGTTTTGTATGAAACAACAGATTTTTATTTCGCGATTTCTGTTGGCTCCATAGAAATTTGTTTGAATTACTCTATAGATATTAGATAGTAATAATAATTTAATAATTTATTTATTTGCATTTAATTTAGCCTACTTACATTACACAAATTGTTTATTTAATACAAGTAATAGGTAGTACAAGCGGCAGATACACTTTTTTGTTTAAAACTCTGACCCCTAAACCAAAAATGGATGTACTATAGGGGTCAGCGCTCTTCACAGTTTTGAGGTCGAATCGAAGTGTTTAAAATTCGGTAAGTAAGACACAAATTGTTTTGGACTACACTGGTATTTCATGGGTAGATAGATAGTTGTTCAGTTTGATGAGTAGAACGCATGGTTAAGGTATCCGTACTGACTAATAATACCTTTCATTGTAAAAACATTTTAAGTTTATTTTATTTTTTTTAAAATCACACCGCTTAATTTAAATAATATAGGTAGTGTTCTCATGTTCGGCGAATGGGTGCTCGTGTATTTTACTTTGAAAGCGTTTTGGTACGCCAGGAGGCCTATATCAACAAAAAATTGTAATTGCAATAAACTCACCATTGATTCAAATAAAACACCAGTCCTTTACGGAAGAGCTCCTCAGACATGGTATGGTTGAGCATTCTTATAAGGTTAGCACCCTTCGTGTAGGAAATCTCGTCAAATTTCTGCGATATCTCGGACGCGTCTACGACACGCCTCGAGACAGGCGATGTGTTCTTCAGGGCATCGGAACGTAGCAAGTCCATCTTGTCCCGAGTGAATGATTCAAACATGTTCCATTCCGGTTCGATCTGCAAAATATTACGGTAAGTGATGTGAGAGCGTCGGTGGCGCGTTGCGGAGAGGTATGGACTCCCAATTATGGGGGTCCAGGTTCGAATCCGCACGGACAACATGCCATGTACCAATGAATTTTTCTAACTTATGTACGTAAAACCGACTGCTCTCAAACGGTGAAGGAAAACATCGTGAGGAAACCTGCATACACTGAAGAAGAAATTCTGATGTGTATGTGAAGTCTACCAACCCGCATTGGTACGCGTAGGAGCGAAGCTCCGGAGCGTCCCCCTTGGAGCCTGGTGGACTTGGTCTCCGGGATCAATCTGCCCGCCTATTATGTGTAGCTTAAGGGGGGGGGGGGGGGGGGGGGACCTATTTTGTCTGTTTTCAAACCGGTTTTTGATGGGTCCTTCTTAATATACTGACACTTTTTTAAGGGGATGATCAGACCGTCAAAACTGAACAACTTTCTCTATGGGACCAATATCGAAATCGCGAAAAAAATTAGCTATCCCATACTTTTGGAGTTTCGAGTAGGATTGCAGTTCTGTGTGGGACAGCAGATATTTTTTCGCGATTTTGATGTTGGTGCCATAGAGAAAGTTGATCAGTTTGATGGTCTGATCATCCCCTTAAAAAAGTATCAGCATATTAAGAAGGACTATTTTCTGCAGTATTCACTGCAGAAAATAGTCCTTCCGTCTAACCGTTGAAAACATGATTCAATTAAATTTTCTGGATAGAAAAGAGGACCAAAGCACAGTACCTGTAAGAAAGAGTATCTATTACTACATACAATGTTTACTATACCGTTTTAATAAATATAATTTTGATCTATACTACAGTCTATTACATTCTAAACATAAAGAAATTAATTCACCTAACTATTTTATAAAAGTGAGATTCCTACTATTAACTGTTATACTGTTGAGTAAGCAAGGAATAATACCTAAGGAATACTACAGTCTATTATATCCTAAATATAACGAAATCACTTCAATTAACTATTTCAAAAAAGTGAGATACCTATTTCTAACTGTTTTAATATTGAGTGAGCAAGGAATAATATCTATTTGTGCAACCAAATCTGTGTCACTTAAACAATCTGATTTTAAAATTCGATAATACACAAATAAATATTCAAAACATTGACTCAATCAAAATATCAGACTCCGCTACATGTGACTTGGAAAATTGTGTTCCATCGCATCTGAATCTTAACCAGTCTCTTAAAATATTAAATCAAAATATTAGAAGTATAACGAAAAATATAACAGGTTTTTACACTATTCTTGCTAGAACAAACATTGAATGGGACATCATCACGCTGACTGAATGCTGGCTTACTAGCACAAGTTATATCCCGGACATTGAGGGGTACACTTCCTATAAAACTAGTACTAATCTCTCGCAAAATGAAGGTGTAGTTGTTTATGTGCGAAAAGGTATTGGCGTAATAGTAGAGGAGCCTTTATTCAGAGATACAAATTGCCTTCAAGTAAAAATAAATAAGGAAACAATTCTGCTGGCAATATATCGTCCTCCGGGTACAAAGGACATAACACAATTTTTAAACTCACTAAATGCTACCTTATCAAATATTTCCCATTACAGAAATGTCATAATTTCCGGTGATATAAATATAAATATAAGTGACCAATGTTATGACACAGATAAAAATAAATACCTAAACTTGCTAGCTTCGCATGGCCTTCTGCCGGCGAGTACTCTTCCCACTCGACTAAGTACCTGTCTAGATCACATTATTCTAAAAACTCACTTACCTGCTCATACTCGAGTGGCTCACTCTGCTCTTACCGATCATGACACAGTTTTACTATTTCTGGATAAAAAAGTAGTGAAAACGAATACACCAAAACCTATAGTCCGCATTAACTATGAACAATTAGATTTAGATATTCAGAAACTAGATTTTGGTCCTGTTTTTAATTCAAAGGATACTCACTCAGCTGCTCACATTATGGTTGGACTGATAAAAGGCGCTATTGAATCGAACTCTAAATCAACATTAGTACCAAACCGTAAAATCATTCTGAAGCCATGGATTACAGCAGGGCTCCTTCGCTGTATCCGGCACAGAGACAGTATGCATAAAAAGCTTAAAAGGACCCCTAATGATGTTCTCCTTAAAATATCCTACACCAGGTACAGAAACTTCTGTAACACTCTATTAAAAAAAGTTAAGAAGGATTATGAAAGGAATGAAGTAATTAAGGCCGGTAACAATAGCAAAAAACTCTGGGAGGCAATTAATAAAGTAACGAATAGAAGCATAAAGAAAGATAAATCCACCCACTTACTAACTTTAACCACTAGTCCTTTTCAATCTGTAAATGCTGTGAACGACTACTTTATTGGCATCGGTAAAAACCTTGCTGAGAAGATTGCTACTACACCGACAAACCACAGAGCTCATAAAGTAAATCCATGTCAATCTATGGTTCTGCTGCCAACAGATGAGACTGAAGTTAGGAAACTCATAGTTTCTCTTCGCAATGATTGTGCAGTGGGATGGGATGGAATATCCAGCAATCTACTAAAAAAACATATAGATAAATTAGTCCCTCCACTAACATATATATGTAACTTGGCATTGGCAACTGGACTATTTCCAAAAGCTTTTAAAAAGTCCCTTATTCATCCGGTGTTTAAGGGAGGGGATGGAACCATGGTAAATAACTACAGACCTATAGCTGTCCTCCCTGCACTTTCCAAAGTTCTTGAACGGATTCTGAACAAAAGGCTCATAGGGTATTTGGAGAAATTTAACTTGCTTTCACCCACACAATATGGCTTCAGGTCAGGTAAGTCGACTTCCGATGCAGTCCATGACTTAACAAATCATATTATCACAAACATGGACGCGGGAAAGAAAGTTATAGGTATTTTTCTAGATCTAGCCAAAGCGTTTGATACGGTTTCTGTACCCATCCTAATTCAGAAGTTAGAAGACGTGGGAATAAGAGGTTTACAACTTAATATTTTTAAAGACTATCTAAGTGAACGTACACAGCGCGTAAAGGTAGATAAGTATCTCAGTGACGAACGAATAATCACTTATGGCGTGCCCCAAGGCAGTGTGCTTGGTCCAACTCTGTTCCTTGTCTACATCAGCAGTCTGGGTGCGATCCCTATTCCAAACGGCAAGATAGTCACTTTTGCTGACGATACCGCGCTCTTATTTAGCGCTGATACATGGCAAGATGTATTTACTTCTGCCCAATCGGGATTCAATTCTGTGATGGAGTGGCTGCGAAATAGTGTCCTCACCTTGAACACAGATAAGACCAAATATATCACTTTTTCCTTAATAAATAAACTACCATCTTCCATAAATTCTCACTCCATTGTGGCTCACTCATGTTCAAACCCAAATACAAGCTGCTGTACCTGCTCTCGTCTACAGGATGCTGAAAGCATTAAATATCTTGGGGTAGTGATAGATAGAACCCTCAGGTTTCACTCACACATAGAAGTCCTAAATGGGCGGCTGCGAAAGTTAATTTACGTTTTTAAGACTCTGAGACATGTAGCGGATGAGAAAACTAGAAAATTTGTATATTATGCCCTTGCTCAGTCAATTTTGACATATTGCATCACCTCTTGGGGTGGTGCTCCAAAAACGACCCTGTTGAACCTAGAGAGGACTCAGAGAGCAATTCTCAAGGTCTCTTCTTTCTTACCTTATCGTTATCCAACAGAGCTACTCTACAAAAAATGTAAAGTGTTAACAGTACGACAGCTATTTATACTACAGACAGTCTTGAAACAACACTCGCTCACAGTCTTCTCCTCCACAGCGTCTGGTGGCTGCAGACGTTTCAATCCAGTGGACTGTTACCAGGGTCTAAATCAACTGACTAAAAAGTCCTCAAATCGCTTCTTCTGCTTCCTAGGCTGTTACTTATATAATAACATAAATAGAATAATAAATATGTATCCACTTACAAAGCATACTTGTAAAGGAAAGTTGACAAAATGGCTACTAGCATTAAACTACGACGAAACTGAATGTTTACTTACTATACTTGAATGAACAGTATACAAACCTGGCCCCCTGTCAACGCGCTCGCAAGCCTACACCCCCCCCCCCCCACTCACACACACACACAACACACACACACAACACACACACACACACACACACATACTAACAATAGTTCTAAGTTCAATATAAATGTTCCTTATCTTGGTCAAAATATGTTAATTTCCGACTCCGTCCGTGGGGTGAGAGCCTGGTGACCCGTCACCCAGATCTACAAAACACTGTGTTTGTAGTTCTATGGCAGGAACCAGTCTCTCACATAATATTATACTCTATTGTCCTTATATTGTCCTACATTGTCATCTATGTTAACTAATATTATGTGTGAGAAGAAATAAAGAAACATTATACAGTACTGACACTCCCTTCCTTCCACCAAGATTTTACCTCACACCCCCCCCCCCCCCCATCGCCCTCTTGTTACCCGGCAGTTACCTAAGAAGAAAATTTAAGGTTCAATTTCTTTGGTTTCGCATGTGCTCTGACGGCATCTCGTCAATTTCAATTTTTGCATTGTCCAGGCTGTGACCAAAGTGAGTTCGATTTCAGATTTATAACCAGTTTTACAAGAATCACCATTCAACATTTCTTCGGAATTTACCATCATTTGAAAGGTAATTAATTATAACAGCGATTCTACCCGATGGTTTTTACCCCAAACACCCAAGAGAAAAGATATTGAAGGGATACCTGGCCTTGGCAGGTGAAGTCAACCTCTGGCATCTATTTGATTTCTGTGAATTACCACAAAATATGAGACACGGACATAACACTACATTTGTGGATATATTAAAAATTCTTAGAGTCAGACAACTGATAATGCAGCACCTGGAGATATAATATTAGATAGCCGACGAGTAGACGTAAACGATCTTAATGAAATCATTCGAGTTTTTCCGACTACTAAACATGTTGATGAACATAATCAAAACATGACATTTATATTGGAAAAGTCTAACTAATCGGGTTAGGAGTTCGAGTAATTTTGCGAAGATTGTCAACGGATTAATGGGAGTATAAGGACAATTGAGTGGCCAGCTCATTGGAGGGACCAGATGAATCCCGGAGAATTGCAACATGCTGTTTATTTGGAATTTGACGACAAAGCTATTAAAAACAATGTCCCTGGAGTAGGGGTCAGAATCGAATCAACGACAGAATTCGATACATTTCGAGTACAGGACAAAATAGAACGATAAGTTAAGTAGTTTAAGATCAGTAACAACATGGAACTACTTTGGACCAAGCCGTGGTTGATTTAAGTTCACGCATTTTTGAGAAATGTCAAGCCTATGCTATGTAGCTTTGAGCCGAGTTAGGTCTATAGATGGATTAATAATCAGTAGTTTAGACCACTGCAAGCTACATAATATTTCCCACGATATTAACTTCCCCTTTAAATCGCGAAATTTAGCGCCTTATAAATTATTATCGTAACTAAAAAGTGTAAAATAAAAAAATTAATTTAAAAAATAAAAAAACCCGACTGCGTAAAAACTGAAAAGAAAAAAACAAGTTCAGTAGTTAGTAGAATTCAGTTAAGTTATATTGAATAACTACACCTTGAAATAGTTTTTTGATCGATACACACATAAAACAAAAAAATATTAAACTCTAATGTGGAACATCGTGGTTTAACAGTCGGGACCCATTAAAAATTCTAAACCTAATTTTCCCAATAATGGGTCTCGACTGTTAAAGCCAAGATGTTCCACATTAGAGTTTAATATTTTTTGTTTTATGTGTGTATCGATCAAAAAACTATTTCAAGGTGTAGTTATTCAATATAACTTAACTGAATTCTACTAACTACTGAACTTGTTTTTTTCTTTTCAGTTTTTACGCAGTCGGGTTTTTTGCCATAATTACCACGCCTAAGGCTAAATAATGATTAAAGAATGCTGGAAACCGAAACGGCGACGGGTTATGCCGGACTCTTACCGGCTAAAACCCCACCGTGTTCCACCTCATCGCATATTGCCGTAGAGCCTGAGGGCCCGTGAGGAATCTTCCACATTCTACGGCGCAGCGACCGACCTTACCAGGTCTCATCTCTGTTGGCCTTGACAAGCCTACAGGCCTTTAGGTGGTGCGTGGGAACACGCACACAACCACCTCGAGTCCCTATGATCGGACGCCGGACCCCCCAGCCCGACGCCCAGAGACTCAAAAATTACGGGGGAGGCAGACCGCGAGCAAACGCAGCCCGTCTGCGCCCCGTGCGTCTTTGGCGGATCGGGAGTTCAGAAGTCGACTCCCTCTCCCAATCCGCCGTCTCCTTCTGGAGCATTACTGCCTCACAGAAGGAGAGAACCGCGCGCCAAGACGCCTCACTGTCGACCATAGCGCGAACCATGGCCGGCAGCGAGAGGTCTGAAACTACTGGGAGAGCTCACTGCGCTCTCCCGCCCACGCAGGGCACTCCTGCAGCACGTGATTGTATTGTATTGTATTTGTATTTATTTATTTACCAGATACATGAATTGACACGACTTAAATAATACATCACATAAACCAAAAGAGATTTTTAGGTGACATAAATAATTCTGCACAGTTTTTACAAATCAAACAATAAACAGTACATGTGATGCGCCGTCTCGTCGAGACAGCCGTCGCAGTGGTGGCACCCGGCTGTCGGCTCCCTCCTCCTAGGTTAGGTTAGGTAGTTCATGTTAGGTTAGGGTATCTACTTTTTACTTAAAACTTTCCTTATTCCACCAAAGCGATAGGTTTCCAGCATTCTTTAATAATTATTTAGCCTTAGGCGTGGTAGTTATGGCAAAAAAAAAATATTTTTAAATTTAAGAATTTTCCGCCTTGTTGTCTTTGAAGATCAATTCTAGCCAAATTAGCCCTCTTAAGTACTACTTTTTATTTATGATTATGAAAGCTGAGAGTTGGGCGCATTTTTGAGATTGGCTAAAAAATCATAAGGTCACCTGTTTAGAGTTTTAATTTAATGTTGAAAATTAAGTCATAATTCACGGATCGCTAATTTTTTACTTTAGACCAATATTTTCATAACTTTTATCAAAGTTACGATGCTGATGATGTTATGAATAAAGGCAAAACTCATGAAGATTAAGTTGCAAAAAAAGAATCTCTAAAAAGTCTTACACTTTTTTTTTAGAAGTTGTTTAAGCCGGTCATGTCGAGTTTCCTCATAAAATCGGAAAAATCATCATAACTCGAAAACTATAAAAAATCGCGGAACATACATGGGGGTGATTCGGATACCCCACGACATACCGGACCTAAATTTTGCGTTTGAACGTCAACTCCCCGGCCACCCTGTATAATAAGGCTTTATTATACATACTTCAAACATGCTGTAAATATTTTTGTCTACTTGGATATTTTCTAATAAATACCTAATTTTTTAAATTTCAATGCCTATTTTATTGCTTAAAAATAATTTAAATTGTTAAATCTAATTCAAATGAATGCATTGGTATTAATATCATTAATTTAAAAGCCTTCTGGGACACACAATTTTGATTTCAATGTTGGTAGTAAATTATTTTTAATATGGTTTAGGATTGTATTTTTGTCACTAAATGGTGCCGGTTACAGTTTAAAAGTCCAATTAGTAATTACTCCCTACCCCGCCTAACAAAACTCCGTAAAATGACTGGCCTATGCTGAACAAATTGATTGTGTACTGCAAAAGGCCCAGGAGTGCGTATTTTGAATCTCATTCGCTGAGTTCAGCAGTTGAAAATGTCAAAATTACTATGGAGATACGCATCTTTGTACTGCTGATTTGACTGTCAAAAATCGCACTCCTGAAGTATGATTTTTGAAAGTTAAGTCAGCAGTAGAAAGATGCATATCTAAACAGTAATTTTGATATTTTCAACTGCTGAACTCAGCGAATGAGATTCAAAAATCGCACTCTAGGTCACATGTACAGTCAGCAGCAATAAGTTAAGCTATTTTAAAAAGTGTTTATTGTGTTTTGATGAAGTATATTGTCTGTTTGAAATTCCCTAGCAAATTATACGGTAAAACTAAAAGTCAATATGATCCTAAACCATATGAGGAAACCTCAACATTTCTTTTGGAATGCTTGTCAATATTAATAGAAGTACAAAGAAAATATTAAAAATCCTGTTTTATTTTCCCACTCAATTATGTTCCCGTATAAAAGAGACATAAATCGTAGCGCAGTGGAGTTTGGGTACAGGTGGAATTGACCTGAAACTAGGCTGGTCAGTAATACTAACGTGGTCGACTCCGACGTACTCGATGTACGTGGCGAAACCCTCGTTGAGCCACAGGTCGGTCCACCACTGCATGGTCACCAGGTTGCCGAACCACTGGTGCGCCAGCTCGTGTGCTATGTCTATGGCTACGTTCTGCTTGTCTCTGGGCACGCTGTCAGCTTCATCGAAGAGTAGGGTTGTCTCTCTGCAAAAATAATACGCAATGAAAATGTGTATACCTAATGTTACAGATAACACAGCGAGAGTTGAGGCAAACAATTTCTTCACTATATACTACTCTACAACGTGTTAATGAATTAACGCAAAACTAGAAAGTAGTTTGTTTAGAATCGAGAGCAGAATCGAATTATCATGGTTTCAACTTGGTTTCATTTTTTTTTTCAAAATATTAAATAATTCGTTTGCAAAATTTAAAAATTTCTGAACCCGATGCCAACCCACCACACGGGCACACTCACCCTACTTTCTACCAACACAAGATTATAAAAATGTTTCCATGAGTACGTTAGCGCTTTCTTTCAGTGCTGAAAAGATAACAAATCATTTTTGCCTCAAAACTTCAAATGCGAATAACTTTAAATTTTAACTATCAAAATAATGAAATTATTGTTTCAATCTAATTATTTTGTTATAAATAAGTTGGGGTGTATGAGGTTTTGCGCTAATTTATTAACACGTTGTATTGGCTATGTGCGAAGTGGGGGTCGGGAACTGTCAAGTCGATCGCAGCGCACGCTGTGACAGAAATTTGTACTACTGACGGCGAAGCTGTGTCAGATTTGCTTGAATCTATGAAAATCCGCACACTCATTCAATACTCAATCAAATATCCAAAACTATAAAAACTACAAACTTATAATTTGGCAGGGATGTTTTTATTGCCATTTAGGTGTTCACAAAAAAAAAGATTTTTCGCAATTCAACCCCCAAAGGTGTGAAAACGGTGGTGAAAGTTTGTATGAGAATTTTGTAACAAAGAATGGGAATCCCAGCTAGTTAGGTATTATAAATATTTAATATCGTCAATATTGCTCATTCATTTAGTTTTTACTTTATTTCAAATTAAAATAAAAAACTTTATCCTAAAATTTTATGTACAAATAATCCACGGGGCCGTACTGCGCTAGATGGCACTAGTGTCGTGCACACAGCCAATACGCAATACTTTTTCACATAGCACACAAGGCAGATATTATTAGCATCTTATATTTTTTTGAATAAACCTTTTGTCAATTTTGGTTTTGACTTGATTTTCAGAAAAGTTGGGCAAGAGGCTACTGATGGCATATCAACGATTTCTGGCTTCAAAACGACCACGATTACACAGTGTATGATACTTTTTATGCCGAAAATGAAACGATTTATACACTTTGTAATTCGTCAAACCTGTCTATTGCAAACTGCAATGGTTTCTATACTATTATGCACATTCTTTGTCATGCATTTTTCAATTGTAACGAGTAGAGCAACATTTGCTTCAGTAATGTAGGTAACAAGCAACATTAGCTTCAGTTGAAAACTAATTACCGTAGAAAAAAACATCAGTATCTCACCTAAAAGTAATCAGCCCCCAATTTTCCATAGCACCACTCGAAAAGTCAGGAATTGCGATCAAATCGATCTTATCCAAAGCGTAAGGCACTCCAAAAACTTCTTCATAAAACTGTAATATCTTTGGAGTAATGTTCAGAGCATAATTCGCTTTGGAAATCAGTTCGGGTCTCGTCCAAATTTTAATTGGCTTTTTCACATTGTCTTTGCTCATGTAGCTTGTTTCCAGGGATTTGAAGTTGGAGAGGACGTAGGCGACGAGGTAGGTAGACATGTTGACAGATCTATCGAAGTGAGTCCATAGCCAACCGGGTTCTTCTACACTGTGGGAAGAACAAAATGTTATTAGTTGATAGCGTAGAGAGAAAAGGCATTAGAGGTCAGTACAATGGTAACTTAATTTTTATTGTGTCAGATGAAGAAGCTCAAATTGTATACAGGGTGAAATTGATATCATTAGCATCCTTTTAAACTAAGAGTCTACCCACCAAACTGAACAACTTTCACTATGGCAGCAAACCGATCGGAGCAAATAAAAAATCTGCTGTTCCATACTAAACTGCAATGTCGACGCGCGAGTTCGCGACTCAAATGTATGCAACAGCAGTTTTTTTTTGCTCCGATCGGTTTGCTCCCTTAAATTTGTTCAGTTCGATGGGTAGACTCTTAGTTTAAAAGGATGCTAATGATATCAATTTCACCCTGTATATCTCCAACTCCATACCTATGCTATTCTAAGATGCTATTCCATATGCGGAAAATCCGACGTCTATAGTCCGATAGTCTTTTTTAACTAGTCAAGAAGTCTTGTTGAAATGTTTATTTTGAAATTAAGAAATACCACAGTTACATACATACATAAACTCACGACCATAGTCCTTTTTCGGGGCGGTCAGAAACCTTACTTTAACTTACAAATAATACTATTTATGTACACAGTAGTAGCAAGGTCACCATCCAAACTTTTATATTTATAATATTACTAGGATTGTTTCTTACATAGCTTCCTGTGAAGCAACTTTCATGTTGGACAGTACAGTGATGTTCTCTTCATGTGCGATGCTGATTTCAAACTTGGATTTGAATCCTGGTTCATCAAAACATGGGAACGCTGCTCTTGCAGATGTTGGTTCAAACTGTGTCACACCCAGCTTACTGAAACATTTTAAAAAGTCACTTTTATACACAGTACATATCAGTCCCATCGTACCCTATACTTGTATTACATCAACATCATTGATTCACTGATAAAGTCATGAATGTAAACAAACTTTTAGCATGTGTCTATGTTCTGAGAGACCTGGCCGTGACAGCGAGTTCGCTCAGGGCTTTCTTAATCTTTGTAAAAAGCACCTACATTTAATTTGTTCAACTTCAGTTCCTTCATCAGTGAATCTCGAGCTTATTTGAACTAGTCACATAATTTTGATAAAATAATCTGACAGCCAGTTGACTAATTCACATTGGGCGGTCATTACGCGCGGTGTGGTGAAGGGAGGGATTTAATTCATGAGAGGCTGTTTGAATCCCCATGCACATGTACCTGCCAATTAGTTTTCCTAACTTAAATATTAATACACAATAGCAACTGTTCTAAAATTGTGAAGGATAAACATTGTTTACCGTAAACCTGCATACAGATTGAGATAGGCTGTGCTGGCTGACAATAAAGGCTGCTGATTTCTGACTGCCATGCAGTAATCTATCTAGTATCTATAGTTTATTTTAGGCTGATGATGATGAGCATAATATTATGAATTATTGATATTGTGCATGTATATGCTCACGACCATGTGTAGGGGTATAGTCAGAGATATTCTCAAACTTCAGAACATCCATGTTTCACTAGCAGTACCGAAACTGTGACCAGTAGTGTGACGGGGAGTGAGCCCGTCGCCACTTGTAATGGACAGTGGGTACAATACATGCCTCGAAATTAAAACATGCAGGTTTCATCACTATGATTTCCTTCACCGAAAAGCCAGTATTGTGGATTATATGATAATCAATATAATAATAGTAAATCATACTCACTGAACTTCATTTTGATTATTAGTGTAAGAGCTTTTGTAGAAACCAGTCAAAGAATTAGATATTTTTCCCTCAAAGGACAGTTCTAAAGTATAGTCGACATCAGGCTTTAGAGTTGTCGCCAATGTAAGAACCAACCGGTCGCCGGCTGCTTCCGTGATGGATAATATTTTAATGTTGCGTATGCTGCTGTGCGTCACTTGAGTTTGAGTGTCTACTGAGAGGTACGGGTCTACTGTAGTCGGTGCCTTTACTGGAGGTACTGATGTGGACGCTGGGACAGTTTCATTCACTACATTACCAGCATTAATAACACTTTGTATGGTCCCATTTTGCACTGGTAAAGCGGCATTATTAGTTGTTACGTTTGTTGGTGCTGTCTCATTTGTTTGAGCTATATTATTATTTGTTGGTGCTGTATCGTTTGTTTGTACTGTGTTATTATTTGTTGATACTGTAATGTTTGCTGGTGCCGTATCATTTGTTTGTACTGAATCGTTTGTGGCTTCAATATGTATTTGACGTTTAACCTTTGTGTGCAACGATTCAACTTTCTCATAAATTTGTTCTGTAAGCTTAGCATTCTTATTAATACTGAGGTTTTTTGAGTGTAAAATTATTTCTTTGACCCGTTTACTGGCTCTTATTGTGATATAGACGTCACCGGTGAAACTTGAGTTTTCTAAGTCTGATTTTATTTTTAATCTGTAAAAGCTTGGTACGACATCGGTTGGCAGCCGCAGGTCTGGAGATGGGGAGGTGGTCTGTCCGAAGGGTTCTGTTTCATCCCAGAATTCTCCAGTTTTTTGAGAGAGCTGTAAAAAAATTAAAACATGATTGTTACTTATATTTTAAAACCTATGGCACAGTATAAGAGTATTAGTAGTTACCTAGTAGGTACTAGGTACACTACATACAAGGTGTAACAAAACACCCTAGTAATATTTAAGGGGGTGCTTCAGACCAACAAACTGAACAACTTTCACTATGGAGCCAACATCGAGAAAAAAAAATCTGCTGTCCCATACATTTGGCTTGAGTAGGTTTGCAGTTTTGTATTAACAAGCTGACTTTTTTACGCGATTTCGTTGTTGGTGCCATAGAGAAAGTTGTTCAGTTTGATGGTCTGATCATCCCCTTAAAAAAGTGTCAGCATATTAAGAAGGACCCTGTTGTAAGGACACTCCCTGCCTCCCATCAACTTTTTACCTCACCCCCTCTGGGCAGACAGTGGCAAAACAACAGCGTTAGAGTAAATTTTAGTTTGGCAGTATAGTACTATCTCATTCACACTCACTGAAAATGAATATGAAATGGCAGCTAATGGTCCACGATGTGCTATGGCTTCCCAGTTAGGAGAACAGAATAATTACTGGTGATATAAATAATTAACAGGTTTGTGGAACTGGAAACAATTAAACTCTTTTTTTTAATTACAGTCCATAAACTGGTTTAGTGAGATTCTTAAATACCTACCTAAATACCTGTTATTTAAAATCTAAAATTAATCATTTATTCAATTCTTTGATTAAAGCTGCGAATTTTAAATAAAATATTACTTAGTTTTAGCCACCTATTTTTTTAAATATGCCATTAGGTACTTACAGTTTTATTTCCTATAACATTCGTTGAAGATATTAAAACTAAGGCGCTAATTAATTTCAAAACCATTTTGCACTTTTTATTGACTTTATAACTAAATTATCACAGTTAATAAATGCAATAAATTTGTAATAGAGGTTATAAAAACTAATGTTAGAACATGTTGGTTCGACTGTAGAATTTGATTTCACATAGGTAGCATTATTCTTCAAATATTAACGTATTCACAGCACGAAAAAACATTGCAAGATAACGATAACAGAGAGCGAACTGTCAATAATCATTTAATTAATCAAGCAGGCAGTGTTGCAAAAGTAACTTTTATAAAATCGGAAGAGTTAGCGACTAAAAATCTGAAGAAATTGTAAAATTAAAGAGTTTGGAAAAATGAGGGCGCCACTTTCATTCCAAAAGCGTCTAAGTCACACATAGCATTGCAAGAGGACTGTACTAAAATAATTATTAAGGTCAAACTTCCGCCACTTCCAACCTTTTTTTTGCCGAGCTGTGTAGTGTACTTAGGCACAAAACATTATAAGAGGGGTTAGAAATGCAAAGTAGCGCTTTTGCTTCGGAGACGACTGTCGCCACTTGTCTTCCCGCTCACGCTGCTACAACTAGGTACTTATGCCCTCTCACTCGCACCACGCCGCGCGCCTTACGATGTTATGCAAATCATTGTACCTAATATTGCATTTCCATGTGGCTCGTATATCACGCTTCTTTGCTCTTTTATAATGTTCTGTGGTAATAAGAATTATAGGTACCGGAAAATAATGCCTTCGTGTACTTTCCTGTTGCTCTTTAACCCCTTTTATAATGTTCTGTGGGAATAAGAATTATAGGTACCGGAAAATAATGTCTTCGTGTACTTTCCTGTACTTACCTTACTTACTCAACCAATTATTTCAGTCGACAAAACTATCATGGCAGACCTAACATTCTAATAAAATGTCTATGCATTTCAGCAAAATGTATTTGAACTCATCCGATTTGTACCTTGTTTTAATTTAAATACTTACAAATGACTTACGACGGATAGTTTGCATTCATCCCAGGAGTAACAATGTTACATAAAACAATCAACTACATTCTAAAATCGGCTACAAATAAGATCAGGACCTCAATTGCGCTATTTTATACGATTTACCGTTAGGACTGAACGTTTTTGGTTTTAGTTTAGTTTTGGTTTAGATTTGGTTTAGCTGATGTAAAAATGCTACCGCGTTATTTTTTTCTGAACGGTTAAATCGCACAATACAGAAAATTCGATCGAACGGACATCAAACGTTACAGCAACGTATCTTCCGAAATAACGCCAAATCGTTACCGTTAATATAATTTGCGCGATACGAATTGTGCATAACGTAACGTTTTTGGTTGTGGTTTTGTTTTGGTAGTATCGTTCAAAATTAGCGCGATTGACCCCCAGGAGTGCGATTTTTGAATCTCAAAAATCCTACAGGAGGATTGCGATTTTTGAAAGTCAAATCAGCAGTAGAAAGATGCATGTCTCCATAGTTATTTAGCCATTTTGAACTGCTAAGTTCATCGTATGAGTTTCAAAAATCGCACTCCTGGGGCGAAATAAATCGGGAGATCACAAATTCACAACCAACCTAAAATTAATAGACTGTGCCAGAAATAGGTAGGTCTTGCAACACTGCAAGCAAGTGACATTTCGTGTAATTTCGACGTTTCGTTCCGGCGATTTTTGTTTTTTTTTTTTCTGCGCGAGGCTAGACCAGTTTAGGAAGAGGTAAAGTGTAAAAAGTAATATAATTAGTCTGAGAAGTAATAGTATCCTCATTTTTGAAAATATCTGACTGATAGTAGCCATAGAAATATTAATTTACTACGATTCTGACTACGATAGAAGGATTTAGGCGACTAATGTCTAAAATGAATAATGACTAAGCAGAAGTGCGATTTTTGAAAATCATACGAGCGACTTGGCAGTAGAAAATGTCAAAATTACTATGGAGATTATGCATCTTTCTACTGCCAAGTCGCTCGTATGATTTTCAAAAATCGCACTTCAGATAAAATTAAAATAGTTTATGTTCCTACTTCCTATACAATTTTTATTTGGAGCTTTAGCATAGAGCAAAAAAAGATAGGTAGGCGAAAGGGCATTCCGCGACGAGGAGTGAGCTTTTTCAAAGGTTTTGGGCAAAGTTAGAGAAGTTAGGTAAGTTATTAATTATAAGTAGAAGTAGGTGTCTACTCGTAAGTACCTACCGACCTAATTTATTTTGTGTGTGACGAAAACTAGTTTTGTTGGATCCACATAATAATTCTACCCCTTCTATATCTCTGACTACCCCCTCGGGGAATATAGTCGTGAGCATATGCTATGCTACATAATAATGCATTAGGTACGAATTAAGTAGGTGGTAGGTAGTAGGTACCCAATTAAAGTGATTAGGCAGTTATTTCCTAGAAATGTTGTCTGTTATTTATTCGTTAGGATTCAGGAACCCTCAAGGAAGGTGAATGGGCATTATTACTTTACTCATGAAGAGCGAGTGTCCATTAGAGTCCATCCAATCCATACCTCAACGCGTCACCGACGCCACGACGCGCTCTTATAAAGTAGAATAGGTTTACGTAATTAGCTATGTAGTTAAGTATAGGTTAAGTAGGTAGGTTCTTCATTGTGACAATAAACCAATAAAAATTTACCAACCTTAAAATACGTAATAAAATAAACTATAACGCCGACTAAAGCAGCCAGAACAACGGCAAATATGACGAGGCCGACACAAACGCACGTCGAGATGAAGACTCCGCCCTTCCTCCCATACTGGATGTCTTCGGGCGTCTGGGACTCGTAGGCCAGGAACTGCTGCCGGCTGGTCGATAGCGTCATCATGTCAAATCATTCTGCAAATTGTTTAAGATTGAGCATAATTTACAATGAAACTTGAACCCTGTGATTGTCGCTTCCTCAAGGCGGACCTTCAAACTGAGGGTCGAGATAATGTTTCAAATAAAGACTTCTTGTGTGTAATCACCAGATTATTACTTTCAAGAACATCTAAGACATTTAGCATTTCTATAACAGATTCAAACGACCTATTTTTGAAAAATGAAAATGAAAAACTTTATACTAATAACTTACTATTTTTGAATCTCACACTTTCAAATCGTGTACGTAAATGAATCAAATGATGCATAAACTCCATAGTTATATATATTGTGACATTTTCGTTGACGAAATTGAATGAATTAGTATTAAGTACTATGTAAATGAATGATTTTTTTTTAACGTTCAAAACAGCACTCCAGTTTGATTCCAGAGCAGTTTTGTAGGCCGAGCCGACTGCGAGGCCGAATGTCGAGCTCCGCGTAGGAGCTGGTGGACCTGGTCTCCGTGGTCAACTGCCCGCCACGTTTCGGCGCTGTAAGTAGGTATTCCTACCTAGTATAAGAGATAAGTGTACTTTTTGCAACCCTCAGCAGCAAGGCTGATTCAGTATTTATGTAGGGTATCAGGGGTGTAGAGCATCTTTGTGGTGAGGATGGACCAGGTCTGCCTGCATAACTTCAGTCGGTTTAGGAGATACAGACGTTTAAAGAGTCAGTAAAAATTTACGATCAGCTACAAGGCTGATCGTATGACATTATTGTAATATGCACTGTAGCTATGTGAACAGTACAAAAACATTCATTTACACCCGTTCAAAATCTCCTAAACAGATTGACAGAACATGACAGTTTTTGTAATGCTCACATACTCGTAGCTACAGTGCATACTACAATAATATCATACGATCTTTAATTTTTTACTGACCTTTAAACGTCTGCAACTCCTAAACCGACTGAGGTTATGCAGGCAGACCTGGTCCATCCCCATCACAGATATACTCTACACCCCATAAACACTTAATCAGCCTTGCTGCTGATGGTTGCAAAAAGTATACTTATCTCTCATAATAACCGGATTATTTCTTTTAAAACTTCGTTCCAAAACTTTCAGCGGTGGTTTAGGCCATCAAACTGAATACCTACCTAACTTTTACCTACCATGAAAGAAAACCTGAATTCATAAAGAAAAGCTGTCTCATTCATACATTTGAGTCGAGTAGGCATTGCAGTTTATTATGTAATAAGTAGTTGATTTTTTTTTGCTGTTTATAGGAAGTTTGCTCCCATAGTAAAAGTTGTTCAGTTTGATGGTCCTACGAGGAGCTCGGCTTTCGGCCTCGCAGTCGGCTCGGCCTACAAAACTGCACTGGAGTCAAACTGGAGTGCTAGTTTTGAGTGAGCCAAGCGAGCTCGAAATTTGTCAACACTATTCAGAACTCTGCCTATTTGTACTTTTAGTAGGTACCTACTGTATGCATAGACGCATACAGTGCTAAAAAATTCAAATAGAAATGGTTCTAGGGGGTGCCTAGAATCTTAACACTAGCCCATATTTTCCTTAGGAGAATACGCCCATGTTAATATACCCGATGTTAGTTATAGGTGGTAGGTACTAGGTAGGTAGGTACCTACTTTTAGAGAGTGTATATGTACACACGGCGACACATCAAGCTATACAAAACCAAAATAAGCTGGCCGCGCGTAGGTTGAATAATGTTAACGTCGCGCGGCCAGCTTATGTTGGTTTTGTATAGCTTGATGTGTCGCCGTGTGTACTTACTTACTTACTTAATGTTTTTGACATTGAATTAACTTAATATAAAATTACAAATTAAATCAACGTTTTGTACCTCATTGTTATTATTAGGCCTATGGCCTGTATGAACATACGAGTAGGTACCTACAGAATTTGCTTCCATAGAAGTTATGTACTTACCTAAATACTAAAAGCTATAGGTACCTAACCTAGTTTTGGTGTAGGTACCTAAGGAAGGTATGCTATGCACTAATCAAAGGTAAACGCGATTCATTAGAATGGAATGACATCATACGAATATTTCAAGAATTCAGTTTCACGGTGACTAAAATGTTTAACATTCCTAAACGATTGATTAATCTATTTCATCGCCGCAAAGCAATTCCAAACCAAGAACATTTCCTTAGTCCATGGCCCTACTAAATGCTATGGAAGGATTTCATGAGGTTGGTTTCGTACTAGTAGGTATACAAGGCACAAAATAAAGATTTCGAATGGTTTTTTCTTTATTGATAATGATTTGATTACCTTTAAAACCAATTATTGCTCCTCCTGACCCCACTTGTTGTAGCTAGGTGGTAGGTGGTAAGATTATAGCGATTTCTTTAAAGGTATTTAGGTGGGTACACACTTCTATACAACAATATATTGTAAACAAATAAAAATAAAAGCAAAGTCAACTAAGTTTCTATGGTTTTAATAGTTCCATTAATTTCGGATGCTGTTTATCTCATCAATTCATCATCAAAAAGCTCTGCCAACCTCCAAAAGGAACATAATAATTAAATAAGTTGTATAGTTATTAATTTCGGTTGATAGGCAGCGAACTAATCTTTATTCGTAGTTGATATTTTTTATTACGTTATAATCTCTTTGGTCTCAAATTATAGGTATGTAATTTACAGACAGGCCTGGCCGACTTGTGTGAAAAAAAATTAACAATAGCCATAAAATCTGAAAAGAAGAAAATCTATTTTCTTTTTAATAAAAGCAAATGGCGGCAGCGTAAATTTTTTACAACAGAAGTTGTCAATATTTTACATTCTGCGTGTAGTAAAAACTTTTTTGATTCCAATTATTTTATTTTTGTTCCTTGTTGTTACGAAAATTAAAAAAAAATGTGCTTGCTTGCTTTGACAGCACATGAGCCAGAGCCAGGCCAGAGCGGTAATTTCGTGTACCTAAAAATAAGTTTAATGGTAAGTTAACATTTTCAGATGACTGTGGCGTATTAAAAAAATCCTTTCAAATCCCTTTATATGGGAATTTGTGGACCAAAAAATGTGTAAGTTGGGTGATTGAAGGGTGATTGTTATGTTGTCCTGTCTTCATACCATCTTCATGTCGTATTTTTTTAATAGGTACAAAATTATGTTTAAAATATGTATTATCTTCTGGAAGGTTACGCGTTTTTCGTCTCGTTTAGAAAATAATTATGTTTTCTAATTTCCTATACCTAAGTAGGTACGTATGCTATAATGATCCTCTTCTATAGATGTAAGATAAAATGTGATAATGTGTGATGTAATAAAGCATGAAAGCTAACGCTCTGAATCGAAGTTTAGCTTTTCTGGCGTAGATCTTTATTAGAGAGGATTTCCTTGTCCTCCGTCGACAGGGTCATGTCGACAGGATAAAGGAAAACAGAAGATTACTCTTGTAATGTGCCAACAGATTGACCCAGATTAACATTTTGGTTTCTTTGTCTTTAGGAAAGTTTTAGTTTTTAAAATGTTAACAATACAAAACCATTTATTATACGCCCGTATGCCTTAAACGACAAGGTAAAAATTATTATATGGGCAAGTAAAAGAAATAATGTATGGTAAATGACTTTTCCGTATTTTGAAAGTCTTGAAAAGAATCAACTGTTCCAAAGAAAATGACAATCACCTCAACCAAAGTAGGTATAGTAAAGATTTCTCAATAAAGAAAGCCTAAATTAAAAAAGTGCCCAACAGATAAACTACAAAAGCCTTCAAGCTATTTTCATAGAACACTTACCTACTTTTATAGGTTTTTTAAAGGTAACTAACAAATTTTGAAAAAAAAGAAAAAAAGGCCGCTTTTGTTTTTATTCGTAATTATCTAAAATTGGAATGTTTAGAAAATATAAAAGTATTGTATAACAATGGCTTGAAAGCTTTTGTAGTTTATCTGTTGGGCACTTTTTTAATTTAGGCTTTCTTTATTAAGAAATCTTTATTATTGTGACGAGGGCGCCACTGAGCTCGAGTAGCCCTCTTCAGTATGTTTAACGCATTTAAAACGACGAAGAAAACACGGATCCATTTTGAACAGGAGACAAATTGGCGCTAAATAAATCTCTACTGAAACGTGGTTGGACCGCGTGCGAACCACAACTTTTAACACATTCGGTATTGTGCTAATCCTATTGCTTATAATTTGGCGTATTGACTGATCGCTCAGACGTTAAAGACCGTCAGTCACATAGTAAAATATTCGTAAGTCAAGTTTAGCGAGATACGGAATTCAGCACAGTTGAATAGTAGGTACCTAATCGGATTGCAGTGTTATTAGAACTGAAATTGGATTAGAATTGAACTTCTATTCAGGGCCGGATTAAGCCATATAGAGGCCCCTAGGCATTGCCAGCATCGGGGCCCCCGTTGGATGGATTTGTCTCCTTGGCCCCAAGGGCCAGGAGTGCGATTTTTGAACATCACAAGTTGTAATCAGCAGTAGAAAGATGCATTATCTCCATAGTAATTTTAAGACAAGGTTGTATAGCTCATGGCAAAATGGAGCTGATTTGCGTTTGAGACAAAAGCATGAGCGAGCAACAAGAGCTCAGTTTTAAAGCGGGAAATAAAAAAATAAAAAATGAGCGAGCGAAGCGAGCTCGTGTAATAAGAATATTTTTAATACCTCTTTTATTGACTGACACAGACTTTTAAATAATTCTTTTCAATTTTGGGTTCGGCTTAAATCTTCGAGTTTTTACTTATTTTTCTCTCGGGCTGCGGGGCCCCTGGGCGTCGCTGGGCCCATAGGCTGCTGCCTACTTTGCCTCTCTATGGTTAATCCGGCACTGCTTCTATCCTTAATCAATTTCATTTCTAATCACATTGCAATCCAGTTACTATTCAACAGTGTCTTGGCTAAAAAGACATTACCCACTTGACAAACTGTAGGTATTCGTTTCAAATCGTTTCACAACTAACGAATGAGTATGATCAAAGAACAAATACAAGGAGTATGATAGCTAAAATTATCCACAAAATAGGAGGAATATCATAATTACCAAGGAAATGGAAATTATCTTTTTTACCAGTTTTGTAGGCGAAACGCGATTGAGCAATCTGTCAAACTGCTGTCAAATGATTAGCGTGATACTGAATGTGTAAAAAGTTGAGCTTCGCACGTGGTTCAATCACGGTTCAGTGAAGATATATTAAGCACAATTGGGGCCCAGGGCTATTTTAAATTTCGACCATTGACGTAGAATACTTCTGGACTAGTATAAAATTCTCGAAAAAAGTGTCCGAGACTAAACTACACCAACCTAAAAGTACGTGTAGTAATATAAACCAACTAAACTCAACTAAAAACAATGCTGATTTTTTTTTTCATCCCACTCCCCCAAATCTGGGTACGGCGCAAGCCCGCGCGTGCGCGTAGTCGGCCAATCAAACGAAGACTGTCGCGTAATTGGTTCTCTTCTTATGTTTTGGTGGTCTTTTGGTTCGAAAAGTTTTGACCAGACGTCCAGTAGTTCGTAAGTCAATGTTTCAAACCTACTATTACGTAAAATATACAAATCGATCGACAAAACTCAGTCTATGTCTAATGGCACCGTGACTAGGCACCGTGGCCAATCCACATGCGGGTCGAGCTGATAAGAAACTTGGTTTATTCGATACTAATGCGAAACTTTTCCAACTGTTTTGATTTGCTCTTTGGATAGTATTGAAAATATTCCTACTATAAGTAGTTATTTATACAGGGTGTAACAAAACACCCCAGTAATACTCAACTTCAGACCATCAAACTGAACAACTTCCACTATGGAGACAACATCGAAATCTCAAAAAAATAAATCAGCTGTCCTATATAATTTTAGTCGAGTCTATTCAGTTTTGTATGGGATGGGACAGTTGATTTTTTTCGCGTATTCGAACTAGGCTCCATAGTGAAAGTTGTTCAGTTTTATGGGCTGAAGCACCCTCTTAAGTATTACTAGGGTGTTTTGTTACACCCTGTACATAGTGAGATTAATATAATTTAGCATCCTTTTAAACTAAGATTCCACCCATCAAACTGAACAACTTTTACTATGGGCACGGAATTAATAAGAGTACCTATGGGAGCAAACTGATCGCATGAAAAAAAAAATCTGCTGTTCCATATTAAACTGCAATGCCTACTTGACTCAAATGTATGCAACAGCAGATTTTTTCTTTTTTTGCTTCGATCGACTTGCTCGATTTGCTCCACATAGCAAAAGTTCTTCAGTTGAATGGGTAGACTCTTAGTTTAATAGGATGCTAATAATATCCATTTCACCCTTTATACAGGGTGTAACAAAACACCCTAGTAATACTTAAGGGGGTGCTTCAGACCATGAAACTGAACAACTTTCACTATGGAGCAAACTTCGAAATCGCGAAAAATAATCAGCTATCCCATACATTTTAATCGAGTCGGTACTACAGTTTTGTATGGGACAGCTGATTTTTTTTCGCGATTTCGAAGTTGGCTCCATAGTGAAAGTTGTTCAGTTTCGTGGTCTGAAGCACCCCTTTAAGTATTACTAGGGTGTTTTTTTACACCCTGTAGTGTACAGGATATAAGAGTAAACAGTTGCATTACTTTAGAAGATGATTTCAGTCATGACACTGAACAACTTTCTCCAAGGAACCTATAGGAAATTACCATGAAATAAAAATGTGGACTTGCCATACTAAATGCAATAAGCTTCAATGGTTGCATGAAAAGATTATATTTTTTGCTAATTTCCCGTATGTTCTTTGGGACCAGTTTTTCAGAATAATGAAGTACAATCGCCCTTTAAAGTAATACACCTGTCTAATTACCTACACTCTGTATACATACGAAAATACAGGCTGGTGATGGGTAGCGCGTATTCATTGTACCTATGTATACAGGGTACATCCTCTTCTTCTATCGAGCCGATATGGCGTCATTTTATTTTATATTTTACTAGCAGTGGCGTAGCGTGGGTTTCAGCCGCCCGGGGCAAAGACCGATTTTGCCGCCCCTTGTCTTTATAAGAAGACTTACACAAAAAATATCGGATCGAGCGAAGCGAGCTCGACATTTTTTGTACAACTATTCGAATTGTTGACTTCAACTCCGTACCTACATCTTTTGATTTATAAATGTAAAAATATAAACTAGCGAAGCCAGCTTTACTTTTCTCCTAAATACGAATCAGTTCAATCAGAGCCAGAGCTTTTTATGTACAATATAAAGTAACCTAAGCAAACTCGCAATTTTTAGCAAAACGGCGTCTTAGTCAGAACTATACAACGTGTTAATGAATTAACGCAAAACTAGAAAGTTGTTTGTTTAGAATCGAGAGCAGAATCAAATTATCATGGTTTCAACATAGGATTTTTGAATTGAATTGAATTGATTTTTTTTTCAAAATATTAATTAATTTGTTTCTAAAATTTTAAATTTACTGAACCCGATGTCAACCCACCGGCACAGGCACACTCACCCGACTTACTACCAAAATAAGATTATTAAAATGTATACATGAGTACGTTAGCGCTTTCATTCATTGCTGAAATGATAACAAATCATTTTTGCCTCAAAACTTAAAATGCGAATAACTTTTAATTTCAACTATCAAAATAATGATATAATTGTTTCAATCAAATTATTTGGTTTTAAATCAGATGGGGTGTATGAGGTTTTGCGTTAATTCATTAACACGTTGTATAGGATTATGTGTAGGTAAAGTACAATAATTAAAACAGAAACATGAGCGAGCGAAGCGAGCTTGACTTTTCTCTGTTCTACGAATTGTTTATAGACAGAGCTCAGTCAATCTATATTTTTCCCGAATTTGCCGCCCCTAGTAAAGAGCCGCCCGGGGCATTTGCCCCCCCTGCCTCGCTACGCTACTGTTTACTAGCCCTGTATTTTGCTAAACGGATAGCATATCAGGGTACTAGTAATAGCACAATACTAGATGTAGTAAGTAAGTACCTACTATTTGATACGTCATTCCATTCTTTAACACTGAATATGCTAAAAGTTAACCTACACGAACCTCGTACAATACGTGTTTAAATAATGTAGAATGTTAGTTATAGGTAATAGCAATGTTTCTGAATACATCGATCGAATAATAATAAACTCTCTACACTCTACATGACATTGATTATTTATACAGGGTGTAATAAAACACCCTAGTAAAAGGGTCCGACCATCAATCTGAACAACTTTCACTATGGAGCCAACGTCGAGAAAAAATAAAATAAAAATCTGCCAACCCATACATTTGAGTCGAGACGGTACTGCAGTTTTGTATGAAAGACCGTTTTTTTTTTCGCGATTTCGATGTTGGCTCCATAGTGAAGTTGTTCAGTTTGATGGTCTGAAGCACCCCCTTAAGTATTACTAGGGTG
This sequence comes from Agonopterix subpropinquella, assembly GCA_922987775.1. Classification (NCBI taxonomy): domain Eukaryota; kingdom Metazoa; phylum Arthropoda; class Insecta; order Lepidoptera; family Depressariidae; genus Agonopterix; species Agonopterix subpropinquella. Next base: position 12,437,563 of record OV277701.1, on the reverse strand, counting down.
TTTTGTATATCCGATAATAACTGAATATTATTTTAAAACCGTCAGACTACTTATTTCACTTATTTTGTTTTGAACATTGATTCAAAATGGCCTCGATTCGGAGTGTACCACGACTAAACTAAACTAAATGTATTCCTGTCACTTTCTAAAATAAGATTAAGAAAAGAGACAGAAAACCAACAGCTGACTTTAGTGCTGTCAAAGTGACGTTAAATGCGCAAAATAAGATGCCATCATAATGTACGCCATCTTATTTAAGTAGTGGGCGTTTAACGTCACTTTGACAGCACTAAAGTCAGCTGTTGGTTTTCTGTCTTTTTTCTTAATCTTATTTTAGAAAGTGACAGGAATACATTTAGTTTAGTTTAGTCGTGGTACGGTCCGAATCGAGGCCAATGTGTTACTAAAATTACTATTATTAATTGTATCATCATTATCAAGCGTATATTAATACGTCACACTGTAGGGCACAGGCCTACCCTCGGGGAGATTGTGCCCAAATAATGTATAACAATATATAATTTTATGTTTTATTTCTTTTAGTAGATATTTGTAATAATTATGTATATCGAAAGAAATAACACTGCAATACAGGATGGTAGGGTAAACATTTGCATTGTACCCATGACACTGAACAATTTTCCCTGAGAAATCTATTCGCAAAAAAAATTGGACTTTCCATCTAATCTAAACTATTATAAAACTGTAACAGAAGTGTGTCTGTACATTGAAGATATTTACAAAAAAAAAGTTACGATGTGGTTTTTAGGTGTCCCTAATTTCAAACCACCAATTTTTGGATTTTTTGTCTGTCTGTTTGTTTGTTTGTTTGTGTGTTTGTTTGAACGAGCATCACGCAAAAACTACTGAACCGATTTTAATGAAAATTTTTTTATTTGATAGCTTATGTTCTGACTTAAAATCTGGTATATAATTTGTGCGGACGAAGTCGCGGGTAAACACTAGTACTAAATACAATCAGCTGATTGAAAGTTTGTATGAAAAGTCGAAAAAGGTCATTGGGCGAAATCTGACCCAGCTAACTTTGGTTTTAAAATGTTTAGTATTAACCCACATTCAATTTTATGTAGTTATTTATTTTTTAAACCATGGGAAAATCTACTAAATGTACTATAATACTAAAATGTACTAAATGTCCAAAAATGTACAAAATGTGAGAAAATGTTAAAATGAAGAAAATGTACTAAAATGTACTAATTGTACTCAAATGTAAGTACTAATTGTACTAAAATGTACTAAAATGTACTAAAATGTACAAAATGTAAGAAAATGTATTAAATGTACGAAAATGTAAAAAAATGTACCAAAATATTACATTTTTCTTTATTAGTTTTTGGCCTGAATCCCATGGTCTACATTAATGCGACATAATATATTCATGAACTAGAGACATTTATCACAACATCCTATACTTTTTTTTTCTGTAGGTCGTGGGTATAGGTTTCATACTAAGGTGCCCAGTGACCTTTGTTTGCGAGTTTCCTATAGGTTTCTTTGGGAAAGTTGTTCAGTATCATGGGTACAATCACCCCTTAAAGTAATGCAACTGTTTACCCCAACACCCTGTATAATTCACAACACGAAATAGCATGATAATTATTTCAGTTGCTAACCTGAACTCGTGTTGTGTTCATACGATGATCATCAATTAGCAGCAATAACAGACGTTAAGTATAGTGGCAATGACAACTGTACAATACATATTAAACAACTATACAGATTGAACAGAATTACGGAATGTATTATTTATATATTATTCATACTGCTGTTGAATATACAGTACATTATTATAAAGTGATACCTATATTATTATGTTATGTTCGATTTTAAATTGATGTAGGTACTTTTATTTACTACGATATACATATGACTATGATAAACGGTTTTTATTTATTTATTTTTATTTATTCCATAATAGGGACGAAACGATTTTCCGATTCGATGCCTTTCTGGCCAATTCTGATAAGCACTTACCTAATTCTAATTTATTTATCAGAAGGATATACCTACTATATGACATAATAATATCTTAGACGTTACTTAAGCTGTTTTAAGAATAAGTTAGTAACAGTAAAGTGTTTCAAATCTCTGTTTCTGTAAATCAAAATAGCCTTACAATTTCGTTGCTTTTTGGAGTGGAGTATTTATGGTAAGATATGGTATAGCTCAATAGGCAGGATCTATCAATACCTACTCAATAAGTATAATTCGTACTCACCATCTGCTTTTAAATTGTTTAATTTAAATCCAAAGTGAACCCGAACACAAGTCACATTTATAACAAAACCATAAGTTACACAAAACACTTTTTTAATTTAGTGAAAATAAAGGAAAAACGAACTATAACCAGCGCTTGCGACTTCCAACTATAGCGATATGCGTTGTGGGCGGTAAACGTGTGTTTTACGTGCCATGCGACCAATTTACCTAGACCTCTGATTGCACCTACACTTTCCTACTCTGTTTTGTTTTGACATCTTCATTTAAACGCTCAGGGGAGGTTAGAAGGTCTTTCTCGATGGCCAATATTATTCTACATAAATATCTACCTTCTTACCGTTTATGAAGGCTGTGGTTTCGACTAGCCTTTGTCTTCAATTTAAATTAACATTAGACTGCTTTGCATTAACTGTTAATTGATGTAGGTAATAAAATTAAGTTTATTGTGTAGGTATGGATTCACTTGTAGGCAGGTACAAATTTTACAGATGTTTAAGTGTTGATTAGTTTCACTGAAGCCATTTGCGGTTTGATAACCAATAAAGATAAATTAATTAAATTAACACAAAGTCTGTAACACAATTGAATGTTACCTATAGAAATAGAAGCAATTATTTAGATACCTAGGTAGGTAGGTACTTATATTTTAACTAGGAACTTATCTAAGTACCTAGTCATTTTTATGTTAGGTACTTAACGTATGTTAGGCCGTGATGTTAGGTTCGTACTTACCGAGGTAAATATCGTCTACATAAGTAGGTATTATGCTGATAATAAATATACTTGTAAAAAGTATTATTGTCTCTGTCTGTATTTCAAAAACTGTAGCAATTTAAACTCTGAAAACAATCATGAAGATTGATGAGGTGTAGATTGCGGGAAAATTATAATTATGAAGTTGGCCTAACATGGATTGTTTTATTTTATATCCAAAAAAGTAACACCCGTGAACCCGTGTAAACGAATCTTTAATGACTAATGTTATAAAATAATTGACATTTCATTTTTTTTACCACCTGTTTTTAATGAAAAATATAAAAATAGGTTAAAAAATAAGAGATACATATTATTCCGATTTAATTTTTGACCGATATTTCTATTTTTAATTTACTTTTGAATTTCTGAAAAACGTTGGATGAATGGCTATAATACCTTGGCCTCAATAAAATAAAAATTAAAACTGTTAATTTCTGTTAATTCCAAAGGTTAATTCTATTACAATAGAAAAGCCAAGCAGGCAAAGGAATAAGATCTCATTCAACCAATATTTTATTTTCCAGTATTTTTCAAATAACTCGAGAAATAATGCTGATAATTTTGATATAAGCTTTGAATCACATAGGTAGCAAAGAGAATGGAATCACTACCGTTTATAGGTAGGTAATCTCCAAATGGTTTCCTAATTTTGGTACCTTTATTAAAATGAAATGTTGTCAATTGTCATGCATGACATGTCATAAATAGCGTCTAGAGTGGAAACACCCTTCCGGAAACCGTACTGCTGATCGGCACGAATCCTTTTTGATCTTAAATATGCATCCATTAACAAACGCGCGTTTTTATTGTTTGTATTGTGAAAAAGTTGCAGTTTGTAAAGGGCCTACTTGATGACAGTTTGACATTGCCATGTGAAAATTTATATATTTTTTACTTTTTTTCATTTCATGAGATTCTGGTTGACCTATATCTTATTGCTGCTGACTGTACAAATAACAGTAAACCCTGCAAGCCTTTACTCTAGAATTAATAAGGAACAATATTTGACATTTCTCTTTCTCTCTTCCTGGCTAGAGGCAGTGGCGTAGCGAGGGTTTCTGCCGCCCGGGGCATAGATGGATTTTGCCGCCCCCTTATGTTTATAAGAAAACCTACACATAAAATTACGGAGCGAGCGAAGCGCTCGACAATTTTTTGCACTTCGATTCTGTTTGTTGTCAGACATATTTTGGTTTATCCATTCAAAAATAGAATCTTAGAGCGAGCGAAGCGAGCTCGACTTTTTTCTTTAATACGAATTGATTATAGAGCCATTTTACGTACAAATATGTGCAAAGTAACCTATTGTTATTATTTATTATTATTTGGGGTTTTGGGCCTTGACAGGCTTGCTAAGCCTGTGCCACGTAGACCATCGCTGGTCCTTTGTCAACGCCCGTATTAAAGTTCCTTACCAAATACCAATCCCCACTGCGGCCAGAAGTCGCAGTAGATTCTTGATCGGGACAGTTTGTATCTCATCTAAAGTAACCTAAGTAAAAGCTATGGATCGAGCGAAGCAAGCTCGACATTTTTAGCACCATGTCATAGCTGTGATCAGAACTCTTCAGGATTATGTATAGGCACAGTAATTTAAAACAGAAACTTACAGGAGCTCGACTTTTCTCTGCTTTATGAATAATTGGTTATAAGTAGACAGAGCTCAATCAATCAATTTTTTCCTGAATTTGCCGCCCCTAGTAAAGTGCCGACCGGGGCATTTGCCCCCCCTGCCCCCCCCTCGCTACGCTACTGGCTAGAGGCTGCCTAGATGCTGGCTAGTTAGAATATTCACAAAAAACATGGTGCTGGGCTTTCATAAGCTGTTAAATGTCGATGAAAAATGTCGATAAATTCTGAAATAAATGGTTTTCAGGATTGTTATTTTTTATTTTCAAACAATTTTGCCTTATTTTTGCATTATTCGTATACGAATTAGAACGTGTGAAATTCAATAATCGCACCCTACCAGCACGTTCCAAATCAGCAGTAGAAATGTAATATATTTCAACTGCCAATAAATTCAAATCCGATGAGATTATTCTGTATTAACTTACGTACCTAATGGATTATTTCAATTTATAAAATGAGCTCCGTAATTATGATTCCGTGGAGGTAAAAAAATAGAATTTTTTTCCCATTACGTAATGTAAAGGGCGAAGGCACTGAATGTTTCTGAGCAGCCATTTTTCAAAGCCATTCATTCTGCCTACAAAACGCACAAAACAGTAAAATTATGTTTTTAAATAATTGGTTAACCAGATGTTAAATTATCGCGTCGGATATGGAAGTGTGATTTACTTTACAGTAGGTATGTACCTATACAGGGTGATAGGGCAAACAGTTCATTACTTTAAGAGGGCTATCGCAGTCCAGTGGCGCCCTCATCACATTAAAAAAGATTTCTCAATAAAGAGAGCCTAAATTAAAAAAGTATTTAACACGAACACTACTAAAGCCTTCAAGCCATTGTTATACAATACTTTTATAGGTTCTAAACATTCCACTTTTAGACAATTGCGAATAAAATCAAAAGCGGCCGTTTTTTTCTTTTTTCCCAATTTGTATGTTTAGACCTTTAAAAAACCTAATGATATGTGTAAAAAGGGGATGAGTGTTGAGACGACGGCTAAGAGAGATGAATGGAAGAGGATGACATATTGCGCCGACCCCAAATAATGGGAAATGGGCAAGAGAATGATGATGATGATGATGAGACCTTTAAAAAACCTATAAAAGTATTCTATGAAAATAGCTTGAAGGCTTTTGTAGTGTTCGTGTTAATTACTTTTTTAATTTAGGCTTTCTTTATTGTTAAATCTTTTTTAATGTGATGAGGGCGCCACTGGACTGCGATAGCCCTCTTAAGGGGTGATTGTACCCATGATACTGAACAACTTTCCCTAAGAAACCTATAGGAAATTCGCAAAAAAAAATTGTGGTGTTCCCATACTAAATGAAATGATAGAATTTCACAAATTTTTTTGATCAACGTTAGTATGAAAAGAAAAAAAAAAGGTTTGCGAATTTCCTAAGTAGTTCAGTATCATGGGTACAATCACCCCTTAAAGTAATGCAACTGTTTACCCTAACACCCTGTATGTAGCGTGCAGCTGTCTATTAAACGCCGAGATGTGTGGCGGGCTCACAGAACATTGCGGCTTGTGCCAGATGTAGGTAGGTAGTAGGGATGCAACGATTCGGCCATTACGATTACGATTACGATTACGATACTAATCGTTATTTATTACGATAACCGATGCATTACGATTAATTAAACAAATTTTGTTGAGATTATCCCCAGAATGAGTTCTCATAGTGTTTCTTTACATTCCAATGAAGAAAAAAATCATTAAAAAAAACTTTTAAAAATTCCAAGATTTTGTAACTTTTTCTACTAATTTGAGATCGAAGTTAAAGATTCACTTGGTCCAGGATTCTGGGCATTTACCCGCACATTCGAATTTCGCAATTGCGTGAACGTTTTCGTTCCAATGTCAACTCTATTACAATGAAGTTTGGACCGAAACGGTAGCGATATATCGAAATTCGAAAGACCGGGTACAGCGCCTGATTTTTCGATGCGTAGAGGCCAATTTGCTTTGAAACACACAATATGGAACATGATTCTGCATAACCTCGTTAGTCAAGCGATAATAATATTATGTCGTCGGATTTACATGGGAGATTAATCTTTTAAAATGTGGATGAGATATCGCGAGACCGAGAATGTATTGTAATAAATACTTCAAATCAAAAATCAAATCAGACCCCAGGAAAATTTAAAATAAAATAATAAAATGAGAGTCAAATCTGACCAAAAAAAAGTCAGATTTAATCATGATTTAGTTCGAAATGAGCTAAAATGGCATCGAGAGATCAGATTTTTCTAAAGTTGCTTTACGGCTCTTGAATCTAGTTTTCAGGTCTGGTATTTGTCAACAATTGCAATCCGATTGACGTTTTTAATTCGATTTAATAATCGTACGATTCTTACTACGGTGCATTGCATCGTTATTAATCGTGATTATTACGATTACAGATGCAAAACGATGCACCGCTTCGTAATCGTTGCATCCCTAGTAGGTAGTAACCATAAACTATATTTACTTTGTTACCCTTTTGAAATGAAATTCATTATGAAAAAAAAAATCGGCTTGAATATTCAAGAGTTTGGTTTAGTATTAACAGAAAAAAGTGCAACTGCATCGTTTTTTGTTCGCGTTATGTCTTTCTTCATTTAAAGGTACTTAAAGGTATATGGGCCACACGGACCTGATGGGCCATCACTGTTTCTATAGATAAACACAAACACGGGCAGTATGCAACAACTCGTAGGCATCAGAACACTGACTGAATTACAATTACCTACAACATAACATGATTGCGAAGTTAGTTGAATACAGCAAATCTTTGAAGGCCATTCATTGCATGCATCTATTTTTATTCAACCAAAAAGTTACTAGGGAATATAAATACAATCTCTTTGAATAAAAAAAAACTAAAGTTTGTAAAACTGGCTGTATAAACTAAAAAAAAAAGAAAGAAAAAGCTAGAAAAGTAATAGAAAAATAAAAAAGTTTTGCTTTAAAATTTTCTTTACTGTGTCGTTGATGTAACCAGTTCGCTTTTGTTCTTCAAAGATTTTTGTATGTGGCTTTTTAATTTACTGATTTTTTATCGGTCTGATATAATATAATGAACGAGTATCTTCAAACAATTACTATTAAAATGCTAAAGATTCGTGGTCCTAAAAAAGAAACCACAAAAATTATTGTATTTTGGCTTGCTATGTGTTAAACAACAACGGACAACATGCCATGTACCAATGAGTTTTTCTAACTTATGTACGTAAAACCGACTGCTCTCAAACGGTGAAGGAAATCATCGTGAGGAAACCTGCATACACTGAAGAAGAAATTCTGATGTGTATGTGAAGTCTACCAACCCGCATTGGGCACGCGTGGTGGACTAATGCCCATACACCCTCCTTGAGGGTAGGCCTGTGCCCTGCAGTGGGACGTTTATAGGCTGATGATGATGATGATGATGATGTGTTAAACAGCCCGTTGAAAATAATTATTTTCGAGCGTAGAATACGATGTTATATTAGTAGAAAAAGAAATTTTCCATAATAATAGTTAAATATTTGGAGATTACTGATAAATGTGATCATTATTCTGTTTGTTATGTTTTATTTAGCGAAATTAAATTTTCGTCCTGGAGTGCGATTTTTGAATCTCATTCGCTGAGTTCAGCAGTTGAAAATGTCAATTACTGTGGAGATATGCATCTTTCTACGGCCGATTTGACTTTCAAAAATCGCACTCCTGAAGTATGATTTTCGAAAGTCAATTCAGCAGTAGAAAGATGCCTCTGAATGAACTGATGAACTGCCTCCGTGGTCTAATGGTTAAGAGCATTGGCTCTCGATACGGAGGTCGTGGGTTCGATTCCCACGGGGGACACCTAGTGATATGTCACTTTGTGCGTTTTTCCCCAGTTGGTTAGGACATTGCAGGCTGAATCACCTGATTGTCTGAAAAGAAAAATGATTCCGTGCTTCGGATGGCACGTTAAGCCGTTGGTCCCGGCTACTATCTCTGATGGTAGTAGTCGTTACATAAAAACCACGTCAGAGGCCGAAAGGCGGTCTGAAAAAACTCTGACACCAGGGCTCTGCCCACACGATAAGAAGAAGAAGTAGAAAGATGCATATCTCCATAGTAATTTTGACATTTTCAACTGCTGAACTCAGCGAATGAGATTCAAAAATCGCACTCCTGATAATTGGAACCGGGTTTAATTTCGTCAGTAAACATCTCGTAAAGAGGGTCTAATCTAAAAATGGCCGTAGCTTCATTGCTAAATAATATTAGCATTATGTGGTGAGACAGGTTAGTTGAGGTACAATGGTATGTCGTCAGCTCAAATGGGGCATATCCTGGCTTCAATTGAGCGGCCTGCAAAAGGGTCCCCGACGATCCAGTGGCAATCCGCTCGCCGACCCGAGTTCACCGCGTGAGTACCTGCCTTTAATACAGGGTGTTTTGAAATCACTACAATATTAAAAAGAAAGTATTTAGAACCTTTGTGCGTTATGTTCTCTTTGTGGGACAAACAATAAAGTTACGAAGGGATGAGATTAGGACATAGAAGGATTGCAGTGATTTCAATAATCCCATAGTACCTAGAACACGAAATAATATTAACTAGGTGTGATGACAGTACCCAATTAATAGGGCCCGATTTGGAATTCATTGCTTGCTGTGATCGGTACACTTTAAAATAGAGAGAATAATAATTATATCAGGCAATGTGTGCCGAAATTGGGCCGACGAATTGGCAGTTTAATCACTAGTTAAACTTATTCGTTGTGGTTAAATTACACAACGTGTTAATGAATTAACGCAAAACTAGAAAGTAGTTTGTTTAGAATCGAGGGCAGAATCGAATTATCATGGTTTTAACATAGGAAATGTTTTCTTTAAAATTTTCTGTACCCGATGTCAACCCACCGCATGGGCACACTCACCCTACTTACTACCAAAACAAGATTATAAAAATGTATCCATGAGTACGTTAGCGCTTTCTTTCAGCGCTGAAATGATAAAAAAATCATTTTTGCATCAAAATGCGAATAACTTTTAATTTTAACTGTCAAAATAATGAAATTATTGTTTCAATCTAATTATTTTGTTATAAATCAGTTGGGGTGTAAGAGGTTTTGCGCTATTTCATTAACACGTTGTATAAAGGTTACCTCATGGCCTCCAATAGTACCGCCAAGGATTATACAGGGTATAAGGGACAACCCTCCGCAAACAGAAACGGTGAACTCATACCAAAGTAATTTAAAGTTATTCGCATTTTAAGTTTTGACACAGAATAGTTAATAGTATAAAAATGATTTGTTATCATTTCAGCAATGAATGAAAGCGCTAACGTACTCATGGATACATTTTAATTATCTTGTTTTGGTAGTAAGTAGGGTGAGTGTGCCCGTGCGATGGGTTGACATCGGGTTCAGTAAATTTTAAATTTTACAAAAAAGTTATTTAATATTTTGAAAAAAAAATTATACCTATGTTGAAACCATGATAATTCCATTCTGCTCTCGATTCTAAACAAACTACTTTCTAGTTTTGCGTTAATTCATTAACACGTTGTATAAGGGTCCCTCGGTCCTTAATAAGCTGACGGTTTTTAAGGGGTTGATCAGACTATCAAACTGAACAACATTCTTTATTGGATCAACACCGAAATGGCGTGAAAATCTGGTGGCGACAATTATTTATTTGGGTCGAATAGGTTTGCAGTTTTGTATGGAACAGCAGATTATCTTTCGCGGTTTGGATGTTGGTCTCTTAGTGCAAGTTTGATGGTATGAATAACCCCCTAAAAACATCAGCCTATTAAGAAGGACCCTGTAGATAAATTAGGTCTCTAAATAAAAATATAATAATCTAAAATAGAATGAATGATAATGATAAGTGCTTTGTAAAAATATTTAATTCATCTGACAAATTCCCGTTTAGCATTCTGAATTAAAACTGCTGGGGGAAATACAGAACGGCTTTGATTAAATAAAGTAAAAGATAGATGGAAGATAGGTGACGTTCTTGCATTACGTACTCTAACAATGGATCTGCTTTTCAGTACTTACGAGTGAAACGTGATGTGGTGTGATATGTTTTTTTCTTTTTGAATGATTTGTACAAAGAGATTATACCTAGAGGCATAGAGTGAGCCATACCATTGCAAGAATGTCCACTTTTTTGACGTTTGTGTTTGAGTGTGTGGACAAAAGATGACCAGGTGACATTTGCCCCTATGTTTACGGTTACTTTTCACGCACACTAGCACCAAAAAAGTGGACAGCCGCATAAACAAACATAGTTCCATCTCCTTCTACTATTAAAAGAACATCATAAGATAAAAGAGACAAATTACAATCGTAAATTGATGCGGTCTCTATGCTTTAGAATAAAGGAGATCAGTCCTCTGAGGATTTGTACAACGAGTAAAAGCGCACGTAGGATTGAGCTACCTATATTCCGCCTAAAATCAAAAAAAGTTTCTCAATTCATGTAATGCCGCTCGAATTGAGCCTAAGTAAATTAGGCGAAGGGGGCTCAATTTATGCGGTCCCATGCGCTAGGCTAACCTGTCTTCCGCTATTTCAAAACAGAATGAAACTCATTTGTCTGCAAGAAAACAACTCGAATACTTGTCGTGTGGATTTTATGAAAAATTAAAAACTTACTGACTTAGAAACGTAACATTTCATTGGAATTAGTTACTCTTATCTGTTATGCAATAATTAATAATATGTTTGTATCTTATTAAGAGTCCTTTTACCGTTCAGTCATTTTGCGCCCTCTTCAAGACATAAAAAATTTCTCAATAAATAAAGCCTAAATTAAAAAAGCGCTGTACTACAAACTTTAACCTTAAAACTATTTGTATACAAAAGCAAAAACTTTATTAATAAACTAAATGCATAAGAAAGAACAAACTTCAGATCTGCGTCAATCTTCGTCAAAAACACAACGAATCGCGCATTCGCGCGCATTTTCGCGAATCACGTCATCGCGTTTGTATACAATTTTCTATGTACGTGAGATTGATATAATATTTACAAAAAGTACGATTTTATATTAATTATTAAGAAAAAAAGTGGCCACGATATTCTTAAAAGTTTCATATTTAGAACTTATAAAAGTATTATAAGAAATAGCTTTTAGGCTTTAGTAGTAAGTTGGAGTAGCACTTTTTCATTTTTCACTTTTAATGAAAACATTATTGAGAAATCTTTAATATTGTGATGAGGGCGCCACTGAACGGTAAAATGACTCTTAATGCTCGTTAGATCCATATTCATATAAGGCTTCATTCAGGCGTTTTAATTCTTCATCAGACATATGTATCCACGTATGTCACATCATCTACATAGTTCTAGAACGCAATTAATTTGGCCTATATTAATTGGTACCGAATTGTAACAATATACTATTAATTTGATGCAAACTAATTGGCTTCTAGTACAGTGTCTGATTGCTGCGATCTCGATTAGCTTTCTGAATTAATATCGTTATTAGGTGTTTAATATGTAGGTTATTATGACGTGTAAATCAAATACACCGTTAATATTCAATGGGGTGGTTTGGGCCATAAACTGAGCAACTTTCACTACCTATGGAGTTTTGTTTTTTGTTTTGGCCATCTCTGTACTTCGGAAGGCACGGTAAGCAGCTGTTAACGGATAATGCCGATGGACTTTTATTCGTAAACTAGCTGTTGCCCGCGACTTCGTCCGCTTGGACAACTGAACACTACAAATAATTCTTACAAAACATCATGAATATTAATAATTTGTGGTAGGGTATACCTACTTTTAATCTTGTACTGTTAAGCCCAACCAATGTGCATAAATTATACATAAATTTTATTTTGTTATTACCTAATTATGTAATTCTTAGTTTTATGCATGACGCAAATAAATAATTTTTCATTTTCAATCTTAATTTTTTTTTCGCGATTTCAATGTTGACTCCACAGTGAAAATCGTTCAGATTGATGGTCTGAATGCCCTGTTCGATATGTAAAGCATTTAGTTTTATACCTTAACATTAATATTATTATGTTTGTCCACAGAATAAATGAATAATCTTGGGAGTACGGTTGTTTGGATGTGCCTCGCTGTGGCGCACTCCTTGCCACCGGATAAGGTCTGTTGAATACATTGCATCCTGTTCGAAGTTCAAACTCATCTTGTTATTGCCCCTTGAATTAATACAAGACCTATTTCGAGGCTCTGATTGGGTTACCTGATTTATTGGCTAGGTATCTACCTAAATCTGTGCTAAGTTTAAAGAATTTTGTGGGCACGGAAAAAATATGTAGTAGCATTAGTGACAACTATTTATTTTAGTAGACTTTACTGGAAAATTGCAGATTTTAATAGAATATTTGTGGGACAAAATACCCTAGTAATACTTTAGGGGGTGCTTCAGACATTCAAACTGAACAACTTTCACTATGGAGCCAACAAAAAGAAAAAAAAATCTGCTGTCCCATACATTTGATTCGAGCCGGTACCACAGAATAAATACTAGTAGGTAGGTACTACCCGTACCGGTACTGCAGTTTTGTATGAAACAGCAGATTTTTTATTTCGAAGTTATCTCCATAGTGAAAGTGGATCAGTTTGATAGTCTGACGCACCCCCTTAGGTAATACTAGGATGTTTTGTTACATCCTGTATATCTATCTTATATTTTCTTGCTGTGCAAATAAAAAATATTCATGTTGTGCATATGTTCCGGTAGATTTAACAAAAAGCTACTTATAAGAACAAATAAAGTAAAGTCTGCTAAAATCAATAGTTGTCAGAATTTATCACATAGGTACCTAATAGCAAAGAAGATGGAAAAGCATAGAACGCTATTTCCTTGTATAACTCACAATAATTTTTAAAATGTCACTAGATGGCATTACTTGGTCCGCTAGAAGTAAAATTTGTCTGAAATCGACGAAATATCGCATTTTACTGTTCTGGTTCATCATATTTATTTATTTTGAGCAACAAAATATATTATTTTCATAACATCACATTGAAAATAACAATTTCATAAGCAGGTTTTTTTACATTTTTTTCATTGATCTACAATACGATATAATACTAAGCGGGAGTAGCATGCAGTTATAGAGAATTCCGGTAGATGGCGCACATTTCAAAATTCATACTAAACAAGATTGCTAGGAGAGCGATTTTTAAATCTCATTTGCTGAGTTCAGCAGTTGAAAATGTCAAAATTACTATGGAGACGTGCATCTTTCTACTGCTGATTTGACATTGAAAAATCATACTCCAGGAGTGCGATTTTTGAAAGTCAAATCAGCAGTAGAAAGATACTTATCTCCATAGTAATTTTGACATTTTCAACTGCTGAACTCACCGAATGAGATTCAAAAATCATACTCCAGGCTATTGAAAAAAAAACTAAATTTGAAATTGTTAAGCTTGCGTATATACTCACACATTTAAAAAAGAAAATATCAATGAATAAAATATTTTAACGCGTGGTGGACTAACGCCCCACCCGCCCTGTTCCCTACACGTTCAGTTTTGATAGCAAAACATATTTAACCAGGATCTGGTGCTGAAGACAGGAATGTCTCCGTACGATGGTACTCCTCAACGGTAAAGAGCGTGGGCTTGTTTTTTTTTATTCTTGTTCAGTTTTGAAAGAAAAATACATTATTTAATCGGGAACTGGTGCTGAAGCCAAGAATGTCTCCGTACGAGGGTACTCCTCAACGGTAAATAGCATTGGCTTGTATTTTGTTTGTTCGCGTTCAGTTTTAATAGCAAAACACATATTTAACCAGGATCTGATGCCGAAGCCAGAGATGTCTTCGTACGAGGGTACTCCTCAACGGTAAATAGCATTGGCTTGAATTTTGTTTGTTCGCGTTCAGTTTTAATAGCAAAACACATATTTAACCAGGATCTGATGCCGAAGCCAGAGATGTCTTCGTACGAGGGTACTCCTCAACGGTAAATAGCATTGGCTTGAATTTTGTTTGTTCGCGTTCAGTTTTAATAGCAAAACACATATTTAACCAGGATCTGATGCTGAAGCCAGAGATGTCTTCGTACGAGGGTACTCCTCAACGGTAAATAGCATTGGCTTGAATTTTGTTTGTTCGCGTTCAGTTTTAATAGCAAAACACATATTTAACCAGGATCTGATGCCGAAGCCAGAGATGTCTTCGTACGAGGGTACTCCTCAACGGTAAATAGCATTGGCTTGAATTTTGTTTGTTCGCGTTCAGTTTTAATAGCAAAACACATATTTAACCAGGATCTGATGCCGAAGCCAGAGATGTCTTCGTACGAGGGTACTCCTCAACGGTAAATAGCATTGGCTTGAATTTTGTTTGTTCGCGTTCAGTTTTAATAGCAAAACACATATTTAACCAGGATCTGATGCTGAAGCCAGAGATGTCTTCGTACGAGGGTACTCCTCAACGGTAAATAGCATTGGCTTGAATTTTGTTTGTTCGCGTTAAGTTTTGATAGCAAAACACATATTTAACCAGGATCTGATGCTGAAGCCACAGATGTCTTCGTACGAGGGTACTCCTCAACGGTAAACAGCGTTGGCTTGAATTTTGTTTGTTCGCGTTAAGTTTTGATAGCAAAACAGATATTTAACCAGGATCTCATGCTGAAGCCAGAGATGTCTTCGTACGAGGGTACTCCTCAACGGTAAACAGCGTTGGCTTGAATTTTGTTTGTTCGCGTTCAGTTTTGATAGCAAAACACATATTTAACCAGGATCTGATGTCGAAGCCAGAGATGTCTTCGTACGAGGGTACTCCTCAACGGTAAACAGCGTTGGCTTGAATTTTGTTTGTTCGCGTTCAGTTTTGATAGCAAAATACATATTTAACCAGGATCTGATGCCGAAGCCAGAGATGTCTTCGTACGAGGGTACTCCTCAACGGTAAACAGCGTTGGCTTGAATTTTGTTTGTTCGCGTTAAGTTTTGATAGCAAAACACATATTTAACCAGGATCTGATGCTGAAGCCAGACATGTCTCCGTACGAGGGTACTCCTCAACGGTAAACAGCGTTGGCTTGAATTTTGTTTGTTCGCGTTCAGTTTTGATAGCAAAACACATATTTAACCAAGAGCTGATGCCGAAGCCAGAGATGGCTTCGTACGAGGGTACTCCTCAACGGTAAACAGCGTTGGCTTGAATTTTGTTTATTCGCGTTCAGTTTTGATAGCAAAATACAAATTTAACCAAGATCTGATGCCGAAGCCAGGAATGTTTTCGTACAAGGGTACTCCTCAACGGTAAACAGCATTGACTTGCATATACCGTTTACAGTTGAGGAGTGCCTCCGTACGGACCATTCCTGGTTTCAGCACCAGATCCTGGTTAAATGTGTGTTTTGCTGTCAAAACTAAACAGGAAGAGATAAAAATCAAGCCAATGCTGTTTACCCTCGTACTAATGAGTACCCCCGTACGAAGACATCCCTGGCTTAAGCACCAGATCCTGGCTCAATATGTGTTTTGCTATCAAAACTGAACGTGAACAAAAAATTTCAAGGCAATCCTGTTCACCGTTGAGGAGTACTCTCGTACGAAGACATCCCTGGCTTCAGCACCAGATCCTGGTTGAATATGTGTTTTGCTATCAAAACTGAAAGCGAAAAAAAAAATCAAGTCAATGCTGTTTACCGTTGAGGAGTACCCTCGTACGGAGACATTCCTGACTTCAGTACCAGATCCTGGTTAAATATATGTGTTTTGCTTTCAAAACTAAACAGGAAGAGATAAAAATCAAGCCAATGCTGTTTACCGTTGAGGATTACCCTCGTACGAAAACATCCCTGGCTTCAGCACAAGATCCTGGTTGAATATGTGTTTTGCTATCAAAACTGAAAGCGAACAAAAAAAAAATCAAGCCAATGCTGTTTACCGTTGAGGAGTACCCTCGTACGGAGACATTCCTGACTTCAGTACCAGATCCTGGTTAAATATATGTGTTTTGCTTTCAAAACTAAACAGGAAGAGATAAAAATCAAGCCAATGCTGTTTACCGTTGACGAGTACCCTCGTACGAAAACATCCCTGGCTTCAGCACAAGATCCTGGTTGAATATGTGTTTTGCTATCAAAACTGAAAGCGAACAAAAAAAAAATCAAGCCAATGCTGTTTACCGTTGAGGAGTACCCTCGTACGGAGACATTCCTGACTTCAGTACCAGATCCTGGTTAAATATATGTGTTTTGCTTTCAAAACTAAACAGGAAGAAATAAAAATCAAGCCAATGCTGTTTACCGTTGAGGAGTACCCTCGTACGAAGACATCCGTGGCTTCAGCACCAGATCCTGGTTCAATATGTGTTTTGCTATCAAAACTGAACGTGAACAAAAAAAGTGCAAGCCAATGCTGTTTACCGTTGAGGAGTACCCTCGTACGGAGACATTACTGGCTTCAGCATCAGATCCTGATTCAATATGTGTTTTGTTATCAAAACTGAACGTGAACAAAAAAATTTCAAGACAATCCTGTTCACCGTTGAGGAGTACCCTCGTACGGAGACATTCCTGGCTTCAGCACCAGATCCTGGTTAAATATGTGTTTTGCTTTCAAAACTAAACAGGAAGAGATAAAAATCAAGCCAATGCTGTTTACCGTTGAGGAGTACCCTCGTACGAAGACATCCCTGGCTTCAGTACCAGATCCTGGTTGAATATGTGCTTTGCTATCAAAACTGAACGCGAACAAAAAAAAAACAAGCAAATGCTGTTTACCGTTGAGGAGTAACCTCGTACGAAGACATCCCTGGCTTCAGCACCAGATCCTGGTTCAATATGTGTTTTGCTATCAAAACTGAACGTGAACAAAAAAATTTCAAGACAATCCTGTTCACCGTTGAGGAGTACCCTCGTACGGAGACATTCCTGGCTTCAGCACCAGATCCTGATTAAATATGTGTTTTGCTTTCAAAACTAAACAGGAAGAGATAAAAATCAAGCCAATGCTGTTTACCGTTGAGGAGTACCCTCGTACGAAGACATCCCTGGCTTCAGTACCAGATCCTGGTTGAATATGTGTTTTGCTATCAAAACTGAACACGAACAAAAAAAAATCAAGCCAATGCTGTTTACCGTTGAGGAGTACCCTCGTACGAAGACATCCCTGGCTTCAGCATCAGATCCTGGTTCAATATGTGTTTTGCTATCAAAACTGAACGTGAACAAAAAAAGTGCAAGCCAATGCTGTTTACCGTTGAGGAGTACCCTCGTACGGAGACATTACTGGCTTCAGCACCAGATCCTGGTTCAATATGTGTTTTGTTATCAAAACTGAACGTGAACAAAAAAATTTCAAGACATTCCTGTTCACCGTTGAGGAGTACCCTCGTACGGAGACATTCCTGGCTTCAGCACCAGATCCTGGTTAAATATGTGTTTTGCTTTCAAAACTAAACAGGAAGAGATAAAAATCAAGCCAATGCTGTTTACCGTTGAGGAGTACCCTCGTACGAAGACATCCCTGGCTTCAGTACCAGATCCTGGTTGTATATGTGTTTTGCTATCAAAACTGAACGCGAACAAAAAAAAATCAAGCCAATGCTGTTTACCGTTGAGGAGTACCCTCGTACGAAGACATCCCTGGCTTCAGCACCAGATCCTGGTTGAATATGTGTTTTGCTATCAAAACTGAACGCGAACAAAAAAAAATCAAGCCAACGCTGTTTACCGTTGTGGAGTGCCCTCGTACGGAGACATTCCTGGCTTCAGTACCAGATCCTGGTTAAATATGTGTTTTGCTTTCAAAACTAAACAGAAAGAGATAAAAATCAAGCCAATGCTGTTTACCGTTGAGGAGTACCCTCGTACGGAGACATCCCTGGCTTCAGCACCAGATCCTGGTTCAATATGTGTTTTGCTATCAAAACTGAACGTGAACAAAAAAAGTGCAAGCCAATGCTGTTTACCGTTGAGGAGTACCCTCGTACGGAGACATTACTGGCTTCAGCACCAGATCCTGGTTCAATATGTGTTTTGCTATCAAAACTGAACGTGAAAAAAAAAGTGCAAGCCAATGCTGTTTACCGTTGAGGAGTACCCTCGTACGGAGACATTACTGGCTTCAGCATCAGATCCTGGTTCAATATGTGTTTTGCTATCAAAATTGAACGTGTACAAGAAAATTGCGAGTCAATGCTGTTTACCGTTGAGGAGTACCCTCGTACGGAGTCATTCCTTGCTTCTGCACCAGATCCTGATTAAATATTTGTTTTGCTATCAAAACTGAACGTGAACAGAAAAATATCAAGCCAATGCTGTTTACCGTTGAGGAGTACCCTCAACGGTAAACAGCAGCAGAGTACATTTTTGTATGTAGATAAAACATGGTAAGTCGTGGTGATTCATAAAAACAAACCCCTGCTGTATTAAGAATTATCAAGCAGACACTTTAACCACTAAGCCAAGGTGTACTCATAAGGTACCTTTTACCTACCTACTTTATAAAATTGCGAATGTAATCTTTCTTTCAACTCGAGAAGCTAAAAGACACACACACTCCTATGTCATCTTAGGTCTACGCACACCTGCATCGAAGTTGAGTTTCATCAAATTTTTCGATAGATGGTACTAGGTATTCCACTTATAGGCGCGACTTCAGCTAGTATAGTAACGCCATCTAATATAATAAGTCGAACTACGAGGTACCGGCGACAATAATAAGTTTTACGAGAGCTTTGTTCTTTGTTTGACGTGAGCAATCTTGCCTACTTTAATTCATCTATGCTAATAGGTACTAGGTACTACATATTATTTTTCTACGCGCGCGTGATTCGTTCTTTGAAACTCTCCAAGAAAGATTTCCTTCAAGGCTATAAATAAATACCTAACAAATAGCTCTATGACTCAGTTAAAATTTCGTTACAAAAAATACCACAACACACAACGAACGGTCAAATAAAACGGTGATCAGAATCAAACCGAAATCTGTAGGATAACATGAAACGTGTGAGCACAAAAAACTTTTTGAATTTCTAACTACATTCAAATGGCTGAATCGGTATACAGCGGTAATCCATTACTTAAATACGTTCCAACTGGGTCCTGCGAACCATCAAACTGAACAACTTTCGCTAACTAACATTGATATCGCCAGAAAAAATCGGCTGTTCCATACATTTTCTGTTGAGTCACTAA
This sequence comes from Agonopterix subpropinquella, assembly GCA_922987775.1. Lineage (NCBI taxonomy): Eukaryota > Metazoa > Arthropoda > Insecta > Lepidoptera > Depressariidae > Agonopterix > Agonopterix subpropinquella. The sequence goes on along the minus strand of OV277701.1, from coordinate 12,417,807 downwards.
TCACGGCTAGCATGCCACCCACGACAAAGCGTTTAAACGAGAAAACCGTATGCGCGCTCTTTTTGGCATACGTAAAATAATAAAGATGGAGGCACGTCTCGATTTTTGTCGTGTCGTGTTATGCTAGGCCTACTGGTCACCATTAACATTTTATAGGATCAGCTGTTTTTTTCGCGATTTCAATTATTGTCCCATAGTGAAAGTGGCTCAGATGGTCTGAAGCACCTAAAAGTATGTAAGTTTACACTGTTTTCCCTGTATACCTACTAAAATATTAATTTTATCGCATCAATTTGTAAACTGATAGTTAGGTAATTGAAAGTTAAAACATAATTAATTAATTGAAAGGGCAAACCGCAGCTAATGCACTTGTGGGGCTAATGTCATCAGTCATCACATCAGTCAGTATTTATAGTTGTATTTAATGCATCTTGTGGTTTGTTACAAAAGGTGTTGAAAATAATTCATTGGTTCTATTAATTGAATGAGAGTCGAAAAAAAGATAATATGATGAGAAATTAGGTATAATAATAGCATGTGGTGATCTATTATTTCTGCTTACCCCAGTAGGACATAGGCATGAGCATAGGTAGCATATGGTAGGGCATATGTATGTAAAAAAAATTATATATAGGGCCCTTTTTAATATGCTGACACTTTTTTAAGGCCATGATCAGAACATCAAACTGAACAACTTTCTCTATGGGACCAACGTCGAAATCGCGAAAAAGATATCTGCTCTGCTCACCCATACAAAAATGCAAACCTACTCGAACAAAATGTACGGCAGCTGATTTTTTTTTCGTGATTTCGATGTTAGTCCCATAGAGAAAGTTGTTCAGGTTGATGGTCTGATCATCCCCTTAAAAAATTATCAGCATTAATGAGAAGAACCCTGTATGTCAACCACTTTAATTATCACAAAATGTTAGTACTCTTTGGTTGTATTATTATGTAGGTAGTATAATAATGTCTATGATTATTATTAAACCTGACACCTGGGTGTACCTAACTATACAGGGTGTAAAATTAAATGGGACACTTACTTAAAGGGGTGCTTCAGACGATCAAACTGAACAACTTGTCTCTATGGGACCAATATCTAAATCGCGAAAAAAATATCTGTCAAGTTACGTTTGCAGTTTTGTATGGGACAGCGGAATGTTTTTTAAATAAAAAATAAATAAAATAAAAAGAGATTTATTCACCAGAAAAAAGATACAAGGATTTATAGCATTATCATGAACATTTCCTGATTGAACAGGGGGGGCCTCAGCACAAATGCTGTTTTGCGGTCTCTCCCTTTTTTCGCGATTTCGGTGTTGGTCCCGTAGTAAAAGTTGTTCAGTTTGATGGTCTGAAGCACCCCTTTAAGTAAACGTCCCATTTAATTTTACACACTGTATAATGACACCGGCAATACGCAAAGTAACAAAAACAGAGGCACATCTCGATTTTTCTTGGTTTCTCGTGGGTGGCATGCTAGGCTTACTGGACGTGAGTAGGTCCCTTTCGACTCATAAGGACCACTTAACAAAAGGAAAACTTTCCAAATGGCCAATTCCTAAAAGAATCACTTCCCAAAAGGACAATTCCTAAAAGGACCACTCCCCAAAAGGACCACTTTCAACAAAAAGATAAAGAAATATACTGTAATACATTTTTATTACTGCAAGTTTTTTTACATAAAGTCAAACTGACTGTCTCTGATGCAAATATACTCTTTCTTATACTGTGTCCGTACTACCTAATGAACTGGTTATCATCCCGAGTTGATATTTCTCTCCCTTTAGGAACTGTCACACGTATGGTTTTGGATGTGGTAATGGTTGGGACTTGCTAGTTTTTCTAACAGTTGATAAGCTTCGTCTCCATTCGCACTGATCATCAGAATTACCTTTGTGTCTTCCTCCAAGCTACTTTATATGTCCAATTATGATCTTTATATTATTTATGATCTACGCATGAGGACCATGCGCCGCTGGCTATGTTGATCTCTTGACTTGAATTTTGCCGACCGACATTTTCCTTGCTTAGTTTGCACGTATAGACGTAAATTTACTCGTCACCAGTATAATATTCACGCCAGTCGCTACAGGAATAAATACCACAGAAAGTACGTAGAAAATACCTACAGAAACTCACCCCATTTATCGATTGGATTGTGTTTTATTCCGAATTGCCATGTGTCAAACTGACTGATGTGACCTGTGGATGCATAAAGTTATTATACCTGTCGGATAGAGTAACTGACATGAGTTGTCAAATGAAACCGTTTTTTGTGCATTTGTCGGCACTTATCGGCACCCTAAAACTTCGAGTTCTGTGTATAATTGTGAATCTAACGTGAAATCGTAGGTAATTTAATGAAAAAGTGTTAGTATATTTCACAAAATAATCTACGACTTCACTTTAGATTCACTAATTATTCACAGAGCACGAATATTTACCCAGTCGATTGTGCTGACAAGTTCCCAAAAACGGTTCTATTGCCTCGCGTCACGTATCTCTTTCTATTATACAGTGGCGCCGCGCCGTTAGGTACATCTCGCTCTCTCAGCTGTCAGTTCCTCTAATGTGTGACCAATGTTTTTGGATGTGACTAAGAAGTTCACATCCTTAGATTTAAAAGGTTTTATTAAATACCTTAGTTAAATACCTATGCCAGCTTCCTGGTTTTATCTCATAGATTTATATATTACTAGCGTATATATGTCTTTATTTTATCGATACCGATTAATGATTGGTCTTCGCTGCACATCCTCAGATTACTTCACTCTTAGATTTAGAGGATCTCTAAGCTCTTAGAGAATACATCACTGCATTCCACTACACTACGTTCCATAAGGTTCCATAACAAAAGAGGTGCTTCAGACCACTAAAATGATCAACTTTCAGTATTAAGCCATAATCAAAAGCAGGTTCCATTTATACATTTGGGTCGAGTAGCCATTGACGTTTTCTATGAAACAAAACATATCTTACTTGGGATGAAATTAAAATTCTTACGAAAATTCAACGTTTTATTAACCCACTTTAAAAACAAATTATGTTTCTCCTGTAAACTCACGTAAAAGCAAAACACAAACAAAATATCCATCCTGTTTAAACAACCGTGGATTTACATTAGCTTTTAAACATGTACTCGCTTTATATGTATACCGTTAATGTATTTATGCTACTTACGTTTACTGTTATTTATAACGGAGATTGTTAAGGTAATTTTTAGGGTTCCGTACCCAATGGGTGAAAACAGGACCCTATTACTAAGCCTACGTTGTCCGTCCGTCCGTCTGTCCGTCCGTCCGTCCGTCTGTCCGTCTTTCCGTCTGTCCGTCTGTCCGTCTGTCCGTCCGTCCGTCCGTCCGTCTGTCCTACCTATTTAGGGCTGTAACTTTTGAACTGTAATAGCCAGATAGTTGAAATTTTCTCCGATTATGCGTTATTACGGCGGATTTGTTAACAAATAATAAAAATGTCAGTAAGTGTGGTGTATAGGAAACTTCTTAGTTAACTCTATACAGCCATCTCCATGCTTGATGATTTTGATACCTGTCAATGTCTTGTCAAATAAATATAATAGCTTGATTACGTAACGAATATGTTTACTTTATCGGTATTTATTACTGGCGACGATCCTGAACCCATAAAAACATCCTAAAAACACTACAGAATATGGATAAAGTAAGGAAACATCGGGGCACCCTACGCGGGTTGCTCACACGGCTCGACAACTACATCGAACAGAGGACGACGATGTCTGACGAGGACATCACCGCCCGCTCCCAAGGGCTGAAAGAGACGATTCAGTCACTGCGGGGAATACAAAAGAACATTGAGGACCAGACTATCGAAGCTAACGACGAAACCTCCTACGCACAAGAACAGGAATACCGATACGAGTTTGAAGAACTATATACTACAATCACAATGAAACTTTTGATGAAACAGAAACAAAACCAACAACAACACCAACAACAAGATCAGCGGCAACAACAATACGACCGTAAGAACTCACCCAAAATCAATTTCCAACCACTGCAAGACTCAGAAAAATTTGATAATTTTAGAAAGAGACTGGAAGTGTACTTCAGATTGAATGAAATCACCGAAACACAGATGAAGACCAACATCCTACTTTCCACCTTATCACCAGAACTCCATGAGAAACTCTGCGATCTGGTATGCCCAGAAGAGCCAACGAATATGACATTTGATCTTATTACCGAAACACTTGACGACTATTTAGACCCTAAACCTAGCAAATGGGCACAACAACACAAATTTATAACGAGAACACAAAAGTTCGAGGAAACAGCAGCCCAATATGCAGCAGAATTAAAGAAACTTACAACCAACTGTGAATTCAAATGCCAACATTGTCAACAAAATACATCAGAAAGCTTTCTGTGCCTACAATTTATAAGAGGATTGAAAGATAGTGACGCACGAACGAGAATCCTACAAGATCCAACAGTATGTACATTCAAATCACTAACACAGATCGCAACATCCATCGAAATGGGTAAGGCAGAAAACGCAACAATGATCACTAATGAACAACCAAGCACCAGTCAAGACCAAATCAACAAAATATCTACAAACAAGAATACTTACCGATCGAAGATTCCAAGCCCAAAGCAAATCACATTCAGAGATCTAAAAGGGAAATGTTTCCGCTGTGGATCTACTCATGAATCCAACACGTGTACTGCCATCAACGTAACCTGCCGAAAATGCAATAAGGTTGGTCATCTTGCCCGTGTTTGCCTGCAAAACCAGTCCGACGCGAACTTCAACACAACCAGACTGAACACACATCAACTAGAAGAACCAGCTGTAAGCGATAACGATGACTGGAACGATATTAATGTGATAGTCGGAGAAGCATCTGAAAAGTTCATCATAACCGTACAAATTGAAAACACTACACTAAAGATGGAATTTGATACTGGAGCTACACTATCGTCAATGTCAATGCGAGACTACAGAAACCTAAATATAAAAAAAAGGCTATTCAAGACAGATATCAAACTTAGAACATATACTGGAGAAATAATCAAACCAGCGGGAGTCACATACGTCCAATGCAAATATCAAGAAAAGGAATTCCAAGGGAAACTGTATATTATTAACGACAACGTAGACCCTATCTTCGGACGCAGTTGGATGAAGGAACTCGAGACACTGAACCTAGCAGACATAAAAACGGTACAACACACTGAAAACTTAGAATTAGATCAACTGTTAGAGCTTTATAAGACCTCAGTCTTCATGTCAGACCTTGGCGAAATACCTAATTACAAAGGACATCTAAACCTGAAAGAAAACACGCAGCCAATTTTTATTAAACCACGAAGAATACCTTACGCTTTAAAAACCAGAGTAGATGAAGAGATAGAACGGCTATGCAAACAAGGTGTCATTACAAAAGTTGACCATTCCGAGTGGGGTACCCCAGTGGTACCAGTTGTCAAACCCAACGGCTCTATCAGATTATGCGCCGATTACAAAGTCACCCTGAACCAAGTGATTCAAGACGAACAATACCCAATACCGATGATAGAAGATATTTTTGCAGAAATGAACGGAGGAAAGTTATTCTGTACACTCGACATTACGCAAGCGTACCTCAACATGGTGATGGATGAGGAAAGCGCAATGCTACAAACACTCAGCACACATAAAGGTACTTATAAAGTAAATAGGCTCATGTTCGGAGTAAAGGTCGCACCGAGTTTATGGCAGAAGTTTATGGATAAACTTTTACAAGGGCTAGAAGGAGTTAAATGCTTCTTTGACGACATTATCATACAAGGAGCAACAAAAGAGCAACTACTACAGAGACTGAAGTTGGTTCTAGACAAACTGAAAGAGAATAACCTTCGAGTAAATAAAGACAAGTGTCACTTTTTCAAAACTAGCATAAATTACCTCGGACATACGATCGACAAAGAAGGACTACACAAAAACAGAGACAAGATAAACGCTATAATCAAATCTGAACGCCCAGCAAACACCGCAGAACTGAGGACATTTTTGGGTATGGCAAACTTTTACAACAAATTTATACCTAACCTAGCATCAATCACAAACCCGCTGAATAACCTACTAAAGAAAGAATCAAGCTTTCGTTGGTCTACAGAATGCGACCAAGCTTTCATTCAAATAAAGAAGGAAATTTTGAGCGAAAGAGTACTGATACATTTTGATCCCACAAAACCTTTAGTATTAGCTACAGACGCATCACCACTGGGACTTGGTGCGGTGCTATCACATAGACTCCTCGATGGATCAGAGAGACCGATAGCGTTTGCTTCGAGAACATTATCGGACAGTGAGAAGAAATACAGTCAAATAGACAAGGAGGCTACGGCAATATACTGGGGGTTGAAAAAGTTCTTCCACTTTATCTACGGCCGAAAGTTTATACTCGTCACGGATCATAAACCGCTGACATCCATTTTCCATCCACACAAAACCCTACCAGCGATGAGCACGATGAGACTATTTCACTATGCTCACTTCTTATCGGGATTCAACTACACGATTGAATATAGAACCTCAGGAAACAACTCTAACGCTGATTATTTGTCCAGATTCCCTATTGAAAACACTAAAACTAACAGAATTGACCAGAATTACAACTTTCAAATGCAGCAAATACATACTATTAATATTAATCCTGACACAATAGCGACCGAAACGAAGAAAGACCCCGATTATACAACCCTACTACAAGCATTAAAATCCGGAGCATCATTGAGAACGCTCGGGTATGAGGATAACGAATTTACCTTACACGACGGATGTATAATGAGAGGAATGCGAGTTCTTATTCCCAGAACACTTCACGAACGCGTACTCAATGAATTGCATCTAGGTCATCCAGGAATTGTGAAGATGAAGCTTCTAGCCCGCAGTTTCGTCTATTGGAAAGGGATTGATAACGACATTGAAACGAAGGTAAAATCTTGCAGAGCCTGCAGAATGCAACAAAACGAACCAGAGAAAGCACCAGTGCACCACTGGGAACATCCTGATGGCCCATGGCAAAGACTTCACCACTTAAAAATTAAGGGGGGTTCTCCACAAGAAACTAGTTTTTATCAACGTTTTTTCTTTACGCTCTATTGTAAAAACGGTAATACATACAAGCGTCAAACTTAGTGTGATTATAGAGCAAACTCTACAGAATAACAAAAAATACTAAAAACCGGCCTAGTGTGAGTCGGTCTTGCGCTAAAGGTCCCGGACAAAAAAAGCTTTTTTTTCTAAGTTAATAATATTGTGTTCTGTGGTGGTGTGGTACAGAACCCTCGGTGCGCGAGTAGCCCGACTCGCACTTGACCGGTTTTTATTATTGCAGGTATCAGCATTCCACATAATCAAGACACGGAGTATAGACTTGAACAATGCCCATGGATTGTCCACGGAAAGTCGGCTGGAGAAGGCGGTGGAGCCGACAGGGTACCGTCTGGAGCTGGAGCCGTACCTCGAGGACGGGGTGTTCAAGGGCCACGTCAGCATCAACGTCACTTGGCTCGAAGACGCAGATGAGATAAACATCCATTGCGCTCATGAGATTGAGATCACTGATTCGGAGGTCAAAGCTTACGTTGCACCTGATTTGTAAGTGTTGAGAGTTTTCTTTTAATTGGCATTGGTATTTAGATTGATAAAATAACCATTTCTTCAGCGAATGCAGGTTTCCTTAAGATGTTTTCCTACTTCAATTTATTAGGGTTTCTGGTATTGTAACTAGAGTATAAGTTGCCCATCATTCCTACCTCTGCATGTGTTGGGAGCATAAAGAAATTATACGTTGGGATTATGCGCTGAGAAACTTTCAGCTTTTAAAAAATAACGAAGGTCTGATCGTCTCGGGCTCTTGGATTGGACTATACGGTACTTACTGCATTTCAATGCAATATACCTAATAGTGTCGATAAGTTATGCAGTTTTATGTAGACTACTTACTGAAATGTTCAATCAGTATTTTCGAAGTAATCAAATGTTTTCATTTGCTACGAGATTAGCAATTTTTTGTGACAGCTACTGTTACTATGTAAGTGGTAATTAGTTTGTTTTAATCTAAAAAGTACGCTAAGCAGAATATAAGTACCTGAAAATATTACTCTAACAGCACGTCAATATCTACTTTACTCCACCAATCTAAAGTGGCCCTCTCTTCTACCTTCATTAGTGAATGGATACCCTTATCTCCTTTAATCAATCATTCTTGCAGTGTGATTCTATAGACCGTTAATTACTTTTTTAGGGTTCCTTAGTCTTACAAGGAATCCTTAGAAGACGTACAGTTCTTTAAACAGGTTTTTTCGATGAGATAATGTTTACGTTGATCAAATCAAATAAGTACCAAAGGGCCAAGTAAAATGTACCCGGAACCGACTAGTATTAAAGAGGCACGAAACCAACCAACCCACAGTCAGAATATAATATACTTACCACTAGATAAGAGATTTCTCGCGAAAGCGTCGTTTGCACGGGTTCCTGTCACCGTAGCGAGATAAAAAAAAGATAGTTATACCAGATTTTTAAGTCTAATTATAATAGCTTTCATACAAAAAATGTTTCATCAAAATCGGTTCAGCAGTTTTCGCGTGATGCGCGAAAAAGCAAACAAACAGAAAAACGGAAAGAAGAAAAAAAAATTGGTGGTTTGTCTACAAAGTTTGTAGTCAGGGACACGTAAAAACCATGTCGTACCTTTTGTTTGTAAATAATCTTCAAAAGTGTGTCAATTCTGTTATAGTTTTATACTTAGTCACAGTGTAGCTCGTAGCTACATGCGTAGCGCAAGATCTATCTACATCACGCAATACAGCACCACTCGTAGCGGGTGTTGGTTGACGTAGCGGTCAACATGTCTTTGCTTCAGCCAACAAAAGGACATCCAGCACATAATACCAAAAAATGTATAACCGTACTTCTATTTTTATTATGGACTATGGAACATTAGAAACTAACTGCAGGCATTCGTTTATTTTATAATGATTTACTAGTTTTATCATTTTTATATAAAAAAAATATTGTGCTTGCATCACCTGCTACCTACTAAACAACATTGACAGCCATTTTGGAGTTGCTGCTTTTTTATAATTTATTAATAATAAATGACTAAATAACTCGTTAAATAAAAATAAATGATACTATCTAAGTCGTTTTTATAAAACCCCATAATTTATTACACATTTGACAGTCAAAACTTCTATACATTTTAAGGTATTTTTTCAAGGGAGAGCGGCGGTTGTCCTTTATTATTATACTTATTTCACGCGATAACATTAGAATGAACTTGAGCGTTGAAAATCTAGGCGCATGATACAGCGAATAATATTTATGATTAACGCAAAGATTGTGGCACAAGGTGACTCAGTCCAAAGCGGTTTATCACACATTTAAATGAACGAAAATAAGCATGAACAATGTCGCAGTTAAATGCTACGTTAGTCACATTGTTTTTCCATGTGCCATTTTAGTTACACTAGATTGCGGATGTGCAATTTTATGATAATCGTTTTGTTTTTATTTGAACGAACGTCGTTTTATGGGTTTGAGGGATGAAAGGAAAATGTGATGTAGGTAATCTAATGCCTCCTAACTTCATATCATGTCGAGTTTAACTACATATTAAATGTAACCACAGTCCCTCATCTGAAGCCGCTATTAAATTAAAGTCATAAATGTTACGTATTATGTTGAAGAGTCTAGAGAGATATTTCTGGAGCATAATAGGTGTTAACCATTATCTCTGCCTGTCTTTATGGGACATGGGCGTAATTATAGGCCAGAAGTGCTATTTTTGAATCGTGAGATTCAAAATCATTACCATTTAGGGGTGCTTTAGACTTGGTTTAGACCATCAAATTGAACACTTTCTACAGGGTGTAACAAAACACCCTAGTAATACTTAAGGGGGTGCTTCAGACCATCAATCTGAACAACTTTCACTATGGAGCCAAAGTCGAGAAAAAATAAAAAAATCTGCCATTCCATACTGATTGATTACCTGAAGAGCTGATTTTTTTTTTTCGCGATTTCGTTGTTGGCTCCATGGTGAAAGTTGTTCAGTTTGATGGTCTGAAGCACCTGAAGTCTGGTTAAGTATTATTAGGGTGTTTTGTTACACCCTGTATATGGTTATGGACCCAATACCTAAATCGCGAATAAATTGTTTTGCGTTTTTTTTGTAAACGTCTATGAAACAGCAGATTTCTTTTCCCTATTTCTATATTAGTCCCATGGTGAAAGTTGTTCAGTTTGATGGTCTAAATTAACCCAATGCATTAATGCATTTATGTACATCTGAATGAATACTGTGTGTATACTGTAAAAATTTGGTAGCAATTTTACGTTCCTATCTTTTATAGTAGTTAATTAGGTTTCACAATGTCCTCGTAATAAACGAAATGTATTTGTAGCAAAGAAATCCAGAAGATCACAGTGAAGAGGCTAACAATGGACGCAAAGAAGCCAATAGCGACCCTCCGCCTCGACAGGACCATACCCAAGACATCCAAGGGTCACTTAGACTTCAGTTTCAACGGCAATCTGGAGACCGCTTCCACTGAAGCCTTCTTTAAGACTACTTACACGACTGAACAAGAAGTAGAAAGGTACGTAATACTTCTGACAAACAAACAATATTTATATTATACCTACAGGCTGTAAGAAAATAACCTATTATTATTATTACACAGGTTGTAACAAAATGATCTAGTATAATATTTTAAGAAGTGGTTTAGAGTAAGACCATCAAACTTGGAGACAAAGTCAAGAAAAAATAAAAAAATCTGCTATCCCATACAATTCGATGTGAGTTGAGTATGTAATGCAGCTTTGTATGGAGCAGCAGATATTTTTTTTGCGATTTCGACATTGTTTCTATAGCGAAACTTGTTCAGTTTGATGGTCTAACTAAATCACCCTTTTAAATATAAATAAATAAATATCTTGGACAATGTCACACAAATTATCTAGCCACATTTAAAGTACCAGAATCTAGCCTGGACTTGTATTATGATGACTAGACAACGATATAGAATACATATATAGATACAAACATCCATGACTCGGGTACAAATATTCATATTCATCATACAAATATTTGTCCCTTACGGGATTCGAACCCGCGACCCTCGGCACAGCAGGCAGGTTCACTACCGACTGTGCTACCGGGCTGTCAATATTACTAGGGAGTTTAGTAACACTCTGTACAGTATCGCATTAAATGGGTAAAAAATGGTGTTGTTCTAGGTAGGTGAGTACCTACACTTAGGTAGAAACAGAAAAATGTTTACTGCATTACAACGCAAATAAATGTTTTGCTCCATACAAAATAATGATGTTCTAATGGTAGGTAGTAAAAAGAAATATATTTTTTTAGCAATACCTAATAATATATATGCGAATAAGAAAACTACTAGCTATCGACCACTTACTACCTACATAACATTAGAATGTGTTTTTAAAATGGTCATCTTTTTATAGGTACGAATTATCCGAATCACTAGGTGAATTTCCCAAAGTGTTTATCGATACTGACAAAATGGTTTTCAGCTCCCGAAAACATCTCAATATTTTTTAATAACATTTTATTTCATTATGTTCGGTAGAGCATTCCCTTTCTTTTACTAAATTCAGCTTGAATAAATTCCGTGAATTTACCTTTTAGAAATTGTAAATTACAGTCTGTAATTGTAATTCTCAAAATTGCCCATAATTCCTTGCTTTACCAATTTACCACATTCTTTAATTCATAAAGGAATTCAATTACGTGAGCTTGGACAGAATGATAAATGAGTCTTCGCGGTTCTACATTTCTCAAACAACAAAAAATGTTGAAAAATAGCCTGCGCTGGGATTCTAGTTTGATAAGATAACTAAGCTGAAAATAAGGAAAAACTAAAGATTTTTACCATTTATTATTACTTTTTCATGTTCTATGAAGTTGGAAATAAAAGAATATAAATATCTTAGACATTGGCACACAGATTATCTAGTCCCATTTAAAGTACTAGATTCTAGTCCATACTTGATGCTATGATATAATATACAGGGTGAAATTGATATCATTAGCATCCTTTTAAACTAAGAGTCTACCCATTAAACTGAACAACTTTAACTATGGCAGCAAAACGATTGGACCAAAAAAAATGTGCTGTATGCATGCATATACATTTCAGTCGCGAACTCGCGCGTCGAGATTGCAGTTTAGTATGGGACGGCAGATTTTTTATTTGCTCCGATCGTTTTGCTCCCATAGTAAAAGTTGTTCAGTTTGATGGGTAGACTCTTAGTATAAAAGGATGCCAATGATATCAATTTCACCCTGTATAGGTAGGTGCATATAATAAACAGAGTGTTATGGTAAGCAGTTTCACTTTAAGGGGTGATTGTACCCGTGATACTGAACAAATTTATCTATGAAACAGGAAATTCGTAAAATAATTTTTGGACTTTCCATACTAAATGCAATCAGCTGATCGAATTTTTAGTATGAAAATAAAATAAAACAATTCCCATTTTCTATAGGTTTCCTTGGGAAAGTTGTTCAGCACCATGGGTACAATCACCCCTTATACTAATCTAACTGGTTACAATAGCACCCTGTATGGCATATATCCATGACATGTGTAGATACTTTCGTAATCACTAAACATTACCTATTTGACATTATTATCTTATCATACGATTTTTGAAAATAATGTAAAAAAAAATTTTGTTCAATCGTTTTTTCAGAACACGTAGTATAGTTTGTATAGTAAATGCTTCTTACTAAATACAGATTTCGAAGAAAATAAGGATTTGATGGAATTTATTTAACAAAAGCTTTGCTTGAACTATTGTTTAATAGTTCATGGTCCAAACAGTCATTTAGTTTTTTTTCATACCACAACATGTTCAGTTTTAATTTTATTTAATTTCGAAAAAATTTCTCTCCAATCAGAATGGTAGCAGCCACTCAACTGCGTCCAAACAACGCAAGACGTGTGTTCCCGTGCTTCGACGAGCCCGGATTTAAGACCCCATTCGAGTTGAGCGTGGTGCGACCACGGACCATGGTCGCGCTCAGCAACATGCCTGTGGCTAGGACCGAAGAAATGTGGGTATAGATAAACTATGATAAAAATGACCCCCGCCTCCAAAGTGTTTACTACAAAGTGTTTACAAGTCTCACAACGCATGCGTGTGTGCTGAGACATGGCTGATGCCTAGAGTGCGATTTTTGAATCTCATTCGCTGAGTACAGCAGTTGAAAATGTCAAAATACTGTGGAAATATGCATCTTTCTACTGCTGATTTAAATTTCAACAATCATACTTGAGGAGTGCATATTTCTCCATAGTAATTTTGACATTTACAACTGCTGAACTCAGCGAATGAGATTCAAAAATTGCATTCCAGAGCGTGTAATTACTCTATGGCTGAGACGGACGTCACACAAAAACAAATACACAGATTTGTTGCTCGACTAGCTTATCAGTATGACCGCATATCCACCGAAGAAAGGCAATCTGTGGCAATGGCAAACTGTCTAACTGTGACAATCTATCGTGAAAGTGACGATAGTTCGTGTAGTTGTTCAGTTTGACGGTCTGAGTTCACCGTTTCAGTATTTGCTAGGCTGTCACTGTCACAATTATATCCTCTTAAGCGAGTGACAGAGCGGAGATCGGCGATATCGCCACAATTGAATTGGACAGTTTAATGAAGAGCATTGTCACCTCTAGTACATAATAGCTCAGTGGTTGTATTGTAACCCCAGACTATTTAGCCTAAATCCTGCCAGTAGTTCAATCCAACCTCTGTTATAAACATATTTATTATTAACACAGAACCGGTGAACCAAACGCGGTGTGGGATCACTTTGAGACCACCCCGCCTATGTCAACGTTCACTCTTGGTCTGGTCATCGCAGACCTTAAACAATTAGGAAACTCATCGCAATACACTGACGACAATGGAAACAATATTGGTAAGCTTTAACATCATTCATTTATGTTGTGTTAATGCTAATATAATTGATTGTGTATGTCTTTTCCTTTTCTTGGGACATAAAATATCCCGGACCTTTGAGAAGCGTACACCGTGGGCTCGAAGCCAACACGTAGAAGCCCGATTGACAATTTTATCTAAATGGTGACGTTACACCAACTGGCAATATTTTCTAAAATTTAGAATAAATAATCTCGTGTCAGCATGAGCCCTCATAATATCGTATAACAATCACTCATGCTGTAGTCACTACAGTGTAGTGTAAAGATTAGCCAGTCAGCTATAGTTTGTATCGTTGCTGACTACCCAGGGTGCGCCAGATGATCTTCGGTTTCGTTACTTGGAGAGGCTTTTTCCATGCAACCCGATGCAATGACGTCGTTGTAATTTAATAATTGTAGAATAGGCTTTGCTTGAAAACCGCAACCAAACGTAGTAACTATTAAATAATCTGTGACCAAACCAGTGTCACAGATTATTTAATAGTCCAGTGTGTTAGTGTTTGTGTTTGAAAACGTTCTTGGGATATATCCCATCCCTGCTTTTTTGCAGTTTTATATACTCCTAGATTAAAATTAACCTTACGATATATTTACACTAAACAAGCTAGACAGATTTTATTTATTTTATTTTGGCAAACAAAACAGGAAACAAGACAGATGTTTGACCTTTGCTTCTGTAAAACTTTTATTATTCCATCAAGATGTTGTGGTATTTTATTTTAGAGATAAAATAACTATTGGTTCATTATACCGATTTCTCGCAGAACTTCGAGTATGGGGTCGACCAGAATTCCTGCAAGCTCTTGAAGGGTTGAATGAGAAGATTCTGCGAGTGTTTGGTGAACTCGCAAACTTCTGGAGAGTGCCTTTACCGCTGCGTAGGATCGACATCGTGGCGTTACCCAATTACCAGGGAGTCAAACCTGCTGATAATTGGGGACTTATTGTGTTCAAGTAAGTTAAGTCAACCGCAGGAACAGTATAAGAAAGAGTACGAACACTCCCGAATCCACTTTCCTTGTTTTGACCTGAAAGAAAAAAGGAAGGGAAGTGGATGACAGTGGTGTACTCCTCTCTCATTCGCACTCACATGTGCTAAGCTCTTCTGGTCAGTAGGTATGTAGATTTCTAAAAAGTGTCTTTAAATCAAAAGCGAATTTAATACTTCCCCCCCCCCCTTTGTATTGAAGATCAATTTAGTGGAGATTTTCACTCGACCCGGAGGTCAATAAAGTTTATATTTCCAGGGAGAGTGATCTGACAAGCCGCGGCTACCTCCAACTGGCCCAGGAGTTATCATACCAGTGGCTCGGAGCCTTCACTACTCCAGCGTGGTGGTCAGATGCTCACATCAATAAGGCTCTCGTTGGATATCTCGCTGCTGAGACTGCGTTTAAGGTAGATATGAGGTTCTGGGTCACTATTGTAAACTACCTACCCGATTTGATTGGTATCAAATCGAAATGGTATTTTTTGACAGGCTATTCTGCTTCTTGATAATTTGTTAATCGATTTCCGACAATCGATATGACGATCGTACTAAAATTTAGATCCGATCTCGGCCGAGCTCCTGATTGGTTAATATTTACACAGCTACACAGCTCGCGCAGCCAGCTCGCGTCAATGGACAGGCAGCCTTAATACTAAAAAAAATTGACCAGTACAGTAATTTTCTACATTATCGATCTTGTATCGATATAATCGGAAATACACAATTGCCCTGATCATTTGAACTGATTCACATAATTCTATTCTCTGGCCATCCCAAAGGATTAGGTTCGGTTCCATCTCCAAACCGAGATAATAATTTTGGAGAACATTATAAAATATTACTTTAACAATTGCTATGTTATGCTATGCTTTAACAAGTTTCTATCATCAGCGGTCAAGGCTGTGCATTTTATTGTCAGTCACGGAACTATTCTATAATTTTGATAGAAGATATAGGTATAGATAAGAAGATAATTATGGCTACCACGACGCTAATGTATAGTCAACTTTCTTCAGGAATCAGGAGCTAACGCGTGTTCAAAAAGTAACTGCGTCAGATAGGTTCATCCGTCTGGAGATGGCCCCTAGACAAAGTACTTTCGATTAGCGTTAACGACAGTAGACAACATAAAAAATGTATGGACTTGACGTATAGTGACGAAAGCTAACGTCAAAATGTTTCGATCGCCAATGTCAAATCCATACATTCTGTCATTTCTACTAGCGTCTACGCCAGTAGAAATGTTACTTTGTCTACAGGCCCTGGTATGCGGTGGAAATCACCGTGCAAAATTGTGTGTTACAGACATAGATTTATATATTACTCTAGTAATATATGTCTTTGGTTACAGATAAACAATGGCTCGGAAATGGAAGGCAAATGGCCTATGACAGTCCTCTATTCCCTGTACTACGAATTCAGCAAGCGCTACCCACACTCGCGCATCACAGGCATGAAGCAGGAGACAGCCTGTACGAAGATCGAACTGCTTTTCAGGATGTTCAACTACACTCTGGGAGGAGATACCTTCAAGAAGGGATTGAGGATGTTTATTGAGTCTCGGTAATGAAGCGTTTTGATAGAATAATCTTCTACCGGGTGCAAGGGTGGAATTAAAAATAAGTCGACATATTTTTAGGGGTGGTTCAGACCATCAAACTGACTTCTATGGGAGCAAACCTGAAATGAGTAGAAATCTGCTATTTTATACTAAACTGCAATGCCTACCTACTCGACTGAAATATTTGAACAGCTGTTGTTTTTTTTATTTCAGTTTTTCTCCCATCCTGACTATTATAAAACTGTTAATTTGAAAAAAGAATTTAGTTTGTTTGTTTGTTTGTTTGGGTGTTTGTTTGTTCGAGTATCACGCAAAAACTACTGAACCGATTTTGATGAAACTTTTTTTGTTTGGTAGCGTAACATCTGACTTAAAATCTGGTATATTATTTATGCGGACGAAGTCGCGGGTAAAAGCTCGTAGTAAATAATATTGTTCAGTTTGATGGTCTGAACCACCTCTAAAAATTTGCCGAATCATTTCAATTGCACCCTGTAGAGTAATCCTGTTATTTTAAAACTTGATAATAATAAGCAATATCTTAAAGGAACTGGTGTTGTTTTACAGCAAATTCAAAACCTTTACCGGTGATGATATTTGGAGCGCTTTGAATACAGCTGCGGTCTCTGATGGAAAGATTCCGAAGGATGTGGACGTAAAGACGATCGCCAACAGTTGGATCGAGAAGGACAGGTTGCCACTTATAATCGCACAGAGGAATTATGACAGTAATTTAATAACGATAACTCAGGTAATACATTTTCTGACAGAAATAATTCAACTCACAACATAGCCCATATTATTCAGTTCTCGTCAACAGGCTCTCAGCCACTCACAGCCTGTGTCATTTGTTGTACCAATGAGTTTTGCTCTCAAACGGTGAAGGAAAACATCGTGAGGAAACCTGCATACGCTCAAGAAGACATTCCGATGCGTATGTGAAGTCTAACAATCTGCGTTCCGCATTGGGTACGCGTGGTGGACTGACGCCCATACACCCTCCCTGAGGGTAGACCTGTGCCCTGCAGTGATACGTTTATAGGCTGATAATGATCACTCAATTTCATTTAAATGCACGGCACCTTCTTTTCACGTTTCTTCTTCTGTTCTTGTAACAGTCCCTGTGTTTACTTTCCTATGTTATGAGACTGCGATAACTACTTCTATTATACTTCAGGTGATGAAACTTCTGTTTTAGAAAGTATATCTACGGGAGAGGCCCCACGATGTCCCCGATGCAGCTCGCATGTCATGGCTGGCGCCATTAGTCATAGCACGTGCTGATAAGCTTGACTTTAAAAATAGTACGCCCGTCGCATGGATGAAAAACAAGAAAGAGATTACCTTGACTGACATGCCAAATAGGATCAACTTCGTCATCGTTAACCCTGAAGAGATTGGTGAGTTTTTCTAAAATTGTCGCCGACTAGTTTTTTACTTTACCTGTTCCATGTTCCTCTGCTGGGCAAAAACATCACCTCATCTCTTAGTATCCATCCTATTTTGGAGCGACGATAACTCATACGGAAGAGAGCTAGCAAATCAATCAGGAGACGGCGGTTCAATTCCTGGCCTGTATCACTAAGTTCTACGGAATTTATGTACGGATATATTAGTCAATATTATTAGCTCTGCGGTAAAGGAAAAACATGCACGAGAAAGAAAAGAAGGTTTCGGCATAATATGTCATCCTCTTCCATTCATCTCTCTCAGCCGTCATTTCAGCACTCACTCCTTTCTTACACAGTCATGTCATCCTTTGAAGCACCAGTTTGAAGGTGTGTGTAAAATATGGGCAAGCCTAGGCGAACACAATAGACCAACAATGGTCGCAGTGTTACTACGAAATACTATCCTTCCTATGAATCAGAAATTCAGGGCAACCTTCAGGTATCCTTGAGTATCAAATAAACTACCAAGGTTATTCTTTTGAGCTCCATTGCCAGTAAATTACGACCAAGAAAACTGAAATCTGTTATCAAACTACCTTCAGAGCAAACATAAGAAACCAGCAAAGGTCGCAAGAACTTTACTTGCAAAGCCCAGTCAACAATAATAATACTATTCTTCCTATGCATTGCGAACTCTGCCAACCTTCAAGTGATTATCAAATAAACTACCAAGGTTATTTCTTTCAGCTCCATTCCCCGTAAATTACGACCAAGAAAATTGGAATCTCTTATCGAACTACCTTCAGAGCGAGAACAGACAGTTAGTTCCTGAACTAACTCGTGCTAAACTTCTCCACGACGCCTGGAATCTGGCGTATGCGGGAGAATTGTCCTTCGCTACAGCTTTCAACATGACCCTGTTCATGAAAGAAGAGAGGCATCATTTAGTTTGGGACCCTGTGTTCACGATGATCGATCACATTGGAAGACATATTTGCCAGTGTGTTCATGATAAATTTAAGGTACGTAGGGGCTATTTCATTTTAGGGTTCCTTCCAAAACGATGCCATATCGAAACGCCATAACTAAGCCTTCGCTGTCCGTCCGTCTGTCCACTTGTTAGTCCGTCCTGTCCTTTCCTGTCTGTCTGTCCTACATATTAAGGGCTGTATGTTTTAAATCGTAATGGTTAGACGGCCATTTTTTTTACAGAATGTAGATAATTCGTCGTTCGTTCTTCGTCCTGAGGACTGGATTGAGGTCAAGAGCAAACCCATAGTTAATAAAAAAATAATAATAATGTTAAGGGTACAAGAAACGTCATCTTTGTCAAAGTTTTATTGTTTTTGCTCTATCGTAAAAATGGTAGTAAATGAAAGCGTCAAAATTTATCAGTATGTTGGGCTCGCTCTGAGGATCCTGGAGAAAATCTTTTTTAGGGAAATTTTGTATGGTAGTACGGAACCCTCCGTGCGCGAGTCCGACTCGCACTTGGCCAGTTTTTGTCTGTTATTGAAGAATGATGCAAAATCTTCAATGTCGTATCTAGGCGTACATCAGACTGCTCTTGACTCCACTCTACGAGGAGCTGATAAAGGACGAGCGCGAAGACGAGGAGAACTGGCGTAAGAACCTTCGAGGGCATACTAAGACCTTCCTATGCCAGGCTGGATACAAGCCTTGCATTCAGGAAGCACAGGACCAGTACAGAAAGTGGATGGAAGCCAAGAACCCTGATGAAGGAAATCCGTTAGTACATTTTCGCAGACTTTTCTGTTCTGGTAGTCAAAATGGGATCAGCTCTTATTGCACTTTTAGAATATAAGATGTGATGGTAGCGATGTCAGTGGGACATAAAGGTGAGCGCATATTAGGGCGGGTCCTATCGGGACTAAGCGGTACGCATCGCAGCGAAAAATTCATATTTTGCATACCAGTGTGGGCCGAGTCGCAACGCATTGACTTTGCATACTGGTAAACGTTGTAAAAAGTTCCGCTTGGTAAGGGCAAACTAAAAAATTGTAAATAACGCATGCTACGCCCGGGGTGGAGCTGGCCGTATCGCACGGATGGAAATCCGCTGCGCAAAAATGCAACCCGCTTTGCTCCGGCTTTTGTATTTACTTGCATGTTGTATTGTATCATTGGAGTTCCTCTGTGGAGCTGTGTAATTGTTTAATAAATAAATAAATAAATATTCATATTACACATAAACTATAGGTGGCACCAATTCCTTTATGCGGTTTCTATATTTGTTATAAATACAAATTACCTCATAATTATATCAATTCTATTCCGAGGTACCTATAGATGATTTCATATGAGGCAATTACGTTGCATGTCACGTTTTCAGTTATATTCTTGAAAAGCCTTCGTGGTTCATAGTTAAGGAACCATGAACGTTGGATAAGAGAGCGCTCCCCGTAGATAGGTAATGCATCAAAGGCCCGGATTATCCGATCAGCGCTGGCTTGGGTGTGGGCGTGGCACTTTGATTGCTATTATTCAGGAATACGATAAAGGTATGCGCATATTAAGACGGGCCACACTGGGTCGGGCCGTAGCGCAAAAATTCCCCCAAATCCCTTGTAGTACACACGGCGACACATCAAGCTACGCAAAACCAAAATAAGCTGGCCGCGCGTCGTTATACATTACTCTACCTACGCGCGGCCAGCTTATTTTAGTTTTGCGTAGCTTGATGTGTCGCCGTGTGTACAACTTATAGGAATATCGCATAATACACCGAGGCAGAGCGGGTCACATTATTGCGCGCCGGATTTACGTTTACCGACGCGGCCAACTACACCCCGATGTGGCCTTAGATGAAAGTAATTTACTGTCATCTAAGAATGCGGCCCGTAGTAGTGTGCCATACCAAGCGGAACTTTTTACAAAGTCGGCAGTATACCTAGTACTCTGTGGTCAAATTACAAATCCGTCGATACGTTGTGACTCGGCCCGCTCTAGTGTGCAAAATACGCATGTTATGCTGCGATGCGGCCCGTCTTAATATGCGCTAACCTTAAAGGTAAAGAATAATGCCCATCGTTAGAAAAAAAACTATACCCCTGGTTGGTTTTTGTACTGAATATAATTCGTCATCTTATCAGGTACCCAAATCCTTATTCTTTCGGTTTCGCCCGTCCGATCTTAATGAATGAACGCGAACCCAGCTTGAACCCACTTCGAGTCCTTTGCGAATTCGTCAACCGTGAACGAAGGGAACAAGTAATTTAGTTGGAAAGGATTCTGCTTACGTACACTTATTAGGGCCATATTGTTGAGCCATTTCACATTATTATGTCTTTTTACAGCCTACCTAGCAAGTTTTTTTAAATAAAACTACCTTTATTGTGAAAAGTGAAATGAACTGAGTACAATCTGAAAGATAAGATACAGTTTATGATTTATACCAAATTGCAAACGCAAACCCTTCTAAAAGGCAACTGACCTTTTCTCATCTATATCTATACATTGCAAAACAGGAAAAAAAACTGATTATGATTATAGGTACAAATAAGGCGGTCTTCTTGCTACAAAGCGATTTCTTCCAGATAACCTTAGGGTAGAGGAAATTACAATATGAACGGGTTGTACACAAATAAGTTAAGTTTTTCTTCGTTCTCCATCCCTCCCTATAATATTATGAATCTGAATGTAAGTTTGTTTGTTAGGCTTTCACGCGTTGAGATCATCATGAAACTTTGTACACATATTCTTGGAGGTATTAGAAGGAACATAGTATACTTTTTAAATGGCTTAAATGCGAGCGAAGCCGTGGGTAAAAGCTAGTAGCTTATAATTCTACTATCTCTATAGTCATCATCATCATCTCAGCCGATGGACGTCCACTGGTGGACATAGGCCTCCCCCAAGGATCGCCATAACGACCGGTCCTGCGCTGCCCTCATCCAACGATTTCCCGCCGCCTTCACCAGGTTGTCGTTCCAACGTGTGAGGGGCCTACCACCCACGCTGCGCTTTCCGGTACGCAGTCGCTACTCGAGAACTTTTCGGCCCCACCGGCCATCGGTTCTGCAAGCAATGTGCCCCGCCCACTGCCCCTTAAGTTTAGCAATTCTTTGGGCTATGTCAGTTACTCTGGTTCTTCTGCGGATCTCTTCATTTCTGATTCGATCTCGCAGGGAAACTCCGAGCATAGCCCTCTCCATTGCCCTTTGAGTGACTTTCAGCCTTTTTATGAGGCCTTGAGTGAACGACCACGTCTCTGTTCAATTTATGTCATCACTGGCAACACACATTGATCGAAGACTATATTACTAATCTTAATCTTACAGTATTTCCAACCAGTACATCTGCCCAGTTTTCAAATATGGGTCTAAGAAAGAATGGGAATTTGGTCTGCAAAGAGTCATCAACTTCCCGTCTTCAAGGAAACAAAGCGAGAGGACCTACCTTCTGAAGACATTGGCTGGATGTCCCATTGATGATTATAAGATCACCAGGTAAAGTTAATAGTCTAGTACCAGCGTTGCCAGATTTTTTTTCGGGCAAAGCGGGATTCAGAAACTTTTTGAGTATGCGGGATTCTTTCGTCGAAAGCGGGACATAAAAAAAAAAAATTAAATAATGAGTAGTTTTTTTACTATCATCATCATCATCACCTCAGCCGATGGACGTCCACTGCTGGACATATGCCTCCCCCAAGGATCGCCATAACGACCGGTCCCGCGCTGCCCTCATCCAACGTTTTCCCGCCGCCTTCACCAGGTCGTCGGTCCACCGTGTGAGGGGCCTACCCACGCTGCGCTTTCCGGTACGCGGTCGCCACTCGAGAACTTTTCGGCCCCACCGGCCATCGGTTCTGCGAGCAATGTGCCCCGCCCACTGCCACTTAAGTTTAGCAACTCTTTGGGCTATGTCAGTTACCCTGGTTCTTCTGCGGATCTCTTCATTTCTGATTCGATCTCGCAGGGAAACTCCGAGCATAGCCCTCTCCATTGCCCTTTGGGTGACTTTCAGCCTTTTTATGAGGCCTTCAGTGAACGACCACGTCTCTGTTCCATATGTCATCACTGGCAACACACACTGATCGAAGACTTTCGTTTTAAGACACTGCGGTATTTGGGACGTGAAGATACTACGTAGCTTCCTTACTAGCTTAGCTTTTTTACTATATAAGGTTTTATCTGAGTTTACAATCTAAGTTTACAATGATGTTGATGATAGATAGCCATAGAAAACGTATTTTTATGATTATATTTCTCTGAAGATTTAACTTCTTTTAAAGTTTCATTTTTGAAGTAATCTGGATAGCTCCAGATTGCATTGGATGAGTAATTTCCTAAACGCGGGACTAAGCCTGTCCCGCGCGGGACATTCAATTTTGGGCTAAAAATCGGGACGTCGTCCCGCCAAAATCGGGACGTCTGGCAACGCTGTCTAGTAGTCCTTTTATTATATATTTTAATTATATTGTAAAAGGCAGTATTTCTTTGTTTAGACATCACATTTCAACCGTTTTATACAATCACACACATTTTGGTATGAAGATTGTATCTGGTTTGTAGAGACGGACATAGGATACTTTTATCCTGAAAGTCGACCAAAATGTATGATGGCGAAACCATGAGAAATATAATTATAGTACAACTTTATCGACCTTCGGGTCTTAGGTGCAAGGGGGGGTCACGTTTGATAAAGTATCATCTTAGTATCATCTAAATCTACACAGGTAAAAAAGATTACTTGAAATAAGAAAATAACGTTTTCTTCGATATATGTGAGAGCGCATATTGGTTTCACACAAGATAATTGTCTTGCTGAAAGCAAATTGCATTGAACCAAGAATATGGCGCTCTCATATATATCGAAGAAAACGTAATTTTCTTATTTCAAGAAATCTTTTTTACCTGTGTACACTTATAAATAAAATAGTTCCCTGACTGACTGACAGACAACGCACAGCTGAAGATAGAAACATGAAACTTGGTATAAATATTCTACAGGGGATGTAGTGTAGAGTGCCTTAGTGCATACTAAGGTGTTGAAATCCGGGCGAATGTTGTCGCGGGCAAAAGCCAGTCTCGTATGTTTATAATTAAGTTAGAGTATTATTTATGATTTAGTATATTTTTAAGTAGCAATTCCATTGTTCATTGTTAATTATTGGCCATGCGATTACTATACGAGTAAATAATGTAGATATTTTACAGTCAATTTGATAATTTAGTTAGTTATTTATTAGTTAGGTATATAATTTGAATAATAATATCGTGACATTGGTATACAACCAAAATATATGAAAAAAAAAGAAAGAAGTAATAATTTCTGAATAGGAACTTTTGTTTGTGTCCATACCATGGAGTAAGGTCCCTACTGCACTCAATTTAAGATAGAACATATGAAATACTTCTAAACGGTCACCATCCTAGGAATGAT
Organism: Agonopterix subpropinquella; assembly: GCA_922987775.1. Lineage (NCBI taxonomy): Eukaryota > Metazoa > Arthropoda > Insecta > Lepidoptera > Depressariidae > Agonopterix > Agonopterix subpropinquella. The sequence continues at coordinate 12,393,435 of OV277701.1, read as the reverse complement.
CGTAATCGTTTTCAATACTGAACTTTTTTTTATTATTACGGATGGGTTTGCTCTTGACCGCAATCCAGTCGTTAGGACGTAGGTGGGGTCGAAGATGTAGCGAGTTTACCCAGAAGAAGCCTATTCACTCGTGCTTTAAAGGAATTCGGCTTGTAAGCGCTCAGAAATACTGACGAAGGCAGGGCATTGGCTGTGCGCATTATAAAAGAATCTGAAAGGCGCTTGGTGCGGACATGTTCCACAGTTTACTAAAGAAACAAACTTTCTTTCCATAGGTTACTGAACATAACGGTGTTGGAAGGTAATGGTAACTTCACGGAGACTGACATCTTCTTGATATTCAGCATGTTGTCGGGCAGCTCTCAAGGGTACACTGCCCTTTTCCACTTCTTGAATAACAATTGGGATGTTTTGAAGGAAAGGTGAGTGCTTTAATTTAGTTATAAAGTTACGCTATTCACCCTTTTGAACAAAGTTTCGGGAGTAAGGAGGCCCTTATCATCAATCTTACCTACAACACCTTGTTAAAAATATTAATAAAGCAACGAACATAATTTTCCTAAGTAGTTTATTAGACTTTAGAAAATGTTTTAGCGTTTTTGAATTTCATAATGGAGTTTGTAGAGTGAACAGAAGATTCAAAACGTTTATCCAAAAACAAACAGTGTGTAACAAAATACCTTAGCAATATTTAATGACGTGGTTTAATCCATCAAACTGAACAATTTTCAATATGAAGCCAACATTGAAATAAAAAAAAAAAAAACTGTTTTATACAAAACTGTACTATAGTAGCTTTCTATATTGGCTCCATAATGCAAGTTAGTTTAGTTTGATGGTCTTAACCACCCCATTCAATAATACTAAGGTTTTTTTATCACACCTTGTACCCTATTTTAACCTATGTGCAGGTTAACGCCTGGCACACACATACGGAATTCCGAATTAAGTTTTTGTATAGGATTTGATGCCTCCGTAATTCAAATCCACATACGAAATTGTAATTCCGTCCACAATACAGGTTACTGATATGTAGCACGCTGATGCGACAGTGATATTTTCACTTAGTTCCAATAGCTCCGTTGTGGCGCTGCTGTCGTCAAGCTAATTTGTATAGAACTCGTAGTTATAGGTATGTATACCTACAGTGATTCCAGAATGCAAAAATAGGGATGGACCATGGAACAAACTAATCAACGATATTATTATGTTATACAACGGAGAAGAATTAGGGCTTCTCAAAGATTCTCAACTCAAGTGGAAATACCAGGAAAAAGACAAGATATAAGCTTCTGACGCAACATATCGGCATGACGCCGCTTTTGCTGTAAGTTCAGTCCATTCATGAGGGAAAATGTAACTTCAGCGCTACAACGTAACTATCGGAACTAAAGCTGTCATAGGCCTGGTCCGGAATAATTCCACATGTATGTGGCGGGCCTTAATGTGTACCTGTCGTTCTTTATTTGCAGATTCTCAAGCAAAACCAACCTCTGGGACAACTTAATAACATCAGCTACGTCGCAATTCACGACAAAGGCTGGCCTGGATCTTGTTTCAAATCTGTATGTAGCTCACCAACGGGAGTTCGGCTCAGCAGAGCACATCATTGAGAAGTCCATGAGGAACATCAGGGAGGAAGCCAAGTGGTCTGAAGATAACCTGCCAGTCGTTGAGAAGTGGCTGGATAACTACCTTGCCAGCTCTAATGTGAAGGATGATCAATTTATTAAAAATTAATAGCTCGTCACAGTTCATTCCAAATAAAAAATTCCAAGTCTCATTCTTGTCATAAGGATGAGAATAGCTTAGCTCAGAGTGGAATGAACTAAAAATGTATTAAAATTAAGGCTTATATCTGACCGGGAAAGTATAAAAGCCAAATCACCGAGCTCTCAACTAGCGTGTAAGCTAAATACAAGAACTTGGATTGACATAGTTGGTCTACTCTACACCTACTTTATTTACATTAAATATTATTGTACATAGTTTATCGTGTCGAGTTTACGTCACCTATGTTTTAAAATAAAATAAGGAAAATGACTTTGATGTTTTTGTTTCGCCATGTCTCTATAAGCCTCTACACAATACCTACCCAATGGGATTATTATACACTCGACAACAATGAAAACGGGTCACCAACATACCTTAATATAGAATTAAACATTTTAACGGGTTCTTACCGCGTTTTGGTATTTGTGAGTTCCCGATATTTCGGCAGTGTTACAACTGCCATGATCTTATTGATCATGGCACATTAAATCTCACTCACGTTAAAAAATAACCGCGTAACTCTCAAAAACTGTTATACCTTAATATCTCGGAAACTAAGAACGATAGTTTATTCAAATAAAAAGTATTTCATAGATTATTTAATACTTCTTAAATTGATTGATAACATTTTTAGTTTCCATTTGTTTGACTTAATTAAAATACATAAATACAAATGCGTCAATTCTATCGCTGACCAAAAATTTAAAATAACCATTTTTTGTCACAGATATAACATTTCCCCATATTTTAGTGCATGTGAGTGATAAAATTACCACATTAATAATAAATGGTAAATACAACAAAATTAATTTAAAAAAAATCATGTTTTTAGGTTTTAGCCTGTTTTATTGGCATTACTTTATAGCAACCAGAAATTTTATTAATTTAAGTAGTAGTATTAAATTTTCTATAAAATACTTCTTATTTGAATAAGCTATCATTCGTAGTTTCCGAGATATTAAGGTTTATGTTGTTGGTGACTCGTTGTGACCCGTTTTCATTGTTGTCGAGTGTACCTACTTACCTACTTCATATTCCGACTCCAGGATAACATTACCACGGAAAAGTATTACCAGCCTTTTGGAGCCAAACTATGTATTTTGCTGTTTTGTGACAAGATCAAACGAAGAACTTTCCTACTTATGATAATTATTCATTATTTTATATCAAAACAGACGTTATTTCAACAATACTTGACCTTCTCGCCTTTGATGTGATAAATAGATAATGCTGGCGCGTAAAATCCGAATCATTTTGCTACAGACCTACGTGAGATTGCATATTTATTCAGTTTCGAAAGAGTTTTGATTATTTCATCAAAATGAATACAACGTGTTAATAAATTAGCGCAAAACCTCATACACCCCAACTGATTTATAACAAACTATTATAATTAGATTGAAACAATAGTTCCATTATTTTGATAGTTAAAATTTAAAGTTATTCGCATTTTAAGTTTAGAGGCAAAAATTATTTGTTATTATTTCAGCACTGAAAGAAAGCGCTAACGTACTCATGGATATATTTTTATAATCTTGTTTTGGTAGTTAGTAGGGTGAGTGTGCCCGTGCGGTGGGTTGACATCGGGTTCAGTAAAATAAAAATTTTTGCAAACAAATTATTTAATATTTTGAAAAAAAAATCCTTTGTTGAAACCATGATAATTCGATTCTGCTCTTGATCCTAAACAAAACACTTTCTAATTTTGCGTTAATTCATTAACACGTTGTATAATATTAAGGCACGGTATACACCGATACGAGATAGCAGGAGAGGAGAGATGTGTAATGTAATAATCAACCAAACAGACTGAATACCTACATATTGTGGATCTTTCCATCAGGTAAGTAGTTCTGCTACCAGCAGAGACATGTTCGAGTGGAGAGATGAGAGCAGTAGCTCGGCTACGAGTTTCTTTTAATACTTGGCAGTGTATCTACAAATGCACATTACCTTAACCACAGATAAGATAATACTATACTACTCCTTAACCTAAAAATCTAGAGACGAAATCGAAATAAAACAACGTAGGTAACTGAAAAGCAATGTATTTGAAATACAAAAAAAAATGGAATTTCAAAGATAACAAATTCTGCCGTCAAAGTTATTGGTTGTTTACTTGTTTATATGAAAACTTGATTAAAAAAGCAGGTCGAAAAATAATTTTAGCGAAACGGACGTGTGATAGCTTATATTACTGCCAGATGCGAGAGAAAGAGATGGGGCGGCGCGCGCGCCTTTAACGAATCAAGCGAAAAAACAAACTTTATTTAATTGTGATTGTACTATTTATGTTAGTTCAATTCTGCTCTAATCAAAACTTAGATAATAGCAATCTCTTTTTTTTAAATCAAGTCTGATGTTTCTATTATTCACCGTTTAGCAGTTACAAGCGTTTATAGACAAAAACGGAGGCTACTTTGGCTTGTTTTTCTATCGAGAAAATTTGTCTTAATCGTGTTTTGGCTCTAATCAAAACTTCAATTATATGTTCAATTTACACATATCCGCAAATCATACTCCTACTGTTAGTACTTCATGATATATGGAGCTTTGAAGAATCCTATTTTTTTACATAGCCCCTTAATAATCTTGAAGGCTCCGCTCATCTCCGCTTTGGTGAATAGGTATATTATAATGGGCCTTAGGTTAGGAATAGTTCTAGGCCTTAGGGTCGGGCACCGCCTGAGCAGAGACTTTTCGGTCATCCGACCCTGCCATTATACTATTTTATTAGATTTTGCTTCAAATTTATAACAGTGGTATTGTGTTAGAAATAATTTGAATACAATCTACATTACAATGGAAGAAGACAATGGTGGTGTTCGTTTATATTTACATAATTATTTTCTACGAGATTAATTAAATACATTGCACAGTGATGACACTTTTAGAGCCTATTTATAATAATATAGGGTATCTACAGGGTGAAATTGATATCATAGGCATCCTTAAAACTAAGAATCTACCCATCAAACTGAACAACTTTTACTTTGGGAGCAAACCGACCGTAGCAAAAAAAAAAAATTCCGTACTAAACTGCAATTAGATGCCAATGATTTCAATTTTACCCTGTATTTTAATCAAACAAGAAAAAGCAAACCATTTAAAGATATAATTCAATGTTAGTTTGTGTATTCATCTCATATCAAAAAAATAATTTAAATATAGGTATCGCTGAGAAGGATACAAAAAGCAAAGGGAAAAAATATGATTTTCATAGAAAGAAAATATTTTGAAACCATTTTGTACGGGTAAAGTTATTATTGAATTATAAATTAAAACAAACACTTTTAATTAACCCTTCATTTGTAGTTTGAAAACACATAATTGAACTATAGTATTAAAATCAAATCAACTGAGGGTGGATGAAATGGTGACAGGCTACAGGAAACACAGGGATGACCTGTGACTCCCGAAATCCTACTAATATTATAAACGCGAAAGTTGGATAGGATGGATGGATGTTTGTTACTCTTTCACGTAAAAACTACTGAATGGATTTGGATGAAATTTGGAACACAGATAGAATATGTTCTGGATTAACACATAGGATACTTTTTTAAGTTCTACGCAGACGGAGTCGCGGGCAACAGCTAGAACCTATAAAGACCTGTCGTAATGTATGGCTCGGAACGATGACAAACGACTGCACGCAGTTGAGATGCGAATGTTGAGTTGTTCGTTGATGTTGCGAATGTTTTTTGGAACTGGAACTAGAATGGACAGGATTAGGAACGAGCATGGTACTATAGCGTGGAGACGCAGCCAGATGGGCAAAATAAAACGAATTAGTCCAGATTATTTGGATTTTATTGGACTTTTTATCTTTCGTACTCGCTCCCCGGGGCATCCCACGTGACTAGGGGGCTAGCAGGGGTGTAGTCTGTCTGTTTTGGGGGTGTCCGATTCTGACAGGGTAGCTAAGGGGTCATTATTATGAAGGCCACTGACATAGCCCCCGGTCACCGGATGTCAGCTACTAGCAGTAGCTGGGCCGGCGCCCATGCATAGCTTAGTTTAAGATATTCCCACCTAGGTAGTCGTATTAGCGTAGGGTAGGCAGGTAGGCCTAGTTTTAAGCAAACTAGTTTAGGGGGGCTAGGCGTTTCAAATTCCCAGTAAGGGGGGGATGATGTAGCATGGAGGTCGGTTATGCTACTACTGGCTGGTTTTGGATTCGAAATTTGAAACGCGCATCCCTAGGCTCGTTGTTCGATTATTTTTCATTCATAAGACGATCGAGAGCAAAGCGAGTACAAAAGATAAAAAGTCCAATAAAATCCAAATAATCTGGACTAATTCGTTTTATTTTGCCCATCTGGCTGCGTCTCCACGCTATATCACAATAATATACTGCGCCTGGTATTCTCTTCCGATCACGTGACTGACCGTGTGACTGACACAAGTTTACGTTATACCCTTTTAACATGTTTAGCGGCCATTTTTTTGTGACGTAGGCTTGTGTCACTCTGGGAATAGAAGACCTTGTTTTTTTAGACTATGGGAACGAGTATGTGTTAGAGGAAGCGGTAATCGATTATCGTGGTATGGGTATGTGATGCGGATTGAGAGTCATATTTGCAAAACGAGTATAATTAATGTGGATGGTTATATGAAGAAAGGACGACCAAAGAAAAGATGGATGGATTCAGGATTGTGTGAAGGATGACATGTGTTAACAAGGACGGCTTAAAGGGATGATTGAAGAATAGGTTTGCGCCGCCGACGCCAAGTAATGGGAAGGGCAGGAAGATGATGATGATGATATGAAATCAACATAATTTTTTTCCCCATCTTATTCGATCCAATTGGTCATTGAGCCCTTGAGATCTAGATACCTACTTTTCTTATACTGTGCCTTGAGCCCAATAAAGAGTTACAGGAGTGTACAACATATTATAATATTGAAAACCAAACCAATTTCTTTTTTAGGGTTCCGTACCCAAAGGGTGAAAACGGGACCCTATTACTAAGCCTACGTTGTCCGTCCGTCCGTCCGTCCGTCCGTCCGTCTGTCCGTCTGTCCGTCCGTCCATCCGTCTGTCCTACCTATTTAGGGCTGCAACTTTTGAACCGTAATAGCTAGATAGTTGAAATTTTTCTCAGATTATGCGTTATTGCGGTGGATTTGTTAACAAATAATAAAAATGGCAGAAAGTTAAATATTAAGGGGGGTTTTCAACAAGAAACTAGTTTTTTTTTCTTCACGCTCTATAGTAAAAACGGTAATACATACAAGCGTCAAACTTAGTGTGATTATATAACTAACTCTACAGAATAACAACAAATACTAAAAACCGGCCAAGTGTGAGTCGGTCTCGCACTAAAGGTCCCGGACAAAAAAAGTTCTTTTTCTAAGTTAATAATGTTGTGTTCTGTGGTGGTGTGGTACGGAACCCTCGGTGCGTGAGTAGCCCGACTCGCACTTGACCGGTTTTATTCTATTCCAACATGCTAGACATTATATTTGAAGAGATTCGATTACGATTTCATTATGAGATGGATCTCTTTGATGCTCTTGACTCCTGTGTATAGAGCTTATACGTAGAAAGCACGGATGGGTGGATCAAGTATTATTTAGGCAGGTACCTTGGTATTTGGTACCTTAAAATATTGTTATAGGTACTTACATATTATTATTTAATAGGTGAGATCTGCCTAGTAATTAACAACGAAACGTGTTTTTATTATTATTTATTACCGATACCGAGCGTCTATACAGGGTGAAATTGATATCATTAGCATCCTGAACAACTTTTACTATGGGAGCAATCGGATCGTAGCAAAAACAAAATCAGCTGCTGCATACATTTGAGTCGCGTAGGCATTGCAGTTTAGTATGGAACAGCTGATTATTTTGTTGCTTCGATCGGTTTGCTCCCATAGTAAAAGTTGTTCAGTTTGATGGGTAGACTCTTAGTTTAAAAGGATGCCAATAATATCAATTTCACCCTGTAGATACACATTTCTATCAAAGTAAAATCTACACTAATATTATAAAGAGGAAAGATTTGTACCTATTTTTGTATGTTTGTATGTTTGTACTGAATAGGCTCAAAAAGTACTGGGCCGATTTAAAAAATTCTTTCACCATTAGAAAGCTGCATTCACCCTGAGTAACATAGGCTATATTTATTGCTAGAAAAGATTAGACGTCCACCCGTGCGAAGCCGGGACGGGCCGCTAGTTGAAAATAAACTAAAAATAAGTATTTGAAACTAAGCCTCGATACGAACATTCGAAAGGCATAAAGACAGATAACAGTAACCCAAAAACAGAAATGTTTTAATAATGAAGAAACAATTTTTTTCAACCCCCTGTTTTACAGAGGGGTTGGGAAAAAATAGTTGTTTTATTAAATTGAGTGAGGTGTTGTTGGATAGGTCTTCTCAAATGGAACAAAACTCTCATAAAAACTGTCTCGAGATATCTGCGCTCAAAGTCAAAAATAGGGCGTATTTAAATGAAAATTATTAGGAGCCTGTAGCCCAAACCAGTTTCTGAAAAAACCTGTAACATAGATATATTTTCTAATGATTAACTAGAGTGCATTGCAGGAAATTAAATTTCAATATGTTCTTTAGGTAAGATAATCGAATTTACTAGGTACTTCTTTCTTATTCTACTTTAGCTACGGAAGCCTATCATGGGCGAGTCCGACACGCTCTTGGCCTGTTTTTTATTTTTTAAATCCTAACGTTATGTAGTCTAAACTAATCGTAAACTAAAAAGTTTTCCGTATACCTACTTACTAACTGGCTCATATAGGTAAGTTTTAGCTCTACATTTACGTGATGCGCAAATGAACAGTTTAATCTAATCTTCGATCGTTCGTTAGTATGTCTGCAAGACACACGTACCTTGCCATAGATATAGCTATTTACAGTCTGGTGTTATAATTAAACCAAGGCAGTCACCTCACGAAGTTTAAATTGAAGTTGGTCATTTAATATGAGATTCTATCCATATAAACTCACGGTGGTGGCGGCGTAGAGAGAAACTCTGCCAACACTTTGAAACAGCAATTGTTTTACACGGTGAATTATTATAATTTTAAGGTCTCCAAATATAAGTGAGGATAGCCTTTTACACACAAAATGACTCCAAAAGAAATCTTATCCATTAGTCACGTATGGCAACAGCCTCGGGTACATAATCGGGCGGTCTATTCTGACGGCGACACATTATCTTTACTCTGCTCCGAAAGGTGTACAAACACTTTGCCTGGACTATGCGTGGAAGGTAGGCGGCGGCGGTGGTGGTATCGGCTATTATTAGGGTTGGTATGCACTCCAACTATTACCAGGTATTTTGTCCAACGTACGAGGACATTAAAGCTAAAAGTCTTCATTCAAAAAGCGAACACGTTTTTGCTCTACTAAACATAATCCACCCATCCATCTTTTAAGGCCCATCGAGAACGACAGCGACGAAAGTATTATTTTTTGACCTATTTCGTCCCGTTATCCGTTGTTGGGAAAAGACATCCCAGAAGCCAGACAACCAAGGAAGAGATGACGCAACGATCTGGATGCCCACGAAGCAGAATAGAAAATGATGGCACAGGACAGAGAAGGCTGTGGAAAAGCAGAGTCTTTAGTCCGTGAACATAAATTGCAACACGCTTCGCAGAGATGTTGTGCGTTGTTTTCTAGAAAATATATCAAACATCCACATAATGGACGATCACAAAACAGAAAATTGTGTAGGCAGAGATATAAGCACATAATATTATTCCCCTAGGGATAAGTAGGTACTGCATTTCTGATTTTGGGTTATGATTCAATCAATCAATAAATATTATTCTCTATTAGACATCAAAAACATTACAATAGTTACCTAGGTACTTAAAATACAGTGACCAGTAACGTAAACATTTCATAAGGTGTTTGTCTTTCTCCTATGTTAAAAATTTTCAATACTGCAAAAATGAGAGGGTAAACAAGGTGGGGCATACAGACCGACATCGACAGATAGATTGGATGAAACTTTATGGTTTCTAGTTTGTGTACGGAATCCTAAAAAAGATGAATAAAATGGGAGAGGGACTTAGAGCAGTCAGACTCTTCGGGGAAGATATTATTGTGTTTTATTTCTAAGTAAATAATGAGCTGGAACAGGATGATTCTCGACTGATGAGTCAGTAGGGCATCTCTTTATTATACAAGTAAACAACCGTCCGCTACGTCAGTGTGCCACTCATGTCATTTGTGTAGAGACGCCTCTCGTCATTATTTGAGGAAACCAAATTATAATCCAGCCTTCCTGTCAAGTTACGATGTTACACCGCTTCCTTCTCCTACGTAAGTTTATTTGCATGTAATGAACTGTTGAAGTTTATTTAGTTTATTACGTGGTAACGTAAACAAGGTCTCAGAGGGTTAGGTAATGTTTATACGTAAATGTAATCAAAAAATTATGAGGCCTACAATGTGTTAAATTTTGGGTTAAAGTTCTCGTAAAAAGTTGCTTATCGTGTTAAATTGATAATCGAATTAATTTGACCTTTCATATTCAATGATATTTTGTTGATTATTAATACATTTTTATATTCCGATATAAAGTATTTTATGCATTGACTTATGTACATGGAGATCGCGGTGCCCATTTATGCTTCGAATAGAAGTTTCAAAGATCAGAAGTTCTCTATTAGTTATAGTATATAGGTAGATACAAATAATAGGTGGTCTGCAGCGGAGCCATAACTCAACTAATCCTCACAGACAAATTACACCTATATTGAGTCATTAAAATCAGGCATTTAAATACCCTAATAACGAAAACGGACTAGCGATCAAATCCAATGGTTCAGCCTCCAATAACCATTCTTCTTATCGTGTGGGCAGAGCCCTGGTGTCAGAGTTTTTATAGATTTCCGAAGACAAGATGAGATTCACATACCTTTAAGTCTTTTCAAAATACAAAGTCTCGTTAAAATCCATATGCCAAAAGCATAGAGTTCCGAAGACGAGATGAGATTCACATACCTTTAAGTCTATTCAAAATACAAAGTCTCGTTAAAATCCATATGCCAAAAGCATAGAGTTGAAAATGGCTTGATTCTGCAATTCTCACCTTAACTGCGGAGGTTAAGAGGTCGATAATCCGATCGGAGCGCACACAATACATTCTATTCCAAGTCTCAGATCATCGATTGACAGTAAAAAGCAAATCCTCGGCTTATAAACGTTTCAAACTGACCTTTTTTGATAAAGGCAAGGCTATCGTTTGTCCGTGACCCTTGCGATAAAGATAACAGAAATTGTTAGAATGATGTCGTTTTAGTCCAATTATTATAAAATGCCTGGAAACTAGACAGGGCCGTAGCTAGAACTGGACTGAAGGTAGGGCATAGGAGGTTTAAGGTAGGGTGGAAGCAAAAGGCTAGTTTTTTGGATGAGTGTCTCTGTGAATTCTAAGAAAGAAAAGAATACACCTAGAAGATGGTTACAGAGTTTCATTAGTCTACCTATCCTCAAAACACAAGTTAAAGGCTGGAGCGAGCGAAGCGAGCTCGAAATTTACCACACCAAGACTAAAAACGGTGTCAGTCCGAGTTCAATTTCCCATCCATAAGACGACATGCGTGGTTGCGGCTAAAAAACGTCAATGTTGTAAGGGAATTTGCTCCACTTGCCTATATTGTAAAGATTATAATAATGGTTGGGTAATTTTTAAGGAAGTTTTTGGTATTTAGAGGTATGACATTACCCCACGATGAACCCCCCCCCCCCCCTAGCTACGGCCCTGAAGCTAGATCAGCAAGGAACGTGAAGCGGAAATGACATTGACGAGTTTTCCATTAAAATTGAGTTGGCAAGTTAAGTACTGCTTTATCCAGTTTTTATTGCTTATAATAATTTAATAGTCCTTCAATCAATTAGCAGACTTTTTTGGCATTGATTTATACCCGCATCCGCTTGTTTAGGTTATATTGAACTTGTTTTTTGGCCAAGTACGAGTTGGGACTCGGGCAATTAGTGTTCCGTACTACCCAACGACTTTCTATACAGGGTGTAACAAAACACCCTAGTAATACTTAAGGGGGTGCTTCAGACCATCAATCTGAACAACTTTCACTATGGAGCCAACAACGTCGAGAAAAAATAAAAAAAATCTGACGTCCCATACATTTGAGTCGAGACGAGACGGCACTGCAGTTTTGTATGAAAGAGCTGATTTTTTTTCTCGATTTCGATGTTGGCTCCATAGTGATAGTTGTTCAGTTTGATGGTCTGCAGCACCCCCTTAAGTATTACTAGGGTGTTTTGTTACACCCTGTATAACCAAGGACTCCGCATCGGCGTGCTGTTTATGGGACGGCAAAGTGTAAGCACAACTTCTTTCTTAGTCGTATACCTCTTTCTTAGTCGTATGTTGATCGCAAAGCCGTAAATACATAAAGGTATATAATACCCATCGAGATCAATGGTAAACAATTTCGACATTGTTATTGGGAAAACTGAAATGCTCATAAACCTAAAACCCAAACCCCCTTTATAAACCTATAAAGAAATTAGAAAAAATCAAAATGTACAAGGTTATTTATCATACCAATATACATTATAAAAAAATCATTGAAATACGTTAGGGTTTAGGAGTGTAAAGCAGCTTTCGCTTTTTGCATGGAGACTGCTGGCTTCACAATCCTCGTAATTGCCTGTTTCCAGTAGCAACACTAATATCGCTGGCCAGCAGTGAGGGCGGATCGTGCCCACCGCTACTGCCCGTAGATATATGCGATCAGACGTGCGGCGGCGGCGCAAACAATGGCTGCAATTATCCGCAGCTGTGCTGCCCGACGGCGTGCGGCGGCGCTATGTGTGTCGACCCTATGACACAGCGAGCCAATGTCACTTTAGGTTTGTGTGTTGGAACTTTTTACAGCATAATGCTTACGACTATATTCCCCTTAGTCAAAAATATTATAGATGAGCATTTACCCGCAACTTCGTCCGCATAAATTATATACCAGATTTTAAGTCAGATTATAAGCTATCAAACAAAACAAGTTTCATCTAAATTGGTTCAGTAGTTTTGCGTGATGCTCGAACAAACAAACACACAAACAAAAAAACAGACAGACAAAAAATAAAAAAATTGGTGATTTGGAATCAGGGACATCTAAAAACCATGATCTTTTTTTTGTAAATATCTTCAATGTACAGACACACTTCTGTTCAGTTTTATAATAGTTTAGATTAGATACTTATTGCATATTTAGAAATTGAGAATATCCACATTTTATAGTGAGGGCGGCGCAGGACCGGTCGTTGTGGCGATCCTTGGGGGAGGCCTATGTCCAGCAGTGGACGTCCATCGGCTGAGATGATAGTGCCCAAACTCAGTCTAGTGAGACATAAAGCCTTTTCCCACGCAGCGCAGCTATTATGATATTATTGAAATTAATCGCTAATATTGTGAGAACCGAATCGATTAACAATAATCCGGATCCACTTTTCTTATTATGAGGAGCAACAGAAATGCGAAACAATGAGATCTTTTCAACACCCCCAACCTGACAACTGGATCCAATGGGATCTTTTGTATGATCCCTATAATTTGTTTTTTTCACCCTTCAAAAAGGAGGCAACGCCGTTCAGGAAGATTATAATTTTCTCATGATGTTTTTTCCTGCACTGAAAATCCTTCTTTTTTATATTCTGTTTTTTTTTTATTGGAGCTTTTAACCCTGAGGTTATGTCAGCCCGAAAAACCTATGTAGCACCACAAATCGTACATTAGTTTCTGATTGTTAAAAAGGTTGTTGTGTTTTGTTGTTTTATAAAAAAAAAATCTATGATGTTCTAAAATATTTCCGTTCTAAAAACTCATCGGTACAAGTTGACCTGGGCGGGGATCGAACTGTCGCCCCCTGCACGGAAGGCGAGGCCGCTGCCTCTAGACCACCGTGGCTTAGCACACACTTCTACATGAGATTTATTGGTTTCAGTGAAAGATGGTCGGTGTCCAGATAATCCTCAGGGGCCGTGGGTGTGCTCCGATACGTGTACGAGTGACTCGGACTGCAAGCGCCTGTTGAAATGTTGCCGCAATCGCTGCGGGGCGCTCAAGTGCATGAAGCCTGTATCTGGCGATGAAGCATTGCGATATTAAAGTGTAACTTTACACATATGCATGCTACTAGTGTAAAATTACCACCGATACTTACATAAAATGTTAAAAATACAGGTATTAACATACACGGTCCTTCTTAATATGCTGACGGTTTTTAAGAGGATGATATACTATGAAATGTACACTTGTAGTTTTCGTATGGCAATGGCGATAACATCGAAATGGCGAAAAAAAAAACTGAATGAATCTTTCAGCAGTATTTGAAACCTTGCGTCTGTACTAGGCTTATTATTATTATGATTATACGACTACAACATACACAATATTTTTTGTATTACTATATTTATTCCTCTGATATTTAGTTCCTTGTACTATCGCGGACTTTTCCGCCTGACCATCACTAGGCTCATTTTTGCTTGCATACTAAAAAATAAAAGCGATGTCTTACCCCGCCCTATTGATGAATAGACCAATTAATAATAGTTTCTGAACTATAAATTTTGGGCGAAATTATGCGATTTTTTTCTTAAGTGGGCAGGCGGAAAAGTCCCCGATAGTACATCCAATACCTATATCGTGCCAAACTAAAGCTGGTTATTTCAAGCTAAATTTTTTTATGGAATTCATAACCTTCATCATCAACTTCAGGTTGTACGTCCAAAACCTTATTAGATTTTTATAATATAATTTTTTTTATTAAGAATATTTTTTAATCCACAAAAACCATTGTACAAACGAATTGCTATTGACAAAATATTGATGCACCACAATCGTATGTGGGGAACTAGTGAACTACTACAGATCTCCAGCACCCACAAGTTATAGCAAAGATGCCAACAGATGGCGATACCGTCGCTCGCGGAAATATGCTCCTTACAAAGACAACGTTCATCCTAAATACGTAACTCGTAACCTACTACAAATAAGGTTCACAATCGAATGCAAGACATAAATCGCGCAAGAGAAATAATCACAGAGATTCGATATATATACAAGGTCCAACTAAGAACTGTTGGACCACGGCCGGTCCCCAGGCATCACACCTAGCCTGGCGGAAGTACTTCCCTTTTCAATGGAGGAACATTCCCAAGTAGCACCTCCATACGTACAATGCCTATAGATCTAGAACCAAGTAGGTATTACATAGGTATTAAATAGATACAGCTGACGTTAAACTTGAAAGTGGGTTTGATATTTCCATTTGAATAAAGATTCTTCTTTTTGAATTAACATATCTATTGGCATAAAATGTTAAATGTTAAATGTTATTGTTAAATGTTATAACTTAAATAGCCGATAAAATAACTCGAAATCCTTTATAATTTGTTGCCAACATTTGTGTTTCGTAAATGGGGACGGAGTAGGGACGGAACGACAAACAGCCTACTCGGTAAGTTTACCTATGGAAAT
Source organism: Agonopterix subpropinquella (assembly GCA_922987775.1). NCBI lineage: Eukaryota > Metazoa > Arthropoda > Insecta > Lepidoptera > Depressariidae > Agonopterix > Agonopterix subpropinquella. The sequence continues at coordinate 12,378,171 of OV277701.1, read as the reverse complement.
ACATACGCTGGTATAAAGATAAGGTTCTATTGACGACCGTGGTTAGGGTTACCAAAAGTTTAAAAAATTACAGTGGGTACCTAAATTTTTCCGAACATAAGGAACACCGATCCACTCTTTCTTCTTGGACGATTTTCGTTCTAGTAATCCTCCTAAATCTGATAGAAATAGAAACCGTTATGATCAGTTAATTAAGATATTTATAAGCGGTAGTTAGACCCTGCGGTTTCAAAATATATTTTTTTTTCAGGGGATATCAGATATCTAAAATTCGAGTATTTTAGTATGTTAAATTAAATATAATCAATCAATAATTAAGTATTATATTATAACCTGAAATATTTTTTTTAACTTCAATTTAATTTAAATATTGCCATAAACGTTTTGAAAGTCAATACAAACGTTATTTTGAAAGTTATGGAATATTACAAAATTTTATGTACGGAGTCAAATAATCTGGTGCCTTGGAAAGTCTCTATAGGCTCACAAATACCTATCGTTTGGCAACCCTAGGTAGGTTGCTTATGGGTTAGTAATTTGACACAATATATGGGTTTATTATATTTACCACAGTTTGCATAATAAATTCCATAAAATGTAGCCTTTGCAAATCGCGATGACTACCTATACCTACTGTAGGTTCAAAAATATTTTTGTATTCTGAACTAGCTCTTGCTACCAATATCAATTGCGCCGAATCAAAAAAAAAAAAAACATGTGTTAAGAAAGTATTATTGAAATGTGTTATTAATCAAATCAAAATGCTTTATTCAAAATAATACCAATGTATGTGCCTGTGAGCGTTATTTATTTATTTATTTTATTTTATTTTAATACACACACACACACACACACATATACACACACATTCACATGGATTGCTTTCTGACGTAATTTTTGACTCTACCAACGGACGGCCCGCGTCGGATATTGTTAGTGTCCGACCGAACCTAGTTTTCACAACCGAAACCGAAACCGAAACCGACATTCGGTTTCTGTTTCAGTTTCGGCCGAATCCGAAAACGAAACCGAAACTTCCTTATGACATAATTCTTCCCCACTTTTTAGGATTGGTTCGATGTAGCTAGTTGCCAATATGTGTTTTATGTATACAAAAGAAGTTAATTTGATAATTAACTGATAATTTAGTAGTTTTGAAAACAATTATTTCTACTGTAGGTAAGGTACATACAGGGTGTAACAAAACACCCTAGTAATACTTAAGGGGGTGCTTGAGCCCATCAATCTGAACAACTTTTACTATGGGGCCACCACAAAACAAAACAGCGAAAGTCATAAACAGGGGCGCGGGGAGTGAATTCCACGCTCCCCACTACGTCGCTGATCGCCTCCGAAGACCGGGCGATAACTCACGAACGTAGTTTCGGTTTCGGTCGTAGGTTCGGCCGTTTTTCTGCCGAAACCGAAACCGAACCGAAACTCCAAATTTGGGCCGAAACTTGCCAAATCCGAAACCGAAACCGAAACTTCGGTCGGACACTAGATATTGTGTTCCGTTGTAGAGAAGATGCGGCCAGAAACTCTACAACACACATCTTTAAAAAAAAATTACTATGTACAATTACAAATACAATATTGAATTACATAGTGTAACATTGTCAAGACCAGACATTTTGGTCATTCATATAATCACCGAGTTTTTTATTATGCTAAGTTTCATCCAAATCTGTTGAGCCTATGCGAGATTGAATCACAAACATCCAAACATCGTCGCAAACTTTCACATTTTTTCAGGTTGACATTGATATCATTAGCATCCTTTAAAACTGTAAACCAACAGAAGAAAAAAATCTGCTGTTCCATAACATAATAAACTGCTATGCCTACTCGACTCAAATGAGTGATTTTTTCTACTCCGATCTTGGTTTGCTCCCATAGTAAAAGTTATTTAGTTTGATGGGTAGATTCATAGTTTAAAAGGATGCTGATGATATCAATTTCACTCTGTAAATATTATACAGGGTGAAATTGATATTATTGGCATCCTTTTAAACTAAAGAGTCTACCCATCAAACTGAACAACTTTTACTATGGGAGCAAACTGATCGGTGCAAAAAAAAAGTCTGCTGTTCCATACTAAACTGCAACTACTCGACTCAAATGTATGCAACAGCAGATTTTTTTGTGCTCCGATCGGTTTGCTCCCATAGTAAAAGTTGTTCAGTTTGATGGATAGACTCTTAGTTTAAAAGGATCTAAGCTAATGGTATCAATTCCACCCTATAGTTAGTATGACTATGAATACAGAGTCTATAATTACTCACGTGAGGATACTATTTCATAATGTTGTATTTTCACCATAACACGTAGCTAATAAAATATTGAAATGTGTTTCAGAACATAGAAATTTTCATATCGCCCCAGCGGAACAGGAAAATTAAATATTTACTTTTAAAACAAAAAAGGTAGGTAGGTAACAAGAAATAGAAAGTATGAAATTAAAAATTATTGCGGCATTCCGGAAAAGCTTGTTTAATTTGCTTCAGTTTTACATAATTTTGCATTTTTATTGTTATTTAGTACCTACAAGCACAGAATAAATTATAATAGAACGTACTGCGCTTTATATTCGAATGTATACAGGTATAAGAAAAAGTATCATTAACCTTTAAACCCATACTCTACCCATCAAACTGAACAACTTTTCCTGTTTTTTTTTGGCTTTTCCATTGTAAAAGTTGTTCAGTTTGATTTTTTTGAAGCACCCTGTTCGATATGTTACAAACTTTGGTAGATTACTACACTACTACTATTTACACCATGTATAATAATTATAGATTTCCATGGGTAGAAGGTAATGTGTGGGTACAGCAACTGCCTAGAGAAAAACAAAAGCTTAAAATTCTCACAATACGTTTACGCCAAGCCTGTTTCTAGTATCGAATACATCTACGAAAATTACAAATGTGATGACAATGTGCTATGATTCTTATCGTATTATAAATAAAACCGGTCAAGTGCGAGTCGGGCTACTCGCGCACCGTGGGTTCCGTACCACACCACCACAGAACACAACATTATTAACTTAGAAAAACAACTTTTTTTGTCCGGGACCTTTAGCGCGAGACCGACTCACACTTGGCCGGTTTTTAGTATTTTTTGTTATTTTGTAGAGTTTGCTCTATAATCACACTAAGTTTGACGCTTGTATGTATTACCGTTTTTACTATAGAGCGTGAAGAAAAAACGTTGATAAAAACTAGTTTCTTGTTGAAAACCCCCCTTAATTTTTAACTTTTGCCATTTTTATTATTTGTTAACAAATCCGCCGCAATAACGCATAATCTGTGAAAATTTCAACTATCTAGATATTACGGTTCAAAAGTTACAGCCCCAAATAGGTAGGACAGACGGACGGACGGACGGACAGACGGACAGACGGACGGACGGACGGACAACGTAGGCTTAGTAATAGGGTCCCGTTTTCACTCTTTGGGTACGGAACCCAAAAAAAAACATGTGTGCAGTTCACACGCGGTAGAAGAGGAAACTATTTAGTGTCGCTTTTTCTTTTTATCGAGTTTCAAATCACAACGGTGCTAAAGAAGTTTTCACTTAAAAAAAACAAGATACACAAGTTTAGCTGTTCAATTTAATAAGGTTTTTAGTGTAGGTCAAGAGGCTTCATTAACGCCCAACTGGCACTTAAAAAGAATTTAATTAAGAACATAAAGAGAGCGCAATAAATTTTCTACTGCGCGAAGGAAAAACTTGGAATCATATTCCATTATTTTATTTGCCACATCGGGTTACTTCAAAGTTGTTTTGTTCTAATAAAGTCAAGAGTTCTTTATGTTGTATTTTCATTTAAAGTACCTGTTATGCATTTAAATTAAATTTTCTCAAACATGCTTGGAAATGTGAGCATTATTTTGACAACCTTCTTCGAGATAAATCGAAATTGCTGTACTGGCCAACTACATGCGCGCAGCGGCCGGCAATGTTTGTATGAAAATCCATATCTGTCGTGTTTTGCGGCCAAATAAATTACGTAGTAAACTCATATCTGTCGTGTAATTTAAAAATGGAACGATCTTTTTCTCCTAAACATGGCGACCAAGGAGGTAACTCAAAAAAGGTTTTATTTAAATTTCGAACTAACTTGCAAATAGAAAGCTGTTTATTGAAAAAAAAAACAAATTGTTGTTCGTTGTTCGTCATTGATTTTGAAAAGAGTTTTAATTTCCGCAAATTATTTGAGAAAATTTACTGTTTTCATTTCCGCGCATTATTTGAGAAAAGTACTATACAAGCCTTGGCCACAACTAGGCATTGATGGACTTACGTATGTGTGCCTCGGCTTCGCCTCGGCCCACATTTACACGTTCGTCCATCAATGCCTCTGTTGCTGGCCGCTGCAGTAATGTACTATTTCATCTCTGTTATTAGGTAAATTATTTCTATTACAAATTTTGAAAAAAGAAAAAAAAAACGGCCGCTTTTGTTTCTATTCGAAATTGTCTAAAAGTCGAATGTTTAGAACCTATAAAAGTATTCTATGAAAATAGCTTGAAGGCTTTTTTGTAGTTTTGATGTTGAGCACTTTTTTAATTTAGGCTTTCTTTATTGAGAAAACTTTTTTAATGTGATGAGGGCGCCACTGGACTGTGATAGCCCTCTTAAAAGGTACAGCAGTAATATTACACAATAAGAGTAGTTAATTACCTACATAATAATTAGACAATGAGTCTACATTATTGTGAACATTGTCTTTGTTGTCTAGTATGGAAATGTGCCCGTTATTTTACTGAAGCGACACCTACCAAAATAAGCTTTTAGGTCATTTGGAAAGCTTCATTTCATATTCATAATTTAGATAGAAACCATTTCATTCAGCTCTGGAAAACTGGAAAGATTTTTCCATTAACAGCCTACGTTTTGTTAAATCCGAATCTGGGGTAAGCGGATTTTGGTTTGTTATTTCAGGATAATTTTGCATGTTTAAGTTAAGTTCAGCTTGTAGACTACACTAGTGTACTTAGTGTAGACTTAGTCTAATTAAACTTAACGTACTTAGTGTATTCAGCAGTCAACATGTATTTAGCAATAACCAGGAAGCTGGAAATAGGCGGTCGGTTATGTTGATCTTTCTTTCTTAAACCGTCTTTGTTTCCGACGTCAACTCTGTCCCTTTCTAATCCAACAAAAAAAATATGGAAAGGGAGAAACTTAAAGTCGGAAACTTCGAAGGTGGACATGTACGAGGAAGTACAAAAGAAGGTTTACAAAACGCCATGGTAAATTTTCGTGTTTCCATGCTTGTAAGGAGAATTGGTATCCATTGGGTCTAAATTCATGGCAGAAATCGAAAGAGCTTACGCTGTAAAATTTGCAAAATGTACGTAATGAGAGCGACATTTCTGAATTCAAGCATCCAGTAACCTATCACTACAATTCTTTTCATTTTTTCACCCCAACTACGTGAATAGGCGAGCGGTTGGGGGTACAAAGTATTGTGAAGCCACTATAGACGGTGCGAATAAGATGGAGTGCTCCCATATATCATGGAGCCGCAATTACCTTCGCGACGAGTTCAACGGCTTTCACGTTAAACGTTAAAGAAAAGATACCAATTGAGGGACTAGGAACTCCCGGAGTGAAAGGTTTAATGTCTACCAGGTATGTTCTGGCGAATAAACATTTTGATTTGATTTGATTTAGAAAAACTCAAATCTGAAAATGTTGGCCTTTAGCTCTGGTCTGGTGCTTGTGACTTCTCAGCTTCTCTATTTATTGATTAATAATCTTTCCACTATAGCATGAGTTATTGTCATTGTTATATAAAGGGTGTAATTGATATCATTAGCATACTAAGAGTCTACCTATCAAATTTGGTTGGTTCCATAGTGAAAGTTGCTCAGTTTGATGGTCTGAAGCACCCCCTTAAGTATTACTAGGGTGTATTGTACCCCCATCCTGTATACGGAGGTACCTCATTAAAATATTAATCTTATCCAAAAGTCTTTCCTACTCCTACTACTTTATGAAAACTTACGAAATTGGTTGTATGAAAAAGTCTAAGTACTTTGTTCCGAAGTCGGCTGGAAAGATATCGGACGTTTATCGAGTGTGAAGATCCCATACTACGCGTCGCATGCTACCCCTCCCCCGTCTACGTCTGTACCCCTAAGGCGCGCCGCGCACGAAGTTGACGGCCTTGTGTTTTCGTCCATAAAACAATTTAGACTTGACATTATTTTGCAGAATTGCAGCGCTAGACACAAGCAGAACGCCATTAATTTATAAATAAAGAAAAGAACCAAAGTAGGGTACCTAAATGCTCATCAATACCTCTGGTACTTCATCGGACTGATGCTTTCTTCTTGCCGGCCTTCATTGAGATTAATCCGATTGATTAGAAATCAATGACGCCAGATTTATTTTCCTGCTGAATAATATTCATTTCTCTGATTAGTTCGCATTCTTGTTCCGTTCGAAGTAAATAAAACAAATACTACCGTTCGAAGGAATCGAGGCTGTTTTCTTAATTGGCAGTCTGTTGTAGGCAGCGACCGCAGTATAGAAAATACTAGCCCACAAGAAAATCTGAATTGTAGGTGTTTATAATAATGAACACAAAAGCTGAAAAAAGTTTCTCGATGAAAAAGGATCATGATAGTTTCTATGTCAGATTTTACGCCGCCGCCGCGCCGTAAGCCAGTGAGATCCCGAGAGGAGAAGTCACTGAAAAATGCCCAGGGAGCAGGTGCATGCCCATAACCATTGTTGTTCCCTCCGAACTCATCCAAAGAGACCAGAAGCAGGACACCCATGGAGGTTATCTGATTTAGCAACCTGTAGCACGGCACCTGTACCCTGTAGTGTGTAGCCTCCCACACAAGCATTGGCTTTAAGATTGAAGTAAAATTGTTTGTTTCTGCGATTATTGAAGCATTATATGTATATCTGAACTTAATACTAATTGTATCATTGAAGAAAACCTTAAGCGACACGCAACCCCATTTCATTTTATTTCATTTATTCATTAACAATTAACATTATTTACAATAGTTTACTACTGTATTTTTACTGCATTTTGTATTTCAAAATTAGTTCTCAAAGTAAACACCAAGCCCCACTTGCGCACTCCTGGAATACAGTATAAGAAAGAGTGTCTAGTCCTGTCCTGGGCTATGAATATGAATAAACTCTAGGTTTTGGTAACTCTTGTTTTTTTATACAGAAAAACAACTGAGAGAGATATTTCTGGGGTTATTGCTAACCCAGGAGGGGTAAGTGCGCTATACAACGTGTTAATGAATAAGCGCAAAACCTCATACACCCCAACTGATTTATAACAAAATAATTAGATTGAAACAATAATTTAACTATTTTGATAGTTAAAATTTAAAGTTATTCGCATTTTAAGTTTTGAGGCAAAAATGATTTGTTGTCATTTCAGCCATGAATGAAAGCGCTAACGTACTCATGTATAAATTTTAATAATCTTTATTTGGTAGTAAGTAGGGTGAGTGTGCTCGTGCGGTGGGTTGACATCGGGTTCAGAAATTTTTAAATTTTACAAACAAATTATTTAATATTTTGAAAAAAATTACTTGTGTTGAAACCATGATAATTGGATTCTGCTCTCGATTCTAAACAAACTACTTTCTAGTTTTGCGTTAATTCATTAACACGTTGTATACAGGGTGAAATTGATATCATTAGCATCCTTTTAAACTAAGAGTCTCAGTCCCAACAAACTGAACACTTTACTATGAGAGCAAACAGATCGGAACAAAAAAAAACAGCTGTTGCATACATTTGAGTCGAGTAGGCACTGTAGTTTAGTATGGAACTGCTGATTTTTTTATGCCCCGATCGGTTTGCTACCATATAAAAGTTGTTCAGTTTGATGGGTAGATTCTTAGTTTAATAGGATGCTAATGATATCAATTTCGACTTGTATAGTACAAAAAATGCCTGTGACAGATGGACGGACGGACAGACACCGAGGTGATTCCATAAGTGTTTCGGTTTGCCTTTTTTGGACCGGAACACTAAAATACAGTGTCCACTATCTCTCCTATTGTTTGAAGTTTACTGCCATATCTTACCCTGTGTACTAACCAATGTCTTGTAATATATTTCATTCTACGGAATAACTGCATAGCGTATACTGCAGCTGAGTGTAGCGTAGCGTTAATTAATTTTAGATCCACCTGTGAACAGAACTATCGGATGTAGGTCGCGCACTCTTTAGATCCTATTAGTGGGGAAAATAATAAAAGAGGAATTGGGTCCGACCAGTACGATTGGCTGATTGCGTTCTTGATTGAAATAGAAGGTGTTGGGCTTGAAGGAAATTGTGAGAAAGTTGAAATAAATTGCGGGAAAATTAATAGTTGGTGGTGTTGGTTTAAAATTATACGGCAATTTGTGATTAAGACATTTCCTTTTGCTTTACGACTCAAAGATACATTTAAGAAGGAGCCATCAATATTTTTAATGTAAGTTTTGGATGGCGGTCATCCCAAATGGCCTGATAATATTCGTTTAGCTATAAGGTCAAGTTTGGTATAATTTTAATGTAATTCAAAGAGGCCGAATTCATTTCAGCTATTACATATTTGAATAGCAGAAAAAAGGAAAAAAAGGGAATCGAAATATACTTTTTTTTTATAAATCCCTGTAAGATTTTTATTTATTTGATAAAATATTAAAGAAGTAAATAATATATTTTTTCTTTTATCTCACGTTTTAAATATGAAATGCTGTAAATGTTATTATAATAAATGAATTCATCGCCTTTGTTTTGTTCGAAACTGATGATGATTATACAATACCTAAACCCCCCACCCTCTCCTCTCCTAATAATAAAACCGGTCAAGTGCGAGTCGGGCTACTCGCGCACCGAGGGTTCCGTACCACACCACAACAGAACACAACATTATTAAATTAGAAAAAAAACCCCTTAATTTTTAACTTTTTGACATTTTTATTATTATTTATTAACAAATCCGCCGTAATAACGCATAATCTGAGAAAATTTCAACTATCTAGCTATTACGGTTCAAAAGTTACAGCCCTAAATAGGTAGGAAAGACGGACGGACGGACGGACAGACGGACAGACGGACAGACGGACGGACGGACGGACGGACGGACGGACAACGTAGGCTTAGTAATAGGGTCCCGTTTGCACCCTTTGGGTACGGAACCCTAATTAGTAATAGGGTCCCATTTTCACCCTTTGGGTACGGAACCCTAATTAGTAATAGGGTCCCGTTTTCACCCTTTGGGTACGGAACCCTAAAAATCAAGACGGCACAGAACTGCCAAACCCATAATAGGTATTGCAGTTTTTTGTCGTAAAGACTATAATGATCGTTTTTATTGTGACTGTACCGTTTGAAACCGTGAAATCGTTGAAACAACGTGTTAATGAATTAACGCATAACTAGAAAGTAGTTTGTTTAGAATCGAGAGCAGAATCGAATTATCATGGTTTCAACATAGGTAATTTTTTATTAAATCTACACTAATATTATAAAGAGGAAAGATTTGTACCTATTTTTGTATGTTTGTATGTTTGTAATGAATAGGCTCAAAAAGTACTGGGCCGATTTAAAAAATTCTTTCACCATTAGAAAGCTGCATTCACCCTGAGTAACATAGGCTATATTTATTGCTAGAAAAGATTAGACGTCCACCCGTGCGAAGCCGGGACGGGCCGCTAGTATTTAATAATTTGGTTGCAAAATTTTAAATTTACTGAACCCGATGTCAACCCACCGCACGGGCACACTCACCCTACTTACTACCAAAACAAGATTATAAAAATGTATCCATGAGTACGTTAGCGCTTTCTTTCAGTGCTGAAATGATAACAAATCATTTTTGCCTCAAAACTTAAAATGTGAATAACTTAAAATTTTAACTATCACAATAATTAAATTATTATTTCAATCTTATTATTTTGTTATAAATCAGTTGGGGTGTATGAGGTTTTGCGCTAATTTATTAACACGTTGTATAGATAGAAATACTCATAAATAACGTTCCTTTGTACCTAGGTATGCACATTATGATTCAACCTACGTAACGTATTAGGCTAAGTGATCCTACATTGGAGGAAAGTTAACAACGTAAAAATCGATATTATCGATATAATCTAAGATAACTTATGTCAAATTTGTGTAATAGGCAAATATACCTACTTCCTTGGAGGAGAGGGGCGCCAATGTAAAGTTTTTGCCCCGGATCGGAAAAATCGTAGATCCGGTTATAAATTATTTATATTATAACAAAATAACATCCGTCCAAAAGTCTCTACTTCACAGTACCTTCCGTCAGATAAATAACACAAAAAGCTTAGTATTTCCGCATTGTGCAAACAGTGCATTGCAACAGAACAACAATAGGTACTATTGTTAGGATTATTGTCCGTCATAGTCGCAGAATACAGTGAATAGACCGCTTTATGCGAGCGAGTCGCGACGAGGCAAGTCCGTAAATGAAAAATACCTACAATAACTGCTGGAATGCCTTCAAAAGATAGAATGTTAAATTGGATAGGTCTTGAATTGAGTTTCCTTTGTAAAATAAAGCGGGTTTGCTGGAAGAAATCTCTTTAGAGATAAGTTCGCCCTTTGTACATGTCTACTTTAATTGTTTTATCTGTATTGTTATGTGTACAATAAAATGTTAAATAAAAAATAAAGGGTTCTTTATTCAATGGCCTGCTTAAAATATAACTATGTACTTAGAAATACAGGGTGTAAACTTAAAGGCGTTGCTTACATTATCTACTGATTTTTCAGAACATCAAACAGAAAAACATTCACTATAGAGTCAATAGGTATTGAAATCGTGAATAAAATTGTGTTGTTTCATAGAAAGCGTCAATTCAATGGCCACTCTACCATTTGGGTAGAGTGAGTAGAGATGGAACAGCATTTTTTTTTATTGTCCATAGCAATAATTATTCAGTTTGATGGTCTGGAGTTCGATTTTTGAAAGTCGCCGGCTAAGTAAAATAGCCGATATTCACAGATTTCCCAAAGTTCGCGTTTTTTAATCTCACCGTCACCGGAGATTAAATTCAACCACCACGAGACCATGAGTTCAATTACCATGAGTTCAATACGAGTGCCCCTTCTCACTCGTATTGAACTCATGGGTATGAGAAGGCTTTTGTATGAGATTCAAAAACCGTTTTAGCTCACCGGTGACATTAAAAAATCGCATCCCAGGAGTGCGATTTTTGAATCTCAATCGCCGAGTTCAGCAGTTGAAAATGTTAAAATTACTGTGGAGATATGCATCTTTCTATTGCTGATTTGACTTTCAAAAATAATACTTCAGGAGTGCGATTTTTGAATCTCATTCTCTGAGTTCAGCAGTTGAAAATGTCAAAATTACTGTGGAAAAAGCCAAATCAGCAGTAGAAAGATGCATACATCTTTCTACTGCTGATTTGACTTTCAAAAATAATACTTCAGGAGTACGATTTTTGAAAGTCAAATCAGCAGTAGAAAGATGCTTATCTCCATAGTAATTTTGACATTTTCAAATGCTGAACTCAGCGAATGAGATTTAAATTGAAATTGAATTGAAACTCACAAGTTGAACTCAGCAGTTGAAAATGGCAAAATAACTATGGAGACATGCATCTTTCTACTGCTGATTGGACTTTCAAAAATCGTACTTCAGAAGTGCGATTTTTGAAAGTCAAATCAGCAGTAGAAAGATGCGTATCTCCCAGGTATCTCCATAGTAATTTTGACACTTTCAACTGCTGAACTCAGCGAATGAGATTCAAAAATCGCACTCCTGATCAGCAATCCAATTCACTAATTGTAAACATCGTCACAACCTTAAATTCGTCGTTGAAACAACGGCGAGCGGACAATATGGTATTCACTATGGTTATACCAACACTTATAACAACGAATTTTCTAGTAAAAAAATATTAAGTACTAAGTAACCGTGACATTACAAAATATTAACTGCCTCCGTGGTCTAATGGTTAAGAGCATTGGCTCTCGATACGGAGGTCGTGGGTTCGATTCCCACGGGGGACACCTAGTGATATGTCACTTTGTGCGTTTTTCCCCAGTTGGTTAGGACATTTCAGGCTGAATCACCTGATTGTCCGAAAAAAAAAAATGATTCCGTGCTTCGGATGGCACGTTAAGCCGTTGGTCCCGGCTACTATCTCTGGTGGTAGTAGTCGTTACATAAAAACCACGTCAGAGGCCGTAAGGCGGTCTGAAAAAACTCTGACACCAGGGCTCTGCCCACACGATAAGAAGAAGACTATGGTTATATCATGTGTCAAACTCATATGAAAACTTCGACGATCTGTAGGATGCAAGAAGGATGTTAAATTAATTTGTGAGCTGGTCGATGTTGTCGACAGCGATGTAATGCTTAGTGAATTGCACTCCTAAATAACCCCGTTCAATATTTGTAACGTATTTAATTTTACCCTTCGTATATTATCTTTCTTAATTTGCTGTCGGTTTTCAAGACGATAAAATAAATTTGAATAACTTTCTCTATGGTATAAACATCCAAATCACGAACGAAAATCACCTGCTTCATACAAAACTGCAAACCTACTCGACCCAAATACACGGCCGATTTTTTCGCGATTTCGGTATTGGTTCCGAAAAAAAAAAACAGTTTGATGGTAATGGAAGAATTGTTTTCCGAAATTATATAATTAATAAATAACCCATCGAAATCGCTAGAGAACTTAGCTGTTCCATACAAAACTGCAAACCTACTATACAACGTGTTAATAAATTAGCGCAAAACCTCATACACCCCAACTGATTTATAACAAAATAATTAGATTGAAACAATAACTTCATTGATTTTGATACTTAAAATTTAAAGTTATTCGTATTTTAAGTTTTGAGGCAAAAATGATTTGTTATCTTTTTGGCACTGAAAGAAAGCGCTAACGTACTCATAGATACATTTTTATAATCTTGTTTTGGTAGTAAGTAGGGTGAGTGTGCCCGTGTGGCGGGTTGTCATCGGGTTCAGTAAATTTTAAATTTTGCAAAAAAATTAATTAATATTTTGAAAAAAAAATTCCTTTATTGAAACCATGATAATTGGATTCTGCTCTCGATTCTAAACAAACTACTTTCTAGTTTTGCGTTAATTCATTAAGAGGGGGTGATACCTATTTTGTCTGTTTTCGAACCGATTTTTGATAACCAAATTATTATATTTAATATATATAGTTCACATAACAGTGTAGATACGTTCTTTCTGCAGGGCATCTAACCGTTGAAAACACTATTCTATTAAATTTTCTCGATAGAAAAGAGGAGCAAAGTAAGCTCGATTTCAGATTTATAACCAGTTTTACAAGAATCACCCTACACCATTTCTTCTGAATATACCATCATTTGCAAGGTAAAAAATTATAGCAGGGCTTCTACCCGATGGATTTTTCCCCAAACACCCAAGAGAAAAGATATTGATGAAAAATACGTTTTTTTGCGATCTTACTTTCAATTGAAGCGGGATGGCTAATTGCAAAAGTTTGTTTGTTAGAAAGAGAGGCTTGCTGTACTAATACCAAGCCTTAACACGTTGTATAGTTCAATCTCAGTAACAGGGCTTGAGATTAGATTAATCAGTCAACTGTCGTGTGAAGGAACATTTGAAATATCGTGTGTCGTATCTACTGGGCAGCCGGCCACAGTATAATTGATGATTTCTCGGTAAATATTAATTGCTCTATGAGTATAGAATTATCTATTAATGTTACAAAAAGTTTGAGTATGTAATGAATGAAAGAACAATAAAATATTCACGTAAGGAACCGGGCGGCGCATTTTTGAAAAGATATAAAAATTTTATCTTAAATTATCAAAACTGTTAACAAAATAAGTAGTCAAGCATATGCTTTATCAAACAAATGTACCTGCCTAAATCAGCAACATGCTTCGTCGAAATATTAATTAATATTATACTGCTTAATCAATCGTTGACACAAATATTTTGAAATAGAAAAGCAAAGTAAGATAAACGACGTTTTTAGGGTTCCGAAGTCAAAAAGGAACCCTTATAGTTTCGCCATGTCCGTCCGCCTGTCCGTCCGTCTGTCTGTCCGTCTGTCCGCGGCTTAGCTCAGAGACGCTTAATACTAGAAAGCTGTAATTTGGCACATGTATACATATTCATCACGCCGACAAAGTGGTAAAATAAAATCTTGAAAAATATTTTTTTTAGGGTACTTCCCCTACACGTGAAGTGGGGATGAATTTTTTCTCGTCTATCCCATGTTGTGGGGTATCGTTGGGTGGGTCTTTTAAAAATATTGTGGGTTTGCAAAAACCATTTTTCGATTAAGGGATCCGTTAGCGAAATATTAAGCTTTAAAGCGGAAATTTTGGTTAGAGTCAAGTGCCCCCCCCCTCTCCCAGGTAAACGGTTGTAGTTGGAGGTGTGAAAAAATTCACGGCAATAGCATATAATTATAACGAATTTAAAAGGAAAACTATCACCGCTAAGTAGGCTTTACAAGTTTACGAGTAATAGTGGACCAAATAATAAAATGTACTTTTTAGACTAAGTATAAAACAAAAAGCCTTCTAAGTCTCTTCTAAGTCCATATTATATTGTAACGGGCAACTACGGAACACGCACTTGGCCAGTTATTTATTTTTCGTGATTTTGATATTGGCTCCATAGTGAAAGTTGTTTGATGATCTGAAGCACCGTTAGATATTTAACTTTATTTTTATTTCTTAGTCATCGCATAAAGAACGCTGTTCATTGGCATAATAAAAACTGTTGTGACCTTCGCTTCGGTCACTAATTTTAATTTCTCACGAATAAGCAAATAGCACGTAATCATAGTTTGGAAATTAGCTCATTTTCATGGCGTTTACGTTCACAGTAGTATATAAATTGCTTTAGACATGTAAGGAAATTGGTATTCGGCATTTTGAAATTAAATTGGGGCTTAAAGAAAATTGTATGTATTATATATAAACGGTTGTAGTTGGAGACGTGAAAAAATTCACGGCAATAGCATATATAACGAATTTAAAAGGAAAACTATCACCGCTAAGTAGGCTTTACAAGTAATAATCGACCAAATAATGAAATGTACTTTTTTAGACTTTATTAGCCGTTAAACCGTACTATAAAACAAAAAGCCTCCTTCTAAGTCCATTATTATATTGTAACTGGCAACTACGGAACCCTATCCTGCGCGTGGTCCGACACGCACTTGGCCAGTTATTTGTAGAATAGAGGTAAATACCTGCCTTTACCAAAGAGAGGTCAAAGGGATTCATATTACGCCATACAATACCCAGTGCGGGTTGATTGATTCTATCCCAAACTGACATTAAAAAGACTATGCCCAAAACAAAGCTGAAGATGCGTCATCATCATCATTCATCTATGCGTGTCGGCACAATTAATTTATCAACAATATTGGCTTGAACTATGAATTCTTTCAAACACTTTTCAGCCCTATGGGAGGAAATGTACTTTTTTTATTTTTATTTATAATTAAATGGACTCTTGCTTGTGCGTTAGCACTGCATTTCCGCCAGTGTCAAGTATTTTATGGGAGAATCTATCCCAATCTCAGGGATTGTTTTTGGACAAGAACTAGAAGAGATTGAGGATTGCGGAGCCTCGTGGCAGGCAAAAACGCGACGCCCGAAACCACGCGAGACGTGTGCTCGGGTCAGTCCCTGCAAAATGACTCGGAAATGTACTTGTTAAGCATTATAATTTTATAACCCCCACTGGGTGTTTAATAATGCTTACTACATTTCCTGTCTCTTTGTGACAAATTGCATGTCCAGACGCAAGTTCAGTCTAACTTTATAGACTTTTGAGCATGATTTTTTGAGATGTGACTAAAGAATTAGCGGATTTAAAACACACAACACACACACGCACACACAAAATCTAACTTAAATGCACTCGAATGCACTCGTGTCTAGATATACAGGGTGTAAAAATAAATGGGAGACTTACTTAAAGGGGTGCTTCAGACCATCAAACTGAACAACTTTTACTATGGGACCAACACTGAAATCGCGAAAAAAAAAACCGCTGTCCCATACAAAAACTGCAAACATAACTCGACTGAAAGCAGTTTTTTTTCCGATTTCGATATTGGTCCCATAGAGAAAGTTGTTCAGTTTGATGGTCTGAAGCACCCCTTTAAGTAAGTGTCCCATTAAATTTTACACCCTGTATACAGTTTAAGAAAAAACGTATTCTTTACTTAAAAAAACTTTTAAATTGAAAATAGTTGAAGTTTCTAAAAGCAAAGTTTGGGGTGTTGTTATACTTCAGAGGGCCCAAGATACCCCTTGAACAAAGTTAAACTATAAGATGTTTTATTAAACTTTCATCGCATTTATATCTATATATAGGTAACTACAGGTAGGTTGTTTTTGTTGCTGTATGTTTTTGTTATGAAAACATTGATGTAAGTATAAATAAATGAAAATAAAGAATAAGTATTTATGTTATGTTATCCAGTTGTTCATTCCAGTCCATTTGTAAATACCTATTTAATTATTTATATGACGTCACTAGGTTTACCGTGGATAATTTACTTCATACAATGTACTATGCCTATGTAGAAAATAATTGTAAACGTGTCTATCTTTGGTAAAACACAAAGAAGTTTGGCGGAAGGCCATATAATTTGAGACCCAGACATAGAGGTCCCATACATGAATGAAACTTAGTACCTAATACGCGTAGAGTGAAAGAAAACTAACAAAAATGTAAATTCGTTGCAATCTGTAGAAGATGGGGGAAAGGTATGTCTCCTTATGATACCTTTTGTATCAAGTGTGTGAAACTCATAATCTTTATAATTATATAGTCCACTCAATCTTCTACGCATTCATTGTGTTTATTTTAGTGAAAATTCACGGTAACCGTACCATATTAATGATAATGGTAGAAAACGAAATCGGACACACTATCAGTTCATCCAAGACAAATACGTTCCGTAACGACCAAACATACCTTAGTGATAATATTAGATGAAAATAGCTGTCGTGGTTGCGTTTTGCTACTGCTTTTTGGACGATTTGTCTATTTTACTAGTACTTTTGAATTCGGACTTCTGGAGATGTGGAAGTTTTTTTTAAAAAAATGCCTTAATTTTTTCTGTTTGTAATAATTATGACCACCGTCCTGAATGGTTTCTAGTTTTTGGAAAAAATGGCTGGGTGGCGGGGCAAATCTGCCAATCTTCTTTATCATTTTTATTGTTTTGTATTTCATAGCGTAACGAAATTTTGTCCACTAGGTATTTAGAAGTGGAGGTCACGATACAATCTTGTTATTTACTTACCTATAATAAAAAACTGGCCAAGTGTGTATCGGGCCACGCGCAGGGTGGTGCGGTCCTTCACATTTTACGGACTTAGAAGGAGACTTTTTGTTTTATTCTACGGTTTAGCGGCTAATAATAAAGTCGAAAAGGTACCTACTGCAGTTTTGCATGAAATAGCTGATTTTTATTTCGCGAATTTGAAGTTGGCTCCATGGTGAAAGTTGTTTAGTTTCATGGTCTGAAGCACCCTTTTAAGTATTACCTACTAAGGTGTTTTGTTACACCCTGTAGAAAAAAAATATTGACAATAACTAAAAACGGTAAATTGAAGACTAATTAAAAATACATAAAAACCGGCCAAGTGCGAGTCGGACTAGCGCACGAATAGTTCCGTACCATTATCGAGCAAAAAACGGCAAAAAATAATCACGTTTGTTGTATGGGAGCCCCCTTAAATATTTATTTTATTCTGTTTTTTAGTATTTGTTGTTATAGCGGCAACAGAAATACATCATCTGTGACAGAAAGACAGACGGACAGCAAAGTCTTAGTAATAGGGTCCCGTATATTACCCTTCGGGGACTACGGAACCCGCGGGTACGAAACTATAAGTACCTGTCTCGAGTCGAACCCGGCTCAAATGTCCCATTACGCTCGTAGCGTTTCCACGAATCGTCAAATATGTATTGCGATATACTGGAAATCATAATTAGACGAATTTAGTGTCCTAATTCAAAATCAAAATTGGTAGCCTACGGAAATCGTAATTGGAAGTTATATGGTCTAAGTATATTGGACGACCAATTTTGATGTAACTAATAAGTGGACTGGATTAGACTAGATCAAGTTAGACTAGTTTTCGAAGTGACGTTTTCATATGATAGTTGGTCGTGTAATTAAAACGGCAGATTCTTTTACACGGTATTTTTTAATTCATAAATTAATTGACTTTTGCTTGTGACTAGCACTACATTTCCGCCAATGACAAGTAGTTTGTGAGAAGTATTGGATACATAATCTCAAAGATTATTTTTGAGCAATAACACAGTTGAGAAAAGATTGCGGGGCCTCATAGCAAGCTCAAATGCGAAACGCGCGAACATCACGCGAATGACATCCGCTCGCGGAAAAAGTTGCAACGTGACTCCTACACTGATTTATAATATTATAATCATGAACCAGTAGAAAAGTGGATACCTTGGTACCATTAAGAAGATATAATTCGGAGCGCGCTCCATACAAACGAAGTCTGGTTATATTTTCAATACAAACCAATTAAACTCAATGTTTTGAGATACAATCTAGAAACTAATCTCTATGGTTGTATGTTGAAATATACAATTAATACAGTTTCAATGCTAGGATTAATTTAAGATTTGTATGGAAATTTTTGAGGCACTGTAACTTTAAAACTTTTAATGAAAATCTGCCAACATAGTTTCTGAAAAATCGTTTGTCTATGGAGCACGCTCCTTGACATTAGATAATTCGATAAAATTTCATTTATTTATGTTTCCCACGCCACGGTAGGAAATCAGGAGCGCTTCCTGTATTTATTGTGGCGCGTACCAACAAATTAAACTAAAAGACGTAGATAAAATTTGCCGATGGAGATTTATTTCCTGCCTGTAATCAGGATGCCGCGGCGCGGAGGCGCTGCGGTTTTATTAGAAACGGAATCGGTAATCTTTGCCGCCGCCCGCCCGCGAGAACCGTTGCAGAAGAACTTTGTAAGATTATTCGTTTAGCTATTTTTAAATTTTTGAAGTGAAACACTTTTTATGTGAGGGCTTTGAAATTTGGATCCGCTACCTTTTCGTGTAACGGAAGCTCGAAATTTAAATTTGAGCTGCGGATGTTCTTTTCTTTACTTATATTCCGCTTCCTGAAATCTTGACTATTATAAAACTGTAAATTTGAAAAAAGAATTTAGTTTGTTTGTTTGTTTGGGTGTTTGTTTTTTCGAGTATCACGCAAAAACTACTGAACCGATTTTGATGAAACTTTTTTTGTTTGGTAGCGTAACATCTGACTTAAAATCTGGTATATAATTTATGCGGACGAAGTCGCGGGTAAAAGCTCGTATATTATAAAGACAACTTAATTTTAAATTCAAATTCCATCTTTTTTTTATTATCGATGGGTTTGCTCTTGACCTCAATCTAGTCCACAGGACAAAGATGGGGTCAAAGATGTAGCGAGCTTACCCAGAAAGGCACTGGCCATCTTTCAGCGTAAGCGACTATACTTTTTCGTCTATGACGGTTTAAAATTAGATCTTTCAAAACTTCAAAACAGGGCTACCAAATTGAGGGTTTTCCTGCGATTTTGGGGAAAATTTTGTCCTTTGGGAAAAGAAATTGTTGGGGAAATTGACGGGGTTTTTTAGGGTTTTTGAAGTGAAAATTTTTATTGGAGGGCTTTGAAATTCGGATCAGCCACCTTTTCATGTGACGGAAGTTCGAAATAAAAATTTGACAGCTGCGGAAGTTTCACTTCTATCGTATGTCTTTACGACAGGCTACTTTTTTTGTAAGGCTGAAACAAAGCATTTACCGGTACACATGGATAAGTGGGCATCCGTTAATTACGAGAGGTGTTTTTGGCGATTTTCGTTCCTAACCTCACGTGAGATTTTTATAAATCCGCATTTTCAATGTTGCGCACAACCGCGATAAATATAAGTTATTGTTTCGGATTTATCCATATTTTAAGTGAAGAAAAATGTTTTACTTAATTTAACCCAGTTTTGTCGCAATTTTACTCTGCTTCTTTGCGGGAAAAAAAATTACGTGACATTTGCCGAGATTCCCCACGTGAGATTCGGTGAGATTCGGCTCAACCTCCTCCTAAACACCTCACTTAATGAACGCCCCCTAAACTCAGCCTTTAAAACAAACGTTTTGTCCTATTGTACCTAGTCCAAAATCAATTCACTGGTGTCGCCACTAAGTTGCATTTTTGTATTGATTACTGATATACGACTCTCTCAGATTACTGAGTGAGGATTATCGAATGAAATAGTTATTCAAAAGTGGCTGCCGCTTTTGAATAACTATTTACTACTATCTAGCTTTTATTCCTGAAAACGCTTACATTAGGACTACGCGCTATATCTGAAACTGGAGTAATTCAAATCCCTATCTACCTACCCCACTGCAGGAAGCAGGACCATAATGCGAGTGCAATTAACAAGCAGACATGACGACAACAAAATTGTTGTAAATGCAAGTCTGCACTGAAAAAGATGCGAGCCTACTAAGACTCTTAATTAGCACCAAAATAATTGAAATGACGTTATTGTTGTTTACTAAAAACAAAAGATGGTTAGTTGTAACAACAAGCCGAATTCGTTTAACAAAGTTCTCTTAGTCGGAGAAGTCATGATGTTGACAGGCTCATATGGAGTCATGATGTTAGTTGTAGTAAACAATTTTTTTTTCAGTCTGTCTACCTAAATAGAAGAAACAACCTTATTGAATTACATACTTAAATGAGTTCAACGAAAGGGTGTTCACAGGCCATAAGGTCTTCATAATAAATTTGATTTTCTTGTTTGAAAATTCCCAGAGACGAATGTTTTCCTCGCATGGAACTGTCACATAGGATAATAATAATAAAATAATAAATAATAAATATTTTGGACAGTGTCACACAAATTATCTAGTAACATTTAAAGTACCAGAATCTAGCACGGACTTGTATTATGATGACTAGACAACGATATAGAATACATACAATATAAACACAAACATCCATGACTCGGGTACAAATATTCATATTCATCATACAAATATTTGTCCCTTACGGGATTCGAACCCGCGACCCTCGGCACAGCAGGCAGGTTCACTACCGACTGTGCTACCGGGCCGTCGGTCGGCCGGCCGTCGGCCGCCGGGCAGGATGATACTTTCATGTAGGATTGAAAATAAATACCAACAGCTTCCACAAAATGTATTGGCTTATTGACTAAAGTTACGTTTTTTTAACCGACTTCAAAAAAGGAGGAGGTTTCTCAGTTCGACCGTATATATATATATTTTTTTTTTTTATGTGTGTTCGCGGATAACTTCGTCGTTTATGAACCGATTTTGATGATTTATTTTTTGTTGGAAAGGAGATGTCCCGAGGGTGGTACCATGATAAGGAAACCAGGATCTGATGATGGCATCCCAGAGAAATCGAGGGGAACCTTCGAAAATCGTACTGCCGACTAGTGCGTTTTTTAATTTAAAGCACTCCTATTAAATCGAACTAATGAATTCACCACTGAAAATTGTGAAATAAACAAAATTTTAACAAAAAATTAAAACCGCCTTCAAAAAAACTAAAAAGTTAAAAAATAATATTGCAGCCTATGACTTTTTCGTTCGCATCATAAGAACATTAATTTGTTTTATAGAAGTCGGTGTCAAGCCAAGCCAAAAAATGCAAGCCATGTCGCGAACCGTACCGGCTTGACAGCGACTTCAATAAAACAAATTAATGTTCTTATGATGCGAACGAAAAAGTCATAGGCTGCAATATTATTTTTTAACTTTTTAGTTTTTTTGAAGGCGGTTTTAATTTTTCAGCTTTATATTTTGTGATCGTGTATAAAATTCCTTGCAATTTCAAATAATCCTCTCTCAAACTGTAACTTGGAATGCAATCGACGCGCCATTTCACTCATATATGGGGTACTTTCGCTTTATTTTAGTTCGTGCACATCCCAGGTAGAGTGGCGTGAAGGTAATTACACGAGAGCGAGGTAGGCTGAAATGCTCTGTAGCTTTTAGGTAGGCATTTCCCTTGCCCGTTCTAAATAGGAAGTTCCCTGAAACAACCCATTGTAGTCTATATTGCGTCGGGGTAAAGGCTCTATTTGGGATTTCTTAAAAGTATGGACTAAAGGAATTTTCTAAAGAGATACCGTGAATGTCTCATATTGTTTGATGTGGGGTGTTGTGTGCGTTCGTGTTTAGGAATAATTGTGTTAAGACAGACAACATCGTTGTTATGATAAGCGCTACTGATACGGCTAGTGAATTATCTATGAAGCGACGTAGCGTGGCCGGGGCACGTTGTCTTCTTTGATTGATTTGGAATAGATAATGAAACCTTTTTTGTTTATTGGTTTCGCAAATGTAAACACCATGAATTCTTATTTCGCAAAAATATACAGGGTGTAACGGAAAACCCTAATAATATTTAAAGGGGTGCTAACTGAAAAACTTTCACTATGGAGACCATAGATCCATCATGGAATCGAAAAAAAAATTTTAAAAAGCAGTTGTCATATTCGATTCAAGTCGGTGCCGCAGTTTTATATAAAACAACAATTTTTTTTTTCGCGATTTAGAAGTTGGAATCATACTGAAAATTGTTCGGTTTGATGGGCTAAACCACCTCTTTAAATATTACTAGGGTGTTTTGTTATATGTATACTATACAGGGTGTAAGGAAAAGTATAATTAACCTTTCAACCACATACTCTACCCATCAAACTGAACAACTTTTAGTACGGGAGCAAACCGATTGGAGCAAAAAAAAATCTGCTGTTGCATGCATTCGAGTCAAGTAGGTATTGGAGTTTAGTATGGGATAGCTGATTATTTTTTTGCTCCGATCGGTTTGCTTCCGGAGTAAAAGTTGCTCAGCTTGATGGGTAAAGTATAGTGCCCTGCGTGCCCTAACACCTGCACGCAGGAGGAGCTCATGACCGCTAGCGACCGTGCAGTATTGGTTGCCCAATTCTGGCAAGGTACTATTTAGCGACTTTGTTGTGTTGAAGTCGACACAATAAGCAAGTGTATAACTTCAGAGGTACTTAACTGGCAGTATTAGGTAAAGCTGGTTATTGCAAGCCATGGTGGTCTATTGGCAGGTAGCTTTGCCTATACCATGCAGAAGGCGATATGGTTCGATTGGTTCGATTTCCTATATCGGTCAATAATCTCATAAATATTGTAAATACATTTTATAAGTCTGTTCGATCGACACAAAACTACCTATGTAATGAATGTCAAAGGTCTGAAATCATTAAATTCATATTACAACATACACCTACGAGTACATTTAATGTTGTTTTAATGACTGTTGAGGAAATGAGACTGATATAGCCAGTATTCAGAAGTTTTAAAGTAAGAATAATTATCATCACAACCATCTCATCGCTTGATGCCTTGATGCATAGACATTAATTACTCAATTAGCTCTCATAATATTATGTTTAAATAAATTTAATTAATTTCCAAATATTATACAGGGTGTAACAAAACACCCTAGTAATACTTAAGGGGGTGCTTCAGACCATCAAACTGAGCAACTTTCACTATGGAGCCAACATCGAGAAAAAATAAAAAAAATCTGCTGTCCCATACATTTTAGTCGAATCTGTACTGCAGTTTTGTATGGGACAGGTGATTTTTTATTATTTTCTCGATGTTGGCTCCACAGTGAAAGTTGTTCTGTTTGATGGTCTGAAGTACCCCCTTAAGTATTACTAGGGTGTTTTGTTACACCCTGTATAATATTTGGAAATTAATTAAATTTATTTAAACATAATATTATGAGAGCTAATTGAGTAATTAATAGTATATAATATGAGTATATAATAATACCCCCTTAAGTATTACTAGGGTGTATTGTTACACCCTGTATAACCATGTTACTTGTGCTGTTTCAAATCAAATTAAAGATTGCTTTACTTTTGAAGTACCTAATAATAATAAGTAGCTGGTTATGAGTCCAATCCGATACAATTTAAGTAAGTGCCTATCCTATGAGTATAGTGTCCTTCTTGATTATGGTGACTTAATACGTCAGCATATTAAGAAGGACCTTGTGTTTTATTTTTTAAGTAATAATTGAGAAATTCACAAATTATTAAGTATATCATTTCTTTTAAAACGTTTACTAAACAACATAGGTATTAAATCCTCATTATCGCTAAACATAGTATTTCGATATTATCACGCGCAGGCGCCGTTTGCATCACGTATTTTCCGGGACAGATTTAGAATATAGGACAGGCATAATTGTCATAGCAGGCTGTTTCGAGGCTTCAGTTACAAACTTGTCACAAAGCTCGTATCGCGGAGGGAATTTTGTTTTGTTTGCCTTTTTTCGGCGGCGCGGCGGCGCGGCCTGGACCGGCAACGAACACCTACGACATCCGGTACAAAAAGGCGTAGAAAATAAAACATTTTGATGATAAACTATGCTTTTTTTTAACGTTCGATAGGCAAAACGATAGAGAATTTTGTTTTAATGTACACAGGGTGTAAACTTAAATGCGTTACATAATTTAGTTAGAGCTGAACAACCTATACTATGGAACAATGTAAAATGGAGAAAAAACATTCTTGGGTTGTTTCATAGAAGATATCCATGGCTTCTTGACTCCAATCATCATCATCCTTTTAAACTAAGAGCAAACCGATCGGAGCAAAAATCTGCTGTTGGCGCTGTTGCATACCTACATTTGAGTCTAGTATGCATTGCAGTTTAGTATGGAACAGTCGATTTTTTTTGCTCCGGTCAGTTTGCTCTTATAATAAAAATAAAAGTTGTTCAGTTTGATGGGTAGACTCTCAGTTTAAAAGGATGCTAATGATATCAATTTCCTCGCTCGATTTTCCTCGCGATATCAATATTATTCACATTAGTAAAAGTTTGGAATTAGCACAATGTTTTTTTACCCGACTGCGCCAGAAGGAGGGTTATGTTTTTCGAGCGTATGTATGTATGTATGTATATATGTATGTATGTATGTATGTTTGTATGTCTATTTCTTTGGCACGGCCTACAGCCTAAACGGCTTGATGGATTTTAACGTATGAGGTGTCGTTAGATTTGTAAAAATCGTGAGAGTGACATAGGTTATATTATTTTAATAATATAATGGGGGGTGCGAATTAAAAAAAAGAGGGGGAATAAAAATTTTTTTTTAAATAAAAATTATAATATGGGTATCAAATGAAAGCTTGTGAACAGACAATTCCAAAAATATATATATTATAGTACTTTTATACTACCATTTCGACACAAGACTAAAAAGTAAGAAATAAACTAAATTATTAAGAAAAACAAAAAACCCGACTGCATAAAAAAAACTATTATATTAACTGAAAAGAGAAGAACAAGCTCTTATATTCACTAATCAGCTATAACAACTTGGTTCGAGCAAATATAATTTAAATGTTATTAGGTAGGTATTGCAGGCGGGGACAAACCTAGGCATGATGTTTTATAATTCTTCTTTGTCCCCGCCTGCAATACCTACCTAATAACATTTAAATTATATTTGCTCGAACCAAGTTGTTATAGCTGATTAGTGAATATAAGAGCTTGTTCTTCTCTTTTCAGTTAATATAATAGTTTTTTTTATGCAGTCGGGTTTTTTGTTTTTTTAATAATTAAAGATAATAATTTATAATTATGACTACGATATAGAATACACATACCTAAAAACATCGAAGACGCGGGTACAAAATACGAGTAATCAATCTTCTTCACACTAATATTGCTTCTTGCGGGATTCGAACCCGTGATCCTCGGCTTAGCAGGTAGACTCACTAGACACTTTGAACTAGCCCGAGAAAATACATACAATTTTCTTTAAGCCCCAATTTAATTTCAAAATGCCGAATACCAATTTCCTTACATGTCTAAAGCAATTTATATACTACTGTGAACGTTAACGCCATGAAAATGAGCTAATTTCCAAACTATGATTACGTGCTATTTGCTTATTCGTGAGAAATTAATAGTACATTACTGCAGCGGCCAGCAACAGAGGCATTGATGGACGAACGTGTAAATGTGGGCCGAGGCGAAGCCGAGGCACACATACGTAAGTCCATCAATGCCTAGTTGTGGCCAAGGCTTTTATAGTACTTTTCTCGAATAATGCGCGGAAATGAAAACAATAATTTTTCTCAAATAATTCGCGGAAATTAAAACTCTTTTCAAAATCAATGACGAACAACGAACAACAATTTGTTTTTTTTTTTTTTCAATAAACAGCTTTCTATTTGCAAGCCAGTTCGAAATTGAAATAAAACCTTTGATGAGTTACCTCCTTGGTCGCCATGTTTCGGAGAAAAAGATCGTTCCATTTTTAAATTACACGACAGATATGAGTTTAGTATGTAATTTATTTGGTCGCTAAACACGACAGATATGGATTTTCATACAACATTGCCGGCCGCTGCGCGCATGTATTTGGCCAGTACTGCAATTTCGATTTATCTCGAAGAAGGTTGTCAAAATAATGCTCACATTTCCAAGCATGTTTGAGAAAAATTAGTAACCGAAGCGAAGGTCACAACAGTTTGTATTATGCCAATGAACAGCGTTCTTTATGCGATGACTAAGAAATAAAAAAAAAGTTAAATATATAACGGTGCTTCAGATCATCAAACAACTTCCACTATGGAGCCAATATCAAAATCACGAAAAATAAATAACTGGCCAAGTGCGTGTCGGACCACGCGCAGGGTAGGGTTCCGTAGTTGCCCGTTACAATATAATATGGACTTAGAAGAGACTTAGAAGGCTTTTTGTTTTATACTTAGTCTAAAAAGTACATTTTATTATTTGGTCCACTATTACTCGTAAACTTGTAAAGCCTACTTAGCGGTGATAGTTTTCCTTTTAAATTCGTTATAATTATATGCTATTGCCGTGAATTTTTTCACACCAACTACAACCGTTTAGCTGGGAGAAGGGGGGGGGGGGGGGGGTTCACTTTGACTCTAACCAAAATTTTTGCTTTAAAGCTTAATATTTCGCTAATGGATCCCTAAATCGAAAAATGGTTTTCCCAAACCCACAATATTTTTAAAAGACCTATCCAACGATATCCCACAACATGGGATAGACGAGAAAAAAAATCATCCCCGCATCATGTGTAGGGGGAGGCCTACCCTAAAAAAAATATTTTTCAATATTTTATTCTACCACTTTGTGGGCGTGATGAATATGTCATCATCATCATCAGCCTATAAACGTCCCACTGCAGGGCACAGGCCGGGATGAATATGTATATATGCCAAATTACAGCTTTCTAGTATCAAGCGTCTCTGAGCTAAGCCGCGGACAGACGGACAGACAGACGGACGGACAGACGGACGGACATGGCGAAACTATAAGGGTTCCCTTTTGACTTCGGAACCCTAAAAACGGCTGTTCCATAGAAAATGTCAATCGGTACGGTACTCGACCAATAATGTATGAAATAGCTGATTTTTTCGAAATTTCAAAGTTGTTCAGTTTGATGATGGTCTGAACTGAAGCAACCCATAAATACTTTATACAAAGCGGTGGCAAATAAAAGGTTTAAACTTAAATGCGTTATACAGGGCGTAACAAAAGTAAAAATAAACATTTTAAACTTTTATACATCATCACTACATATTATAACTGTTGAGACCATCAAACTGAACAACTTTCACTATGAGACCAACATCGAAATCGCGAAAAAAAAAAAAATTTCGACCCATACATTTAGCTGGAGTATAGATCTGTAGTTTAGTATGGAACATTGCAAACGCATCGCATTATGGCGATTATGACCAATCTCCCCATTTTGGGGAGGTCTATGTCCAGCATTCGACGTCTATCGGCTGATATAATATAATAATAATAATAATATCTTGGACAATGTCACACAAATTATCTAGTCACATTTAAAGTACCAGAATCTAGCCTGGACTTGTATTACGATGACTAGACAACGATATAGAATACATATATAGATATAAACATCCATGACTCGGGTACAAATATTTATATTCATCATACAAATATTTGTCCCTTACGGGATTCGAACCCGCGACCCTCGGCACAGCAGACAGGTTCACTACCGACTGTGCTACCGGGCTGTCAAAGTATGATATGATGATGATGATGATCGAACATAATTTTTTTTTTTCGAACTTCATTTATTCAGCCTTTAATTGCATGTATGTACAGATGTGTAGTGTGGCCACACCACACAGTCATATCATATCGTTAATATTTAAAACACATTAAAGTTTACACCACTGCTTTGTATGGTGTAGTGATTGAAAAGCTAACTATACTCATAAGAGAATAATTATATTGTAATGTGGTCATCAAAGGAATAGCAAAAGCTATTGAGCAAACTTTTGTTCTGCGGGAAATCAATAAAAGTTGAGTCTGTATCCAAAGTTTTGGTACATTGGATTTTAAATTGAAAACCGATGAATGAGCCGATAAAAGATCGCTTTGGCTCAACAAGTCTGATCGGTTTGCGAATGCCAATGTATACGAAACCACAGATTATTTAATAGTTGCTACAGTAAGAGATACTGCACGCTCGTTTCGGGTTTTCGCTTTTACAGCCAACCGGGACGAACGACAAACTAAAACGCACCTTATGTCAATGCACGACAGCCATGGTCTTGATGTAGAGCTTTTTACTTTATGTTTATGGAGTGTCGATTTTGATTTGCGAAGGCATGGACGTCCGATCAACGGGTCCGAGTTCGAATGCTCATGTAGTTTTTCTGAGTTATGTACCTAATACCTAATATGATGATGACAAATATGGATAGAGCATCTAATATTTCTAAGGTGAATCAAAGATCAATAAATAATGTGGGAACTGAGATTCTTTTTTTAAAGCAACACATCAATTCTGTGTGTTTGATTACGGTAAAAGACTACGAATAAGAATAACTATAGAAGAATAACTTTAAACGAAAGCAACATAATTTTTGGCCCCTAATGAAAAATTAAATTTTGTATGAGTTTTGGCGGCAAGGTAGAGTTTTTAAGAAACATTTTTTGGTGTCATTTTTTGAGCTTGATTTACATTTCTATAAATTCTGTAAAAGAGTATCGTCTCATACGATAACAAAATCAAACTCAAGCAATAATCACGTGCCAGATAAATATATATTAATTGAGTCTGTTAAAAATCACCCATATGCTTACATTTCAATACTGTATATTTTGTTTTATAGAGTGTGTGTTGAGTTGTGTGTTGTAGAGTTTCTGGCCGCATCTTCTTTACAACGGAACACCTTCCGACGCGGTGGTAGAGTCAAAGAATCATTTCTCAGAAATCTATCTACCTACATGATAATTATTATTTTGAATAAATATTTTCGAGTTTGAGTTTGATCCCATTGTCGTTCTGTTAGGTGCTAATTGTTAAATGTTGAGTAGACAAATGACAGACGTTAGTGTGTTTGGAGCCTAAAGCGAGGCGCTTCAAACTTCGCCGGCAGAGTTCGATCGACTAATTTAACTTCGCGCCGTAACGTTCCGTACCTTCTGTTTTATGTTATTTATATTTGCCAGAATATAAATACCTGCTTAGCTTGTTTATCACATGTTTAAATTATCATAAATTGATAAAGTCATGTTGCTAAACAATATTGTTTTTTGACTGGAGCGTGTTAGAGTATATTTTGCGGAAGAGACGTTCTGCTAATAGGACCTTCTGAACATATTTTATTGAGCGGAGCGGTAAAGGTTTTAGACTATATTAACCAAGCCTAGTTATGGTATCAAGACTAGTCGATAAAAAAACCGGCAGTGT
The DNA here is from genome assembly GCA_922987775.1 of Agonopterix subpropinquella. Classification (NCBI taxonomy): domain Eukaryota; kingdom Metazoa; phylum Arthropoda; class Insecta; order Lepidoptera; family Depressariidae; genus Agonopterix; species Agonopterix subpropinquella. The sequence goes on along the minus strand of OV277701.1, from coordinate 12,348,302 downwards.
CGGACTCGCCCATTTTTCGCCCAGGTTCCGTAGCTATTGTACTCCTATAAGTAATAAAACTATTCACAATTGTTTGAGCGGGCTAAAGATAGCACGTTTTAAATTGTGTCAGCGTTCTCTAGAAAGAGACATGAAAATTAATTTTTAATATAATATTTATGTTAGAGGTTTTTTCCAACACTGGTTGTACTAAGAGCTGTATTGTAGAAAAGTTTTAGTATACGCCCTATTTTCTACTTTGAGCGCAAATATCTCGAGATTGAAGCATTATAACGATAAAGTTTGTGTGTGTTCTGTTCTATTTTATAAACTACACAATTAACGACTTCTTAATCGATTTAATAGAAGAAAAAAAATCAATTTTTTTAAACTCATAATCATAAAACGTCAAATCAATTCCTGTTTTTGAGTTACTGTTATCTGTATTCATGCCAAATTTCGATTCAATGTGTATACAAAAAAGGGTGAGTAATTGAGGCGGGGTGGCGGGGTATACAGAAAGAATGGACGATATAAGGGTTCCTTGTTTGCCTACGGAACCCTAAAAATGACAAACCTTATTAAAATATTCGGTGAAAAACAAAACGAACATGAAATAAATGCACTGAGTTCATTTAATTAAACCTACTGGATTTTTTTTTATCAAATGAAAAAGCTATTTCAGTGAACTGTTAAAAATGATTGCGTTCCAATTGCCGGTGGAATCGAAAAAAAGGTAATATCCGTTACGATACGCTTTACGGATACAAATTAGATACGAATTTCAATTACTTTGGTAAATTCCATACATTTGGTAACCAGTAATAATATTATTATGAACAAGATGTTATGTGTGTAACCCCTTAAACCCCAGGATTGTGTTCTCCTTTGTTGGAGGGCTGTAAGCTTCCATAGACTGCATCTAATACTGATCTATTGTACCCGCCCATAATAAGAATAATATTTTCCTGATGTCCTTTGTCCAGGGTCAGCGATAGCTGATGTATAATAATGCCAGTGTTGGGTTCCGCCCCACACACGCCTCCCAAAGGGCCGGGACACTTTAAGTCCCGAGATACGGAAAAGATTACCTAATTAAAGATTGAAAAAGTCGGGCGGCGAGCGGGATTCGAACCCACGAAATGCCTTTCCGGGGCATGCTCCTCTCCAACAGAGCTGTCGGCGCCCCGCAGGCCACGACGAAATTTCGGAATTTCGAGGTTCGAATCCCGCTCGCCGCCCGACTTTTTCAATCTTTAATTTGATTAAGCTAACATGGCATACATGTAAAATCAATAAATTCGATAAGATTACCTAAGATTACATAAGAGTACCTAAGATTACCTATTATGCCTTTCGCTTATATACTTGTAGTGCAACGGCTCGATTGTAATCTGAATTACTACCCGTTCACGTCCAGTTGGCCGTCGATGACCGTTACAAAATTTCCTCACAGGCAAGGCACATTAACTGGTCCCGTCGACAAAAAATAATATAACAAGCAAATAAAAATTTAAAATTAATAGCGATATTAGTGACCGGGACGGACGTGCCGTTAATGGTTGCGTTGCTAAAGGTTATAAAATTGCGTTTAATAGGGTCTCTTAGGGGTTCGGTGCGGGGAAGCGGGAAGGGACGGAACGGCCAACTCGAAGTGAACGCCTAGTACACTTTGTAACAATAAGTTTTCAGGAAGCAGAAAGAAAAAAATAATTTTTATGCGTATGTGAAGTCCACCAATCCGCATTGAAAACGCGTAGTGAACTACACCGACCCACTAACTATCAATATAAGGTACCATCACCCAATGACGTGATGACCCTTGTCCTGCTGACCTTACCAAAGTGCAATAAAAACTAATTGTGGTGAAGCTCAGCGGCCGTGACACGTCAACCGATCCTGGTGTTCAGGGGCCGCCGGGAGGAGCGCGTACCCTCAAAGCCAACGGACGTAATAGACCGAGATTCGACCGTAAAATTATGCACCTATTTCTTAGGCGAACGAAATGTGATTCTAGTATATGTTTACAGAGGGGTTAATTCAACGCCGCCAAGTTGCCTAAAAAATCTTGCCGCAAGTACCTTTTCCATTATGATTTTTGGTATAACTTTTTCCATCTGTCTGTTTAGGAAGTAAATGAGGTGCCATCGGAAGGAGACTGATCTAAAGTACTGGAAAAACTAAGGTTGCCACCTCTCAATTTACCGCAACTATCACTAACAGCAGGTTCAATAAGAAGTCATTTTTGAACCTGGCAACCCTATAGTTTCGGTAGATTGAGAGGTGGCAACCTTAGTTTTTCCAGTACTTTAGATCAGTTTCCTTCCGATGGCACCTCATTTACTTCCCAAATAGACAGGTGGAAAAATTTATACCAAAAATCAGAATGGAAAAGTTACTTGCGGCAAGATTTTTCGATACTTGGCGGCGTTGAATTAACCCCTGTCAAAGAAAATATACACTACCCCCTGTGTAAACATACACTAGAATCACATTTCGTTCGCCTAAGATATAGGTGCGTAATTTCACGCTCGGATCTTGGTCTAATAAGTATGACGATATAAGGACGGGCGTAATTAACCCCACGTACGTACCTACGCCCGTACGCAGGGCCCGTGTGCAGGGCCTGCACACCGCGCGAACCCGCTGCGTGCGACAGCTAAACTCAGGCGGAGGACATTTGCCTTTTGGTGGTTTTTCCGATTCAGTTTGCATAGAATGTGCTGCCATCTGTTAAATATATCTTTAAAAAAAAGATTATATTGTCTATGTCAATGTCAAATTGACAAATTTTCAAAATGGCGACTTACCTTGCGTAATGTGCGTGTTGTTTGTAGTTTTTGTTCAATTTTGTGCCGATTTAGTGATGTTCTGGAGTTTCAGTTGTTCTCTTACCAATGTACAGATTACAGGAATAGTAAGGATACTGGAATTTCACTCGATCGGTGCGGGATTGAACGAAAACTAGCATTCAAACAACGGTATGAGTATATAAGTATATATATAAGTAGGTATGTATAGTATAGGTAGAATTATTTTCAATGAAACACAGATGGCGCTAGCTAGCCTTCAATTTGACATAAGGTGGATGCATAATGTTGCCACGAGTGGGTTCTCTTTTCTAATATACTTATATTACTCTTTGGCTAAACTTCACCACTATTCGTTTTATTACACTATGACATTTATTATGTTGCTCAATAATAATCCCTCACTCACTAGACTATAGACAGAGTTGAGTAAATCATACATATACACTCTCAAATACAGTGCTACATTTCTATTGTTTCAGCTGTTGCAAGTGTGAATCTATTCAATAGACCGTACGTGCAATGAATGCCCCATTCATAAAGTACTTACGTGTAAGTTTCGAGCATAAAGTTGGAAGTTGGATTGTTTGAAAGCTTCAGCGACTGTGGAACTAGGTACTTAGTGCTGCTAATTTAGATTTGAAATGCGTGGACGTATTTTTGGGGAGGATATTGAATGAATGTTTATATTTTATATGTGCGAACTTGTTGTCAGCATCTGACTACGCATCTGACCATCAATTTGTCTGCGTATAAATGAAACTGTTATTTAGCTGTAAGTTAAAAGGGAATAAATAAATAAAATAAATAAAAGACATCATCCATGTTTCATACTCTTACATCTTTGGTCCAAATGTGAAAGTGCCGGCCAACAAAAATTAATGCTATATTCTGTTAGAACTTGTCCTTCTAAGCATTTATTATTATGGCATGAAAACTGAAGCTATAAGTTTTACTTCATCAAAAATATATGAAAAGGCAGGTTTTTTGAACCCAAATAAAACCAAGGACAATGGACCTACAGCTTTGGGTCATAATAATAAATGTTTAAATGCACAAGTCCTAGCATTTTTTGGCCGGCATTTTCACATTTTGGACCAAATCGGATAATGTCTTTAAATATTTTAACTGTGCGTAACTTATTATTGATTTGTGACTGTGCGTTTTGGTGGAAGCAACTTTAACTTTATTATCAGTATACATACGTCCCACTTCACGGCACAGGCTTATCCTTATGGAGGGTGTTTGGTTGTGTCTAACACACGAGCATAATATAATGCGGATTGGTAGAGTTCGAATTTCTTCTTCAGCATATGCAGGTTTTCGATGTTTTCCTTCATCGTTTGAGAGCACTCAGTAATACGTACATAAGTTAGAAAAACTCATTGATAAATGGCATGTCGTCCATGCGGAATCCGGACCCTCATGATTGTGTCCGTACCTCTCCACAACGCGCCACAGATGCTCATTTATCGACATGTTTAACTTACTCAAAGTATTTTATAGCCGTCTCGTCTCGACAAGTTTCTTTGTAAATAAAGGTTTTTTCATTAAGAGACTTTATTCCTCTGCGCCGGTCGGTCCATCGTCAAAGAGACATCCGGTTTAATATCTGAAACAGGACTCCGGGTGAATACAAAGTGCACAAATAGCACTAGGATCCGTACCGTAGGGAGTGATCGTATTATAGATCCCTACATAAAATGCGCTATGTTAGATAGAAAAACTATGCTTTTTTAAAAAGAGAAAAGTCGAAAAGTTCTCGAGTGGCGACCGCGTAGCGTGGGTAGGTGGACACAAGGTGGACCAATGACCTGGTGAAGGCGGCGGGAACTCGTTGGATGAGGGCAGCGCAGGACCGGTCGTTATGGCGATCCTTGGGCGAGGCCTATGTCCAGCAGTGGACGTCCATCGGCTGAGATGATGATGAGAAAGAAAAACCTTACCTATTATTTCACAGATTTAGGTCGGATAGGTATTTTGAATTGAGTTTGAGTTTTCGAGTGGCGACCGCGTACCGGAAAGCGCAGCGTGGTTAGGCTCCCCAAGGTGAACAGACGACCTGGTGAAGGCGGCGGGAACCAGTTGGATGACGGCAGCGCAGGACCGATCGTTATGGCGATCCTTGGGGGTGGCCTATGACCAGCAGTGGACGTCCATCGGCTGAGATGATAATGATGAGAAAGAAAATCCTTCTACTGTTTCACAGAAGGTCGAATAGGTATTTTGAATTGACTTTGAGTTCTCAAGTGGCGACCGCGTACCGGAAAGCGCAGCGTGGGTAGGCCCCCTACAAGGTGGACCGACGACCTGGTGAAGGCGGCGGGAACCATGAGGACAGCGCAGGACCGGTCGGCGATCCTTGGGGGAGGCCTATTACCAGCAGTGGAAGTCCATCGGCTAATATGATGATGATGGATGTTAATTCTAAAGTGAATATTTAGTTTGAACTCCATACATGCTACGTCTTCTAGAATACTGACATTTGAATAATTTATCCCACACTCTCATAACGATTAAAAATGAAATAGCGCTCTACGTTCCCACTCCTGGAAAGGTAAGTAGGTACTAGAATTAGTTCCTCCACGTACAACTCAGCAAGCATGTTAATTACGTATTTCAGTCACTACACGGCTCCGGTTCCATTCGTGACTGCCCTTGGAAACGTTACTAATAAATCTCATAATTTAGCCATAATCGTGCCTTAATATGGATTAAAAATAATAAGTTACGATAATTTTTGTTAACGTTATAATAAAATTGTATAGATTTATAACAGTTCTGTCAACGTTTGAATAAGGTCATAATAAAGATATTTTCAAGGCTTTTTCCATGAATCGCACACTTTCAAAATCTGGGTCGAATGATGAATATCCATACTATTTTGACATTTTCTATTGTTGAATTGAACGTGTGACTTTAATAAAAAATACCACTCCTGGATACTCGCGTGGTATGCGGTGATATTGAAGTCTATCGTACTATTTTGTAGCACTTCAAACGGTTTCACTTCAAAGCAAGTGTTCGCTCGGTACAAAGTTATTAAATCGAAACACTGGCCCATTATTGTGTTTCAAACGACGAAGAATTCAAACTCAAACTCAAAATGATTTATTCAAAAAGGACCTTGAAGCCTACTTATTAAACGAAGCTACCATCGCGTCGGAACGTGTTGTCGTTCTGTAGAGAAGATATGGCCAGAAACTACAACATAACACGACTTAATAACTGATAAATGGATAGATAGATAAACAATTTATTTGCAAAAGTAACACACATAATATTACAGTTCACAACAATTTTACAAACAAGAATACAACGAGACATAGAATAGAACAACATGTAATTCTCTTCATGTAACTGCTACAATATGTACATTCTTATGCTAAGGATACGTCGTAGTAATCAGTTTAAAGATCAAGCTACCACAAACGGTAATGTTTATTGATGACACTCTAATAACATAATTTAATGTATTATAGTAATCGGACGAAAGATTAGGTAAAAATGCAAACGGAATTATGAAAGCACTTTTGGACTTTTTTGCTAAGGTACTATTTCCCTTTTACAACGGCACATGTAAAGCAATGCGTGTTACGAAAATAACAATAAAAAAACCAACATATTTTACCAAGACAAGATGTGCGCCAACTGCGATTACGCGACACTGCGTTTAGAATAGGTAATATTACCACTATAATCTAGAGATTATGAGAAACAAATCGACATGAGTTCCATAAATATACGCCAACTATACGCTTACATTTTTTGGGTGCCTTTTTTCCATAGCTGAAGAAATTATCTTCTTTGCGACAAAACAATCACACCAAAATGTTTTAAAGCGAAATAAATCCTAAAAAAAAAACTCATATTGGATAAGATTTTGAAATCGCTTACCAAACTCCAAACTTTTCGCATAAAGATAACAAAAACTGATGAAAGACTAGAATACAAAAGGTAAGGAACTTTTAACTAGGTAGTTCGTTCTTCTTGAGCTACGTACCTAGATACCTTTAAAAAAATAGGTAGGTATGGTAAAGGTATGAATTTTATTGAGCTTGTTATAAGTTTCACTGTATTATACGTAGTTGACGAGCGTATAATAAAATTTGATTTGGTGTCGATATCGACGAACGTGACGGTTTTCCGATACTGCAAATAAAGGATTGATATGTATGGAGTCGAATCAGGGATGAACGAATTAACTGCAGTCGTGTCGAATGGGGGGCGGAACCCAAGTTTTTCTGGCCTACTCTGAGTAGTCAGCGTCGATGCTGGTTGGCAAATTTTTCCACTAGCCCAAATTATTCAAATCAAATATACTTTATTGTCATCAATATTTTAAGTAGATGTATTTTAAGTATCTTCGAGAGAGCATGGTTTCTCTGAAGCGAAGTAGATGTAACTTTAGTTTAGATAATGTTTTAAATTTCAAGTTTATCTGAATAGGTTCCCACAAATAAAAGACCAGAGCGAAGCTCGATCGGCCAGGCGCTTTTTGCATGTTATAAAACTGTAACGGGGCCATGTGCAGTCTTGTGGATAAAGTTATAGACACAATTTTTTTTAAAGATTTTTCTTTTTTTCTCTTAGCGTTTCTGTTTCCTTATCTTTTAGTCCATGCATAAAGAAGTTACTGGATGGATTATAACGAAACTTTGCATGATGATAGAAACAGCATCTAAATTACTTCTTATACCAGTTGCCGCATGGATCAGGCGAAAAAGAATATTACCGTGGTCTTTAACCTAAAAAAGTTATTTACTAAATGGGTCAATCTATATAAATAAATAAATAATAAATAAATAAATAACGCTCACAGGTACATACATTGTAATGATCCCAAGAAAACACTATTAATAGGCTGTTTATTATAGAAACCATACAACAACGGCACAAAAATATAAACATATATACAACGTGTTAATGAATTAGCGCAAAACCTCATACACCCCAACTGATTTATAACAAAATAATTAGATTGAAACAATAATTTCATTATTTTGATAGTTAAAATTTAAAGTTATTCGCATTTTAAGTTTTGAGGCAAAAATGTTTTGTTATCATATCAGCACTGAAAGAAAGCGCTAACGTACTCATGGATACATTTTTATAATCTTGTTTTGGTAGTAAGTAGAGTGAGTGTGCCCGTGCGGTGGGTTGACATAGGGTTCAGAAAATTTTAAATTCTGCAAACGAATTATTTAATATTTAAAAAAAAATTACCTATGTTGAAACCATGATAATTCGACTCTGCTCTCGATTCTAAACAAACTACTTTCTAGTTTTGCGTTAATTCATTAACACGTTGTATAAAACCAAATACGGCATCAGTCCGTATTTCAGTGTTCTGTTCGAGTACAGCCAGTCTATTATAAATTATAATGCTCATGGTACACACGGCGACACATCAAGCTATACAAAACCAAAATAAGCTGGCCGCGCGTAGGTCGAGTAACGTATAACGTTGCGCGGCCAGCTTATGTTGGTTTTGTATAGCTTGATGTGTCGCCGTAAGTACCTATCTCATTTCCCAAACATACATACCTATAATGATGTTCGAGATATCCAATAATTATTAATTACAGCTATAAATTAAGTAACTGCATCACAGTGTCCAATTACCAGTGACTCAATTACTTGGGTAGTAACAGTGAGGTGTTATATTGGTTCGCTCGAGCTATTTATTGGTTATTAGTGTTTACTGCGGGTTTGTTAATAAAGCATAAACTCGAAACTCGAATGTGAACTCGTGAGCTAATTTGACACATCACTTTGAGTTTACAGTTTGTGCTTTATAGAACAGCTGTGCGGCTAGGTAATTTGAAAATTAACCTAATGCAATTTATGGAAGGAATGGTTTCTTTTTTAAATATTCAGGTCTTGGTTAAATCGATCATTTTTGACTTACTTTGAGCGTATATATCTTGAGATCTATCTAATGAAAATTCCAACCACTATTTCATTTTAACTTATTAAATTTTTTGGGTTATTATTATCTGTTCGATTCAATAGGTGCAATAATGAGCGAGTAATAAGGCATACAGACAGACAGACAGACAGAATGGACGAAAGTATAAGGGTTCCTTGCTTGACTACGGTACCCTAAAAAATGGAGCTCTTAGTGAAAATATCTGCCTGACAAAATATTCCTGGGAAAATGGACGAATCGTGGAAATGGATTTGGTCTAAACGGACATTTTGGGGAAAAAGAAGTAACCGACCGATATAATAACGGTCAACAAACGAACAAAGCAGGTTTGGAAAAAAATAATTTTGATATCGAATTATTTTGGTTATAATTTAAGAGTTTCTTAAAAAAAAAAATATTGTTGCTGTACAAAAGTACAAACTGTTTTCAGATTCTTTAATACGTTGTGATAATGTGTGATACTACTAGGTATGTGGAAACAAAACCATTTAAAATCCCAAAGACCTTAAAAAGGAACGGATCAGAAACTTTGGCGTCGTTCGATTCAACTTGGAATCCCAAAGCTGCTGCCGGCGAGCCACAACGCTATCGAATAGGCTTACCGTTTGATCGACACTGTATCTTTTAAATCCCGCCCTAAGTAGGGTTTACGAAGAGGTTTTATACATAATAATGTGACAATAAATATCGTATTTATGCTATTATGGTGTATCGTTTAGTTTGTAATGTAGACCCTAGACGTAGCCCTAGACACATCACTGTCACTTCATACAAATAGGCTTGCACTGACAAGAAGAGGTCAGCACGTGGAATAATGAGTGAGTGTGAGTGAGAGAGGACTCACCATCGCGTTTTACACCCGTCTTCTTTGAGGGAGTGAGGTAAAAATTGGTGGGGAGCAGGCTGAAATGAAAGTTACTATCCTCTAAGGCAGCAGGGAGAGTCAGTGCCTCTACACGGACATTCGAACTGCACAATTGCGTGAACATTTTCGTTCCATTGTCAACTCTATTACAATGAAGTTCGGACCGACACGGTCTCGATATATTGAAAATCGAAAGTCCGGGTACAAGACCAGTATTGTATGTAGTACGTATGATTCTTTCTTATACTGTGGTTAAGGTATTTTCATCAGACGTCCTTGTATTCCGAGAGATAAGTGTACTTTTTGCAACCATCATCAGCAAGGCTGATTCAGTGTTTATGGGGTGTAGAGCATCTCTGTAATGGGGATGGACTAGGTCTGCCTACATAACTCCAGTCGGTTTAGGAGTTACTGATGATTAAAGGTCAGTAAAAAATTCACGATCAGCTGCAAGGCTGATCGTATGTTATTGTTGAAGTATGCACTGTAGCTATGCAAGCAGTACAAAAACTGGCATGGTTCATCAGTCGGTTTAGGAGATACCGCCGTTCAAAGGTCAGAACTTTGACTGGCTGTATCTCCTAAACCAAAATCTCTGTCCTCAACCGACTGACAGAACTTGACAGTTTTTATACTATTCACATAGCTACAGTTCATACTACAACAATATCATACGACCAGCCGTGCAGGTGATCGTTAATTTTTTACAGACCTTTAATCATCAGTAACTCCTAAACCGACTGGAGTTATGCAGGCAGATTATCAAGACAATTGTGTTACCAATGGCTTAGCAACGGTCTAAAATCTACAGAGGGTCTACCCGCACATTCGAACTTCGCAATTGCGTGAACATTTTCATTCCAAATTCAACTCTATTACAATGAAGCGCGGACCGAAACAGTGGCGATATAGTGAACATCGAAAGTGCGGGTACAGGGCCAGAACCTTAGGGAGCGTTTAAACAGAAGTGACGTGGCGCGGACATTTCGCGGGCGGGGTGCGGCAATATAAACCTTATAGTACGTAACATAGAGTCGTTTGGAGAATTACGCCCGCGCCTCCAGGCTACGTCGCCTGCTGGCGGGGGCGCGATTTTTCTTTACGTCAAAAAACGACGCTATGCTACGTAATATAAGGTTTATATTGGTGTTACTTTGACTACCCGCCACCGCCACGCGTCTTTTCTGTATAAACCCTACCTTAGAGAGTTTAGAACAGATTTCCCCGAATGAACTCAGAGCGGAGAAAAAGGCAATTAGCAGACGGGGTTGTGGGTGCTCCGCTGGTTTTTAATACGTGCAATGAAAGGTAATATTAAAGCGCAGCTGCACAGAATGTGTTGCTAAAAGCAAAAAAACTTTTGCAAAACATCGGGAACAAGGTTCAAAAAAGAACCTTTACATTGTTTTGCTAGTATCCTATGCTCAGAAACTACATAGATACTTCTGTACAAACATACATATACGGGGTGGAAAATTAAATGGGACACTTACTTAAAGGGGTGCTTCAGACCATTAAACTGAACAACTTTTACTATGGGACCAACACTGAAATCGCGAAAAAAATCAGCTGTCTTATACAAAGCTGCAAACGTAACTGGACTGAAATGTGTGGGACGGCAGATTTTTTTTTCGCGATATGGGTCCCATAGTGAAAGTTGTTCAGTTTGATGGTCTGACGCACCTCTTTAAGTAAGTGTCCCATTTAATTTTACACCCTGTATAAACTCACGACCGTAATCCCTTTGGACTGTGTGGCCAGAAACATTGCTACAACCACCAACTTTCTCTTTAAGAATGTACGTAGTTGTAGCAATGCTCACATTTAGCAATTTAAATTGCAGGATGGAATAACGTGTCAAGTGGTGAGATGTGGCTGGTCTTTCGCCCACATAAATACTGCTTAAGAAACCTGTAAGGCTCAATTCCGACTGGCGCAGAGTCGAAGCGTCGCGACGCGGCGTGAAGCGTCACGTTTTTCAACCGTTCTAAATTCATCTCTATTTCTCTATTAATACGGTACGAATTTGTGTTGCGAAAATTTAAAAACGCTCAGCGACGCGCGTCTGCGCGCGAATGCGCGCGTCTTCGCCTGCAAGGATCGCTCGGGTTCGCGCGTCGCCGCGCGCAGAAATGCTAACTTTCACGGTTCAATGGGGCGAATTATTTCGCGTCGCGTCGCTTCGACTCTGCGCCAGTGGGAATTGAGCCTAAGTCGCCTCGCCCATGGAATAAATTGGGGTGGTCCATTTCTAAGCCGGAACCACACTTTTGCGTTTCGTATTCAAAAGTCATGAGGTCACTGACGCGATTGATCTATGGCAAGACTGACCGCTGCCGCTGACAGCACATCACCTGGCAGGCAGTGTCGACACAGCAGCCGCAGAACATTCGACGGCGCGGATTTGCATGTCAAGGCCGTCGCCATGTGCCGCATGTACTGGCGTTTGCACTTACATGCAGCTTTGTGTTAATGAATCTACGCCTACGTTGCTAGCTTTGAGGCATTGTTTTGCATTTTGGATGTTTTCTATTTTACGGAGAAAGATACTAAAAACCACCTAAAAACAAATAGATCTGTATCTTATAGGAACACTGGCAACTACAATGTAGATAACGATTCATGCAAAAGGAGATTTTTTTAAATCAAAGACAGCTCGAATAAATAAAACCGGTCAAGTGCGAGTCGTGCTACTCGCGCATCTAGGATTCCGTACCACACCACCACATTATTAATTTAGAAAACAAACTTTTTTTGTCCGGGACCTTTAGCGCGAGACCGACTCACACTTGGCCAGTTTTTAGTATTTGTTGTTATTCTGTAGAGTTCACTCTATAATCACACTACGTTTGACGCTTGTATGTATTACCGTTTTTACGATAGAGCGTGAAGAAAAAACGTTGATAAAAACTAGTTTCATGTTGAGGACCCCCCCTTAATTTTTAGTTTTTTTATTATTTTTTGACAAATCCGCCGTAATAACGCATAATCTGAGAAAATTTCAACTATCTATTACGGTTCAAAAGTTACAGCCCTAAGTAGGTAGGACGGACGGACGGACAGACGGACGGACGGACGGACGGACAGACGGACAGACGGACAGACGGACGGACGGACGGACGGACGGACGGACGGACGGACGGACGGACGGACGGACGGACGGACGGACGGACGGACGGACGGACGGACGGACGGACGGACGGACGGACGGACGGACGGACGGACGGACGGACGGACGGACAGACGGACAGACGGACAGACGGACAGACGGACAGACGGACAGACGGACAGACGGACAGACGGACAGACGGACAGACGGACAGACGGACAGACGGACAGACGGACAGACGGACAGACGGACAGACGGACAGACGGACAGACGGACAGACGGACAGACGGACAGACGGACAGACGGACAGACGGACAGACGGACAGACGGACAGACGGGCAGACGGACAGACGGACAGACGGACAGACGGACAGACGGACAGACGGACAGACGGACAGACGGACAGACGGACAGACGGACGGACGGACGGACGGACAGACGGACGGACGGACGGACGGACGGACGGACGGACAACGTAGGCTTAGTAGGCGTCCCGTTTTCAGCCTTTGGGTACGGAACCCTAAAAATGATTTCTCTTGCTTTATGTGCCTGTTTTGTTGCACATAAGCAAACGTTGTCTAAATAACCGAACGTTTGTTTATGTGGTTTATGTGCAACAAAACATTTTTGAACTAACTTAAGTGTGGTTATATTTAACAAAACATTTTTTTTTAGTATAGCACAAGAAAAAAGAGGAGTAAATTAATATTGTGGAAGTTAGAACATCCAAAAGTGGAATTTCAGAATAATTATAGTCTCCAGCATCTCTTACCGGAAAAAGGTGTAAGTTAATGTATGTATTTGTGTCTGTAGGTAGAGATTTACCGTCCTATTCCAATGCTGATGCAACCGCAAATACTAGTTGCTTCAATTGGCTGTACAGCCCGCAATATCATCAAGTATTAGCCCCAAATGTAGGAATCGGATTCAGATTAACATTACATTGTTTTCTGTTTACTAACGGTATCATGACTGGAATTTTAATTGTTTATATATTTGCCCGCGACTTCGTCCGCACCCGGCTCTCGCCATCCGTTTCAGCCCAAAGACCCAACCGAGAGATAAAATAGTAGAAGTTTTTAATCTAAGAATAGAAGAGACGTAGAAAAAACGATGGCTACTCCTCCCATCTGCAAGGCTCTCTTTCTTACAAGCAAACTTTTGCAATTAGCCATCCCGCTTCAATTGCGCGGCTCCGGTCAAAATTTTCCGTTTTCTTTGAAAACCTGTATGATTTTTTATGAATTTTCAAAAAATAAGAAAACCACATCATTTTATATTGTATTGTGAAGAATACTGTTAATTTTCATATTCTTCTGATCAACAATGTAAGAGTAAAACGGTTACAACTGGAAAAAAAGAGGGTACTTTAGAGTCGTTTTTCTTCAGTTTTATTAATTAAAATAGATTTCGAGAAAAACCACATCACTTCTCATATCCTGTAGATTGTTCAGTTTTGTTTTCTGCTTAAAAAGTGCCATAGTTAATGTATAAAATGGTTACGAAGTTACCTCAAAACCGGGCGGACGCCCCTTAATTTGGTTCAACTTCATCTAGTCTGTCACTAGAAAATTAATTTGTAACACAATAAGTTTTTCTACTGGTTGTGCTACAGTTTCCGTTATAATTTCCATTAAAAGTACTTTCACCTATATTATACAAGGTCCAACTTAATATGCTGACTAAGTTGGACCTTGTATAATCCGATTTTTAAGAGGACGATTAGACCATCTTACTGAACAATTTCTATTTTGAGTCGAGTATGTTTGCAGTTTTTATATGAAACACCAAATTATTCTCTCGTTTTTGATGTGTTGCTCCCATAGATAAAGTTGTTCAATTTGATGCTGGTCTGATCATCTACGTACAAACCGTCAGAATATCTCTGACTACCCCCTCGGGGAATATAGTCGTGAGCATATGCATATTAAGAAGGACCCTTGTATAATCTTGTTTTGTGAATATTTTAAATGTACAGACACACTTATGTTACATTTTTATATAAATCAATAGTACATAACTAGAGTATACATTTAGCAGAATCACAGCGATCCCATATTTGTATTTGACTCGTTTAACAATAGCGTATACAAATATTGGTTTCACTGGACACAAATACTCATCACATCGCATCATGCATGTACGAATACCTATTGTTATGAATATTGTATTCAGATAATGGCTGCTAAGCTTGATGTTTTGGATAAACAAAATATTTAATTGTTTCATCAAAACAATGTTACCGTGGCTCAAAGTTTCCATACAATTCTTAAATTAATCCTAGCATTGAAACTATAACTGAAGAGTATAACCTGCCCCTTTGCCCTGAAGAGTATAACCTGCCCCTTTGCTTTGCGTACGTGGACTACGAGAAAGTCTTTGATTCGATCGACACGTGGGCTGTACTGCAGTCTCTTCAGCGATGCCAAGTAGACTACCGGTACCTCGAAATGCTAAAATGCTTGTACAAAAACGCCACTATGTCAGTCGCACTACAGGACCAGAACTCGAAACCTATCCTACTGCAGCGAGGCGTTAGGCAAGGAGACGTTATATCTCCGAAACTGTTCACCGCTGCACTGGAAGATGTTTTCAAGGTTCTGGACTGGAAAGGGCTGGGCATAAACATAACCGGTGAGTATATCAGTCACCTTCGGTTTGCCGATGATATAGTCATCATGGCGGAGACTATGGAGGAGCTCAGTCGAATGCTCGATGATCTCAGCAGAGCCTCCGAACGAGTTGGTCTGAAGATGAACTTGGACAAGACGAAGTTCATGTCAAATGCCCATGTTGTACCCACTCCTGTAATGATCGGAAACTCTGCGCTCGAAGTTGTTGACCATTATGTTTACAAACTATTCAGTTAGGTAAGTCCAACTTCGAGAAAGAGAACCAAGAATTTTATGTAAATATCTTCGCTGTATAGCTTCTATTACAGTTTTACAATAGTGCAGATTAAGTAAGATTATTTAGATAGGATAGGATGAGAATATCTCAAGACTTTACAGTGTACATTGTACAAAGCTATTAAAAGGATAAAAATGCCGTAGCCCGTAGCCTAGCTACGCCGTAGAGTCGTAGCATAACTCGAGTAGTTTACTCGGAGAGGTGCCATTTGAATTTTCAATTCATTTGAATATCTACCGTATTAGATTGCACACAGGGTGCAAGCTCGGACCCATTTTAGCCCATTCCATGTACGAAGTTCTACGACAGAAAGCTTATGCCTCTGTCATAAATACTAAAATGGCTCGTTTCATCTGACTTTGTATGTGGGGCGGACATTAGGCTAGCATCAATTAAGTCCCTCTAATGGGACCTGAAGTAGAACCTCATTATGGGCCGGGATCGACAATTGAAGATCCAATCATTGCTGGAGATGTAATAAAACATTAATATTGTGCCACCGATATAATCTTGTTAGATATAGATATTGCTAGATTTTCATGACTTTAAGTGAGTGTAGATTTTGATATCTTTGAATGAGTGTAGATTGAGGTTATACATATCGTTTCATTACTAGGTGTTTCATTTCTGGGGTTTATAAACACATTCCAAATCAAGGGTGTCTCGATCAAACTGAAGAACTCTATGGGAGCAAACCTAAAGTCGTAAAAAAACTCAGCTGTTTTGCACATTCGAGTCTTGTAGGCATTGCAGTTTAGTCACTGAATTGGTTACCTATAGTTCTACATAGTTTAGTATGGAACAGCAGTTTTTACTTTGCGATTTCTGATTTGCTCCTTTAGTAAAAGTTGTTCAGTTTGATGTTCTGAACCACTCCTGAAAATTTGGTAAGTTTTTACAACATCACGTATAAGTGAACAAATTATTTTAGGCTTCCGTGCCCAAAGGTTGCCAACGGGAAGATAAGTGTTCAGCAGAGGGTGGTGATGATGATAACCACGTAACTCCCAAAGAATATATTACTACAATACGGGCGAATTAACTAGGCACCTGGCTCGCACGTGGCTCGAAATTTGACACCCCTCCTGCTATCCCCCGCGGGATCCCGCCAGCGCCTTGCGAGACCGAAGCATAGCATTTCAGTTGCCGTTGCACGTGTCCCTGCGCTTTAGCATTTTCGAGTTATTCTTTCCGAGTTTTCAGAGTTTTTTATTCCAAGTCACGTGCGAGCCAGGTGCCAAGTTAATTCGCACGTGTTGTAAAAGAGTGTTCCGACGGGATCGACAAAGGTTCCAGAATCTAGGCAGCTATTAAAGTTTCCATTTGACTCTGCATGCGTATAACGAGCCTCTTCTTTGGCCGCTGAATGAAGGGCTCCTTCCGTATTCATACGATCCAACGTGGTTTGCCGAATGGAAAGGGGTGAGTGTGTATTTAAGTCATTGGCGGTGTACATTTTTTGCACATTTTTATGATTAAGAAGCTAGGACACACTAGGTTAAGTTATATTTTAAGTTATATAATACTAGCTTTTGCCCGCGACTTCGTCCGCGTTGGAAAACCCCAATCCTATGTTACTTCTAATACCTCCAAGAATATGTGTACAAAGTTTCATGATGATCGGTTAAGTAGTTTTAGCGTGAAAGCCTAACAAACAAACTTACATTCACATTTAAAATATTAGGGAGGGATGATATTTTTCATTGGCATACCGAACATTTTTTGTCAAGCCAAAACACAGTATTTACATACATCTAGTTAAACGTACACGTCCACCGGATCGGAATCAACGCGTACGGATTGGACGGATTTCTTGCTTTGTATTGATTACTATGGAACCACGTCCGGCATCTGCGATTCTAATGTTTTCAGTCGACACGTACCTTATAGAACTACCGTTTTCACTATTTATTGTTTAAAATTTCTCAGACAAAACAACGTGGTTTTTTTTTTCTTTTTCTTGTATTTTTTCTTTTTTTTTTCTGCGTCATAACGCAGAAAACTCCAGTATAGATTACTGATCCATACAAGAGTTTATATGTAATGTCAACTTGTTGCAATCACGATTAGTTATTACCGCCACGCGCTACGACCCTGACATACCTCTTTAGCCTCATTTGCATACAACTTTTCATGTACTTCCGTTGATTGAGGGTGCTACGTACTTGTTTGTCCTCTTATGTTTTAACTTAGAGGAGTTATTTCTTATTTGAGAATTCTACTCGAATACGTCAAATAAAAACTTCATATTTGTGAAAATAGTAGTTCCCCAGTAACTTGGACGACTATGCTCTTAGCGCTGGCCCGACGACCTCGAAATGAACGGTATATGAACAGAATGCAATCTCGTCGCCCGCCGCTCGCTGCTTCAAAGATTTTAAAACTGCATTTTATCTTACTCCTAATCCAAAGGGAGTGTATCGCAACACTGTAAACTTTGAGTCTATTTTTTAATGTTTAGTAAGACGTGGGTGCGCTTAGTGGCCGCGTTGGATCTATGCGCGGAGTGCAGGGGGGCTCGCGCGGTGTGCGGAGGGGTGAGGCACCGGCCGTTGGGGTACAGCGCGCAGGTGAATCGCTATTCGGTACTGGGACCGTGCCCCCCGCCATCCGCACCCCCCGCACGTAAGACCTGTCGCGACCCAAGAGCGCCCTCACTAATAGTATATTCACTTTGGTAAGACCAATGATATTTAATGTACGGTATAGATGAAGGAGGCGATACCATTGAGGGGAAGAAACCTAAGATCTACGATTGACCATGCATTGAAAAAAAAATTGTTTACTTCAACCAAGATCTTGTTTATGATAATCATACATCATGAATCTATATGAGCCTGTCAACATCATGACTTCTCTGACTAAGAGAACTTTGTTAAACGAATTCGGCTTGTCGTTACAACTACTTACCATCTTTTGTTCTTAGTAAACAATAATAACGTCATTTCAATTATTTTGGTGCTAATTAAGAGAAAATACTTCTTAGTTGGCTCGCATTTTTTTCAGTGTGTATTTGAAGGGTGAAGAAAGCGAAAACAAAAACAACACAAAACACAAACACTAACTAACACTAAACTTGGCTTGCCAGCCCCCAAAACAAGATAAGATAGGGTAGGGTATAGATATGGGCAATATAGTCAGTGTTTGATTTCTGAATAGAAGTGAAGTGTTGCGCTAACTAACCAATTGTGAGGCAGACATGAACTCGGTACTCGAAATCTATTACGGTATCTATTTCAAGTTTAAGACAATGTTGGAAGCAGAGTTGTCAGTGAAAAAGAATGTAAGTAATAAGATATTGGGGATACCAATAATATCTTTTATCGTTAAATACACGCATTTTTGTATTGGTACTAGGTAGGTAAGTGTTCATTCGCTCACACATATTAATGTCTCTGTGAGGTAGCTTGTGAGATATACCCCACCCTCAGAGGATGAAAAGCATAGAAACCGCATCAATTTACGATTATAGTTAGTCTCTTTTATCTTATGACGTTCTATTAATAGTAGAAGGAGATGGAACTAGAAATGTTTGTTTATGCGGCTGTCCACTTCTTTTTTATGCTAGTGTGTGTGAAAAGTAACCGTAAACATAGGGGCAAATGTCACTTGGTCATCTTTTGTCCATACTAATTGACACCACACACTCAAACACAAACCTCAAAAAAGTGGACATTCTTGCAATGGTATGACTCACTCTATGCCTTTAGGTATAATCTCTTTGACCCCACCAATGTCAATGATAATCTAGATACCCAGGTTCGTGGATCATGAAGACTCTCAATAAAAATTGCTTCTGTTTTCTGATTTAAAAATGTTTCGAGTAATGGAAGAAAAGCTAAAACTATGTCATTGTAATTGGACATACATAGAATCCTTCGCTAGGCGTGGTCCCACTTGACCGATTTTAGTTTCATGACAGTTTTAGTTAAGTTTTATGTACCGAACAAACAAATGCATTTTTAAATAAAACATTTTGATTAAAAATTACTATCAAACAAGTCCATCAGGCTTTCAACAAAATCATTTGTATTTTACCAGTTTCATAAGCTTTTTAATTAAAAAAACCGGCTAATAAATAATTGGTAAGCTTCAAAAGCATGAAAGTAGCCGAAATATATAATAAATTGCAATTGTAGTCCATTGATAAATAAAACAGGAAAGTGGAACATGAAAATCCACTCGATATTCGATGCAAGCACACGGGCTTAGCTGAAATCTGATTCGAGTACATATTTCCTACATAGATACAGACAGATAGATAGATACAGGGTAAATGTGCCGCATCTCTCTTAAATCTGTTTTTTTTTTTCGATTAATCTTGAACTATGTGTGTGCCAAAGAAGATAATTTCTCCAGCTATGGGAAAAAGGCCCCCAAAAAATATTGTTGGCTTATAGTTATGGAACTTATGTAGATTTGTTTCTCATAATCTCTAAGATTATAGTGGTAATATTAGCTATACGTCATCTAAACGGAGTGTCGTGTAATCACAGTTGGCGCACATCTTGTCTTGTTAAATATGTTGGTTTTTTATTTTTATTTTTGTATAAACATCTAAGACGGTTCTATACACGCATTGCTTTACATGTGCCGTTTTAACAGGGAAAAATAATTTTAGCAAAAAAGTCAAAACGGTGCATTTTTTATATTTATTTTAGAATTCCGTTTGTATTTTTACCTAATATTTTGTCCGGACTCCTTTAATCCAAATCCATTTAGCCGTTTATGCAGTGATAGAATCATCAACATCCAAACTTTCAAATAAGACAAAGACAGAGAGACAAATTGGCTAGACAGATTTGGCTATTTTCTTTTTTAAATGTTTGCGATAGGATAGGATAGTCCAAATAAGGGGTGTCGGAAAATGCAATGCATGCCGCCGGGCGCAGCTAGTTAAATAGTAGTTTATAATACAAATATTAGTAAGATTTTGATTATCCATATTTTAATTCATCAAAATACCTATTAAAGTAAAGGTAGATGGTACTGCCGTCCTTTAAAGACGATTATACCTATAGATTGAAAATTTCGTCGTGTGGTGCGGGGCGCCGACAGCTCTGTTGGAGAGGAGCATGCCCCGGAAAGGCAGGTCGTGGGTTCGAATCCCGCTCGCCGCCCGACTTTTTCAATCGTTAATTTGATTAAGCTAACATGGCATACATGTAAAATCAATAAATTCGAAAGTAAAGGTAATACAACAAATCAATAATTACCCATTCAATAAAATCACAATGTCACAATCGGTACGTTTACCACAATAACCAGCAATAGACTTGTACCAGAGATGTATATGAGATGCACTGCACAACAATGCAATGGGACGCGTTTTATAGACATGTCGCTCGATTGCATCTATATTTAGGACAGTTAATGTAACCACAACTGGTACGTCAACCTCAAGAACTGAAGAGAAGGACCTAGTCTATGGAATGTTATTTATAGACAAGCCGTGATTGCATTTATAATTTTACCCGCGACTTCGTCCACACCAATTATATACCAGATTTTAAGTCATCATAACTTAAGGTATCAAACAAAAAAGTTTAATCAAAATCGGTTCAGTAGTTTTTGCGTGATGCTCGGACAAACAAAAAACAAAGAAAAAAACAGACCTACAGACAGACAACTATGTAAAAAAAAAAGGTTGATTTGTTGAGTTAGGGACACCTAATATAAAAAACATTGGCCTCGATTTGGACTGTGACACGACTTAACTAAACTAAATTTATTCCTGTCACTTTCTAAAATAAGATTAAGAAAAGAGACAGAAAACCAACAGCTTACTTTAGTGCTGTCAAAGTGAGGTTAAATGCGCAAATCATCATAATGTACGCCATCTTATTTAAGTCGTTTTTGGGCATTTAACGTCACTTTGACAGCACTAAAGTCAGCTGTTGGTTTTCTGTCTCTTTTCTTAATCTTATTTTAGAAAGTGACAGGAATAAATTTAGTTTAGTTAAGTCGTGGTACACTCCGAATCGAGGCCATTGTCCGTCTAAACATTTATTATTATGGCATCAAAGCTGTAGTTATAAAAATCTACCTTTTAATACATTTTTGATGAAATTAGCTAACGCTATATATAATTATTCTGTTAGAACTGGTCCCTCGCAGCATTTTTAGTGTTCCGTACCAAAATTGGAAAAACGGAACACTTATGGAATCAGCTCGGTGTCTGTCCGTCCGTCACAGGCATTTTTCTCAGAGACTGTAAGAAATAGGAAGTTGAAACTCGGTACAGATATAGCAATTGCCGGTCCAATATCATAAATTAATTTAAAAATGCTTAATTTTTATATTGGGGGCAATTTGGGGAGTAAGAAAGGGTAAATAATTGTTTTTTTTCTACCCTATGGTGTGGGGTATCATTTGAAAGAAAATACGAGTCTAAAAATATACTTTTCAAATGTTTTATTAAAACTTTGTTAAACAAAATTTTCAATTAAATCCGCGAAATTGCTGTCTACACCTCTATTTCAAAAAATATAGCCATATAAGATCTGAAAAAAATCATGAACATCAGAAATAACGTGTAGATGACGGGAAAATTATCAGGGTGGCTCTAACTATACTCCATTCCAGATAGGGGCGAAAAGAAGGTAAAAAAGATTCTTTATAGTACACACTTTAATGAAATTATGAATATTGTATCAAACAACAAAATGGCGATGTTGAAAGACCTAAAGAAGCAGTTGTGCTCACATGTGGTTCGCCTTTGTTTCAATGAAGCTTTTTAAAGACTGTTATGAAAAAAATCCGTCAGGTGGCGCTAGTAGTAGCCATATTGACAATTCGAAAAAAACATCTTTAAAAATTCTAAAAAATTGTACTAAAATTATTACTACTTCATTTAAATCGTTATGATCGTCATCGTATTATTAATGTATGAATAAATTTGTCTCTAAACTTGGAAATCTAGGAAAATACATTTGGCAAGCATTAGTAATTTATTACTGAAGCAATTTTTTTAACCGACTTCAAAAAAGGAGGTTCTATGTTCGGCTGTATGTATTTTTTTTTTTATGTATGTTCACCGATATTTTCGTCAATTGTGAACCAATTTAAAAAAATATTTTTTTTGTTTGAAAAGGTATACTCCCAAGGTGGTTCTATTTTTTTAACCGACTTCAAAAAAAGGAGGAGGTTCTATGTTCGGCTGTATGTTTTTTTTTTATGTATGTTCACCGATATTTTCGTCAATTGTGAACCAATTTAAAAAATTATTTTTTTTTGTTTGAAAGGGTATACTCTCGAGGTGGTCCCAATTTAATTTTGTGAAGATCTGATGACGCGCTTTGGAGCTACACAATAGAACTCTTCAAAAGTTGTCAGCAAATCGTCTGCGGTTGAACCATTTGCCTCGTTTCAATGTACCCTTTGCGTATATAACTGATATCTTAATCGAACTAACATATTTAATCACTGAAAGTTATGAAATAAATTTTTTTTTATAAAAAAAAGTAAAAACCGACTTCAAAAGTAAAAAGTAAGAAATAATATTTCAGCCTATGACTTTTACGTTCATAAGGAAATTAATTTGTGTTATTTTTTACTTTTGAAGTCGGTTTTTCCATTTTTTGGAAAAAAAAATTATTGACCAAAACGCCTCATTGATATAATCAAAGAACATTATAAGGGGGTTTAGAAATGCAAAGTAGCGCTTTTGCTTAGGAGACGACTGTCACCACGTATCTTCCCACTCACGCTACTACAACTACTTATGCCCTCTCGCTCGCACCACGCCGCGCACCTTATGCAAATCATTGCATAACCGTGTGGCACGCGTTCCATGCCTAATTTGCACTTCTAACTTCTCTTATAATGTTCTGTGGATATAATCGTCACGAGATAATGATGACAATTAGGCGACAGACTACAGAAGACTAATAGGTTTTTATTCACACACGCTGGAAGCAAGACGGAGCGTCATACGGCAGCCCGTCATTTGTGAAGCAAGGAGTTGTATGAAACCGCACGTAGGAGCATACACGGTGACGCATTGCCACTGCGTCAATTTAGCAGCCGTCACCGCGGCGACGTCGCATGGTATGGCACACGGGTGATGCAGTGACGTGCGTAATGTTGCCAGCAGATAAACCATAAAATGACCTGAAGCTCTGCATTTTCGATTAAAATTATGAAACATTGTAACATATTGTAAACTAATTGCTGCAAAAGGAAAATAAATAATGTAGTTTCTGACCAATCGCAAATTTAAATATACCTATTAGAAAAATGTATGGTTTCTCCGATCTTCGAACACGAATCTAAAGTCAGAAATTCAGAAAAGTGGCCGCCATCTTGAACTTTTTTGTTTTTCAACCGATTGCTCCCGAAATCGATATCTGGGGTTTCTGCGATCTCCGAACACGAATCTAAAGTCAGAAATTCGGAAAAGTGGCCGCCATCTTGAACTTTTTTGTTTTTTAATTGATTACTTCCAAAACCGATATGTAGGGGTTTCTGTGGTCACCAAACACGGGTCCGAAGTCAACATTCAGAAAAGTGCCCGCCATCTTGAACTTTTTTGCTTTACAACCGATTGCTTCCAAGATAGATATCTGGGGGTTCCTGCGATCATCTTGAATTTAATTGTTTGTTAACACTTCAGATTTGTGGTTGAAGATGGCAGAAAACCCCAGATATCAATTTTGGAAGCAATCGGATGAAAAACAAAAAAGTTCAAGATGGCAGCCACTTTTCAAAATTTTTGAATGTTTGACTTCAGATTCGTGTTTGGAGATGGCAGAAACCCCCATATATCGATTTTGGAAGTAATCGATTGAAAAACAAAACAGTTCAAGATGGCGGCCACTTTTCTGAATTTTTGACTTAAGATTCGTGTTTGGAGATGGCAGAAACTCCCAGATATCGATTTTGGAAGTAATAGATTGAAAAACAAAAAATTTCAAGAAGGCGGCCACTTTTCTGAATTTCTGACGGATTCGATTGAGTGCGTCCATACTACATCACAATACCGGCAACGCTCTGCGCTACGCAAGTTATACCAAATAATATTGATGTTACAAGCAGACGGATTAAATTCCAATGATTTCTGCAACATGGATTCTGCAACTGCATTTTTGGAAAAAAAATTGTTACAAATTTGAGTTTGCTTGAGACATTTTAAGTGATATTAACTGATACCGACTTGATCCATTTTAAGATGTCTTTTAAGGCTTAAGAAGAACTCGTTTAATACGTCTTCAAAATCGATTGTCAGCGCGGTTTATTAATACGGAATAACGGCCATTAGTGAGCACCGGTGACGTAGCGTGGGTGTCTATCCCCCGGAGCATAGACCGATTATGCTGCCTCCTTATCTTTATAAGAAGACCTACGTTAAACATAAAGGAGAGACCGAAGCGACCGAAGCCAGCTCGAAATTTTTTAGCACAACCTGTTCGGTTTATGGTCAGACATCTTTAGGTCTTTTTGTTTTGGTTTGGTGGGGTTGGTTATCCATTCAAAAATAGACTTTACTCTGCTCTACGAATTGGTTATACAGGTTGTTTATGGTAAGTAGTTGCATTACTAAAAGGGGTGATTATACTCATGATACTTAACAATTTTACCTAAGAAACCTAAATAAAATTCATAAAAATTTTTTTGGTCTTCCTATAGTAAATGCAAGCAGCTGATCCAATATTTGTATGAAAAGTTGAAATTTTCATACAAACGTTAGATCAGCTGACTGAATTTTGCGGATTTCCTATAGGTTTCTTCACAAACGTATTTCAGTGTCGTACGTATGGGTACAATCACACCCTAACTCCCTGTGGTTCAGTCAGAGCTCAATCAATTAATATTTTTGCCACCTCTGATAAAGTGCCGCCCGGTGCCCGGGGCATTTGCCCCCTTAAATTGAAATGCGCTATGCTACTAGTGAGCATAAACATAACAGACGTTTTCTTATTTTTCCACCGACTCCGATAGTGTGAACTAAAATGTGCCTAAGTATGTGAGTATACCCGGTGACAGCGTTTTAGTTCTAATAATCCAGTGCGCTACAGACTATTGGCTGTTTCACCCGCTATCCCTAATTCTTATATTCATCAGTCATCAAACACTGACATAAGTGTTTCGAATTTTTTATAAAATGATCACGGTCTGAAAAGGTTTCGTAGCCCTGCTTCTGTGATCTTCTTTTTTTCGTCTTTAATAAAAATGGAGTATAGGACAGTTTTTTTTCTATACCCAAAAAACTAACACCAGTGAGACCAGTGAAAAATGAACATACTATCAGACATGACGATCTTACAAGGGTTTCTTATTTACTACGATACCCTAAGACAGAACCGTTCAGTAGCTGTAAATTATAAAATGCACTGTTTTAAAACTAGACTAGTAACCAGAGCGCAGCGCTGCTGGTGCTATTCATCTTGCTAGTACTACAAAAACCGTTCATTAATGTAATGTCAAGAACCAGTTATTTTAATTATTCCCGGTCTATTTTTTCTTTCAAAATTTTCATTATGAACGACAAATAAAGAGTGTCAACGTGTGGGTGACAACAGAGACGTGGCCGTTCACTCAAGGCCTCATAAAAAGGCTGAAAGTCACCTAAAGGGCAATGGAGAGGGCTATGCTCGGGGTTTCCCTGCGAGATCGAATCAGAAATGAAGAGATCCGCAGAAGAACTGACCAGAGTAAATGACATAGCCCAAAGAATTGCTAAACTTAAGTGGCAGTGGGCGGGACACATTGCTCGCAGAACCGATGGCCGGTGTACGGCCGAAAAGTTCTCGAGTGGCGACCGCGTACCGGAAAGCGCAGCGTGGGTAGGCCCCTGACACGGTGGACCGACGACCTGGTGAAGGCGGCGGGAAAACGTTGGATGAGGGCAGCGCGGGACCGGTCGTTATGGCGATCCTTGGGGGAGGCCTATGTCCAGCAGTGGACGTCCATCGGCTGAGATGATGAACATGTGGGTGTTGTTTAAAAGTTTTATAACATTTAATTGGTGTTCAGTGAGATTTGAGAATGATAAGTGATAACAATAAAATAAACATAATCATAAGACGACATATTGCCGGTCGACCCCAAGTAGATAATACAGGGTGTACAATAAAATAGGACAGCTACTTAAAGGGGTGCTTCAGACCATCAAACTGAACAACTTTCTCTATGGGACCAATATCGAAATCGCGAAAAAAAAATCTGCTGTCCCATACATTTCAGTCGAGTTATGTTTGCAGTTTTGTATGGGAGAGCGGATTTTTTTTTCGCGATTTCGATATTGGTCCCATAGAGAAAGTTGTTCAGTTTGATGGTCTGAAGCACCCCTTTGAGTAGCTGTCCCATTTTATTGTACACCCTGTATGATGGGATAAGGACAGGAAGATGATGATGATGATGAATACAATGTTCAGTTAGGTAGATTGTGAAGCTAATCTCTAGTCTCCATACAAAAAGTGAAAACGATTTTACGCTCCTTAACCATAAGTAGTAAAAAATTTTCTAGTGTGTTTTTTTAATGATGAACATAATTAACCAGGTTTGTGGCTTTTTATTTAGTCGAATTTCTTAGAAGGTTTGTTGATATGATCATTTTGCTTTCGCCTTGATATCTAAACATTACTTTACATAGCTCTATGTATATTTCGAGAGATAAGTGTACTTTTTGCAACCATCAGCAGAAAGGCTGATTAAGTGTTTATGGGGTGTAGAGCTTCTCTGTGATGGGGATGGACCAGGTCTGCCTGCATAACTCCAGTTGGTTTAGGAGTTACTGATGATTAAAGGTCTGTAAAAAATTAACGATCAGCTGCAGAGCTGATCGTATGTTATTGTTGTAGTATGCATTGTAGCTATGTGAATAGTACAAAAACTGACATGGTTCATCAGTCGGTTTAGGAGATACAGCCGTTCAAAGGTCGGAACTTTAACTGGCTGTATCTCCTAAACCGACTAACAGAACTTGACAGTTTTTGTACTATTCACATAGCTACAGTGCATACTAAAACAATATCATACGATTAGCCATACAGCTGATGATAGTTAATTTTTTACAGACCTTTAATCATCAGTAACTCCTAAACCGACTAGAGTTATGCAGGCAGACCTGGTCCATCCCCATCACAGAGATGCTCTACACCCCATAAACACTGAATCAGCCTTGCTGCTGATGGTTGCAAAAAGTAAACTTATCTCTTAAACTAGTACCACTTAAGGAGCAATCAACAGGTAGATTGAAACTTGGAAGTCGGTCGTGACAGCTTCCGACTTAATCAGGACATTGCCAGTTTGCGGGACTAACAGATGTTAGATAAGACCTTGCTTATCTCTGGAAATTAGCTAAGATTATCGGCAAAATAAGATTACATGTAATATACAGGATGTTACAGAAGTAAAAATAAAAATTGAAAACTTTTAAGGGGTGGTTTAGACTATCAAACTGAACAACTTTCACTATGGGACCTACATCGAAATCGCGAGAAAGAAAATCTTTTGTCCCATCCATTTAGCTCGAGTAGATCTGTAGTTTAGTATGGAACATCGCAATCGCATCGTATCATGGCTATTATGGCAAATCTCCTCATTTTGGGAATACCCATCATGATGATAGAGAAAACGGTATTCAGATTTCGTGTTGATTTTTAAAACCTTGTATGCGTGTGTGTGTGTTCATTAAAATTAGCTTCTGCAGAAGTTAATTGCTGTTGGCCAATTTTAGGTGTTATTCTACTGAAAAATGCAGGTCATAGTCCAGGAGTCTTCAATGTAGTAAATATGTAAGCAGATCTGGCCTGGGTCAAAGAAAATATACACCCTGGGTCGTCTACAAAGTTCAATTGGCATTTCGGCGCATCAGGAAAGCTTGCCTGCAAAAAAACAATGTTTCTTTTAATTTTGTATTAGTAATTTAATTAATTTCAATTATTTTGAGAAGTAAAAAAAAATTTGTTAATAATCAAAGGGTCTATCTTAATCCTAAATTAATCCATCAAATGAACTGAAATGAAATGAAATCTTTATTTGCAAAAACGCAAAAACTTACAAAAAATCAATCTGAACAACATTTCCATAGAGAAAGATATGTGACCATCATAAAAAAAAATCTACTATTCCATGCAATAAAACTGCAAACCTACTCGACCCAAATGTATGGGACAGACAATAGATATTTATTTTGGCAATTTTTTTTATTTGGTGATTTTGGCACCGTTCTTGTTCTGAGAGAGAGGCGATACAGGTTAGAACAGGAGACAACTCAGGCGCACAATATCTCAACACTCTTGCAGGTATACCATCAGGACCACTGGCCTTATTCACATTCAGACTGCGCAGTACTCTGCGGACCTCTTTTGTATGTATTGTGATCTTCGGCATCGAAGAATCACAACGAGGGATGGTTGGTGGCTGTTTGGCACCAGCGTCCAGACGTGAATTGCTCGCAAACAGAGAAGCAAATAAATTCGCTTTCTCAGTTGCGGAGTGAGCCAGCGACCCATCAAGTTTCTGCATGGGAGGCAAAACGGGACGGCATAAGTTGGATTCGACCGATTTTGAAAGGGACCAGAACTGTTTACTACCAGAAGGGTAGGATGCCAGTCTGGCTCCAATGCGGCTGACATGATCGAATCGAGCCCTCCGGATCACCCGTTTGCAGGACTTGGCGGCAGAATTAAAGGCCCTCTTCTTCGCGCGAACCCTACGAGCTCTAATTTAATTTCATTTTACGAACAGTGCTACGCTGACATTCGTCAGTGGTATTTCCTGTCAAGATGTCAGTACCGAATCGTAGAAGGAAAGTAGATCCATGTTCTCGTGAACCAATTAGAACTGCCTTCGCAGGGCGTCATTATCAACATCAGAGTGCATATCTCTATAACAAAGTCGATAAGCTACTAAACATTGTCTCACTGAGCAAATATGAAATTAAAAGGAAACTAAAAACATGGTTGCTAACATTGGACTATTCAGATACGGAAGCTATGCTGTGTTAATGATAGTTAGGTAATGTGTAACTTGTTATTTCACTTTGATAGCATGTATTCATCACATTTGAACCTACTTATTTAACATGATATGTAACATACCGTATGTATTGCATATCATGTTAAATAAGTGTGCTTGCTTGTAAATAATACATTAGGTACAGCACGGAGGAATCACTCTCTCCAATAACTCAGAAATTTTCTTTTTCGGAAATTGAGGTACATCTTAGATGCAGTCACCCAGATGAAGCCGTATAATATTATATTTTAATATTAAGTAAAAAACATAAATTGTTCTTTTGGCTGAATAAATTGATTTTTATTTTTTTTATTTTTATTTATTAGGAGTGCGATTTTCGCTGAGTTCAGCAGTTGAAAATGTCAAAATTATTATGGAGATACGCATCTTTCTACTGCTGATTTAACTTTCAAAAATCATACTTCACGAGTGCGATTTAGAAAGTCAAATCAGCAGTAGAAAGATGCATATCTCGATAGTAATTTTGTCATTTTCAACTGCTGAACTCAGCGAATGAGATTCAAAAATCGCACTCCAGTAAGTTTCTGATAGAGATGCTCCGTATACTTCCACATTTATTGAAACTATTGTTTAAACAGGTGGACTAATGATGTCATGTTCTTCAGTTTTGCATTCGTTACATAAATTACGTCCAGAGAAAAAGAAAAAGAAGGCGGCGTGAAAGAGTGCATATAGCAGTCAAGTCACCATAACCAAAATTGCTGATTGAATTGCAACATTAACATTTTTATTTCTTAAAAGATTCGTACAAATTAATACAAACATTATGTGAAACCAAATACGTTATTAACATTATTTTTTGAAGACCTTAGCTTTGTATCTTTCCCTTCGTTGATTTTATTGGAACAAGCATGTCATGGCCCAGGGATTATCAACGTAGTAAATGTGCATACTGATCTGGCCAGGATTGCTGACGTAGTCCAACTGGCATGTTGGCGCATCTGGGATGCTAGCCTGTAAAAAAGCACAAGATTAGAATATTGTAGGGCTTCTGGTTTAAAAATTGTAGTTTCAAGATAAGAAGTCGGTATATTACTAGTCATTCACTTCGAGTTGGCCGTTACCTCCCTTCCCGCTTCCCCGCACCGCACCCCTAAGAGACCCTAATAAACGCAATTTTATAACCTTTAGCAACGCAATCACGTATGGTACGTCCGTCCCGGTCACTAATATCGCTTTTAATTTTAAATTTTTATTTGCCTTATATATTATTTTTTGTCGACGGGACCAATTAATGTGCCTGTGAGGAAATTTTGTAACGGTCATCGACGGCCAACTGGTCGTGAACGGGTAGTAGTTTACTATAAGAAGAAGAAAATGGTAAGGAACGCGCTTCACCTCTTCAAGCAAGGTCTTGTGTTCGAAAATACCTAGTCAACTTTTGTATGGAAACTACGCCATAAAACCATTAAAATGTTTTTACTAATAATTCCTACATAAATACATACACAAGTACACGACAATAATACATTTAAAAAAACCTAATAAGTTACAAATAAGTATATCGAATTAGTTGGCGAAACTTAACAAACGCATTTGGTATCTGTTATTATGCACAATAAAATTGCGTGATATAATTATTTTTAATAACTTTAGGCACGGGCGGCGGCGGCGGCGAATTCGTCGCACAAATTATATGTCAGATCATAAGCTATCAAACAAACAAAGTTTCATTAAAATCGGTTTAGTAGTTTTCGCGTGATATCGATCAAACAAACTTCTTTTTTTAATTTACAGTTTTATAATAGTAGAGATAGATAGATAATAATTTAGTTAATCATCAATACCAATTATAAACATTGATAATGCAATCTGTTATCATTAACAATTGCCCTGGTTACTAGTATAGTATTATTTTATCTGTGCCCTGGTCCAGATTAGCCAACAAATGTTATATAACCTTATAATATAAATAATAGTCATAAAATACCTTAACAATCCATTGAGGTGGTCTCTCGAACCAATTTGTTTGATTTTCTTTAATGGGAAGCTTGCCAAATGAATTATAAATGGAACCAATCAGTTCTCCTGAGTAGACGAGACCGAACCAAGGAAATAGTGTATTAGAAGAACAGTCTTCGTTTTTAGTCAGGTTGTAATAATAGTGGTAACCTGAAAAAGAGTTCCCAATTCAGTCACTAAAATTAAAAGAAAGAAAGAACGAAAAATCTTTATTAAAAGTAGACTTCAAAGTACGCTCAGCAGTATATACTTGTATCTCCACAAGTATGGAAAAAATACTAGCTGCCTCGTATTTTTTCCATACTTGTGAAGATGTTGTGAAGATATAGAGAGGAGACGACGGTACTACTACCACAGTATAAGACTGTAATCTTCATACAATGGTACCAAACGCGGCATACGCCTCGTAGCACGCACACACTGATAATATCTCCGCGTAGCCACAGTATAAGAAAGAGTATCTATTACTAGATACAGTACGGACACTCCCTTCCTCCCACCAACTTTTTACCTCATCCCCTCTATCGCCTGGTTACTCATTACCTAAGAAGAAGACATAAGGTTCAATTTCTTTGGTTTCGCATGTGCTGACGTCATCTTGTCAAATTCAATTTTTTGCATGCAGGGTCCGGGCTGTGGCGTAGCCCCGTCTGGCGCTGCCTTGACTGCCTTAGATAATCGTCGTACGTACTGGGTGGTACTGGCGAGCACACATACAATTTCTCTTTCCTGCGGGTAGTTCCAAACGCACGAATGTGAGTTTGGTTGACAAAATGAAAATGAAACCTGAAAAAGATCTCAATTATTATTGTCTAGCAACAATTTATTACCCATTCCAGGGATGCAGGTCTCTTTAGTAAAGTTATTAGCTTCGAGTTCTTTAGAGCTGTTGGATATTTTCATCAGTTCTCTGTTGAAGCTGGTCAACCAGACGCCGTCCTGCTGCAGGGTCTTTGCGTTATTGCGGGAAGCTAGCCGGTCTTCCTTGCTTGTCGCTAGGAAGTCTGCAAGAAATACTTATATTGATTAGTAGATTCCTTAATAGAGGGTACCGAGTACTACTCTCCATCGTGTCTTTATTATTTCTACTTTACACACATACGAGTACATTCTCGTTTTTTGGAAATGTTGTATAATTGTTAAGAAATTAACACATTCGCGGACACTGAACGAGACCCAATAGAACTTTTATTGTTACACTGAAAAAAAAATATTTGTTTACTTCAACCAAGATCTTGTTTATGATAATCATACATCACGAATCCATATGAGCCTGTCAACATCATGACTTCTCTGACTAAGAGAACTTTGTTAAACGAATTGGGCTTGCTGTTACAACTGCCATCTTTTGTTTTTAGTAAACAATAATAACGTCATTTCAATTATTTTTGTGCTAATTAAGAGAAAATACTTCTTAGTTGGCTCGCATTTTTTTCAGTGTATCACTGCTATAGCCGGGCAGTGTCCGTGAAAGAGTTAAAAAGGCAGCACTCCCTGAGACTTGGTGCTCGGTGCTGCGATTTCTATTAAATGTCAGACTTTAGTTAAAAGTGAATTAAACACAATATGCGTGTACCTTCAGAAACAAAATATTGCTGAATAGCCCAGTAAGATTTGCCATCGTCTGTAGATGGAGACCATTTGATAAAGCCTTGAGTTTCCCAGTTCAGTACAGAGTCCGTAACTTCATCTGTTTCGACCTAGGCAAGAAAAAAGAAAAGAACTATAAAATTGTGGTACATTTTTGCTAATATTTTTGTTCCCTATTAAAACGGTACATGTAAAGCAATGTGTGTATAGGAACGTCTTAGATGTTTGTACGAAAATAAAAATTAAAAACCAACATATTTTACCAAGACAAGATGTGCGCCAACTGCGACTACGCGATACTCCGTTTAGATGAGGTAAAGCTAATATTGCCACTATAATCTAGAGATCATGAGAAATAAATCGACATGAGTTCCATAACTATACGCTAACATTTTTTGGGGGCCTGTGTCCCATAGCTGGAGAAATTATCTTCTTTATTCGGCAGTCTCTATAGTTAAGACACTGGAAGGCGTTAAAATCATGCTGATTTTTCGTTTTACTAAGTCTTGGAAAAGGCCTCACTAGTTGTAATTATCCTCTCACCGCATAATTTTGTGTCGTTTTTCATTTTGTTTAATAATAATAAATAAATAAATATCTTGGACAATGTCACACAAATTATTTAGTCACATTTAAAGTACCAGAATCTAGCCTGGACTTGTATTATGATGACGAGACAACGATATAGAAGGTTAGGTTAGGTGTTTGGTTAGTTATTATTCTTACCGAAATCTGCAATCCAGCGATGTACTCTGTGTCGTCGTACAGTGCACACAGATGTCGTTCAGGAGGACAGTAGAGGACGAGGCTCGGTAGAGGACCTGTCGGTCGGTTCGTCAGCAACCAGTTTTTCGACTTCGCCTCCGAAATGTTTGTGGGAACAGAAATATAAAAGTCTTTGCCGACTCCAAGCCCTATGTCGAATTTTACTGCAAGAGATTTTTAAGAGTAACTACTGTAAATAAAATTGGAATAATATAATGGGGTAGTAGATTTTGATAGAAATATACTTGTATTTTACGATACAATAACAAGAAAAAAACTTCAAAAATTCATCGTTTTGATCCATGATGAACTTTTGTTAAATACGTGATTCTGACATTGTTTAATTTTCTTGAAATTATTAGGTACTGCATTAGGTAATTAATTATACTTTCTAATAAAATTATAAAGCTGGTAAATGGATTGAGGATGACTGGTACGTATCATTTATCAAATGACTAAAGCTTACATGTGTAGTGTTTGTACTGTTAGTGTAAGTTGTTGAATAAATGAATTGAATTGAATTGAATTGAATTTATGTATGTGCGTGTATTTGTGTCTTACCTCGGATACCCGGATTTAATCCTGAAACAATTACAAATTACAGTAAAAAGTTAAAATTAAACTGGAATAATATTATCAGCCAATCCCCGCTTCTTGGGCACAGCCTAGCATGGGCGGTAGGTTACAACGCGTGCCAAATGCGAAGGATTCTTCTAGTGGTAGGGAGATGGCTCCCAACGGAAGTTGAAGGGGGATTGGCAAATTTAATTAGAATCTGAATTTCTTCTTCATACATTAATCTTACCATGAGTGACGGCCACAATCGACAATAGAGCTATAATTTGCTTCATTGCGTCGTCTCTTCGAGCTGATGTCATTTGCCAATACAATGTAAAACTGACAAAAAATATCTTTAATTTTTTAATTTATACAGTACCTACCTACTTATATTTAAGCAGGTGGATAACGTTTTTGAAATGGTGTTTAAACTACACACGACACCATACTTGACAAAAGATATAGGTACGAGAAATCTACATAAGTTTGTATGGAACAGATTGCATTAAGTAATTCTACTTTAGGTGATAATTGGAAATATAATAGATATCATATTAATACATGAAAAACATACAATAATCCCCGATTCATAATCGTATATTATTGAATAATTTAAACTATACAAATGCTTCTTTAAAAACGTTTTACTTAAAACAATAATTACTTCAATAAA
This sequence comes from Agonopterix subpropinquella, assembly GCA_922987775.1. Lineage (NCBI taxonomy): Eukaryota > Metazoa > Arthropoda > Insecta > Lepidoptera > Depressariidae > Agonopterix > Agonopterix subpropinquella. Next base: position 12,313,166 of record OV277701.1, on the reverse strand, counting down.
GAATCTATGAATCTATGAAAAGAGTTCCGTGACTAACACCAAGATATACTTTCTTATACTGTGCTGACACTAAAGAACATCCTCAGTCTTAGTATGGGAAAAAGGCTAACAAAAAAATGTTAGCGTATTAGTTGACGTATAGTTATGGAACTCATATCAATTTGTTTCTCATAATCTCTAGATTATAGTGGTAACATTAGCTTGGCTTGAAATATGATGTCATAACTTTGGCTTGAAATATGATGTCATAACTTTTAAAGAGTAAAAGGATTATGAGTCTTGGCCATTTTTTTTACTTGAAATTTTTGATGGGGTATAATTGTTTCTTCAATACTTTAGATTTTTCTGAGGGTAACGGACTTTTTAAGGTGGGCGGCGCCCTTATACATACAAGCGTCGAACTTGGTGTGATTATAGAGAAAATCTAAAGTAAAACAACACATAAAAACCGGCCAACCAAGTGTGAGCCAATGAATTAATTTCTTTCATGCAACACAATTTGTTTCGTAAATAGAGACCCCAAATTATATTGTATGGTAGTACGGAACCCTCGGTGCGCGAGTCCGTCTCGTACTTGGCCGGTTTTTAATATTATGTTGTCTGTAATAAAATATCGTTGGATGAATTTCGGTTTAGTCTTTGCCTCTTCGTCGACCTGCGTGCGCATAACTATCTCAAACAAATGCACAGAACGCAAAAAAAAGAAGCCCAACGCCATTTTCCACAAATATTTATCATTTTTTTTTGTATAATTGATGAAATTTTATTACGTTTTCCTCGCAAGTATGTTGAAAAACGTCGTATGAAACGCATGACCGTTGGTCATTACAGCACAGCGCTGTAATGACAAACTTTGCTCACTTGTATCATAATGTACTATTATGATAAATCTAACAAACTCTTACTCAAATTAATCGTACATCAATCAATCAATCAAATCAAATATACTTTATTACATCATAATTATTACCAACTTTTATTAATTTTCTAGTGCAAAACTACAAAATTTTGATTTAGTTTAAATCATAATTCACTCTATTTGTTTGTCAAATATATTTAGTTTATCTGTTTCAGTAAAAATATTCACTCGGTAAAAAAATAAAACATTAAATTACAAAACTCTGATTATAATTATAACGGTTACCTACAGTTAGTTTGCTCTTATGGGAATAACTCGTGTTTTAGTAATTCTAACAGTATTTTAAATGATTTTTTTTCTCAGTGTATCTCAAAGCAATAAGCAAAATGTACACAAAGACGAATGTAACCAATTTCAAATATTATTGATTTGAAACATGTTACAGCCATGTTGTGTGTGTTGTTGTAAGCGAAATTGGATAACGCACTTCCCCGGTTTGGAAGGGTGCGGGTTCAAGTCCCGCCCGAGACTGAATTTTTCAATCTTTAATTTGATTTGATTTACGAATGTAACCATTTCCAATTAGTGTGAATCGATAAGCACTCTAAACGAACTTTAAAAGTGCTTATTTGGTGAATTCAGTCTCAGTGAAAATAATTTGAACATTGTACAGACATTGCGGTCGCTGTGGCGTGCTCACAGTGGCATTAACGTTCAGTTTAAGTTTGGTTCAAGGCAAGAGCTTCTACCATACAAAGTGGTAACTGAAAAGAAACAGCCCACACCATTTGTAATGAATCGATACTTGAGGAACATTTGAATTTGGCTTCCTGAATAACCGTTAACCAGGTACGGAGTAATAGATTCATAAAAAAATATTTATTTAAAAAAAGTTTAAGGGGATATAATTCGGAGCGCGCTCCATACAAACGAAGTCTGGCTATATTTTAAATACTAACCAATTAAGGTCAATTAAATTTTTCAGAAATAATCTAGAAACTAATCTCTGTGTTTGTATTGTGTCAGATTTTCGTAAAAATAGTTCAAACAGTTTCAATGCTAGGACTAATTTAAGATTTGTACGGAAATCTTTGAGGCACTGTAACTTTAAAATTTCAACGAAAATCTGGCACAATACAAGCATAGAGATTAGTTTCTAGATTGTTTCTGTATAATTTCGTTGACTTTAATTGGTTAGTATTGAAAATTATAACCAGAAGTGCGATTTTTGATATTCATACGAGCGACTTGGCAGTAGAAAATGTCAAAATTACTATGGAGATTATGCATCTTTCTACTGCCAATTCGCTCGTATGATTTTCAAAAATCGCACTTCTGACTTTGTATGGAGCGCCTGAAAATATCGCGCATCACTCACACTTTATAACCTAAGATATTATTTACAAAAGTAAAACAGTAAAGACCTGACTGGAGCAGCTTTAGGGTTTACAGAATAGTAATAAGTGCGGTTGGCTGTGCTGTAGCTACAAATACGAAATAAGCGTGCGCTTACACTTTCTAGCTTTGAATAAGTAAATATTGATTCTGTTCAAGACTATCCAAAGTTTACTTAAGTATTACGTTTAGTAACCATAAATACTTTTTCATCTACAGGCTGTCATATTTAAAGGGGTGGTTACAACGATATCAATGTACTGTAAGGTGGTTACATATTTTGTGAAGAGTACATATGTTCCTTGTTTTGTGATCTGTGGGTGGTTAAGACTATCAAAGTAAATAACTTTTTCTATGGAGAAAACGTTGAAAAAAAACAATCAGTTTCCAATTCCCATTTGGGTCCATTAGGCACTGCAGTTTTGTGCGAAACAGCTAATTTTTTTCGCGAAGTTGGCTCGATAGTGTAGTTGCTCAGTTTGTTGGTCTAAACAAGCACTTTAAATGGGTGTTTTGTATAGTAGTAAAATAGAGGGTGTTAGGTTAAACAGTTGCATTACTTTAAGGGGTGATTGTGCCCATGATACTAAACAACTTTCCCTTAGAAACCTATAGGAAATTATTGATGTAATGATTTTTTTAGTGAATTTCCTATAGGTTTCTTTGGGAAAGTTGTTCAGTATCATGGGTACAATCACCCTTTGAAGTAATGCAACTCTTTACCCTAACACAAAGATAAACAAAGGTAATACTAGTGAATGCTATTTGGTTTAAAGAGCTGTTTTTGCAGGGACATGATTTGCGGTTTGTGCTCCATTGGGAATCCGTGGTTTGCGCTCGGAAAATTATGCAAATTGAATAGGCCATCTCCATGTTTCCTATTAATTTGTAAAAAGATGCTTTCGTTGGCAATTCCAGGGGTCTGTTTCAACTGAGCACGATGCATTCGGGACCGGTAGATGCTTATTTGTACTCGGATTGGCTGGATATAGGAAAGAAAATGGTAATTTTTGCAATTCGGTTATTCCACAGTCTTTGGGAGCTTCAAGGACTTATAAAGAGGCTGGAAGTCACCTAAAAGGCAATGGAGCGGACTGTGCTTGGAGTTTCTCTGAGAGATCAAATCATAAATGAAGAGATTTGCAGAAGAACCAGTAGCCGACGTAGCTCAAAGGGGCAATAGGCGGGGCACATTGCTTGCAGAACCGATGACCGATGGACCGAAGAGTTCTCGAGTTACGACAGCGTACCGGAAAGCGCAGCGTAGGCAGTGTCGGCGGCGGGAACCCTTTGGATGAGGACAGTTCAGGACCGGTCGTTTGCTTGCTTATCGTGTCGACTTCAACACAACAAAGTCGCTAAATAGTACTTTGCCAGAATTCGGTCGGTGACGATCCTTAAGGGAGGCCTATATTAATCCAGCAGGGACGCGTGTATCGGCTGATATGATGATAATTGATAATGATAACTAACCCAGTAAAATTAGATAAATCAGAAGAAATAATTTCCGGAGTTTTAAAACTTTTTTTAAACGATCCTTTGGTACCTATGTTTGGTACGTAATATTGAAGAAAAAAAAAGTCCTGGTGAGGGGGGGGGGGGGGTGAGCTCGAGGAAGGGGGGGGGGGCTCCAAAGGTGACTTTTTTCAGTTTTTCGCTTATTTCTCGAAATCTGCAAGTCGTATCGAAATGTGAATCTGCGAAATGAACTGGATAAAATTTTTTCCCCACGTCACAAAGGTACGCGGATTGGTTATATAAAAAGGCTTAAACAATTTCCTATCGGAATCGAAGTAAATCAATAAATACTTGCATCTACGCTATTATGCAATATCTATTATACATACAATGACAATACCTAGAATTTATAAATTAACTTAATCAATACTGTGGAATCGTATTAATTTAAAATGCAATCCAGTTGGCGCATGTTGATGAAGTCACGTTATAAATGTATTTATTGGCGCAAGTTGATGAAGTGATGTTATGTATTTATCGGTGCATACATCGGAATCGGAAAAAATATCTGCTGTTCCAAGCAAAACTGGAATATCCAAGACTATATGGGATAGCAGATTTTTTAACACGATTTCTTTCCATGTTGGTCCAAAGAGAAAGTTCTTTAGTTTGATGGTTTGATCATCCTCTTAAAAAACTATCTGCAAGTTAAGAAGGATCCTATATTTAGGTAATGAAAGACTATTAAACTGCCAGGAAAACTTTACCACCAGTCCACCAGTAATAAAATCAATATAGTAAGCAAACCATGGTTATGTCTGTTTACCAATTAATAGAGGGGAGTGTGGTGGCGCCAATATTTGCATTGCTGGAATATATTGACGAGTACTTTCAACAGGGTCGGAAGGCTTGGCACGGGCGCGCCTTCAGTGCCTGAGGGAATAAAGTGGATAGAAAGATTTACCACAAAATTTGTCTAAAATGAAATATCCGTATGTTTGATAAGATAACAAATAACCTGATTTTACACTGAACAATATTTATTTCCTCTAAACTTCTACCTAGCTAGAAGGAAGGAAGGAAGAAAGAAAGAAGGAAGATTAAGAAACAAAGAAAAGAAGGAAGAAAGAAGGAAGGAAAGGGAAGGAAGGAAGAAGGAAGGAAGGAAGTTATCCGGCTTCTAAAAGCCGGCTTCGGCTTTCTTCTCTTCTATTAAGTATAATTATTGTAATTATTTATTATAACAATTGCTGTACATTCTGTTTGCACAATAAAACTTTTTCAATTTCAATTTCAATTTCTAAACGATGTCACCTAATCATTGTGCTGGTGTTCTGCCTACAGAGAGCCACCCCTCCCATTCCCCCTAACCGAATAGGATTCAACAAAATCTACAAAAACGTGATTCAGCATTATTCAAAATAGCATTAAATACAAGATGATTTGAGATACACCCAAACTGGAAAGCAAATTGTGTCTGAACCAACAATTTGCTCTTTGAGACAGACAGCAAATTTGCTGGACACTTGGAAAGTTAGTTAATCGTGCTCAGGACCAAGGTTATTTGCGTCGAAGCAGTGTATAACAATAGTTTGGTAGTGTAAACTAGATCTTCTTCGAGTTGGAGAAAGGTAGCATAATGACGCGTTTTCCAGGGGCAGTAAAAATAAAAACATAACCCTCCTTCTGGCGCAGTCGGGTAAAAATTTGCAGGTGGTGTTAGTGAGTTTAACCTCAGTTTAACAAAGGAACCTGTCAATTTGAAGGTTAAAACATGGTTAAAATCCGTAGCGAAAAATTCTTCGTCTATGTTAAAATCATAGAATAAGAACCTAGTATACTTTTGGTTTTGGTAGTACACACGGCGACAGATCAACCTACCCATAGTTGAACTCTATGTTCATGGACATAAGGTCGAACTATGGGTAGGTTGATCTGTCGCCGTGCGTACATCAATTCAAGGTCGCTCAGCGAGCTATGGAGAGAGATAGGCTCGGTGTTTCTCTGAGAGATCACATTAGAAATGAAGTGATACGTCAGAGAACTAAAGTGGTTGACATAGCTCAGAAAATTAGCAAGCTGAAGTGGCAATGGGCTGGTCATATCTGCCGAAGAACTGACAACCGGTGGGGTGTCAGAGTTCTAGAGTGGAGACCGCGAACTGGTAGGCGTAGTGTGGGACGCCCTGCTGCCCGCTGGAGAGACGACCTAAAAAAGGTAGCGGCGAGCGACTGGATGAGGAAGGCCGAGGACCGAGTTTTGTGGCGCACCTTGGGAGAGGCCTATGTTCAGCAGTGGACGATGATAGGATGATGATGATGATGATGATACTTTTGGTTAAAATTGTAAGTTGTCTATGAATTGTTTATTGATGACATTTCCATTTTCTGGTGTTGTCAGTAGATAAGCTCATTACTAATTAAAACGAAAAAACATTGAAAATGTTAGTCTGTTGTAGACAAAAGATCCTCTAAGCGTCAATGAACTATTTTTTTAACGAAAATGCCTAATTGGTTAGAAATACTTTGATAATTAAAAAAGATAGACGTAGTTAAAAAGTTTGCAAAAAACGGACGATTTTTTTTCGGGTGGTTGGAAACATATTTCAGTATCTAATAACTAGGATGATGACGTGATGATAATTAATAATATAAATTTTTTTTTCCGAATAATATTGAAGTGCCAATTTGAGCTTAAAAATGTACCAAAAGAAAAAAAAATCACGTCAGCAACAGTACCAATTTAAAAATTTTGATATTATCTCGTTCTAAAAAACATGATGGTAAATTTTTTTTGCCCATTATACATAGGTACTTCAAACATGGTGTAATAATTTTTGTCTACTTAGAAAGTTTTGAAAAATACATTCGTATTTTCTAAAAATACATCATTTTTTAAATTTCAATGTCTATTTTATTGCTCAAAAATAATTTTTATTGTTAAATCGAATTCATATGAGTACATTGGTATTAATATTATTAATTTAAAAGCTATTATTTAAAAAAAAAGACACACAATTTGGATTTCTATATTGCGTAGCAAATTTTTTTTTAAATATGTTTTCGGATATCATTTTTGTCACTAAATGGTGCAACAGTTTAAAAGTCCAATTAATAATGACTCCCAACCCCGCCTAACAAAACTCAGTAAAATGACTGGCCTAAATACTACAATAGGTACCTACGGGAAGAAAATTGTGATCATTTTTAGCCAGGAACCACACGTCAAGTTTTAGGAGTAGGGTCGCCAAATATTACCTAATATGAAGTACAACTCTGTATAACCGTTTCTCGCTAATGGTATCCGTGCTCCTTTACCATAAAAGCTAATGCTGAGCGATCGCTTTAACGTTCTGCCTTTCATTCGATGTTATTGTAAACCTGAGTCGCTGGGACTTATTTACTTTTCCTTGGATTTTGAATATTATCCTGTATGTAATAGGTTTTATTAGTATGACATTTATTCTATGACTAGCTGTAGGTAGGTACCCTGCAATGCCACGTAAAGTAAAAAGCCGGCCAATTGCGGGTCGGAACTCGGGCAATTAGTGTTCCGTACTACCAGTTGTTTAACATGGGTCATTGATATCAACCACTATAAACTGACACTTACTATGTACGGGGTCGAATAGTAATTGAAGAAAATTTTACATTGGTGGTTTTTTTTTGGGTATAGAAATAAAACTATAGTTGCCAGCCTGATAATTTTCCCGTCATCTACACGTTATTTCTAATGTTCATGATTTTTTTCAGATTTTAGTTATATTTTTTTAATTCAGCCATTTTTCTGAGTTAATTGAAAAATTTGTTTAAACAAAGTTTTAGTTAAAAGTTTGAAAAATATATTTTTAGACTCGCACTTTCATAAGCTTTCAATAGATACCGCACATGACATAGCAGAAAAAGTAATTTTTTTTTACCCTTTCTACATCCCAAAATTGCCCGCCTATACAGGTGTTAGGAAAAGTACTTATCATTAAACTTTAAACCAAATTTTACTACGGGTGCAAACCGATCGGAGCAAAAAAAAAACAGCTGTCTCATACATTTCAGTCGCGAGTAGGTATTGCAGTTTAGTATGGAACAGTTGTTCAGTTTGATGGGTAGAGTATGTGGTTTAAAGGTTAGTGATACTTTTCCTTACACCCTGTATAAAAATTTAGTTTTTTTGACTTTGATTTTGTAAAAACTTTTGAAATTTTCAGGGGTTGTTCAGACCATCAAACTGAAAATTCGTTTTCTGAGAGTTCTAATACCTCGACCTCGGTTGACCCCATAGAGACTTATGTTCCTTATCAGTAAGAGAATCGATTGGAATGAAGAAAACGTTTTGTGAAAGATGCAGTTTTTCTCGATGACTGAAAAAAATGAACTTTTTCAAAATCGGTATACAGAAGTAAAACACTCTAAAAGTTAGGGTTAGTCTCCTAAGAATGTTTTCTTGTAGTGGTAGCTGCCCTTACGCAGCGTAAGTAGGTGGGTAGGTAACCCAGGTGGGCCCAAAAGGTGGGCAGACGACTTGATGAAGGTGACCGATCATTGTGGCGATCCTTGGGGAGGCCAATGTCCAGCAGTGGATGTTTATCGGTCGAGATAATGATGATGATGATGATATGCACGGCAGTTTGGTGGTTATAAGATAATTGCATAGATTGCATTATAAACAGATGAATCCGATAAAATCTGATAATAAAGCAGTAAAGGCGACTCTGAAAAACAAAATCATTAATACTAGTAATTTTTCGGTCAATCAACTATTTTTAGGGTTCTGTAGTCAAACAAGGAACCCTTGTACTTTCATCCATCTGTCTGTCTGTCAGTCCATCCGTCCATCCGTCAGTCCATCCATCCGTCCGTTAGTCTGTCTGTATCTGTATGCGCCACCTCAATTACTCGCAAACTGTTTGCATCCATTGCAATGAAAAGCATGAAGACAGAATTGATAATATACTTAATATAATAATAAATATAATATAACTCGAAAACAGAAATGTGGTAATTATGAAGAAATTTTTTTTTTTTCGACCATCCCATCCCATATACAAAAAGGGGGTTGGGAAAATGTTGTTTATTTTTTAATAAATCGAGTGAAGTGTCGTTGGATAGGTTTTGTCCAATGAAACAAAACACCCATAATAAGACGTTATAATGCATCTGTCTCGAGATATCTACGCTCAAAGTAAAAAAATCTGAAAATGTTATACATTACAGTCTTAGACAATTTATATAGGGACTCGCCTTGCGGTAGCATTTCCCCTCTGCCGCGGTATAAGAACAATTGATCTTGCGCATTTACACCCAATTTTATACCTTATCACTAAACGAGACAGCCTATAATAGCGGAACAATAATTTTGAACTTAGAACGTTTGGGGTTCACACGAGACTACTTTTCATGATTTTTAACATTCAAAATTAGAATCTAAACTTATGGGGAATAAAATCCAAAGTTGCGGATTTCATGTTACCTCGCCCCCCGCAAAAAGTGGCAGAAATATTTCTTAGTAGAATGACACGCGTAACTCGTCCCTATATAAATTGTCTAAGATTATAGTTATCAATGTTATCATTCAATGAAAGTTATACCGGATACTTTTAGCGGTGTAGCGCAACCAAAACCTGTAAAATAAATATTAAAAATTGATATTATAGATACAAAATAACGCTAACAAATTGTTAGTGACTTTCTTACTTGTACAAGTAGAATGGCTAATAACGGACGGAACCCTATCATGGGTCCGACACGCTCTTGGCCGTTTTTTTTGTTAGTATATTTTATTTATTTTTTATTTATTTCGATTACGATTGCACAGCAGCCTAATTAATTAATGTTGGCGTTTATTCATAAAGTACCGAGAATAAGTACCTTAGGCATGGAATATATTAGGTTGAATGACTCTGCAAGGTCAAATAATAGCCTACATAATAACAATCAATTCAGGATGTTTTTCATTTACATATCAAAACTAAAACAACACAGACATATCGCAATGATAAAAATTTTTCTCTTAATTTACTCGATTGGAATTTTGGCAGTAAGTTTGTAAAAATTTTATTTTTTCATATTGATATTGGATAGACAGAAGTTTATTTAACAATAATATTTACATTAGTAAATTCATATTATAAAAATTATCGTTTAACGAATTACAAAAAAGGGGTACCTAAGCTAAGAAACAAAACGAATAGAAAACTAAGGTCAGCCACACACATACGGAATTCCGTATGGATTTACCCCCTCCACAATTCCGTTCGGTATCAAATCCTACACACAATCACAATCCTAATTCGGAATACCGGATTGGAATTCCATATTTGTGTGGCGGACCTAAAATGCTATTTGAGAGAAGTTTTCTATGCGAAACAGATTGATGTTTTCATATTATGATTTGTCGGACAAGAAGACGTACCTTCTTTATGGGAAGTAATTAAATGGTTTGCCGTTATTAAAATTGGCCAGCATACTAAGATTTTGTGTGCAATAAATAATAAAAATCGGTCAAGGGCGAGTTGGGCTACTCGCGCACCGAGGCCGAGGGTTCCGTACCACACCACTACAACATACTAAGGTAAAAATTTTTTTTTACTTCGTGACCTTTATCGCGAGACCGACTCACACTTGGCCGGTTTTTATTACTTGTTGTTATACTGTAGAGTTTGCTCTACAATCACACAAAGTTTGACGCTTGTATGTATTACCGTTTTTTCCATAGGGTGAGAAGAAAAAACGTTGATAAAAACCTTAATTTTTAATTTTGATAGCGGTTATAATTATTATAGACAGATTTTTTTTAAAAAAACTTCAACATCTTCAGAAGTCTGGATTCAAAAGTTGAAATTACTAGTAAAATAGACAAATCATTCAAAAAGTAGTAGCAAAACGCAACCACGGCAGCTATTTTCATCTAATACCTATTATCAATGAGGTATGTTTTGGTCGTTTCGGAACGTATTTGGCTTAGTTGAACTGATAGTGTGTGTGATTTCGTTTTCTTCCATTATCATAATATTGTAAGGTTATCGTGAATTTTCATTAAAATAAACACAATGAATGCGTAGAAGATTGAGTGGACTATATAATATTATGAGTTTCACATATTGATACAAAAAGTATCATAAGGAGAAATTACTTTCCCCCAACTTTTACAGGTTACAACCAATTTACTTTTGTGTTAGTTATGTTTCACTCTACACGTATTTCTAAGTTTCATCCATGTATGGGACCTCTAAGTCTGGGTCTGAAATTACATGGCCGTCCGCCAAACTTCTTTGTTCCGTTGGACGTTGTTGGACGGACAACGTAGGCTAAAGTATCTAATAGGGTCCCGTTTTCACCCTTTGGGTACGGAACACTAAAATAGCTATTTTCCTAATAGAGATTATTTTTGTCAGGGTCTGGAAGTGCTCCCAGAAATGCCAGTAATTGATTATATAAACACAAAATACATTGAGTTCGTGAAGGTGACGGCTGGTAGACAGAGCCGTCGTAGTCCTTACTATGGAGGTGTGCATGTTAAAACGCTCGTTGGATTTGGAAATAATCTTACGGTAAGTTACTTTGCTCTTTGAAACCTTATTTCATACACCTAACAAAAATAAATTGTTATACATCCAATTGGCATATTATGGTAGGATGAATCTTCGAAACGCAGTTTTTTCATGTCCTTCACCGAAGAATATACCAAATCATGGTCCAAAATTGATTTCTTGCATGTTATCTGTAGTATGGGAAAGTGGTAATTTTGGTAAAGTAAACATTAAAAAAAATTACCATCAGGTTTTTTAGAACGAGATGCCTGTCCATTGACGCGAGCTGGCTGTGCGAGCTGTGTAGCTGTGTAAATATTAACCAATCAGAGATCCGACCGAGATCGGCAGAGCTCCTTAATATTTACACAGCTACACAGCTCGCACAGCCAGCTCGCTTCAATGGACAGGCAGTCTAAAATTGGAACTGTTGCTGTAGTGATTTTTTTTTCATTTTGGTACATTTCTAAGCTCAAATTGGCTCTTCAATATTATACCGAAAAAAATGTCAATTATTAATTAGTCCCGGCTGAAACCGTAAAATAACTGGGATGGTTGTTCTGTTGATTTATACATCACCATCGAATTTACTAAGTCAGCCACGGATTTTACAACATTAGGTACAACACGGGCGAATTAACTTGGCACCTGGCTCGCAGGTGGCTCGGAATTCGACACCCCTCCTGCTACCCCCCGCGGGATCTCTTCGTCGCTGTGCGAGTGTGCGGGGCCAGTAGCATAAGAGGGAGGTTACACGGTCAGTATTTCATCAGTCTGGTCCATCAGTCTGGTCATGTATATTTGATTTGTAGGGAAACTGACTAGAGATTGACCCGACTAACATGGTGCTTCAGTATATCAGTTTCCCTTCAAATCAAATAAACATGACCAGACTGATGGACCAGAATGACGAAATACTGAACATGTAACCGGGCTCTAACATCTCAAAAACCGTTGCACGTTTCCCTGCACTTTTAGCATTTTCGAGTTATTCTTTCCGAGTTTTTTATTCCGAACCACGTGCGAGCCAGGTGCCAAGTTAATTAGCTTTGTATCTTGATTCAGCTGGTTAGGTTAGCGAGGAGAGAAGCGACGATCATTTTAGGTTTCTGTTGCCAGAACAGAATCGCTACTATTTCTAAAATTTTGAAAAAAGGTTCATGGTCACTGGATCCATAACCTTCGCGTAATTACCTAATTAATAAATAAAAAAACTAATTAAATAACCCCCGCAAACCACATCAGATTCAGTCAGGTTATAGAGCCAAGCGTCGAGATTTTTAGTTGTATATTACTCAATTCTAAACGGTTATAAAATTAGAAGTCGATAGAATTCCTTTATTGGTGTCATAATATAAACATTTTACAAGTTTACTACTTCTATACATATGTTACAAGTTTACATGCTGTAAAATACTATCAGTTTAAAATAACAATGTGCATGACCTTGAAGGGCCGTTGGATAACTTCAGTCGGTTGCAAAGGAATGTAGACTCTATGCAAAGGAAACAATCATTTGAATGACTAGAGTGAAGTTCGTGTGTTTGAGTGACGTCACATTTGCGAGCGAGGTCATGCACATTGTTATTTTAAACTGATAGTAACTACCTTAATCCCTTAATTTTCTACTTTAGAAGGCAATTTTCACTCTTTGGGTAAGGAACCCTAATAAAAACGAATAATATCAAACTTTGTTTTTTATTTCCAGACGAATGCTTCAGTATATGAATATTTAACAGGTAGATATCACCCAACGCCATTACAAGCGGAGTATAAACTGTGTGATTATCTATACAATGAACCGTTCTTGGGAAAAATGCTTGCCAGTCAATTTCCTTTCAATTGGACATGCCCGTTCCCTGCAGTATGTATTTAATGATTTATTTTATTAGCTGAGTTCTGTAATATGCAGTTGGTTAAATAGAAACCATGAATGTTTAGAAGATTGAGTGGACTATCTTATGAGAAAGATTATCAGGTTGACACTTGATTCAAAAGTTATCAAAAGGAGAAACATCATTCCCCCAACTTCTACAGGTTATACCTACAACTAATTAACTTCTCTGTAAATTTTATTTCAATCTACATGTATTGCTAGGTACGGTATGTACGGTCCCTCTAGGACTGAGAAATCGACAATTTGTTTGTATGTAAGCTTGAAGGCGCGAATCCGACTTTTATTCAAACATTTAATAATTAATAATCATCATTCATTACCTTTGCAATTATAAGGGTGCGTCCACATATTCTGGCGAACGTGCCGCGAATGCGCAGTTCGCGAGCCGCTCGTAAGCGGTTCGCGAACGGGACGCAAGCTGCGCCGGTGCATTTTATGTTCGTGCGTCGCTACTGTGCATTCGCGGCGCGTTCGCCAGATGTGGACGCAACCTTACAGACGATAATTTTTTTTTCAGGGTGAATATAAATATCACAAATTCGTTATTCATTTGGAGAAATTTCCATACAGCTTACCATTTATTTCGACATCGCTTAATTTGAGAGCTCGTGTGGTCACTCAAGGATATCTTACTTCCACCCGTGAACTTGTATACAAGGGTTCAGTGATCATTACTGTCATTCAGAAGCCAACAATGCGGGAAAAGGACTAGGAAGAGGATTAAGAATAATTTGTCAATTTAAGTGCAGCAGTGCAACTCTCTAAGCCCAAACATCGTCACAACCTTAAATTCGTCGTTGAAACATTGGCTCTTTCTTAGGGTGCATCCACATCTGACGAACGCGCCGCGAATGCCGTTCGCCAGATGTGGACGCACCCTTAGACATTGGCAAGCAAAGAGAATATAATCACTACCGTTTTATCGGCGAGCTGACAATTCGGTATTCGTAATGGTTTTGTCATGTGTCAAGCTCATATAAAAAGTTCGATGATATGAAGGTTACCAGATGGTTGTTACATTTGTGAGCTCGTCGATGTTTCTGACAACGATGTGACGCTTAGGGAATTGCACTCCTGTAGGTCTACCACGAGTTGTTACTGTACTACTATCACAGATTACCCACAATAGATACCGCATACAAGGCCGCAATTTTGCACTGATATAAGCAACGCGAGTGAGCGAGCTCGAAGTAGTGCGACCTTAAAATGGCCAATCACGTTGCATCGTTTCGTGCCCCGCTACCCGCACCTACCGCCAAAAATTTTGACTTTGGGCGTGTACAAAATTTTCATCATGCGATATCTATTGGGGGAATTTGTGACTACTATGCTACTATACAGGGTTAATTACATTTGAGTCGAGTAAGTACTGCATAGGGATTCTGTTCGATTTACTGAAGCTCAGAAGTATTCTCGAGAAATCTGGCCTTAGTCGAGACGAGAAAAAATTTCCCCACAACTCGAGAACTCGAGAAATGAAATTTAATCAAAGGAAACTAACTAACTATAAAGAAACACGCGTGTCACATGTTGTGTTTTTCGTTTTTAGGGCAGATTTTTCAATTGTCAGATAATTCCTATGAATAAATAATTATATTTTGTTGAAACTTGATTACTTAAAACAATTATAATTTACCATATACTGGCGATCCAGGAAAATTACTGGGAAAACTCCCAAGAGACATTACGGAGATTATTTGGGATTTCGGAATAAAAACTTTTTATTAATTCTATTTTTTTTATGTGTAGGTACTGGCAAGATGACTTGAAAACAATTTATCAAAAGCCATAAAAACTAAAAAAGAAGAAATCTTTTTTCTTTTAATTGAAGTTTTTTTCGGACAGATAGCTGCCAGTTCTGTATTTCTAGGATGTAATGAAAACTCTTTAGTTGTAAGAAAATATGTAGACAAGAAATAAGAAATTTTTGGATTCCCAATAATATTATGTTTTTAATTTCTCTTAATTAATTAATTCCAGTTGTACTACTCATAACATAAACATATTAAGTAGAGTACAAAATCGTATTATTGTTCGTATTTCTGATGTTTTAGTATGCGGTCGGTGATTTTTGAAAAACAAAAGATGAAATCGATATATTTTATTCATAGGTACATTTCTTTTACTCTCTTTAATAAGTTACTAATTCTATGCCTTTAATTAGGTAATTGATTTGTTTGAAAGATAACATATTTTTTGTTTAATTAAATAAAACACTCTTTAAGTAATAATTATTATAAAACGATTTCCTAGATTTGATGTAGACGAGCCCAGGTATGTACATTATAGGTACTTTCGTTTCATAAAATAATTTATGTTTAGTGGCTAGGTAGTCCACTTTGTTGTCACTGCTCTCATTTGCCAGCCAAACTACTGTTTGTTTAAACATTGTAAGAATTAGAAAAATCATCATGTTTCATAAAAATAAAAAAATCTCGACAACTCGAAAAAACTCGAGAAATCCTGGTCGAGAATTCTTGTGCCTCGAGAAATAAAAAATGTCGAGAAATCAGAAATCCCATGCTGCAATTTTCTATGACACAGCAGATTTTTTGATTTTTTTTCGATTTTGGTTCCAGTGAAAGTTGTTCAGTTTGATGTTCTAAAGTCTCATAATCTAAACTATATCACCAGTATATCACCCGTTTAAACATTACTAGGGTGTTTTGTTACAACCTGTATAATATATTTAGGTACAGTTTCAACTCATGGTAGGCAGGGATGCACTTTTAACAAGAAATACCATATTTTAACCATAATATTATGTAGCTGAATATTGTGAGTTTTTACGCACTGTAAAATTATTTTTTGTGTTGATTTTACTAACCGTAGATTAAGCTAAATATTTATTACTACAAGTTACTTGAATCTTAACCTACTGCTTACGATTTCGTAACCAAAATAAATTTTATTATCAAACTGGTAAGATGATCTAATGGTTCTTCCCTTCGTTATTTTTATATTACCTATTATTGCATGTATTTTTTTTAATAATCTTCATTTCACTTGTGGTGACACACATTGTAAATACATTACAAATGCACTGCGCTGCATTTATTTAATTTCTCTTTTGGAGCGGCAGTCGGTCCCCGAACGGCTCCCGGTGTGACTGTGTAGTACTGTTTGTATTGTAACTAAAGAAAGTAAATATCGGTAAAGTGACTAAAATTAGTATTATTTCACGAGCCTTGAATCCTATATCAGTGCATACTAGACTCTGAACTATAACTGCAATGAGGCGTTAGGTCGTCCTCCAAACACTTACTATACTTTTTACTAGTATATTAATTTTAATATAATAAATTAATATTATTATTTATGTCTGTCTTTTCCTTAAAACGGGAGATTAGAACCTGAGATCTTTGGGAGGCGTGTGTGTCATTGTAGCAAGATAAAAGATTTTTAATTCTAAATATAAGCTTTAAGGCTATTCTACCGTTGGCACGCTCCATACAAACGTAGTATGGTGATATTTTCAATACTATCCAATTAAAGTCAATGAAATTTTTCAAAAACAATCTAGTAACTAATTTCTATGTCGGTATGAAGTCAGATTTTCGATAAAATTTATAGTTTTAAAGTTACAGTGCCACAAATATTTCCATACAAATCTTAAATTAATCCTAGCATTGAAACTGTATATTTTAACGAAAATCTGACTTCATACCGACATAAAGATTAGTTACTTGATTGTTTTTGAAAAATTTCATTGACTTTAATTAGATAATTAATTAGATAGTATTAAAAATATCACCATACTACGTTTGTATGGAGCGCGCCAACGGTAGAATAGCCTTAAAACACAAAAAATTTCAAAAATATCGGTACAGCAGTTCTTACGCGATAGTCATACAAACACTAAGTCAAAGTCAACGTCAAAGTCAAAGATTTATTTTATTTATATTACATTAGTAATTTATTGCTGTCTGTTTTTGATTGAGCAACACCTAAAATCTACCCGACCGATTTTGATGAGATTTGTTGTTAAAAATTAGTAAATCTTTTATCTTGCTACAATGACGGCAACCGGTGCGGACGAAGTCGCGGGCAAAATCGCCTTTCTGCACTTATTATAAAACTATGTTCGAGCATCACGTAAAAATTTCTTGACCAATTTTGATGAAAATTTTTGCGTCTAAATGTTTATAATTAGACTTATACTAAATATATTTTATTTAGTTAGCTATAATAATATTTTATTTAGTTACGATGACAGGAACCAATGCGGATTATGTCGCGGGCAAAATCTAGTTTCTCATAAAACCCTACAATTTAATTTCTGTTTTGTTGCTGTAATTTTTTGGGTGCAAATAAAGAATATTGATGTTATGTTATGTTTAATAGCCGGTAGCAACCCCAAAGGCATTCTTTTAATATCTGGAAAAATACTGGTATAATATTATGTTTTTTAGAGATACTCAAACCGTGCCCCGTGCCCCAAAGCGTGCCCCGTACAAAATTAGAATTTTCATACTTTTTGAAGCACGCTTATAATGGTTATAGCCTCAAAAATGTGCAAAACATTTTTAAAAAATTATTATTGATGAATGAACGAGATAAATACACAATTTTTTATTTGGGGCTGTTACTGACGTGATTTTGTTTAAATCTTCGTTTATTTGTAGGCTCAAATTGGCTCTAAAATTATATACTTACCTGAAAAAATCACTTCAAAAGTTCCGGGTCAAACCGTAAATTGACTATAATTGGCTAATAATTAATGATTAATTAAGGGTTGAATCATTCTTCAATCTATACAAAAGTTATTGTAATGAAGACTGGAACTGACATCGGCAGAGCGGCATCTCAACCGAGTTAATAGAAGAATTGTGTTGTGCCCTCCTGCAGCTGACACGCTAACGATTTTCTACTGGGTTTTGAAACGTTGTATCTCAATCATTTGTTCCTGAATTGAGCTTTATGTCAAATACAGGAACCTGGAAAAGGTAATATGGTGTGGTGAAATCTAGCGATGATTTGATTAAGTTGACATTGGTACCGATTCGGACTGTGCCACGACTTAACTTAACTAAATTTATTTCTGTCACTTTCTAAAATAAGATTAAGAAAAGAGACAGAAAACCAACAGCTGACTTTAGTGCTGTCAAAGTGACGTTACACGCCCAAAATATGATGCCATCATAATGTAGGTACGCCATCTTATTTAAGGCGTTTTTGGGCGTGTAACGTCACTTTGACAGCACTAAAGTCAGGTTTTCGGTCTTCTTATTAGAAAGTGACAGGAATACATTTAGTTAAGTTAAGTCGTGGCACAGTTCGAATCAACACCATTGTTTACCTACAATAGTGCAAAGAACTCAAGTAAATTTCCGTTATACGTTCTATCCATACGACTTTGCATTCAAGAGAAAATTGTGGTAAATTCCGTCAAGAGACCCTGAATCGACACTTGAGATTTTTGTCTATATTCCCATTTACCAAAATTATGTACAACACGGGGGAATTAACTAGGCACCTGGCTCGCACGTGGCTCGGAATAAAAAACTCTGAAAGAATAACTCGAAAATGCTAAAGCGCAGGGAAACGTGCAACGGTAACTGAAATGCTATGCTACGGCCCACAGCGACGGCGTAGTCTGCAATTAAACTGCAATCGGACTGCACGTTTGGTTTGCAGTTCTATTGCAGTAGTGTCAACTGCATTGAAACTGCACTTGAACTGCAATTTGCGGTTGGATTGCAGTTGAAATGCGGTCCGTCTGTCTAGATCCTTAGCTAAGCTATGCTCTTGCGTCACCTTGCGTTGATTTTAACAGGAATAAAGATAGGTACGGTAAAACACACAACATCTGGAAAACATTAAGAAGCTTTTTAGAAGATTAGAGAGTGCCGAGCTACGTTGTAGCTTCACAAGTAATTCTGCTTTCCATGTTGTGTTTATAAGGAAAGTTGAATTATCACGTTATGATTATACACCCTAGTAATATTTAAAATATGGTGGTTTAGATAGACCGTCAAACTAAACAACTTTAATTATAGAGCCAACATCATCATCTCAGCCGATGGACGTCCACTGCTGGACATAGGCCTCCCCCATGGATCGCCATAACGACCGGTCCTGCGCTGCCCTCATCCAACGTTTTCCCGCCGCCTTCACCAGGTCGTCGGTCCACCGTGTGCCTACCCACGCTGCGCTTTCCGGTACGCGGTCGCCACTCGAGAACTTTTCGGCCCCACCGGCCATCGATTCTACGAGCAATGTGTGTCAGTTACTCTGGTTCTTCTGCGGATCTCTTCATTTCTGATTCGATCTCACAGGGAAACTCTGCTATAAATCTGCTGTTTTATACAAAACTCGTCAAAAATAATTTATTTTTTATTTTTCGCCGTTCTAGTTGTCACCCTAGTAATAAATTTTCAGTTTGGTGGTCTAAACCACACCTTTAAATATTACTAACTAGGGTGTTTTTTACACCCTGTAAGGCTCCTTATGAACGAGCCGGTTTTTCGCCGGGGCTACACACGGTTTTAAACCAGACCTATGTCCGGTCTTCAGTTATGTATGGGACACTATGAAGGTTTGTTAACGACGCCGGCGTACGACGGTCCGGTGCCGTGTCTACGTCCGGCGCGCGGTCGTGTATGGCATTCTATGAGAGCTTGTTGACGAGGCCGGGTGTAAGCACGGCGCGGTCCCGCCTACCTATGCAAAATGGAAATGGAAATAATTGTATAAAATACTAGCGCTAACCCGCGACTTCGTCCGCACAAATTATATACCAGATTTTAAGTCAGATCATAATCTATCAAACAAAAAAAGTTTCATTAAAATCGGTTCAGTAGTTTTCTCTGTAGTGGCTCTAACTTGGATAGTTTTTTTTTCTATACCCAAAAAACTAACACCAGTGCGACCAGTGCAAAATGATCTTCAGTTACTATGTGACCACATACTAAGTGTCAATTTAGTGGTAATCTCAATGACCCATGTTAAACAATTGGTAGTATGGAACACTAATTGCCCGAGTCCCAACTGGTACTTGGCCGGTTTTACTTTGAGCGCATATATCTCGAGACAAAAGCATTATAGCCTACGAATAAGAATGTATAGAAATGTAAATCAAGCTCAAAAAGTGGCACCAAAAAAAGTACACCGTGTTCTAAATTTGTTCCTAAAAAACACCTTGCCGCCAAAACTCATACAAAATGTCATTTTTCATTGGGTGCCAAAAATTAATGTTGCTTTTGTTTAGAGTTATTCTTCTATAGTTATTCTTATTCGTAGATTATAGCGATTTAGTTTCTATGGGAGTTTTGTTCCATTGGACTTCCATCTTCTTCATAACCACTACATTTCTGCTTTTGGGTTACTGTTATCTCTTCATGCCAAATTTCGATTCAATAGGTGCAAAAATGAGCGAGTTATTGACGCGGGGCATACAGACAGACATACCGAATGGACGAAAGTACAAGGGTTCCTTGTTTGACTACGGAACCCTAAAAAGAGTTTACTTTTGCACAGGCTGTAGGTTGATACTACTTATACCTAGCAGTAAAAGTGGGTCATAACTCGGAATGCTTGCTTATCGTAGTGATGCACTAGATGCAACGTAGCGCATATGTTACGAAGCCGACTGTCGTCATATTTGTGCGGCATATAGCCGCTGTTTAATGCACTTGCGCATTAATGTGAAAAAGGGGCTAATTTCGGGAAGTTTGAAGCTTGTATGTATTGCCGTTTTTACGATAGAGCGTGAAGAAAAAACTTTGATAAAAAACTAGTTTCTTGTTGAGAACCCCCCTTAATTTTTAACTTTTTGACATTTTTATTATTTGTTAACAAATCCGCCGTAATAACGCATAATCTGAACTTTCAACTATCTAGCTATTATGGTTCAAAAGTTACAGCCCTAAATAGGTAGGTCAGACGGACGGACGGACGGACGGACGGAC
The DNA here is from genome assembly GCA_922987775.1 of Agonopterix subpropinquella. Lineage (NCBI taxonomy): Eukaryota > Metazoa > Arthropoda > Insecta > Lepidoptera > Depressariidae > Agonopterix > Agonopterix subpropinquella. The sequence goes on along the minus strand of OV277701.1, from coordinate 12,292,122 downwards.
GGACAGACGGACGAACGGAAAACGTAGGCTTAGTAATAGGGTCCTGTTTTCACCCTTTGGGTACGGAACCCTAAAAAAGATTCGATGTTTATTAAGTGTGCTCCTATATTGAATAAATTATGTTGACTTTGAATTTGACTGCAAAATAACGTAACCTTTATTGTGAAGGTTGTTAGTAGCATTATACACCACTAGTTTTTAATTACTAACAAAATTTTAAAAGCGTGTTCAGAAAATGATGCTAAACCACTTTTATAATTTACGAGCTTTAACCCGCGACTTCATCCGTATAAATTATATACCAGATTTTAAGTCAGATGATAAGCTATCAAACAAAAAAAGTTTCATCAAAATTGGTTCAGTAGTTTTTGCGTGATACTCGAACAAACAAACACCCAAACAAACAAAGAGACGGACAAAAAATCCAAAAATTGGTGATTTGGAATCAGGGACACCTAAAAACCATATCGTAACTTTTTTTTTTTAAATATCTTCAATCAGTTGATAAGTTTGTATGAAGAGTCGAAAAAAAAATTGCGAATCTCCTATAGGTTTCTTTGGGAAAGTTGTTCAGTATCATGGGTACAATCACCCCTTAAAGTAATGCAACTGTTTACCCAAACACCCTGTATAATATTTCTCTGCAAGTTATTAGTTGTCTGAGTAATTTTTGACTTGAAACTTGTTATGAGTGTAATTGAGTGTATTATACGCCCAGAAAATCATTTTCTAAAGTTTTAATTAAGTACCTAGGTATCTAATCATGTCAAGATAAGGGCGCGTCGCTCTTTTTTCAAACTTAGCTGAAAGACTGTTATGTGTATAATATAATATGCAATGTAATTAAAACTTTGGTAATCGATTCCGAGCGTCTGATACACTCTGGGGTTGCGCTATTCTTAGTCAAAGGATAAGCTTTCCTCGCTTTATGGCTTTAGTAAGGAAATGCTGTCAGCATTTTGGAAACCATCGTCTAGGGCTATTACTACTGATATAAATAAATAAATATCTTAGACATTATCACACAAATTATCTAGTCACATTTAAAGTACCAGAATTTTGCCTGGACGTGTATTATGATGACTAGAGAACGATACAGAATACGTATACCTATATAGATACAAAGATCCTTGACTCGGGTACAAATATTCATTTTCACCATACCAATATTTGTCCCTTACGGGATTCGAACCCGCGACCCTCGCACAGTTCACTACCGACAGTGCTATTGGGCCGTCTACATGCTACTGCACCACACGTTACAAAGTTTAGCTATACACTTTTACCCGCGACTTCCTCCACTCCACATAAATTAGGCATAGGTATACCAGATTGTCAAATCTGGCTTGAGCTTTCAAAAAAAAGTTTCATCAAAATCGGTTCAGTAGTTTTTGCGTGATGCTTGAACAAATAAACAAAATGAAAAATAAACAGATAGACTAAAAATTCAAAATTGCCAAAATTTGCTATTTTTGGCGGTTTTAAAGATGATAACTACAAACATTATAAAAAGTAATCCGCAGTGACCTTATAAATTGCAAATCAGCAATGACTAAATGAATAAAGTATATTTGATTTGATTTGATTTGAATGACTACAATGTGACATTCTTGTTTTTTGGAAATAATGTTTAATTATTAAGAAATAAAAAAAATACGATCGAGGGCAGCACAATAGGCTCGGTGCAGCCTTAAGAAAATATCTTAAAGCAAGGTGTTTGTCTTACATTCCAAGACAGCCCCACTCGAATAGAATGTAGGTACTTATCTGAATAACGAAGCAAAAAATAACTTGAAAAAGTCTTAACTTTAAGAAATCCTACGATTTATAAAATAATGGGATTAGAAGGTAGCTGGTAGGTACAACAAAAAAGGAGAAAGTAAAACAAGACATTACTTTGAAACGGGCGACATTTCCACGGACAGTCTCAATTGGACGAGTTCAGCCCTTCCCTTCAAGTGTTGAGGAGACAAAAACTAAACGAGATGCCATATCAAAAATGGAGGCGGTATTAAAGAAATTGACTTTCACTTCGTATTTATGTAATCTTTGACTTACCAAGTACTTAATTTAAGAAATAAGGCATACATAATCACCTATCGTATCCATCGTCGGTTCCTATACTTGCAAAACGTGTACCTCGCGAATTATTTTTTGTATTGGCTTAAATATAGGGGTAAGGAACAGCCACGGCGAATTCAGACCATCAAACTGAGCAAACTGAGATATCATGGACGGACAGAATCAGCAACGAGGTGGTCCTGCAGAGGATGAACAAGAGAGTAGAAATCTTGAAAACCATAAAAACTCGGAAACTTCAGTACCTCGGTCACATTAAGAGAAGTGATAAATACCAGCTACTCCAGATTATTCTGCAGGGGAAAATTTTGGGAAGACGGCTGTCTGGTAGAAGAAGGACGTCCTGGCTTAAAAACCTGTGTGAATGGTTCGAAGTGGACACAACCTCACTGTTTAGGGCTGCAGTCTCCAGGATCCGAATAGCCCTATTGATAGCCAACCTCCGATAGGAGATGGCACCATAAGAAGAAGAAACTGAGCAAGTTTCAACGAGTGAACCCCAGGAAACGCGAAATAAAAATCAGTTGTTCCATAAAAAACGGCTGTACCCACTAGACTGAAATGTATAAAACAGCTGTCTAATCTACTTGGCTAAACCACAAACATAGGTATTAGGCTAAACAGAGATAACAGAATGCCATCTGCTACAATCTAACCGACTTAAATTCTTTTGTTTTAGTTTAATGTTACAGGTAATTGACTGGAAATAAGATAATTCTAGAGGTTATTTACCTACTAACTTCAAATAAGTGAAAAGATAGAGAAAAAGAAATAATAAAAATCCGGTCAAGTGTGAGTCGGGCTACTCGCGCACCGAAGATCCGTAACACACCACTACACAACATATTAAGTTAGAATTTTTTTTTCTTTGTGTCCTTTAGCGCGGGACCTACTCACACTTGGCCATTTTTTGTTATACTTTGGAGCTTGTTCTATAACCACACCAAGTTTGACGCTTGTATCACTGTATTACCGTTTTAACGATAGAGCGAAAAGAAAAAATGTTGATAAAAACTAGTTTCTTGTTTGAGGACCTCCCTTGATTTTAAATTTTTTGACATTTTTGTTATTTAGTAGCAAAGGTAGCAAATCCACCTTAATAATGCAAATTCTGTGAAAATGTCATCTGTGTAGCTATTACGGTTCAAAAGTTACAGCCCTAAATAGTTAAGACAGACAGACGGACGGACGGACGGACGGACAACGTAGTATTCCGAGAGATAAGTGTACTTTTTGCAACCATCAGCAGCAAGGCTGATTCAGTGTTTATGGGGTGTACAGCTTCTCTGTGATAGGGATGGACCAGGTCTGCCTGCATAACACCAGTCGGTTTAGGAGTTACTGATGATTAAAGGTCTGTAAAAAATTAACGATCATATGTTATTGTTGTAGTATGCACTGTAGCTATGTGAACAGTACAAAAACTGACATGGTTCATCAGTCTGTTTTGGAGATACAGCCGTTCAAATGTCGGAACTTTGACTGGCTGTATCTCCTAAACCGACAGACAGAATTTGACAGTTTTTGTACTGTTCACATAGCTACAGTGCATACTACAACAATAACATACGATCAGCCTTGCAGCTGATCGTTAATTTTTTATAGATTTTTAAATAACTCCTAAACCGACTGTAGTTATGCAGGCAGACCTGGTCCATCCCTATCACAGAGAAGCTTTACACCCCATAAACACTGAATCAGCTTTGCTGCTGATGGTTGCAAAAAGTACACTTATCTCTTATACTTATAGGCTTAGTAATTATAGTGTCCCGTTTTCACCCATTGGGTACGGAACCCTAAAAATATTGTTATCTGAAACAAAATAGCACTACTAAGTTTGTATGCAATGTTGCCATATTGGTTCGATTTCACGACTCTTATAAATGTCACGACGAAAAAGCAAAAAACGATTTGTTGGAAACGTGAGCTGTGTCTTAAAGTTAACCGTCTTTTCCTTTGTCAGCCATTTTGTTTTTTACGACGAGCCTAGGATAATTTTTTAACATAAAGGTTGTTGCAAAATAAAAACACGGCCAAGTGCGTGTCGGACTAGCCCATGATATAGCCCAGTCATTTGACGGAGTTTTGTTATGAGGGGTAATTTATCAATGGGACTTTTAAACTGCAACCGGCACCAATTAGTGACAAAAAAACATATTTTAAAAATTCGCTACGCAAGTTAGAAATTAAAATTGCATCTCCCAGATTGACGTTTAGTGAATTGTATTCCAGACAGTCGAGTCGGTAAACGGTAGTGAACTAGTGATTGGGCTACCTACCTACATGTTAACTGAGTATTTGTACAAACTACAGAATTGTACCAACTGCTCGTAATTCATGTTTATTAAAAATTATCTCTCTGTATCTCAATAGCATGTTTTTTAGTGTTCCGTACCAAAATTGGAAAAACGGAACACTTATGGAATCAGCTCGGTGTCTGTCCGTCCGTCTGTCACAGGCATTTTTTTCAAATTTTTTTCTGCCCTGTGGTGTGGGGTATCAATTGAAAGCTTATAAAAATACGAGTCTAAAAATATACTTTTCAAATTTTTAGTAAAAACTTTGTTTAACAAAATTTTCAATTCAATCCGAGAAATTACTGTCCCCACCTCTATTTCAAAAAATATAGCCGTAAGAGATCTGAAAAAAATCATGAACATCAGAAATAACGTGTAGATGGCGGGAAAATGATCAGGGTGGCTCTAACTTGGATAGTTTTTTTTCTATACCCAAAAAACTAACACCAGTGCGAGAAATTGCTGTCCTCACCTCTATTTCAAAAAATATAGCCGTATAAGATCTGAAAAAAATCATGAACATTAGAAATAACGTGTAGATGGCACAAAAATTATCAGGGTGGCTCTAACTTGGATAGTTTTTTTTCTATACCCAAAAAACGAACACCAGTACGACCAGTGTAAAATGATCTTCAGTTACTATGTGACCACATACTAAGTAAGTGTCAATTTATAGTGGTTTCCTCAATGACCCATGTTAAACAACTGGTAGTACGGAACACTAAATGCCCGAGTCCCGACTCGTACTTAGCCGGTTTTTTTAACTAAATGTCAATACAAACATGATAATGTCGATCAAACATGTTTCTTTATTTTGTTTGCAAGTATGGGATGGTACGATCGGATGGTCGATCGAAGGTGGAACGGTTTGATTTTCAGCCAAACGTAGCGCAGAAGACGTTAGGTAGACTAGAGGTACCTATATTCAGTGGCATATCGGAGTTGACCTTGATTTCAGTTCTGTTACCCCGTCATGCGATGAGGTTTGCTCACTATCGATTAGCGTTGTGGAAGGTCACGTTGAAATTGGTATCAAAATTTGTTTTGCATTAAGGTAGCTGTTGTTAGTGTTGTTAAAACTTTCTTAGTGAAATAAGGCCGGATTTAACATAAAAAGCCCAAGTAATGGCTCATTTGCAGACCAAAAAAAAAAGGAAACTATAATTATAATACGTAATACATAACCAACAAACTTTAGAGCAAATCATAAATATTAATGACTATGACTTTACTCATGAAACTCTCTCTTTACTCTTTACTCGTGTGTCAGAATCGTAGCATGTGGCGATCTGTTGTCTCTGCCTACCCCAGTAGTGGGACATAGGCGTGAGCATATGTATGTATGTATGTACTTTACTCATGACTGTTTTTGACATCGGCAATCTTTTCGTAAGCTCCAGTATAGGCTCCGATTTCACGAAAAAGTACGATCCCTTTAAATCTCGGAGAGTTGTGAAGATATGATATTTAAAAAAAAGCTCAAAATACGCGTATTCACGAGAGCTGCTAGGTGCAAAAAGAATTATTCGAGAAAATTAAAAACGAAAAAAGTAATGACCGAAATAGTAAAAAAAAAACATTTTTTCCGAATTTTTGATTTTGGCGCTCGATGTTTTTTTTGAAGCGAAGAATGATATCCAAAATTTGAGTAAAACATCATACTAATTTAGTCAGCTACAATTTGAGCCGAAAACAAAGACGATCGGAACTTTAAAAAAAATGGTTATATCAGTTCGACAGAATTAAAAAATATAATATAATAAATAAGTAGCTTAAGCCAGCCGAAATGTTACATGAATATCAAGTTTGTTTATTATCTTGTTATTTGTAGTGATCGGAATAGGTAAAGTGCAATTCAGGGTAAAGTTGCGAATATTTGTGTGATGAATATTAATATTTGTATTCGATTCATGGGTGTTTGTATCTATACTATACAGGCGTACAATTTTATGCATTGTATATTAAACAGGGTGCACGCCCCGTGTAGATACAAACACCCATGAATCGAATACAAATATTAATATTCATCACACAAATATTCGCAACGTTACCCTGGATTGCACTACCTATTCCGATCACTGGTTATTTGCAATGCCAGATTTGGTAGGAACCAACAATGGACGTGTTGAATCCAAATGTAGAGGTATCTTGAATATCTGTCTATCGACAGCTGTTGCCAATTTTAATTGCATCACAAGACTTTCCCATCTCTTATTCTCATGGCCATAAGGAGTTGATCATCATCATCATAAATACGTCCCACTGCAGGGCACAGACCTATTTTCAGGGAAGATGGGCGTTGTCCACCACACGTGCCCAATGCGGATTAGTAGACTTTTCTTCTTCAAAATGAACAACTTTCTAAGGGACCAACGTCGAAATATCTAACAAATAAAATCTGCTGTTTCACACAAAATACAAACGAATTGAGAATTTTAGACTCTTGATCCTATAGAAAAACCGTGGAATCGGTTTTGTGGTTACTTTCCTATGTATGCATATTTCAGAAATAAGGTTTTTGAAACTTTTTTTTTTGACCCATACTTGACCCAACATTTTAAAAGGATGATCAGGGATCATCGAATCGTTATTATACAGGGTGTAAATTTGATTGCATTACATATAAAACAGTGTGCTTCAGACCATCAAACTGAACATTCATTATGGAGCCAACATCGAAATCGCGAAGAAAACAATCTGCTGTTCCATAGAAAATATCAATAGCTACTTGACCAAAATGTATGAAACAGGGTGATGTTTTTTTCGCGTACTAAAAGTTGTACATTTTGATGTTCTGAAGCACCCTGTTCGATATGTTACGCATTTAAGTTTACACCCTGTATAGCTCTGTAAGTCGGAAATAAAGTATGTGATTGAAATTAATCAAACGCTACGCTACTATCTATAACGCTAGAAAGTAGTTTGTTTAGAATCGAGAGCAGAATCGAAGTATCATGGTTTCAACTTCAACATAGGTAATTTTTTTCAAAATATTAAATAATTTGTTTGAAAATTTTAAAATTTACTGAATCCGATGTCAACCCACCGCACGGGCACACTCACCCTACTTACTACCAAAACAAGATTATTAAAATGTATCCATGAGTACGTTAGACGTTTCATTCATTGCTGAAATGATGACAAATAATTTTTGCCTCAAAACTTAAAATGAGAATAACTTTAAATTTTAACTATCAAAATAATGAAATTATTGTTTCAATCTAATTATGTTGTTATTAATCAGTTGGGGTGTATGAGGTTTTGCGCTAATTTATTAACACGTTGTATACAGGGTGTACAATAAAATGGGACAGCTACTTAAAGGGGTGCTTCAGACCATCAAACTGAACAACTTTCTCTATGGGACCAATATCGATATCGCGAAAAAAAAATCCGCTCTCCCATACAAAACTGCAAACATAACTCGCTGAAATGTATGGGACAGCAGATTTTTTTTCGCGATTTCGATATTGGTCCCATAGAGAAAGTTGTTCAGTTTGATGGTCTGAAGCACCCCTTTAAGTAGCTGTCCCATTTTATTGTACACCCTGTATAGGGCTAAAACATGGCTAAAACTAATTGTTTTTATATGGACTCATACCCTTTCGCTATAATACACAGAAAAATATTAAGGTTAAGTAACTCGAATAAATAATAGAATATGTAAAGCAGAAATTGCTTTCAGATTCGAGCAATGTTTACTTTATGAGTAAAGAATATGATATTCCCAAAAGGAACGATCGTTATGCTGAACACGTACTTGCCAACGAGACTACCAGCACACAGACGCATACTAAGTAATACGACATGTATTCAAAATGAGTACGTGTTTTTCAAATCAAAATTAATCATATCAACTCATTTTGTTTCCTTCAATTATCATAATAAATAAATAACGCTCACAGGCATATACATTGTAATGATCCCAAGGTAAGCCTTAGGCTTTTCGTTATGGGAATCATACAACAACGGCACAAACATATAACATCCATGACCGAACCGGGATTCGAACCCAGGACCCTGGTTTGGCAGTCCGGCGTGGCAACCATCACACCAAACGGGTCGTCAAATAATAATAAATTCTACTGTTATCGTGAATTTTCTTTGAAATATAAACGACTAGCGGCCCGTCCCGGCTTCGCACGGGTGGATGTCTAATCTTTTCTAGCAATAAATATAGCCTATGTTACTCAGGGTGAATGTAGCTTTCTAATGGTGAAAGAATTTTTGAAATCGGCACAGTAGTTTTTGAGTTTATTCATTACAAACATACAAAAATAGGTACAAATCTTTCCTCTTTATAATATTAGTGTAGATGAATGTATTGAAGAAACAAACATTGACTATTTAATGAAAAAGGTTATCACGTTATAATACACTTGAAGCTAAAGATATCATAAAGAACTTTACCCTTATCTTCTGCAGATCACCACCAATTTACTTATTTTTAGGGTTCCATACCCAAAGGGTGAAAACGGGACCCTATTACTAAGCCTACGTTGTCCGTCCGTCCGTCTGTCCTACCTATTTAGGGCTGTAACTTTTGAACCGTAAAACCTAGACAGTTTTTACAGAATGTGCAGTATTATGGCGGATTTGATAAGAAAAATAAAAAAAAATAAAAATTAAGAGGGGGTTCTCAACAAGAAACAAGTTTTTATCAACGTTTTTTCTTCTCGCTCTATCGTTAAAACGATAATACATACAAGCGTCAAACTTGGTGTGATTATAAAGCAAGCCCTAAAGTATAACAACAAATAATAAAACCAGCCAAGTGTGAGTCGGTCTTGCGCTAAAGGTCTCGGAGAAAAATGTCTTTTTGTAAATTTATATTTTGTGTTGTTGTGTGGTGCGGAATTCTCGGTGCGCGAGTAGCCCGACTCACACTTGACCGGTTTTTATTTAGTTTTATTTTACTCTGCATATATTGCACAGTTTCATCTGTGTACGGTTCTTCTAGGAATGAGATCGAAATAACAGGTACATCCGCCATTCTTATTTCAATACCTTTGGCATAATCTGCTAAGTGCTAAGTCCTAATCTACATACATAAGCTACAACGTGTATTAATAGTTAGGGATCTTGATCACTGCATCGCAGTCAACTGAAATGAGATTAGCAATGCACGCCATGTGCCTAAGTAACTGTACAAGGAAATCTATTATATCAAGCTACACTGTATGTTGTAATTATTAGTGTTACATTCAGATACTTAATGCAAAAATTAGACTAGATAATGTAGTTATGTGACAATGTCCAAGATATTTATTTAATTTATTTATTATTATGTTCAGTCTACTACACACATTATCCTACTAATTATAATCGCGAAGAAAAGAATTGTTGAGTTGTCAAGATTTTATTTTTATAAAACATGAAGATTTTTCTTTTCAATCTTTCAATGAAAAAACATCATTCATCCAAAGACATATATATTACTAGCGTAAGGACATGGCCTATGAGCTTGACTATTGTCCCCAGTTCGTTGGCTCTAAAATGCAAGGAAAAATGTCAATTTAGAGCACTACAAATATATGACACGATATAGTTCGTATACGAGTTATGTGACAGATGGCGCAAATTTTTGTTTCTATGAAGAAGGTTTTTGTAAAATATTCTGACGGGCCTATCCTTACGCTAGTAATATATAAATCTATGCATTCATCAATGTATGAGCCGTCAGGCCAATTTGTGATATGCATGCATATGCATGTGATAGCTTTTATATACGCATTTTAATATAGACAAATATAATATAAATACAAACCAATTGCTATAATAGCTACAAATAAAGTCGTTTCGTGTTACAAAATATTTAAAGTAATATGATGACAGCTCGAAGTAATTACAAATAGCGCAGTTAGCAATATAAAAAAGCGATCTTTACTGTAGTAAAACTTCTTGGTTAATGATAGCGTCATCAAGGAGGTAATCCTCAAGGAGGTGAAACTACACATTACTTCCTTTATGGATAGCGCACTCTGAATTTTGCTCTGAAATGGCTCTGAATCAAAGAGTACTTTCTCTGAATTATCCAGTGGAATTATCTGATGTTTTTGTTCGATTCGGCTGCGCTTTAGTTTTTCTGTGTTTTTCTGCTTTATACCTACTTATTAATGAAAGTGTGATACAGTCGTAGGAAGATAGTATTTGTGTTATTATTGTAGCAGTGTTAGTGGTAAAAGGACTGTATACTGAAGGTAGTCTGGTACATGGGTTGGGCACGATACCAGACAAAGATTGAGCCTCTTGCTGCATATATCTGGATGATAAATAATTGTTAAAGAAGATGTGGAAAATGAATAATAATTATGTTTTTTATTCAAATACTGTTTTATTTCACCATTTACCTATACTAAAGGCTCCCCCACACAGTTGCGATTTTATCGAGCAATAATATCCCGGCGACTTTGTGACCGGGTCGCATGTCCTACCCCACAGGTGCGATTTTGCGATCAGCGTCACGCGTCCGCCCCACCAATGAGAATGAATGAGTATAGTCTGAGATAGACATACTTTTGGTAACTGTCGCCAGAAAGGCTTTCCTAAAAAGAAAGAGTTCCCTCATATGGAGACATTCCTGGCTTTAGGACCAGATCTTGGTTTAAATGTTAGTTTTGCTATTAAACCCAATCGTGTTCAAAAAATTAGAAGCCAATGCTGTACTGAAAACAAAAATTGTAAAATCGCAGCGATATTATCGCTCGATGAAATCGCACCTGTGTGAGGGGCCTTAATAGAGAATTAGAGAAATAAAACCAAAAAAAAAATTATGTCAATGTCAAGTGGTCAATGTCAAAATATGTCAATCAATTTATTGTCAAGGCTTTCTTTTTTCAAAAAGTTTGTGACTACTTGTTCTGTGTTTTTTTCGCAATTTTTTCACATTTCGTAACTAAAATATCCAAATTCAATTCAAGATATCTCGTTTGTACCATAAAATATAACTTTGAAATAATTAGTTTTAGTAATATGAGTATGCGAACTATTATTCCCATATTTTTATAACGCTGTAGAAAAAGTTGGTAGTACAAAAATGGCCCGAGTTGGTGGTTGTCTTTTAAACAGATAGTAAAAATGCGGCTGGCAAATGAAATCAGTGATAATAAAGTGGTCTAGCTATTAAACAAATAAGAAAAGAAAGTTAAAACTAGGAACTCGTTTTGGAATAATTGTTACTAAAAGAGTGTTAATTATTTAATTAAATAAAAATTATTTATTCTTTCAAACAAATGAAATAAATTACCTAATTCAAAGCATAGAACTAGTCACTAGTTACAAAGAGAGTTCATGAAATGTATTCTTATGAATTCATATCGATTTCTTCAGCTCTTCAGATCTTTAGCTATAATTTATTATATGAAACAACAATCAAGAGATGTTAAAATAACATTTTGGGAATCTAAAAAGTTTTTATTTCTCGTCTATATATTTTTCATACGACCAAGGAGTTTCATTACATCTAAGATATGTAGTACTGGCAGCTATCTGTCAGAAAAAAATGACGTTTAGCCAAATACTTCAATTAAAAAGAAAAAGTTTTCTTCTTTTTTAGTTTTTATGGCTTTTCATAATTTTTTCCCAAGTCATCTTGCCAGTTCAAAAAAATTATTATTAGTAAAAAGTTTTTAATCCCAAATTCCAAATCCTACTTATAATATCATAAACGCGAAAGTTTTTAAGTATGGATGGATGTTTGTTCCGCTTTCATGCAAAAACTGGTGAACGGATTTTGATGAGGCATACAGATAGACCATGGCCTGGATTAACACATTGGGCACTTTTTATCCGGGTAACGCAGACGAAGTCGCGGGCAACAGCTAGTGGGAAATGAAAACGAAAATATTTAAAAACAATAAGGAAATGAATGTGACTAACGAGTGCCTACAAACTGCTCTGTAGTTTGGTGATATTAAAATTTGTAAACTTAGATGTAAGATTCTGAAATAAAGATTCCGGCGGACTTCACATAAGGCGGATTTCTCCTAATCCGTGGGTTCAACATTAGCCATATCTAAGAAAGGTGTAACCTACAATTTTAAAAAGATTAAATTAAATTGAATTTGCAATGGAACAACCGTCTCATCATCATCATCATCAGCCTATAAACGTCCCACTGCAGGGCACAGGCCTACCCTCAGGGAGGGTGTATGGGCATTAGTCCACCACGCGTGCCCAATGCGGATTGGTAGACTTCACATACACATCAGAATTTCTTCTTCAGTGTATGCAGGTTTCCTCACGATGTTTTCCTTCACCGTTTGAGAGCAGTCGGTATTACGTACATAAGTTAGAAAAACTCATTGGTACATGGCATGTTTTCCGTGCGGATTCGAACCCGGACCTCCATAATTGGCTGTCCATATCTCTGCGCAACGCGCCACCGATGATGCTCCGATGCGAACAACCGTCTACAATGAATCAAATTACGACGACATAAAGAGTGTTAAACTATAACATTAAACTATGAAATTGGATGACACGTTTAGTTTCCAATCAAATTAAGTAATTACAATGTTAAGAAAAAAAGATGTGAAAAACCTAGTGATTACTTGTGAGACTTTTTGTTAGTTATTTGTGTATTTCTGAGTATATGTGTAATGTGTGTATATAAATATGTGTGAATTCCGTTTAAGTTAGAACCCTCAGTAAACCTACAGTCTCGACATAATATAATGACATAATTATACCATTAAGAGGAACAGATTTTTATTTATAGCTTCGAGCACAGAATTAATTTTAAAATCACACACTCTAAACCAGTTTGTTTTAAATATGTGGGAAAAAGTAATATTGTATTTTATTAACAACACATTTTGTAAAAGGCGTACGAGACCAGGCGCTGTTTGACCGACAAGCTGGAACAATTTAATTAACACCGAGCAACTGGAGCGCGCTCTGATTTACATCCCCGAATATACGCAAGCTGATTACTGCCTAGCACCTCCTGATGCCAAAATAGCATATTAATTACAACAATTAAACACTGAAAAAAATGTGAGCCTACTAAGACTCTTAATTAGCACCAAAATAATTGAAATGACGTTATTATTGTTTACTAAAAACAAAAGATGGTTAGTTGTAACAACAAGCCGAATTCGTTTAACAAAGTTCTCTTAGTCGGAGAAGTCATGATGTTGACAATCTCATATGGATTCACGATGTTGGTTGAAGTAAATAATTTTTTTTTTTTCAGTGAAAACCTACTAATTAATAATCAAGCCAGTCTACGGACGACATAAAAATGAGTTTTTCTAACTTATGGTACCTACGTAATACCGACTGTTCTTAAGCGGGGAAGAAAAACATCGAGGAAACCTGCATTCGCTGAAGAAGAAATTCCGATGCGTAATACGCATCGCGTCGCGTATGTGAAGTCTACTTGCATGCGTGCTGGACTAATGCCCATAGTGACCTGTGACCTGTGCCCTGTAGTGGGACGTATACAACGTGTTTATGAATTGACGAAAAACTAGAAACTAGCAGAATCGAATTATCATGGTTTCAACATAGGTAATTTTTTCTAATTTATTATAAAAATTTTATTTTCTGAACCTGATGTCTACCCACCGTACAGGCACACTAACCCTACTTACTATCAAAAAAAGGTTCTTAAAATGTATCCACGAGTACGTTAGCGCTTTCATTCATTGCTGAAATGATTAACAAATCATTTTAACCTCAAAACTTAAAATGCGAATAACTTTAAATTTTAAGTATCAAAATAATGAAATTATTGTTTCAATCTAATTATTTTGTTATAAATAAGTTGGGGTGTATGAGGTTTTGCGCTAATTTATTAACACGTTGTATAGGCTGATGATGATGCACCCAGCCTAGGCCTCGCGCTAGATGCGGGGCATCAAGCGCCGGAAACTCAAACATACGGCGATGTAGAGCGTTCATGGAGCAGCTTTGTCACACGCGTCAAATTGTCATATTGCCCGCGCAGCGCGACGCCCCGCGCGAACCGAACGTGGCCTGTGTACAATAATCGTCCGAGAACAAAAATGCGAACTCTTTGCGTATCTATTCGTATTTCGATGCCGTAGATAAGATACAGACCCACTATGATGATCAGCCAATGATCAGCTGAGAGTTTTCCAAGGAAAATAAGTAAATAATTCAGAGAGGAAGGACCATAAATTTACTATACGAGGAATAGAGAGACCGACAGTAAAGAGATCATCTGAGGACCGACAGCTGAGAGAGATATACATAGCGGCACCACTGTAGGTATAATTAGATAGATAGGTACGTGACGCGAGGCAATAGAACCGTTTTTGGGAACTTAACGGCAGGGTACAAAATCGAGCTCTGTGAATAATTGAGAATCTAAAATTAAATCGTAGATAATTTTGTGAAATGTATAGTAACTTTTAGGAGCAAGACATAATTTTTTTTTATTTCTATAAAAATAAATGAAAACGGGGTTTAGCCTTTTTCCCATGCGGCAGTAGATTACTGGTTTTATTTTGGTTTATTTAATAAAATGTACAAAATCATAGTATAAGAATATTATACAGGATGTAAAATTAAAAGCGTTACATACTGAACAGGGGAACAGGTGATTGAGACCATCTAACTGAACAACTTTCACTATGGAGCCAACATCGAATAAAGTAAATCTGATGTTTCATAGTTACTAAACCAAAATGAATGAAACAGCTGATTTATTTTTCGCGATTTCAAAGTTGGTTCCATAGTAAATGTTATTCAGTTTGATGATTTGAAGCATCTGTTCGAAATGTAACGCATTTAAGTTGACACCCTGTATTATTAATTGGTGATTATGCAAGTTAGTATATTCCGAGATCAGACCGTAAAATTATGCACCTATTTCATAGGCGAATGAAATGTGATTCTAGTGTATGTTTACACAGGGGTGAGGGGTTAATTCAACGCCGCCAAGTTGCCGCAAAGTGTACTTACTACGACGTACTTTCGATCAGTCTTCTTCCGATGGCACCACATTCACTTCCCTAACAGACACGTGGAAAAAGTTGTACTAAAAATTTTAATGGAAAAGGTACTTGCGGTGTAAACATACCCCCTGTGTAAACATACACCACAATCACATTTCGTTCCCCTATGAAATAGGTGCATAATTTTACGGTCGGATCTCGGACTAGTAGTGCAGTCATTTGGAATCGATTCATCAATCCGCTGAGCTGACACAAGCTGAAAATGTGTGTGTAAGTGTGTAAGTTGTGTACTGTCAGCGTCAGACAAATATACCAAAATCTAGGTTATTATAAAACTGTAAAAGAAGTGTGAGTGTGTCTGTACATTTAAATATAAAGCTTTTACCCGCGACTTCGTTCGCATAAATTATATACCAGATTTTAAGTCAGATGATAAGCTATCAAACAAAAAAAGTTTCGTCAAAATCGATTCCGTAGTTTTTGCGTGATACTCGAACAAACAAACACACAAACAAACAAACAAACAGACAGACAAAAAATCCAAAAATTGGTGATTTGGAATCAGGCACAGGTAAAAACCATGTCGTAATTTATTTTTTTGTAAATATCTTCAATGTACAGACATATTTCTGTTACAGTTTTATAATAGTTTAGATATTTACAAGAAAAAGATTACGATTATGGTTTTTAGGTAAACCTAACTCCAAAACTACAATTTTTGGATTTCTTGTCTTTCTGTTTGTTTATTCGAGCATCACACAAAAACGACTGAAATGATTCTGATGCAGCTTTCATAGTTTGAATGCTTATATGATTTGACTTAAAATCTGGTGCTTAAATAATTTGTGCGGACGAAGTCACGGGTAAAAGCTCGTAAGACATAAATATCTGGGACATTATCACACAAATTATGTAGTCCCATTTAATGTATCACAATCTAACCCGAACTTGTATTATGATGTCTAGACAACGATATACAAACATACTTGACTCGGGTACAATATTTATATCCATCATACAAATATACTATACTACTAGTGAAACGTTGATGTTCTGAGGTTTCATAATATCTCTGACTACCCCCTCGGGGAATATAGTTGTGACCATATCGCCGTGTTAAAGGCTAATTAGGCCAAAAAGCTAATGCTTATCTCGGGTCATATTTTTTTATATATTTTAAGAATGACTTATTACCTTCTTAGTAGTTGCTTTTAGATCTCAATAACTCCGTAACTGAAGGGCATAGAGAATAATCGGTTTTATCACTAGATAGAGAATTCGAAACTAAATTGATTGGTATTAAAAAGTCAAAATCGATAAAAATACCGAAATAGTTAGTTTTGCCTCTAACACGGCGATACGCTATTCTATTTATTATACAAATATTTGCCCCTTAGGTTCGTCACACACATACGGAATTGCAATCCGGAATTCTGAATCAGGATTGTGATTTTGTACAGGATTTGACAGCTGCGCAATTCCGAACGCAATTGTGAAGGGGGAAAATTCATACGAAATCGTATCCTGATTCAGGATTCCGGATTACAATTCCGTATGTGTTGTGACGGACCTTACGGGATTCAATCCCGCGACCCTACGCACAGCAGGCAGGACCACTACCGACTGAGCTATCGGGCCGTCAAAATAAGATTTAGATATAGAGGTCAGGTTACTTTGAAGCTCTCCGTTCTATGCCCGTACTGTGTAAAAAATATCACTGTTACAACTCAAAAAGTCTGAAACAACGATATTTATTTAGTGAGAAAAATTCCAGGGTTGCCTGCCTTTGCTAAATAATGAAAGATTTTGTTTCACAAAGTCGTGGTTCCTTAAGAGGGTAGGCGGTCTCTCGAAGAAATTTTGAGAATAGGTCGTGTAATACATCTGTCTCATACTACATTAAATACCGCGCAAAATGTATAGCACAACAGATTTTTTTTTTGTTCCTAAAAAGGACGGAAGGAAGTATAGACATTTCTTTTTTCTATAAAATAAAGTACCTATATTTACTAAACAAAAAAAAACATGGACCCTCTGCGGTAAAGCAGTTTGACGGCGGCGGCGTAGAGCCTGTTGCGCCGTAGTCGCGTAGCACCTAGCTACGCCGCGTAGCCAGTTATCTACGGCGCGTCAACGTTCGTGCCCGCCAACCCGTCTCGCTCCCTTATTCAATGCAACCTATTTTTCATACGTCAGTTATAATTTTCGTAATAAATCTAACCAGATTTTTTTCCATTCGTCCCCTTTTAATGCAATATTAATTTTCAAATGGCTAGTAATTTCAATATTATAAATTTTCACCAGTGTTTAGTTTTTAGTTAAAGTTTTGCTTATGAACAATTTTGGAAGTCTTTCTTCAGCTGGGTGAGTTCTTATCATATTCTTTTAAAGTTGTAAATCCGAAATATTATGTTACTAGAACAAAACTTATGTTGACTTAATTAAATATTCGCTTATAAATAATTCACTTTGAAACTAGTTAAAATTTTTCATGTAAAAGTTACAGCGGATTTTCGCTAAAGTGGGAAAAGGGAAATAGAGGGATATGGTTTTAAACAAATCTCGTTTGCTTAAAGTTTTCCCTCTGAAATTACAACATTTTTAAAAATAACGGCAATACCTGAAACCCATTCAGGAAAAAAAATCTGAAATATTAGTTTTATTAAGATACATTTATGCATTTGTGCACTTAAAATCAACCAATCGGACACTAATCGGACACCAATCGGACTAGTTTTAACGTTGCGAGAGTACAGTTAAGTAAACACATGAAATAAAAAAGTTCCAAAAATAGTAATTAAAAAATTTAAATTAAATTTACTGTTCCTTAAGATAAAATCTTTTCTTATAATTGGTTGGGAACCTTTTTTTTTCCTGGTGGTTCTTGGTAGGTCCCCAAGTTGGCAATCTAAAAAAAATTTATAATCCATCTGGTCGGGATCACCCTGTATACATACGAGCCCAGGTGGAGAACCTAGGTGAAGCACGGACCCAACCCGAGTATTCCACCTTTTTTACTTTCAATAAAAAGTAAAAAAATCTATGTACGAGGTCTGTAAAAGTAGAAAACTGTTTTTTCTGATTTCAAAAAGTGACATAATATAAATCTTATTGAGTTATCTATTCTGTATAAAATCTTCAGGGTTATTCCAGTACGATGGTATAATAGAGATACTCATATAAAGTCATATTATGTTATGCCGGTTCAAATAATATCAACTTTAACAACCTATAAATAAAGAAAAGAGTATAATAATAAATTGTACGAAATAAAACGGAACAATTAAAATCAAATCGAAACTGTACAAAAGACCGATATTTAAGAGGCTTCCTTTTATTCCCGTCAGCTTTCAAAAACTACCATTATTCTTTTTTTTCAGTGGCTCACCCACCCCCGCTTTTGTTATAGCGCCATGATTAATTTATAAAAATTTACCTAAAATTGTCTTTAATACAAACACCGAAACCTATTTGGGGATCTGGTAGACGAAACGTGACATTGCGGAAACATTACATAAGTAGACGAAACATGAACAGTGCGTTAGATAAAAGGTGTTCGATGAAACTTGTTTCGTCGAAACATGTTTAGATGCAACGTAGGTAACCCGATAGAAATAAATACTCGTGGAGTGTAGGTATACTGACTACTAATTGTCTATGTCTACTCTAGTAAAGTTCACTTCATCATTGTGTAGTCACATTCATTAACATAATTATCTGTATGTAGAGCTTTTATCTAAACTATTATAAAACTGTAACAGAAGTGTGTCTGTACATTGAAAATATTTACAAAAAAAAGATTACGATATGATTTTTAGATGTCCCTGATTCCAAATCACCAATTTTTTGATTATTGTTTGTCTGTTTGTTTGTTTGTTTGTTTGTTTGTTCGTTTGTTTGTTTGTTTGTTTGTTTGGGTGTTTGTTTGTTCGAGTATCACGCAAAAACTACTGAACCGATTTTGATGAAACTTTTTTTGTTTGATAGCTTATCATCTGACTTAAAATCTGGTATATAATTTATGCGAACGAAGTCGCGGGTAAAAGCTCGTATGATATATTTTTAGGAAAAGTCATAATAATAGAAAGGAGTCAATTTATTTTACTAACCACGGTACCCACAAACGGTAACGTTTATTGATAGTATTACACTCTAAAAACATAATTTAATTTTTTATATTAATCGAATAAAAGATAAGGTAAAAAATGCAAACGGAATTCTGAAATCAGTATAAAAAATGCATCTTTTGACTTTTTGCCAAGATTCCTTTTCCCTGTTAAAACGGCACTTGTAAAGCAATGCGTGTATAGGAATGTCTTAGATGTTCATATGAAAATAAAATAAAAAAACAACCTATACCAAGACAAGATGTGCACCAACTGCGATTACGCGACACTCCGTTTAGATGAGGCAAAGAAAATATTACCACTATAATCTAGAGATTATGAGAAACAAATCGACATGAGTTCCATAACTATACGCCAACTGTACGCTAATGTTTTTTGGGGGCCTTTTTCCCATAGCTGAAGAAATTATCTTCTTTGTCATAAATCGGTACATAAGATCCGTCAAAGCAAGACCATGTTTTTACAAACAAAACGAAACATTTCATTGCGCAGTTTAAACATAATAAAAAATTGTATTGACCTTTGCATGATGTTGACATTTAAAATGATCATGACTGTATTAGTCGACAATGCAAAAATATTATTTTGCTGTGTTTTTGTGGGTAAAAGGTTATCTTCACTTGATATGTAATTTGGTTGTAATTTAGCACCCCAACAACGCCTTGAATATAACGTGCAAGCCTAATAATATGTTAGCCTTGCTGCAATTGCACATTTAAAAATGCAGCTGTAACAAATTTTCCTAAGTAGCTGCACTGCCATATACTGTGTAGGACTACTTAAAAGCTTGTGTGCTACTTGAGTGCTGATCTGGTCTGAAGAGGTATATTATGTGCTTTCAAACAAGATGAATATCATTATTTTACACCAAGGTTGCCTACAAAGACTGTAACGACTTTACATACAAAGGAAAACCGGCACATTCCCTTTAATCTTTTATGGGGGTTGTTGAGACCATCAAACAGAACAACTTTCACTATGGGACCAACATCGAAATCGCGAATAAATAAATATTTTTGTCCCATACATTTAGCTCGAGTAGATCTGTAGTTTAGTATGGAACATCGCAAACGCATCGCATCTTGGCGATTATGGCAAATGTCCCCATTTTGGGTGAGGCCTATGTCCAGCAGTGGAGCTCTATCGGCTGATATGATGATGATGGAACATCCGTTTTTTTTTCGCGATTTCGATATTGGTCCTATAGCATAGTGAAAATTGTTCAGTTTGATGGTCTTAACCACCCCCTAAAATGTTTATTTGTATATTTGTAATAACCTGTATACAGGGTGTACAATAAAATGGGACAGCTACTTAAAGGGGTGCTTCAGACCATCAAACTGAACAACTTTCTCTATGGGACCAATATCGAAATCGCGAAAAAAAAATCTGCTGTCCCATACATTTCAGTCGAGTTATGTTTGCAGTTTTGTATGGGAGAGCGGATTTTTTTTTCGCGATTTCGATATTGGTCCCATAGAGAAAGTTGTTCAGTTTGATGGTCTGAAGCACCCCTTTGAGTAGCTGTCCCATTTTATTGTACACCCTGTATATAAACCTAACGCACTATTAAACTGAATAGCTTTTCCATTAAAAACCTCACTGACAACTCGTTCTAAATGTACGATAAATCTTTTTTTTTCCTAAAAGCGAACTCCCTTTTAGGTCTCTTAGTGAATGTTTTCAGTTTGGCTGTAAATTACCCTTAACAAATCTTACAGGGTTTTTACTTTGTATACATACTTACATCAGGCGAATAGATCACATGCACAGAGATTAAATTGATAAACCAAATTGAGTATGTAGAGGCAACACTGGTAGAGAATTACGAGATGTCAGCCCACAGTGTCAGCCCAATATTTCCCTATGCTCAGGATCTATAAAGCCAAATCCACTTACTGATTGACACGATGTTAAATTTACGCTTCATACACTAACCTAACTACCCATTTTTAGTATCGCCCAAAGAGATTATATCTAAAGGCATAGAGGGAGCAATATCGAAATATTTTTCGTCTATGGCCAATATATATTTTTCGTTTATGGTCTATGGTCATTGCAAGAATGTCCACTTTTTTGACGTTTATGTTTGAGTGTGTGGTGTCAAGTAGTATGGATAAAAGTGGACAAAAGAGACCAAGTAGACCAAAGTGACAACTGCCCTAATGTTAACGGTCACTTTTCACACACACTAGCACAACAAAAAGTGGACAGCCACATAAACCGTAGTATTTCCTATCTCTATGGCATAAACAAATATCAATAGTTCCGTCTCCTTCTACTTTGAAAACAAGATAAAATAAGACTTCGGTCATAAGACAAAAGAGACTACAATCACTACAATTGATGCGGACTCTATGCTTTAGAAAAAAGAGATCCTTCCTCTGAGGTGTCGCATTGCTCCTGTGCAATTATAGTATTCTGTGACAAAGGAGAAAAAAGGAGTTTCCTTTTACGATTTACTGAAAACTCTTTTGCTCTCCTAAATAAATGAAATTAACGAAAAATGTTTCACAGAAGATTATAAAATCTAAGATAATCGGTTCTCTTCGTAAAGATTTTCCTAATGTATTATTTATTTGCTACGGCAATCGCAATAGCAAAGTGAAGTGGAGAAATAATATGGTTGGTTATTATATATAGGTATTTGGTTTGCAAATGTCAATCCCATACCTGTTGATGCCATCCCCCTATACAGGGTGTAACAAAACACCCTAGTAACACTTCAGGGGTGCTTCAGACCATCAATCTGAACAACTTTCACTACAAAGCCAACGTCGAGAAAAAATAAAAAAAATCTGCCCAAATCAAATGTATCCCAGTCTACTCAAATGTATCGGACATTTGAGTCGAGACGGTACTGCAATTTTGTATGAAAGTGCGGTTTTTTTTTTTTGCGATTTCGATGTTGTCTCCATAGTGAAAGTTGTTCAGTTTGGTAGTCTGAAACACCCCCTTAAGTATTTTGTTACACCCTGTATAGTTCAAATCTTCTACAAAGAATAAACGAGCTTGTCAGTCTATCAATAATAGATTTCTATTTCGATTAGAAAATTCCAGTCGATTTCATATCATATTTGATAACCTAAGCTGATATCAACTCATTTCATAGACAATGACTTCATCGTACACGCTATATTGTGGGGGATTTCTCGATTGTATTTATATTTATGTTGGAGTTACTTGGTACAAAAAACGGGAAGAAAACGGCATCCGTTTCAGTATAGTGGGGAGGCCTTTTTAGTAAATAAAAAAAGTTTTACCTTAGGGTTAGAAACATGGTACAATAATATACTGCGCCTGGTATTCTCTTCCGATCACGTGACTGACAGAAGTCTACGTCATCATACCCTTTTTACATGTTTAGCGGCCATTTTTTTGTGACGCAGGCTTGTGTCACTCTGGGAATAGAAGACCTTGTTTCTTTAGACCATGGGTTAGAAATAGAAACGAAAAAAATTCGGACCGCTTTCTTAATTTGATTCTTAATTGACTGTGTTTGTTTTGATATACTTGTTACATATGACTTTAGAGATATACTTGTCATAAAAAGTTTTGTTTGTATCTTTATTCTGAACTATAATATTCAAGTTTGATCAATGGCCGCTCCAAAAAGTTTGGCGAAAAGAAAAAAGGCGCCATTTTTAGGCATTGGCTTTTAATAGTAGTGTAGATATTTTCGTCTTCTTTCAAGTCGATTTAATATACCATTAATTGAATCTCCATCGTGTTGAAGATATTTTCAAACTAGCAGTTACAAACATGCTTGATTGGCCACTGCTCCAGGGTGCGCAGATCGTTTCGAGGGTTCACTACGCCACTCGGGAAGGCAGGCTAATCTCTTGGAACCCCATTATATTAGACTGCAAGTTTAGGACGCCGAATCCCTTTTCACAAAACACATGGCTACCGGATTAACGATGATCAAAGTGTGTTGGTTATTACAGCTTCACGAATATCCGTTTCGACTAAATCGTAGCCGTTTTTACCGTGACAAACTTTACCGTGTTAATATTATAAATGTTATGTTATAATTAGAGTAATGATTCCGTGGTATACGGTACCAGGGCTGCAATCGCGGTAAATATTCGGTGATTGAACCGCAAATGGATTACGTACGAAGTATAACTTTTGACACAACTAAGTATTGCGCTAATCGCGGTACAGCTCATGACAGCCGTTAAAGCCGTTTTGATAGATTGCTCAGACGTTACATATAGGGTCCTTCTTAATATGCTGACACTTTTTTTTAAGGGGATGATCAGACCTTCAAACTGAACAACTTCCTCTATGGGACCAACATGGAAATCGCGAAAAAAAAAATTATCACTTCCATACAAAACTGCAAACCTACTCGGTGCCAAACGTATGGGACAACTGTTTTTTTTTTCGCGATTTAGATGTTGATTCCATAGAGAAAGTTGTTCAGTTTCATAGTCTGGTCATCGCCTTAAAAAAGTGTCAGCATATTAAGATGGACCCTGTATCTAGAGTTTAGCGCGATGCGATATCAGCACAGTTGAATAGTAATTGGATTGCAATGTGATTAGAGCTGAAATTGAATAAGAATAGAACTTCGATGTTTTAAATTAGCGCAATCGGGATCCAGGTCAAGTTTTTTGATTTTTTTGATTTTTTTTATTGTTTTAAGAAAAGTAGACATCATTTTGAGAAACTGATTTCATTGTTTTGGCGATTAATTGAGTTTATCAATAAAAATTTAATTTTGAAATATTTGGATCTGAAATCTCTAAAATAAAATGTCGCGAGAAAACCTTTTGCATAAATAAAATAAAACCGGTCAAGTGCGAGTCGGGCTACTCGCGCACCCAGGGTTCCGTACCACACCACCACAGAACACAACAAACCCAACCCAACCCAACCTAACTTAGAAAAAAAAACTTCTTTTGTCCGGGACCTTTAGCGCAAGACCGACTCACACTTGGCCGGTTTTTAGTATTTCTGTTGTATTTCTGTTGTTATTCTGTAGAGTTTGCTCTATAATTACATTAAGTTTGACGCTTGTATGTACCTATTACCGTTTTTACGATAGAGCGTGAAAAAAAACGTTGATAAAAACTAGTTTCTTATTGAGAACCCCCCCTTAATTTTTAAATTATTGAAATTTTTATTATATGTTGACAAATCCGCCGTAGTAACGCATAATCTGAGAAAATTTCAACTATCTAGCTATTACGGTTCAAAAGTTACAGCCCTATTTAGGGCTACCTATTTAGGTAGGACAGGCGGACGGACGGACTGACAGACGGACGGACGGACAGACGGATGGACAGACGGACGGACGGACGGACGGTCAACGTAGGCTTAGTAATAGGGTCCCGTTTTTACCCTTTGGGTACGGAACCCTAAAAACCGGTCCTCTCCTCCTACCTCCTCATTTATCATCTCTTTAAACATAACGTTCAACAATTATTGGTCAGCTAGTCACATTGCACTGCACTCTCAGCTCTAGTACCAAAGTAGACCTAACGTTTTTTGCACGTTCGCGCGCTTAAACGGGATTAAAACGGCGTCTAAAGCTAAATTACGGGAAATCCTTTACCTTACAAAGTCTATAGGTACGGCTCAAATAAGAGCGGAAGCAGTCGCGTTGGAATATAAACTACTGCCCTTGGTCAGCAGTTTCTTCTGAGTGAAATTCGTTGCATTTGAGCTAAATACAAGCCTTATTAATAAACGAGCTTTTACCCGCGACTTCGTCCGTATAAATTTATATACCAGATTTTAAGTCAAATGATAAGCTATCAAACAAAAAAAGTTTCATCAAAATCGGTTCAGTAGTTTTTGCGTGATACTCGAACAAACAAACACCCAAACAAACAAACGAACAAACAAACAAACAAACAAACAGACAGACAAAAAATCCAAAAATTTGTGATTTGGAATCAGGGACATCTAAAAATCATATCGTAATCTTTTTTTTGTAAATATCTTCAATGTATAGACACACTTCTGTTACAGTTTTATACTTAATAGTTTAGATGAAATAAATGATTTGTATTGTATTGTATTCTTATTTTGTATTTTGCATAATTATAAAACAGTAAATTAAAAAAAAAAAAAATTTGCTTTGTGTGTTTGTTCGAGCATCACGCAAAAACTACTGAAGCGATTTTTATGAAACTCTTTTTGTTTGATAGCTTATGATCTGACTTAAAATCTAGTATATAATTTGTGCGGATGAAGTCGCCGGTTAACGCTAGTTTTACATAAAAATCTCTCACTGTATGCTATTGATGGCTTCCAATCTCTACCTATCTCTCTAATAATGTGGTATTTTTCTTTTAATTTAACTTTTATAATAATTAGGTATTTCCAAGATACCCGAATTATATTAAATAGATAAAATTTAAATTTAAAGATCCGACACGCACTTGGCCAGTTTTTATAAGTAAGGATTAGAAAACTGAGCTTCTAGTACAAGTAGTTATTACAAACTTAAATAGTTTGTCAGTAAAGTTGTTGTTTTGCATTACCAGAAAACATAATGGGCTTAATCCTGATCCGCTTGACCAATAACTTTGATAATTATTTCGCCAAATAGTCCAAAATTTGGTCGTTGTGGTTACTAAGGATTAAATATTATAGAAGAAATGATCTACATGTATTCTCTATTTATATGTTAATGAAAAGATTTTAGTCTTGTATAGGTACCGCCATTATTTTAAATTTTGAGTCCGAAATGTAGTTTTTTTTAAAGTCATTTAAATCTTATCAACATTGGGGTACCAATCAGTGGATATTTTTGTGTTCATCATCATCATCATCATCTCAGCCGATGGACGTCCACTGCTGGACATAGGCCTCCCCCAAGGATCGCCATAACGACCGGTCCTGCGCTGCCCTCATCCAACGTTTTCCCGCCGCCTTCACCAGGTCGTCGGTCCACCGTGTGAGGGGCCTACCCACGCTGCGCTTTCCGGTACGCGGTCGCCACTCGAGAACTTTTCGGCCCCACCGGCCATCGGTTCTGCGAGCAATGTGTCCCGCCCACTGCCACTTAAGTTTAGCAATTCTTTGGGCTATGTCAGTTACTCTGGTTCTTCTGCGGATCTCTTCATTTCTGATTCGATCTCGATTCGATTATTCGATATTCCATCGATTTTTGTGTTATGCATAATTAAAGGAGATTCAATACTTATATATAGATATTGAGTTAAAAGAGGCTAGAAAGTAACTCAATCTCAATATTAATATGTTTCATTATTTTATGAATTAATAGACGTTTCCTGTGATTTTTTCAGCACCAGTTTCCGTCATTGTAAGGAGATAAATGATATAGGTACCAGATTTTAAGTCTAATCATAAGCTTTTAGACACAAAAAGTTTCGTGAGGCGCGAACAAACATACAAACATTTAGAATTTTATAACAATACGATCCCGCGACCCGCGACCCGCGACTTCGTCCGCATAAATTATATACCAGATTTTAAGTCAGATTATAAGCTATCAAACAAAAAAAGTTTCATCAAAATCGGTTCAGTAGTTTTTGCGTGATAGTCGAACAAACAAACACCCAAACAAACAAACAAACAAACAAACAAACAAACAAACATACAAACAAACAAACAAACAAACAGACAGACAGACAAAAAATAAAAAAAAATTGATTTGGAATCAGTCACAGGTAAAAACCATATCTTGTAAATATCTTCAATGTACAGACACATTTCTGTTACAGTTTTATAATAGTTTAGATACCGCTGTAAATAGATAGATAACACACGGTTTTTTCAAACTTGGCTGACATACTGCCATGTATCCAGACCGACTGTTCCCTCAGCGCTTAGATTAAAAACTTTTCGCTTACGCTTAAAGATGGAGCCAAGAAATGAGAGAGCGAGATAACCAGTTATGAAAACTTATGTAAACAAAAAAGACAGAAATATAATTTTTTGTTTCAGTCGCCGTGGCCGGTTTTTTGTTTGGCAAGATGTCAAACCTATGGAATGTTGATGACATCTTGCCAAACAAACCGTCTTTTTGTATGCAAAAGTCACACTATTGCTGTTTCATGTGCGGCCACAGTATGGTTTCATCTAGCTACTATATCTATGGATCAGCGTATTTAGGATTAAACTGATTGAGAACCAACTGATGTATTGAAGTGAAACACGATCTAGACGAATGAATGAACGATAAAACGATTTACATAAGCATTTCTGTCGTTTTCATTTCGAATTTCGGAATTATGATAAATCTGTGATGAAAACTTTTGTCGCCGTACTTTGTTTTATATCCATCCGGAGATAAAAGGGATTTTGTATTTTTCTTGTCACGCAATATTTTATATCCATATTTTCCGGAGGAGACGCTATCGATCGTCCAGATGAAAAAATATCATTTTTAACAGACTTCAAAAAAAGGAGTAGGTTCTCAGTTCGACCGTATATTTTTTTTTTTTTTTTAATGTGTGTTCGCGGATAACTTCTTCGTTTATGAACCGATTGTAATGATTCTTTTTTTGTTGGAAAGGAGATATCCCAAGGGTGGTCCCATGATAAGGAAACCAGGATCTGATGATGGCATCCCAGAGAAATCGAGGGGAACCTTCGAAAATCGTACTGCCGACTAGTGCGTTTTTTAATTTAAAGCACTCCTATTAAATCGAACTAATGAATTCACCACTGAAAATTGTGAAATAAACAAAATTTTAACAAAAAATTAAAACCGCCTTAAAAAAAAACTAAAAAGTTAAAAAATAATATTGCAGCCTATGACTTTTTCGTTCGCATCATAAGAACATTAATTTGTTTTATAGAAGTCGGTGTCAAGCCAAGCCAAAAAATGCAAGCCATGTCGCGAATCGTACCGGCTTGACAGCGACTTCAATAAAACAAATTAATGTTCTTATGATGCGAACGAAAAAGTCATAGGCTGCAATATTATTTTTTAACTTTTTAGTTTTTTTGAAGGCGGTTTTAATTTTTTGTTATGTTGGAAGATGACATTTATTATTATACATTCAAAGTTCCCGTTTAGAGCTTTTTTCGTAAAATAAATATCTAAAGCCGAGACTGAATGAATATTTGGAACGCAGTTTTGTTTCAATTAATTTTAGTTGACCACACAAAAATTTTTTGTTTAAGTAGGTACTTCAACCAAGATCTTGTTTATGATAATCATACATCATGAATCCATTATGAGCCTGTCAACATCATGACTTCTCTGACTAAGAGAACTTTGTTAAACGAATTCGGCTTGCTGTTACAACTACCATTTTTTGTTTTTAGTAAACAATAATAACGTCATTTCAATTATTTTGGTGCTAATTAAGAGAAAATCGTCCCCTTAGAGGGAAAACTTACTAACTACAAAAACATAGTTTTGAGATATTGAGGTTTGAAGTTTAAAACGCCATAAAAACATTATACTTAAAGGGAATACATTTTTTGTTAGCAGTTATTAATCTTTTAAACAATCCTCATTTAGTGAATAAACGTTTTGATGTCCAATCATCACACAAGAAAAGAGAAAAGGGATAGTTAGTTTTCCATCTTTTTGATTTCGACAAAATATGCAGTTACTGACTTTTGTCATACAGTTGAATTTGAATACTGAAGTTTTCTCACTTTTAGTGAACTCTGGTACGCCTAACATGATTTTTCAATATAACTAACCATTCAAAACCTCTACGGGATAGACGCGTTAAGCAAAAGACCGTGATAATTTTATTTTTGGCAAAGTAACTATACTCCATTCCAAATAGGGGCGAAAAGAAGGTAAAAAAGGTTCTTTATAGTACACACTTTAAAGAAATTATGAATATTGTATCAAACAAAAAAAAAGGCGATGTTGAAAGACCTAAAGAAGCAGTGGTGCGGACATGTGGTTTGTCTTTGTTTCAATGAAGCTTTTTTAAAGACTGTTATGAAAAAAATCCGTCAGATGGTGCTAGTAGTAGCCATATTGACAATTCGGAAAAACGTCTTTAAAATTTCTAAAAAATTGTTTTTACTTCGTTCAAATCGTTATGATCGTCATCATATTAATTTATGAACAAATTAGTTCCTAAACATGGAAATCGAGAAAAATACGTTTCTGGCAAGGATTATTTTAGTAATTACTGTCGTAAATTTTAAATAAGAGAGGTTATAAATGCAAAGTAGCGCTTTTGCTTAGAAGACGACTGTCGCCACTTGTCTTCCCACTCACGCAGCTACAATTACTTATGCCTTCACTCGCACCACCCCGTGCCTTATGGTGTTATGCAAATCATTGCATAACCGTGTGGCACGCGTTCCATGCCTTCTTTGCACTACTAACTTCTCTTATAATGTTCTGTGGATATAATCGATACACACGATGACGCATGACGTAGCACCATACGGCAGTCCGTCATTGGGAAGCAAGGAGTTGTATGAAACCGCACGTAGGAGCATACACGGTGACGCATTACCGCTGCGTCAATGCGGCAGCTGTCACGTCGCATGGTATGGCACACGGGTGACGCAGTGACGTGGGTAATATTGCCAGCAGATAAATAATAAAATGCCCTGAAGCACTGCTATTTTCGATTAAAATAATGATACATTGTAACAAAAATTATAATTTGTTGCAAAATGAAAATAAATAATGTAGTTTCTGACCGATTGCTAATTTAAAATATACCTATTAGAAAAATGTATAGTTTCTGCGATCTCCGAACACGAATCCGAAGTCAGAAGTTCAAAAAAGTGGCCGCCATCTTGAACCTTTTTGTTTTTAAACCGATTGCTTCCAAAATCTATATTCGGGGGTTTCTTCCATCTTCGAACACGAATCCGAAGTCAAAATTTCAGAACTGTGGCCGCCATCTTGAACTTTTTTTTTCAACCGATTGCTTCCAAAATCAATATCTGGGGGTTTCTGCCATCTCCAAACATGAATCCGAAGTCAAAAATTCAGAAAAGTGGCCACCATCTTGAACTTTTTTGTTTTTCAAGCGATTGCTTCCAAAATCGATATCTGGGGGTTTCTGCCATCTCTGAACACGAACCCGAAGTCAAAATGCAGAAAAGTGGCCGCCATCTTGATCTTTTTTGTTTTTAAACCGATTGTTACCAAAATCGATATCTGGGGGTTTCTGCGGTCTCCGAACACGAATCCGAAGTCAAAAATTCAGAAAAGTGGCCGCCATCTTGAACTTTTTTGTTTTTCAACCGATTGCTTCCAAAATCGATATCTGGGGGCTTCTGCCATCTCCGGATACGAATCCGAAGTCAAAAATTCGGAAAAGTGGCTACCATCTTAAACTTTTTTGTTTTTCAATCGACTGCTTCCAAAATCACACACGGATCCGAAAGTGCCCGCTTACTTGAACTTTTTTTTTCGTCGTTGGCAGCAAATATCGATATCTTAACATGAATGCGGAGATTCCGGAGTGAGATATCTATTTTCTGATTTCTGATGTCAGATTCGTGTTAATAGATCGCAGAAACCTTATTTGATATCGATTTTGGCAGCAATCGGTTTAAAAACAAAAAGTTCAAGATGGCGGCCACTTTTCTGATTTGTTGACTTTGGATTTGTGTTCGGATATGGCAGAAACCCCCAGATATCGATTTTGGAAGCAATCGGTTGAAAAACAAAAAGTTCAAGATGGCAGCCACTTTTCTAAATTTTTGACTTCGGATTCGTGTTCGGATATTGCAGAAACCCCTAGATATCGATTTTGGAAGTAATCGGTTGAAAAACAAAAAAAGTTCAAGTTGGTGGCCACTTTTCTGAATTTTGGCTTCAGATTTGTCTTCGGAGATGGCAGAAACCCCCAGATATCGATTTTGGAAGCAATCGGTTGAAAAACAAAAAAGTTCAAGATGGCAGCCACATTTCTGAATTTTTTAATTTGGATTCGTGTTCGGAGATCGCAGAAACCCCTAGATATTGATTTTGGAAGCAATCGGTTTAAAAACAAAAATGTTCAAGATGGCGGCTACTTTTCTGAATTTTGACTTTTGATTCGTGTTCCGATATGGCAGAAAACCCCAGATATCGATTTTGAAAGCAATCGGTTTAAAAACAAATAAGTTCATAATGGCAGCCAATTTTATGAATTTCTATCTTCGGATTCGTGCTCGGAGATCGCAGAAATCCCCAGATATTGATTTTGGAAGCAATCGGTTTGAAAACAAAAATTTCAAGATGGCGGCCACTTTTCTGAATTCTGATGCCAGATTCGTATTAAGAGATCGCAGAAAGCCCCATGTCTGCCGCTCCGTCATGCGTCATCATATGTGATCTACCTAACTAAACCTAAATGCCATGTCGGCCGCGCGGATCGATTGAGTGCGTCCATACCATTCCGCATAACACTTATATTCTCTTTGCATAACACTACCGACAACGCTCTGCGCGACGCAAGAAATACCAAATAATATTGATGTTACAAGCAAACGGATTAAATTCCGATGATCTCTGCGAAATGGAAAGTTTCGGAAATAAAGTTACTTTGCGTTTGCTTGAGATTGAGACGTATTAAGAGATATTAGCAAATTACCGACTTGACCTATTTTAAGATGTCGTTCAAGGATTAAGAGGAACTCGTTTAATTCGTCTTCAAAATCGATTGTCAGTGCGGTTTATTAATTCGGAATAACGGACCTTAGTGAGCATCTGTGGCGTAGTGTGGGTGTTTATCTCCCAGGGCACAGACCGATTTTGCCGCCTCCTTATCTTGATAAGAAAACCTACGTTAAAGATAAAGGAGTGACCGAAGCGACCGAAGCCAGCTCGAAATTTTTAAGCACAACCTATTCGAGATGTGGTCAGACATCTTTTGGTTTATCCGTTCAAAAATAGACTTTAATCTGCTCTACGAATTGGTTATACAGGGTGTTATGGTAAATAGTTGCAATTCTTTAGGGTTGAACCTCATCTGGCAGCACCGCATCGCATTTTTTCGTCACTCCATCCTTTTTTGTCACTCAGGAACGTCATTTGCGCGAGCAAATAAGATAGACGGAACGCGATCGCGCGCGGCTGTGCTGCGGCGTGCGGTCGCGTTCCGTCTACCTTATTTGCGCTAGCAAATGACGTTCCTGAGTGACAGAAAAGGATGGAGCGATAGAAAAAGGCGAAGCGGTGCTGCCTAATGAGGTTCAACCCTTAAGGGGTGATTGTACTCATGATTCTTATCAACTTTCCCTAAGAAACCTAAATAAATTTAATTAAAAAAATTGGATTTCCCATTATGCAATCAGCTGATTGAACGTTTGTATGAAAAGTCGATTAGTTTTTGCGAAATTCCTATAGGTTTCTTAGGAAACGTTGTTCAGTATCATGGGTACAATCACACCTTAAAGTAATGCAACTGTTTACCCTAACACCCTGTAGTATAGTCAGAACTCAATCAATTTATATTTCTGCCACCCCTAGTAAAGTGCTTGAGGTATGTGAGTATACCCGGTGACAGCGTTTTAGTTCTAATAAAATCCAGTGCGCTACAGACTATTGGCTGTTTTACTCGCTACCCTAGGTAATCCTTATATTCATCAGCCATCAAACACTGACATAAGAGTATCGAATTTTTATAAAATGATCACGGTCTGAAAACGTTTCGTGGTCCTGCTTCTGCGATCTTCTTTTTTTCGTCTTTAATAAAAATGGAGTATAAGTGCCGTTAGTGAATGGGTAAAAGTCACTAACCGCCATTAGTTATTATTGGATGGAAATAAGGCTCGCTCTACTGTTTGAATTCAGAACAAAAGCTGTACTTGGTGACTTTTCCACCATCGTTTCTCGGAAAGTATGACAGATATTTAAACGTGAGTGAGACAGAAATATAGAGTAGGTAATTCTGTGTACGGGGGTGTTAATAACACATTTTGGCAAAAATGCCAGTTAGTGACTTTTGGCGTTGGCGGTTAGAAGCAATATGCTCGCCCGTAGGTTTGCTCGTTGCACAGAACAGGTTAAAATAACCCTGTTTAAAGCCTTCTGTCAATCATGCTATACGAGCAGCCTATGGGTAAGATATGCGCAGAAGGCCAACAGCACCCTACGTGTCCAATACAACAAAGCATTCAGGATGCTTTTGGGGATGAATTCATTCGGCCACTGTTCCCGGCAAGTCAAAGTGACCCTGTTTAAGGTCTACTGTCAGGAGTTCTACACCAGCCAACTGTGATACGGGTACACGAAGAGAGCGTACAGCTTTCTTCGTGTACAGTACAATAACGCGTTCCGGGCCATGCTCAACCTGCCCTGGCGGTGTAGTGCGTCTGGCATGTTTGCTGAGAGCAGGGTTGACGACTTCTTTGCCGTTATGAGGAGGCATACGACCTCGTTTCATACGAGACTGACGAATAGTACAAATCTGATTGCAAAGGAAGTGTTTCGCACCATTTATTCGGTATCGAAGCACTATTCTATAAAAGGTTCTGCTCAGTGGTTAAAAAATGTTAATGTAAATGTATATAAGTAAATGTAATGACATGAAATGAGAAAAAGAAAATAGCTACCTCCTATGTATTTGTTTGACATAATTTGATAACTTTATAACAATAAATCTAATAATAATAATTAGCCTTCCAAAGGTCCGGGACTTAATTGCCCGTGATTACGGAACGTAAGACATACTCGTACAATAATAATAAATAAATAATAAAAATTTTAATTATAATTTTACTTTGATATACTAATATATTAAAAATGTACTATGGGTGTTTTACCTGAAATAAAAGTGTTTTTTTTTATTTGGTCAATGGTAAAAACTCTTAACAAGTGGAAAAAGACGTTTTTTTTTACATTGTCAACCTGAAGAAAAATCATTTCAACAAAGGTACAGTTAAATATAATTTCAATAACAAAATATAGTAGGTATACGTGAGTGTGATAGCTATATAAAGGTGGCATTGGTATTGTACTCAACATATACAAACAGGTTTACACAACTACTTCCAATTTAGCTCGAGACCATGTTTGTGACAGGTGCCGAGTTAAAATGAAAACTCTACGGACTTGTTATCCATGGATAGATGTACAGCTGAATTTGTTACGTCAATGGATACAATGGTAATAAGGGGCATAACGGTTACAATTTCAATTATTCGGTTATACACATAAATCTGTAGGTACTAGCTTAACGGTCCGATATCTCAGTCGGTAGTCGCGGGAGCCTGTTGTGCTGAGAGTCGCGGATTCTAATCCCGTTAGGGACAAAATATACTATTTCTATGATGAATAAGAATATTTGAGTCATGGATGTTTGTATATTATAATATTTATAAATGTATTATGATATCGTTGTCTATCATAGTACAAGTTCAGGCTAGATTCTGGTTCTTTAAATGGGACTAGATAATTAGTGACGGTGATAAAACTTTTCCACACAATCTTCCATCCTGGTTTAGGGGTTATTATCTTTAGAGGTTTTTTAATATTCTGTTTTTTTTTTTGTTGGAGCTTTTAACCCTAATCTTTAGAGGTTGAATTTCTAAAAATCCTTTTCGCTTTCTCGTTGTTAAGGCGAAGCCAAGAGAAAGATTCTCATAATATATTATGTGATTATGTGTCAAGCTTGTAATACTCTTTATAATAATTATTAGTGTAGATAATTCTTACAATACTAGTAGATATACGGTGCCCTTTGCCTACGTATAGAGGGTGGCCGGGGAGTTGACCTTCAAACGTAAAATTTAGGTCCGGTATGTCGTGGGGTATCCGAATCACTCCCATGTATGTTCCGCGATTTTTTATAGTTTTCGAGTTATGTTGATTTTTCCGATTTTTTTAGGAAACTCGACATGACCGGCTTTAACAACTTAAAAAAAAAAAGTGTAAGACTTTTTAGAGATTCTTTTTTTGCAACTTAATCTTCATCAATTGTGCCTTTATTCATAACATCATCAAGTACCAGGTCTCCCCATAAACTGCCTGAGGATGGCCTCCGCGGGGTTTTAGTGGGTAGTTCCACCCCTTTTGGGTGGAAGAGTCCCACACTACCACTCTCCCGAACGCCCCGGGAGCGGGTGTGCGTAACGCATTTCCCCGCGTCAAAAAAAAAAAGCATTGTTCAGGTTAGGTTAGGTTATCTACTTTTTACTTAAAACTTTCCTTATTCCACCAACACGATAGGTTTCCAGCATTCTTTAATCATTATTTAGCCTAAGGCGTAATAATTATGGCAAAAAAAAAAAAAAAAAATTTAAGAATTTTCCGCCTTGTTGTCTTTGAAGATCAATTCTAGCCAAATTAGCCCTCTTAAGTACTACTTTTTATTTATGATTATGAAAGCTGAGAGTTGGGCGCATTTTTGGGATTGGCTAAAAAATCATAAGGTCACCTGTTTAGAGTTTTAATTTAAAGTTGAAAATTAAGCATAATTCACGGATCGCAAATTTTTAACTTTTGACCAATATTTTCATAACTTTTATCAAGGTTACGATGCTGATGATGTTATGAATAAAGGCACAATTCATGAAGATTAAGTTGTAATAAAATAATCTCTAAAAAGTCTTACAC
Source organism: Agonopterix subpropinquella (assembly GCA_922987775.1). Lineage (NCBI taxonomy): Eukaryota > Metazoa > Arthropoda > Insecta > Lepidoptera > Depressariidae > Agonopterix > Agonopterix subpropinquella. Next base: position 12,256,229 of record OV277701.1, on the reverse strand, counting down.
TTTTTTTTTTGAAGTTGTTTAAGCCGGTCATGTCGAGTTTCCTCAAAAAATCGGAAAAATCATCATAACTCGAAAACTATAAAAAATCGCGGAACATACATGGGGGTGATTCGGATACCCCACGACATACCGGACCTAAATTTTACGTTTGAACGTCAACTCCCCGGCCACCCTGTATAGGGACTAGTTACGCGTGTCATTCTACTAACAAACATTTTGCCACTTTTTGCGGGGGGCGAGGTAACATGAAATCCGCGACTTTGGATTTTATTCCCCATAACTTTAGATTGTAATTTTGAATGTTAAAAATCATGAAAAGTAGTCTTGTGTGAACCCCAAACGTTCTAAGTTCAAAATTATTGTTCGCAATTATAGGCTGTCTCGTTTAGTGATAAGTTATAAAAGTTAGTGTAAGTGCACACACGGACCTGAAAAAAAGGTATTTTTTTTCAGGTCCGTGAAGTGCACATGATTAATTTGTCTTATACCGTGGCAGAGGGGAAATGCTACCGCAAGGCCAGTCCTTATAATAAGTAGTCAAAGACGGTGCCACATTTTATTGTTTTATATGTATAATGTAATGCAACTGTCTAACCTAACATCCTGAATATTATGCGTAGGGCAACCATGATTTTGTTACTGTTTGAGAATGCACGACATTGGCCTCTGTTAATCATTTTCACATCGTCTGAAACGGTTACTCATCATCACTCGACGGAAAGATAAAAAGGGTTACATTTCTCTGCAATATTTTATCCTAAAAATACTAAAAAGATGTCATTGTCTCGTCGAGAACAATGGATCTCAGACAAACACTTCGGATCCGCTCCTGCAATCGGTAGCTTTGCACTCGAATTGTTATAATAAAGTATTCTGGAGATAATTAATAGCTAAAGCTTTATTTAAGGCGTTGATAGGGAAAATTTATTGGAGTTTGCAGGCAATTTGCAAGTAAATTAGTTTATTAATTGACTTTACATTAATTGCCTTTTGAATGACTACTGAGCAAATAAAAAATTGTGGGGTAGATGTATTAAAATTCATGATAGCAAGCCATATATTACTAGCGTAAGGATAGGCCCGTCAGAATATTTTACAAAAACCTTCTTCATAGAAAAAAAAATTTGCCCATCTGTCATACATAACTCGTATACGAACTATATCATGTCATATATTTTCGAGTGCTCTAAACTGTCATTTTTCCTTGCATTTTAGAGCCAACGAACTGGGGACAATAGTCAAGCTCATAGGCCATGTCCTTACGCTAGTCTTTGTAGCAAGCAGTATTTAGCAAGTTATTAGCTGCTAGTATATATGCTAAAATACGAGCATTTACCCGCGACTTCGTCCGCATAAATTATATACCAGATTTTAAGTTAGATCATGTTAGATCAGGGAAGCCTAAAAACCATATCGTAATCTTTTTTTTCGTAAATATCTTCAATGTACAGACACAATTCTGTTACAGTTTATAATAGTTTAGATTTAGATAATAAATAACGCTCACAGGCACATACATTGTAATGCTCCCAAGTAAGCACTTTAGCCTTTTTGGCTATAGGCTTTTATAATATATAGAATAGAACCATACACCAACGGCGCAAACATATAACATCCATAAACGAACCGGGATTTGAACCCAGGACCCCGGTTTGGCAGTTCGGCGTGGCAACCATTATACCAATCGAGTCGTCAATTACACATACACGTCACATACCGTAAGGCGGTTAGAAAAATCTGACACCAAGGCTTGCTGCCCACACGATAAGAAGAAGCTATAATTACGCCTACATGAAACAAATTAGGGAAGACAGAGACAATCGACCCTCACTAAGGTTTCTGCCCGTGATTTCTCGAAGCGAGAATTCTCGAGAAATCTGTCCTTAGTCAAGACGAGGAAAAATTTCACAACAACTCGAGAACTCGACAAATGAATTCAAAGAACACTAAGGTAGGTAACTAAAGAAACGTGCGTGCCACGTCTGTTTTTTTTTTTTTTTGTTTAATTTAGGGCTGATTTATTAATGTCAGATGTCAGATAATTCCAATGAATAAATTATTTTATTGAAAAAAATATATAATTTACGGGAGTCGCGTGGCTAGAGGGCTTTCGAGTGGACGTCTGTCGTTGGCTCGCGATTTAAGTAGCCACGCGGCTCCGCCATTTTATGGTGGTTTCGAGTGTGTGTTTTTGTATAAAAACAGGGCTTTGAGATCGCCATATCCAATTACCGTACAACGTCAAGCACTAATTGCTCTTTTTAAACTAGATACTGGCAAAATCCACCAAGGAAACGCCATTAAACAAAAATAGAATATATAATTTACCATACTTACACCAGCGATCCAGGAAAATCGCTGTTTCCAGCTCTGGTTGTTTTTAAATATTATTATTTAATTCAGTTTAGAAAATAGGCACCTAAGATACATTATTGGGATTACTAGCTATTGCCCGCGACTTCGTCTGCGTTACCCGGATAAAAAGTACCCTATGTGTTAAGGCCATGGTCTATCTGTATCCCAAATTTCATAAAAATCCGTACAGCAGTTTTTGCGTGAAAGCGGAACAAACATCCATCCATACTTAAAAACTTTCGCGTTTATGATATTAAGAAGGATTTGGGATTAAAAACTTTTTACTAATAATTTTTTTTTGAATTGGCAAGATGACTTGGAAAAAAATTATGAAAAGCCATAAAAACTAAAAAAAGAAGAAAGCTTTTTTCTTTTTAATTGAAGTATTTGGCTAAACGTCATTTTTTTCTGACAGATAGCTGCCAGTTCTGCATATCTTAGATATAATGAAAACTCTTTGGTCGTATGAAAAATATGTAGACGAGAAATAAAAACTTTTTAGATTCCCAAAATGTTATTTTAACTTCTCTTGATTAGTCTTGACTAATAAAATTAATTCAAATAAAATTTCACTATATCTTAACAAAAAAATAAGGTACTTGGAACATTTATCATTGTTCGTATTTCTGAAATTTTAGTACGAAGTCGGTGATTGTTGTTTCATAGAATAAATTATAGCTAAAGATCTGAAGAGCTGAAGAAATCGATATGAATTCATAAGAATACATTTCATGAACTCTCTTTGTAACTAGTTACTAGTTGTATGCTTTGAATTAGGTAATTTCTTGCGAACATTTGCTTTAATAACATCGTAATCTGCAACGAGACTAACGATTAACGAGATTATTCAAATAAGGTTTTAAGAACCTTACAATGTTTCAAATATCAGAATACTGATTTTAATTTTTAATTTACTAGGTCGCTCGCGTCTCATCTACCAACATTTTCGTTTACGTTTGATATTTTATTTATAATTCAATTTGATTTGAATACCTACTTATAATACAGGGTGTTAGGGTAGACCATAATAGTAGATTATGTACCAAGGGGATAAAGCAGTGTCTTTCATCACGGGCGCGATATTGAATCCCGAGCGCAACGAGGGATTCTAGGGTTAACTCCCGAGCGTAGCGAGGGAGTTTAGAGTTAACTCCCGAGCGAAGCGAGGGAGTTAAGACTAGAATCCTGAGTGAAGCGAGGGGTTCAAGCTCGCCCAAGATGAAAACACGTTTATCCCCGAGGACCATACTCTACTTTTCACACCCTCCGCGAGAAAATAAAAAGCAATACTGTTAGAAACCCAGGGGAGCGTGTAAATTCTCTATGGTTAGAAACCAATTCTTTTATTAGAGTTTATAACAAAGTATTAGAGTTCAATAGCATAGTATTTAGAAAACACTATTTTATTAAATTCAAAGTGAAAGTAGTAGTAGTAGTATTTGAAAAATTAGACCAGGAGAGCGATTTTTGAAACTCATTCGCTGAGTTCAGCAGTTGAAAATGTCAAAATTACTATGGAGATATGCAACTTTCTACTGCTGATTTGACTTTCAAAAATCATACTTCAGGAGTGCCATTTTTGAAAGTCAAATCAGCAGCAGAAAGATGCGTATCTCCATAGTAATTTTATTTATTTATTTTTTATTTTTATTTTTTATTTTGAAATTTTCAACTGCTGAACTCAGCCAATGAGATTCAAAAATCGCACTCCAGTTGTGGAAAGAAAAAATATATACGGTCGAATTGAGAAACCTCCTCCTTTTTTGAAGTCGGTTAAAAATGTAATTTTTTTTTTACTTTGTTCGTAGCAAGTAGCAATAGGTACAGAGATTTGCAGTATTCGCGCCTTTTTTCTTTTTTTGTGTTCAATACTCGTGGTGGCCAGTTCGAATTTCGAATTAAGTTCTTTTTGGTGCAGGTCTCCATGATAAGTTTTCATACGAATTTTAAGTAAGGGTCGTAGTAACTATTAAATAATCTGTGGATGCGGTTCCATATTCAAATCTCATTATTGACCAGCGGGTTATAATGAAATTCAGTACAATATTATTGCCCGGCTAGTCCCAGGGCTATAATGACTTGCTTTAGGTTCGAGTTACATGACATATAATGTTCCATTTTCGAGCGGGTGGTGTGAAAAGGTATTATACTACGTAAGAGAGACAGTGACAACTGAGAGAGCGAGATGTACCTAGCGGCATGCCTGTATAATAGAAAGAGATACGTGACGCGAGGCAATAGAACCGTTTTTGGGGATTTGGAGTCCTGGTAAAAATTCGGTTTCTGTGAATAATCGTGAACCTAAAGTGAAATCGTAGATAATTTTGTGAAATATACTAACACTGTTTCATTAAATTATTCACGATTTCACGTTAGATTGAGAATTATACACAGAAATCGAATTTTTACCTTGCCGAGGACTCCAAAAAACGTCCAAAAACGGTTACATTTGACAACTCATGTCACTTACTCTATTTCGTAAGGTATAATATCTTTATGGGGTAGACAGTTGTATTACCTAGGCGATTGTAGGTCCCTAATCATGATACTGAACAATTTTTTCCTAAAAAAAGATGGAAATTTGCAAAAAATAAATTCTACTTTTCACACAAACGTGCACAACCAGCCGATCGCATTAAAATTTGGTAGTATGGAGAGAACACAATTTTTTTTCAATTTCCTTTACGTTTCTTGGGGATAGTTGTTCAATATCATGGGTACAACGAGTTGTTAAGTAATGCAACGCTGTATACCCTAACACCCTGTATAGGTAGGTAACTAACTGTACCTAACATACCCAAATGCGATATCGAAGAATGAAGTAACATACCCTTACTTCAGAACAAAACGTTGATTAATGATCCACACTTTTCTTTGGAAAGAAAGAAAAAGAACGGGTGACATGAACTCTCTAATCTCAAGGGTTCTACAAAGCCACAGAGCAATGAAAGTAAATATCGCTCGCAGCTTTCAATAGACATTTATTATTCAGACTGGTCCCGGAATCTAAACGAGTTAAAGCTCTTTATAATAAAGTTAAATTCGACTGTAATAATATTAATGTACGGATGAACGGATTTGTTCACTCAGATCAATTTGGAGTAGAAACTGATAAGGGGTTTATCAGTCAGAGATGACAGAGACAGACTAACTTGTATACAAAGAAGATTCGTTTCTTCCGAAGCCAAAAGGATGAAAAATGACATTTCACCCTGAGCTTTTATACAGGGTGTAACAAAAGACCGTGTAATATTCAATTGCAAATGCAAAAAATTTGCCGCGCGGTTTAAAATGGCCTACTTCCCTTCCTAGTTGCGGAATATAATAGGTATTCAAATTAGAAATTTCAATAAATTAAAAAGATGGCGGATTTAGATCACACGAGGTATAAAATAAATAGTATAAGTACGATACTCGTGACTTTAGTAAAGTCTATAAATGAACGGTGTTTAGTACCCTCGCTCCGCTCGGGCGCTTACTGAAATCTCGAGTGCAAGTATCATAATTATAATGTTCTACGGGAAATTTTTCACATTATACAGGGTTTAAGTGACAGCCTAGCAAAATACTGAAACGGTGAACTCAGACCATCAAACTGAACGACTTTCACTATGGAGCCTTCCTCAGGAAACGCGAAAAAAGTCACCAGCCCCATACAAAACTGCTGCACATACCCGACTAAAATGTATGGGACAGCGGATTTTTTTTCGCGTTTCCTGAGGAAGGCTCCATAGTGAAAGTTGTTCAGTTTGATGGTCTGAGTTCACCGTTTCAGTATTTGCTAGGCTGTTACTTACACCCACCCTGTCTTATCGTGTTTCTACTGATCTCATGTCGGTACATAAGGTTGGTTGAATTTTTAGGGTTCCGTACCCAAAGGGTGAAAACGGGACCCTATTACTAAGTCTACGTTTTCAATCCGTCCGTCCGTCCGTTCGTCCGTCTGTCCTACCTATTTAGGGCTGTAACTTTTGAACCGTAAGAGCCAGATAGTTGAAATTTTCACAGAATGTGCGTTATTACTGCGGATTTGCTAACAAATAATGAAAATGTCAAAAAGTTATACATAAGGAACTAGTTTTTATCAACGTTTTTTCTTCTCGCTCTATGGTAAAAACTGTAATATACAACGTGTTAATAAATTAGCGCAAAACCTCATACACCCCAACTGATTTATAACAAAATAATTAGATTGCAACAATAATTTCATTATTTTGATACTTAAAATTTAAAGTTATTCGCATTTTAAGTTTTGAGGCAAAAATGATTTGTTATCTTTTCAGCACTGAAAGAAAGCGCTAACGTACTCATGGATACATTTTTATAATCTTGTTTTGGTAGTAAGTAGGGTGAGTGTGCCCGTGCGGTGGGTTGACATCGGGTTCAGAAATTTTAAAAATTTGCTAACAAATTATTTGATATTTTGAAAAAAATTACCTATGTTGAAACTATGATAATTCGATTCTACTATCGATTCTAAACAAACTACTTTCTAGTTTTGCGTTAATTCATTAACACGTTGTATACAGGGTGTACAATAAAATGGGACAGCTACTTAAAGGGGTGCTTCAGCCCATCAAACTGAACAACTTTCTCTATTGGACCAATATCGAAATCGCGAAAAAAAAATCCGCCCTCCCATACAAAACTGCAGACATAACTCGACTGAAATGTATGGGACAGCAGATTTTTTTTTCGCGATTTCGATATTGGTCCCATAGAGAAAGTTGTTCAGTTTGATGGTCTGAAGCACCCCTTTAAGTAGCTGTCCCATTTTATTGTACACCCTGTACAAGCGTCAAACTTGGTGTGATTATAGAGCAAGCTCAATAGTATAACAACAAATAATAAAAACCGGCCAAGTGTGATTCGGTCCCGTGCTAAAGATCATGGAGTAAAAAAAAGTTTTTTTTACTTATCTCAATATTTAAGTTGGTACGGTACGGAAGCCTCGGCCTCGGTGCGCGAGTAGCCCGACTCGCAATTGACCGATTTTTTTATTTATAGTTTACCTGTCTACTATTTACATGCTCCTTGACACAGCCACAGCCCGGACACTGCATACAAAAATATTAAATTGAGAAGATGACGTCAGCACATGCGAAACCAAAGAAATTGAAAGTCTTCTTCGTAGGTAGGTAACGAGTAACCAGTGCGAGGTAACCAGAGGGCGATAGAGGGGGTGAGGTAAAAAGTTGGTGGGAGGAAGGGAGTGTACGTACCCAGCCTTATTAAACATAAAGATTCAATTTTCCATGTCTGAGGCCTTCATATCAACTGTAGTATTGTTCAACCATCAAAAATCACTACTTATTACTACTGCCTGCAGTAAAATACAAAAATATACAAGCAAAACATAATGAGAATCAATAAAGGTTTGAGCTTAAAATGTTACAGCTGTAGTACAAAGCTCGTATAGGTATACAGAGGGTGGTTATGTATGACCTTCAGTCCCGCTTTATTTTGAGACATCGCGGTTGGTTACACTTTTAGCCCAGTCATTTTACGGTTTGAGCAGGGACTAATTAGTAATTGGTATTGTTTTTCAGTATAGTATTTAAGAGCTAATTTGAGCTTAGAAATGTACCAAAATTAAAAAATAATCTCGTCAGCAACAGTTCTAAATTAAAATTTTTTGTATTATCTCGTTATAAAAAACCTGAGGGAAATTTTTTTTTTGCACATATTTAAGGAATTATCATTATACATACTTCCAACATGGTGAAAATATTTTTGTCCACTTAGAAGGTTTTGAAAAATACGTTCGTATTTTTTACAAAAAACCTCATTTTTTAAATTTCAATGTCTATTTTATTGCTCAAAAATAACTTATATTCTAAAATCTTATTCAAATGAGTGCATGGTATTAATATTATTAATTTAAAAGCCTTCTGGGAGACACAATTTTAATTTCAATGTTGCGTAGCGATTTCTTTTTAATTTGGTTTCAGATAGTCTTTTTATCACTAAATAGTGCCGGTTACAGTTTAAAAGTCCAATTAATAATTACATCCCACCTCTTCTAACAAAACTCCGTAAAATGACTGGGCTATTTTACCTATACAATAAAAAGGTTGTATAAGTTATGTTGGTAGGTATATTTATCTAAACTATTATAAAACTGTAACAGATGTATCTGTACATTGAAGATATTTACAAAAAAAGATTACGATATGGTTTTTAGGTGTCCCTGATTCCAAATCACCAATTTTTGGATTTTTAGTCTGTCTGTTTGTTGTTTGTTTGTTTGTATGTTTTTTTGTTTATTCGAGCATCACGCAAATAACACTGAACCTATTTTGATGAAAATTTTTAAGTAGGTTCATAATTTATGCGGACGAAGTCACGGGTAAATGCTCGTATTTGTATAAAAG